>OX638121.1:6492500-7742500 GCA_951804975.1 Anthophora plumipes
CTAATAGTAGTTCTCTAAAAAAAATATTCGACGCGTATTTCCTTCTGTTTCTTCTTTGCAACGAAGAAATGAAAATCGTCCGCAAAATTGAGTAAACACATTTAGACTAATACAGAGGAACTGTGAGTTAAAGTTTTTGTAAGTTGAAATTTGTAAATTGTAAGTTTTGAATAGTGTAAATTACCCAATTTACACTCATTAAAATAAAAAAAGAAACGCGCGGTTGGCAATATGTTAAAATAGAAGAGAAAATGATTAATCACAGACGCAGGATACTTTCTCTATTTCTACATATTTCCATTCTATCACGAAGAAGGTATAATTCTCAACCTCTGGAGAAGAAACGAAATATTTTTCCCGAAATTTGAATAATTTATACAGACGTCAGTGGAACGTACGTAAAGTTGAGATGATACGCTAGCAAGTTCCATATCTCGCCGCAGATTCCAGTCAGCTTCGTGTCGTTTTCATAAAACATAACTAAATCCCGATCCTAAAGGAAAAGAAAAAAGGATAACGATAAAGTATATTTCCGTAGTCTTGGGGAACGAACGCTTCAATTTACGAGAATTTACGAGCAATTCATATGCTTATAAGGAGTTTCGGTTAGAACCTCGTAGTAAGATGCTGTCAGAACTTTTCCGCTGATATCATTCATGGCAAAATCTTCATCCCACGAACGTGCTTTTACCGTAGTAGCAGCGATACTTGTAATGTTGTACAGTTCAACGAAACATTGCCGATTCTTGTTCCAAATCATACTTTTCTTCGCGTGACATTGCACACAAGAATGATAAAACGTTAGAACGAACAGAATTCGGAACATTTTACGAATGTCTCAATTAACGAAAACTGTTTCTGCTTTCTCTTCGACGTTTTCCGGTATTGTACGGCTGCAATCGCGTGTTTGCAGCCGTATATTAATGCAGAAACTGAACATTTTCAGAATTGTGATATTTTCGCGGTGATAACACGGAGGACACGTTTAACAATTGGAAATGACAGTGTAATGAATGCTGTTTATTGATTCCTCGTACCTAACACAACGCGAATTCCATTAGTTTATAGGTTTCCGGAATTGATTTTTTTTTTTCACGAGGCATTAGGCTGATTTTTAAAATTACGAAATTTATTCAATGTGACATTGAGCGAGGATCTCTTATTTTTTCAACGAGTTTTACTAATTTAAAAATTTGTAGGATCTCTAATCATATATCGGAATGTATAATTTATAATTTGTAATTTTGTATAATAATAAAATAATACTTTAATAAAAGTAGCTTAGTACATTTGGATAATTGTTTTTAATAAGCAACAAATTTATTAGTTCTATTTCACTGAAATATTTATTACAACATTTGTATTAATTTTTTTGTTAATTTTATACAAGGAGAAATTTGTTAAATGCATTCTTCCGACATCGAGTAAAAGACTTCTTCTTATTTTCACTAAAAAATTTTACTAAATAATTTATAAAATCTCTAGTTATATAGAGTTTATAATTATTACACAGTCAGAAATTACTTTTACAAGTAATTTTGTATAATCATAAAATAATACTTTAATAAAAGTAATTTACTACATTTGAATAATTGTTTTTAATAGGCAATATTTTCTTTAATTTTCAAGGAAGTGTTTATTAAAGTATCATAGGAATTCAGATTATTCGTATGAATTTCCTTGTTAATTTTATGCAAAGAGAAACATGTTAAATGTATTCTTCTATCATTCAGTAAAAACTTCTTATTTTTATCAAAGAATTTTACTAGAAAATTTATGACATTTCAGAATTTATAACTATTACACGCAAAAGAATAATATCATAATAAAATAATACTTTAATGAAAGTAGTTTTTAGTACATCTCAATAATTTCTTTCAATAGGTAACAATTTGGTTAGTTTCTCACTGAAATATTTATTAAAATATCTGCATTAATTTCTTTGTTAATTTTATACAAAGAATTCACCCGCCACGCTAAATAAAACAAAACCAAAACAGAGGAAATCAAGTAGATACGAAACGTGTTTGTGTTTTAACATTTATTCAGGGAACGTGGTTGCTGCTGATGAAACCGATCGGGATCGAGATGTGACAGAAGGGGGAAGAAATGAAGTGAATATCCGCTTTCATACAAAAAAAACATGGATCCTATATATCGTACTTGATCTTATATATATATACGTATATTTATATATATAAAGATCTTAAATTTATGATCCTTCGTCGTAGAAGTGGTTGACATAAATTAACTTAAGTCTAACAGATGACGAGCCCACAACTCGACCACCAGGATTATCAATACAATTAATAATACAACTAATAATAATAATAGTAATAATAAGAATAATAATACAAACATCGATTTATCGGCTCGTCATTCACGAAAAGAAAAAGAAGTGTCTCGTTTCAACTTAAATCCCATTCAATCCGTTACACTAAATCATCGTCTCGTTTCTCTGAACGATCAACGGCAAAGTTCAGTTGGCTGTGTCGCCAATTCATCGTCGACGAAACATCTCTTCTGGCCTTTCCATCTTAATAGAAAAATTATAAAAAGTATAATACAATGTCGCTCAAACATTCTCTCACTCTAGACTCTCGTTTACCTATAATTCGCTTGCTTTTACGAAGTCTTAACTATAAATTCACCATATCGCACGAAACAGACAGGCGTTAATTCGCGCTTTTTATCCTTGGTTTTCTTTTTTGCTTCTCTTCGTTCAACACTTTTTCGTCTCGTTCGAGTTACAGACTAGTTTCGAACCGTTCACCGTTTACAGATAGTAACGCCTGTTCTTTTACATAGTAGTCGCAGGTTCTACGCTCTATACACGAATAATATGATCCTGTATAATTTACACGTTTAATAGTGTGTTTCTGCAACATTTCAATAGCTGAGAAGTTCACGTGTAATCGCTGAAAATCGATCAATCGACGTTTGTCGGGATCTTCTCGAATGAAGATCCGCCACGCGATACATATCGATTCATTTTCTCGAGTTCGTTTTAACTTAATCGAAAATCTACGAAGAAGATATCGTAGAAACTCTTGGGGATCGTTGATCTCCCGTTTTAGTTTCTTACGTGAAACGAGCACACGGTGCCAAGTACAAAATGTATGAAACAGTATAAATAGTATCAAAAAACGCTTCGATCGAATATATCAAATGAATCGTTTCCGCTATACGTTTAAGAATGTGCGCCTTCGTTAAAGGACGCGCGTTTTCATTTTGAGCAGTGTAGATTGCTGTTCGTGTCTCGATATGATTAGAATTGCTTCTCGTTTCGAAACGAATACCATTTTACGCGGATAAAGTGCACCTTTTCGTTTTACTTTAATCTATTAAATGCACATATGAGATCGCACTTACTGCTACAAACGTACAGCCAATGATTGATTTACCATGCCATTCCTGAAAGATCGTTATTAAAAATCGTATTACCAGTCTGTAAACACACGATACTACATTTATATTACACTCTAGCAACAATAGATCAGTCGAGAGATTCGCTGTTTCGCGTGTGCGAAAATCTAAGTAAAACTAATCGTATAAAATGTCTCGTTAGAATGAATAACCTCAATTACGAAATTCTCGTCGCGCCGTGTACCTCTTACAATAAATCTCGACGAAACAGTAGATTCTCACGTATACTTATACAAAGAAATAAAAAAACAACGTATAAATCGCTGGATAATGTTCAATATGCATCGAAATACTCTCGATACACACTCTCGAATCGAATAGAAATTCGAATAGTAACCGTGAAAAAAAAAAAAGATACAAAAAGAAAGTGAACGCGACACGTTTCAAACGATACAGCCTACAAGTCTATACTGCCAATACATTCATATTTATACGTATGTATATTCCTTGTTATATCGTATGTATAAAAACCTTGTCAAGGTTGTACAACCCGCATTCAACGTGTTATCGACAGTATAAAATATGTATATCCCGATGAAGAAATAAATAAACGTGGATGGGGGGAATCGTGGCAGTGTGTGTTAGGTATTTGAAGAGAGATCTGTTACCTATGAACTGTTTGTTTAACGAACGTTATTCAAAAGCATCGAAGATCGAGCGAGCCCCCCGTAGCCTACGAAACGAACCGTATAGATATCTTGTACAACGATTACGGTGAATACGTAGAAACATACAAAAATTGTCCAAGTGAACAGTCTTTAAATTTATATGTTCACTTCGATACCCTGGTCTCGGTGATAACCTTGCTTGGGTCTGGTAACCTTACAACCAGCTGTGCTCCGTTCTGCATCTGTCTGGTACCATTGGGCGTGTTCGTTTTGATCATTTGCTGCGGTGCCGGCGGTAGAACTTTTTTCGCCCCGCTCAATTTCGGCGAGCAACACTGTTTGTCGTCGTACTCGTTCAAGTTAATGTTCGTCTGATGCGGATAAAGGGGAGTTTTCATTGGTGTGCTGTGCTCAATGAAACCGCAGTTCGGCCTCTGATCGACGGAGTTCGAGTTCTGAAAGCTCGGTGGTAGCATTTTGATACCGTTGCTGTGATCGTTCAAATTGCAGAACGGCTGTTGTTCCGTGTTCCCCTTGAAGTTCATGTCCTTCGGATCACACTTGTATATCGGTGCCGATAGCTGCGTGGAATTGGTTTTATTCGTGCTTTTGTGACTGCTCCCGGAATAGCTGGTGATAGACTCGTTACAGAAATCGCTCAGATAAGTTTGGTTTATGTACCAGTTGTGCAAACGATGATGAATCTCCGGGAATTGCGGTCTACGATTTGCTACCTCGTGCCAGCACTCTATCATCAGGCTATAAATCATCGTCGGACAGTCCTCTGGACAGGGTAACAATTGCCGTGATCGAATCATGTCTATTACCTCTTGATTATTGTATCCATAATACGGCTGTAAATTGAAGAGTAACGTTTAAGTATTTTTTTCTTTTTATTCTTTCGTTGTTTCGTTATACAGCGTTATTACGATTGTATTTAATTACCTGTAAACCGTAACTGTAAATTTCCCATAATACGACGCCGAAACTCCATACGTCGGATTCTGTCGTAAATTTCCCATAAAGGATCGACTCTGGAGGCATCCATCGAACCGGTAGTAGACTCTTAGATTGAACTCTGTAGTAGTCACTGCTGTAAATGTCGCGGGACAATCCGAAATCGGAGATTTTTACGGTTAAATTGTCACCAACCAGGCAATTCCTTGCGGCTAAGTCTCGATGAACGTAGTGATGACTAGCTAAATATTCCATACCTGAAATGGCATTGTTATTTAGCGAATTTTATGAATATAATTATCAACGCATCGATAGTGAAGAGTGTGAACTGACCAGATGCGATTTGTAAAGCGATGTGTAAGAATTCCGGTTGCTCTAAAATCTTTCCGGTTCCATTATTCAATGGGACATCCGATCTTGGCGAATGGCAAATTAGAAACTCGTGTAAATCCCCTTGGGTCATGTATTCGAACAGCATGCACATCGGTTCCCCTTTTAATATCACGCCCAGTAAGCAAATAATGTTTGGATGCCTTAGATCTGTCATCAGATCAACTTCACGTTTGAAATCGCTCTGTGTTTTTGGACTGGCGTTCTCTTTTAACGTTTTCACTGCCACGTAAATCGGAGGTTCGCATTTATTGCCTGTTTGTAATTCCCCTTTGTACACTTTCCCTATAGAAAGCATGAAATATTAATAATAACAGAGACAATTTTGTTACACTATTTTATATTTACCAAAAGCTCCTTCGCCAAGTTCTTGCAAAAGTACAACGTTGTTTGTGGTAAATTGTGGCACCCTGTTGTTAGATGTTCTACTACTACCGCTACTTAACGTTCCGGTTCCTGGAGTTGTGTTGCCAGGACCGGCTAAAAGAGAGCTCATTTCCATAGGTTGCGTTGTGTTTCGCCTTCCATCGTATATATTCTTGTCACATTGTATACCCGTTAACATCTGTTAGATAAAAAGTAAAGCGTTATTTTAAATGTGCTGCAATTGAAATCTTGAATGTATATTTATCTACAGCGTAATTTTAAAGTTAGACAGAACCTTACTTTATTTGTCGGCAAATGATTCATTTGTCTTCGCGATTTTCTGCTTCTATAACAGCAGCAATAACAGACCAACATGACAACAGATCCTCCCGTTAAGACAAAACCAACGACAGCATATATCCATAAGTTTTCAACTATAAAAAAGTAGAATTTGTGTTTTATACCATGTTTTTTATGCTGATGTACTGTTTATTTTACGTGGGTGGCTACTACTTACCACATTTAGGTATATTACAAAATTCTTTTTGCGGTTTACTATCGACATAAACGTAACACCATGGTTGCAATTCTTTGTCGCCTGGATTGCGACAGTACGAATGCTTTCCGGCTAATTCGGGATAATCGGAAATCTGGAGATTGAATTCACCATGTGACCATTGCATGCACGGTCTTCCACTAATACTTGTTTTTACAATACCACGATAAGACTTTCCACTTCCCCAGTAACAATAGTCGTCTGTAAGAAATGAAACAATTTCCCTATAGTATCAGCTTTCACAGTGAAAACCAACAAATCTCTTAGAATCTTTTAAAAATGCATACTTTCTTGTACATTGTTTCCCGAGGAAATTCCAAGACTTAAACAATCACGAGCCTCGGGGGTATTTTCCATTGGTAAATCAGAACAGTCAACTAAAGGCACTTGATGTCCAATCAGTGGATGTCTTTTACCAATTGCATATTCTTTCTTACATAAGTCGTTCTCCAACATTTCGCATTCCCGTCGACAGATCCTTCGTAATTTACGATTGATCTCGTTTCTGACAGAGGACTGTGTATCCCCATAGCTTTGATTAATTATTTTTTTATTGCCATTCTTATCGTTTTTATACGGATTGAATTCCGAGCCAGGGCCCAATGTGGGACTGCGTTTCCGGGGAATGTGGGATCCGTTGATGTCGTCTGCATCATCCCCATCGCCCATATCCCTTGACAAATCACCCTGGTTCGAATTTAAAAAGTGAAATAAACTTGCACTAGCTTCCGAATTTTTGAGCTTAAGAATACTGGCAGGATCGCGACATATCGGGAATGCAGAGTAACATAGTGATGGCTTTGCATAACCCTGGCAATTCGATGAAACCTCACTGAAATGTAGAAATCAAAATTAATTTCGTGTTACTGATAGTTTTTATTCTATTTGATGTAATTAAGTATAATCTGCTTACTTGGAGTATTTGATAACTCCAAAAGCTTTCATCAACTTATCATCAAGTAACTCTTGAGTCATTGGATATGGAATATAAACTGATTGATTCCCTAAAAATTGTGCACATGTTTTCCCCACGTACACCTGAAAAAATGAGATGAAATTTTAGTGTACAATTTATAATTTAACGATTGATTCAATATAAAATGGTTATTTTAGAAAAGTTCTTATGTACCTCACATTTTCCTTCATGATTGTCTTTTCTCCCTGGAGATAACTGCATATTGACGTTTCTAAGGCCGCCGATTGTATGAACGTCGATAGTACTAGACTGAGAACTAGTTGGTTGTGGACTTGGTGATAATATACTAAATGGATTTGTTGATGCCAGATGAGAGATGTGTGGTGTTGACATTCCAGCTCCTGAGAGATCTAATCCATCTCCAGGTCCTATGCTGTTAATGATACAAAACAATTTTACTTCGTTATATTCATTCGATGTTACAGAATTTACGATACGAGTTAAATAGGTTAGGTGCGAAATAATATTTGCTTTATCATTACATAAAATTGTATATTTTTCACGAAATCGAAGCATATACAGACTCGTTTTCAACGTAGAACGAGAATATCAATTTATTACTTCATTATGTGAACATTTTATGTCATGATTTTCACGGAAATAAACGTTTGTTTTTTTCAAAACATAACCTCAGTCAAACATAACCAAGAACAGTTGATATAACGGCTTCGATTCGCAAAACGAAGAGTTTCAAAATGAAAATAAAATCACACAAATTTATTATTTTCTTGGATCTTTATTCAGTCAATATCAGTTACATTCTCTTGTGTTTACTGTTGTACAAAATTCGCGGCAGTTTTTTATAACCCCATCGGAAAACAAACAACAATGATCACCTTTTCTCTGTAATATTAGTAACATTTTTGACACTATTTATGGCACGTACAAAAATACACGTATTTTGTAACAATACTAGGTACAAGAGTAGCTTCATATCTATAAATTATCTATGAAAATTTTAACAGAAAGCTTATGTCATTTGACACCACACCCGGCGTCCATTTGTAAACTGACGTTAATCATCATTTTCGACGGTGAAACGAGGCATTACTATAATATTTCTTTAAAACTTTTAGTAAAAAATAATGTAAGTTCAACATAACTTAAATTTCACATAACATTTACCGTACGATAATACACTAAATTTAAAATCCTACATATTTTTTAAACGCTCGAGTTCTTTTCCAGAAATATGTATTTTTATTCAAAAAAGGAAGTTCGATGTTTCGATATAAATAGTACGATATTTTTTAAAGTCCGATTTATAATAGATTTTGGTAATCACTAACTAATCACCGATGTAACAGCGTATATTTACCAATTGAGTTAAATATACCTTATTACATACGATATTAATGAATTTTAACATATAGATATGATATTTACCCTTCGATGAAATCCCCTCCACCAATCATATCCGGTGAAAACCTATCGTCGTCTGATGTTTGACTAATGGGATGATCCGGATGAACAGGAACTGAAAAATGAATTATTTCTCGAATTAAAAAATAAAAAAAACGTGTCCTTCATCAAACATTTCAACGCATCAAAAAAAAAAAAACTCCCTCGTCGTATTTCATTAAACTTTTCAAATTCAATTTCCCTGTACAAATATTCACAAACGTTCGATACGTTTGTCAAATATTTATATTTCATTATACGTCGAAAAATTATATTTTTCTCAAATAAACAGGCGTTTCGTTCGATCGCTTAATAAAATTAAACAAGAAAGAATTTTAACAAATTTGGGGGACGACATTAAAAGGAGGCAAGTTTTGAAAATTATGGGGGTTTGAAAAATTTATTTTACAGTGCTATTCTGAGTAGTTTCAGGGTTCTTGAGATTCTTTCACTTTCAATACTGTTCTTTTCGAAACTTTTCGAAAAAATTCTGTCGCAAGCTACATTTCCCCCAAATTTCTATTCCTGCACGTTCCAACGATCGTCCCTTTTATTACATTCCCTCCTTCCCCATCGTCCCTTCTCCCTCGGAGTACCGACGTATCAACCGAACATTGTTCCCTCGAAACTAGCTCAGCTCCTAGAACTTCATCTTTTTCTCCTTCTCTTCTCCTCGGCAGTAAGTTCGCACAACTATTTGCACCACGGGTTCTCCGTTTTCTGAATTGGCTGCCATGCTTCTAGAAAGCCATTTCACCTCCGTGGCTCGTCGTTCTTTTATCGCGTCTCGAGCTCGTTGTGTCTCTTCTCTCCCTTGTACAACACCGTCAGCTTTTTCTTTGGTCGTCCCACCCTTTCCATGAGTTTGCATATCGTTTACACTCGACTTTCTTTCCCGATGGCAATCCTACAGTCGCAGCCGAATGTATTTGGCCGGTCAAGGACGTTTCTCCTTCCACCGTCGCCTTTCTCTTTTATCTTTTTCACTTTTATCTGTTAGCGATGAAGTACTTTTTTTTTTAAGATCGTCAAAGACGTTTTTTTTAATTAACTCGATGCTACAGTATCTATCACAGGTATATCAACCTCGCCAAATTTACAGTATCTACTAATTTGAGATTTAATTAAGTACCTGTGCTATTAAATCAAATGTTCATTTATAAAAAAATGGAGAAGGCACAATTAATTCTTAGAGACGTTAACGCTTTGCCCTGTAACAACGAGGTAGACTCGTAAACTAAATTTTTGATGAGATCTGTCCGCGATATATTCGTAATTTTATTTTCTATATAAAGTATTATAAATATATATGTAAGATATATATTTCCTTTTTCTGATATTACACAATTGTAAAAGTATTTTTGGAATAAACAGCATCGTCTCCAAAATGTGACATCGAGTGACACTCGCCGTTCATATAATTTTTTCTTAAAGTGTGAAAATATTCAAATACCAACGAGTTGATACATTTACGACACGTGTTGTATTTTTGCTTTCGTAGGATCGATGGCAGGCACTCACAGGAGCCAACCGCAAAAATCTTTCTGAAACTTTTGCAATTTCTCAGATATCACTTTCTTTCTGAGTGTCATAATTTCAGATGTAGCAAAAAAAAAAAATAAATAAATAAAGAAAAGAAACTGACTCTTTTAAGCTAAAGACCACCATAATGGTGTACAAGTCTCGCTCGACAAGTTTCTTCGTTCGTGTCGAAAAAGTGGGGGAAGTGGCCATGACCAGGCGATACATTTCATCTCTGCTATAGTTTTCGCGTGACATTGACGCGTGTTGCTACGAAGCCGGCTGATGGCGGTCCGATAAAATATGATAGGCGACCAGCTGAAATCTTTCTGGTCCAGCGTTCAAGGTGTTTCTCTGTTAGCGTGAGGAGGGTTGAGGGAGGAGGTGGAGGTACTGCTCTCTTTGTACGCCTGGCACGTCGCGTGGTCCTTTTGAAAATCTCCGGGTTCGCGCTCGCGCCACGGGCCTGCATTTGCAGTTACGGTTTATTCACCCTCCTCCGTCAGTGCTCGTACCTTTGTGCAGCTATAATTCTAAAAGAGTTGGGACACGATGAAAGGGGCGTGCTACGCTCTCGCTAAAAATCTCCTGCCGTCGAATTTTTTCGATCTTTCTGTACTCATTTTCCTTTTTTTTTCTTTTCTCTCCCTTCTTCTTCTTCTTTTTCTCTTTCATCCCCCTTCTCTGTTCGTTTCACTCCTCCCCTCTGTCTCCTTTTTTGAGAGTTAAAGAGTGGGAGGAATAACAGCAGTTTTAGCCCGATGTTTCGCGTTTCCTGTGATTCTCGACGAAATTAAGTGCAGACGTATTTTAACGAAACAGATGGATAGAATAATTTTCTTGTTCCTCTCTCTCTCTCTCTCTCTCTCTCTCTCTCTCTCTCTCTCTCTATCTTGCATTGTGTTTGTAAATGAAGAAAAAGTAGAAGAAACGTGGAATGTTTGTATTAGCTTACATTTCGACTGGTGAATCGTTGCGTTTCGTTCGGAATGATATTATCGATATTTTAATCGGAGCAAAGAGGAATATTTGTTCTTCTGATGTTGGCGATTTCAATGGATTTTCCTATCGATACCAGCTTTGTTTCACGTTTCTCTTGTACACTGTAACGTGTACGTGCTTCGAATTACACTTTTGTTAACGTAAAATTGTAACGAGACCTATTCCCGAAGCGGCAAATATTTTTCACGAGCCTTTTAATCAATTGAATATTTCCCGATTCGAAAAACCATCGGGTATTAAATTCGCTCGCGGTATGAATAAACAATTGAATGGTGTGTCGTTCGGAAATTTTTTTTGTTTCTGGAAAATTGATATTTTCCGATGAAGTTCAGTTTCATTTATTAGTAAAGGTAATTTCTCGCTCGACCGTGATGGAGGATATTTTCTAAAACGTACATAGTTAAACTATTTCAGAAGAATTTTTATAATCGTCATATCTGTCTTCTCGTGTTGAGTAACTTTCGGCGAGAAATATCCACTCTATCCCTGGAAAAATATTTTAGACAAATTTTGTTTGTACCATAAAATGTACCATTCTTGTTCCTTGCGAACAAACACATTAGGGTGTGTTCTTCCTTCTTTTCGAAGATACGTCTGTAATAAATCCAGCCGATTACCAGCCGAAATTACTTCTCCACCGAGAGATTTGTCCATCCGTTCGTTTCGTTCGCCGTTTGATGTCGCGAAATTTCCCATGGACGGTGACGTAATCACGGGCGTCGAGTTTCGGTTGAAAAGTTCGAAATGGAAAGCGGCAGGCGAACGGGAAACTCGAGCTGTTCGATTCGCGCTGCCCTGTTTTTCCTACCTTCTCGTGTCTTCTCGTCGCCTTTGAAGAGGAAACATCTGGATCTCGAGGCGCAAAAGGGAAAAGGGTAATTGCGAAAATCAGTGATACAGAAAATGAAGAACCGACGGGATGCAAGTTTTTGGTTGGATTTTAATGAGTTTCGTTGATGAGTTATGCGTATGTATATACACACACGTGTTTAGAGTGAAAATTCTTGTTAGATCCACGTAAACGAGAAAACATCATTAGGAGTAACAACTTTTGGAGTTTCGTGATAAAGGTTGGAGAAATGAGCGTCGATTCGAAGATGGAAATTCTCTAAAGCGAGATATTATTCGAAATGGAAATTATCGAGAGAGTAATGTGCAAGATGTGGTTGTTTTCCTTTTTATTTTTAATTTGTTCATTGCTAAATGTGACTGTTGTAGCTCTTTAAGTCATCCAAATGTAAGGCCTAGATTTGAACACTGTACAATGTTTACATGTTACGTATTTTTTAAATAAGATAATCCATTTTGTTTTAGTATTAGGTAGTTCAGTTTTAAGTGTGAACAGGTATATATTGCAGTAATGCATTTACATTATTCAAACTTGTTATGGAAATCGCAAAATTTGTGATTCTTTTGATGTGAATAATCGGTCAAATCAGTCTTCAATTCAAAGATTAGTGAAAACATTTGAAGAAACTGATTGTGTTTATTAATAAACCAGGAAATGTACGCACAAACATTATTGCTGTAAGTGAAAGTGTTGAAAATGAATTTCACGTCGTTGACAAGAATTGGGCACATCTTACAACTTTGTAAGTTTGCTCATTTCAATGATATTCTATTCCAATTGTAACGGATCACACTTTCAATCGAAAAAAATTCCAAATATTTTCTGTTTTACTAAAAAGGAACGACGTGTAAGTTGAATGACTCTGTGCGTAACGAAAGAGTTAAATGGAAGTCAGCGGGAATATGTGATGCGCGTCTCGAATGAAAATCCGCGGATGTAAATATGTAAGGTGAGCTTTTCGAATGGAAATCTTCGGGATGTAATGAGCGGAGTGCGTCTTGAATGAGAACCATTGGAAGTAGCAGATAAGGGGTACGCTTCGAATGGGAATCATTAGAAATGTGTAAGCGAGGGATGTATCGTATGAACGTCATTGAAAGTAGCAAGTAAAGCTTGAAATTGGAAAAACAGAATGGGAAAATGCGAGCTTTTTCTCTATTTTTATTTATAATTTTTAAATTATGAAATTTACGATTTTATAATTGCGAAATTTATAATTTAAAAATGACGAAATTTACGATTTTATAATTACGAAATTTATATTTTATAAATTGTGAAATTTACGATTTTATTATTACGAAACTTATAATTTTAAAATTGTGAAATTTACGATTTTATAATTACGAAACTTATAATTTTAAAATTGTGAAATTTACGATTTTATAATTACGAAATTTATAATTTAAAAATGATGAAATTTACGATTTTATAATTACGAAATTTATAATTTAAAAATGATGAAATTTATCATTTTGCAATTTATAAAATTTCGTTAGCTTGCGAATTGCAAATACTTCATTATCCTCGCGAATATAAGTTTGTAATTTCATGCAAATTTCTTTCGCCTGAATTTAATATGTACGAGGAAGTTATTGTTTTATTTATTAGTAAAAAAAAAAAAAGAGAGGGAAAAATACGTCGCTGATGAAACAAAATTCATCGAATTTTCATAAAACAGCATAAGTTATGCATTAACGAAACGTTTGAATTAAAAATCTCGACGTAATTTCGGCGCAACGATTAATACACACGTGAGATTGTATCGAAACTTCGTAACAGGTTTGTTTGCATATTCATGCATTTCGATATTTAAATTCCATTCGTTATTTAAGAAGAAAAGATCGTGATATCATATAGTTTTACGGGTAGATGTGATTTCTGTAGAGCTCCGTTCAACAGTGATGTTGATCTGCGAAATTATGCAACAGATGATTTAAACGAAGTAAGTAACAATGAAATGCAAGATAAATCCGTAATAAATCCATTGAAATATTGTTTTGTTCAGTATCTAAGGAGAAAATTGTGTTATAACAATAAAAGAATTAAAAAAAAAACGAAAGAAAACGAATTAATATGAAATACTAGAATACATACGTATAAAATGGTAAATAAAAGATATAATAAATATTCAGAGAACAGAATACTTATTAGAAAATTTTTTTCATACAAATAATTCTATTTTAACAAATGCCTAAAATACACAAGTACCAAGAAAATAGTTTTATTAAATCATCCCACCAATTTACCCAAAATTTTAGGTCTTTTCAGCAATAAATACATCAACGTGGTTCTATCTTAAACAGATGAATGAAAAATAAAAATTGAATACAGAAAATATTAAAAAGAGAAAAAAAAAATAAAGATTTATAGATATATATACCATATCGAAATAATTCCACTTTAATATACATATAAAAAGTAATAAAATACATCGTAACAATCTAATTTTACCTTAAAGCGACTAATAAAGTATATATAAAAAGAAAGTTGCATTAAAATATCCCATTATGCGTTGTTTCAGCAATAAATACATCACATCAACGTAATTCTGTCACAGAAGGATGAATAAAATATAGAAAATGAGTAGAAAATAAATAAAAAATAAAAAAAATAAAATAAAATAGATTTATAAATAAATGTACCATATAGAAACAATTGAATTTTAATAAATATACATATATACAAAAAGTAAAATACATTTCATCGATTTCATTCTACCTCAAAGAGATGAATAAAATGTATAAAAAAAAAAAAGAAAAAAAGAAATAGAGACTAGATTCGTTAAAATATTCCACCGTAGAGTATCAACGAGAAATAATTGCAACACACCGGAGTATAATACCATTTTCACGCGCTAAATAGAATACAAAGGAAGAAATGGGAAATAGATTTATTAAAATCTCCCAGCTCTCGCTGTGTTAAGAAAGAAACACTCGGAGCCAACGTAATTCCATTCGTAATTGCGGCTACCTTTTCATCGTGGAAATGTTTGTGCGCCAGTGGAAACGTAACAAAGCTGAACTAAACAGGAGGATGTACATTAAAAAAAAAAGAGAGAGAAAATAAAATAAAAAATCGAGTAGAGCGCGCGCCTCGCGGTTCAACGCTGTTTCATGGTGAATTTTCATGCGGCTTCGAATGGGGAACGGAAATATAACTCCCCGCATCGATTCTGTTTTGCTATCAATTATCTTTCATTATACAGGTAGCATTGTACGATTTCCGGCTGTGAATTTGATACGCGACGTGGACTCGTGCTTTTGTCGTGGTTCTATTCGATTTCTCCTGGCCTGTGACCATTCTTCGTTTCTTCTCTTCGTTTTCTTTCTTTTTTCTGCACTTGTGAATCGAAATTGAAAAGGTTTGCCGTGTGGAAAAAAGGAAACGAGCGCAGGAGGAATGCAAATCACGTGTAATTCGATGGTTCTAAAGAGGAATGGATATTTTATTTTCTAGAACGAATAGTTCTTCGAACGATTATGTGAATTGAGGATTCTGTTTTGGTGTTTGGTAAAATAGGAGAAATGATTAATTTTTTTTTTATTATTTTGTTGATATAATAGAATTAAGCAACGAGTATTTAGATATTGATTAATTAGAAACTTTTTAAGTTTCAGATTATTTTAATTATGCGAACTAGAATTTTTTAAGAGTTGATAATAATTTTTACTGTTTTAAGTAAATTAAATTAGGGTCAATAATTAATCTTAAATTAAGGTTAATAATTAAAGTTTAAATAGGTTTTCAATTAACAGTAATTAAAGATTAATGATAATTAAAGCTCATGCAAGAATAATTTAGGGTTACTTAAATTAAGGTTAATAATTAAAGATCAAAAATATTTGTAAATAACGAATTTGAAACTTTTAAAAAATTGCCTAGAAATTTTCATCTAATAGTAACTAAAGATTAGTAATAATTAAAAATAATTTAAGATCAGGTTAGACAAAAATAATTTCTAATTACATTAGATTATTACAGAAATTTCTCCAATTTTTATATTATTATACTCAGTTCTGTTCAACTTCGATTCACGTACCTTTGAGAAAGATTTATGCATAAAAATGTGCAGAAACAAGGGAAAATATATTGTCAGAAGAAGGAACATGAAAATGGATAGCCAAGACGTGAAATTATTTAGGAATAAATGGTAAGTTGAATGGAAGAGCAAGCTCCAGATGTGAGTGGAACGTGGGGGAGGGGTTATTAATGACCACGAGTTGTCTTATCTTTTCCACTTCCTGTTCGAGATACATAATACGTGGGTCGTACACGTAACCGCTGCTGCATCTCTGTAACATAGTGCATTCGACTTTGCCGCGTATACGATCGCGTGCTGCGACTCGTTTCCAACGATAAGAAATCACTTCTTCTTTTTCTCTTCACTTTTCTATAACGAAGGAATGCATTTATCCGTATCGTATCGCGATAACTATCGCGAATATCTTTCTACATTTGCATTGGAAATTTCTCTTTATATTTACTTATCATCGAACGTTAAATTGATCTTGATGTTTCCCATTTGAACACAATCTGTGACAAACAGTTTCTGAACAACTCACGAGTGTTAGTTATGTAGGCTTTTCTATATAATAAATAAACTTTATTTCGATATATATTATAGCGCGGCTATTTCGATACATCAATGGACGTGTCCCGTCGATAACCAACCTTTTTTCTTTCACAAAACAAGCGACTACAGCGCTTCTTCGTTCCTTCACTTTTTCGGGGTTTTTCCAGGGTCGTAGTGAGCTGGCTCGGGCACCCCTTCCTTTACCGTATAACATATCGTTACAATTCCGTACAATTTATCATTAAAGGTTTACAGTTAATAATTTATCACGATAGAAATTCATAAGTTAGGTAATTACAAATGTCTGATATATAAAAAATTTAAAACAAATCTTTTTCCAATTTGAAAAAACAGTAACTTGCAGAATTGTTTGTTTTTCGTATTGAAATTCTTCTTTAAACATTTTCAATCTTTTAATTTTAAATATTTAGCATCACATGGCAGAATTGGTACATTTTATTGTTTATAAAGATATCGTGCTTTCCTTTTTACTGTTTTTTTATTTCGTCTTAGTGTATTATTAAACTCAGAGTTCGGGAAATTTTGTTACACACGAGATTATAGTTTCAAAGTTGTGGTTTAGGGAAGATGGAAGTTTTGAAATTTTTCTTTTAACGATCTCTTGATTTAGAATGGATAATGTATCAGAAAATTATCATTTTAACGATAACACACGTATTAGAATAATAGAATAGAGTTTGGACGTGTTAATAGACGCGATGAAAGTTTGAATTGTTAAAAGTTTTGGGAAGCTTACGAAGATCCGGTGAACTTTCAGGTGTCGTAGGAAGAAAGTCTCAGAAAGTTTAAGAAACTCTGATATATATTTCGAAATAATCCAAGTAGTATATGCATAATTTTGGGAACCTAGAAAGTGTTATCAATCGCGGAAGAAATTCTGAAGTTCTCTTAAATCTTAGAAATTTGCCGAATGAAAACTTTCAACGTCCGAATGTTTTTCAAATTATTCATCTTTCAAAAATTCTTTTAATCACTGTAATCTGTGTTGAAAATAAAAAATTCCACTCTATAAATTAATTCTCTATAACTTCGTATAACCTGAAAATGATTTATTTACATTTTATACAATTTATATAAAATATACAATTATTTTCATGATTATTTAACTTATTTCCATGTTTTATATTCGAATAATTTTTCTACGGCAGATAATACTTTATCACTTTTCTATAATAAATAATAATTTTTGTCTTTCGACATTTTTAAAAGTGTAAAATCGTGATTTCTGAGGGAACGAAGAAATACCAGATTAAATTTTGGAAGATTAATAATATATAAATTAATCAGCCAGCTCTGATACTTAACTAGTCAACATTATCAAAAAATAATGTTCAATTAGTCAACGTTATCAAAAGAATGTATTAAATTTATCAGCTATTCGATTTTAATCCGCTGTGGAGAAAAAAAGAGGTGGAAAGGTTGCTCGTCACGATTCCGAACGAATACTCCGTGCTTTGAGTCGGTGAAAAGGATCACGGGACATTAAGTACATCCGTAGGAATCTGTGAAACACTTTGCCGGATTCTCTCCCTCGGAGAAAGGTTAAACGGAACGTTTCGGCTGCGATAAAAATAATAAGTTAACGCGGTTTCGATAGAATCTGGCGACCTCGCAAATTCTCACCGACGCCATTTAGGGATGTGCAAATAACAGGCGGGGCAGGAGATACGAGAATAATTCTCGAAGAAAATTCCTAAGGAAAGTGTAGAAAGACAGAAAAATATTCGGGTTGGTTACGATGATGAAATAAGCCATTAAGTCGGCTGGTGTAATATTAAGGGAAGCAACGTAATCTCGTCTAATGTCGGGCAATGAAACCTAATAGCATAATGTATCATCGCGTATCGCGCGCGTACTCGCCACCCCCGCGCGAGAATTATATGCAAAGTGCCGCTTTCGGGATAGTTCGCCCCTTTCTGAATTCTAATTACTTTTTCTCCTAGAGAAGCTTGGCTTTTTAGTGCAGCTGTGAAAATGCGCAGGTATAGTTGAAAGGTGGAATTAATTATTTAGTGAGGTGATGATGTTTTTTTTTTGGTATACGTAGATTTTTATTGAAATCTTAGAAAATTACAAAATCCTCAAAATCTTCGAAATCTTCGAAATTTTCGAAATCCTCAAAATCTTTGAAATTTTCGATATCTTTAAAATGCTCAAAATTTTCAAAATCTCCGAAATTTTTAAAATCTTTAAAAACTGCAAAATCTTAGAAATCTTAGGAATCTTAGAAAAGTACAAAATCCTCAAAATTTTCGAATCTTTCAGAAATTACAAAATCTTTAAGATCTCAGAAAATTACAAAATCCTCAAAATCTTCGAAATCTTCGAAATCTTCCAAAAGCACAAAATCTTCGAAATTTTTGAAATCTTGGGAAACTACAAAATCTTTACAAACTACGAAATCTTCGAAATCTTCAAAATCATAAAAATTTTCGAAATTACTGATAAATTTGAAAGAATATCCGAGGTGCTAGAAACACACCATAAGAATTATAAATATTAATCACAAGAATTGTAGGAATTATTAGATTCCACTTTTTCATGTGATAATGGGTGTAATTTTAATTCCCAAAAACAAAACGTTATTTTTTAATATGTGAACATTACCACTTCATATGCAACTTGTACTTGAAGTTATATATATATGGGGTTTTAAAAATATGAAAAGTTTTAGTTTGCAAAAGACTGCGTCTGGAAAAAAGTGGATATGGATGGTACATGTTAAAGGGTGGTTTAATTGAAATTTTGATTGAGGTTCGTGATCGAAATCGAACAAGAAATTCGTCGATTGAATTATTTCGAAGGTGAACGACAATTTCAGCAATTTTACAGTTAAATTGGGCATACAGATTGGTCTTCGGTGATAATTGCTTTCGAACAGTTTGTATTTCTATTATTTTTCAAAAAAATTTATTCGTACAAAATATATATACACAAAACAATTCTAGGAATAACGAAAAAATGTGTATAACTACAGTGAAAAATATTAAAGAAATTAGAAAAATTCTTGAAAATATGAATTATTGTTATACTGAATTTTCCAAGAATTTTTCAGTGATAATTGATTTTGAATAGTTTGAAAACAGATTGAGGAAAAATATACAACTACAATTACAGGGAGAAGAAATTATAAAAAAATGAAAAATACAACTACAGTAAAAAATATTAAAAACAGTAAAAAAATCTTAATTTATTATCGCTGTACCGAATTTCCCAACGAAAATTAATCTCAGTCTCACTCAACAGCTCGCACATTTTTCCAAAAAATTCATTACACTCTCCTCAAAAAAAAAAGAAGAAAAAAACATAAAAAAGAAAAAAAAAATACATTTATTTTTTCTCCTCTACGAAACACTCGAAATTCAAAGTATTCTAATCAGCACAGACTCTTCCCTAGCATCCTGCATGGTTCTTTCAAGATCAACCTCAAAGATCCTCCCCAATCCTTTCTCAGTTTCTAACCACCTCTCTATCGTGGTCCACGCGCATTGGTTATTTCTGGGGCGTCGTTTCATGGAAATTTCAAAGCCTCGAAAGCTCGAGCAAGTTCGTTCTCATGGACGTGGTGCACACAGTGTGTAGGGAGGACACAAGAAACGCGGCTGGAGGCCACGTTTGTCTTTGATAATCAACAGCCGCCTCATCCATCTTGGTCAAAGGGTCAACACTTTTCCGTGCGCGACACCCGCGACCAGCCACTCTTGTGAATGCATTATTCATGAGGCTGGCGTGGTAAGTGTTGTCCGAAATTCAATTCAGTAGCCCACGAAGGCGGCGGTGTACGTGATTTGCCTTCTGCTGGACTCAGGATCTTCGTTCTTGTTTCTCCTCTTTCTTTTTTTTCTTATTTCACTCTCTTTGCTCCTCTTTCTTCTTCTTCTTCTGTTGCTTCTTCTTCCATTTTCTTGGTGTGTTACTCGACTAATCGACCAACGATATCGAGGATGAAATTGTTATCGAGCATGCTGCCAGACGGAATTAAACTGGGATCCTTGGTTTTATTTCGATTTTTTCCATGTCCATTCTCCTCTCTTCTATCCCTCTCCCTTTTTCTTTCGTATCTTTCATTTTTTTTTTCTTTTTCTTCTTTTGTCCGTTTTAATTGGAAGTCTCGCGGCTGACCAAAATGGCCGGGGACGGAAGTTGTTGGATATTGGAAGCGACGATTGCGATATTAAGTCCCGCGCCGTGAAACGATTTTCGATATCTGAAAACGTATCGGGTGTCTGGCGAATCTTGCCTTATTGTTAGCCAAGGGAATCCTTGCAGAACGGAACGTACCATTCGGATTTCATTCGATGTGTATTTCATTCCTCGTGTTCTGTGTCTATGTACTACCTTCTTTCGAAAATTTGTCTCGCATTCTTCCGGTGAAAGTTGACACTTTAAATGTGACTAATTTTTCAAAGAAACTCACATTGTTTGGTTCAATTGTCAAAAAATTGTTCTGTTTTAAAGGATGTCAGAATATTAACAGAAGTGACTGTGTATAATAGAACCATGTTGTTTCATGGGGAAAGTAGAACTTATGGCACAACTATGATAGAATCGTCGAAATTTCAGCAGGTGTTGGCGAAAATTGGACGCAAATGGCGCAGTAAGCGCACGAAGGTAAAAATACAGCTCAGAAAGGAGGATCGTGGCGTGGTGAGCCCCAGGCGCATCTAATTTCCCCGTAATTTCGCTAATGGGCTCCAGTAGTCCCATGATATAATGCCATTAACTACGCTATTAAATCGCTTTTATCGCGTCCTATCGGTATTCCATTAATATTAATGGTCGCGCTCTGCCTCTCGTGATCGGCGACGTTTCGACGCGTATCGTTTCCGCTTGAAGTCTCGCTACGTGTGTCATCGTAGGTTTAATCCTTCCGAGGGGATTTCAGCAGAGGAGAAATTCACGCCCACTCGAAATTGGTTAAATTTTAAAGATCAATTTCTACTTTTCTATATTAATCGCTGAAAATTAATAAAAATAATCCGTCGAAAAATCTTCAATAAGGAATTAAGCCACTTTAGAAAAGTTCATGTCACTTTAACAATCCTTCGAAATTTTCTTAAAATGATTGCTAATATTTCTATGAATTTGTTATCATTTTCGAGATGTGTCTACCTTTGATATATGCAAAAAAAGAAGAATTCACAATTTTCATACTTTCTTAATTCAATCTTTATACTTCTCTTATCCGAGTAATACAATCGCTAGAAAAATAAGGGAAGAAAATAAGAAGAAGTAGAAGCTTTAAGACGGTGGTCGAAAAATTACGGCGAATAATTCATGAAGAACAGCGCGGAAAATTAGCCGCGAAAATATAGGTTCGCCAGGCATGTTTCAGGGTGGTTGCTTACCAAGCCGACAAGAATTCTCATACCACCGAAAAATAATCCTTCTCCAGTCGGTCGTATTAAGCTAGATTACGGCTTAAAGCAGGCACGAGGAACTTTCACCTTAATATTATTCTATGTCCGGCCAACAGCTAATCCCCATTAGCGAAATTACATGAAATTATAATAAAGCTTGCTAGAGGTGAACGTTTCGTTGTTAAACCTCTGGACCCCCCTCCTCCTTTAGTATTTCGGCAGCGCTTCTCTACGCAAAAGTATCCTATGGTAGGTGTATGCAGATCGGGGTTAATACAACAGCCGTAGCTAATACAATATTTATGAGGGAACAGGTATCGCGGCCGTGGAAATTCGTCAGAAACCGTTTAACCCACGGGAGAAAATTCACGGCTAAGCGGCGCAGTAGAAAAATAAACGATGGTACATCCGGAAGCTGCGTGATTCTGTAATTTATTTGAGAGGAAATGGGGGATGAAAGTCTATAAAGAAGTATTAATATAAGGGCAATGCTGTATTTTAAACAGATTAAGGAGATTTTAAGATGTTATTGTTAAGATCTACAATTTGAGAAATGAAAGAAGTTGTCTCGTTTCTAACACTTTTCATTAAACACTTTGACACGAGAAATGGTCGTCTGCGTATGAAGAATTTGCGATTAGTACAGTATATTCGGTGGCTAGGATATACTAGATCTGTATGTGAAAAATTTTTACCATTAGTACTCTATATTCGATAGTTATAGTACATTAGATCTGATGGAAGTTATAGTATATCAGATCTCTATGTAAGAAATTCTACTATTAGTATTGTATACTCGTTATGGTATACTGAATCTGCATAGATAACGGTTTTAGTATACTAAATCTGCTCTGTAATCGTCATTTCATATTCAAATTCTATCATTAATATAGTTTCTTTAAGAAATGAATTAGGGATAACCGTGATTTACCATCAGAATCTATTTGTCCATTGCTGGAATTAGTGAATTTATATTTGAAAATTAATAGGCTTCGTGAAATAGGTCAGTGTAATATGTATAGTAATATCTGCCTTTTTATATTGAACTTATCGGAATTATCCGTTAAAAAACGAAGACGTAATTTGGATTTTTCACGTTCCAACGATCACCTTGCCATTTCAACGCACGCGGATCGTTTCCATCGATCCCACGGCGCATTAATTTCCCTGTCTGGCTCGCCTTGATGCTGGCCGGAGATTTTTGGATTTTCAATTTTCCTGGACGTCGATGGCACGTCGCAGTTTGCGGTTTGGCCAGGAGAACTAACCGAATGGCGTTTGAACGGTTCTGCGACCGCGAATATTTGGCCTGGCCCCCGAAATTCATCGTTTGACGACTTTATTTCCCTTCTGACAAGTAATTTCGACGTTTTCCGTTCCTGTTTCGACAGCGGAGGGAGGACAGACTGGTAACGAGCGATAAGAACTGACCGATCGGTCTGTTTCATTAAATCAGCTTTCAGTTTCTATTGAGAGGAATCTTTCGACAAATAAACGTCTCGTTTCTGTGTTCTTTTACACGTTGGTTCCCTGCAACGCGTGGAAGGAACGCAAATCGTCGAGAAAACATGGTTTATCGATTAAAATTAAACATCTCACTTTAAATCGAAAGAATAAAATTAAAAGGAAGCTTTCGAATTTTAATAAAATTCTTACTATTAGAGATGAAGCGGTAGTTCTATAATTATTTCCTCTATAAATCAATTAATATCTCAATTATTGAGCGATATTTATCGAGTGTTTAGTTAAATGATTTACGGTGTAACGTACTTGTTTATTATCACGATGAAACAGTTAGCAGTAAATTGAATATTTAACCCTCTCGTAATAATATCGGATAGTTTAGCGTGTTATTTGAGAAACAGGTTACGTTAGCATAAGTAATCGTTGCAATTTTCCCTGGGATGATAATTACCAAAAGAGATTGAAGAAAATATGGAAATTTTATTTTTTCCTTATATGAAAATCTGTCGTCGGATGTACCTGTATTTTTGCTCTGAAATTTTTTACATTTCAGGTACATCTAGCCTATAATTATACTGTCCGTAAGGTATTATTATACACCTGGCGACGTGTTAATGAAATCTGTTACAACCGGCAAAAGAAAGCTGAAGAAGCGAACGACAAGCTTTAAGAATCTAATTTGCAAGTCAACTGTTTCCTTGGAGCAAATATTTTATAAATAGAACTGTTACGAAAATTCGAATGTTCGAATATCAGAAAAATTCAGGTTTCAACTTCGGATAGCTGAACTGTTCGAATAATTCGAATAATTCGAAATTCATATTCAAGTTCGAATACTTTGAATATTCGAATTATTCAAGTTATTCGAATTATCCGAATAAAGAATTCGCATTCAAAATTACCCGAGTTATTCGAATTATCCCACAAAAGAATTCGTATTTGAAATTAACTAGCTAAATAATTTCTAAAATTATCCCATTAAAGAATTCATATTCGAAACTATTCAAATATTCGAATTATTCAACTGAAGAATTAGCATTTGAAATTATCCATATTTTTTTAATTATCTGACTAAAGAATTAGTATTTCAAATTATCGACATTGTTCGAGTTGTTCGACTGAAGAATTCGTATTCGAAATTATCCATATCATTCGAATTAATCCAACTGAAGAAATAGTATTTGAAATTACCCACGTTAGTCAAATTATCCGACAGAAGTATTCATGTTCGAAATTATCCGAATTATTCAAGTTATCAGACTAAAGAGTCCATTTTCAAATTTATCCAAATTATTTGAACTATCCGACTGAAAAATTCACGTTTGGAATTATTCGAATTATCCAACTGAAGAATCCGTATATGGGAATTATTCGAATAGTACGATTACTCGAAGCTTTACAGCCATATTGTAAGCACAGATTAGGAAACGTTTCAGTACGTCGTTTCGAACTGAATCGACGTCTCATAATTCCTCTTCAACGTCCAAAGTACGTATCCCTGTTGTTTGATACTTGACACAAATTTCCGACATATTTATCGCGATATCACGTATCGAGGAGAGATCTGAACGCGTACATGGAGCGTTTTTAATCTGAAAAACTCCGTCATAGCCACACGAAACCTCGTACACCTTTAGACGCCAGGTGCATAATTCACGAGTGAAACTTTTAATCTATCGCAGGCTTGAACAGGGCCGTCAGCGATGATCATAATTCTCTTCTCGTTAATTGGAAACACTTCTGCGGAGGCCGCAGGCTAATAATCCTCGCGCTGATCTTTTTCCCGGATTATCCTGGCTGCAGGCGAACGGTTCCCGGTGGAAATTGCCTCTTTTAGTGGCGCCATAATTCCCGCGGAATTTATAGCAGCTTCGACACCCTTGGACGTCGAGCGGACTCGATTACCATAAGTCGTGTAAAATCGAAGATTTACCGTACATCCGTTGAGGTGTCGTCCTCGTTTTAGCTATCGTTCTTTTTCCGCTGTTTCTCATTTGACGAAAAGATCGGAAAAGTTTCGACATTCACAGACTCTACTTTATGATCTAATTTCGACGATGAAAGGGATCATCGGGGTTCTTTTTTTCTTTTTTCTTTCTTTCTTTTTCTTTTTTTTTCTTTTTATCGAGTCTGATCGACGGATGTTTGAACAGGAGATTGGAAGTTTGTGTTACGGATGTAATTGAGTTTGGCTGATTCTATAGGATGTGCTCGCAAGTATGGTAATTCTGTGAGAAAAATTAGATGGAAATATCGTGCATGGGGAATAAGATCTTTTATTTAGGATTCTGAACTAGGTGAATGCGACATTTCGATACATTCAGATTGAAATAAAATACTTTTATTGAGAAAATAATTGCTCAACTCAATTATCCTTTATTTCTATTCTCTATTTTTATTTTTTAGTTTGAAAATAACTGTTCTAATTTTTATGTATAATTTGGCCAAGCTCACCTAGATAATCGTTTCATTACAATAATAATTTTGATTAAAATATGATCATTTTCAAAGAATTATTTACATTCAGGTTGAAATAAAATAGTTTTATTAAGGAGATAATTGTTCAACTCAATTATTCTTTAGAAATAACTGTACTAATTTTTATACATAATTCATTTAAGCTCATTTTCTACTCATATTCCATGGATATCAAATTTCTTTTCTAGAAACAACTGTTCCAATTTTAATATACTATGTATTTGTTGTATTTTTATGTTAATTCAGGCAAATTCACTTTTTATTCATACTCCTTGCATAGTAAATGTGTTCATCTCTCAGAATTATGAGGCGAAAGGAAACAGTACTAAAAGTTTCATTCTCTTCTCTAAACTGGTAGATAAAACTTTAATCAAACAACTGTCTTATCAATATTTATGAGAAAAATTCAAGGGGAAATTGTTTCAGCTTTTTCTGTATAGCGAAATATGGCTGCGCTATTACTCACATTATCCTTACAATTCAAGAAAATTGTTTGCTAAGAAAACAGTTCCATCAGGATACTTCATCTTCGTTTTTACCTTGCTGATTTTGTTTTCTTATTTTCCAGTAGCAAAATGAAGTTAAAAAAAAAGGGAGAGGTGAAGAGTTGAGAACGTTAACACGATTAAATATCAGAAGACCTTCAACGATGTTTCCAAAAGTAGCAAAAATGTTTAAATTAAGCACAGAATTGTATCCATGATGTTTCATGGTTGTGCATTGCAGATTTCGCGTACATACATGTATATATATATATATATTATTCCCGCGATAAATCACGGTAATTTCGTTCCGTGTTATTAAATGAAATTAAATCACCGTTTAAACAGCCGCCGTGCGCGACGATAAATTAACGAAATTGAGCAACTGTGCCGTGACAGGAATTAGCATAGAATTATGAGGCAAAACGGGTGGTGTTCGGGTTTAGAGAGGAACAGAAGAAAGAATATTCTTCCGAGGATAATTCTCTAAAAGAATAAAAAGAAAAGAAAAAGGTTATCTTAATCATTGTCTCGCGAGAAATAAAATTACAAATTTATTGATATTTAAGGGACGAAGATAGCAATATTTCGATATTAGCAATATTTTCGGTGTAGTTAAATTGCATTGTTCGTTTTGTTTGGAAAATAAAGTGGCGAAGTGTCTGGTAAATTTGAGGAGCATTAGATTCATTTGAAGAAATTTTACCGAGATTTACATTTTTTAGAATATTTATTAGAATAATTTAGCGTATTGAATAAATATAAAAATGTGAAAATACTAAAAATAGATATAACAGACGATTTTCAGTAGGAATAAAGAAAAAAATAGAAGAAAATACTAAAAATTGATTTAATAAACGATTTTAATTAGAAATTAAGATTCCTTTTAATCCCAGCTGAAATTTTCATTCTTAAATCTAAGAATTATCGAGTATGGTATCAAAAGATGGTAAAAACATTGGAAAGCAAGGGACAAAAGGAATATTGCAAATGATACGGAGAAATATTGAAACAATATCGAAGTGCAACGAAGAAATATCAAAAATAAAATAATAGAAAATATTTGGAAGATTTTGGAATGTTAAATGGTATAACGTGATACTCAATTAATTACTATAATAAATACGATAATATTTTTGTTATCGCGTATAACATCAAAATGCTCCTGTTATTTATTATTTATTGTACACGATAAAACAAACGTTATAGCGGAGTTTGCGTGAAGAATTAATCGATGATAATTTCTGTTGTTCAAACACTTATATTCGTACGAATATATTATCGATCGTGAATAATCATAAATATTAAAATCATCGTACTTGTTCAATAATAAACGCACGCGTTAAGGTTACCAATGCTGTACTTTTCATTAACGTTACGAAAATGATCAAAGGTTTATTAACATCGTTAATATTCCCCTAAATAATCGAAGTAGTGCAATTAATCTTTCGTACTCGACGTAATCATTTCTCGCCAAAGTAATCGGTAAACGTGGAAAGAACCGTCATTAGCATTTTCCAATAATTAACGCAGTTCATGTTAAAACAAATCAGATATTAAGCGAATAAACGGTTATCGAAAATCTACTTTGCAAAAAAAAGGAACTGAATCTGATTAAAAATTAACAATATAATATTTAATAAATAAAATTGAATAAGTTGATTCATGTCTGTTCCAGAGTCATTAAAAATTGGATTTATCGTATTCACTCTATCAAACGCCATCGTGATGGTTATTCGTATAATATTATTTCACATACAATGCCATCGAATGTACTTTAAAATAAAACAATAAACGCTAGATTATCTTCCGTACTTTTCGTTTCGTTTCAATTCAAAGTTCTATCGCGTTTATTGAAAGAAATCAGTTTTCCGCACAGGATGGCTCAAATGGAAAATAGCAAAAAATTCGTGGCGCTTAACGTATTAAATTATCTTCTCAATTTTCGTCAAATCTGAATCGTCCGATTCTTCCAACTGTCAGAAATGTTCGCAACCATCCTCCACCTGGAACTTTTTCATAGAAAACTAAATTCGAAGAATCACCTTGCGGTAAAACTTCGCGAATGTATTCGTGATTTTTCTCGCCGTTTGGTTCGATGTAAAAGTCAACCGCGAGGCGTACGGTGGAGAAGGATCACCATAGAAGTTACACGAACTATTCTTCGTTGTGTTTGAGGAAGGGGAACGTCGAAGTTGAAACGATCGGAGTTGCAACGTTATTAAAGTGTCGAAAGTTGGTGAGAACCACTGGCTGTGAGGTGATGCGATCGTTTCACCGGGTGAACTCTGAGAAAAGCAGATATAGCTGGAGAGGAACACACCGGGCGTGTATCGCGAGGAGGAAGAGAATGCGCCGAGATAAATGATAGCTGGCCCTGCACGTAAGCGGACTACGATCCTAAATATCGTCGGAACCACTTGTAAGCGATGCAGCAAAAAAAAAAAGAGAATTCACCGCGCCGACATCCGATTGCCGGCAATCTGGATCTCTTTTCTTCGCTTTGTTCACCGATCCACCACGGTTTTATTGCTTTATCCAAGTGGAATGTTTGACGCCGTCTAATGAGATAATCGAGCTACGTTTTTCTTGTTTTTGCACTGTGGATAATAAGTATGAGATGCTCTTTAATTGAAGAGCATCGTATCGTTACGTTTTAAGTATGAAAAAGTGTACTTTTCAAGAGAAACGAAGAAATCTGTTGTAGTTAACTATCATGCGATTATAATAGGAGAGAAAGAGGTTATTTATGGGAGAAAATTTAGAGGATGATTCTAGAAGTTAATATAATACAAAAATGAAGAATGAAAAAATTGCAGTTGAGGCTTCGTTTTTTAGTTATTGACGTTTGGAAATATCCCTGTAATCGAGCAACTCGTCTTACACAAGCGTCGAGCTGACTGGGAGATAAAAGTATTACGAATGAAACGTAGAGCTCTTTGTGTACTTTTTAAAAGCAGAAAATATTAATTTAAACAACGTTGAAATGTTCGTGTACTTTTATTTTAAATCATTCTAAAGTTTCTAAATATTCAGGTATTATTTCCTTCTTGTAAGTAACTGGAATAAATGTGAAAAATCTAGTTTCTTTTTTCTGAATTTTCTTAAATCACTAAATTGTCGAAGCAGTAATGTAAATCGATTTTTAATATATCTTGGTATTTTCTGACTGCGTCCAATGGAATATAGAATTGTTAAAAATTTTTTCCAGGATCTTTTACTTTCTAACTATCGCGCGTCGATTTGAATTTTATCCCAAAATGTCTCTATGAATTTCCCAACCTAATTGGAAGAAGAAAAAAAAAAACAGCACTTCTACATAGTCAGTTACATATCGATAATAATTAAAGATCACGAGTTGGAATATAAATAGCATAATTAAACACTGAATCCTCGACACTTTTCGCCCAGATTTTGTATTTTATTTTATTTTATTAAAATTTTATCTCAAAATGTCCTTACGAATTTCTCCAATCTAACAGAAGGAAAGTAGAAAGCAGTACTTCTTCGTACCCAGTTGCACAAAATAATTACATATGACGAGTAAGAACATACACAGCATAATCGAATAAAAATGTTCAACGCCTTCCTTAAATTCATCGCTGTGTGAAAGAAAAAAAAAAAAAAGAAGAAGAAATTAACAGGGATCTCTGGTATCGAGGTAGCGGTAGTGTTTCCCCGTAGGGTGGGCGCGTTCCTAGCCGGTCATGTTTAATAAATACACGGCTGGTGCACAGTGGTGCATAGTTTACACAGCGGAGAATTTCTGCACGGGCTGCCCTGGGATTATCCAAAATGTCGATACAAAGCTGGCCGCCGTGCCGCGCCACACCGCGCGCCCTTTCCAATTTATCCGTTTTGCCGGTTTCCGTTGCTGGGTTGAACCTCTGGCTCGCTCCATCAGTTCTGTCGATCGTTTCGCCAACGATCTAAAGAGAGAAGCTTGGCTCTTGTGCCTTCTAATGGAGCGCGAGAACCAGCATTAAACCCTCGAATTTTCGAAAATGGTAGCAACTACGGGGTTGAACTCGTTGCGTGTAACATAGCGTACATTGCACACGATCTGGCCGATAGAACGATGATCGGTTGGCTCTTCCGTTGAAAACCAGCTGGGCTTGTCTCGTTCGATCCGCTGTGAATAATCGTGCGTTGTTACCGGTACGGTACACGTTTGCTATTGAGCATTGTTTCATTACTTGGATCTGGTTACGATCGAGCTTCGAGGAAAGTTCATTTTGAAAGGGGTGGAGTTGAGTGGCTGTGTTGGTTCGGTGTTGTATTGTTGGAATATTTTGTTAGCCGTGCTTGGATCGTTGTTCTTTTGCAGTATTTGTTTCATTTAGAATATGAACCAGTGTTGAGTGTAATTTTGTTTAAATTCCTTTCTTTATTCGAAATATTGTGATTAGTATTTTCTGTGGTTTTTCAGAAAAATTTCATTTTTTGCTTCTCGTATTTCCGTTTCTCTCGGGTCTTGAAACGTCACCAGTTTTCTTGACATTTTTAAGAATTTATTATGTTTAAATTCTTTCTTCTTTAATAATTTTGATAATTCTGAGTTAGACAAATATTTGTGATTTTTATTTTTAAATTTTGTTAATTCTCAGTTGGACGAAAATCTTTGCTATTTTCTTCTATTTTGTTACTTCTGAATTGTACAAAAGTTGTATGGAATAATAAATACGATGGAATATTAGCTAATTATAATTCTAAAATTAAAAATCAAAGACTTTAAAATAAAACTGGGTTGGTATTTAAGTCCTGTGACGAAAGTTCTTTTTCAAAGAATTCTCCAAATCAGAAATTAAAAAATACAATATTTTCCATTTGTTTAATGAATATTTTAATATCTTTTGTAATTATTGCAAGTTAAAACGAGACCAAGAAGGCTTCTTCTAAATTTGATTTAAAACGAAAAATTCCAGGGCAGTTTTCACGATCATGTTTCGCGACAAAATTTACTTCCCGAACCATACATCCGTCATTTATACAGCAAGGAAGAGAACCGGTGCAATTTGCAGGATCACACGCGCGAGATGTAGCTTAAAACTTTTATCCTATCGTCTGCATTATTATCGTTTCGTGGCAGAACACGACCGATATCCGAGGCTATTTATGCGTATTCGTTATCGAAGCACGAAATAAACTGTAATGCTATTACGGGGTGGCGTAAAACGTGGTGGTGGGACACGTATTTACAATGAACGGGGGCTGCACTTTAACTCCCGTTTTATTAACGCCCGTGTCACCGCCGCGTGCACACGCGAATTATTGAAACGAAATGGAATTTCGTCGAGCCCCCGTCAATAACGATTCCAAACGTGTGCCTTTGCCGGGCGCCGCCCTTTAATTGCGCTATTAATCGACCACCGTGCGAGTTCTCCGTGAAATGCAAACGATATCTCTCTCTCTTTTCCTTTGCTTTCTCCCTTTTCCAATTTTCCGCCGAAATCTTTGATGTCTTTTTGAACAATCGAACGTCGTTTCGGTTTTTCAGAAAATTTGCACTGACTTTGGCGAATTTTCTTGGGAATTTGAGGAGTTGGAGATTCTTGAGAATCCACAATTAAGATATAACAAAATTTGTTTATTTCAAACTTTGAAAAATAGAATTTTTTTTTCTGAGACTCTTTATTATTCTGTTATCTTCATTGATACTTCGATGATTTAATAATTTTCGGATTTCTGATTCAGAAGAATTGAATATCCGAAAGGATCGATGAAGCTATAGAAACCCATAGAAAACGCTTTCCCAGTCTTAATTCATAGTGGAATATTTGCAAGATGTCAGAAAAATGGGGAAAAGTCGTCGAATAAAATTTTGATTCTACTTATAATTCGGAGAGAATTTATTTCTACACCTAATAACTATAAAATAGTTCCTTAAGACGTGAAGTTGTAACGGTAACCTGTACAGTTTCTTGTCCGTAACATTTTATCCGTGAAAAAAAGAAAAGGTAAGGACAGGTTGGGTGGTCCGGTACTTTTAGCCGGTAGTGTACGGTCGTTCTCTCAAGAGGAGCAGCATCAAAGTCCGTGTATAATTTGTTAAAGTGCCCCTGGGGAATTCTGTCTCGCACGAGATACCTGTAGCTCAACGCGACACCGCGATACGTGAAATCACGGCGTGCATCTACACCTGCCTCGCTGAGCAAGACTAATATTCCTGCTTATTGTTTAGATCTGCCCACGGCTTCCCACTCGTCCCGTATCCATTTCACGCACCGCGGAGCGGTAAAATCTCGGTTCACTGTTGGAACTCTTGGCCCTTTAACGAACCGTTACGTGAAAATACGACGACACCTGGTCACTGTCGCCCTCTAACCTGAGCACTCACGATTCTCTTCCCTCTTCTCTTCAATCTCGTCTCTTCTCTTCTCTTTTTTCCTTCCCCCTTCCGTTTTTTTCTCTCTTTTCTGTTTTTTCTTTTTTTTTTTGGAGAGGGTTCCTCTTCCTTCTATATTTTCTCTTTTCTGTGCATTGTTCTTCTTTTTCTCTTCTCTCTTCTTTGTTATTTTTTGTGTTTTCTTCTACTCCCTTCTCTGTGCTTTTTTCTTCTTTTTCTCTTCTCTCTTCGCTCCGATTTTTCATCGTTTTCTTTTCTCTTTTCTTTTCCTCGTCTTCTCTGTTCTTTCTCTTCATTTTCCCTTTCTCTCTTCCTATTTCTCAGCTATTCGGTCCCTCTGCTCCTCTCTTCTTTCCTCAGTCATTCGATCGCAATCGTCGTTGCCGTTTCACGCTTGCTGGACTCGTACCACATCGCAATTGTAATTGGAAGTTCGTTTGCTGACATCGTGAGCACCGATTCGTTTCAATTACGCGCTTTATTCTTTTGTCGATCCTGCTTATTTTTTCTGTTGAGCTTGATTAACGTGCTTTCACCGTTATTCTATCTCTCAAGCTTAGGGATAATACGTTTTCTCGTTCTTTTTACGGACATTCTTCGCTGTCTCGTCGGTACACACGAAATTGGGCCGAAACACACGCGATAATTACTCCGAAAATTTTATTCCTACTTATCATTACTATAATTTACGTTATGCTCACTCGTATGAATAAACTTAAGATTAAGAAAAAGGTAAAGATTCACTTCTTAACTACTGCTACAAAAACGAGAGAAAATGACGAATTTTGCGGAACGTTTCGTACAACACTGACAGAAACATGGTCCGAGATGAAAAGTGTTCTTCCAACGAGGCATTTCACGTGAACGAAAACTGCGGCATCAATTTCGCGCAGGATGTTTGCGTTGGTTTCCGTTGGTGTGCGGGGAGATTTGCAGAAAGCGCTCGCCAGATAGTAGACGATGAAGATTCATGCGAGATTACGCGAAACGCGAATTGTTAAGTCCCTTAAGCCGGGCTTTCCGGCAGCGTGAGAGAGCGAGAAAGAGAAAGAGAGAGAGAGAGAGAGAGAGAGAGTGAAAGAGGGGAGTGAACTGGCAGCCTGGAACCACGTGAAATCTATACACGTTTATGGACGATTATGTGCAGCCCGCGTTTCCGGTTTACGTGGCATCGAAAAACTGCGATCCACGATAACGTGGTATTTGCTTCGCGAGGGGAGTGTGTAAATTTGCAAATTTGTTGAAAATATCGCGAACCAATTGCCCGCTCTCGACTCTCTCCGCTTCTGATACGTGCTCGAAAGGAAATTTAACGTTTAATCCCTTTTTAAACTGTGCTCGAGCTGTTTCCTCGAACGAGAAAATGCGATAGATATAAAAATAAAAAAAAAAGCAACTCTGTCGATAGGTAACAATATTTTTTTCATTCCTCTCCTCTTCTTTTTAGTTGCCTTTTTGCACAGAGATTCTAATTATTCTTCGTTTCGTGGAATTTTAGGCTGTTTTTTGTCTTTTTCTCGAAAGGATGGCGAATTCGTACGAACGAAGTTTACGTGTAATTCTTTTTCACGACTGCATATTCGTTTTTGAGCTTGATTAAAAACGAATTCGAAAGAACGGATGAGGTTACAATGCAACGAGTCGTTTATACGGTTAAACAGGTTCCCGGTCATTTGGAATTCTACTGATACGAAATAATGAGGGAAATGAAACTCGTACTTGTTAAATCCATATTAAATTTTACAGTGCCGTTGCCAAATATCTCGCGAATTTCCCTCGCTTCATCAGCTCGCGTGGACCATTTTGTTTAATGAAAATTTCGCGTTATTCCACTCCCCCTTATCTGCAGAACAGCACACTGGAGTTCAGATTTTTAATTAACGTACACTGCAATTTATCCTCTTCAATTAATATTTTCATTTTGAGGAACATCATTCTTGGTTTTGATTAACCGACACCGCCACGTATTTGTAATTTCGCGATCGTTGAATTCTCAGTCGTAATGATCGTTCGCCAGCTTTCTGAATAAATACCGAATATCGGAATTTATCATTTCAAACGAAATGTTTCCAGTCAGTGCTAGAAAAGTTACTCTTTAATCATTCGTTTTCTAAATAACAATGTTACAATTTAACAGGTAACATAGTTAATCTTTCGTGCTGGTCTCATACTGTGTTCCACCTTTGCTGCATTAACTATCGCGTGATTTTCTGATCTCGAACAAACAAAAAAAGCATCGCAGGAGAAGGCACGAAACGAAGAAGAGAGGAGATCGAGATGATTCGCGTGGATCCTGAATCGAAATCGGTCAGGATATCACTGCTCGCTGCGGACTCTCCTGCACGAAGTACGAAAATATAGAACGCAGAGTACAGAACTCAGAGCACAGAATCATTCAGAATATTTCTAGAGAAGCAAGAGAAACACAGAACAGAGAACACCGAATTCAGAACCCATAGAACAAGAGTAAACGGGGGAAAAGAGAAAAGAGAACAGAAAACACACAATCAGGAAGAGAGAAGAAAGAAGAAGAAGAGAACACAGAACAGAGAATTCAGAACACAGAACACAAAACTCAGAATTCAGGACTTAGGCCACAGAACTCAGAAAACACAGAGCAAAAGAGAAAAGAGAAGAGAGAAACACAGAACACAGGAGCTAGAATCCAGAAAACACAGAAGAAAAGAGAAAAGAAATTAGAGGACACAGAACGTAGAAGAGAAAGTAGAGGAGAAGAGAGAACACAGAACAGAAAACACAAAACTCAGAATTCAGAACCTAGGCCACAGAACTCAGAAAACACAGAGCAAAAGAGAAAAGAGAAGAGAGAAACACAGAACAGGAAAGAGAATACGTAATAGAGAACCCACATCACAGAACCCAAAATTTAAAACCCAAAATACGAAACCTAGAGTGCAGAACGTAAAATGTAGAACCGAGAATACATATCCCGGAACGTAGAACACAGAACAAGAGCGGACAGTGAACAGAGAACAGAGAGGAGAGAAAGGGAAGGGGTACGTTGAAACGAGGTGGTCGCACGAGGTACTTACACGAGGAACGGGTTGAGATAAGGTCGATCCACAGAGGGCGAAATCCGTAGGCGCCGCAGAACGACAGGGAAGAAGAAAGAGGAGAAAGAGGAACGTGTGGCGTGTTGCGACCTTTTAATGAATAGGCCGATAGCGACACCCGGGGAATTATATATCGGTGACCTGTTCCGAAGGGAGTCGTGCTGGAGAAAAAAGATCGAATCGTGGAAACGAGCCTGCGGTGGAAACGATAAACCGGCGGGGACCTGTTTTATTTTTACAAGTGTCTCGCTTAATACGACCGTCTTTCTGAACTCTACGAGTCGGTTGAACAATTCGTTATTATTTCAACGTTAATGCAGAACAGAGTGGTTTGCTCTCTGTGAGCTAATTTCAACGAGATGATGAATACTTGGATTACAAAAGATCTTTGTTGGCTTTTAAACGCGATTTTTCTTCACTTTTAACAAAAAATTAATGCTCTGGAATTTGTGTTCCATTAGAAGTAGTCAATTTTGAAGTATGGTCATTTTTTTCTTTTTAGATAATAGATTAGAAACATATAGTTCGAAATTTTTCGGGAGATCTTGTTTAATTTTTGTGAGAGGAATTTTTATTAGAGATTCTCGTTGTTTAAGATGTTTTGATTTAAAAAGCGCGATTTTTACGAAGTTAGAATGTTTAGAAAATACGATTTATTAATTTTCAGTCGTGAAATATCTGTTGGAAAATATCTTCGGTGACATTTTTCTGCGACTTTACTGAAACTTTATCCAAATAAATTGAATCGAACTCTCCCCGACACTCGATTAAAAGGAGCAAAAAAGAGACATTACGATTTCAGCTACCTATTCCACGCTCATTATACCCCCATTATACCCTCTTCGTTGTAAAACAGCATCCTCGAGAAGTGTATATACCACGCGTAGCCGGATAAACGGCCAATCATTAGCAGCAGTTCCCTGGTGAAGATTACGGTCTGGCGAGCGTGTAACATTAGCGCGTTATCAGTCCAATTTATAAAGTGAAACTTGAAATTATAGATTGAACAAGATACAGTCTGGCGAACGGGAGCAACTTGCTCGCCATAATGGGCCAGTGTATCGGAGTCGTTTGCAGTGATTATTCTTCGACACGTTCGATCAACCCGCGATTTCCATTAATTGAACGCTGCCCGAAACTGTCCTCGTGTTCGATGCAATTTAAGCAACACTATACCCCAATCAATTTCAAATCTCCCGTATATACGAAAGGAAGAAGAAACGAAAGAAAAGAAAGAAAGAGAAATGGATCGCGGTGCTCGAACGTTCGACACGAACCTGTCGATTCTTCGAGCGCTAATTACGACAGGTTCCAGGACCCTTGCGGTGTCTCGAGTGTTAGGTGTGCTGCTAGCTATCTCGAGTGTAATTTCACACCCGTTAAAGAGACAGCGAGAGAGAGAGAGAGAGAGAGGGAACGCAGAACAGGGAAGAGAGAAAAGAAAGATGAAACATAAAACAGAGGAGATAGAAGGGAGAAGAGAGAAAGGCAGAAGAGACAGAGACAACTCAGTATAGAAAAGAAAGAAGAAATGGAGGGAAGACAAATCACAAAACGGAGAAGAAAGAAGTGATAAGAGAGAAAGATGGAACACAAACAAGAGAAGAGAGTAAAGAGCGAAGGGAAGAGGGAGAAAGAAGAGAGAAGAGGGGAAAACAGAACGCAGAAAAAAGAAGACAGTACAGAGAGGTAGAAAGAAGAGATAAAAGAAGAAACAAGAGAGAAGGAAAGACAACACAAAGTGTAACAGAATAAAAAGGAAAGGAAGAAAACGTATAAAACAGAGAAGAAACGAGAACGAAAAAAAAGGCAAAACAGAGGGGAAAGAAGAGATAGAATACAAAGACAGATAAAAAGGTTAGAGAGGGAAGCAGAAGGAAGAGATAAAGAAGAGAGAAGAAAGGAGAGGCAAAGAGGAATAGAAAAGGCAAGAGGAAAGGACTGACTGACAGCAGAGAAAAGTAGAGAGACAGAGATAGCGAGAAAGTGAAAGAGAACGTACAACAAAGAGGATAAAAAGAGAGTGCGGTTGAAATCGAGTGCTTTCACGAGTCGAACTCGACCGATGGAAAAAGGTGCTCCTGCGGTCGTCTTTAAATCGCGACCGAGGCGGGAGCAAGTTTCAGGGGAAGTTACATGGAAGTTAAGAACAAGTCCTGACAGTTCCCGATGGCTTGTTAACCGATATTGTGCGGACCAGTCACGCTGGCTGCCCGTCGAAAGAGCCTTTTTCCGAATTGAATCGGAAACAGTTCTCGCTTTAAGAAGTTTCGTCCTTTCTCAGCTTGCGACGCCACTGAATTTTCGATATGATCTACGTTTTACTATAGACCGAACGCGTGTGTGTATGTGTGTGTATATATATACATTTCGTGGCCGTTTCTTGAGAAAGTAGACGCTCGCCTGCGAAGAATTCGGATAATATTGTTCGGAAGTTTTGGATGTTTTTTCGGAAGGGGAAGATGAACGATATGGAAGGTGGAAGTTATAAAACGTTCCTCCAGAAAGTGTTCGGCTTTCTTTCTAAGTTTGTGGTTTTTATGGTTTCAATATACTGGTCTTCGTTATTTAATACAAGGGGTGAGCCGAGGGTTAGGGTCGCAAAATGATATAATTCTCTCGGGGGCGGTTTCTTCTGAATACTTTAAACATGTTACCTTGATCAAGATTAATTCGAACGTTATTAGAAAACGCGTGTAGATACATTATTCATTCTATCAGTTTTGTTTTCCTCATTTTCTAATTTTAAACATAATTTCTTTAGAAGCTTACCATTCTGTTAGGTGTAGAAATAAATTTTGCATGAATTTCGGGTATAATAACAGTTTCATTTCAGAAAAATTAAAGTAGATCAGTTATCGAAATAATTTCCATCATTATCGACGATCTTTTGTCATTTTTCTAGGAGCTTGCGTATATTTCGATTTAAATGGCTGCACTGATTATGTCACTCCAGTTGGAACGAGTTAATTTCTATACTTAATAGTACATTCATTTGTTTTACAGCAGATATATTAATTTATTCGAGTTTTGATTTAAGTTGCAAAATTATATGGACAATTTTCCATTCTAAGATTTAAAATGAGATACAAATATGAACAAACAAAATGTCTATGATATGAAAATGCAGATGTATTTTTTGTACTCCCCTGTACATGACCAGAAATTATTTTCTCAATTGGTGAATCTGTCGAAATTTTTACATTTTACATTTACAATACAATCATCTTGAAAACTTTATCGAATCACATCCAGAAGAGTAATTAAAAACGAAACAATACACGCACGCGATATTCCACCATCGTCACCTCGAAATCCTCGATTCTTTTCTTCACTTGCCGTGTATAGACGAGCCATCGACGAACGAGAAAAACGTCATCAGTCACTCGGTACTGTATCTTCATTCTTCATACGGTTAGACACGCGTTGAACCGAAACATAATCAATATTCCCACGCACCAGACGATACGTACCACATACACATCCATTCTCTCTCACCTCGCGAGCTTTTCACGCAGTTATACACCAACAAGAACACCGTAAATCGAAGCATCGAATCTTTTCTCTCCCCACTTCGTTGTTATACACCCGTAAGAGTCTTCCGAACCTGCTAATGAACGATCAATACGATCGTAAAAACAAAAAGACAAAGGAACAAGGATAAGGAGAGAGAGAGATGAAAAATGTTGAACGATTCCGCGCTATGTCCACGCGAATTCACAGAAACTAGTAACGGTCATTCGTTTTTGGCATTAATTCGCGAAGTAGCGTAAATACCGGTTATAAATTTTGATCGGACCGATAAACAGCCACCGAGTGCCAGCTATTAAAACACGCATCGTATCGCGGAAGCTAATTAAGATAAGGCGGAATATTATTAAGATTTAAGTTACATTCGGAATTCCGTCGGTTCCCGCGGCCCGTGGCCATGGATACGCCCCTGGTGTTCAGGTTTTACCAGTGCGGTTATCCGAAATTATCCTTGCAACCCCACCGGCCTGGGGGCGCGTTCTGTGTTCTGTGTGTATTAAACGCACACGGAACAGATGTCTACGTACACACACATATGTACACCTGTGGACCAACGTTGCGGTTTGGTGTTGTTGCTGCTACAGCACGGCTCAAAGAATTACTCCGCGGACCTTGAATATGAAGGAACACGCGTTTCCGCGACTAATTATTACGGGTACCATACAGAATCTTCTAAATAAGAGCGATAGAACTTTGTATTGAAATTAAACGAAAAAGTACCAAAGATAATTTAATACTAGCTGCCTTATTTTAGAGTCTTAGGTTGTTCCAAAAGTTCTTTTCGTTATATTCACACACTTCTTTGCCTGACAGCGTTTCGAGTAAACATGTGAAGTACAATATGTCTAAAATCGAACTCATAGTCTTTAGTTGTCTTCTAGCTTTCCAACAGTATGTTTCTTTTTTGATAAAGTGTCTGGAGGTGAGGTTGTGGTAGAGAAGGTGGAGGAATGATAGAGAGGATTAGCGGAAAAGGAAAGGTTGCGTTTCTTTCTGGGTCTCCTAGTGGACTCGTCAGTAAGGTATTCTAAGAGACCGGTACTTTAGATGTAGGGGAGACTCAGATTAGAACTGATATGTATATAGGAATAGGACCTTTCGCGAGGACTAGCAAGAATGGCTGTCTGTCCGTCCGTCCCTCTAGCAGTTGTGCGCAGAAGGGCCGCCACATGTCTCTTGGATTTTTCTGAGTCCCACAAGAAAAAGTCTAATGGCGTCAAGTTGCTAAGACAGCCACATTTTTCGATCAAATCGTATCGTTGAACTTCGATCTGAATATAGCAATAGGTGCAGCAGAAGTGTGGCATGTGGCACCATCTTGTTGAAACCACATTTCAGGCAAAACAAATCTCACGACTGTAGAAGTGATCTTTAGCTTTGATCTCCCTTTAAGCCAGTTGCAGATTAACGTGTGTAGACACATACAGGGAGGTGTTAACGTTAATTATGAAATGAGTTTCTTTCACGATGAGAAATTATTCTTGGCGCCATATATGCGCCTGTGAGACAAGGATACCATTCGTTGTATATCGGAATACGATAGAGTGTATATCTTTAGACGTCCATGAACGGATGCTCTTGCGTGTTATACTCTGTAATTTCACGTGTGAATGTGCATGATCGATCGATAGATGTACGATAGCGTTAACGTAAGATGTTAAACCTTACTCAGGGTCTCTTTAATTATTAGTTAGATCAAAGATTAACTGTTACCGGGATGTAGATATTTGTAGACTCGTTGAAGGTAGCGTGCCTTTGACTGTTTTCATTGCTGTTTCCGTTTATAGAACGTAGACGAGATGAAACTTCGAATTAGAAACGTTATTTCTGTTCTGTCGAGCGTATTTGTACGGACGAATTTCAATCGTTATTTTTCAATGTATATACAGCGACTTTTGTTAATGTTTGGAAACACTTTGAGATAGAATAACGATGGATCAAACGATTCGAGTTTGTTTTTTCGAGAAGTTCGAAGTGTGCCGGAAATTTGGAAAAAATTGCATCGACGAAATTTTCAGCATCTATATAATTAATGTAATTTCTACGAAACGTATTTTCACAAATTTTCATCACAGGTTCAAATTGAAAAATTGTAAAAAATGATCTTTATTATTTCCTCCGCAACTCTGACCACCTGTAACTTTTCCAAAATGTTTCTACACTTCAGGAAATAAGCTCACGTCGTCTGATCCAACGAAAAAAAAGAAATTATTCCGTTTTAAACAAACTCGTCCAAATTTCTCTACGCTGTTTAATTAAAATTCTTCTGATCAGCGTTTACTTCACTTCTGAAGCTATTTTCTCCATTTCCAGAGATACTAGATTCCTCCGGAAAAGTTACCAAAAAATAAACAAAAGCACACGAACATAAAACAAAGAAAGAAAGAAAGAAAAAGAGGAGAGATATCGCAAACATCAAAACGAAGCAGGCGAGACGATCCTCTAAAAGTTTGCCGATAAATTCGTTAACAAATTTCCAGGCGTATAATTAGAGAAGGTTCGTCTGGCGTATCATTAAACCAAGATACCTCTCGTTAAGCACGTCCACGGTGAAATTGAAGCTTCCAGGCTGAAGCTGGAGGCTCGCGCGCCGGCCAACTTTCGCATAAAGTTAAAGCCGTGCCCGAGGCGCAAAAGCATCTTCGAGGCAGGCGTGACTGAACCCGCGATCCCAGATAAACTCGATCTTCACCGTATGCCTCGCGTTTAGAGCTTGCGTTCCTCTCGATCGACCCACATGGCGCGTCCATCGCGTTCCTACTACGGTATTTTTTTTTTTGTCTTTTTCTTACAGAGGATTCGCCAGTGGCGTATCGTCTACGAGGTCACGGTTTGAAACGATGAAGATGGTATTATATTGTAAAATTGATCGAAGATTGTATTAAATTACGGTTCGATGTTTTATGCTAGTTTTCGTTTGAAATGGTGAAGAAGAATCGTCTGTATCGCACCTTATCCACTTTTTTCTCATTGTTGAATACGAACAATATACAGCGAATAGCAAATTTAATAATAATTATAATAGAAATAGTATAATAATCAGAAATTCGTTTCCTTTCTGATGTGTAAGACATTGCCAACTGAAAATATTTGCTTTCAAATCAGGATCTTTTCCAATCAAACGTGTGACAAACTTAGTCATTCAAGAGGTTTCGTTTTTTCAAAGTTAATACAACAATCGAACCTAAGAACTGCATTATTTGATCGTTTTTTTCACTTTACTCTTTTTGTATATCAATTCACATGTTCTCATCATTCGTCGTATTAAGTCCAAAGGTTCCTCTGAAGACGTCAATATCACAGTTACAAATTACAAGTGAAACTGTCGTACAATCGCAAACAGTGATTTCTCAATGACCTAAGAGGCTTGGAACTAGTAAGTTCAACGCGGACCGTCCAGTCTCGTCTTATTAATATCTTTTGATTAACGTCCTCGACCAGCAACTGCAGGATTGCAAGTTGCAACTGCAACCAAGAAACTTCCTGGCCGAAGTTTCCAATATGAAGCAGAGTTTCCATGTAAGCTACTTAATCGTGCCTGACTGTAAATCGTCGCTGGTTTGCAGCGTAACCGATATTTCGTAGATAGTCGTTAAGCCAAGCCCTGGAAATGTATTTTGTACCAAGCATTGTTGCGTTCCTCGGCCAGGATGCCTCGTAAATTACCCGATTTCCCTGAGTCGCTGCTGATAACTGGCTCCTCCTCGGTTCGACGCGTCGAACGAACTTCCTTCTCTCGAATCGGTTTACTACGCTCTCTTGATTAATCGAACAAGCAATTGAAGGAGAGAAAAATTCTACTGGGATCGCATTTCTTCAAAAAATTCGAGAAATTGTTTTGCTCGCAAAATTGTCTCTCAGCACAAAGCTTGTTCACTTTGTTACAGAATTCTTCAGCAATTTAATCTCGAATTTTGATCTCATTTTTAATTTATAATACTTTTCTATCTGTCGAGGGAAGGAAATTTTTCTTCTAAGCTCTAGAACTTTTCTAAGCTTTTCACATTTCACTTTCAAAAATACACTGTGGACCAAAAGTTTGGGTACACTTGCTAATAAAGCAGTTATTATTAAATTACTTATTAAATATAATAGCAACGATCTTATTATTAATGTATAGTTTCCTTATATAGGATCTTTCAATAAGAGCGAAAGAACTTTGAATTGAAGTGAAATGAAAAATACTGAAGATAATCTAACACTCCCTGCTTCATTTTAGAGTATATTCAACGACATTATACGTGAAATACAATATCACATAAATAACCATCACGATTGTGATTGCTGGAGTGAATACGATAAACACAATATGAAAAGAATTCGATCGAGAAACTGTATTCCTCATATTAATATCCCATTGGTTAAACAATCATTTTCCCTGTTTCATTGCGAATATTCCTGCAAGATTGCCCAGTTCCTCGTTCACCAATGCCAAAAAGGATGATCGAGACGTTGAATTATATCCACCAGAAACATTTCAATCGTATCTTAAACTGCAATTTTCCTTTTCGCAGCGAACTCCACAGTCGTCTTGTCTATTTTCTAGAATTACTAGAAAGCTATCGGGAACGGAGTATCTCGAGGTGTACAAGCCGGTTCATTGTATCATTGTATAAGCGCGATTCGATATCTCGAACCGAAACTTACCGCGAACCCTCTCACACTCCGCCCAGAACACTAAATAACCCTACGAAATCACGTTGGAATCGAGTGTTGGAGGCTTTTCACCAAGGTTCGCGGCACATCCTCTTACGTTTGCAGCTGCTGCAACGATAGAATCTTGCCCTGTTGAATACGTACGTTCCTTATCTGTATATGATTACACGGCTGTGTAGTTCGAAACTCCTTCCTCTCTGGTTCTCTCCTTATTCCCTCCGTCAGAGTTTCTGTCAGTTTCAGCCTCTCACTCTACTCATCCCTGTTTTGTCTTTATCGTTCCTCGATTGGGAATCCTCTTCCTTTCGTTGGATGTAAGTTACTTACGACGCATACGTGGCTCTTCTCTTGTTAACGACGAGTGAATCGCGTGGATTTTAATGAATCGTGTACATAGGTGGATGGCCGAGCTGAAAAATGCACGGGGATGTGCTTGATCGTGTGATTAGATAATTCGTAGCTGTCAGGTAATTCGCCATGTAGCGTGTTAGGATGTTTGCTTTAGGATGTTAGGATGTTAGGGGAAAAAGGAATGTTTCATCGCTTTTCAGGAGAAGTTTGATGGAAATTTTTATCAGTTTTAACAAATGCAGCAACGCAGAACTCGAGTATTCTTCCAATTTCTTTTACTTTTCAGGTTCCACCATTTTGTCAGAAACCATTTGCATTTCCTCGTGAATTCTGTTCTTTCACCTCTGAGATGTTCTTCCTCCTGAATAATTTTCTATCGTCAGAACTCTTCTTTTCAAGACACTCTTGCATTTTTTGAAATTTTTCTACCATAGCTCACAATGCAAACTATAAATTTTCTTCTTTTTTTTTATGCTTTTTATTATTTTTATCTGGAGTTTTATAAAATTTTTGAACACTCTTTATTTCTTCGAATTTTTTCTGCTACAGTTCACAATGCAAACGATGAATTTCTTTTTTTTTTTTTAATTTTCTTCGTCTTTTCATTACTTTCATTTAGAATTTTATAAATTTCACCTTCCTCAAATTTTTAGTGTTGATAAATTTATCATTATCGTTCGTACATTAGATTTCCTTTCTGGAAACACTTTCTACGTTTGGTTAGTCACTTTGCTCCGTATTTCTATGTCTTCCTTTCTCAATCTCTGCAAGCTCACCACTGTTTGAGCCTTCTTTTTTGCGGCTTTCTTTCCTTACATCGTGGTTGGCTTATTCGCGAATCTCTTTACTCGATTCCATTGACTGACAGGAAACCTTTTTCTGTATGAGTTTCTGCATTCAGCCTCTGTAAGTCTTCCTCTATACGAACCTTTCTGGGTATCGGATCTTTGTGTACCTTACATTTGAAATCCTGTTACATGTCCCCGTATTCTGCTTTCCTAAATCTACTTATTGGGAACTTTTAATTTCTTCTCTGTTTACTCCAGTTACTTTACCAGATTGAGAAACTTTCCATCGGTATAGGGATGCACTAAATAAAAGAAAACTAACAATTTCACACCATTCCATAAAAATTAACACGTCGTTTCAAATTTTCACCTGAAAATTTATTTCCTAAGAAAAAAGAATTTCAGAATTTTGTAAATTTAACAAACATTTCGCTGGAGAAAAATTGAAAATCATTTTTAAATCACGAGACTTTTAACACACGGATTGCTATCCGAACTTCCGCTTTGCCATCTTCCTTATCGATCTCTTTCCCGATGCTGTTTGAAATTCCACGTACCAAGTCCCTCTCTGTTTGAATTTCTCTCCATTAAAATTTCCCCGTCTCTCTCTCTTTCACTCTTCTACAAACCCTCCTTTCAGCTTTGTGTTCATCGACTTGTTCGTAAATCGAACGGCCTTTGAGCAAGGAGTGCAACGCGAGCAGAAACGTGCATTCACCGGGTGTGACGTTAATGCTCTCGCCGGACGCGACTGTCTTCGTTGACAGGTGAACTTTTTCGATTATTCCCGCGTATCGGTTTTTCACGCCACGTTCAACCTCTTATTGCCGCGGAAAATTTCACGAGCCCGTTCTCTACGTCGTAACTTTCAAATACAAAATAGGGATTAGGTGCGAACGAGACTCTTTTAACCCTTTCGCTACGAAGAGATTTCAGTACGTAAAGTGTTATGGCGTTTCACCATTAGAGTGATGGACATACCATCACTCTTGCACGATATTTTTATTGTAAGTACAAGTTAAATGGTAACAAAAACTGCTACGTTGTTTGGTATATTTTTAATTCATTTCGACATTTTATCAAACACGTTATTTTGATTTGTAATACGAAATATTAGATGGTAATTTGCTCTATAACAGTGAGTTAGACTCGTGGCACAGATTTTGTCTAAGATTTGACAAAAAGTTTTATTAGTAACAAACGTTAATTTTAATTCTATCTTTCTTCTTCATTTATTACATCGAGCTAATTGTAATTAACGTTTCTTACGTAAAATAGTACTGAAACAGTAAATAGTTGATCCTTAGATATATAACGTGGAAAAAAAAATTATAAATCAAGAGGATTTAATGTAAAAATGTTACTATTACAAAAAGAGAAAATTTCTAAGTGATAATTAACAATATTGATGAACCTTTGATATACCAGTAGATCTCAAAAAAATATTTTACATGTATTTTCCTTTTTCTTTTCTTTTTTATCGTCCACAGCTAAGGGGGAAAAAGTCACTCTTGAAGTTAAAAATATTAAACACATTTGAGCTAATATCTCGAAGATGATTAGATAAATTATTACACGATAATAGTGTTTAATTGACGAATTTTGTGCTTTCCAACGTCGAATTTCTGACAGTCACGTTTCTTTTTTTTTCAAAATTCTAACTAAAATCCGGACAATAATTTTCCAATCTGCTCAACTCCCGTACTATCGAACGGCAGAAAAGAAACGATTTTTCACCGGGAACTTTTTCAATTATTCCCGCGAAAATAGGCGGATCAAAGTTGACCAGCTGTCCTGGCCGGATTAATAATTCCAGAATTAATTAATATTCGGCTAGGAAGACCGGGGTGAAATAAGGGGCAGCGAAGCGAGAGTATCATCCGGCTAGTGGAATCGATATTAACCGTTGGACGAGGTATAATTGTGAATTAATCGAATCAACCGTAAAACACGATCCGTCAAATTCGTTGAATTATCATTTCGATATCACCGAGGAGGAATCCTCACTTTGATATCGATCCTTCCTCCTTTTCCTCTTTCTCTTCCTTTATCCTTGGCTCTCTTCCGGTGCTCATTTCACGGCTGTTTTACCACTTTTTGTGCAAATAAATGCATCGATTGTAAATAATCGCGAGCGTGGCTGTAATTATATGAAAAATTATGGACAGTGGTGTCTTGAATATTCATCAACGGTGAACGGTCGATCAACGCTAGAAATTTTCACAGCTCTCTCTCTCTCTCTCTCTCTGTGTCTTTTATTATGCAGAAAATACGAACGGCCGTGGACGCGTTGGTGACGCGGAAAATTGAATACAATTATTACCGGGAAAATTTCTACCGTTCGATGCAACACATAGTGATGGCTGGTATTCTTCTCTCTTTTTTTTTCCTCTTTTTTTTCTTTTTTTTTGAGGGGTTTTGTCAGCGGGATACGAGCTCGTGCGTTTTTATCGAGTCTCGTTTCCGCTCGCAGAATCGGAAATTTCGTTCAACTCGCAGCAGCGTTCTGCGTGATTTTTAATTCTGCCTGGCATTTGCCGGATGGTGTATGTATAAGGTGTTCGTTTCCATTGTGATCGTTTTAAACATTGAATCATTTAATCAACGGTTGCGGTTATTCGATCGTTTCTCGCGTGTTATTTATCAGCTGTGATCGTTTTAAACGTTTTCAATCGTTTACTCTGTATTGTGGTCGGTGAATCGTGTCCGGTTGAAAGCTTTATTATATTCTACATCGATACGTGATTTTGTCGATCGTCGAAGCTGTTAGATGTGTGCAAAAATTTCCAATTTTCTGCTATTTTCATACGTTACAAATGTTTTCCTTCGTCGCGCACATTCTGCCATTTGTCTGTCAAGTTTTTTCGACTCCGTAGTTGGTTTAGAGGCAACGAAATTATTCAATATATTATTTTAGACTTTCTTTGCTTTTCAGATGTATAAAATGTGAATTCGAGATGCGCAAATTTTAACCTGTTAACTACGGACGACGAGTTTACTCGTCATTGGTTCAACCATACTTCGAACGTCGATATTTATAAATGGATTATTCATTTTTTTAAATACACTGTTGTGTCTGTGTTAAAATACACTATATTCGTATTTGCAAAAAACCAAATCACGTTATTACTTATCATCTCTGTTGATTTTTAATTGTAAACTGCAGAGGTTCGATTTTTGTTCGAAGGGTGAACGCAGTTGAAAAGTTAATGCCGGAAACTGACTGTATGAAACGTCCCGCGTAATGTTGGAACAAACACGCGAGAGTTCTTTGAAAGATCTCGCCCAACAGATTAAGTAAACAGAAGCAGCACCTGGCTGACAGGGTTTCCGGATAACTAAGTGTTCAGCCTCTTCGTTAAAAACTCCAGGTCCACGAGGATAAGTGAATTAGGAAGGTACGGGAGTAGACGTTCTTTTAGCGCGGCCATTTACCTTCCTCAATTTTCCATTCTCCCTGTGTGTCTCATCGGTTGTTACACGTGGGAGGAAAAGAAAAAAAAAAAAAATGGCGAAGATAGCTATCATAATTACGAATTTGTTCAGAAAAAATGGTCACGATAAAAAATGAGAATTATCTATCCTAAAGTATTAAAATTAACGCTTCAATACTGCTACTATTATTTTGTTATCGATGAAATATTTTTCTTATTATTATTTAGACACTAAGCTTGTTGAAATAATTTTTTAGATTTTTGAAAAACAAGTGTTGCAGTGATTTTAATAAAAGATTGCAAAAAATGTTCCTTTTGTTTTATAAGATTTATATTGTTGAAGTTCAAATGTTTGACTTCTGGATTATTATTGTAAAATTTAATTATATCATAAGATGAATGAGTTATTCTTTCAATTAGTATGGTCTGTGGATAATTCATGGAATAACGCGAGACTCTCAGTTGAAATACCTGAAGTATTCCAACTTACACTCACTTTAACGATTTCTCCGACAATGACTCAGCAGTTAGGTCAGGTTGAGCCAAGCACACTTGAAAGCACTAACCATTAGTGCGATATCAGCTTACACAAGAGGTACTTTATTCACCTATACCTTCTCGCGTGAAATAGAATATGTTCGATTCCTTGCAATCTTAATAACGGGTGTCGAAGGATTCATTTCTATCGAAAAAGTAATTGAACCGGTCACGATCGTTGTCCAATTCGGATAATGTATCATCTTTTATTAATTGAAATCTGATCTTCGTTTTATTTTGACTGTAACGAGCATAAATTCATTTTCAGTGGCAAAAGGTATAGAATATTCTATAAACTGCTTCTTTTTCCATTTACAACCTTCCACGTAAATTCTTAACACCTCGTATATAATTATTTTAACACAACAATTGAAAATTAATTTTGACAAATATTTCTTTCACTCGTAAAATATCATCCAGACATACAATTATTTAAAAATTTTTAATTCGATTGCAGTCTTTTTTAAATGATCTCGGTTACAATCTTTAACCCTTTCCCTGCCAAGAAACAATCACAAATTTAATACGCAATTACAATAATTACAGACGCTGGTAATAATTTTGTTCATTTGAGCAAAGTGTTTCACTCATAATGCATGTATAAATTATTTCTGTTGCTACTGAAATTAAGAAAAGAATGATTAAGAGAAGTACATGGTTTCTAGTCGCTCTTAGTATACTTAGGAAGAGTCGTTCATGTTACTAAAAAGATTAGAAGGAAAATGAACAAAAATGAGATAACGACTTCAAACTTTTCTACATATTTCAAATATCAAATTTGTCTTTTTCGCGTTTCCTCTTAGTTTCCATAAATCGTTAATTTTCCAGCAACATTACCGAAAGCTACATTTTCCGGTGGAAAGCGACCCTAGCAACGAAACCCATCGTTGCAACCCCGATTCTCCGCGTTTGAAAAGTACAGGAAAATCCCGTGGAACGTAGCGTCACATATTTCTTCAGAGATGTCACGTTTTTCCCATTAAACCTTTCGTTGTAACGGCGTTACTTCACGTATCATTACGTTCCACGCCACTTAGATGGGTCAACATCAACCCCGAAAGCAACACCTTGCCATAAAAGGCTCGTGACGCTCGCGCGCAACGCAAACTCGTTTCGATCGTGTACCAGCGGCAAACAGTTTCGACACGGCTTATTAGGCCTTCCCTGAATAATTGAGCACCGTGTTAATTAACTCTACTTCTCACCCCTTTCTCTCTCTACCTCCGCCCTCTCTCCCTATTCACGAATTTGTAATAAAAATTAACTTTTTAATTTTAACGCTTGTTTTTAATTTGTAATATTGTGTCTTTGTTACCTAACATAATACTGAAGCAGTATTCGAAGTAGGTGACACTTAGGTGTATAGTTAGTAAGAAAAAGATTATAAAACAAAGGGTTAGTAGATGCTTAACCTAACTTTTTTCAGGGAAACAAGCTTCGCATTTGAAACAATAGAACGTAGGATCTACTTTTCACGTGACAATTGTATGGTCCAGCAATAAAATTCTTCGTTTTCTTTTTTTTTTGGATCATCTAATAAAATTGCAAACGGTGAAATAAATTCTTTCTCTAGAATGCGTTCTCTATTTTTAATGGAACCTTAACCTCACTTTCTCAGTGAAACAAACGTTGCATTCATAAGCAACAAACCCGACAATAAAGTTCCTTACCCTTTCAAATCCCCTAATAAATTCACAAAGAGTGAAACAAACTTTCTCTACTATTACAACGACACCAGAAATTCTTTCTACACGTACAAATTAATTTCCATCGTCCACCATCCCCATAGTTCCAAAGACACCATATCACAAACCATCAAAAACTATCTCAAACAAATATTCCAAAACAATTCAGTGTGACACTCCTAAAAAAAAAAACGAAAACTCTACCTCATAGCTCTAAAGACACCATATCACAAACCACCAAATCTACCTCAAAAGAATATTCCAAAACAATTCAGTCCGACACTCCTAAAAAGAAAAAAAAGAAAAAAGAATATCCCTCATTCCCCAAGAAAATTCAATCCCACGTGTACTACACTCCTCTATGTATCGAAACAAAAATCACCAACAACCCATCCCCCATTCCGTTCGACTCACCACTCAAACGAATCAGTGGCAGGATTTCCTCCGAGGCTCGAACTACCGTGTCCTCTCAAAGGATGGGAAAACGAGTGAGTTGAAAAGGAGAGAAGAGAGAGGTTCGAAACGAGTGGAAAGAAGTTTGAATCTTCGTAGCCTGGCTAAAAAGTGTGAGGGAGAGGTGGAAGTAGGGGTTAGAGTAGAGGAGAGTTTGACTTGCAGAGTGCTAATATTAAAGTTCCGCTTCGCGAAGGGTCTCCTAACCGTGGAACCGGCCATCGGTCCCATCTAGATGGTAGAAAGGGGATAGGAAAGGAGAAGAAATGTGTTCTCCTCGCGCATCAGACTATCTCTTCCCTACCTCCGATTAGATTAGAATTTGTTAGGGGTGTCGGGCCGGTAACTTCGTCAGAGGAACGCTGTCAGTTTTGTTTCATCGCTGCTGGGCACGGGAGCTTTCCTTTTCGTTTGGGAAGGGAGGGAAAGTTTCTCGCGCGAAATTCCGCTTCGAGACATCGACGAAAACTTTCCGGCTGAATACCGACTTATGAGGGACGACAAGCGCCACGGGGATGAGGCTGAATTAGCCCTGGCATCGGCCTTAATACGTCTCTGAAGCTTCCTTCCTTAGTTCCTCCACGATGTTCTTTTTTCTTCTTCTTTTTCTCCTTTTTTTTTTACTTTTCCTCGTGGAGAGACATAGTCCTCTGCGCTTTGGCTTGACGTCGCTTCGATGGACTTTAGGCGGAAGTTATAATTTGTTTTCGGAGACATAGTTTCGGTATCGTAGGTACCTGTTTCTTTTTCACCCTTTTGCTTTTCAGTTTCAGCGATATTACGAGGCGTGACGGGAAGAGAGTTACGCGAATGAAACTTTTCACATCTGTAGCTTCGGTTAGAGATAATATTTGAGGAGTCTAGGATTATAGACGTGGAAAGTGACATTTCTTGATGTTTTACTGAGAAACTCTTTGCGATCTATTGGAAAATTTCTTCCGTATCGTGAAAAGTAACCGAGATATTTTACATTGTTCGAGTTAAGTGAAACGAAATACTTTATTTAATATTTTCCCAAGATTATTAAATGTAGAAAAAAAGATATATTTACTATTTATTGTAAAAATTGAACGTTCAAGCATTCCACGCACGCAGAAACGTCGCGTAGACTGTTCGATTCAATTCTCCTTTCAGAGAATTGAATTCATGGTGAGCACACCGTGTAGATGTTTAGGGTTGAAAATAGGAGGGGAGTGAGAAGAAACCTTAACAACCCTGAATTTGAAGAGGCTCTTAACGCTCTCACTTGGTTCTTCCAGTGTTTCAAGCGTTGGAGACACATTCACGGAAACAGATTAGAATTTGTTGATGGTGTCGCGTCTGAAGTTCGTCGAGAAACGATGCTAGGCCTGCTTCTCTAATTGCCACGGCACACGGAAACCGTTTGCCGAGGCTATTAACACGAAGAACTGGTGCGGGAGAGATAATGGAAGGGAAATGATCTTTCATTGCACTCGTATCTTTCAAGATTCTTAATCTTCTCGTGAAAATATGAGACCTTTCTTCAGTTTTTTTAAAGTGGTGTAAGTCCATTTTTATTCATACATTGAAATATTTAAGGATTTGCGTTCGAATTAACTAAAAAAATATTTTTCAAACACATTCCAGTAATGCTTTTAAAATCATAAACTTGTTAAATTTTATTATGTAATAATAATCAATCAAATTTGGCTTTTTGTTTTTTAAGAAAATAGAAGATTCTTTTTAGATACAGATGGAAAGTCGATAGGAATTTAATTTAAGTGGAAAAGAGTCAGATTTGCTACTGATATAAAGAAAATTTTGTCGAGTAAGTTCAACGAAATCGAGAATGTTTCACGTCACGAATTCCTTAACAAAAAAAGGAAAAAGAATACACAAAGATGAAAAAAATGGTCACACTCATATTTTCCAAGATTGTTCATATTTTGTTGAAAATATTTCAGGAATTGTTAAAGAAAAATTGATAGGAATTAGATCTGAGTGAAAAAGAATTAAATTTGTTTTTGATATCAAGAAAATTTCTTCGAGTTCCACGGAATCGGGAATTTATGTCACAGGTTTCTCGATAAAAAAAAGAGAAAAGGAAAAAAGAGAACTACAAAAAAGAGAAAAGTATGGTCAGAGCAAGCATTTCAGTGCTTTCTTTTTTCTAAGCAGAATCACGCCACCCGAGGGAATCAATTTCCCCTCACGTTCTCAGCGAGCAGACGTCAAAGGGGAATTTCGATGAGTCGAATTGACAGTTTTACGATCCGCCGTTAAAGCATCCTATATTTCGCTCGTCTCTCGCTCGTGATCACGAAAAGCTTTTCTTCGTCATCGTGGATAGTTGCTAGAGATCGTGACACGTTCTCTCGTGGACTTAATTCGTACACGTTGATGGAGAAACGACGAGGACACGCGTCTTTTTTACGCGAATAAACAATTTCATTGTCAATTTTTCGAAATAACAAGAAACGAATCTTGTCAATCTTAATATTACTATTTTAACTATTCATCTCTCGTGAATGAGTAAAAATATTTCTTCAAATTTCTATTTTTTCCTTTTCTGTTATTTAACCAATCAGACTCCTAATAGAGATTTTGGGCAAAATGCGATAAAAATTGTTACATCAGTGACAAAAATGAATTTTAATTTTATATTTAGTTGCAATTTGCGAGATTGAGAATTTTGACAAATTTTAACACCAGTTTTACGAGATTCATCAATCTGATGAATTTGGAATTTCACGAGCAAAATTGCAAAAAATATTGCTACTGTTTCCCAGCAATTTTTGCTAATTTTTATTAATAAAATAATACGAAAATATATCTAAGTGTACAAGTAAGTGAATAATGGATTTCATGTTTAGTCATATCTTCATTTTTTAATTTTATCTTCAGATTTTAATTTCGTTTTCTCTTCTTTTCAATTCTGTACTTTCGAATTCGGAAATTGCGAGCATCGTTTAAGTACCAAATAGTTTTTTACTCACTATGTCTGCTTTTCGACGAATCTACACGAAGAGTTCCTTCGCTTTGAATCTGATCCTTTCCATTTGACACGCGGCAAGTGTAGAATCCTACGTCAGAGACGTCTAAATTGATGATCTTCAAACGACTTCCGGCGATATTCTTCGCCGCGTGTTCGTGTGCCTGAAAAATAGAACCATTTTGTCTCCTTTTTTCTCCACGATTACATATTATCGTTTGTAATTTCTACTACTTTTTTTTTATCATTTTCATTCACGTAAATATTCATTTTGCAACAAATACAGAAAGATATTAATACTTTTGCAGAAAATTGTCATTTCTTTGCTCAATTCTAACAGAAACTTTGCACAAATGTCAAGTAGAAGATTTTCCTTTTTGTACAAATATATCAAGTGCAAGATTTTCCTTTCGACAATAAAACTGACGAAAGATCAGAATGATTTCAAGTGTTTTTTTATTCGGTATTTCATATTTTCTTTATTTTTTTTTTTTTTTTAAATTATGTTGACCCATTACCTGAGCATGTATCTTTTTAATAGTGATTTTCGGACGTTTCTCTTCTAGGGGTGCTTCATTTTTGAGCCATTTGATTTTAGTTGGCGGAGGATCGCCGACCACCTCACATCTCATGTGAGCTACGCCACCGGCATCTTTCGAAATATTTGTCAGCGTGCGTATGAACTTCAGCGTACCACTTTTCGTCCCAGACACAGCCTCCACGTCAGTTCTGTAATTTACAAGAAAAGATTAAAGAAACTTTAATAATCTAACTAAAACGTGATCACAACTTTTTCTCAAATTTCAATTTTAACATTTCGAAAAAAATGAAACACTTTTAAAATTATGAACTATTATTTGATCCTTCGGAAGCTGACAAATTTTCTCTAATTTTAATTTGAGAGCTATAATCTCAAAAAAAAAAAATAAAGTAAGATTCTATGCAGTCGTCTACGTAAAATTTTCATGTATACAAAATAATCTAAATTTTCAAGGTTTAAAAATACGAGCGAGGCATTAAATTGCAGAGAAAAATGAAATGTCTACGAAAATTCACACTAAGGGTTAGAAATCGTGAATTTAACACTTTGAGACCTGAGAAACTTTTTCTAATTTCAATTCGAGAGTCGTAAACCTGAAGAAAAAGGAAAACTTGATTTAATTCCTTTGCTTACAATTTCTATGTATACAAGTTGATCTAAAATGTCGAGGGTTCAAAATATGAGCGAGGCAAGAAAGTGCAAAATGTAAAAAAAAATGGAACTTATAAATATTAATAACTTTGGTAAAAAAAAATTAGATGATAATAAAGGAAAAAAAAGGAAAGTGGTTAATGTTTTTAGATTAAGAATTCCAGTGGTGATGCAAGCTTCTCGAACACCCGTTAGAGCACTCTCATTGAAATGTATGAGCAACATGTTGTCGCGAGAAATTGACCAAAGAACTCTCAGGACGCGGGTTAAATTTTTTATCGGCCACCGGTTTACATGGTCCGTTTAGCATGATTACAGGCATAGAGCGGCGCAACGTATGAAAATTCAACGATTATTATGCCTTGCAGTTAGATTTTTACAACGTGTAAGTCGCTTCCCTTGGAAAAATGTTTCCCGCGATGGCCGGGAATTTGTTACGACGCCCGTTACACCTGCATATTAGAGCGTGCAACGTCGTTCAAACACGTTTATTAAAATGCTCACTGAATTGCGCCGCTGCGAGACACTTTTAGTTAAAAGAACGATATTACACGTAACATGTAAAGAACCAAAGAATAAAGAAACTGACAAGTCGCCTAAATTACGAAATAAAAACCAATTTTATGCCAATAAGAATTTTGTAAAACGAAATTTTATACCAATAAGAATTTCGTAAAATAAAATTTTGTATTAATAAGAATTTCGTAAAATGAAATTTTGTATTAATAAGAATTTCGTAAAATGAAATTTTATATTAATAAGAATTTTGAAAAATGAAATTTTATATCAATAAGGATTTCGTAAAATCAAATTTTGTATTAATAAGAATTTCGTAAAATGAAATTTTGTATTAATAAGAATTTTGAAAAATGGAATTTAATGCCAATAAGAATTTCGTAAAATGAAATTTTATATCAATAAGAATTTTGAAAAATGAAATTATCTAACCAATACAAATTTTGTAAAATGAAATTTTATGGCAATAAGAATTTCGTAAAATGAAATTATATACCAATAAGAATTTCGTAAAATAAAATTTTGTATTAATAAGGATTTCGTAAAATGAAATTTTATATTAATAAGAATTTTGAAAAATGGAATTTAATGCCAATAAGAATTTCGTAAAATGAAATTTGATATTAATAAGAATTTTGAAAATTGAAATTTGATATCAATAAGGATTTCGTAAAATGAAATTTTATATTAATAAGAATTTTGAAAAAAGAACTTTTATATCAATAAGGATTTCGTAAAATGAAATTATATATCAATAAAAATTTTGAAAAATGAAATTTTATTTATATCAGTAAGAATTTCGTAAAATGAGATTTTATACCACTAAAAATTTTGAAAAATAAGAAAAGCTACTTGGAAAAAGAAGTAGAGAAGTATTTCGATATTAAAAAGAACTAAACTTTATTTCCTAAGATGTATCATATTCACATCGAATCATAGTTTTCACTTTTTAGAATCCTACAAAACCATAGTAATTTTGAAAAAATCGCATGATAAGTCTTCCGCAGAGAAGGTGAAGAATGAAAAATCGGGATTCTATAAAATTGCACAGAAAATAAACGACTCTACACCTCGTGTCTAACAATAAAACGAAAGGAACTTTCAGAACAACCTAATATAACCAACGAAATTCAATTCGGTGTCCATCGGCATACTAAAACCGAGTGGAAATTTCGCGGCGAGTCAGGGTAAATTTAATCTGGCTCCAATAACCAAAACACAAAATACATTTTATCCACCTACACTGGTATCGTAGCTTATAGGCTGTGTTAAATCATAGTCGCCTAACCGTGCCAATGAGGTTGAATTGATTCATTGTTCGAGAGAGTGAAAGAGAAAAGGACGAAAAAAGGAGATGGAGAAAGATCGACGAAAGAAAGGAAGAAAGAGAAGGAGAAAAGTGAACAAGCTCGGAGTAATGGACACGGTCTTTGTGTCCCTGACGAATTTTTATGCAACCACGATCCCACGTCAGATGCCCTTAGGGGCAACTAGTGTTTCCACCCACATGCAGATCGATCTCTTTCTTTCTCTTACATACTTACTTACTCTCGAGCTGCTTCGTGCAGCTTCGCTGCTAACAATGTAACTTTAAAACGATGGGGATCATTAAAGGAGGCGAGTTTTCGGGCTCTAGCTTGTGCTTGGAGCTGAAAGTTTCGCCTGATTGACTATGGAATTTTGATTATGCCAATAACGCGATACCACCGGAAGGCAGCTTGTTTTCTGAGACTTCTCGCGGAAGTCTCAGCGAATACTTCCCTCGATATCCTATATTCTTTGTTCGAGATTCCTTTCGAACTTTTCTTTCGGTGATATCTTTCTTTTATTATTGCTTATCGTTGGTTAGAGATAATTGTCGAAGGAAGAGTTGATCCTTTGAGGATGGTGGATTTTATGTAGCCGTTTATAAGAAGTTGCGGACGTAATCAATACACTGATAAACTATTTTTCAACAAATACGAATATTTGTATGTGTATGGATTTGAAGAAAGTTTAATTTCGATACGATTTTGTTTAATCGTTCGAGTGCCAAACTATTATTCAATGTCTGTAAAGTCGAATTAACGTTTGGATTGTATTAATGCACGTCTTTATCGTTATCATTTATCGATATTCTATTAAATAGTAATCTATACTTTCATGGAAGTCGGAGCTGTCGTTAGAGAAAATCGTTTTATTTAAGAAAAATTGCAAATTTGGAAAAATGAAACCTGGCAATCTTCGACTGAATTTTTGTAAAGGTTCGTGGCACTCGAATGGTTAAGAAAGTAGTTCGAATCAATACATCCATTTTGTAGATATATACTTGTAAATTGAAATCAATTTTAAAGACTTGATTATTTTGTTGCTTCGAGTGTTAGGAAATATTTGGATTTGTTCACTGTTGGAAACATTCAAATGATAATATTTGTTAGCGAAGGAAATTTACCTAGCAAAGTTACTAATGGGTCATCTCGATCCAGTTGAACTTTCTAGTATTAATCTTGCGTTACTTTAGGGTGGGATGGTTTTGCTATAGAGAGGTTCAGTTTAGTATTGTTTGTGGAGAGTAATGGAGGGACTGAGGATAGATAGGAAATTGAGTTAATAGTGGATGTTACTCTTCGTAGTTGAAACATTTTATTCTGTCTCTTTGTAATAGTTCAATTTAATAATATTTAATATTTACTTTCAACTTTCCATCTGCTTTCATTTACCTTTATAACAAAACGATTCCAGCTTTCTTTTGAATAAAACTGTTCGATATATTGGTAAAATCGTCACAATAAAATTTCAGCAAATTTCAAACTGCACTGTACCAATGCGAATTTCTCTATTGAACATGTAACTTCAATTAGAACAAATAAAATAAAATCCTGCGCCTAGTAAATTTTCACCTTCGTAAAATTTACCAATAGACTTTTCAAAGAACGTTCAATTTTCCTGAGAACAATTCAGACGTAGCACGAGTTCGCAAAGTTTGTTTCCCAAATACAGAAAACTTAACTTTCCATAACTACACCATTCGAATATTTATGAATTCATTTCCTCCCACTTCATTCGTTGATTTCCCTTATTTCCCCAATGTAGCGCAGAGTTCATAAATAAAGCAAAGACAAGAGGAAAAAAAATGTGAAAGGAAACGTTCAGCGTGTTTTCTTATCCAAGAATGAAAAAAAAAGAAAAAGAATCAATTGTTTCGCATTACCTATGACTACAGAGAGTACTTCAAGCGTACTTGGTTCATAATCATCAATAATTCATTCCGCATTTCTCCTTTCCTTCTTCCCTTTCCTACAAGAAGAAGAAGGAGAAGAAGAAACGAAAGAAAACGATACTTTTCTTCCTCGCAAAAGGATTTTCCTCGCGAGTGCGTCTCTAACGTGATTCCCCGCGTAAATCACATAGCGTGGCGAATTAACGCGTCGACGAGCGCGCATTCGCCAAAGGTACGAACAGAGAGAGAAATAAAGAAATGAAGAAGAAGAAAAAGAGAGGAAAAAAAAAGAAAACGGTGAAATCTTGGCCAGTCCATTTCCAGAAACACTCCGGTAAATAGCGCGACCCCGGTGATCGTATATCACAGCCGCGATAAGGGGAAGTCCAGGCTGGGCTATGCATTATTTCGCGGCGCGTCGCGTCGCGAGAGGGTGAGAAGAATAGGGTGCCAGTCCATTAACATATTCATACTTAATATTCCAGTCGTAGCGTAGCGCGACAACGTCCGCCATGCCGGATTTATATTGCCCTAATGTAAGCGATTACTTTCTCCCCCTCTCTAGTTCGAGATCGACCGGAAGTCACGATTGATTGCAGCTTCCACGAGACACTTGTGCAGCCTCCCTTTGCGACAGAATATGTCTTTGATGTCGAACTCTTTCGGACGAAATTTAAGACGATTCGTTGGGGAAAATTATGACGAATGTAATTGAACCCGAATTTTAATGGAATACAATTTTTCAAATTCGATCGAATGGCTCAAGTTTTATTAGGAAGTTAGGATTGTTTTTTACTGGATGATTTTTTTGAACATTCTAACATTGGTTGGAATCGTGAAGGAATTATTAATTGTTATATGCTATATTTATAAATGATCAGAGCTTTGTGGAAGGGAAAGAATTGGTAAATAATGTGAGATGGCTATCACAATCGCCAGGTTTAAAATTTTAATGAGTTGTTTTTTCCAGAATAATGTATTAAAGAATATTTTAATAACAGGAAGCAAATATTTCACGTAAGTGTGAAAATTATTTATTCAAATTATCGTTAGGATTATTTATGAAAGGAATGATTGTAGAATATTTATGCATATGATACAATACAGAGACTTCTAAGCAGTGCACTGAAAAACACTCTACTAATAATAGAAAGTATTTATTTCATTTATATAAAAATTACCAAAATTACCATTTACGATATTTATAAAAAAGGAAAATTATAAAAGTGGAAAATGTCGCAGAATATTCACGTAATAAGATACAAACACTTCCAAGCAATGTTTTAAAGAACATTTTATTAATAACAAAAGGTAACTGTTTTATTTACATAAAAATAATTTACTAAAATTGCCATTTACGTAGTCCCTTCGAAACAAAAAGAAACTCTAATTTCGAAATTTAAAAGTAATTTTAAAATAAAACACAGACAACACAAATTTCAAATATTTCCTCACTATTAATTTCACGCAAAGGATATAACATAATTTGCTAAATTCATTGAAAATGTTACAAGAAATAGACTCTTATAAAAATGTCTGAAAAATATTAAGTTACACTACTTACTATAGATACGTTCTAATTTTATTAAACAATTCAAGTGTGATCACTAGTAATTTTAAAAGCTGCAAACGACCTTAGATATTCAATAAAAAGAACAAAAAATGAGATTTACAAAATACAGATGAACGTATACGTAACTCCGAAGTCACGTGGCGTTGCAGAGGGTAAACTCAACAAAGGAACGTTCTAATTTCGTTATCAATACGTGTCACTGTCTCGCAATTTATCGTCAAGTTCTGTTTCCGCAGTGTTCAAGGCACTCAGCGTACAAATTTCTTCATCGACGCAACAATGGACGACGGTGATCGTGCAAAAGGGCCTTTTCAATTCGCCATTGCACGTCAAACGCACGCTCTCTCTCTCTCTTTTTCTCTTTTTGTCTCATTCACTCAGAAAATGAGAAGGACACCGTGACAATTGTTGTCTCGCGATTAATTAAATTGCATACAGCGGCGTAAATTCGTATCGTTTTTTCGGTTATCTTTGTTCGCGAAACAATGACACGAACCGGCCAATTTTCTTTCCGATCAATTACACGCGGGCGGCTTCCTGCGTGTTTTAAAAGCTGTCGTGTGAAATTGAATCGTTAAAAGGAAAACAGAGAAAAATCGGTCTATTTTCAGACGTCGACGCCGCGGAAAACGGTTAATCGAATTTATCTCGCCAAGTGCCTTTCGTTCGCCTTTCTCGGCTCACGGTCAATTTGAAATTCAATCGAACGTCGAGTTCGATCAAATAAATGAACTTTCGACTCTGCTGGACGCGTCCACATCCGTTTCGCGTTTCTTTACACCATGGCCCAGTGGAAAACTGCTTCCATTGTTCGATGAATCTCCTGGTTCCCGGTTTACTGGTTTAATGACGCTGTAATTGCGAGTTTTCGCATGAATGAGTCTTTCGTTCACGTTTGAAGTTCCTCTTTGTTCTTTTCTTTACTTCTGTTTTTCTTTTTTCTTTTTTTTTACCTTTTTGTCCTTTGTTTCGTTTTGTTTTACCTGTGAATTTCCTCTTCGACGCGGGGTAGTTCTGTTTTTATGGCTGCGCGCGTAATTGCTTTTTACTGTTCATCGTATTTCTACCATTCGTTTCTGCAATTAATTAAAATTATTCCAGTCTAAGTGGTCTTTTTTTTTCGAAAAAAAAAGAATTTTGGAGAACTTTTGTTGCTTACGTAGGTTGACGTTCAAATCTAATTTGAATATTGTTGTTAATTACATTTGGTATTTTAATAAGGTGTATATTTTTATGTAAATAAAATATTTGATTAATATTTAATCAATATTTTGGATAATAAAACAATTGTTACTATTATTTATGTATGGAATAGATGTCGGAAAAATGAACCTGTGTAGCTTAAATTGAATAATTCTGATTGTAGGAGTATATTAAAGAGACATTTTATTGTACATTCGTGTTAACAAATAATTAGTTAAATTTTTGAGTAATTTCTGCAATGTTTTTATGTCATAAAATAACGTAAGGAAAATAAGGAGTATTTATTTGAACTTTTGGAATCTATTTCACAAAATTATAACAAGATAAAGTTACTTATATTCGTATTTACTGTTAAAAAATTGAATTCTAATCGTTTTTTAAATATCACGAAAGAATCTTTTCATACACTAAAAATTCCAATTCACAAAATTTATTAAAAAAGAGAAAGAAAAACAAAAAAAATCGCATTGCACCCTTTTCTAAATTCCAGAAAAAAGTATTTCCATACACCAGAAATCTCAAACCAGAAAAATCAAGATTAAAATTCCCAGTAATTAAAACAAAATTTGCAATTCTCTAGAATATAAAATTCATAAGTTGCATAGCATTTAGAAAATTTCTCCAAAATAATCGTAAAAAAATGAAGAAAAGGAAAACACCTGGTTAAATTATCCCCATATCAAAAATGTTGATTTAATTAAAAGTCCTTCATAGTAAGAGCACTTATTTCGAATTAAATCATGTATATCATCGACGAAACGTACTTGAGATCACAAATATCGTCTATCATGCATCACGAAACTGTCACAGTACACCGTAACGTAGATTCTTAGGTATCGAGCCAGCGGAGCGCAGGGTTAGGCAAACCGGAAGTTACCCCTTGCGTGAGGAGGCAATCACCGAGTTTGCAGTGGGCAGTGTTCAATGCACAGACACGCGTCTCTGTGCACGCGTGTGTTTACACACCGGTACGTGATTGCACGAGGCCCGTGGTGAGTAACTAACCCCCGTTGGTTATTGAATATAAATCAAGGTATGATCGGTAAGTCATCGGCAAGTTCCGCTGCACCTGTGGCCCGCAGCGTTGACCGTTCTTGACGTACGTATCGCTTAAATTGTTCACGATACCGCTACACGAGTATCCTGGTCTGTGTTCTGACGGTGATGTTGAAAGGAACGATCTTTGGCTGGTTGGTGAAAGGAGCAGAGAGGATGGATACGAAATGACGTATCGTGATGAGGGTTCATAATAGAGGGATGAGGGCTCAATATCGAGCGTGTTTGTTACTTTGTTGCATAGAAATGTTAATATCTCGAGTATCTTCAGCATTATTTTACAAATTTAATTCGAATTTTCACCCGTCGAACCTGTCTCACTCAGAAACTTCCGATAGCTGTGTAACTAGATTCAAATCACTCCCTTGAAATTCGAGTTATGGAGAATCCACTGTATTTTAAATCTACCGTCTCTCAAATTAGTTCTACGATCGATTATTCGATTAATTATTGAAAGAATAGAGAATACAGGGCGGTGGAAATTCAAATTATTCGGTTCGGTTCTATTTTTCCTATTCAGTGACGTGTAAAAATTCTGAAAAAAATGTACTGTATTCTAGATATGAAGATATATTTTAGGAAATTCTTTGGCGATTTTTTCGAATAATTGTTGTTGGTGATTCGCGATTATTTCTTCCATTTCTTCTTTTTTTTTTTGTTTTTTTCCTAGCCACCATTTTCCCGCCGTCTCGGACGATTTTATGCGGTGCCATTAAGGGATTATCAAATTACCGGGATGACGGGGGTTGATGGTGGGAGGGAGCAGGAGGACAAAAAGTTACGCTCAGGAAGTTTCGTAAAATTGAAATCACCGGTGCATGCGTTAACGAGGTCTCGTCGGTTTTCGACGTCAAACGACACGGGACGGAATTAACAGCGTCCGCGAAATTCGCCGTAAGGGTACCACGGGGTGGAGGTCTGAAAAAGACCTGGCCAGTTCCTCCGTGTGTTTACCATGCAAAGTAATTCTATGCATTTTGAGGAGGCGCCGTTTATCAGTGGAACCGCTGACGCATGACTCTTACCCTCCTAACCGGTGAACTCTACTCGATAAACGCGTGCAAAATTGTCAGTTACAATGGAGAGAAGAAGAAAAAAAAAGAAATTGCAAAAGAACGAAGTGCTTCAGCTGGTTTATGAAACATAAAAAAGAAAAAAAAGAACTGTTCTATCTCGAGACCGGAAAAGCAATGCATAAAATGTTGCGAAAAATTGTCAGTTAGAATGGAAAAAGGGAAAGAATTGCGAAAGAACGAAGTGTTTTCATTTATGAAAGAGAAACTGTTTTTTATCGAGGTAGAAAAGTAGTGCACAAAATGTCTCGTAGAAATTGTCAGTTACAATGGGAGAAAAAAGAATTGCAAAAGAACGAGGTGTTCTAATTTGTTTATGAAAGAGAAAAAGCTGTTTCATCTTGAAACAGAAGAGTACATAAAATGTATTAGAGTAATTTCAGTTACTGATATTTAATCCCTTGATCTATGATTTCTTTTGCTGACTATACATCCAGCTATTTGCATCAGCTATTCACCATTTTAATAAAACACGTTAATGCACTATAGATTAATTACAAATACCAATCCTCAGCCTAATAAATGAAAAGAAAAAATAGAATTAAATTTAACTTTTGTTACTAATATAACTATTTTTGTCAAAACTTAGCTAAAATCTATTTCACGAGTCTAGCACGTTGTTATAGGGCAAAAGATTAATATTTATACAATAATTAATATTTTATCAATTGGAATAATTCTAATTACCGTTTTAATTCAATTAACAGTTCCGTAATAATTATTACAATTATAATTGATTCTAGAATTCTCTATGACTTTACATTCCTAATTAATTATCTCATCACTGAAGTAAAGGTAACTATTAATTTGCTGGTTACTGTAACAGCACACAAATCGAACATCATTTTCTGTAATTAATCAAAATTCAATTACACGCTAAATTTATCAAAAAACAGAATGTAAAATTAAAATTGGAATTTTACAAGCTGTTCAATTTGAATATTACAGTAGATACGTGATTCGTTGATAATAATTTTATTCTTATCATATTAACGTTCTCCATTTATTCATTTTTTAATTTCCCCATTTATTTCCCTGAATTGTACCATAAGTTATATACACAAAGAAATGAATTTCAAAATGAACGTTAAATTAATACTGATTACGCTAAAACGATTGCAGAGGTATTTGTATAAACTCGAACGAAAATATTTCCAAAGGGAACGAATAAACTTCGAAGCAAATCAACATATATTTTTACATAAACTCCAACTGTTTAAAAGCAACACTCGGTATTTTCGAATTTTCAATTGAACGTTTGCTAATTTTTTCTTTTCAGACTGAAGAAGAAAAAAAAATGGTATAATTTTGATGGGAAATCGCGAGCGATAAAGCGCGGCCAAGTGATAACGCGACGGAACGTGTAAAAGCTGGAAAATTGATCCTCGCTGTTACATAATTTTCACACGTTCCACGGCCTTTGTAAAGCGCGTTGAAATTTTCACTGGTTGCCGTCGTTTAATAAACGATATTTACGATCGCCGGTGACGTGTACGCGCGGAAACTTTCGCGAGGTCGCGCCACGTTTCATCACGAATGTCGGCGAAATTAATACGTTTTTTTTATCCATCATCCTGTTCCATGTCCACCGTGACTTTACCTTTTCGTGAAAGAACGTTCGTTATCGATAAATTATATTTACACGTATTATTCAACATAAACACTGAAACACGTTCAAATTTCCCGCTTAAACACACCCTCAATTTCAACGCCGTAGAAAAGAAAAAAAAAGATCCGAACCATAAAAGAAACAACTGTTATCAGTTCATATCTCGATGAAGGAATTTTATTGACACATATAGATTTATAAAAAATTTTTTCTTTAGAGTAATCTCTTGAATAGATAGGAAAGTTGCCTAATATGGGGTGGTTTCGTCTAATATGTCATAGATTCCTCTTAAATATTAACTCATAGGTTTATAAAAATTGTTTTCTTCAGAAAAAGGAGGAAATTTTTCTGGAATATAGAAGAAAGTTGTCTAATAAGCGGAGATTTTCTTTTAATAAATCATAGATTCATTCTAAACATAGAAATATTCCGAAATTTTGCGTCTATTGCTTTTGAAAATATGTTAGATGATGTTCTGATGTGTTTCGATGCATCTTTATCATCAATTTTTTCTTTCTATTATTATTAAATTAAGAAAAATGTGCCATCTTCGTATATTGGAAATGGAGTGTTCCTAATATGAGAAAAAAGTTCTCCAAATTTGATGTAAAGTTTTGATTATAATTCTTTTTCTTCGTTTAAAATCTCATTTTCAATTAGATATCATTTCACCTCATATTCAAAATTCCCTCCATAATTAGGCAACTTTCCCCTACTACCAAAGTTCGTCATTTTACTCACGAAATACCTTTTATATCCTCCAAAACGAAACGAATCATTTTTATCACTAACACTACACATCAATATCACTGAACATCTAAAATATTTACGGAACAATTGCTTGATTCCAAATCCTTCGTACACTTTTCACGTTCAATTCAAACGCTTACACTACACTCGCGAATGAACCTATTCTTCGTTCCCCACACACTTCCGTTATTCTTCCGGAACAAAAGAAAACAATAAATTCCACTTGTTCAGCAATCTTTATAACACCTAACGGACGATCACCGCGAGTGAATCATTGTTAATCAACGAGCGAACAGCGGGACGAAGTTGCTGCGTTACCCACGCAGAATTAAGTCCGACAAAACGGATGGGGTACGCTTACAAGTTCACCCCTCGCTAGGAAAAAGGTGTTAAAACGTCGCGGGAGGAAAGAGGGGCTGGAGGAATCGTTAACAGTTCGACGCGCCCACCGCGTTACGTCACTTCCTTTTGCTTGGCAGTTTTAAGCAGTCAGAAGACCGTCTCAGACGGGGATTAGGCGTTCGCGGGGTTTCTATAAATAATGCAACGTTTAACCTCGCTCAAGGGATCGGTTTTGTTCTCCTCCACCTTCTACTACCTACTACCACCACTACTATTGTCCCGGGAACGACGTTTTAAAGTCGCCATGCAAATGATCGAACACGGCCGCTACGTGGATTACCGAGAAGTCAGCTTTTCGGGTGAATTTAGATGTATAGTCGGTGGAAGCGATATAGCGAAGTTGTAAAATCAGTCGAGCGTCAAAGTAGACGTAATCCGAGCATCGAAATAAGCATGTCGAGGGAGATGAGATATATTCCAGGATCAGAAAAGAGAGTTTCGATGTATTTCGAAAAAAGTTTGGTTTTTCAACAAAAGTTGGTTTGTTACTCTACTGATAAGGGAATTAGCGTTGATCAGAAAGCTGAGGTTTAAGGATATTTTACTGTGAAACGCATTTTTTTTACTATTTTTTAGCGACATTTGTAATTTTCTTATGAAGCAATTGCGCAATTTTGTTTCTTTCGAAATTTGATACGTGTGTTTATTCGTGTTTCAGTGTTATTTACAAATTTTATTATTGCAATTGTCAATTTGCACAATTTTAGAAAATTTCACGATAGGAAAAGATTCAGGGTTCTCGTTTTTACATCCTCCCATCGATCTATGCAGAATGTTTTACTAAATATCCTTTACGTTCAATTTCATCGAATTACAAAGCTGTCCAAATCTTGAAATTTAACAATACAGAATTTTTTTACAAAATATCCCTTACATCCAATTTCATCGAATTACAAAACTGTCCAAATCTTGAAATTCAACCATACAGAATTTTTTTACAAAATATCCTTTACGTTGAATTTCATCGAATTACAAAACTGTCCAAATCTTGAAATTTAACAATACAGAATTTTTTTACAAAATATCCCTTACATCAAATTTCATCGAATTACAAAACTGTCCAAATCTTGAAATTCAACCATACAGAATTTTTTTACAAAATATCCTTTACGTTCAATTTCATCGAATTACAAAACTGTCCAAGTCTTCAAACTCAGCCATCATCCCTTTCGCAACAAATTTCTCCGCGCCATTGTCCCGAGTTTTTCGAACAATCGCGTTACACATGACGTGTCGGAAATATGCATAAATCGCATACACGCGCGGAACGAAATCTCCAAACAATAGATCCTCCGGCAATCGGGATAATCATCTGAATATGCACCCCGCGATGATTATATTCACGATCTGATCCGGGAAGAAGTTGATCCCGTAGGATCTTTCGGGAGCCAATACCCGTGTCGTAACAACGTCTGCCAGCATCTCTGTCAGCTCTCCACCCCTCGACAACCCTCTCTAGCTGAAGGGGTTACAGGGGAATCGGGCGTGCATCAATATTAATGGAGGCACGCGGCGTTCGGGAATAATGTAGTTGGCTGAAAGTCGGCGACCCGTGCATGCACGATATCGTAACCATAATGCTCTCGCTTAGATCGGTTACGACATGTAATTTCAATCACGTTCGCCGCATTACCGACGTCATTACATCGCCATGTAAATCGAACAGTGCCACCGTTTATAAAGCGAGGCTAGTTCAATGGACAAATATCGTTTGTTAACACTTTTACGAACGAAAAACATAGTCCTATATTATTTCAAAGTATTTAGCTGAATACCGACAATGTAATTTTACGTCATTTTCAATTAAATTTGTCATATTCATTTTATAAAAAAAAAAAAGGGGAATATTTTTTCAATACGCATTTGTAATATTTAATTTTATTACTTGATGTATATTAACACTTACCCAACCGCGTTATTTTTCACAAACGACGCGAAGTAGTAATCTTCTTCGCTTGAAAGAGTCAAAGAATTCATCTACATTTCCGGTGAGGATATTTTCTTCCGCCACTCGTTAAAATCTTGTACAAGTTTATATTTCTTTTTTTTAAATTGTTTATGTAGTGACTTTTTTAAAAAAATGGAGAGAGATATTCAATCGGTTATTTGAAAACGGGGAGATCTAATGTGTTAAGCAAATGAGCTTTTTGCAAGTCTATTTACACCAGTGTTTCTCAATCTTTTTTACGCCATGCCTCACCTAAGCCTTTCTAAAATTCATATGCTCCCTATGTAACATACACGTAATTTTTAATATTCGAAAATTGAATTATTCACTGAAGAAACTTAAATTGTAGGTTTTAGGAAAAAATCGTTAGGAAATTGTTAAGGAAACACAGTAAGTAAATTTTCAACGTATGCAATGAAGATCTGAAATTCAATTATGAATAATTTTAATGAAAGATTTTTCTGTATTATTTCAATTATTAGTAATTATTTATTATTTAAATTTAGTGAGATCCATACACTTGATACGCGTGTATATTACACAAATAAATAAAGTTTCTGCAAATTTACATAGTGAAATTCGCAAATAATACATTCTAATTGCACATTACTTAAAGAAATAGACTTTCTGCTAAAATAATCATTTTTAATATACTTATATTACTTAAACAAATGTACTTTCTATGGAAATCTGTTTGCACAGTGAAATTTATCACTGAAAAATAGAAAATTCGTTCGTATAGATGTATATTTCTTTCCATTTCCGAAATCTGGGACGAACGAAAGGAAACGCGAGGAGATTCCTCGTGGAGAAGCAGGAGGTTCGATCATCGGAATTTCGATTGGCCGTATCGACGTCTCCTCGGTCGAATTAGCTTATCAGAAGGAAGGAGAGAATTCAAATTTAATCACGCCTGCAGCCTTCGCAGTTCTACGACGCACGGGAAGTGGCATTATTAGCTTTCGAATCGAACCAATCGAGCCGTTTCCTTATTAAGCCCTGCGGCATCTCCCCTGCTCTGCTTTTCCATCATACAAACCCATGAAATCCTCCCCCATCTTTCCCCTTGTCCTCCTCTGCCCTTCGATAGTCACTCCTTCTTTTTTTTTTTTTAATTCCACATCTACATTTCCGCTGAAAAAATTTTGTCACCTCCCTCTACGCTGTTATCCTCAGAACGGTAATTCTCATCGTCGATTTCACGTCGAGGATATCGATAATATATTCTTTCCGGGGCTATTTTATGGGGAATTGATTCTACTGGCTCTCTGACGGAGAGTTGAAAGATTGTTTTAATATCGTCAGATGTATTTTTATTATTAGATCGTTTCTAAATGAGTTTTAAAGAGTGGAACTTATTGTGAATGTTAATTTATCCTGTTTGTTCAACAGATATTATTTCGATTTACGTGACTTATTATTAGCAGCGAAAAATGTTTCGTGGGAGATCAAGGGATGAACGGTAAAATAGCTTTTTCTTAGGCGATATGTGATCATTGACTTTTATTTTAAATAAAATCTTTTAAATTTCTTTTTGCATCAGTATTTTCATATTCTTTATAAAAAGAGTATTAACTGCTGTATGTTGAAAAATTGTTAGTTTAGTAGACATTTTCACTTAAATTTTGTAAAATATATGGTACGAGAGAAACAGAATTCTTGCATTTATGGTTGTTCTTCTCTTTCGTACGTAAATTTGACAAAAGTGAAGTTGAATTATCGGTTGAACTAATAGTTTTCCAACATAAATCTACATGGATTAATGCTTCTTTTATAGAAAATGTCAAGGTGCATTAATTAATGTATTAAAAAAATAATATTATTTAAAAAACAAAGTTAATTATTTAAAAAAATTATACTATTTAAAAAACAGTTGATTTTCACGCGTCCATTTACAAAAAAAAACTATTAAAACTGTTAAAATGATGTAAATCGAATATTCTTAACGTGAAAAAACAAGGAAACTCGAAGTATTTCAGCGTGCATATTACTGTTGAATATAATGCAATAGTAACTGGTGGAAGAATTGACCTAAAGGTTCAATTCAACTCGTTCTACGATTCACTTACTATTCCATAGTGAAAAAATTACCTAAAGTTTACATAATAAATTTCACACAAAGTTAAACGATGAAAAATTAATTAGTACATATAATTGAAAAAAGAAAATCATCTTAATAACACATACCCATTGGTAGTGGCATCGAAAACGTCGTTATAATCTTCATCGGTACTATAATCTTGAACGTCCGGATCTAGATCCTCGATGTCGCTATTTCCACCTGTAAAAAGACATTTATCCTGATTAATACTTTGAAACAAATCTCAATAGTGTAGAAACAAACTGTGTAAATTAGAGAGTACCTAAAATACGTTAGAAAATTTAATTATTTTTAATCATCGTGATAGAAATATATTCAGAAATAACTTTTCGAAGATACTTAAGTCCCGATCAACAGACGAATCGATAAATTGTACTCTTTTACAATTACTTAGCCTAACCTGACTGAACGATATAATACGATCGTGTCTGATCGATGAAATTTCCCAAACTCTGGATAAATTTTGTATTACCGAAGCAATTCACTCATATCGCGCTAAACCTAATTCTTACTGAAGCAACCCTTTAGTAGGCCTCAACATCGATTAGAAACTGCGGATCTAAGCCGCAACCACGCCACGCACACACTCAACCATGTCTCAAGTTATCCAACTGCCTAACAATGCAACCGGCCAACTACTCTGAACAACGTTGGCGTTCGATGTTTCGTACACCTGCGCAAATACCACATCAGCAGCCCGTCCCTCGAAGGGTCCTGCCGACTATTCTGACTCAATTCTGCTTTGCACGAGCCGGTAATTCATCGAGAACTGACGTGGCGCACTTATTTGTCAGTTTAAACTCCTCTTATCGGACACTTATTGCTAGACCACAAATTTTGATTAATTCACAGGAAATTCAAAGGTGTAAAATCACACAGAATACACGTAATATGAAAAAATATACAAAATATCATAATTGTAGTGCTTTTCGTAATACCTCGGAGCCGAATTAAAGTTCTACCTTCTTTTTACTGTGTTTTCAAAAAACATGAGTTTGTATAAAAATTTGTAGTAAAGCGTAAATCGTGTTTTGCTGCAATAAAATGTATCAGTAGACTGTTTGATAGTAACGAAACAATAAGAAAAAGATGAAAACATTATTACGTCTTTGTTGCAATTTTTATGGGAGTCTTCGATGAGTAATAATTAAATCTTTTCGGATTTCGAGGGAGAAACGATTCTTACTATTTGCCAGCAACTTTTCTTGGCTTTTGGTAATGGAATGATGCAAAAATATATTCGAATATGTAAGAAAGTTAACTTTAATAAATCGATTTGTTGAAAGAAAAATTCGGTTTCTCGTTCGCTCAAGCTTTAAGTGACAAACCTAACGTTAAGGAAAATAAAGAACGAAGAAAGATGAATATAAACGTAATAATAACGACGGAGGAAGGGAAGAGGAAGAGGGGAGATGATAAAGAAGACGATAAAGAGATAGATAAGGGATAGGGAGTTTCATGTAACACGGAACTACGCGATTTCGCTCGACGAAACGCTGTCAGCTTCTTCCGGCCAACGTCACGTCAGCCTCGAGCAGTTAACTCTATTAGCTTTCTGATATTCTGCAACCAGCGATAATAAGCTGAATTTCTGATGTTGACGTTCCGTATCAGTTTACATGGATATGCGTGTAAACTTAGAGACAAAGATATTTCTTCCTAGAGTTTCTTTCTTATTTTTCTTTGCCTGAGCTTTTCAATTTGATTGTCAGCGACGTTAGATTTTAAAAGACTTCTGGATCCTTAGATTTGAAGTTTTACCCTTTTGACGATGATTCCCTTTTCTTCTTTGATTTGCGTCAATATTTTAAACACGTGATATCGAATTTTGTATGAAAACTACTGGTGCAATTAGTCTGAAAATGCAACTTGCATTTCCTAACTATTGTTGTATTTACATCAATCAATTATATTACACTAGTGAAATTAATTCTGGACATTTTTAAATTTTTACTTAAGTTTCGCATTTATTCAAATTATTTAATACATAATCATTTATATTTTATATTGTAATCACTGTTTTCTAATTTTAGGGCGTCGCTTATATAAAAAGATCAGTGAAAAGACCAATTACAGCCGTACTTTTAATATACAATAAAAATTACAATTTCAACACATTAAAGGAGGTACAAAAGAAATTAATATTTCGTTGGATATCCTTTGTTTTTTAGAATAACTTCGTTTCGTCGAGGCATCGAGTGCACCAGGCGTCGCAAAAACAAAAATGATGACACAGTTTAAATTTTTTTTAATTAAAATTTTAAAACATTTACAAACTTACAGAGCCATTAAAACGGGAACTGTATACTGAACGAGATAATAGTTAAATCATACATAATTATTTCTTGATCACCTAACCTAACCTAACTTAACCTAACCTAATTTACCAAAAACTCCCTTAGAGTAGATTAATTTTCCCTTAGAGGAAAAGAATAAGAGATACAGGTTAAATTCAAACAAACTTACAGAGCCATTAAAACGGAAGCTGTATACTGAACGAGATAATACCTAAACCGTACATAATTATTTCTTGTTCATCGGATCGCTGGTGTAACAAACACCCGGTAACTTGACACAGTAGCTTACAGGGTGAGACATCACAGAATAATCTGGATTATAATGTAATTTATCGCAGAACGATCCGTATCAACCCCATAATCTCTGACACCGTAATCTAAATCACATCATGATCCCCAATGCGCACTCTGCAATAATCTCACACCATTTTCCTTCCCCTCCCCTATGATTTAGAATCACCGAATACCTTATAAATCAGTAAATCTCACTTTCCTCGTCGCGATATTTCATTTCTCAGATTGTATTTAAATTTCCCTATTTCAGTTTCCACGCAAATTTCACCATTCACATACATATAGACACATACTATAATATCTTGAAATTCTATGGTAAACTCCAATTAACGCCGGGATCGTGATGCTCGTTAATCCACTAATGAGTAATTCGCCACGGAGGCTTTAATATAGATTGCAGCCGGAGAATCCGTGGGCCAGGGGCTGCTCAATGTTGTAACCAGGCGCCAGGCCAAGCTATTAAATAATCGAGCGAATTATACCCCTTCCCATACTCTATGGTGCTACACACCCCTTTTGCACCCTGCTACATCAGCCGATCAGGTGCCAAGTGCAAATTTAAACTTGCAACGGATTGCCTCTCCTGACTTGGCCCCTCTTCGTTCAAATTGCCCTTCCTTCCGACGAAGAAAGATCCTTACTCGTTCTAAATAAGTGAATATTGTCTGAATTCGTACGGATAGAATACTCGAGGATATTACAGTCTGTGTACCGTAAGAATATGGAAATTAGTTCTTTCTGTAAACAATTTTAGACCGATAGAAAGTAGATTTGAAAGACTAATGTTCGAATGATTAATGAAGTGTCCAATATCTCTATCGTTAACGATATTCTAACGTTATTAGAAGATTCATATTTATTGGTACATGTAGTTGTCTATGTGGATTTATCTTCAGTTAATGATTATTTGGAATTTTTATTCGAATAATTGTTATACTTCCTTTTTGTCGATGATCGATTTATATTTATCGATGTATTTCAGGAATAGGGATTTTCGTTTGATCAACATTTAAGATTATTTCACATTTAGGCGAACTTAAATGCAACCATAGAGATCTTTTATGTGATGTATTTTATATATACTGCAATCGAATGTACTTTGAAAGGAAGCAGTGAGCTCTTGATTATTTTCCGTATTTTTTGTTTCATTTCAATTCAAGGTTCTATACATGACATAAGATGAAACACGTTTTCCCATGATTTTAGGGCTAGAATTATCGTTTTCTTACTAATTTTCGCGGGAAAATGGGATCTCACGTGATTTCGAACCTTCTTCTTCTGGTTTTAGTACGCAGAATCGCCTAAATCGTCATTTTCTGCGATTTTAAGCGAAAAAATGGGTTTTCAAATGATTTTATGGCTTCTTCTACCGTTTCGTGCGTGTAGAATCGCCAAAATTGTCGTTTCCGTGCGATTTTATGCGAAAAAATGTATTTCTACTTAATCTTAAGTCTTCTACCGTTTTACATGTATAAAATCGGCGTTTTCTTTTCAATTTAAGCGGAAAAACGGTCTTTTATTAGCAGCTTGAATGCCTAATCCGAAAAAGTTCAGCAATTTAAAAAAAAAAAGAAATACACCGTTCATTCCGCAAATCTGGCCTCTGTTTACGAACAAGGCTTGTCCGGGGTGAACGGTGGTCGAATCATAAAAAAGCAGACACCCTGTATGATAGGCGGTTGTAGGGGGTTGGAAAAAACGCGTACGATTCCCGGGAGTGTTGGCCGGGAAATGGTGTGCGCGCGTAACACGCATCCAGAGAGGTCCAATAAAATCGAACGCTATTGTACTCTCGAGTTCCTTTTTTGTTTGTATTTATTTGTTCACCTCCTCTTTTTTTTTTTTGTTGCTAGGTATCTTTCCATCTCCGTTCCACTCCCGTTTCTCTGTGAAAGCTGCGGCGAATATTCTCGTAGAATTAAACCGGCGATCGGGAAATGGGGGGAGTTGAACGATATCGAAATGAGGATTTAATTTTGCGAAAATCGTGTTTCTCGTTCCTTTTTTTCTTTCTTTCCCTGATTCGATGCACAGTGAATAATGCGAATCGAGGAAAGCAAGGATTCAATTTTAAAAATGTCGATTTTGATTGATTCTCTGGATATCAATGAATTAATTAATAATTGATTTATAGTCACGTATGAAAAATGTGTTAATTTAGTATGAAGTATATTGTACAATACACAATCTCATCATTTTTCTATACAAAATATTTATTCGTATGTCGAGCAATTTATAGAAATGTTTAACGATTTGTTTCATTGGAGTCCATTTTTTTTGGCAATATCTGACAGCAATGAAGATAGAATATGGCTACATGAGAATTTAATTGTAAATAAATGTAAACTGTAAAATATGGGATCAACTTAGTTTCTCATTTAATTTACGCTAATTCTTCCTCTATTTGTAATTATCGATATTTTCTCTGCTCTGTGGAAATAAATAAATAATTATAAATATAAATTGTAAAATACACAACGAACTTAATTTCTCACCTAATTCATAATAATTCGTCTCCCTTTATTTGTAATTATCGATATTTCCTCCGCTCTGTGGAAATAAATAAATAAATAGATTCGTCGAAAGTTGTTTGCGAAAACACGTGGAAAATGAGGGAGCCCGATAGTGGCGAATATTGAAATTCGTATTGCAGAAATTAATTATGCATAGTATCGGGTTCTTGTCGAATGAACGTTGAACACGATAAACAGTAAAATTATGTACCGCGCCTTATTCGAAATTTCACCTCGAAAATGAATTATTCCATAATCATGTATCCTTTAAAATAATTGTGATTTTAGTAACGTTCGCTCGTCGAGGAATTAATAATTGGAATTTCCTTCCATGGAGATTAAAACTACCTTTCCTCTTTCTTTTCTTTTTCGTTTTTTTTAAATACTTCGACGAGAAATTTCGATTTCATCGAAATCGGGAAAAAGAAACTATCGTTTAATATCGTTTTGTACACGTGAAACGTACTGAAAGCAATAAGATGTTAAGAAAGATTACGTACGCCACAGTTACGTGCACAAACCCAACCCTTTTTAATTCTCTATTTGCAACTTAAACAAACTCGACAAAGTTTTAAAGCTCAATCATGTGTGCCCAGCACTTCAAAGAGTTCTGTTGACGAGAACGCAGTTACGTCAGAACGTTTTTATTTATTCGCCTCTGGAAAGCTGGTTACATTTTTTCCTTCTCTCTCTCTCTCTGTTCAACGAATTTTTGTTCATTTCAGGCACACGCGGTCGGCATTTAAATCGCCGGAAAATACCAGGGATTCGATGGCCAGGTCTGGTGACATCGATAACGAGCCTTTATCTCTACAGGGTGTCTCGATTATTTTTTATCTGGATTAACGAAGGATCTGAATAAATGTAGATCCGTGAATTACAGGGTCATAAGGTACGAAAGAATTTTCTTTTTTCCAAATGAAATAAATCGATTTAAAAGACAAAAATTCAGGTTTTCATTCTCTCGTCAATTTTAGGGTGTCCTTAAAAATAAGTATACAAGAAATCTTTATAGATCTAGAATTTCTACAATATGTCCAACGAATTTTACTTTATCGATATTTTCTCTCTCGTTTTTCTTTTTTTTTTTTCATACGATGCAAATTTGAAACTTCCGCGTACAATTACCATACAACGCGTGTAATATTTTCGAGGTGCAGGGAGCGTTTTGCCGGATTGATGCGTGAGCAATTCGTTTCGGGGCCGTAAAAAAAAGGAAGAAATAAAATTAAAAAAAAAGAGAATAAAAATAAAAACGCGTTTCCGCCGGGTTTTCGCGTCGATTTGAGATTATTTAAAACGGCCAGCGACTCGGTTTCCCGCCGCGTTGCGGCCTGTTATTGTCGCGTTAATACTTTCCGGTTTGCTGCGACGCCTGATCACACGCTCCCCCAGGGCTGAATTTATTTTCGACTCGCCTGCTTCCGATGCTCATCGATCATGTTATACCAGTTAATTCGGGATCAACGGAATTTCCAAGCGTTTTCCATATTTTATTCGTTACAACTCACGCCGATTCGATTGCCACGATCGAGCGGCGACAGGGAAATAAATTCGCCGAAATCTACATACTTAGCCAGCCTTGAATATCATCGACAATATGAATTCGGAATATGTACACTACTGCTCGAATGTTTCCATCGATGATAGAATCCGTTGCGAACTTTTCCACAGCAATTTGTTTCGATTTGGTGAATTCGGACGATAGAAGTTTCTTCTTTTTTTTTTTTTTTTGTAATTTGTAATAATTTCTTTTTCATGGATATTCTTGCATGGTGATCTCAAACATTTGGTGCACAGTGTATGGTATTTATTACTGTTGATAACAGTGATATGATCGATTTATTGCTTTGTTGTTGATAATTCACATTATAAAAATTATTAAGCAACTACGTTGATGTAAAATATGTTCACCTTCTGTAACACCATGTAACTTAAAAGTTAGTATTTATCTATTATTATCCATTTATCTATATTTTGTACATCATATTTTATTTGTTGGATCGTTACTCGAATTTTTGATTTTTCAACATTTTTCAACAGATAAAATCGTAACGATTTATAACCTTTTTTCTCATAAACACAGGAAAATCAGGTTACAGAGGGTTAAATAAAATTAACGAACGTGAACAGGTGAATATTTAACCTTCGACACGAATAAATTTCTTTGAATTATAAATTTTCAGTAAAATTATTAGAAGAAGAAGAAGGATCAAAGATAGAACAGGAAAGCAAGCTAACCCACAAGCACACAGTTCCATCTGAAAGGATGGGGAAAACGCCCTCTGTATTTTCCCACAAGCAGCATTTTAATAAATATATCACGAAATTCTCTAGTTAGTAATTTTCGTCGCGAACAAGCTGCACGAATTTCAACCCCGAATTCAACTATCAAACAATTTCATATTTACCAAATCTCACAAATCTCAAGCTTATCAACGATAATCTCTCTTCGAAAGCAAGCTAACCCCCAAGCAGACAGTTCCATCTGAAAGGATGGGGAAAATGCCCTCTGTATTTTCCCACAAGCAGCATTTTAATAAATATATCACGAAATTCTCTAGTTAGTAATTTTCGTCGCGAACAAGCTGCACGAATTTCAACCCCGAATTCAACTATCAAACAATTTCATATTTACCAAATCTCACAAATCTCAAGCTTATCAACGATAATCTCTCTTCGAAAGCAAGCTAACCCCCAAGCAGAGAGTTCCATCTGAAAGGAGGAGGGAAAACGCGCCCTTTCATCTCACAACGGCGTAAACCGTCTGAAAAACCCCATCAAGACACTCAATCAACTACAATCAGCTTGCCTGTCTAACCCGTCGATGGTTAACGAAACTCAAACAGCGCTAAACGGCAGACGGTCTAGGACGAAGAAGCCTGAGGAAACTGTTCGTGACAGAGAGTGGACCGAGGAAAACACCCCCGTGGAGAGGGATTGGAGAACGTAGCCGAAAGTGGTTGTTGCAGACAAGCCTGAACTTTCGCCCGGGTCCACTGTTGCGGCTTCCTTCGTCGCGCGATTCAAAACCACCCCTGCGGAGAACGTTGCCTCTTCTCAGGGTTTAATTGGCAAGTAGGAAACGGACTGAAGTTACCGATGCCAACTGCAACCGGTTAGGTTCCTGGTGAACGAAAAATTCACCAACTTTAGGAGGATACGGGCTATGGTTTGTGGTTGTAGATAGGCGACGTTGATCTACCGATTTGGATCCTGGCCAGGGGTTGTGCTTCGTACTAATTTTACGAATACGGGTGTGCATGTATGTACTTTTTCGGATTAGTGGTTGGATTAGATGTTACGGGAATCGTTATTCTTTGGAATGCTGCAAGCGGTTTTATGTATCGTTGAGATTTTGAAATGATTTGTTGATGAGTTTTTGAGTGGAATGGGATGATTCGTTTGATTGTTGATATTCTTCAACGATAATTTGATCTCTAATGCGAAGAATGATTTGTTGATGAGTTTGAGAATGAAATAATGTAATTCTTCTCAATTGTTGATATTTTTCAACAATATTGTGAGGTTTCAAGGCTCAATAGTCATTTCTTGATCTGAAGAATGATACGTTGATGAGATTGTAAATGAAACGAGGTAATTCTTTTACAATGTTGATATATTTCGACGATAATGTTATCTCTAATGCGAAGAATGATTTGTTGATAAGTTCACGAATGGAATGGAATGATATTCTTCAACAATAGTACGAAGTTTCAAGGTTTAATAGTGATTTCTGAGGAGAGGAATGATACGTTGATGAATTTGTGAATGGAATGAGGTGATTCTTTTCGGCTGTTGATAACTTTCAACGATATCGCGTGGTTTTAATCGAAAACAGGAAAATTCCGCCGTATATACAAAATCCTCCTTTTTTTTTTTCTCTCCTCCCATAATACTAAACAAATCCACGATTTCTTCCATCGTTTCTGCTTACCGTGCCTCGAGGCAAATCCCTAATCCGCGCTTTTCCAGTGCGATCATAAATATCGACGCGGCGAATTTCACGTGATTTTTAAGCGGGTAAAAAGTTATGCTCGGAAATTCATCAGCGAATGAAAATTGCAGGACGATGTCGCGTGTTCAACAAAAACAGACAAAAAAAGAAAAAGGCAGACGAAATCCCTCGGGAAGCGTAATCTTCGTTTAGCCGGATGATAATCGCGAATGATCGAGCTCGATCCGAAAATTCGCGGGAAAAATTCGCGAGCGTGGAAAAAAAAGCAACGTACGCGTTGGAAAATAATGAAATGCAGCTTGGATTTAAAACGTTTGCAACGCCGCTCTCAAAGCTTCCCTCTTCGCTCTTCTCTCTTCTCTTCCAGCGTGCCTATCTCACGGTGTTTCCATTAGGTAAAGTCAGGTCTCGTCTGCCAGCTTGCAAAACGTTGCCTACTCTCTTTGTCCGTGTTGGCCAAATAATTTCGCGTTGACGCGGGCTGAAAGTGGTTCACGCGGCCAGACTGCCGGCAGAAATGAAATTTCTTCGCGGTTGCACCGCCGGATGCTGCAATTTCTGCTCGTGTTTTTCGGTGACGGCTAGAGTTATCGCAGTTATTACGGTTTCTTTGAAGAGTTTGCTCGCGGTTGGAAACGGTGCAGCTGGTGGACGGTGTAATTGCTGGAATTGTTGCTCGTTCTTGTTTGCACGCGGTTTTCTAACGAATTCTTGGAAACTGAATTGGCTACGTCGCTGAGGGAAACTGTTGAATTCTCTTGAATGACTTGCACTAATGAAAATTTCTTTTTTTTTTTTTGTTTTGCACGAGATGAGTGCTCTAAATGTATATTATACTATGCATGTTATTAAATTTAGATTGTTGTAGTTATATTACAGCACTGACAATGAAAATTGCATTTGAATCTGTAGAATATTTAGTTAAAATCAATATTTTTTTCTTTTTTTAAATAATTGAGGTTAACACTGTAGTGAATAAGTAGGAATCAGGTGAAATTTAGTAATATTGAAGAACTTGCTTGAAGACATGAGAGATTATTGTGTTTAACTGTACACTAATTGAAATTACAATTGCCTGTTTATACATTCTACATTATTACACAATTAATACATACTAGTACTATCTCTTTGCACTTCAAGTATGTTTTTTTTTTACATGATCGATCATCACCTCCAACATACTTTTGAAACTTTCAAAAATCGAAAGTTACACATATTTATGAATTTCTTTGTTCATTTATTTCGGTACTTTATTTCATCTCAATATGAACAGAACTTGAATGGAGAAAATATTACGAATGTCTCTGGATTATCATATATATTATACATTATTATAAATTAATCCTCTATTGCATGAATTTTTATAACGAGTTGAAAAAAATATATATATATATGGCTGTTAGTCTATCTAAAAAATGAGCGTGGTCATATAAGTATATGGTTCCACAATTTTCGTCAAGTTTTCGATAATTTCGAAAAGAAGTCGCGAAATATGATCTCGCGAATTCAGTTTCGAACCAAAAGAAAATCAAAGCTCGTTCGATCCAGTATTCTCTGTGTCCCCTGGCGGTGATCGACCTTCCTACGATCGAAATTGCAACTTTATCTCGACAGGTCTGTGTGCCGGTGTAAATCAAACCGTCTTCTGGCGTCTATTTTAGCGGTCGAAGGAAAGCTTCCGAGGGTGAGAAACGAGAGAAACAGGGGGCGCGTGCTTCCCGTCAAGATGCTTTTATATATAGCTTGCGTCCGTGGTTTGCAGTATCACGTGCATCTGTTTGCCATTGCGTACGTGGAGAGAAAAGTTTGTCGGTTAGAAAAATTCCTCTGGGATAACTGCAATCATTATCTTTTTATTTTCTGGTTTATTCGACGTACTTCATCCACAATTTATCTAATTATATTAACTATACAATTTAATTACTGTAATAAATACAATATGTATTTACAATACATTTCATTATTTTATATTCCCTTTTTCTTGTTTTATTCGAATTATTCGAACAGTCAGGCAACATTTCTTACGGAGAGAATTGCAACATTTTACAAGAGAGAAATTGAATTTCCACGATAAAGAGGATTGTGTTTAAAGCCTCGTTCGAACAAACAATTACAGCGGAGGCTTAAGTGGGCCCTATTGAGTCATTCGGATCGCCGTCTGTAGCGATTGAATATTCAACGCGCGCGATCCATTATAGTGATGTATAGTTCCATCGTAATATTCATCGTGCTCGTTATTTTTCTTCGTGTTTTCGCGGGCGAAATATCCCGCATCGACGGTGTGCCCGATGAATAATTAATAAGCATGATTTTACAAGCGGCATCGGGCTTGTGCGTGAAATTACGAGTAGCCGGTGTTTATGAAGTCTGAAGCAAACAAACCGGAAAACTTCTTTTCTGCCTCGCGTGTCCTGATCGACTTTTTATCTTTTCGTTATTTTTGCTTTTTCCCTTTCGATGAAGACACGCGAGAATTTTTTTTCATTTGCGATGATTTTTTGGAATTTTTTAAATATTCTACTTACCGTTGAAAATAATCAGAATAATAAATACAGTAGAGAAGATATTGTAAATTAAATTGGAAGGATTGGTGAAAGTTGAAATTTCAACTAAATCTGTGTAACTAAAAGAAGAGACTGTGCAATAATTTTAGTAAAAGTTATTGCTTGTTATATGGAGGATTTTAACGCTGGACGAGAGGATTGTAAGAAACTTTTGGCAACTTTCAAGAGAGCGTAAACGGTGAAAGCTGAATTTAAGCAGGAAATTTTTTTAATACCACGAATATCGACGAAGTAATTATGTGTAACAGTACGAAGCAAAATTGTTGTGACGAGAGTACGAAGAAGTTACTATAATAAAACTAATATAAACTATAATATAAAACTTGTGGCAGAATGTAAGAATATTTTACGTTACCATTTAATGACAATTCAATTAATGTAGAAATTATTTACGTACAAATTAAGAACAACAATCGCTCGAGAAGCAGTATGAAAATTGATAAAAGTCAAATAATAATACTAATAATAATTAACAAATTATTTTAGCAGAAATTTCAATTTTGCAAACATCAAGAAGAATATTTACCTTCGGAATTGAATTTATGCATAAATTACTTCAGAAACAGTATCAAAATTTATAAGAATCTAGTAACAATAATAATTGATAATTCACTTTAAATAGAAACTGAAATTTTCGTACACAATTTAACATAATTAAATGTAATTAATCAACAGTGTATAAAATAAATTTCATCCACATATGTATCCATCATTTCCTCTCTCTCTAGTCTCCATTTTTCACCTTCGAATAAATCTTTCCATAGTTGGCCAGCTAACTGTCCGCAAACGTAACCAAACAAACGAATTTCAGAGGGAGCAGGATAATTGAAAACAGTACCCTTATATTTTCTAAACGTCTGTCGAAATAAAAATCTGTGGCTTTTGTGCACCGCGTGAAATATCGTTTCACGTTTAGAATAGCTATTGGTGACGGTTCGTTAGAGTTGTTTAACGACTAAGTAGCCGAACCCTCGATATGGGGTGAAATATATTTGTCTAGTTTGCGACGTGAATTATCTGCGAGTCCGGGAGCATCGTCGTGGGAATCGATTATGGTGCGCATAAAAGGTGTGTCGTCTCTCGAGATCGTGTATTTATGTATGTACATTGTTGCGGATTAATTTATGACGCTTTCGAACCGTGACACACAAGAGTTCTCTCTCCACTATCTCTTTCTTTTTTTTCGTTTGACTACCGTTTGAATTTTTACGTGGGAAAAGTTCGCGCGAGGAATTTAATAAAGAGAGTGTAGACACCGTTTCGATGAATATTTTATCAGATTCAAGATTAACAGATTCGTCCATTGTGCAGTATAAATATAAATAGATTCGTAGTTTTCAATCGACAGAAAGGGAAATGATTTTTCTGAAGGAAAATTGATTCGCAAAATAACGAGGCGAATAATTGTTCTTGAAGAAGCTGTTCATAGAAACTGTAATGATGTAATTCACAAGCGACTATTTTAAAGTAATTTCAGTAATTGAACTGTTGTGTCAATTTTTTTCTTTCGATTTCTGAGTCAATTTGACAAATTACGTCTATTGAGTCAATTTTGCGAAGGTTTTTTCAAACGTTTCTTTTTTTTTCGCGAGGATGAAGAAGTGAGGGAGATATTGTTACGTGAAAAATGTGAAAAGAATCTTTTACAGGTTTTATTAATTCTTTAAAACTTATATATATATAAAAAAACAAAAAACGAAGAAAATGTTGAACTGGTGGATTTTTCGATAAAGAATACATTTGTTCTAAAAGTCGACCTTTTAAAATGAAATTAAATATGAAGAATTGTGAACAGTTGATTAGGTAAGGTACAAAATTAAAGTGAATCTGCGAATAAAACAATCTTTGATCTCTCACGCCATGATTTTCGTTCTCTCTTACTAGAGGAGCAAAGTAAAAATTCACGAAATAATTTATCACCTATAAAATTAACCGAGACACGTTCATTCACAATTCTGTAACCCAACCACACTTACCATACAATTAAAATTCTTCCTCGTCATCATTCTTAGGCAAACATCTTCCCCATCCTTCGTTCTCTCCTTCCACGAGAAACTTTACCCCAGAAAAGGACGAAAGAAAACAGAAACCCTCAATAGAGAATCACTTAATCGAAACACCGGGCAAACAACAAACTCTAAGCAACGAGGATTCTTTAATTCCACGAGAAGCTTCCTTCCCTCAAGCTTTCTTGTTCCTTCTCGTCTGACTTCGTCGTGCAACCAACCTGAATAATTCACCGTGCACGATCGAACATTGGACCGTTGAAAAATGAATTAAGAGGAAGCAGAGAGGGGGAACAACGTTGAAATTTTCAAAAGGGGATTTCTTTAAGGCAACGACGTGTTTTCGCCTGCCACGAAATGGCCCATATTTTGACACCGTTGACAGGCTTGCTTATTCTTATGATAATACTGATGTTCTTTCAGATCTCTCTTCTCCTTCGTCCTTTCCACTCGTTGTCCTCGGTATAGGAACAGCTAACACGTTGCAAAGGCTTTTGAGAATCTTTTGGTAAATCTACGTTGGTTCTGTCCCCATTGTGACGCGGTAATGCGTCCTGGGACGTTTCTAGCCGCGTGGGATGCAACGGATTTCGTTCTGAAATACAAGGATCCTGCTGGGAATACCTGGAGGAAGTTGAAAGTTCGCAGTTCGATTGGTCACCTATCGATTATACTTCGAGAGGCTTTCGTTAACCAGAAAGCATAGAAGTAAAAATATTTCACGTGATCGTTGTTAGAAAATTCTTCCTAACATCCTGTTTTACGAACTTAGGATCTTCTTTTTGTTATCTAAAGCTGTGCACTCGAATTTAAGAGTGTATAGCTACACATTTTTATGTGACAGTGTTGTATAAAACTGTCGAATCGATTTTTCGGAAATAATCTAACTTCATTTGTTCAATTTCAATATTTCTGCTCGTTCAAGCTTTCGAAAAATGTGGAAAATATCCTGGAATGCTTCGATTTTAAACTTTTTTTTAATAAACAAAGACAGTCCTCCACATCCAAAAATCACACTCAAAGTTAAAAGTAGCAATCACATTTGAATTAATATCTCTAACTTTATTAGAGCTAAGGAAACGGTGTATATTGACGAATTGTGTATTTCTCAACGTCAAATTTGTAAACACCGTTCGCGAAATATATGCACGGTTAGCAATGTGTTAACGAACAAAGAAGGTTGCAAATTTTCCACCATTCTGCTGAAATTTCTTTCCGTAGCCTGATTTCTCCATAAGCATCGTCCCCCTCTTTCATCGTGGTCCCGTTGCAAAGGTGGGCAGCAGCAGCGTGGCTCGCGAAAGAAGAGAGACACGTGACGCAGAGAAATGGCATTTCTAAAGAAGGCACGGGAGGAAGCTTCTCTGACAAGGCTCACAATGCCACGGGACGCCCTGGTGGATTTATGCGCGTGTCAAAGCCTCGGTATGCACGCGCGAGACTGCACGCTGCACACGTGCACCACGAGAGATGGAAAATTCTGACGGCGTGCCATGGACAAATGCACGCTCTGATGGGGGCATTGTTGAACCGGCCACGACCTCCAGACTCTGCTTAACACCGTTTTAAACTTTCGGACCCTCGTCGTCGTCGTCGTCGTCGGCGTCGTTTCGTATAATCTCCTTGTTGGCTTCGATATGCTCCGGCTATCTGGATGCTGGATTTGAATTGTAGATTCACGGAATTGGGTCGACGCGTGTTCCAAGTTTTTGCCAACGTTTGCCGTTCATGTTTTGCTTGGAATTGTTCATTGACGCTGTTCGTAACGTATGGAGTTGAATTGAGGAAGAATAGTTGTGTAACATAGTTCATTATTTATTTATTTTAAGAAAATCATTTCTTCTTTTTTTGCTATCCAAGAGAATTCTCTATTACTCGTTGAGATTGAGAGATATCGATTGTTCGAGTTTCATGGGTTACGCTTTCTTCCAATTTTACGATGGTTATATTTTATATGTCAAACTTTATACACAGTTTTGCCAAATTTTATACGCCAAAAGGTACGTTTGAAGAGAAAAACATCGGACAGATTTAAAAAACAGGACTGAACATATTTTTAATCACCATGGACGTTTAAAGTTGCACTTTTGTATTTCCTATTTACGTGAAAATCAAAAAACTCGATTTTCTTTTTCCTCCTTTAAGAAATGTTCTCTTCAGATTGAACGAAATCACGCGAACGTAACAGAGGTCGTCAAAGTGTTCAGATTTCAGTTCGATTCGCCGAGAAATAACAACGAACAATAAAAGGAGGATAACAATGTTTACAGAGGGTTAAAATCCCAAAAAGAAAAAAAGAAACGACTATTACTTTTGAGTCATCCGCAAGATGAATTAAATTTGCGAAAGAGTTACAGTTTCGAGTGCAAAATCTTGTTCGTAGCGATCTTCGATTGGTTCGATAATAAAGACCATAAGGTAGACGAGGAACAAGGGGCTAATATACCTCCAAGGAAGTCGAGAGGCTGCGTGAAAAATTAATATTGAAACAACGAGATCGTTTCTCGTCCGCGTGTCTTTACTCATCTTGCACTGTTCGTTTTATTTATCGAAGGCAGCGAGGGGCGAGAGAGGAGGAAATAAAACGCCGCGTCACAACGCTTTTGTCCCTCCCTTGCTGGAAGCGATATAGAAGCTTGAAGGGAATAAACCAAACGTTTATAACCGGGACAAAGAGGCGAATCGCGGAAGAGAGAAAACAATGACGCGAAGATTTCATTCGTGATCCCGGGCGCCGGCTTTCATTTCAAATGAGACTCTCCGGCCAACTCTCGTTTCGCCGCGAGAGACACTGGCCCTTTCTCCGTTGTCTCACCCTATACAGGGTGTCCGCTGCGAAACTTGAGAAGAAATCTTTGTTCTCGGTTCAATTCTTGCGGCGACGAATGCTCAAGTATGGCGAATATTTAAGAATAAAGAAGATTCGTGAGTTTACAGTACTCGGTTCTATTTGTTTCCCTTTCCCGATACGTTAAATGCTACGTCGATTTCTCGTTGGACGGTAGAGTTGCAACAATTTGGCAAAGAGTGTTACGATAGATTTAACGAAGAAGAGAAATTTAGACAGAAATTTAAAGAAACTAATCTGAAGAGAAATTCAACGAAGAAAATTGTTGTAAACAACATAAAAAAAAAATCTTACCTAAAGTAATGCTTTAATGAAATAATCTAAACAAAGATGTGGTTATTCTGCAGATAAGTTTAAATTATTTCAATTAAGTATCACCTTAGGTATGATTTTCCTTAGACTTAAGAATCTTCGAAATTTCTTCGAGTTTTTAGGCTCCTAAATTCAAACCTTTGATTTATTATTTATTATCTAATAGAGATTGAAATTTCTTTCTAAATTTTTATTGTCACATAGAAAATAATATTCCACATTTTAAATTCGTTATTCAATTAATTACAGCAATTTGTTGGGTACTCTTTCTTATTAAAAGAAGAGAATTAAAATTCCATATATACCAGTAATACTAAAAATAAATAAATTTTCCCAGAGTTTTCTTTAAAGCTACGAATAACACATAGTATCGAATTGATCGTAATAATTCGACCAGCCACTGTATTCTCAATAAAAAGAAGCACGTCTACTTCTAAATCTAAAAGCTTTCACCACAAGGAGAAAAATAAAGAGAAATGAATGTATTCAAGAAACGTGGTATACCCTCGTTCAATCATAAATTCATTACATCATCGTGTACACGTTTATACGTTTTCCAATAATTTCATCGTCGTACCACCGTTACAAAAGAAAAAACAGAGAGAGAACACCCTTTTCGAAGATCCGGGAACTATAATTCGAAGGCAAACGAGCAGAAACGAACCGTTCGAGCACGAGTCTGCCGGTTCAGCCTGTCTGGTCGATACATTAAGAGTGAAATGTGTTGGTGGCCGTGAAGAGACAATTCCTGGGCTGGCCTCCTCCTCGGAGACACGAGAACCACTCTCCTCCTTTCACGTGCGGGCCACGTTTCGCCGATTTTATGTTTAATTTCGTGCCGGTCGTTACGTGAGCCACATCTTTCTGCCCCTCCTCCGCGAGGTGAACACGATCCTCCGGAGGAAAAGTCCATCATTCAGAGGCACGTCCCGTGTTAATGCGGCAATTTAACAGATACGAAATTTCACCCCGGCTTGCTAATTGCTCGTGAAAGAACTTACCGATCTTATTAACTTGGTTCCTTTGTCAGTTTCTTGCGAAAAGAGATCGAGTTTCAAGGAATTTTTAGGTATTTCAGATGGATTAGTTCCTTCCTCTTCTTCGTGCGTTAATTGTCGATTATTAAATGTAAAATAAAAGAACACTTTTGTTTTCGCAATTTTCTGTGAAAAGATCGAATTCGAAGGATTTTTCAATAATTCGAATTGCTTTCTTCTTCGCGTGTTATAATTCTTGATTGTTGCACGGAATAAAAATTAACTGCTGGAGGAATATTTTTCATAGAAAAGAAGTTTTAGGATTTAGAGGAATATTAAGACATTTCTGTAGACTTTTTGCTATCTCACTAGTGAAAGTATCTTTTTTTAAAACAAAATGTACTACTTCTCTTTTGTTTGCAAAGGTGAAGTAACCTTTGAATAGCACTCGGTAACTTATTGCTCAAAGGAATGTCAGGATGAGCTCGAAAGATCATCAGATAAGGTATTGCTCGTTCATCTTTTAATTTAGAATCGTTAAGAACGCTGACACCTCGAACAATACAAGCTGATCGATACCTGATAGCACATACAATTTCCAATTATTTTGATATAATCTTCAAATTACATCTATCACCACAATGTTCCTTATCATTGAAGAAACAAAAAAGAATTAATAATAAAATTGAAATATACTTAGAATTGAATTCTTCAAACTTCTAAATAATAATTTATATTATTGTTATATGTTTCAAATAAGAATTGCTTCAAATGTAATTTCTAAATAATTACATACACATTTCAGTGATCAAATTGCGAATGTGATATAAAGAAATTTTTCAAAGGGAAAAAGAAAGAAGAGGATTCTTAGCAGATTCTCTGCAAGCACGATTCTCTGGTAGCTACAAAGTGGTTTCCTAGAAGGTAGAAAGTGGTTTATGTTGGCTTTAGGGTGAGCTTGATGGCCCTTTGACATCTGCGACAAGGAACTGCTTTTTGCCTTCTAGTTTCCGGCCTCTGAAATTCCTCGAACGTGGACTCTTATTGACAGATTGATATTTGATGGACACACAAGTTTTTATTTATTAAGTTCTGATTTAACCTTTGGAGCACACGAGTTTATAAAAGATTCATCGCTGATATTGATCATGGTTGTTCAATCAATATATAGCATAACTACACACAAGCTCCATGAAATGTTTCACAATTTCTAGGTTAAGTTAGGTTAAGTTTCCACAAGTATGATAATTATTATTACATATATATTCGAGCAAGGAAAATTGAAAGATTTAAAAATTGAGAGATCAAAAAATGTTGATTGTAAGTTGAAGCATAAAAGGCGTAAGTAAACAGTAGAAATAGTTGTCGATATTAATAATTACAGTTTACTTTAGCGTTTCATTATCGTAGAAAAGAAAAATTGTTGAAAACCTTAAGCTAATTCAATCGTGACAATATGTTACTTTAGTAACATATGTTTTACTATAATATTTACTTTAATGTACTATTTAATATATTATTTACTATATTATTTATTTAAATATACCATTTACTATATATTATTAATGCACTATTTAATATATTATTTACCATACTATTTATTTTAATGTGCTATTTACTGAAGTAAAAAGAAACTTTCTTAAAAACCGTAATTAAGCTAATTTAACAATGACAATACAGGGTCCGTCAGCAAAATCCGGACAAAATTCAATTTCAATTCCCCGCTATATGTGATTTCAGCAGTAGATGCTTCTTTGTTTTCAAGCAAGCCAGATATATGTATAAGACGTATGTAACCTCAAAATGGCAGAGTTAGTTAGATCGAGTGTGGAATATAATCGCAGAGCAGCGATAATTGAGGCGCTTCGCGCTGGGCGGTCAGCAGCTGAAATTATTCTATTCTTTAAATACCCAAGATCTACTGTTTACGATATTGTGCAAAGGTATGCGGCTGCAGAGAAGTCCGAGGAAGGTTCTGCTAATCCAACAAGACGAACTCATTCAAAAGGAAGGTCTGTAAGGACTCCGGCTGTCGTCCAAAGAGCTCAACAACTCATTTCGGAGAACCCAGGGACGTCACTTACAAATTTGGCGACCATTTTGGGGGTAAGTGAGGCCAGCATACGTCGAATCGCTCAAGAAGACTTGCGATATACCTCGTATGTGCTCAAGGTACGACAAATGCTGTCAGAGGCAGCCAAGACCAAGAGAATTGCTCGCTGCAATTTGATTCTGTGCTCGTTGAAGAATGAAGCCGCGGGTCGCCTCAGGTTTTTTTCTGATGAAAAGATTTTCACTGTTGATGCCAAGGTGAACCGGAGGAACGACCGATGGCTCGCTCACGATCCCGCAGATGTCCCCGTAGTAGCCAGGACGAAGTTTCCGGCTAGTGTTCACGTCCTGAGCGTCGTCTCGAGTGAGGGTGACGTTATGCCGCCACATTTCTTTAAAAAGGGAGAAACCATTAACAAGGAAGTGTATCTCCGGATCCTAAGTACGACAGTGAAGCCATGGATGGAAACCATAGCATCTGGGAGGTCCTACATTTTTCAACAGGATGGCGCACCAGCTCATACGAGTCACTTAGTACAAAACTGGCTATCCGATAATGTCGATATGTTTTGGTCCAAAGAATTCTGGCCTCCGAATAGTCCAGACCTGAACCCTCTAGATTATTACGTTTGGAGCGTTATTGAAAGGGTGTCTAATAAGTCTAGGCACCCCAACGTGGCATCCCTTCAGGCCGCTATAGAGGCAGCATTCGCGAACTTGGATAAGGAACAGTTGAAGAGGGCATGTTCACGCTTCAGATCAAGAATCGAAGCAGTGATCGCAGCGGAAGGAGGTTATATTGAATAATAATACTTAGTAAGGATCCCCTAATTAATCTACACACCAATTTTTTCATTAATACAAGTTATTTCTAAATAAGCAAGTGTTCCAATGAACTGTTTATTTTGTCCGGATTTTGCTGACGGACCCTGTATATTACTTAGAATTTTCTAATATCAAATTACAATAATGATTTTGAGAAGAGCTCCTGCAAATTATTCAGAATGAATTATATTTATAATTATCAAGTTTGCAAAAGTAAATTTAATACTCGTCAAATTAATCGAATTTTCAATTACAAAAATATATTTTGCAAATAATACCATTGAAATCCACAGTGCACACTATACACAGCGTTCTAATAAAAATAAATAAAAAACAGGAAAGATAAAGAAGAAAAAGAAAATAGGAAAAAATTCGTACACTCTCGAGAGAAACGAAGAGGAAAAACAATTGAAGTTTAGGGTAGCGTGGAGCTTAGGGTGTTCCTCTATATCAGCCAGCATTTATTTCCCCTTCTACTTGCGCCAGAGGGTGCACGCTACCGGCAACGCCAGATATTTCTCTTCATCGTGATCGCTTTATTAGCACGGACGCGCGCGAGAACTCGCCATTAATCATTGTTTTTCACTTAAGAATTTAAGATTAATGTCGCACGGCTGGAAAGAAAGCGACACTGCCCCCTCTGGTTTTCGTCGAGAGTCGCTCCACAGGGTTCGTTTGTATCTATTAGCCCCGGTGTGTTGCCCGTTAATATTTTCTCATCGTTTTTATTCGAACATCCTGTTCCGCGATCATTTTTAATTCTACGCTATCGAGATGTTTAACATAACGTGGTAAATTGAACGATGGGATAGTTTAATAAATTAGGCGAATTTCTAAATAACGGATCGACGTGCATTGAGAATTTAATTAAGCTTTGATAGAATATATAGAAAATATTAGATTACAAATTCTGTGAATTGGCAATAGGTCGAGATAGTTTATCTAGCTCTTTCAAACGAAAGGAATTTTACCTTAAATATTAAAATAATTCCCTATGTAAGAAAGTTTTTCATTTTTGTGAAAAACTGTGTTAATTCATTTTTGTCTTTTTTTGTTTATCTTTTTAAGTAATTAAAAATACTAAGAAATTCAGACGAAACAGTTATTTTACCAAAAAATAATTGGAAAAGTTAGTTATCGAATTATCTATGTAAAAATTTTAATACAAAGCATCAATGAATTTTTACTACAAAAAAGAAAAAAGAAAGGAAGAGGAGGCTATAAGTTTCTAATTTTTATGAAAAATTGTATCAACTTATTTTTCGATTAATTAAAACTACTAAGGATATAAGAAAAGATTTACTTTGTAAAAAAATGCTTGGAGAAATTAGTTATCCAATCATCTACGTAAAAATTATAGTGTGAAGTATCAATTAATTTCTACAATAACAAAAAAAAAAAGAAAAGAAAAAAACGGAAAAAAGAGGAGAATATAAATATTTCATTAATCAATTTCAATAGACGTTTTATTCTTGTAAATGCGTATCTCCAGTTTCGTGTCTACCAATTATAATAAGTAGGGTAAATCTGTTTAACATATTATCATGTAATTCAAACATGCAAATATTACTCAACTGGAATAATATGTTCACGTGTGAGTTGAGTTACTCGAGACTGCCGTCCGACGATCTATGCAAATGGGTAGATAAGAAACACCGACGTGTTAAACAATCTTATTTTCAATCGATTGCAATATTTTTCAACGGCACCGTTCAAACCGTGCTCGAAGGTGTGTTAACCAAGCACGTGCAAAGTCAGTTATTAATCACTATTTAGTCGACTCCCTATCTCAAGAAACGATCAATTTCAGGCTAGGGTGATCAATCATTAGTCAGTATTTAGTTGAGACAATATCTTCTAAAGCAATCGGACTTCGGGGCTCTGAAATGGTCATTTATTAACAGGCATTTAGTCTAGTCAAGTTCTCTTAAGGCAAACAGCTTTTGACACTTGGTACTCAATCAGCATTAAATTTCGAGCAATTCAGTCGATGTCTTCGGAAGCCAATTAAATCTTAACGAATTAGTTGTATCTTCGAGCCTGATTATCGTCTTTCCAAATTGTTCAGCTCTAACCTTTTGTACATCTGCTCGATAATTAGTTTTAACCTTTAATAATCATTTATTATGTTTGAATATTCAGTTGATTAAATTCAATTAATTTAAATGTGAATTTTGAGTGAAAGTATTCGAGGAAGTGGAACCATCTTCGTCTCAAATAAAAATACCTCCAGATTAATTTAAACTTAGATATAAAAAATTTCTTAAATATCTATTTGAAAATCAGGCTTTCATTGCAAATAAAAATTTTTCAACGTCGTTTCCATCGTCATTATTCTCTCATTTCCTGGTTCATAAATGAAGCTTCCTCAAAATGCCTTTAAACCATTTTATTTGCCATTTTTGTCCCAAATAAAAATATCTTCAGATCAATATAACTCAAAAGAATTCTTTAAATTCCGTCACCATTGTGAATAAAAATTTCCCAACGTCATTTCCATCATTGTTCTATCCTCATTCTGTACTCCACAAATGAAACTTCCTCAAAATATTTCCAAAACACTTAATCCGCCATTTTTATCTCAAATAAGAATACCTCAAGATTAATTCAAACTTATACGGGACAAATTTCCTCAAATTCCACGTTAAAATCGCATTTCCTCGTTTATCATCACCACGGTGGAAAGAAAAATTTCTCAATGCCAATTACTTTCATCATTTCCTTCGCGTCTTCTGGATAGAGCAAGGGTTCCGAGGAGAGGCGAGCGGATTTCCGTGTTCACCGCAGGCGGGCTGCGACGCTCTCCTCACGCAGGTCGCCTCACGCAACGCAATAGTCGTATCCGCTGATACCAGTACTCGGCTGAATAATGCGTCCAATATGCGCGGCGATAAGGAACACGGGCATGTTTCACCGCGTAGAAATATGTTCGCGGGAGCTCTCGCGACACGTTTCTGCGACAACCGACCGGTGGATTTTGTCGCGGCTCCGCACGCGAATTCTTCCGGCCGTCACGGAGTCTCCAGGCTTAATCCCTCGATCTAGATAGCGAATTTGTCGGCGGGAAGTCACGTTTGCACGCACGTTTCCAGGTTCGCGTACGCTTAAAACAGTTCGCGACGACTTTAACGGTCAGACTATTTTCATGTGATTGTGTCGCTGGTTAGGCGTGCTTGTGGATGAAATTGGAGTGTTTTAGAGATTAATTAGATCGAGGGAGTGAATAGGTGTGATAAGGAAGTTGGAATGAGCAGAGCGTGAATGTTTGCTTTTATCAACTTTCTGCGGGTCGATGTGTTGAGGGAAAAGTTTCAAATAAAATAAAATATAAATTGTACTAGTGTAGATGTATTTGTGGAAGATACTTTAATAATCTATCATCGATTCGATCAAATTTAATTGTAAAAACCACTGTAATTTGAATAATTTGTATAGTTTCTCATGTCACGTGTGTTCTACGCCATTTTGCATTTGTGAATTTTTTATAAATGTGTATAAATTCATATTTTTAAGAATATCGTAAAGAAAAGTGGAACTGCAGTAGAAAATTATTTTACCTACAAGGTATTACAAAAGTATTATAATTTCGATATTTGTATATTTTTTGCATCTTTAAATTTCCCATAAATGCATAAAAATCCGCATTCTAGTAATCAGATAATTGTGCAAATTGTACAAATATAAGATTACAGAAACCTCTGAATTAATAACATTTTTTTAAAAAACATTCGAACAACCCAAATGAAATTTCACACTTGGTTTCCATCGAAACAGGTTTATACTTTCATTAAGAACAATTTTATAAACTAGACTTTACGATGAATTCCACAATGTAATAGATACTTTGCTAAGTGTCCCAGAATTTCTTCCGAATTTTCAAAAATTTAGAACAATCAAAAAGATAAATTTACAGAAGTTCTTAAAAGATGATCGATATTTCTCATTAGCATATTCGAAGAAAATATTCCATTTTCCTTGTTTTACAAAACTGAATAGGTAAAACAGCTACTGAGATAACAGACTGTTGCAAACAAATTTTTTAAATCGTGCAAAAACAAAGAAATGCATTTTAACGTTGCATATGGGGGTCACTAGTGATCCCCGGCAAGTTAAATCCTTTTAGACACGATTGTACACTCCAAACAATATGTAACGGGTAAGAACAAATTCATGCTTGCGTCACGGACGAGCCATGTAAAATTAGCGTGGCATTCAACGCGTTAACAATAGAAACAGAGTTCCACGTACACGGTTAGCTTCGTTTCGCACACTAATCTAAGATACAAAACATATGTGTATCGGTGTGCGTCGGTTTCCGGGCGTCGAACGTGGCGCTTTTCGCGCAAACAGGAAACGGTGCTCGGTAGTATCGATTAAACCGCGATCCTCGTCGGCCCGTTAATTCCTAACCCCGGACCCCGATATCGAGTTCGTTCGTAATTACTTCAATTAAATCAAACGAAAGACAGCTCGCGGGCTGTACAGACCATGGCAGCAAACGAGCTCGTAACCGAAAACTCGATTCGCCTGTTAATTAGTAGGTGCCGCGACAGAGTCGCTCGCTCGTTCGCCGAAAGTGTTTTCCATAGCGCGTACCGATTCACCCTATTTTCGTCGCACCTGTGACACGCCTTTGACGGCACGCGATACCACTTTGCGAACGATCAATCGGGAATTCTCATCATTTCACGGCCATTCTAATGCACCAGCATTCTCCTACCCCTTCTTCCGGTTGGTTTCATCCTCACTTTGGAGAACGGATTTTCAATTCTTCTCTCGTTGCACTGGACGATCAAATTGTCACGTGTTTAACGAATGGAATTGAAAATACAATAAAAGTGGAATTTCCTTTTTCTTTTTTACTGTGGGAAGTTTGGTTTTAACCCTCTGTAACTTGATTTTTCTTCGTTCACGAGAAGAAAACAGGTGATTGTAATATTGCATTTTTGAAAATATCGAAATGCGAAAATTAATAGTTATTTTAAATTGACTTATATTCAAAATTATTTTATTTTTGAGAAATTGATCGATAGTAACATAATAATTGAACTGTGCGTAAAAACAGTACCTACAGCAATAAATAAGTAAAATGAGATGTATAAAATACAGATAAATGGATAGCTATGTAATTTTCAAATCACACGGTGTTACAGAATTTTGTTTTATTGTGAAAAGCATTTTTGAAAATATTGAAATGTGAAAATGAATGAAATTGTTTAAAGAAATTGACTGATAATATAATGTAATTATATAGTTATGCAATAGTATAGCAATAAACAAATCAAATGTATGAAATATAAATATAAATATAAATAAAAGGATATGCAAATTTCAAGTCATATGGTGTTATGGAGATATTTCAGATTTAATTTTGTAATTTCAAGGTATTCCATTATAGCACGATAAATTAAAATTAAATAAAACTTCTAACATTAATATAATATTATATAATATTATTTATATTACTTTAATTTCTTTATATTTTTGATATTCGAATTTGAAACATTTTCTCGAGCTTTTTAAGAATTGGCAAAAATTGTTTCTCTGTAATTAGTTTATTTTTCTACACCGTTCTTAAAATTTTAAATTAGTTTCTCCTTTTATCTTTGCCTCTTTCAATACTTTTTAGTACTTTTTAATACTTTCCTACGACAACGAAGTTAGATCAAATTTTTATATGTTTTTCCGATAACAGTATTTCATCCATTGCTATTTTCCCAGTTGTGAAAATATTATTCTACGAAGCTAACTTCTCTTTATTGCCAGCAATTTATTGATACTATTTCTACCTTCATATTTACACATTTTGTTTTGTATCACGTCCATTTTGTTCTGTAACACGTCCATTTTATCTCCTCCTCTTTCATTTACTTCTGCACTAAGCTCCATTGCATTTACACCGTTTCATGCCATTCTATACTTTATTATTATTCCTATACGTTATTACCCTTTTTATTTCCCTTTTTACTTTTACATTTCCAATTCTTCTTTCCTTTCTTTTTTGTTTTATCATTTATTGCCTTTATCGCACACCTTCCTTTTATTTTCTCCGCGATTTGTTATTTCTTCTTTCTTCTATACTCCCCGCCATTGTTAGGTTTTCACTCTGTTTTACCATCGTGTTATCCTTCTCCCTTTGTTTTTCTTTTTATTTCACTCGAAAGGGTTCTTCTTCCCGCGGAGCTTCCTTGGAAATCTCAGTTAACGTGTATCGATCGCTTTACCCCGTTTAATCTGTAACGTTTTCTTACTTTCTTTCACAGTTTCTTCCAACCAACTGTGTTTTCCTCTTTCTTTCCTTCTTCTTCTCTTGCTCTTCGTAATCCATCGCTGCCCTCTCGTACTTTTTCAGTTTCAGCTTCCTGTTTTCGAGTCATTTCTTTCCTCGCTTTATCAATCTCTTTCTTATTTCCTTAGCAATCTCCGTCCAAGTCTTAACCCTTTGCACTCCGAGTATTTTTTTTTTTTATGATCGATTTGTCAACTCCAAGCACACTTTCTCACTTTTCTATCGAATTTGTCCCAAAACTTCTCAATTAAAATAGAGAATTTAAATAGATAATCTATTTAAAATAGAAGAATGAGTATTAAATTATCCTCTGTACTTTTTATTTCATTTTAATTCAAAGTTCTATCGTTCTCATTGAAAGATCTTATACTATCTTTTCGAACGGGTGTCTCGATACTTATGAACAACATTGTACATAGAAATTACAACGGTGCGTGTTCGTTGTTAACGATTACGTGCGCGATCGAAGGCAACGGTCGCTAAATTTCCGCCCAGCCAAACAGAATTGACCAACTTCAAATTAATCCAACGCCGCGTAATCCACGAATTTACATAATGTAACAAATACTATTCAATTTGCCATCGGACGATCTAATTATCCGAACAATGTCACCCTGCTCGCTGTTTCGAACCTCAACCCTACTGCTCTGCCTCTTCTCTTTCTCATTTGCGGTGGAATCTTTCTCTTTTCATTTCTATCTCGTTTCAACCACCCCCGGACGCTGTTCCTTTACCCGACAATGACATAATTGTTTCGCGGCAGGCAAAGGCTCGCGAGACCGTAAGTAATTCCAAACCCTTCTCTCTTCCCTCGAAGTTGTAAAGAGAAAAGAGAGAGAGAGAGAGAACTGAGCAGGAGAAACGAGACACCAAGGCTTCTTGGTGTCGATCGCAAATTAACTCGCCTTTAATTAATTGGCCCACTTATCCATCCCCCTTTTACGCTACGGCTTCGTTCAACCGTGCAACGATCAAGGCGATGCGCGATCGAAAGAACACGCAGACGTTCCTGTTTTCCCGCACAACAGCTCTCCTCCTCCTCTTCCGCCTCTTTGGTGCACCATAAAATGGTTCTTCGATTAATTCGATAGGGGAGGAACGGTTTGGTTAATAACGAGGACCAGTTTTTGTTTTTTCACCTTATTTTAGATAAGTGTAATTGTTTTGATTGTTTCGAGATCTTGTTTCAATTGTTCTTGTTGCCTGGATCGAGGTGAACTTTTGCAAATCCTTGTTGGAATGTTTTTCATAGAAGAGGAAGGAATGTGTAGATAAATTTTTAATAATAAATATCTTAATACGGGGTTCATATCAGAATACACAAATGTTTTTGAAATTGGTCGACTAGCGACCAACTAATCGTTTGCAATGTAACCACACTTGTCACTGATTTAATTTGACGATTATGTCAGCGTCATTATGACTGCAGCTTAAGAATGATGGTTAGATATCGGTGAAACAGTATTTCATATAAAAGTGGTTATTTGGGCACTATGGTTATCGATAGTACTATTAGTATATTTACTATGGTCATTGTTAGACTGTGGAATTTTATGCTTAGAGTAGAATTTCTATGTTCATCGTGTAAAATTCAACGTTAAACTTCAATAGAAAGCATCACGTACAATCCGCGCGACAACGGATTTGTACTCATAATTCTCACAGTTCTGTAAAACGAACCCCATTCTCCTCGAGCAACCATAAACACTCTGGATCCCTCGAAACATCTCAAAAATCCTCGGCAATGATCCCGAAAAATCCTGCTCCTCCATCCAACCACGTCAATCCTCTCCATTGCCCCTCTGCACTCTTCTATTCCTAACAAACTCTACGCATACCCTTACGCATTGTGGCAAACCAACCCCCGCCCTTCCACCACCCTCGGTCACGGTTGCAAATCCTGAACCACGGGACAAAACGTCTCTTTGATGTGAAACAACCGAACGTGTTCCCTCCTCTCGTTACTCTGCCACGAATTCACTCGCTCGCCATTCCTCCCAATCTCCATCCCTCTCACGATTCACGCAGGGGAAGGCAGGAGAACGCGAGCCGGTTTCCGTGTGACGGCGATTATTGCGGTTCCTTCTGCAGTTTTCGACATCTCGTGCGGAAAGAAAAAAAGAAAAAAAATACAGGAGAGAGAAGAAAGGCCTCGTGATCGATTTTCCTAACCACAGTTTCTCTCCCTTCGACACGTTTCCCCTCTGTTCGTGGAGGTGGAGAGGGGGTGAGTTGAGTTTGGAGGAGAAGTGGCGAGAAATTGGCTGAGCAATGTCGGGTTAATGGCCGGATGCCCGAGCTCCTACTTTGTGCGACGTTTATTGAAATTTCGTTTCGAGGACCGAGCAGGACAACACGAGTGTGTGTGTTTTTTTCGGGGCTCGACGCGGTTTTCTCGCGGCGATCGGCGTAAAAAGAGCTACGAGAGACACACGACGAAACGAACACCGTTGAACACACATGTGTCCCTCTGTACGCCTGTCATCCTTCGAGTCTGTCGATTAATTGGAGTACTGCACTTCGGAGGGTTTGAAAACCGTGAGGAGAGAGAGAGAGAGAGTGTCGTCGTTTCGGTTTGATCGTTGGATGGATCGATGGAAACAGAAGCGGCGGGTTGGATGAGTGGATGATTAATTCAGATATTGGGGAAATTTCATTTGTAATTGCATCGTATACTTGGAAACGATTCAACTAGTTGGAGTAAAGAACAATAAACGGTTATACGTTGTTCAAACGTAGAAACAAAACATGAAGACACGTAGAAACGCCTAAAGCTCCGAAAAGAAGCAACCTCCTTGACAGAGACGATATACCCGAGGCCCATTTACCAGTCACGATTCGCAATTAAAATTCTAGCCGCGCGATGGTAGACGGTCTTATCGGCGAGCTCCAGCCGCGAAACGTTTTATTTCAGGAGGTGGTGTAACGTCGCCGTCGGCGGAATTACGTGGCAGTCGTCTCGACGTTTTAAGAAAATAAAAGGCGGAGAGAGAGCGAAAAAGAATTAGAGAAAAGGAGAGAGAGAGAGAGAGAAGGGGACAGAAACAATGAGAGAAGAGGAGAGAGAGAGGAAAAGCAGAGCGAGTGAAAAATGGGAGGGAAAGAAAGGCAGAGAGAAAGGGAGAGTATGAGAGAAAAGGCAGAGAGAGCGGGAGAGTGAGAGAGCGAGAGAGTAAGAGAAAAGGCGACAGAGAGCGAGAGAGTAAGAGAGTGAGAGAATGAGAGAGCGCGAGAATGAGAAAGTGAGAGAATGAGAGAAAAAGGCGATAGAGAGACCGAGAGATTGAAAGAGAAAGCGAGAGAGAGCGAGAGATTGAAAGAGAAAGCGTGGGAGACCGAGAGAATGAGAGAAAAAGAGAGAGAGAGCGAGAGAATGAGAGAGAAAGCAGAGAAAGCGAGAGAATGAGAGAAAAGGCGAGAGAGAGTGAGGAAATGAGAGGAAAAGCGAGAGAGAGCGAGAAAATGAGAGAAAAGGGAAGAGAGAAGGTAACGGGTGAGCGGTTAAAGAAAAAAGGAGACTAGAAAAGAAAAGGAAGAATGGAGGGGAAAAAAGAAGAAGTAGGAAGCGCGTTCACACGCGCTCGAAAGCTCGGTCTTGAGAACAAAAAGGGAAGGAAGCTTCTGGAATGGGTGGTAGGGTGCTTTAAAACCTGTGTCAGACGGCGATGACTTCTGCCACCCTCTCGTGTCACTCGAACTATTAGTAGGGTTTCACGGTGCACAGACAACGAGAGAGCCACACGTTTGTGCCACCGGAGATCCACGTTGATCGTGATTGGTTGCCGGACGTTGATTATCCACTTAACGTGGGCTCGTGTCGCGAATTCAACGAGAGAAACTGTTATTGGCTTTCACAGTGTACATGTAGATGACTATTCAGCACATGAGCAATGTGTTTGAACATTTCACACTTAATATTAACCTAATCCATTCATGATGATGTGTCACACGCTATTCCTGTGATTTATGTTTGTGATAAATTTCAATTTCAACTCTAACTTCTTCACTTTTCATTTATAAGCTTCAGGATTATTAAATGCTCATTTTTAAGGGACGTGGACGTTGAAGAATTATAAAGCGAGGGGTTGAAATATGCAAGAGATACGTTTAATTGGATATAAACCGTAGACTAAATGTTTGAGGTTATTTATCAATTTAAATTGATTAAATTTCCCATCAAACTTTCTATAGATTTGCGATTAATTTGCAATTAATACAATTTACGATTAGCTCGTAATTAAAGTGTACTCAATAACAAAATTCATAGCTTCTAAATCAATCGGTAACTCAACAGATCTCAATTTTTCTTTTTCTTTCCAAAAAGTTCCTTAAACAAATTACAGAATTATTTTCTATACAGACTTACAATTACAACAAATTATCTTTGCAACTAAGAGAATACCAGAACTCGTTCTTTCTTTCGAAAGAAAAAGCAATTCTTCAACTTTCGAAAAGAAGAAAAGAAAACCTACGCTCCTCCATAAAGAACTCGTCAACAATGAACCGAAAGGAAGAAGTTCAAGACAATCTCCAGGATACGCTTTCCGAGCCATTGGTTTTCAGGATGATAATCGATCGAGGCACAATTACGAGGGACGAAAAGCTCGATCCCTGTTCGCGAAAGACACCGGCGAACAGGAGGATAAAAAAAAAAGAAAAGAAGCGTGTACCACTCCTCGAAGAGGAAAGCAGAGGAACTGACGAAAGGAGGATGAGGAACAGAAGAGCGAGCGGGAGGGGTGAAACAGGCAAAGAGAAGAGCCATAGAGGGAAACTCGTCGATATTCCGCGACTTTATCGGCCTGCGGAATAATTCATGAAAGAGGGCGGATAGTGCCAATTATAAAATAACGAAGCTGCCGTAGTGGCGTGGAGGAGACCGTAGGAACAAGAGGAGAGAGGACAAAGATGGACAAAGGTACATTGGTGAAGAAACGACAGAGAAAGAGGACAAGAGACCTTGTGTGAAACGAAGAGAAAGGAGAGAAGAGAAGAGAAGAGATAGAGAAACAAGAGGGTTGAAGAGGATGAAGAAAGGATGCGTACGGTTGCAAAGAGGGTGGAAGAAAGAGAAAGTGAGGGACAACAGGACTGTGCACGCGGAGAGAAAAGAACGGAGAGTTGGTTAGAAATTGTTTGAAACGAGGAAAAGAGAGGAGTACGAGTCGTTTGGGTCGTTTTGCTGTCTTGATTGTGAGCATTGTTTGAGAGGGGTTGTTTCGCTGCTTTGCCTGTGGACGTGGCAAGAATTTATTCCAACTGTAAAATGGTGTACGAGTTATAAATTCCTTTCTATTCTCCCTTTTTTCTCTTTTATTTTCAGAGTTATTTACTGATTTCTTTTTCTTCTTCTTTCTTTCGGTAATTCGTGTGCCTCTGTTTTTTTTTTTTATCTCATTTGGAGGTTTTCTTTATTTGGAAAAGAAGAGGGTAGTTATTGTAGATTGATAATTTTGTAAAGTAGAATTTTTTTAATCTACCGATTTTTCAATATTCTTAAAATACGTTTCCATTATTTCGGTCAATTTTATTAACTATAACGAGTTGTGGAATATAATGCTCGTAGTAATATTGACAATAAAAATATAATTACAGGTCTTGATATACAGATGAAGTAACTTAAATTTTTAAGAAACTCATTCTTTCGAAAAGAGCTGTAACTTATTCGGACCTTCTCGTACTTGAATACGTCTCAAGATTTTATGTTCTGATAATATTAAAATTATAATAATTATTAGTAACTTTAAAACATAGAAATATATATTACACGTTATTTAAATTTTTAATTTAATACATTGTACAGCATAAAATTTTCAGTGGAAAAGGGAAGAAAATTCACGATACTCGTATTCGAGGGCAAAGCATCGCATAAAGAAAAATTTCTCGCGCATCGTGTACTCCAAATAACGAGTACCATTATTAAAACAATTCAATCGACGATCAACTACCCTAATTCCCGGCAAATTACACGACAGACAGGCGTAGAATCTTAATTCGTCTCGCTTAGGGCGAAATAAAACCCGAAGAAACTTCAATAGGGTCAACTTCAGCGGTAGAAAAAAAAAAAAAATACAAGAAGCAGAAGCGTAGAGGGGTAGGTAAAGGAGGATAAAAAAGAGGTACAAAGTATCCTCTTTGTCGATGCTCCGCGGAAAAAGGGCTGAAGAGCTCGTTGCCCCCTACGAAACACCCCTAACCTCTCGATCATCCCCCTTCGTTCGTGGCGGGACAGAGGCGTATTTTAATTCGTAATATCCAGCCTCTCTGAAAAAGAGTAGCGGTGGAGAGAGCAAAAGAAAAAGGAGAAAAAAATTCCACTCGCCAAAACGTAAAAAAAAGAGAGAAGAAGAATGGCAAATAGGGAAAAAATTGAAAAAAATGAGAAAGCGTGTCCACCAGCAGTTTCAGGGTTACGATGACCCCCCTCTGACGTGGCCAGCAATTTCGTACGTCACTCGCAGAAGCTTCGATCCACCCCCGTCGTGTCTGTGAGAGAGAAACTCTCTCTCTCTCTTTTTCTCTCTTTATGTGTCTGTCTCTGGTTTGTCTCTTTTCCTCTCGTCGTCTTCGTCCGCCAGGAATTTTACCGGCTTTAATTAAACTTTAATTCAGTTCGTTCCAGCTGTCGTTTTGAAAATAGTAGCTACGAGGAGGGTGGTCGTGGCCACCATCGTCTCATAAGTTTTATGGGGTTGATGGACGATCGCGATTCCTCGATCCGGGACCTTGGACAGTTTCTTCTGTGGAAATTTGTATTAGTTCAGATCGACGTGATTGGATTCTTCAAAGTTGTCTTTTGATACTTCTTCTGGAGTGGAATTTGTGTTTATACGAATTTCTGTGTGTGTGGGATATTTTGAATATTATAAATATCTCAGTTTTCTTTTGTATTAATTAGAATCAAATATCAGCTGTATCGATACAAATGTATCGTTTGAAAATACTTGTTATCTACATAAAAATATCAAAAATATATTCTTCGAACATATTCTGTTACATTAAAATAATGTATATTAAATTTTTCTTCGAAACGTCAAATAAGTAGAACATTAATTAATATTTAAAATGAAATAATTTTCTAATAATTCTTAGTTTTGCAAATTTTTCCACGAAAAATTGATACGAGTGAATAAATAAATAGAATCTTTATTCATCTGTTTCGAATTAATTCGCGAGATAATAAATTCATTTGTTGTTGGAATAAATGGGAAAAGATCGATGATCACCAAAGCTATCTTATTTACAATATTTCTATCATAATATCGTATGAAACACGTATAAATTGAACAAAAGCGCCGGTAACGATGTAACGAAAGCCGTGAACACGAATCGCCTTTTATCTACATAATCTCTCCTTGATCCAGCTTTCAAGGCGGGATGAGAAATTGCCAGGGGTACGTTTTGATCCGGGCACGACCACTTTTCCCCGACATTGGACGTCACTTGCAGAGAATCATTTTATCCTACCTAGGCTGTTAGAACGGAGGTTCCTTCGTCTATACGGAATTTTTGGGCTTTTAATTAAAATTCACCGAGCGACAAGGACGAAATGAACGTCATCCGCCGGTTGGCATTTCGCGAAAGGACAAATGGAAAGTTCCGTCAAGAATGTCGATTCACTTACCCGTTTCTTTCCTCTGTTTTACAGAATTTTGAATATTCAGACGCAGATAGAGGCTGCTAATTAAAGAGTTGATTTCTGCCGGAAACAAACTTGCGTCGTAATTGCAACTTCGATTTTAATAAAATTCGTTAAATCTACAAATTTTTTAAATTTTAATTAATTTTGTTTTTTTTATGATATTTTTCGTTTTCATTTCGATAAGTAATTTACTCTAATTTTATGCAATTATCATTTTTTGATATTTCTTTATTCAGTACAGTATAATTTCTGCTTAATTGAATTTAAGTGAAACACACGTTTAACACGTTTTTAATTAGATAAATTTAACGATTAAGAAGGTGCTGTATGAAACTAATATTCAAGGAAAATGTTGAATAAAAATTTACACGCTGACATAAAGATATCTAATGTTCTTTTTAGAGTTTCAACAGAAATCTTTTAAATTCCTTAACTCTCAGAAATTCTTTAATTTCCTTACAGAGAAATTATTAAATAGGTATTAATTATTAAAATATTAAACAGATAAACATTTGCAATCCTCTATCACAAAATACACTTGTCTTTTTCTTTAAAAAACGAGAGAATGTGATTCTCCATCGTCGTGGAACTTAGAAAACCATCTTTCGCAGAAAAAACCGCCTAGAAAATGTGTCGAAATGATTTCGAATATATATTGCACACTTTTCTGAAGGTCTAAATTTTGTTAAACAATGTTGTCCATGTTCGTCAAAGACTCGATAATCCAGAAACAATCGTATCATCTGTTAAAAAAACCCACCAAAACTGTTGTACTCGTGCAATATTTAAATTCTCAAAAATAACAGACGTTTTTCTCAGAGAAAGGAGAAAAAAGGGATCTATTTGGTTCTCATCATGTTCAAGAAGGTCACAACAACCTTTGACAAAATAAAGGACGATGCTGTTTACAGCCAGTTGATTTTCCCTCGAGTAATTAACGATCATTAACTCGACGTTCCTTGGCTGAAGCGAAAGAACGCACGAATGGATAATTAAATCGCTTTCTAACTATGTACCTTGCGCCTTTTACGGTAGATTAACGAGCCCACCACTCCCCCCTATTCGAGCCGGAAGATCGCGCGTAAGTATGCTGTTTCGCGCCCCCACGAACAAATTTCCGCATCTTTTCACGCTTCGACGCTGACAGAGCGCCGCGTGCCAGGACCAATGAGAAATTTCATGCCGGAAACCCGTCGTTTTTCTCTGCCTTCTGCTTCCCATTAACCGATGGCATTCAGCTCTCTTTTCTTCTTCTTCTTCTTTTATTTCTCAGCGCTCTTAATTCTGTTAGTTTCCCTTTTAGGGCGACAAAGTCGCTCCAAGTGTCGCGAGAAGTTTTCACACATTTTCACAGAAATACAAAAAAAAAAAGGTATCAAAGGATTTCATGGAATTAGATACTTCGAATTAGAATTGTTTCAAATGGAATTTAATATAGAAATTAATTCACAGAGAAGAAAGTAGACAGAGAGATTGTTCAACATAAAATAATTCTATTTCTGAGCAATTATTTCATCATGTAATAAACGTAGAGTTAAAGAATTATGAGCAAATAATTAGATAGTATTTTTTTCGAATGTATATACGTCAAAATTAAAACTGAATTTATATATTGTATCGTTTATTTAAGTGTACTTTCAAAACAAAATTTTCTTTTGGTTAGGTTAGTTAGGTTAGTTAGGTTATTTGATATAAAATGTCAAATAGACACATCAACGAAGAAATGGACGATTTTTGATTAATAAGAAAAGCGTCGATTTGATTCGTAAGCAGAGAAAATCTTTTCTCTTTGGAAATAAAATGTAGATTCTAAGAAAATGAAATATTAGTGACGTTGTTATTTGATAAACGGCTAAACAGATTTTATACAAGTCATGAATAATTATTTATCAAGAAAGACTTTCGTGTAAATACAGCCGGGTTGTTCTGTGTGCGTTTTGAATACAGCAATTAAGGTGAAATGAACTAATTTGGGCGTACCATTGGGGAATTTGATTAATTTAAAGCCATTCTAAAGGGAAATCTGATCTCCGTCTGTTTAAGAAGAATTAATATTGATTTCTAAATAATGCAAGAATTGTTAATAATAGTAATTGAATCTCGATTTCGAAATAATGCCAGGAGCATTGATATCGAATTTCATATGATATTAATGGTAATACTAATATTGACGTTGTATAATGATATTCCGTGTATTGATAAATTGTATAATAATAGTACCGACAGAACGTGACGTTAATATAACGTAAAAGATCTCTACGAAAGATGTAAAATTAATTATAATATTAAAAGACTGAATTTTATCGCGGTTAACGAAAGAAAAAAAAATTTATCTATTTTGCTGCAGAAATATTTTACTTCGTGTAATTTCAATTCTTTCGTCAATAAATGAATGTAATTTAATTCAAACTTTAATCAACTTCCATTTAAAAATCTGCAATTGATTAATTCTTTTTAATCGATGATTGACGATTAATTTCATTATACTATCAAATCATTCGTCGATTTTTCGACGATCAAGTTCCTCTTATCAATGATTGACGAATAATTTCACCAATCACTAGTTTTTCGATAATTAATTTCCATTTGTCAACGATCGACGACTCATTTCATCAATCGGTCAAATCAATCGCCGATTTTTCGGCAATTAATGTTTTTAAATAGTACAAAGTAATCAATTAATCAAATTAATAGTTTCAATCGATTAACTCTGTTCTCAAACAATGTATGATCGCACTGTTGTAATAAAAAACTGATTTATTTCTCCAGTAAACTATTTTGCAACAGAACACACGTTGAAGATTATTAACAATTAATCAATCTAACTTTAGTTAAATTATATTCACGATAATTTCATACAACGTGTCGTTTAATAATTGCACAAAACATTTTATTAAATAATCTCTCTCTGTTAAACAATTTTACTCAACATTTCGTTAAATAATCTCAGCCGATGTTCTCGATTATTTCCATAAAAGTCGGAGAGAGTCGTCGAATATGAAATTTCCGCACGTAGAAACAGCGTAAGCCAAACAACGTTTATTAGCTCGATGCTTCGATCCCCGCTGTTTTACATTCTCAAAGAAAATCCGAATGAGGTACCGCGGATGAAAGGGGACTCGCTTAAAAAGTCTCGCAGGGGTGGTCCAAGGAGTCCCCTTTATTTTCGTCCTACAGCTGAATCACATGCTGCGACCGATAATTTTATTTGCTACGTATTTTCTCGTCGTTGTGAAATTAAAGATTCCGTAGGAGGCTTCCTCCTGAAAACCGACCGCTGAGGCAGGGGTTGCTGGTACGTGAACGAAGATCAAAAGGCAACGAAAACGAAATTGGGGAGAAATATAGTAGAAATGCTCGGCTTTCCTCGTAGCCCACGGAGTTATCTACGTTTATAGGGGGGATAGAGTGAAATAAAATTTTTCATCCGTGGAGTTTCTAGTTTCAGAGGAACTTAGGCGTCCGCGTATCTTTCGGGATATCACCGAGTTCGTTTCATTCAATCTTCCGTTCCTGGTTTCTTACTTGCTCCTAGTTCCGGGATACTTTTGCACCTTTCTTTTTCTGTCGTTCTTCTTTCAGAAACTATAAGGTAACTATGGAGAAGTGATTTCTTCTCCTTTTCAGTGGGTTTTCTTGTTGCATCTATTCTTAGGTCTTTTTCTACTTTGATATGTTGCTATTTTTAGTTTCTTTTTTTTTTGGTTTTTTTAATACCTGCTCGTGTCTTTATACAGCAATGTTTGTTTAACCATTGATTAAAATTCAGAGCAAGAAAGAAGAAACTGAACTACGATATTTTAAAAATAGTGAAAAATAGCTGACTGGTCATTCTCAATCTTTGATTTTATGATAGACTTTTCTCGTACAAATTCTGAGCAAATTAATGTACTCTATTTCGACGTTTCTCTCACTGAATTTTTTTTTCTAATTTCGAAGTATCTATGAATGCACAATTTTAGTACACTAGTAATTATAACAATAACAACAATACGAATAATAAAAATGATAATATTTAACGATGATAATGATGATAATATTTAATTACAGTAGTAGTGATAATAATATTTAATGATCATAACGATGATAATAATAATTATTTAATGATAACGGTGATGATAATAATAATATTTAATTGTGATAGCAGTAATAATAATATTTTTTTTTCGTTAGGTTAGGTATATTCAGCGATGATGATGATAATAACACTATTAAATGATGCTAATAATAATAATATTTAATTATAGTAGCAGTAACAATAATATTCAATCCTGATGATGATGATAATAATAATAATATTTAATTATGGAAGTAGTACTAATAATATTTAATGACCATAGTAATGATAATAATTAGCACAAGAAGTACAAAGGATTTGGAAAAAAACAAGTATTATCAAAGTAACTGACACTCTATCAGTATCCTTTGATTATATTATCAATCACCTGAATCACTTCAGTGAATCGTCAAAATTCACTTTCCCTGTAAAATCAATCTCTAATATTGAATCTAAATCGCGCGATATGTCATCAATGAAACTACCAAGTCACCACTTCCCTCCACAAAAAAAAAAGAAAGAAAAGGTGGTATGAAAAAAAAAAGACGAAATCAAACAAACGATAAGAAAAGAAAGAAGAATCGTGTCACGTCTTCAACCCCTACTTTCCACGGTTTCACGCTGGCTGTTTACCTCGGCAAACGTTCGCCCTGCTGTTTTCCTTTCCGTCGAATCGACGAACAACGAAATCCATCGGGGAACAATACTTACTTTCCTGTCCAGGCCGATTCGAGGCGGTGTGCTTGCTCACGCGTGAACGAAACACGGCCGAGGGTGAAACTGAGGATGAACTTCTGTTTTAAATCGAAATCGAGGCGAATCGGGGAGCCGTATTCGACAGGGGATAGGATGAGGGTTTTAAATAAACCAAGAGACGACTGAATGAGACGTGGCTGAAGAAAAATGAAGACGACGTGTCTTGAGATAATTGAAGAGTGGATGTGAAAAGTGTATTTTTTTTTTCACTTGACGGTAAATCGCGATTTTTACGGTGACTAACGAGAAATGACTCGTGACATTTGTCGTCTCGCGAATATTACAAGTTGCACTGTCATGACACCGGTTTTCACGTCGCGATTTCAACGTCACCGAATTTTTTCACGTTTCACGTGTCGCAACTTTTCTTCGTCCCGTGGAAATTACAAGTCGCATTGTCGTGACACTGGATTTCACGTCTCGACTCTATTTTTGCGAAATTGAATCATTTTGATCTCCACGGAAAAAAATGTTGAGACTGTGTTTATGTAATTGAATATCTCGCGATTGAACAGAAAAATTGATTTAACTAGTGTTGAGTTTATATTAAAGATACACTCTTCTCGAGATTTACAGTGGTTACTGTAATTCGATATTTCAAATACACATCGAAGCACAGTTTGAATTTTTTTAAAAATTGTCACGTGTATTTCTATCCACTTTTGGATACCCAAAATTTGCAAGTTGATCTGAAAACAACTTTTAAAATTACTTACTTTTCAAAAGTGTAAAAAGATGGGTAACTATTTAGTTCAATTATTTACAATTTTCTAATTATCTATAATTTTATATTACTTTAAATTAACTTTAATTCACCGTTATAATTCCTTCCTAGTTTGTTATCATTTTCTCAAAGTTTTATCACGCTAGAGCTGATTAATATTGTAAAGTATTATTAAAAAAAGAAATAAATAAAAATAAAAATACAGGCAGTAATATTTTTTTTATATCCACTCTTCAATTAGCTTTTCCGCGGTGTTCACGTCAAGCTGTTTTGCTCGAGAAATTTCCCCAACAGGAGGAGGAGGAGAACCACCCTTCTTAAATAAATTTTCTTTTAAGCGAGACGGGTGTGGCCAAGTGTTTTGAAGTTGGAAGTGATTTAAAAGGGGGGTTGAGGAGATTCTAACACGGAAGAGGAGAATTTTTTTTTCCCTTCTAGGTGAACAGTGTATGTGTATCTTTTTTAAGCGAGCGTTTTTGAAGCTTCGCTGCGTTGTACACTTTGGGGTTGGAAAGGGTTTTCAAGTGGAGGATGGAAATTGTTTTTTCACGATGTTCGTTAAGCGTAAGATATATTTACTTATAGGGATACTTTAGAGCTGAGTTCAATACAAGGGGATTGATCAAAGTTTGACGTGAAACAAGAAAACCCTTCTTTTTTCTTTATTAATAAATATTTAAAAATTGACAACTATTTTATAATGAGAATGACTGAAAATCAACGTAATTTAATGGGAATTATTTTCGAATTATCGATATACTTGTTACAACAGAAAGATTTTACGATTGGGAATATTTTCATGTGTATTGGAATTGTATTATTATGGTTTCAATGGGGGTTGGTGAATTAAAATGAATAAATCGAGTTTCGAAAGTCTCCGAATTTTCATATAACACTATCAAGGTGAAATATTATATAAAAGAAGAGAAGTTAAAGTTGGAAATAGGTTCTCCGTGATACTAGTGGGAATTTCTGGGTTAATGGTGAAGTTTTTCAATAGAAAGTTCCACGGATAGATTTTTCAATGTGACGTGTCTGTTAAAACAACTACTTCGAAAGTGGAAATTGTTCTTGCAAGTTGCTGCGCGAAGGATGAAAGGTGGGTAAATGTTTCAATTTAAAACATCTCGCTTTAAGATGAAGCGGGGGAATTTTTCATTAGAAAGTTCCTCGTATAAATGTACAAACGTGACGTACTTCGTTGAAGAAAAATGTCAACCGGGAAATTCTGCTTGTAGAGCACTCGAGGCAATGTTCACGCGATGGAAGTAATTTATTTAAAACGAACACATTCTCTCTCTCTCTCTTTTTCTCGATGAAAAAGAGGTCAATTTTATTATAACAGAGTTTTAAATAGATTTTCTGAAGTGATATAATTTCCACAGCGACAACTTCGAAACAGGAAATTGTTTCTGAAAGTTTTCAAGTGCTGTTCGAGAAGTAGAAATCTTTCGCAAAATCTCAGAGATTATTCTCAGAAATGTAAAAAGTGTAACATTAGTCGTATTACTTTTTACAGTTATTCGAAGAATAAATCGAAATTTCGAAAATAAAACGAAAATAAAAATTTCAAAAATATTTATATCGAAATAAATTGCCAAGCAAACAAAATTCTGACTTTTCAATAGACATTTAGGATAGAATAATAAAATTAGGAAGCTCTCACCACGCTTTCAGCGTGCCTTTTAATTAATCCTTCCATTAATTCACTGATTAAATCGACATTTCAAAAATAAAACGAAAATAAAAATTTCTAAAATATTTATACCACAATAAATTGCCAAGCGAGTGAAATTCACACTTTTCAATAGACATTTAGGACAGAAAATAAAATCAGGAAGTTCTCACCATGCTTTCAGTGTATCATTTCCTTTAAATTCGTTCTCGTAAACGATACACTCGACCAATTCGTTCTTTTTCCCCTCTCGTTCTTTTTTTTTTTTTTTTTTTATCAAAATTCAAATCACGTAACGTAACGTGCACGGTAACCACGAAGAACAGAAGCATTGTCGAAAAATATTGCAAGGACCGGTGGATACAGGAAATGGAACAAAGGGATGGTGTTCGTGATGGGTTTCCGCTTTGAGAATAGGAAGTAGAAAAAAAGAAAAAAGAAAGATTTACGTACACGTTCGCGATCTGCGCGTGCACAGTGCATAAGTGGTTTCGTTATCTAACAGGTGGAAAGACCTGGCGGCAGCAATTAAGGCGCAAAAGCAGGTTAATTGAGGGAGCGTACGAGTCCGGTAGCTGGTTACACGCCCCCGGAGAACAACCACTAATTTTCTAATTAAAGGAACTTCACCGGCTGCGTCGAAATTCTACGCGAACGTTTTCCTATCGTTCTCCCTCGCAGCTGTGTCGTTTATTTTTTCCATTTGAATTGTTAACGAAACGAGGCTTTTACTCATTTGTGAAATTAGTAAAATGATCAGTGATTCATTTTGCCAGTATACGGCAAATTAAAGTATTTCTTTGAAGAAATTAATTTTTTACGATTGGATTCATATAATCAGCACAAAGGAAATCGGATGATATACGCAAATTGTTGGAAAAAATGGCAACAAAGTCAATCATTGACACTAATGGAAATTATTTCAATAATTCATCTATTTTTGACGATTTTTCCAAAATTACGAAAAGCTACCTTAATTGAAGGTAAGTTTCATATTTTTACGGTGAGATTGTTTTAAATTAAAATATCAATTTCCATGTAAAATTGTGCAATTCGAAAGTTGTATTAACAAATAATAATATAAGTCAAGTATGTTTCAAATAGAATACATAATTTACACATCTTTTTATTATTATAAACAATGATTATAAAAGGTATAAATTTCTTTGTTGCAAAGAAAATCGAAGAGATTGCTTTCTCTCGCAAATGAAAGAAAATGCATGCATGCATAAATTCTGCATACAACGTCGTTCAACTGGCAAATCTGCGAATCTGAATTGAATGCGTAATTTCCTTTGTATGCCATGAAAACGCATAACGCGATGAATTTGCATAAGTGCACACCTGTAGTGTACAGTATTGTGTAGTATACTTGGCTACTAAAATTAGCGCAAAGATAATTCTACATAAGTCCTGTTTCACAATTTAACAGCATAAAAGCAAAAGATCAGAGATCATAACACTTCAAACATTCAAATCCTCCCTTCCTTTTCATTTTACTAACGTGAATAGACCTCTGTATCTCTGATAAAATAAACAAAATTACCATTATTTCGAGAAAAAGGAAGTTCAATCTATCTTTAAGACAGACAATTCTCAAAGTAGCTTTCAGCTACTCTGAAAAAAAAAAAAATTACATTCCGGTAATTTCACAGTTCTACACTTGTACCGGCGACAGGTGTGAAAATTCGTTCGGAAACATTTCGTATAATCACGTTTGAATCATTAGGAAAAAGTTAGCTATTAGCTCAGAAATAATTCGACAAGCCCGGCGCACGTTTGATCGAGGATGGCCAGGCAACCAGCCGTGAAACGCAGAAATAACGATCGGGGGGGTTGTGGTCGCGAGCGGGTTGATACTTGCATGGGGGCGGAAGCGGCGTAACAGAGCCTCAAAAGACGGTTAATTGGGGGAGCGAACGCAGGGGTTTGCAACGGGGTGCACGCGTCTCCGTTGGCTCGAGAACCGGCCAGATCCTGACCTGGACATCAAAGCCGGGAGCTTAAAGCGACGTATCCGTTCGCCTGGAGCGGGCTTAAGGGGTGAATTTCACCCCCGTTGCTGCGACGCCACGGATATTCTAGCTGCAAACCCAGCCAGCAGACCGCCGACTGAACGCGTACTGGGAAATCGAGGGTGGAGAAACAGATACCCGATTGTGGATAATCCTTGGGAAATTTTGGTTGGAACAACCGTTGGATATATACCAAGAAAGTATCTTTCGTTCGAGAATTATTTCGGATTTTATCGACGGAGATACGGGAAAAGTGAAACTGATGGAGATTCTTGGAAATTAATTCTATTAATCGAGCAAACCGAGTGGATTCGTTAATAATTCGTAAATATTACCGAGAGATTGTTCATCTTGAATTGTACTGTTAAGATTTGTACTAATTCTCGTAATAATAAGAAAGTATCTTTCGTTGGAGAATTATTTGGGATTTTATCGACGGAGATATGGGAAAAGTGAAACTGATGGAGATTCTTGGAAATTAATTCTATTAATCGAGCAAACCGAGTGGATTCGTTAATAATTCGTAAATATTACCGAGAGATTGTTCATCTTTATTTGTACTGTTAAGATTTGTGCTAATTCTCGTAATAATCAAGCTCTGAGACTCGTGCAGGGTCCATTTTGACCCATAACCGATTAATTGTCCGATTATTTCATTTTCTTAATGCTATAGATCATTAAGCAGGATGCAACAGAAAATAATAAACGTTTTCTGTATGAAAAATGACGACGATTTTTAGAAAATGTAAAAGAAACATCAGTGTACAAACAATTTTTTTTCCTCGCGATATTTTCCTTTGAAAATTAGTTAAATTGTCCTACAAACATTTCTCGTAATGTTGAAAACGATGGAGATATTCAGACGGTCTCCTATAACTTAAATTTCGTAAATTTGCAGGTTCAAGGAATGAATTGTTCAACAATTTAAAAATCTTTACTGTATTTCATTAAAAAAATACGGATACTTTTCATAATAAAAAAATTTTTCAATTCCTATTCTTGTTCGAACTTCAAATAAGCGATCATTTTTGTACACACATAATCAAATAGATATATGCAATTATAGAATATTACATTCAGTTGTGTCTAATGCAAAAAGTTGTTCTACTTTTCCTGTGGGATTTGCAAATAAATTTCTCACATTTTCACATCCCGTTTCATATTTCGTATCATTATCGAAGCGAAGATAGCATCGAGAACGTTACTTTTATTTATTTTACTTTTATTGGAGATACGAACGCGTCCTGTTTCTGCTGTTCTGCAGGATATTGATGATTCTTTTCAAAGTTCGCATATCTATTCTCGATAAGCATGTTACACATACGATCGATGCGAGTTTAAAATGATAAAAATTAGATTTTGCTAAATTTTGCGAAGTTCGCGGAAAACACCAGGTAAAAGGAGAAACTAACGTGTCAAAAAATGAATTATTCCTGTCATTTAAATTTTAGAATACTCCTTTAGTGTCCCTACAACATTCTCCATCATTAATCCCCTAAATTAACATAAATCTAACCTTCCCATCTACTATCTCTAATTTAACCTGAATTTTCCTATCTTTCCCCTTTATAGTCTCTTAAATTCTCCAGTAAATTAAAAAAAAAAAAAAGGAAAAAAAAACAACTAGCTCTATCACTTCTCTACTAATATCACCTGCTAACGATCGTACGCATCACCATCGACGATTCCAATCAGGAACATTTATTTCCTCCGTCGAGCGTCTCTTAACGACCGCAGAGCTCATTAATAACCGTGTGTATTATTTAAAAATCGAGCTACCTTTCACCGTGCGTTCAAACGTGTTGCCATGGTCGTCTCGATGCGTTATCAGCGGTGATAAGTGTCGGACAACCAGGTGCACACGCACAGGTAAAATTGCAATCGAGACATTAAAACGTGCTAGTCTCGTTGACCCTTTTATCAACGGTCGCGATCGCGTGCCGTGTGCGCGCACACTTTGCGGAAAACATTTTTCTCGCGCTCCAGGGAAACACGTTTTACCGATATCTCGCGGCGACATTTTTCTTCCGATCAGTTTGACATTTTTCCTAGTTTGTTGAAGGGCCGGTTAACCGGCGACTGGTCTGCAAAAGAAGCTGCGACAGGCTGGTCGTTTGAGCGTGAAATTAGGTCGATATGCCTTTTGAATAATCGCTCGTGAAGTGAACATGATGTATGATTGCAGGATTTTTCCTGTCTTTTCTTCCTTTTCTAAAATTTCATTCCTTTTGCGGAAATATTGGTGAGAGGAAGATCAAGCAATCGAATAATTGCGCGATTTTATTGATACTTCGAGGGACCTAGATTTATAGATCAAAGAATTAGAGAACATTTGTAATTTTGTGGAATTTAGGATTTATCTGAGAATGAATCTTTTTCTTCAAATTTGTGAAATTGGTTTGGAAAGTCGATAAAAAAGGAATTCTAGTTTTTGTTATAATTTCTTCTTTCCTTTTCTTTTAATCTTTTTTCTATTTATTTGGTATACTGTTTTGTTTTTATTATATTTTTTAATTTTTATTAGCCTATATCGTTATTTAGAAGATTTCCCTGTCGTTCATATTTCTTCTTATCTTGCAGAATATAATGGGACACCCTTACACTGTATCAAACACCTGTTATTACCACATTCTCACCCTCATTATTCACCCCTGGAGGAATAACTGCGCCATTATCTAAAAATATTCTTCATACTGTATATCTCTTTTGATTTCATACGACGAGAACTTCATTCTACCTCGATGCACAACCAGTATAATGTCCCATATATCAAAAACTTTCTACCGTTGTATAGTCATCGTTTCTTGATCCTTTTATACGAAATGAAAATGAAATCTTTGATAAAAATTTGATGGAAAATGTGTTGGATCTTTAAATAGAATTATAGAAAGAAAATTTAAATATCTTTGAATGGAGAGAAAAAGAAAATTAGGCAAATATGTATTTATCGGTAGACTGAATTTTTATGCAAATTCATATTTTTGAGAATTAACTGAGTAAAACAGTGCATAGAAAATTATTTTACCTTTCAAATATTATAAAAAGTACTACACTTTGAATATTTTGAATATTGATAATTTTACACCTTTTAATTTCCCATAAATATACATTTTTCTCAAACTTTTCACAAAAAGAAAAAACTCCGAAAAAGAATGCGAATACAATTGAAGACAAGCGTAGTTCAACTTTTGTCTGAAACAATTTTGTAAAAAACTCTGAAATTACATGGTACATTTTGTACAGGAATATATATATCATCATAAATAGACCTTGAATTTTTATGCATTTCTAGGAAACTTAAAAGTGTAAAATTGCACAGAAACAGTGTATAAAATATCCAAATTTCCAAATTCCAGTGTTTCTACTATACATACAAAATAACGTGCAAAAAATTGAACAAAAGTATCGCAAGCGTTGTGTGAAATAAATTCTTCTGCAAAGTTCAAGGAAAACTCTTGAAATTTCGTAGTTTACGTATACAATATCGTTTCGTTTCTACCAGTAAAATCTGCATTTCGGTCTTCACGTGGTTTTCATTCTCATGTCTTCAATTGTGTGTAATTCAAACAACGAAATACACCTGGCCTCAGCAGGAAGGACGGAAGTAGACGAAAGGAGGAATCTTGGTTTTTCGTATATCCACGTCGACCGTATTTGTTTCTCCCTATTCCATTTTCAACGCACTCGAAATCCTTCCGGAATACCCAGCCAAATCCCTGCTTCGTGTTCCGCGGCTCGTTTCTCGGATATACGCGGCGTGTCTGTCGTCGAGGATGCGCGTTTAGGTAGATCAGCGAGTTAGACGCGGAGGACACGTAGCGGTTCAACGCGGGTACGTGACACGACGAGGAATCGCGACGCCATTCATGAAATCCGTCGTTCGCCGCACACCTGGTTTACACGAGCGTCGCTTTCTGATCGAAATTATACAGGATCGAGAAGTTACTGGCTGCTACAAAGAGATCGTGGTGTTCCCTCTTTTTTTAATTTTTTAATTCATTGATAATTGGATCAACGCTTTTGGTGTTATTTTGTTAGACAGGAATGATAATTACAAAGTTAGTATAACTATAGAAACATATAAATATACATAAATTGGAAAGGTATGGGTTGATTAATGGGATACTTTCCAATTGGGATATTAATTTTAATATTAAATTTAATAAAAAAAATCAATTTTCTGATTCTGAATAATAATATGGAGAACAAACTACTCCAAGAGAGGTTCTTCTTATGCTTTCACTTTAAAATCTCATTAAATTTAATAAATATAGATTTATTAATTTCTTTTGAGCTTGAAATAAATTGTTTTTATAATTTCTATTTGCTAAATTAGAAAGATACAATTACTCGGTGTTTCAATATTTTTATATTCTAAATAATAATATAAGGAATAAACTGCTCCAAGGGATTTTTTTTTATATTTTCACTTTAAAATATCGTTAAATTTATTAATTTCTTGTGAGCTTGAAATAAATTATTTTTACAATTTCTGTCCACTAAATTGAAAACATACAATTTCTCAGTGAGATATTGTTTTTGATATTTTTAAACATACGATATTAATGTAAGGAATAATAAAAAAATCCCCTTCTATACGATATTTATTTTTTCATACGATAAAACAAAAATTTAACCAAAAATATAAATATTCAACCTTTCAGAATTCCATAAATCAAATTCCAAAGTGACTTCAATAATAATCCACATCTTGAAATAAAAATCTTCGATAGAACCGTGTTGTTGATATTCTAAACATCCACAATTTCAATACATTTTAATCATTCGAACGTCGAAAGAACGTGAAACAGAGTGCTAGAATTTCAGCACGCGGAGGACAGCGACGATACCGTAACGCGAAATAATCGTCGTGCTGCCAACGACAGCAATGAGAAAGCTTCTTTATTCTATCCTCCTCATTGGGAACGCCTCGACGCGCTTGGGGGACACGGATTGGATTCTTTAGAGCCACCCCACTATGAACAAGTCTGAAAACTTGATCGTGCCTTTCTCCACGGTTAGGGTGACGAGTGATTCTTTGTAGCTACGGGGTCGTCCCTGCGGTTAAGTTGCAAAATGCGGGCCTTTCCCCCATTAAACCATCCTACTCCCTATTTCTCTTTTCTTCTTTCTCCTACCCCTCTTTCTCTCTCCTTTTCCTTTACTTCTACCCTTTGCGGAAGAGCCACGCGTTGTCCGTGAAACGAGCGATCGATTCTCGAATCGATTCACGATGGAATCACGAGGGTGACACGACGTGTCACTTTAATATTCGCGAAACGAATATGACAGGAACACGTGTGGTGTTTGTGTTTGTACTCCTTTCAGAGGTTTCTTTTTTTTTTTTATGAATACTTCTCTGGTACCATGTACTCTTTTATACTTGCTTATATAAATATGTTTTTATTTGTTCGTAATGGTAATTCAAAGTATGAAATTAAGAGGAAGAAAAGTGTAATGTTATTAAAAATTCACGATCGAGAACTATTTCAACTTTCCGCTGAGTCGAGTGTATTTTTTGTATAAAGCGTTTTCTATAAAGTTAAGTGAAAAATATTTTGTTCGATATAATTGGTGATTTAATTAGGATAAAATAAAATTTCATTAAATTCGCGGGTCCATCGTCGCCAATACCGAAATCGAATTCGTTTTCAGTGCTGCTAACATAGTCACAGTTAATAAAATCGTTTTCCTTACTTTTTGGCATATTTTAATTTCAGAAAGGAACAATGTAAAGCAAAATTTATGAAAACTAATTGTTATCTTAAATGAAACATGTAAAATTTAAAGAATCAAGAACGAAGTTACGTTTTGCCAGCGTTAAGTGTACTAGAATTGCATATTAAACGAATGAAAACAAAGAAAAGTAAAAGAATTCCAGGCTAAGGGTAAACGTGATAGAAAAGAAGTTGCCTGGAAGAGGGACCCAAGGCCTTAATCATTGGTGTCTGGCTAGAAAGGGCGAAAGTTTGCAACATATTCTCGACCTGTTGTCCCGAGAATTAGAAAGACAGACAAAGGTGTATCCTATGTTTGCGCCGCGGCTCTAAAACTCGAAGGGGATCCCCGGTGTCACCCCATTGGCTAAGAAGAAGAGAATCGTCGAATGGCGAAACAGGGTGGTGGCAGAGAGATAGGACGAGGTTTCAGGGAAAAGCGGAGCAGCGTAAAACGTGGAAAAGCCGTTAGATTGAGTTTCAAGTTGTATGCCAACAAAACTCCGCATCCCCTTCTTCCCCTCCCGGTTACTGCCTCTTTCGCCCGTGACGAGACCTCTTATTTGCCTTCAGAAACGTAATTACAAGTCGTGTTCCGCTGTTAGAGAAAGAGAGAGAGAGAACCATCAGCCAGATCCAGGCACAGGCGTTATTCCCTCGGTCAAGATTTATACGCGGGTCCCGTGACGCGAATGGGAAACAGTTCGTTGGTTGCTTGTCGATGATATCGCTACTTGGCTGGGGTGTTGTTCGAAGTGATGAATGATGGTAGCTCGATGGTTTCTTTGCTTGGTACGAAAGGGGTTGAATAATGCCTCGGTTAGGTGTGTTTGGGGTTTGGTTAATGACGAATGTGTATCTTGTGAGGAATATAGATTGAAGGGTAATTAACACTGGAACTACCTAGCCCATCAAAATGAAAGGTTTCAGATTTTCTGTTTTCATTTTTTATTTTTTATTTTGTTAATCCTCTAATTTATGATTTCTTTTTCTGACTATATACATACAAACATCAGTTATATGTATACTTATTGTTTGAGTACCATTTTGCATACGAAACGCTAGACTAATTATAATTGACAATTCGTGGCTTTATAAATTGGAAGGAAAGTTGGAGTTGATGTTAACGTTTGTTGCTAATAGAACTGTTATAATTGGAGGAAGTTATAACGACTTTTAATGAGATGGAATAACTGTTATACATATATTCTCTATGAATGTCTCTATTTTTATTTATCTACCTGAAGTATACCTAAATATATCAAGATTCAGTTAGATGACTGCTATCGTATCTGTGTTCGGTGAAAATACTAATAATAAATTATCGTTATAAAGTCTAATTATTTTAAATTTCAATTTTCCTTTAATTAAAGATTCAACTGAGAATTTTTATTCTTTAAAAGCTAATTTCTTACGTTCCTTTAATCGGATGACACCTTCGAAAAAAGAGTTTACTTTAAAATATCGACTCTGATCACTTCAAAGTGTAGCTTTTCTTTAATTAAAAATTCAACTGAGGATTTTTATTCTTTAGGAGCTAATTTCTTACGTTCTTTACACTTTTTTTTCTTTTTTAATTAGCTGACACCTTTGAAAAAAAGTTTATTCTAAAGTATCGACGCTTTTGAAGTGTGGTTCTTTCAGTAATTAGCGCTCGACTAATCAGTATCGTGCCCGCTAAAGCTTCACTACTTCAGCAGATGTTAATCGTCTGACTTCCCCCGGAACTCTTGCTGCTGAAGTCTAATTGCTTCTTTACCCAAACCGAATTGCTTCTTAATCAAGAGTGATGCAACTAGCTTTACCTAGTCGTTTACGTAACCCTTCAAAATTAGCTTCTTTGCGAACACCGTCACTTAATCCTTGTTAATAAACGAACTTCTTATAAATCTTACAGTTTCAATTTGTATTATACAACAGGGTATTCTATTAAAATTGTATTACTGGTCGAAATATTGGTATGTCTAATTTGTAATTTATTCGATACTAAATACTTAAAAAAAGACACACATTAGGTTGATTTTTAGAAACACTAAATACATGAATAAGACAAACGTTTAATTTATCCTTTTCTATTTTACATTGCATTTTATGTATTTTCCTAACAAATTTTAATAACAGTAGGAAACTTTTCACTTTGAAACTTTTCACATTTACATTAAAATATCTAATTTACAATTCACAACTTACCCTAACAATACCACAATATACAGTGTGTAATAAAAGTTCCTAGAGAGTGGGTTTAATACTTTATTATACACAGAATAGAAGGCGGTAAAAAGGGAAGTATGATGGCTTCGTAAACTGGCAACTTTGCTGAGTGACATTAAATGTCTATAACCTTTAAAATGGAAAAAACAAACAATTCTATTTAAATGATAACTTTTGCTATCCATACTACTATTAAAAAAATTTGTAATTAACATATTATGATTTTTCTTTTCATTATAACTTTGAACATCTTAGAAATTTGACAACGTTTGAAGTTATCATGCTTTTTCTTTTCCCTGTCTTCCACTTTACCACGATAAAATGAAAAAAAACCTGTTAAATGAGAATTTTATTATCCATACTCAGATTAAACAAACTTATAATACACATATTAAATTTTTCTTTCTAATCTTAAACATCAGAAAAGTTTCACGTCAGGTAGCATGTTTGACAGTGTTGGAAAGTGTCACATTTTCCCTTTCCACTGTCTTCCATTCCGTCGTAATAAAATTAAAGGATCTCATACTGATATATTTTTCGTTTAATTTTAAAACATCGCAGAAACTCAACGTCAGCAAGTTTGACAGCGTATGAAGTTACCGCGTTTCCCCTTTTCACTGTCCTCCGTTCTACCAGGATACATAATTAAATTCAAATTCCGTACACTTCTGTTATCCACACTGTACTTAATATCCTGAAATACGTAACGTACACCACATAACAACAACCACCATCTGAATCAACCCTCTTCATCCCCTATATTCTTCCAAATATCCCGCACAATAAACTACCGCTTACTATACCCGCGCATTATCAACTGATCTACGCAAAATGTACCTTTAACGAACGCTGTCATTATCCGTTGAACGACATGCTAGCCGAAAGTTCGCGACAGCCTCGATAACGAGTCACGCGGCGTTGTTTCCCTAAAACACGATCCTGGATGGTTCAACGTGGCACATTTATCTCTTCCTCTAACCGGAGGAGAGAATTTCCTCTATGAAACGTGACGTTATAGTATACTCGGCGAATAGGCTGCCTCTGAAAACTCGATCTAACGAGCCTCTCCCCTTTTTTCACCATCCACACTCCCTTGTCCTTTCACAAAGTTTCTTATTCCCTTGCGTTCTTCTTCTTCGTCTCTTGCGGCCCCTTTATTACCCTCAGGCGCTACGAGAATCTCGGTTTCGCGCACAGAAGACAACGTGCAGCGGCATGAAAAGCCGTCTTGTCCTTAAGATCTTTTTTTCGAGGGGACGCAGAGCACACGAAAACCTTTTCTTTCTCTTGTCTATGACATCTGCTTGCAGTTTCCGCGAGCAAGGATTGATCTTACGCCGGAGGAGGGAAGATGTTCGACGCGTGAACCGTTGATAAAAGAAAGAAAAGTTCTCTCGTCCATTGGATTTCTATCGAACGAACTAGACTTGTTGTTCTCCCTTGAAAGTAGCAGAGAATTGTTACGAGTCTCGTAACTCTGACGATTCGCCTAATTATCACGTTTTATGCGACGAATCTTTCGTTGAAGAAAGAATAACTGATAATTTTGTAGAAGCACAATTTGCTAAGTAACAATATTTACGATAGTGAAACTTTGGAAACATATTCTGAGAATTGTGCAAATGCAACGAAAATTCAGAGAGATGAAAGATGCACTATGTTTGACGGAAAATAATTCTCTATCTTAACAATTTACCAATGGGAAACCTATTAATCGGTTTCTTACTGTCACAAGTTAACGAATTACCCTATAATAAGAGAAAGTGAACGATATAATATACTAAGCCGAGTTTTGATTGAAAATTTCTAGAGCTGTAAGAATAAGTGCGATAGCAAAAATTGAGTTATCCAATAGAATGAGCCGTTCAATAAATTGTTAAGAAAACATCATACAATTACTGCTGTTATTTAAACAAATTCAGAATATCACCGTCAGCGTTATATTTCCATCGTAAACGACACAAGTGCACCGAAAAAAGTCCGAAGCAGCGATATTCAATGGAAACCGTTAGTACACAAAGAACACGTTTCTCAATTACAAAATCTACCTCCTCCTCCTTGACAACCCCTGAAAACTCTTCTTCCCTGGAGCAAAACAATCCTCTCAGCACCGTCAGAAACGGTTCTTCATAAACGCGTCCAGTACAATTCAACCGAGCCTCCAGTTTCCTTCTAATTTCGCGTTTGTGTCCCCGGAAGCCGACATCCGTTCCGCGCGAGGCTAGCCAGCAGCGGTGGCCTCGTACGAAGAAGCCTCTGTTAGATTGAGTTTGAAGTTGTACGCCAACATAACTCAGCCCATCGTTTCGCGATGAAGAGACCCTCCTACTCTAGCCAGGGGCAACGGGTCAGGGGCGTATCCACGATACCGTGTGTGAGTGAGAGAGAAGGGGGGACATGAAGGTTTGTAAGAGAGTAGAGAAAGGTTGAGGGTTGTGGCAGGTTTGCCTGAGGGCTGGTTGATCGCAATACTGTCCGAAGCTCGTTCACGCGTGCTCTCCACCGGGGATTTCCGTTTTCCAGTTTTCTATTCGTTCCGTTCACCTTCTCCCCTTCTTCTCCTCTTGGCTTTTTCTTCTTGCTTTTGTTTCACTTCCAAGCGTCTTCCACGGGGTCTGCTTGCTTGCTGGCTTTCTTTCTTTCTTTCTTTCTGCACTCTTTCCGCATCGTCGTACAGTTCGAATCTCGCGGCGACGCTCCAACAACTCTCCGCTTGATCAATCGACCGGAGTTCCAGCGATGAAAACGAGCCTCTTCGCTTAACGAGCCCTCGAGTGTTCTCCTTCGAGTATCGAGGGTGCGGCATGGGGTCTGGGCTTGGTTGTGGGATCGAGCTGGGGTTGCAATGGATTTATGATGAATTTTTTTCTTTTTTTTTTTCGTGGGATGGATGAAGTCTAGGGACTGTTGGAGGATGTGCGCGGGGATTTTTAATATGTAGCGATTGTTACGGTTTCGAAGGGTGTTTGCAGACACTTTTCTCCTCTTTTTTTTAATTGTGCTTTTTCCTTTTTCGTTTCTTGTGGGATGGATGGAGTCTGGGGACTGTTGGAGGATGCACGCGGAGATTTTTAATATGCAGCGATTGTTAAGGTTTTAAAGGGTCTTTGTTTAATTCTGATTTTTTCTTATTTTCTTCTTTTTTGTGGGTTGCAATTTTGTAATTGTACGATAGTTGTGATATTTCTTTTTTCGTTAGGAATTCGTGGAATGTTCGTGGAACATTCTTCTTCGGTGTAGTTCGCAGTGGACAATTCCTGGAAGAATTTCATTCATCCCCAATTGAACTAACGATCCTATTCTTGGACACCAATTATACACTAATTAGCGTTGCTTCAAACTTTTCTTCTTCCATTCGATTGCTTCTTTTTATTGTTAGGAAATTGATGATCGTTTGGGTGGATTGTAATGGATCTATTGTTAAGGAGTCCAATTGAATGTTGTCTGGTTTGTAGCTTGTTCTTCTTTTTCACAAAGTAAACCTGAACTTTTATCGACAGACTCCGAGTTTTTAATGAAAATTCGTATATATTCGAGAATATGGTAAAGAAACGAAGATAGAAATTCGATAGAAAATTATTCCTGCTACCAGGTATCACAAAAATCACTATAATTTTGATACTTTTTATATTTTTTCATATTGCGTGCATTCCGTGCAATTTCACACCTTAGATGCATAAAAATCCGCAGTCCAATGATATGTCTATAAATTATTAATTTTTATGCGAATTCATACTTTCACAAATACAGTAAAAAAAAAGAAGTTTCATTGAAAATTACTTCTCATACTCAAAACTATTTCTCAGAATCACAAAAACCACTATAATTTCGATATTTAGTACATATTTTCATATTACCCGCATTCTGCGCAATTTTACTCGTCAAAATTTCCCACAAATGTATAAAAATCCACATTCTGTTTATCTATATCTCCCGACCGATCTTAGATACCCCGCCATAATTTCTTCCGACTATACAGTATCCCATTTCTCCATCTCAAGGCTCGTCCAAACAATACTCATCCCCGTACACGCTGTACATAATTACTTGATAACAACGCTGTCTGCTTAAACGGCTGAAAACTCTTGCCACTCTGTTTACCAAGCTTTCAGGCTTCCAGCCGTTGAAATATTTATTCAGTACTAGGAAAATCGCTCCCTCTTCTCTATCGTGAAAAACCCATCTCCCTCTCTTCTCTTATCCATAAAGAATTGACGCGCGAGTAAGTCGATCCTTATGTATCGACGAGTTTAATACGCGTCATCGACGCGGAATCAGGCGAATGACGAATAGGGTAGAAATGGTACCAGTGCCACGCGACCCTGTTTACTCTTCCCAGCTAATCCACAATGATGGTCTATGCTCTAAAAAAAAAGGTCTCACTCCCTCGATTCGCTTTTCTCTCTGTTTTCCAAGCAGATCGTCGAAAAAGACGGTGGTCACTGTTTGCCCAGCAATTTATTCCAGGCTGCGTCGTGCTTAATACGCGAGATTCAGCCGGTAGCTGCGATTAGAGTGCCTATAGCCACGAGTCGCGAGCACAGAGGGTGCATTAAAGGTCGACGTGCCTAGGGGGTGGATTAATTGGAGATTTGGATGGGCGGCAGTTGGTAGGGCTACTGGTAGATACGTTTTGCAAGTCGAATGACGATGTGCCATCAAATACTCTCGTCGAGATTGCGTTCTTCTAATGGCGGCTTGTTTTCGTGTGTCCAGAGATGTTCGAGAGATTTTATTAGTCAATTACAGGGTCTTCCAATAAGAACGATAGAACTTTGAATTAAAATGAAACGAAAATTACGAGAGATAATTTTATACTTGTTACTTTATTGTAAAGTACATTCGATGGCATTGTACGTGAAATACAATATTGTAAAAATGACTACCAGAACTGCGTTTGCTCATAACCTAACCTAACACTACATACAGCTGCGGATGAAAGTTTCCGAAAGGCTGTTTTTCATGTTTATTCGAATAATATCTGAGAAAATTAATTGACAGCATGTCAAGAGGATGTTAAGCTGTGATCGACAGTAAGAGATATATTACAAAGTAATAACGCTTTTCGTTTAAACCGTTCGAAAACTGTTGCCACTCTGTATTTTGTTCAAACGTGTACAAATTACATAGTAGATATATATTTTAGCGTCTATTCTTATAGATCATTCAATTCTCCGTTGTGGTACTTAATTATTGTTTATTCAAAATCCTAAAAAATATTTACAAAATTGAATCGAACACGAATAACGCTCTCGTTCGGAAACTTTCGTTCACAGCTGTATATCGACGCGTGTTTGGCGAAGTGTGTTGGCACACTGACTCATTCATTAATCAAACGAACAAGCTTCTAAATATATAGGATTTTGATGGATCATATGTTCAGATTTGCTGATAAATTCTATGGTTGAGTAACGAATCAGTTAATAACGTCTTCAACTGTATTATTTTATTTGCTCTTCAGTTTCTTAGTATTATTTTTGCTCACATACGACTGCATTCCTGCACTTTGTGTATATAGATAATATTTATAATTGTATATATAGATAATAGTAATTTATCTAAAGAATTGGCGAACACGTTAAACGATGAGATAAGTGGTACATTTATTTTCTTTTCTTTGATAGATTTACCGATATATTTCCTGGTCTATTGAGTAATAATTCACCATTTAGCTTCCAATGTCTGCTGGAGTCTATTAGCTTATTGATTCATTTATTAGACAGCTGAATAGGCTACTAGGTCACTATGTGTACAGTAACTCGGTGTTTACTAGTTCACTGATGCATTTTATAGTGTATTAAATAGTGTAGTATATCTTCTCTCTACGATCTGACCAATCAACGTGACTGACTGAGAAATTTATCAACTTGTGTATAGGTTTATTGGATGACCTATAAGTTAATTAATCCAGCGATATAAAACAACCAGTTTATTAATGGTATTTATTAATTCGATGAATAGTTCGTTGTGTTCTTATCGGTTCAATTAGTTCATCAATGAGATTATCGATGAATTTATAGTACTATAATCGAATTCATTCGTTTATCAATTGTACTATATTTTTTTTACATTTTTCATTTATGAAACTTTATCGACAGTTGCGTATTTATCAGAAAAATGAATACACTTTCTATTTACCACTCGTAAATCCATATATTTCCCTCTCTCGTCCATATTTCAAGTCACGTTGATGCATTGAAGTGCTTTTTGCTGTAAAAGCTCGAGGCTTAAAATTTTACCTTGCGAACCCCGTACGTTTTATTACACTCTCAACTATGACAAGTACAATTTTCCGTTTATCGTCGAACGGAAATCTCGAAGATTCGGAAATATTTACAACGAAAATGTATAATTTTTTGCGTCGTCGATTTGAACAAGTTTCGTGTTGAAACTTTCTCGAACCATAATATTTCATTCTTGAGCAATATGCCACAGTATGTTACTCTGTTTCGTTTATAATGAGAAAATTTTTGTTTCGCGCGGTTTATGAAAATTACAGTTGCTCAGAATTGCGAAGGATGCAACAAAGGTTGCTTTTTAAGAAAAAAAAATTAGCGTATTTTATAATAGGGGATTGCAAATGTTACCAGAACGATAGAAAGAGTTTTATTAAAAACCATGTAAAATAATATAATGTTTATTCATTTATAGAAAAAAATTTCGAAACTTTCGAAGGATTTTTTACGGATCTTATGTCCGTGTCATAAAGTCGTATCTAAACGGTTAATCTAGCAATGCTATTCGCTTTTGTTCGCGAAAAAAAAAAAGAAATCTCTACTTCCTCGTTCTGTTTCTCCAAATGTATTCGTTTCCCGCGATATTTCGCCTGAGCGCAACGACACATCGTTTCAAACGCTAGTTTTCCACGTTCAATTTCAAGGCGGATCGCGCGCCGGCAAGATTCTTCAGCCGGGATTCGTGGAAAATTCTCTTCGAAAAATCGTTGGGAGGTGCGTCGCCTCACAAAGGGGACAAAGTGTGTTCTCCACGCGTGTTCGACGAGGCCAAAGTGAATGTCAAGGAAATGGACGGCGACGAGCGGGTAGAAAACGTGAAATAAAAGATTCTGTTCGAAAGAGAGAGGCCACCACCATGGAGTACCCTAATATCGGAGTCGTGCAAGAGGAAGCCGGCCAAAGAGAGGTTGCAAGGAGTAAGAAAGGTAAAAAAAAAAGAAAGAGATGCTAATACCTGCCCTCTATCATGCCATGGAAAGGTATTCAAAGGAACTTTTATGGATTTCCCGTCGTTGCTTTTTTCCTCTCTTAACGTTCATTTTTCTGTTAAACGTACACGCCATGCCCTGTTCCAATATTAGGAATTTCGTGTGCATTGGTGATATTTTGAGGATTAAGTAGATTGCACGTGATCAATCCAGTTTGACAATATGAAAATTAAAAAGGAACGTCCAGAAATTGAAATTTCGGCTTGAAAATATCTGGAAATTCGTCGACAATAATGTTTTCGTCGATATCAATGGCATATTTTAATAATATTGTCAAAATTTGTTTCGAAATATTAGGAACCTTTATTACACCTCTGAAGAAGGTTTTTACTATTGTTTTTGTTTCTCTAATCCTAGAATAACTAAGGATGTATTAATTAGAAAATATTGGAGAATTGTAGTTGTAACAAATTAAAAAAGAATAAAAAACAACTATAATTTTCATACATTTAAGCGTGCTGATTTCCAATTACATATGTCTTTCAGCTACAATTAATAATCATTAAATAAAAATTTAAATATTAAGCAAACGAAATTTACGAAAAATACTTTTTTGAATTTTCTTTACAGAATCGAATAAAAAATTGTTCAAACGCGATCTTTGCTATTTTCTTCGCAATTCCGACTAATTGGAGTTTTAGTAACATATTTCTTTTTTCACATCGTTCAATTAAATTATTCTTTCTAATTTCTACGAAAGAAGATCACGTTGTTTGGTCGAATTTTAAGGTAGCTATTCAATTTTGAAAAAGTGTCCGAATATTAACGAGAGTCACTGCATCTCGATGCATTTTGTCAACAGAGAAAATATCGTAGTTCGATGCATCGTTTTTGGATTCAATCTCTCTCTCTCTCTCTCTCTCTCTACTCTTTTGTCTTCTTTCCCGCTGTTCCTCTTCGCGATGGAAACAACTGGCGTTTTAGCTGGCAGCTTATCATTTGCTCCATTTATGTAACAATTGCTCTAGCACGCGCTGTCAAACGTTGTCCTCCTCCTTCTCTCTTCCACTCACCAGCCGTGTATATTGTGGCAGCTGAGACAATAACTCCATTCACGTGAAATGTTCCCGTTACGTTGAATAGCATGGAAAAGTGATTGTCAGAGAGATTGCATGATATTCTGGGGAATGTTGCGCGCAGGAAGTGTTGTCTGTAAATATAGAAGCAAAAAGATATTTTTCTATTTTTTTCTTTCTTTCTTTTATTTTCGTTTCACGCTGAATTACGAAACAGAGAAATCGATCGAATTCCACATTAGAAATTTAATTTATCCGTATTTAAATATTGAAATTTAATCTATCCATATTAGAAATTTATTTAGTTTATTGTATCACAATTTCATATCAATTTATCGAAACTTGATTATTCAAAATTAGATATTAAAAGTTTCATGATTTATCGAATAGTTTGTTTAACCAAGAATATATTTGCCTGATGTATAGTTATTTATGCTTAATATTTAATTGTTTATTTAATGATTATTAATTGTAGCTGGAACACATATATAATTCGAGATCAGCGTGATTAAACGTATGAAAATTATAGCAGTTTTATTATTCTTTTTTAATTTATTACAACTACAATTCTCCGATATTTTCTAATTAATACATCCTTAGTTATTCTAGGATCAGCGAAATAAAAACAGTAGTAAAAACCTTCTTCAGAGGTGTAATAAAAGTTCCTAATATTTCCAAAGCTTTGTAATATCGAAACAAAAAGAATAGTTCAATTCTAAATCAATAATTAAATCAAGAAATCAATTCTAAATACTCCGAAGTGTTATTATTCGTCACCGAGTGAGTTTCTTGTAATAAATTAGTTTAATAAATAAAAAAAAGAGCGTGCATTTCCTCGCTGTCCACAGATTCACAGCGATTCAGTCGCGAGAATCATTTTAGCTGAGAAGCGACGCATCAAGCGTCCATATGTCGACTCGAAAAATCAGGGCTCATCCCTCGCCATGAGTTTCGTCCTTCAGAAACAACCGATGCCTCTGTGTCCTCAAGGCCAAAGAGGTTTGAAATAGGGCGATGCACGTGACACTCGAGCAAACCCCCTCGAGTGCACCCTTCGCCCAAAAATTCGGGCACAGAACCCCCCGCGGAGAGAATAGCCCGCATCGAGGGCACAAGTGTCAAGGCATATACGTGCCAGTGTGAATTGACTTTGCTTTTTCCTACGAGCGAATCGAGCCTTCCCGCTAACTCAATTTTGTGAGTTAACGAGCCCACTGTGCGCCGCCTTAATGAATCACGCGTGTACTTTGACTTTCTTGTGAATTCATTTCGGCCGGTAGAATGGTGATTTATCGATTCGTTGATGATGCATGCGAGTTATAATTGATTTAAGAATTTCTGAATTTTTCTGCGTGATAGATTGTTTCTTTATTCTTATTTTTAACCTAACCTGGCGGATGTCAAGAAAAAGGTAGACGATGATCGGGATCATAATTGTACATATCACAGAATTTTTTCCCAGAAAAATGTACGTGAGATTGAAAATTGAACATCGAGAAAAAATTCAAGATCAGTCGTTCAATCTATCGATACTTCAAAGATTGTGTTTGCTCCACACCAATCAACAGGGGACAGAAAAATCTGCAATCTGTTTGTGCAGCACATAAAGACCGTTTTCTTTCTATCTTTGGTGTTCATAGTTGTTCAAATGATCGTAGGATGAGCAGTTACAAACAACACTATCATGATGAGGAGATTTTTGAGGATAGATATTTCTCTCTGATCTGAGGACATTTTACAAATGCTCCACGTAAATATAGCAGAGCTGTTGATCTTAATCCTTCGTGTTTCGAATATTTAACATCCTAAGTGCGGGGAACGAGGGCAGTAAATTCATTTATATCGAGTGTCCATCGTTTAAGGATCGTCGTGTGTTGGTGGGTCACACGGTTGGCAATCTAAAAGTCGTAATTCAAACGGCCATTTGACCCTGTCACCGGGAATCGTGTGGGCAAGCTGTAAAACGGTTGCATTCGAGCGTGGTGCAACGATCAGGAGAAAACTGTCGCATGATTGTGTCTCCCCCATGCCTTCGTCTGATGCAATTCACCGAATCAAATTTGTATCAATCAACGCGTGAAATTCGTTCTGGCAACTGCCACTGTTAACACCCGTTTACTCTTTGCTTAGAAGAATCTCTGTTATATTCGAGGATATCACGCGTTTCGTTGCTCTGCGGTAAGTAGATTAAGATCTTGCCTCATTGTGTATCTTAAATCTTAATTTATTAATCGTAATTTATGGTTAAGAGTGTTCCCAAGTGTTTTGGATACGCGTCATTCTTGATAAACGACGCGTCAGTCTGAGCAACTCTTGTTCTATACTAGAACGAGATTTATTTTCCAGCTGTTATTATTCTTGGATCTTGTAACATTTTCTTGAGAATTTTCTTTTTTATTTATTTATTTTTTTGTGATAGCTTAGAAATTTCTTAACTATTTACCAACTTGATTCTTGACGAGAATTTTACAGTTGAATGGAAGTAGGAGGAATTAACATCTGTTGCAAAGATATTGTATTTTGTTATGTAATAAGCGAGTAAAATTGAATTTATAAAATATAGATAAATGAACGTGTTATTTTTAAGTCATATGGCGACAAATGTCGCTGTTATAGTGAGATTTATAATATAAACAATTATTTCGTACAAATCTTAGTTATATTAAAATAAAGCAGATTGACGAAATAAATAAAAATTTATAAATTCATTAGCATGTATTATCTTTTTGCAAAAATATGCTGAAGTCGATGATAAATGATATAAAAAAAAGAAGAAATTCTCAGAGTGCAAGAAGTTAAAACAGACAAAAAATGAAGTACAAATGAATGGTATTTTATGTTGTTTAATTAATTTTAAGAGTGTGTCGCATAAAAAAGTATTGAAACTCTCTGAAAGTCATAAGTGATATAAAATATAAAATATAACGTAATATTTATAATAATAGTAATGGATTTCAAGTATTAACGGGACTTTAAACGAGGAGAAATTTTCCAAGTGGACGTCTTTTAATTTACAACGAATACTTTACGATTCGAACGAATTGGAGATCATAGATTTATGGTGGGTTGCGATTCAACGAGATTGCAGTTCTCTACGGGGGGAACCCGAGTGCAATAACCATGACTGGTTAAGCGAGATCATTTTATTGTCAGCAAGTATGCGAAATACGACGTTCCAGAGGAACGTTTTCGAAATTTAGATCACAGCTCGATGATTAGATATCGAGGACATTTGTACTAATTTTTGTAAAGTGTATTAAAAATATTTCTACCGATTTTTATAATGTAGTATCGTCGACGATCGAGAAACAATTTATCTTTCCTCGAAAATCTCTTCTCTAACTTCACTTGATAAGTATTCACTTATAATTATCGAAGTAAAAATTGAAATCAAATTTCCCAAATCAAAATTTCAGCAGATGAAGCTTAAAGTTAAGAAAAATTCAATATTTAATAATTTTTTAATCAATGATATTTATTTTATTATTGTCAAATTTGTAAACATCGACAAAATTTTGTTATCCTTTATTGTTATCGGTTAGCAGGATATAAGAATAGATTACAATAAATTATTAGAATTACAGAGTATAATATACACATAATACGATATTTTATCATATACGTACAATACACAATTTTTATTAATTTAATAGCGTCATTTGTAAGACACAAAGAGCCACTAAATCTTTATTGTAAACATTCTTTTATATCCACAGAAAAATATGGTAACACTTATCTTCGTTCAAAGGCTGTTTTCACTTCGAAGAGCAGAAAAAGAGCTAAAAAAATAACGCTACAAATCTGCAAAGTTTGGAAAAAAAGCAGAATTTTCGGGTTATCGAAGTTCCCTTGCAAGATAGACTCTCTTAACGAGCTGCGTCTAATAAACTGGAAGAAATAAAGGGAACTAAGCTTTCGCCAGTCATGAAAAATCCCAGATATATATATATATATATATACACATTGTCGAAGAAGAGGAAGAAGAAGAAGAAGAAGAAGAAACAACGTTGCGTCCTTTGTTCCTGATGAGTTGGACTTTTCGCGCTGTGACACGACTGTCCGTGACAGAGATTGCTATACCGTGTGTCGTTAATTAGCCTTTATAGGGGGAACTGTTCCTATCGAGCGTCTACAGGACACTGAACAGTGACTTCTAGACCTTCGACGAACAGAACAAACGATGTTAATTATCGGTCTTCGGGGAATTGATCGGCTAACGGGTGATTTTTGTCTTATTGATTGCTAAAGGGATTACGTAGAGAGAAAGAACGTGGATGGATAGTTTCTGTTCTTAAAGAGACATTGGAGAACCTTTAGGATTTAGATAGGGGGATAGTTTGCGGTATTAATGAGGATGACAGTTTGGTCTCGGTATTAGTTAGTAGTGTCAATGTTGGGCAAGATTTGTGGTTCAGGTTTGGTGACTTTAATGGTCGGTCAGCAGAGGGACAATATTGAGGTAGGTTGTTTAAGGTGGCAAGTTTACAGAGGCTGCTGAGGTTATCGAAAGCTATTAAGCTGTGGGGTGAATTCTCTGTTGTATTGTCTCTGATAGCCTCTGAGTGAGATTGGTTGTATCTGGCGAAACTGTTTCAACATTTGTTCAACATCGTTCAAACTTTTCTTACAATCGTGTCGTTCGGGTCGGTTATGACCCGTATGTAAAATTATATAGGATAATATACGTTAGATTAATGTTTTATATTAGTAGTAGGTAAATATACATTTATTAGAAATATTAATATACCAGTTTTTGCAAGCGTATTTTTGTTTTCATAGATTCTCGTCCATTTGCAGATTTTGAGCAAAGTGATTATTAGAAGGTAAATACAATTTTCTATCTGAATTACACATTTCGACTGTACAAAATTCATACTTTCAATAAAAAAGAAGAAAAAAAAACTTGAAATTTATTATTGAGAAGAAATAAGATTCTACATTTTTCTGAGAAACTATACAAAATTCGACAGTTTGAAATTCACACTTTCAATAAAAAGAGAAAAAAGAACAAACTTGAAATTTATTATTGAGAAGAAACACGATTTTTCTCAGGAAGTGATTTTTTTCTTTTTGCTTTCTGGGAAGTCCGTTAAAGGCTCGTTCTTAAAGTGGCGAAAGCGTTGCATGACGTCCCGCCATTTTCTTATTGGAAAGAGGTTTTTGTCGGTCAGAACGACGGTGTCTTTATTAAGATCGCCGTGGCCAGTTTGGCGCTAAACGCGGCTCGTTAGAGGCTCGTTTTCGTGCTGACATCAGATACGACACGATGTTTCGCTTTTCAAGCCTTTTCACCACGGGTGAAACGCCATGACTACGTCGCTGCACACGCTTCCAGATCGCGGATTAACTTTTATTGTTCCGGCCATTTATACGCGCGATGATATCTGATGCTGCGTCGCTTCCTGCTAAAGTGGCTTTCTTCGATTATAATACATTATGCGACCTGAGGATTTTTGTATACCAGGACGTTTCTAACTGTTCCTTTTTTTCCTTCTTCGTGTGGTTCGAAGTGGATTGTTAAGTGGTTTGACGATACAGTAGAACCTCGAAAACTTCAACAAGATTAGAATTTTGTTCATTTTCTTCTGCTCCGTTGTTAAAACTAGTGTAAATGGAAATGTGAAATTTCTCGAATTATTTTCCCCATGTTTAAATGTGTTTAATAATGCATAATAGCCTAGATATAACATAAATTACTGTTTATTTTTTATGTAAAATGTATCTGTTCTTATAACCACCAGCTGGCTATGTAAATTTTTAATAGACAAACGTTGTTTGTTAATGCACAGTAAGAAATGAGCCTGTCATTGAAACGTTATTATTTTTTCTTTCTTTTTTAATTTATATCGTTACGTTAATTAACTATTGTTAAAGTATATATAAAACGAATTACAGGAATTTAGTATACTTCTTACGCGAGCGATTTCAATATAAAATAATTTTTCTTCAAAAGTAGTTCAAAAAAATAAAAATAAAAAATACGAACAATTTTCGTAAATTTTTAATTGGCAGAATTTAAGATGCTTCTTATCCGAACGATTTCAATATCTTTCATATTTCTTCTTCAGAGATAGTTAAAAAAAAAAAAATAAAGAAAATTAAGAAATACGAACAATTTTCATAAATTTTTTGTATCCTGTGTTGGGAAAGTCATGTTATAATAAAATATAACAAAAGTTCTCGAGAACCTAACACAAATGGAATTAAAAAATCACATGTAACGAAGAAATAATGTATCTAGTAATACATTGATGTATAACACATTATTTTGTATGATTATATTAAATATTTTACATTGTTATTATATAATACAATAATACATCATTGATTGAAATAGTAAAATGTGTTTTATTTGAAATAACAATGCTTCAATATTGTAGTATCATTGTAACATCTGACAAATGGAAAAAAAGAATGTTTGTTCAATTAAAATTATTTTGTATCAATAAATTTTCAAACTACTCGTTTTTATTTGGACATAATAATCATTTATCATACAAAAATCTATAAAATTTTAAATAAAACGTTCTGAAAATTATTTCGAGCAACATGAAGAGTTCTATACAACAACCTTGCGACTATTCAATTTTCAGAAATTGAAATAACAATTTTAAGTGTCACTATAACAATAATTATGTAAAAAGAAGACAGTTAAGTGCAACAGGTTTCTCGTATCTTCTGAAAATTCCTCTTTTCGTTACATGAAGCATTGTTTGAAACCCTCCAATTGATATTAAATAATACAACGAACTGGAAAAAAAGAAATGTAATGTAAAGGTGATCCATTGTTCTTCGATCTCGAAACTTCCGTTCTCTTTAAAGGATCACGAGGCTCTTCGCGGAGCCCTTTTCAAGGATACACGTTCCCGAGAGGAGAACTCGAACGCGGTATCAAAGTGAACTCCGGAATACAATGGTTGACACTATGAACCTCCGACGGTTTGATTTTATTGCGGTCCCGGTCTCGTTCTCCAATGTTTTTCCGCTCTTATTGCCCCATCCACAGGTAGCGATATTGTCTGCGGATCCTCGCCGGGTTTCGCGCTTCGATCCTCGAATTCTCTCGTGAAATAACGCCCAAGCGAAACTAATTTCCAGACGATTGTTTCCTCCACCGGTTTTATAACTCTCCTCGCGCGGACAATGTCACATAAAGCTAGCTCCAGTTTCTGTAATGACGATGGCTAACACTACGCTTGAAGTTTCCAGCGGAAAGCATTACGATATGGCATAAAATTTACTACGAATTAAATAAAAAGAAAGAAAGGAAAACAGAAAATCAAGTAAACAAGTTCGAGAGCGGAAAATTCGATTTGTCTGTAGTTATGAAAATTGTTTAATTCGAAAATTTAAAGAGAGACTGGATTTATCGTTTATTCTGTCAAATCTAAGTGACGCTTTTCTTCATCTAATTAGGCAGGATTTTGCAATAAACTTGAATTATTTATATATTTCTAATAAATATAAATATCTTCTTTTTTTATACATTAAAACAAAGTTGCACTATTTTGGACAACTCGCATAATATGTTCCTCTCATCTTCACACTTTTCCTAAATCTGCCTGTTTTTTTTCGTAACAGACGACACATTCCAATTGATCCTCCTTGCAAATTTTTTCTCATTTCTAAGTTGTCAACTTTGCATATTTTCGAGCTGATATTTTCTTGATCAAAAGTTCTGTAAATTTCGATCCTTCAAGTTTCTTTTATGTACCTTTGCCTGGCATACATAGAAATGTAAATTTACGATAGGAACCTCAACAAGCAAATGTAGCCTTAATTTCCATAAATAATTTCCATTCGTTGCGTTTTCATGGATCAAATTTTATAAGATCCAACTTTTATTCCTTTGTGTGCCTTACTCCCGACGATAAATATAACACAATTAATCGAAACGAACTTCCTCGTTGTAGTAAAAGAAGTCGAATGGTAACAGAAGGAAGATCTTGACTTGAATAGGAAATAAAGGAGCGCGGTAGAATATGTTGCCATGGCGTTAATAAAATTCGAACGATCCGCCTCGGAGGAAACGTTTCAAGAGAGAGAGCATTTATTCGGTGGCCATTTTGTTGGTAACTCGCGCGCTCGTCACAGTGAGCACAGAGCAACAAAGACGCCCGTTACGCCGCAAAAAGTCCATTAAGGCGTCGTTTCTATTCCATCCGGCCAGCTCGATTGCAACCACGAGGTCTGGATAAAAGGAGGCTGTACAGTAAAAACTAATATTCCTCCCTCTCTTCCTTTTCCTCCTACATCCTCCCCGCTTAACGTTTACAGCTATCGCTCTGTTTGGCCAGTCGGCACACTGAGGGTAAGAAAGAGGTAGAAGAGAGAGGCAGGAGAAAGGTAATTGCGTCAAAAGCAAATTGAGGGACGAAGGGGAGGAAATGTGGAGATCTCAGGCTTGGAAGTTTCGTGATAAAACCAACAACCAGTTTTCCAGGGTTGAATGGTATCAGAGAAGGGAGAGGAGTTCGTTCGAGGTGATGTATGTTAATGGAGATGGCGGCCGGAGTTGCTTCTGGCCCCGGAGACTACGTTGGATTATTCTTTATAATTACGCGCTCGTAATGGTGTCTTTTTCTGCTGGATTAGTCTGACTGCTTTTCTTTCTCTTCTTTGTTTCTCTTTCTTTCTTTATTTGGCTTTTGTGCTGGGGTTTGAACGTTGTTGCGGTAGGTGAGAATTATGGGTCCCTTGTACAGGGGAAATTTGTAATTTCAGGATGGTACTTCGAGGGTTTGTGGTCCTGTAGGTTGTGTGGATTATGATGGTTTGCAGTTTCTGGTATCGAACGTGACAATGGGGTATTTTTTGCATAATTGAACTTTCGCTTTTTGGTTTTACAACGTGTAGTTGATACGCTAGGTTATTTTGAGTTTCGATCGTTCGTTCGCTCGTTAATTTGAGTCAAAATTCTATTTGCATAGGAGTTTTCGTGTCTTGCGTGTATAACGATTATTCAAACCAACAGTATCTCAAACTTTCGCGAAAAAATGCAAACTAAAATACATAATACATATTTCACAAAAAAATGTGCGGATTAAAATACACAATCGACATTTCATTAAAAAGTGCAAGAGAAAATATACAATCGATATTTTACAAAAAATGTAAAATGAAATGCACAATCAATATTCCACAAAAAAGAAAAAAATACAAATTAAGATATACAATCGACATTTGACAAAAAATGCAGTCTAAAATACACAATCCACATTTTTCAAAAATAATACGAACTAAAATACACAATCGACATTTCATAAAAAATGTGCAAACTAAAATACACAATCGACTTTTCATAAAACAGTGCAAGAGAAAATACACAATCGATATTTAAAAAAAAAACAAATGTAAAATAAAATACACAATCAATATTTCGCGAAAAAAAAAAAAGTACAAACTAAGATACACAATCGACATTTCACAAAAAATGTAACCTAAAATACACAATCCACATTTTTCAAAAATAATACAAACTGAAATACACAATCGACATTTCCCCGGTAGAACCTTTTTAATCAACCTCACGAGCAGCCCTCACACAATCCTCTCGAAGATCCTGAAGACATCTTCTTCTGCCATGCAAAAGAGAAAAGAGAGAAAGAGAGAAAGAACCAGGCTACGGAGGAGCATATCTCGCGCGTTGTACCCATCGATAAGCCGGTGGAACAATGATCCAAGGATTACAGAGTTGCTCATTCGCCGGCCGCTTTCCCATCCGCTTATATGCGCGGCGTTCCACGAGGGGCCACCGGGGCAAAAACTAATATTGCCTTTAACGTGGCCATTGTTTTCTCCCTTCGTACACGGCCGGAAGAGAGCGGCCACACGCTCGCTACATGCTGATCCTAGATAGAAAGCCGGCGGAACAAATGCACGGCCCCCTTTTTTTTCCGCGGAGGCCACCGTCAGACCTGTCTCTCTCTCTCTCTGTGTCTGTGTGTATTTATACACGTGAATACATATAGACGTGTGTGTGTTTGCGAAAGAGCACTCTCGTGCTCGTCCCTTGCAAGTTTTTTGATAAGCGCGCCAAGATGTGGCCGACGTAAATGGCGGAACGGGCCACGGAGGCCACCTGGAAGCCCGCGGGGGGCTTTTGTTAGCCGTGAGGACACAACTCTTGGAACTTTCTACTTTGTTATTAATTTCCGCGAACCACGGACCACCTCTTCACTTTACATTCAAACCGTACTTCCTGCTTTGCTCCTCCTTGAGTTATGGATTTCAAGAAGACAATCATCCCTTTTCTTTCTTCTTACGTTTGTTTCTTTCGTGATCCTGTTTTTGGCGGAACAGTTCGCGAGATGTTCGAATTGTTCAACTGGTTTGCTTGTTACGAAGATAGTTTGATGAATTGATTCGTCGAATTAATATAGATATTCAGATCGACAATGCTCGCAAGCTGATTTATTCATTCATCTATAACGATGGAAATTATTTCGACGATTGTCCTATATCCCTACTACCAATCAATGTACCTTCCTTCGTCTATGAAGAATATTAAGTTCCAATCAATAGTAACCTCAACTTATCCCTTCTTATGACCGATAAAAGAAAATACTATTAACGATCATTCATTCGAGAGGTCAAGCTAAGCGAAGAGGAAACAGCAGTCGCATTTAATTTACAGGTTCCGTTTCGCGAGATGCAAGCTCCGTGTGGCGTTATTAAACACAGCAGAAATATTAATCCCGCTGGCGGAATAACATCGACGGCTATCCGTTTAATACTTTGCTCCGCAATCCGCCAAAGATATTCCGTCCGTCTCGTGTTTCCCTTTCCGCTCGGCGAGCAATCCGCGCCCGCCACAAACCACCACGCCCGTCAAAGATGCGTCTGCTTTCAAAGGAAGTGCTCTTGCCAATGTCTCCGTGGCATCCCGCGTCAGACCGTCGCTTTTAATGCGTGCAACCGTCGCCGTCTTGAAACGCGTCTACCTCATCTTGGTAATATCCACCAACGATCCCGTCATTGATTCGCCATTCTTTCTGTTCGTTCACGCGTCTTCTTTGTTGCTAACCAACGGTGGTAACGCAGGACACTGTGCATTTATACGTCTGAGATTGCAAGGAGTGTAGAGTGGTTTTTGCTCGAGATGCTCCGGGGGGGTTGCTTTGATTTCCGTGAATTAAAGACGCGTGGATTTCCTTACGCTCTTCTTCCTTTTCCTCTTCTTCCGTCTATTCGTTGGAATTTCCGTGGAATTTCGCGAGATACGCAAGCTTCGACAACGCTTAAAAGCACGCGTTTCACTTATAATTAATCTTTTGTACTCGAGAAACGTCATTCAGTCGCCATTTGGTTCGGTATTTGGTATGTCATAAAACCAGGAATAAAAAATAAGTAAAAATAAGCAAAATACAACGTTCGAACAGGAAACGAAAACTAGCTTCCGGGAGGAATTAACTGGAACTATGTTTGAAAAAATTTGTTAAAAATATCTGCTGTCTATTTGCACTCTGTTTAAGTTTCATCCAGCTTAAACACGACAGGTGAACCTTATTTAGAACAAACTCTGACAAATCTCGCTTCAGCGTGAAGTGAAGACAAGACACGAAGGAATCCGTGGCGAACAAATGGTAGGTTGGCCAGGGTCCTTCCGCACTTCCGGTTGCTTGAGCGTCGTGTGAACGTTGAAACTTATCGGTTTCCAATGTCGTCGTTCACCAGCAATTGGAAAACTTTCCTCGTAATCCGTCAGATAAATCACGCGTCCCTTATGCACCCTCTATCCGCTTCAATCTGTCTTTCTCTCCTCAGATACTTCCTTCTATACGCCTGTTTCCCTCTATTTGCCTCATCCTTACATCTCTCTCTCTCTCTCTCTTTCTCTCTACCTGCTTTTGCTCCTCTTCCTATCTTCCTTCGGAACTTCTTCCTTTGTCTACTACTCGTGTTCTTCAAGTGAAATGTCTGCGTACGATCGTGGGACACTATCGAAGTACTCGAAGCGTTTGGAAACGTCTAGGATCGTCGGTGTCTCATGCATCGTCGGATCAAGGGCCTCGGGCAACTTTCGCTCCAGAAGTCGGAATTTACATCTGTTTTCACCGACGCCAGACAGACGATGCGAGTAGTATAGGGATCCACTTGACGCGCCAAGACGAAGCCACCCTTCGCGGCGTGAAACGATCAAATTGGCGAAACCCTAACGCGCCCCTTTGCTCGCTGGCCCGTGACGGGACGCCGATACTCGTGTCGAGGGAGATGATACCTGGTGTGGAGGTTTTGTTGCCAGGCCTAACAGCGGGGGAGTGATGTTTCACTGTGTTGAGTTCTTCTTGTTGGGTTAATAATCGAAACTGCTATTGATCGCGTCGGGGTACAGGTCGTGTTTGATGTTAAGATGGAACAGGTTGTTTGCTTCAGATGAGATGCAGATGCGAAGGTATTGAGAGGTTTATGTGAAATGATATTACAGAGATTTTTGATGGATGAATTATTGGAACAGCGATGGAAGGTGTTGTGGTTTAAAATAGGGAATAGGAAATTTGAATATTGGAATTGGTATTTAACAAGTGAAGTGGCAAACAGCTTCAAAAAATATTTGAGTGAGAAGTATTATACTTTCAGAATGATAAGTTTATATTAAATATTATTGCAATGTAATATTTGCAATATAATTAATGAAGAAAAGCTAGCAGAGCGATGGAACAAGTGTATATTTACAGTAAGGTGCTATATCGAAAAATCTAATATATCAAAGTACCAAAATGGTGATTCGACAAAGTATCAAAACACTGAAGCATCGAAGTATCAAACTACCAAAATACTAAGAATACTAATCCACTGAAACAACAGAGTACAGTAGTCTCTGAATACTTCGGCTCTGAAACAAGCACAATTCGAACGTAACAAAGCACAAAGCCTGCCTGCTAGCCAACAACAGTACTATCTCTATCACGTCAAGTTACCAAAACTAGGTCCCTTCATCTTTGTCTATTCGCAGAACTTCTCGACAAATCAATCCACTATCACGGATACCATTAATAATCCAAGATGAACGGAAAACAAACTCAAGTACAGCCGTTGAACCCCTTCATCAGAAGAAAAAGGAGAAGAAAACTGTTCAATCGCATGACAAACTATTAGCTAACTTTGGAAACATCTGCACATTAGGTAACAGCACAAATTAGATGTAATTTTTCAGTTGAGGATAAGTAGAAAGGTAGAAATAAGTAGATTCCCGTGAAATTGTGAATATCAGCTAAAGACAGTGTGTTAGCTGCATTTTCGATCAAACAGCGATTGAACACCGCGTGTAGAGACTCCGAGTATAATAAAAAGGAAAAAAAAATAGTAGGAAATCAATCAATTCGATCACTTCCGCGGTAATTCAATAGAGCCACTGCAACGCCCTTTTCCGCCCCTTCAACATCGAAGCCTCTAATGCCACTAATAGAAACCTCCGTCTCCGATATCAATTAATTGAAAGCCTTCACCCGTCCACCTCCCTCCAATCCTTTCTGTTCCCCATCCATAGTTCGATCCCAGAATTTCGTCCATGAATCTCCCGCGGTATAGCGTAAACGACGTCTAGGCACGCGAACGACTTTCGAGACGCGCCAAGCACGTGACTGTTAGCCGTAACTTTAAACGAGTCACTTTGTCCTCCACGTTCTCCTCCTGTCGTCCAAGTTTCCACGTGAGACTGTCCCGGTGTTACGTACGCCAGGCCAGGCGGTCTGGTATTTTGACCGTAATTGCATACGCGCTTTCAAAGTCACATATAAACTCTTAACGGTGTAGAGAGATAGAGAAAGAGAGAGTGGAATGGGTAGAAAGTAACCTCTCAACTACATGCTAGAGATGAGACCATCAGAACAGATACAACATGTACCGTTTGTACAGTTATTTGAATTTCTGGGTGGTAATTCGAAGAAGAAACGGAAACGGGTTGAGGATTAACCCTTTCGTTTTGGGGTTAGGTTTGGGTGACTGGTTCAAGTGGAACTCGCTGGTTAAAACACTTCGATGGCCCAGTTTTCATGGTGATTTATTGGGTTGAATGTTGAGGTGACGTGTTTGATTAGACGTTTGTGAAACAATTGTATTTATCATCCATTTTCTGTCGAGTATTTCGTGAAGTATTATTTTTTTGTGTGGTGGTTCATGGAATATTACTGGTGGGTGATACTTTTGTATACGTTTAACTCTTACATCTATTTATTTATTATTTTACATAAGGTAATTTATATTATAATTCAATAATTGTATAATAATAATTTTCTAATTATATAAATGATTAAATTACAATAATATTTGCATTGATACTTATAAAAATTATATAAAAAGATTTAAGTATAATAATATTTACTTTGACATTTATTTTAATATTTATAAAAATGATATAAGGTAATTTAATTTATATTATAATTTAATAATTATATAATTACATAATTTAATTATTTGATTATAATATTATCGAATAACTAATAATTACATAATTATGTAATTCCATTTAGTTTAGAATTTATAATTAGGTGATGTAATTATTTAATTATAACATTATGAAACATTTAATATTTATATAGTAGTTACTAAATAATAATGTAAATTACATTACCTTATATAAGGTAATAATTATTCGATGTTTAATAATTATGCAATACGAAAAAAATGTACTGTTAGAATTCTTTTTCTGGACGAACCGGAGAAAATTTAAACGCCACTCAGGAGGATGTCCAAAAAGTTCCGGAGAACAGCAGAACAAAATAATCAGCTGCCTGTTTACGTTGAGCCAGGGTCGCGAAGGGATTACAATTACGCCTGTGGAAGAGCAGGCCGTGAAAAAAGTTCGCGTTTTCGCGACGTCGACTTTTAAAATTCATGCCAAGCAACAACTTGAAGCCCTCTCGAGTTCAGGAGGGAACGACAAAGTTTTTTCTTAACCTCGAAACGTTTGACGAAGAGCTTCAGCCTGTTCACGTTACCAAAAACAAACCTCGTAAAACTAATGAAAACAGAGGAGTACGATAATAAGTTTACTCCGTTGAAATAAACGTAGAAATGGAAAAAATTGTAAGCAAAAATTTGCGTACTGTGAAACTTGCTGAAATCTGGAATGATTGTACCGAAAATATTTTTTATATTTCTTATTTAATTAATTTAGTTCTACAATTTTCTTCACGTCTCTAATTTATTCTTTAAAAGCATGTACTCTGACTGCTTCGAGGAGAGCAAATCTTTCACTTATAGAGTGACAGAAATGCTACAAAAATGCATGCTCCTGATTCACTAATATAGGATATCCAGCGGAACATTTTCAATTGAAAAATTAAATTGAAAAAAGGAAAAACTAATACATAAATCTTATTTTTTGTTAGTATTAGATTTTGTTAAATCAATTAATTTTATTAATCACAGAAATAGAAATACTAATATTTTTCTTAAAAAGATTGTAAATTAAGAATTTGATATAATAAAAGAAAATGATCATTATTGTTTCCACTTGAGAATATAATTCAGAATTTTTTAAATATAAAATTTCCACAGCTGCGAGGCAGATTTTTATCATCTATTTATTAATTATTTTTGCCTCTTCCGTGCAACGTTGCTGATACGAAATAGTATTTTCATTAGGGTTATTGGTTTTACTTGAGATTATAATTGAAATGATAAAGTTATCGCGTAGGTTTCCAAAGAGTAATATAATCCACTTAATTTCTCTTCTGTAGTAATGCTGCAATGAGAAAAAAAGAGAAAAAGAAAGGGAGAGACTTTAACAGGTCCTCGGGTGTTTCTTAAAAAATTTATGGGATTAACGTGGCCGCATTTATTAGCAATAATTACGTGGAAAGGCAAATTACCTTCATTTTTCCCCAACACGTTTTCGCACTCACTCGGCCTCTTAACCCTTTGCAACCCCCGAGAACTTTCTCCTAACAATTTACGACCTTATGCCGTCTCTCTTTTCACTCCGATTTTTTTCACATAAAATTCTAATTACAAGATATTCTTCAAATATATATGTACTATTACACTGTAAAAAGCTGGCGACACTTTCCTCCGCGTCTAAGTCATTTTCTCCACTTTAAAGGTGCACATTTTTTAGCGTGTAAATCTCACCTTAAGCGCAGCTTAAAAAATACTAATTATCACATCTCATGTGCGTCATAAAAAGCACGATTCTTCATAGTGTTCATATTACTATTAAACAGTGATAACGATAGCCTAAATTTTCTCATTTAAAGAAGTTACACGAGAAAGGGAAGATGAGAAAGACACTAAGGAAATTGTTAGCTTGTTGAAAATGAAATGGTGCAATTATAAACCTCGATAACGTAGTCAAAACTAAATTTGTTTAACCAAAATAAGCTCCAGTATGTTCAACACATTTCTATCACCGAATTGCAAATAAATTTAGCCTGTTGTTATAAAAATCTGAATATTGTTAACAAATTTTTAATTGTAGCTTACATGTTGAATTCCTTTTTTTTTCTTTTGATTAAGAAACTTATCTGAGTACCTAAATTTGTGTATTAACTATTTCTTATTTCAGTTTGAAAATCATTTGAATTTTATCAGAAATAATTTTCAACTTTTAACATGATCTTAATATAGTTTTCTTAGATTTCGCCTTTTTCACGTGGGAATCGACATGATCCTAATTTCTAAAAACCAAATTGTATCTGTCATTACACGTGCAATGACATAATTAATTATTAAAGTATTTTTCCGTGCTAAAGCATTTCGAATGCGAGAAAAAATCGTAGACGTCGTAAAATTCGAAAAAGTTTTAGCCATGTCAATAGAAACCATAAATCGATCACTATATTATTCAGAGAGGAACAAAGAATGATTTATCACTCTAAGATTACACAAGTCAAAGGGTTAATTAGAAAAAAAAAAGAAAAAGACAATCAGTATATTATTAAACGGTACTTTTATACACTCGAAGTTTCTTACATCTTGTTGGCGTGCTTAAAGTATTTTAAATGCAAGAAAGAATGGTAGAAATGATAAAATTTGGAATTCCAGCCGCGTCAGTAGAGGAAACAGAAGAAAGGAAGCGAGTCAGACACTTTTCCTCGTTACTTTTTCCCAAAGTTTCCCAACTGTTCCGCGAAACTCCCTTCCCAGGCGCGTAATAATATTTCATTCGAGATATCGAGCTCCTTCTCGCTGTTCCCTCTACGCGCGCACCCGGCGAACGAGTGAAAAATCACTGACGATAATAAATTCCGCGAGCAGGCCGAGGATCGTTTCCGGTAAGACGAGGGCGGTGCCGCAGACGAGGGATTTCGAATCGTCGAAAAGTGAATTCGCCACTCGTTCGTCGTTTCTTTTGTGAAATTCGATCGATCGTTGTTTCGGGAATATTCTACGATCGATTTCACATTCGAGATGTGGGAGATTTGGAAAATCTATAAATGGAAAATCTAAAATCTATAAAATTCTGCTGGAAGTTCGGAGAGAATAAACGTAACCGTAATATTGAATGAAAATTTAAACGAAAATTTGTAGATATAGTAAAATTAAAAAAGAAATTTTAATGGAAATTCATATTTTTTGAAATTCATCTGGGATTGAAATTTTGACACTGAGAATAATTTAAAGTAACCTAACCTAACTCAATCTGTGAAAATACTATTTGAACTTTGAATTAAAAATAATTAAAATATAATGTCGAATGTAATATTAACATTTTAATAGAAACCTCTTCGAAATTAATTTTCGAGGTGTGAAATTTAATTTAAAACTGCTAAATTTCATTTATGCGCTGCATGAAAATTTTTAATTACAGTTTTAGTAATTAAAGAAGGATATTTTAGTGGAAGCTCTTTGAAATTGATACGGACTGTAGAATTTAATTCTCAGATTTTAAAAGTGTAATTGCTTTCCTCGTAATTTTCGCGCTTAAGAAATTTCTGTGTCATTTTGCGATATTTTGTAGCAGTTTGAAGAAACAAACGGGTAAATTGTACAGATTTTCAAATGGTTACCTTGTTCCTTACATGGAAATTGCCTTCGACGACATTTCAAATACACATACACCATAATTCACGTAACTCACCTGCAACAAGGATAGAAAAATCATGTTAATTACATTCTACACACATCTCGCAACTTGAAATATCCAGCGAAAGATTTTTTCTACCGTTCGCGTTACTTTTAACCATTTCCACGAAACTCCTATAAATAGGTCAAAAGCCGGAATTCTCGAAGTAATTAAAAACTGAACTTCGAGGGAAAAATAAACTTCGCCGGACATAAATACACGAAACAGTAAACATCTAAAATATTAAACGCGGAGAAGCTCCTTAAAATTTCAAAGAAACTTTTCCCAGGGGTTTAAAGCGAAAATTCCGCGAATAAATTAAGTCTGAATCGAGAAGTTCCTGGCAAAAATGCCCCACTCATAACCTTTATGAAACTTTCGAAATGACGAACGTAACCGCCACATGAACCGCCGAGAATTTTCGCGTAAAATTTTCAAGGAGGAAGCAATTTACACTGCTGTCCAACCCTTTAAATCACGCGACCGAAAAAAAAGGAGGCAGAAGATGGAGATCCCAAAAGGAGCAACGAGAGGACAACACGAACGAATCTCTCCCTCGCGTCACAAGAATTCAAAAAGAAAAAAAAGAAAAAAGAAAAGAGAGAGAGAGAGAGAGACAGAAGAAAAAATAAGCGGAAGCTCACGGTATCACGGAAAGCAAGCGGAACCCTTGTAGGAGTAATTAAAGGACGAGAAAGAAAGATTTAATTCCCAAAAGGCTGTGGCCTTCCCTTTCGCCTAACTGAGTTTTAACGAAGGGAACCCACCCTTCGTGTCGTGGAACTCCTGCGGGGTCGTAATACGTCACATAAGGCTCATCCCTTAACAGAAGTCTAATGGCTCACAAAGGAGCAAAGGACTGATTATAGAAGAAAGGGGACATTTTATATGTGGCTCGTGTATCTTGGCTAGAAGGCGAGGAAATAATAAAAAGCGAGCGTTCGTGTTTATTCAGTTACGATCACTCTACTTCAACTTTATTCTTATGGATAGTATCGAGATTTAGCATGTGGAACGTTAAATAGTATTTTTTAAACGTCGATATTGCTACTGGTTAGAAATGACATTTCAAAAATGAAAAGAACTAGTACAACTTTTTGTCACAGATTCAAGATGAAGACTTGAAATTCGACAAATGGAAATGTTGAACAGTACTTTTGAGACAAGGTATAGTAATAGATTAAAAATGAAAATTTAAGGTTTGAGATGTAGAAATATCGAATAGTACTATTGAGATACTTTCATTGTGACCGATTCAAAATAAAAATTGGAGGTTTAGAATGTGAAAATGAATAGTACTTTTGAGACATCTAGCATTGTGATAGATTCAAAATTGAAAAATACAGATGTTGACGATATTTCGTTAGTCAACATGCATATAATATTACAAAAAAAAAAAAGACAGCAGAAAGGAAAAATATAGTTCCATTTTTCATTATTTGACAAATAAATAAATGATTTCAAAGGACAGTATTGTAAAGCAGCTGTCCCTCTTTCACTATACAGCCTTGAAAACCTTAACAATGCCTCCGCGTACTAGTCAGAGGCAACAAAGATATTCAGGTGTTCCCTTTTACCTCATCCTGTACGTATACACATCCCCATACACCGAACTGGTGCACATAGATTCTATCTATTACGTGCAACGGGCTTAGACCCGCTTAGAAGGCTCTTTGTCGTTGGGAACGTAAGGCGTGACAGAAAGAAGGAACTCTCTGCCTTAGAATTTGAGGAGAACACGAAGAAGCTCGACTAAGGACTCTCGTCCACCCCCTTTAATATATATATCTCTCTCTCTTTCTCTTTCTCTTCTCTTTCACAGTGTATCGAGTGATCTGTGTCCTCGGGGGATATTCCACACCGCTTAAATTCTCTGATACTGTCGTCTGGTTGATCTTGCCAACGTGGAAATGGTAATAAAATTCGAGAAATACGTTTCTCAGTTGGAAGATGGCGTTTTCAATAAGGGCGCAAGCTGTCGATTGGAAATAAACGAGTTCTACTTAGAGAGAAACATTTTCTGAACTACGGTAACGAGAGAAAAATAAAATTTGTTCCTGCTGTTAGCATTGATTGACCTTTTGTAATCCATAGACACCACTATGGCGACAAATAAATAAAACTACATGAAATCATAAGCACGTCTTAATTTTTCATTTCCAAAAATTCCATTTCGAAAAAGAATTTCTAAATTTAATCACATTGGTCCTACAAGTAAGAGTGAAAAATTAGATCACTTTTTCTTAGAAAAACCGTCTCGAACCTAACCAGAATAGGTTAAACTAACATCTCTTTATAAATCCAGCGAAAATGGTTTATTATTAGATTGTTAGAATTATTTAGAATTAGATTGTATCAACGTTGGAACGTGCACAGAAATATGAAACATCGAATGCGTCATTGCAACGATAAAATACGAATATTACAAAAATATTCCCATCGAACAATGAAAGAGTGTATTACACAACGATGAAAAATTCAACGTTCCATCTGGTATTTCTGTAATATTTAACAAACGATAATCCCTGCTTTTAAATGAACAATTTCTCTTTCCAACATTCAGAGAGTGTCGCGACATCACCGGCGGTATACCCATTTTTATACCAAGCTGGCGCGAGTTTCATTGGCTTTCGCGACACCGTAAATATTACATGTAACACTCGACTTGCTTTACGCTTCTATGAATTCTCCACGAGACGGCAATTCCGAGTTCCTGAAATTCCACGGTCCATAACTCGACGATCTTATTCACACAGGCTCGGTGGACAGCGGCAGCTAGAACGACAGAGAGAGAAACAATTTTCATTCCTGTTGCATATGTTTCTATGCTACCGTTCCTCTAGTGTAACGTAATTTTTTTTCCTCTCGCGACGTTTCACGAACTGGTTGCTGGTGACTTGATGTTTACCATTACTTTTCCTCGCGAATTCTTCTCTGCGCGGAAAAGTGAACGCTACACCAGGGGAAAAATAAATGCGAGAGATTCTTCCTTCTTCTTTTTGCTTCTGCAACGTGTACAGTGATTTTGAAACTGTTTACCATCGTGTGCAACGTTTTATTAACATCTCGCGAGGAAGAATGTAAGATAGAAATCGTAGATGAGCGAAAATAAGCGAAACACAGTTAATTTACTAGTTTTTTCTTAGCAAATACTACTAATAGTCGAATCTTCGTGTATGTTCGAACAGTTTTTCTCTGTCTCTGGTGAGTTTCGATATATTTTTATTTCATTCTAATGAATTTTTCAGTGTTAGGTAGAGAAGTATAATCTTTCCGACTTTTGGGTACAGTCAAAGTTTCATTTAAAAGAATCGATCTTTTCTATCTGACTTTTTCAAAGATTATAATACTCACAAAAATATATATATATATACAGGTTTTTCATCGATGAAAATGTATTTTGGCAATTTTTAATACCAAATATTATTTTTATCATTTCTATTCCCAAAATACATTTTCATCAATGAAAAATCTCTATATACATATTTTTGCAAATATCATAATTTTGAGTATTTAGTGATAAAAGTATGGAGTAATCGAATTTTGATTCTTTCTCACTGATTAATTTTTCTTTATAACTTTTTTCTTTTATAAGAAGAACATTTGGTGTAATAATGAATTTTTTTTTGCATTCGTATAATACGAGTATAAGAACAATGATTTTTAAATCTACAGTTTGTAATGAATTTCGTGCATCAAACTCAAATAGTGGAAGGAATATTAAACAATGGTTAAGTAGTATTATTGCTTCGGTCTCGCGTTACGACGACATCGTTCTAAAATCGACGCTGCTCTAACAGGCTTCGCAGTCAAAAGAACTGATGTTTATTTCATCGGGCTTGGATTGTGCAGCGTTGAGAACTTTCGCAAGTTCCGCGAACTCAAACAGCCTCTTGTTCGACTCGAGTGTTAAATCGATCTCCGTCGACGCGGCTGGCTATGTTCGGATTCGAAAACGCGTACGTTCCAGCAGACAGCTTGCGCAACGTCGAAAATGTAAATTTGGAGAAGGATAGAACGCCGATTGTAACCAAATAATGCCTCGTTGTTGTATTACTCATCTTTCAGTTCCCTATTGTACGCGAATTGACCAGGAAACTTTACGAAATTATTAAGCAATTTCAAAGATTTTTTTAGTCTGAGAATTTTATATTAAATCCTTAAAATTAATGCGCGAAATTCCATAAAATCGCAAAAATTTGCTACCAAATTATTAAGTGATTAATGTCTGAAAAAACTGGTGGACAAATGTTAAGAAGAAGCTCAGAGATTTTTGAGACTCAGAATTTAATATTAAATCCTTAAAATTAATGCGTGAGATTATATAAAATCGCAAAATTTTCGCGAATTTATTAAGTGATTAATGATTAGAAAAAATGGCGAACAAATGTTACAAAGGAGCTCAAAGATTTTTGAATGTGAGAAATTTATGTTAAATCTTCATAATAGCAATAGTAACAGCAGTATTTTTTTTATATTAACACACACTTAAATAATAGAACCTAGCTATAGGACTTTGGAAATTATAAGCGTTATTCAGTTAAATATTAAGCGTAGAAATAAATTCTTCTCGACTTTTGGGTAAAATCAAAGCTTCATTTAAAACAAAACAAAAAAAAGAAAATGAAGACACATTAATCTCCATGACTTTTTCGCCATTTTCTCGACAGCTTTTGAATACCACCATGAATATGTGTCATTCCCCTGGAAAAAAATTCATTTCCATACTGTTAATTTTTTCAACTTCATCGAAATTCCTACACGTTCGTAACTTCGAAAACAGTCTCTAAATCTCTTCGAACGCACTCGAAATTTTTGTGAATCTCGTAGTGAAGGTGGTAAGAATGTGAGGCATGTCGTCACGTCAGCAAAAATTCAACGTTAATCCCAACGGATTTCTAGCAATCACAGGGATTCTCGATTGAGAGGAAACGATCGATAACAGCGTCGAAGTTGAAGCAAAAAGAAAAAAAAGAAAAAAACGAGAGTCGAAGAACACCTGACCTAGGTGTAATTTCATCGATCCTTCGATCCCGCTGGGGTAGATCACGCTGACCACGCCCGCCAACCTAAATCGATCTACCTCGAACGATGTAATGCCAGGTAATCACGATGCCCGTAATGACTGTGATAACGAGCCACTTCCCGTCCGAAAAGGTGCTCGTCCCTCTGGTAATTGATCGTTGCCGGGGAAAAGACGTGGCCAGGCATCGCTGTGTACCACGAAACTGCCTCGAAATTGATTAGGAGACACTTTTTCTTTCGTTGGTAACGTTTCTTACTAAACGTTCGAATTACGCGACAAAAATTCCATTCTCGTTTTTCGTTTTCTTCTAAAGATGTTAATTACGAGGCAGCTTAACAAGTTTGTTTCCCTAGTAATTTAGATTGCGGATGTTTATTACTAGCGTTTTGTGAAATTCGTTCACAAGAGATGAAAATTTGATTTAGTGATTTCAACAAATTATTGATCGTTTTGTTATGATTCATTGATTGTTTGAATATTTTTTGAATTTTCAGAGGCACTATATAATGTTGTAATTATAATTGAATCGTCTGATATCAGAAACTTTTCAGTACTTATTTTTCTCGACAGTTTATGACAATAGATCCTTCCTCAAAAATACATCTAAAAAAAAAGAAAAATGAAAAAGAGTAGTTATTCGCCTTTTAATTGTCACTTGATTTACTTTATCAAAGAAAATGGCGACTGAGGATGGCCTCTAGAGCGAAAGGGGTTAATAACACAAGAGCTCTTAATTTCAAAAAAATTTCAGTAGAGTCTTAGTTTCCTTGTTTCATTAAATTGCAAGCTACCTTATCAGAAAATGAATTTTCGCATCTTTGCGAAACGGTTGAAAACAGGTTATACTCGAAACGATATTTCGTTAAGCTGTCCGTGTAATGTAAGTTCAACAATGTTTCACTGGAAATGGTTTCAAGACCGCGAGGGACACGATTGTTTATGGCTATCAGAAAATAAATTACACCGAACGAGCTTACGATCCTTGATAAATTGCACGGTCTAACAAGGGAAAAATTACCGGCATACCTAAAGGCATTTTTTTTACTTTCTGTAATAATAGTGCCAGCAGATCATCCGGGATCTACAAGTTTTCACATTCTACCTGTTCGATTACACCTTAAGAACAATGTGCGCAGCTTGCAATCAGTATTCTTTTTTATATACACGAAATATATACCGGTTCAATAAGTCCAATTAACAGTAAACGAGATGTAATTTATTTTTCTTCGATTTGCTTTCGAGACGAACTTTATTTAATATACAACGATTTATCTCTGAACTTTATCACTTGCAAACGGAACGGTAATTTATTATCTTGTTAGTCTGACCATTTAACATACCTATTTCCAATTCACCTCGTAACAATCACTTTGTAATTTACTCGGTGAATATTTATCATTATAATACAATTCACTCGCGAAAGATCACCGTTTTACAAGCTCGGCAAGAATTGATCGGCGAGAAAGTAATTTCATTTAAATTTCTTCGATATCCTCGAAATTTGTCGAATAATTACAATCACATTTGGATTTTGTTTACCAATCAAATCGCTAATTTCTCATTTTACGAAAAATCTGCTTTTTCATCGTGTCTCTATGTTCAAGTGTCTGCCATTTTGTGAAAAATTGAGAAAAATAAAAATTCGCTGCTACGATTACTAGTTTCCTTTTGTCTATTTTAGGAATAAATTTTCTTTCTTGTTTTAGATTAAAAAAAGAAAAACGAGCGCCTTTTGTTTAAATTTTTTGATACAAATTAAAAAGTTTTATAGATAAAAGTGTACCCTTTCCAACGCATGTAATGTTTTTGTAATAAATCAATTTTTTCAGAAAATTTAAAACTTCGTATGTACAATTTTCAATATATTTCAACACTAAACAATTATATTCTTTATAAGTATATTTGTAAGTAATCATTTGATTTAATACTAAATCTAGATACACTTATTTTTACCTGTGGCATCAAAATGACTCAATTTGAAAAAACAGAAAAAAGGAAATAACAGGAATTCGTACATATTCACTTCTTTTATCTAAAGAAAATGGAAAATACATATATATCCCAAAATAATCACGTATAAAATTTTCTCTACCAAAGAAAATGCACTTTCATATATATATATAGAGTCTTCCAACAAAAACGATAGAACTTTGAACTAAAATTAAACGAAAAATAAAAAAGATAATCCAGTTCTCCCTGCTTTATTTTAAAACACATTCCATGGCATTATACACGAAATACAATATCACATAAATAACCATGACGTTTGTGTTAGGTGGAGTGAATACAACAAAAATCATCTTCAGCCATGAAACTATATAAACACACGTTAAAGATCTTATCAGCGATATATTTATTACAAACCATTCATTGCTTATGGACGAGGATATACACGATACGTAACTTCCAATTTCTATGGCGTCACATAGAATTCAAAAGTTCAAAGGAACGAAGAACATTGTCGGAAAATGTCGTCGCGTAATCCCGTCGATTAGAAAATCCTCGTTCAAGAGACACCCTTAAAAATGTTCATCTTTATTCGCGCCATTTCGCACGGCACGAACGAATGGGACAAGTAAAAATTTACAGCGGCGCGCGGACGTGTCCCGGTCGATCGTGAAAGAACAATCGAGTCACGCGTCGAAGGATCCGAAGCGGAAAGAAAGAAGAGACGACGATTGCCTTCTCCGAGGCGTTCGAACGGGCGGCCATTGGAAGGGGTTGCTTTTCAAAAGGACGTTTGTACGTGACGCCGGCGAAGGATTCGCAATATACCCTCTCCCCTTTCCTCTCTTCGATCTCTATCACCCTTGCCTGCTGTCCGCCTTATTTATTTCTCCTTGGCTGTCTCTGTCTCTAATTAACCAGCTCCTTTCGCCTATCTATCCCGGTCTCGACGTTCTCCCTTTGAGATATGGATACATACACGAGCCATTCAGAAGCGAAACTGAAGCAAACTTTGATTTCTTTTGCAAATTTTCCGATCTTAATATCAGACGATTGGCGATTAATTTGATTAATTTGATTATTAACGGGGGAGATGAGGCGTTAAAAAATGGGTAAAGTTTGGGAATTTTTTCACAAGTAATTACTAAATGAAAAATGTAGTCTTTTTCAGAGAATATAAATGTAACTTTCAGCTTTATTTTGCAATTTTTTGAAAGTAAAATCGTACAAAATGGCGAAGTTATTCGCTATTTCCGGTGGATCATTGATTCTGGTGGATCATTGATTGTTGTAGTTTGAATTGGATAGTTTGAAATATACAAAAATTTATTGACTTATAAACTAGAAACTATTACTTAAAATGTAGCCTACGATTTTTCGAAAATTTTAATAATTGTAGAAATAGCCAAAGATAGAAGAAAAAGTAATCATTTTTACCCCCAACGAAAAACAACTTTAAACCTTTTAAAAAAATTAAATAATTGACATATTAAAAAAATCATAAGCTACATTTTAAATAACAATTTCTAGTTTATAAATCAATAAATTTTTTTTGTCTCATCGATATTTCTCAGCTGAAGAAGATGACAGAGAAATGGTTCCTCTTTTTCCTATTAAGCGTTCACAGGTAACTCGATTTTCCTTCGTTCATAAGGAAGAAAATTATGGCTGAGTATCATTTCTACCATTTGCTCACGTTATACACACAAGTCTCGGGGTTAACATCGCTAAAACCATGTACGACCATTTTTACACACAGTTTCTCCTCATATTTCCGTCTCCAACAAGGTACACACCTTGCACTATCGTCGATCCACCACCATTTCTCCATCTGTCCGACAATTTATCTCCTTTCCGGTCTCCCCCCGCCTCCTTTTCTTCGTACGTGTGCCGAATAGACACGTGTTCCCGATTCGAACCAGGGCTGATTGATCGACGAAGGAGGCGCGGACGAGAACGGTACTCAAGGATTCAATCCGACCCTGAGGCTACACGCGGCCTTAATCCTGGAAAGAAACGGAAGCGGAATTGAATCTTCCGTTAGGAAAAGGCTGAGTTTCCTTCCCTCTCTTTGTCAGGTTTAATTATTTCTACCCTTGCGTCCAATGCCGAGAGAGAGAGAGAGAGAGAGAGAGAGAGAGAGCACGATGAAGGGAGAGAGAGAAAGAGAAAGCGCGATAGAGAGAGAGAGAGAGAGAGAGAGAGAGAGAGAGAGAGAGAGAGAGAGAGAGAGAGAGAGAGAGAGGGTTAATTGAACGTTCGCGGTTCAACGAAAGCGTTTCGGTGTTTTTCATCATCTTTGGGAAACCCCCGTGGGCTTGTTTCGAGCTTTCGTGTCGGTGGAAACAGTTTTCTTCCCTTTCCTTCAGGTGTTTCTTTGCTTGAGCTACATGTTCAGGTACGTTTTCTCCTTCGAGTTGTTGTATGTCGAGCGATACGTTCTCTGACCGTCGCATTTTTCTTTCTGAGCATCGTCTTGCTTCGGTTGACGTCTGTGATTCTGAAGTTTTCGCGATTGTTTCTTCGAGCAAGCTTTCTCCGTGCTTTTCTTTCCTGTTATGTCTACCTTTGCTACGAATTTCTTATGATTTAGTGTCTTCTTTTTAATTTTACTTGATATCCTTCGTTGTTGCTTATCTTATTGCTTCTCTTTTCGAGGCTGGAACTATCAGTGTTGAATATATACCTAATTATTGAATATATAGACAACAATGCAAGTTTGTTAATATAGTTTTTATATAGAGAAACCTTCATTTTAATTTATACTTCAGTAAGTGTAAATAACACGCACAGAGGATAAACAAACAGAAGAATATCAGCGTATTTTAGATAGATAATTAAAAATTTCCAAAATTAATTACAGCTGCGATGTATCATTTAAAAGTACAAGAAAAAGTTCAAATAAAACTGTCATGAGAAGAAAACACTGAGAGATAATGGATAAATAGTTCAATAATTTTCGAGAATATTTACGAAATTCTCTATTTCATTATTCCATTGATAAAAAGACTTCCACTGGTCTCCATTCCATTCGAAAAGAAGCACATTCAACCTAATTCCCCATCAAAATCCTCTTTTATACATCGGTCAGTTTTCATTCCACCGATATCTTTCTTTACCAATCTATCATTTCAAATTCCATCGATCTATCATTTTTACGAATTTCCATTTCACCCTTAAATCCCCGTGAAACCATCTCACCGTTCTCCTTCGTCGTCTTTTCCCTTTTATTTCCCTTTGCTATCGCAATTTTTGACCTTTCCCATTTTCACTCCCTTTACATCCCACCTCTGTCATTTATCTCTCCTCCTTCTGAATGGTTCCTGTCGCGCCGTACTAAATGAGATTAATCGTTTTGTCATAGTGATTCGATTAACCTCTCGCAACGCTCGCCATCTCGAACGCACATATGCCGGGCTGCAAATCACGATTTTCGGTCAAACGGGGCCAGTAACGTGCCACAAGGCCCGTCGTTCGTTACGATCTAACCAAAACTACCATCCGCCTAGACATTTTCAGAATCATCAATCGCGATCGTGTTTCGTAAGCAAGATATCGCAACGTTTCGGTGAACGTTCCTCGCGGTATCTCGCTTTAATTACCGTGCGCTCGTAGCATGTACATTTCCATCGCGAAATGTCTGCCGATCGTTCAACAGATAAATTTCGCCCACTTCCACGCTCAATTTTTAGGCCGGTTTGTTACTACGATATCATCGTTATCATTTTGTTTCACACGGGGTACGAAAGGGAATAAAAATGAATGGTTCGTTGCTTTCGTTGATTGGTGGCAGCCTCGTTTCTGTTCAAACTGTTATTTTCGGTTGCAACGAATTCGTGGATGTTTCTTGTTGAGTTCAAGCCTTGATTTTGATGAATTCTTTCTCTTTTCGTTTTTGGAATAACTGTGGTTTGGATTATCGATTAAAATTATTCTTAATTTTAGTACATATTGTTAGATCAACCTATGTATTACAATTCTATCTTTAATTTTCTATTGGTATGTTGATTCAATTAACCAAAAACAGTTGAAATGCAATTCGAAGGGAATAAAATACAAAATAGCTAAGTTGAAAATACTATAATCCAGTCTATCAAGAGACACGCGAGAAACTCGAGGTCTCAATGTTCCTCGATCTTTCCTTCTGTAATATCACCGGTAACAGAATCGATATCGAATCGACTAATTGAAAAGCCGATTGGTGGCGTGTTATAAAACGAAATCGAACGGACAATTTCACTCGACAGGATTCGTGTCGTATACACATACACATATAGGTATAGACATAGAGACGTATATAGTAGAGAGAAAAGAGAAAATCTCCTAACACGATATCGCATTGAAATATCGTCGAGCATTGACAAGCCGGAACACTTTTACCAGCCGCCATCGATAGGTTAATCGAGTCGAACAAATATCGAGAAAGGCATTTAAAATGGTTTTTATCTCTGGCCAGAGCGGCGCGTATTGAATGCGTCGATTTTTCAACCGGAGAAAGGTCGATCTGTCTTCCCGTCCACCCTCATCCCTCCTGCCAGCCACTCATATGCAATATTAGAAGTGGACTGGCCGGTTTTTATTATACATATCGTCATGCGGAAGTGCAGAGGAATTTCAACGGAATACGGAATACCATCGTCTGGATTAAAACAGGAAAAAAGAAAGAAGAGAAAATAGTTGAAATTCAACCTCGAGATATACAGGACGATATCCTCGTTGTAAAGTTAGATTAGGTTTTCAAAGAAATTCAAATTACGTAATCTAGATTTAATTTCGAACTCGCTTCGAATTCATTTCTAGCCTTGACCCAGTGAAATTCAGCTTGAAGCTAACTGTGTCGCGTTGTTTAGAACTATTCAGGATCAAACTCAAGATTAATCTGAACTAAATCTTAATCTAGATTTTAGGCAAACTCAGTCGCGAGTTGTAATAAGTTGAAATTGTAGATTTAATCTAAACATGAAGCAATTCAATTTAAACCTAACATGAAGATTATTGAGATTGTATTTTAGAATTGTTGCAGATGTAACAGTTTCAACCGATACAAAGGTAAAATTATGTAATAAATTGTACAACTGTCTGTCTATAGGTGTAACAGGGTGAATAAAGAACCTACTAAAAGAATCTAATCTATTAGAATACGCATTTTCAGTGAATAATGGAGGAAGGATAGCAATCCAAGTTGAAACACGTGCCATTGAGGGAGCCATAAATACGAGGTGAAAGCTTCAGAAACTTAAGGCCTCACTTTCCTGCCTCTGACGGATCTATCTGATCAAAACTGCTGTCTGTATAAATTTCCTTAATCGTTTCTTAATGTAACGAACGATAAATCAGTTGACAAATGCCCGTGGAACGACGAAGTCGCTTGTATTCAGCCATTTATTCGGCATTCTTGCACACTCCACAATTTTTCCATAATTAAAACGAATCGTCATTATTTTAACACATATTTTTCACATTCTTTCTCGTCTTTTCTTCTTCTCCTTCTTTTCCTTATCAATTTTTCCTACGTCGTTCGACACATTCACGAGCCTCGCGAAAAAGAGCCTGGTTTTCAGACCCCATTGTGCCGATTCTTTATGGTTTCCGCAAAATATTCATTATCCTACATACTCGCATAACAGTTTTCCATTACTCGCATGGAAATAGAATTCTTGGTTGATTTACGAAAATGCTGATCACAATTATCCATTATATCCATCGTGATGTCGTGTTCGAAGAGCCTCGAGAATCAACCAGATGCACCTGAGCACTTCCAGGGGCGAGTTAGGTGATTTTCATTGAACTTCATGGCATGCTCGAGGCATAATTTCGGAAACGAATCGTTTCCAGTGAACAGGGACATCTTAAAGGGGTGTACATACACCGACGACAGACTTTATTGCTCACGTACGTGGGTTCCCATAATTTCAGGGATTCATATAATACCAGGCTATGTCATGCTGTACGGTCTATGGCCCCCTCTCTGTTGAGACAGAGTGCACGGGATGTGCAGTGTACCCCATAAAGGGAATCCTCCCTTGGAATATATGCAAACGCGACTACGTGTCCCCCTCTCTTATCTCCTACCGCACCATCGGTTTCTCTTTCACCCTGTGTTTCCTGTCTATTGTCGTAGTCTCGAGACTTTTCTAATATTCCTCTCGTATCCTTCTCTGTCTTTCTCTCAGCTTTTTCCTTCCTGTTTGTTACGGTCTTTCTACAAATTTTCTCTGTTTCTCATCGTGTTCTCTTCTCTTTAATTTTACTCGTATAAATCGTCCTTCTTTTTGGATTTAATTTATACTCTTCTCTTTGTATTTATTGTATTCCTTTTTTTCTGATTTTTTCTTTTTTTGTTTCCGTGTGTGTTTTTTTTTTTGTAGGTAATTTTCTTTGGTTGTTGATTTTGAGTTGTAGTTTGAGTTCTTAGGCATTCATAGGAATGAGCTTTCGATTGTAATGAGCAACATATGATAACAAAACCTAAATACCTCGATACAACCGAATCAATCACAATTTGTCAGTGTCCACTACTGCGAGTCATTTGTCAAAGTTCGCACTTCAATCATCAGGCATTAAAAGCTTTTGAAAATGCATGTTAACAATCAGTTGATCGATCTCAATACCCATTACTTGTCGTCACACCGATAAACAGAAATCAATCATTGCTATCAGTTTCGCAATTTACACATCGACACTCGAAATTTAAATGTAACACCATCGGAGGAGATTAAAACAATTTCGTTCGCAATAACCATTTGATAATTGACTCTTTTAGTAACTCCCTTCTAAGAAATATGTCCTTGCTAAAAGGATGTTATTGTTCGAAATATTAAAGAAAGGAATTCTTTGAAACGCCCTGTACAAAATTAATAGCACCTTAACCCTTGTTTTATTATAGTATTCAAGCAGTGGTTATTTAATAATAAAATACACACATAATCACCATAATAAATGACAAAATAAAAGGTTAATCTGATCGTTCAATTTTGAAACATCCTGTATATATAATTAATAACATTTTTAATTTGTATCTTCTTACAGTAATCAATTGACAAACATCTAATACCGATACACATACTTAACCATCAAAAATAATTTATAAAGCAGAAAATCAATCTGGTCATTTAACTTTGAAACAGCCTGTATATCCAGTTGATAAAAGTTTCAACATTTCTCTTCTGTTTTCAAATCAAATTGTTTTTGGTATTCATGTACCTACATCAGTATTAAATAATTTGTAAAATAAGAAAGGAATGTGACCATTTAACTTTGAAACATCCTGTATATACAGTTACTAGCATTTCTAACATCTGTTTTCTTTGTTTAATACTGATACACGTACGTAACCATAAAAAGCAATTGATGAAGCAAAAAATCTGTTTGACCATCAAATTTTGGGACATTTTACATACAATTAGCAACATGGTAACCGTTTACAATTAACAATACGTTAACACAAGTGCTGAAATTGATTAGAAAGAAATCATGAAGCAGAAATACATTTTACGGAACACCAAACGTACTTAAACGTTCACAAACCCGACATCAACCATTCATAACCGAACTTCTTCGTTCGTTCTGGAATATTTGCTCCAGAAAAATCAATCAATTCTCCCCGCTCCGCTCTGTCGCAGAGACCTACCTCAATTTCTGCCTCGTCGTCCCTACACGGCTACAACGGGGGAATTTACGATCGCTACGTGCGCCACCGTGTCGATGATGGCTCTCAGGAGGAACAACGGGGCCAAACTACAGCGTACCGGGACTAATATTCGACAGTGGTGAAATTTAATCATCGACAGGAACGCTGAAGGCGGATTTGAATCTAGCTAACGGTAGATTGGCCGGAACGGAGGTCGCCTCGCCGCTTTATTGCCCGCCGTTAATTTACCACCGCGCGTTGCGCTCGATCCGCTTTCAATCGCGTATCCGCCATATACACACCCTTCCTTCCATTTCTACCAAAGAAACGATCGAAACTTTTACCGGTTGTTTTTCCGTTTGCTTTGTTACGCGTTCCTTTTCTCTTTTCTTTCTTTTCGTCGACACTTTTTCGAGATTCCCAATGCTGGCGCGTTAACGATAGCTGGAGATGTATGAACAGGTTTTACGTTGGAATGAAGAAGTGTATGTGTGTATATGCATGTGTATGTGTTGTTTGAAAGGCTTTATTGAACTTCCAGTGATGATTTAGTAATTGGATTTGAGAGTTTGAAGGAATTTGATTGTAATAGAAGTGTTTGCGGGTGGTTTGACGTTGTTTGAAACGGCATAAACATCGTAGTGTACATTGAAATTATATAAATCCTATAAGATCATTCTACTTTTCGTACAGAATTGTTTATTGAATCTTTTAAGTTATTGTTAGCGTCAAACAGCAGCGTAATGTTAATTTAACGAAGAAACAAAAGTTTACTCCAGCATATTTTTTAGATTTCTTAACGATGCAAAATAAAAGATATTTAACCCTGCAGAACTTCATTAACATTCCTAAAGTACGCTTCAAACCGAGTACAACTTGTTAAAACTAAAGTCCACGACGCGTATGTTTATTTAACGAAGAAAATAAAACTTACTGCAGCACATTTTTTAAATTTCTGAACAATGCAAAATGAAATATATTTAACCTCATTAACATTCCAAAAGTATACTTCAAACCTGGTGCAACATGATAAAACCAAACTTAGAGCCACGACGCGTATGTTAATTCAATGAAGAAAGTAAAACTCACTGTAGCACATTCTTCAAATTTCTCAACGTTGCAAAATGAAACATTTAACCTCATTAACATTCCAAAAGTACACTTCAAACCTAGTGCAACTTGATAAAACGAAAGTTGAAATGAAACTTAAATCCACCACGCGTTGAGGATCACCAGGAGCGTGAATCCCTGTGCCGATAAGGCTTGCGAATAAATTCGCGAGGGGTAGAAGAAGATGGCCGATAAAAGGAGAGAAGGTTTTGCAATAGCGAATCAACGATGGGGTCGAGTCCACGAGGTTACGTTGCTTTTGAACAACTGCCTAGCCCGTTTTCCCAGGATACCATCAGCAGTTTCTGACCGAGTACATCATCCCCCTCTGGGGAAAAGGTTCTCCCATGGGAGTCTTATCCCAACTTGCCTTTATAAAGGGGCCAATCCAAAGGATCTACACCCTTCGTACGACTTATATCGTATCGCGAAAGTTCAGATAAGAATTGCAGGGTCCGTGAGTACTTAGACAACGCATATCGATGGGATCGATTGGCGATGTCGTCGCGAGACTCGTAAATTTTCACCAATTTGCAGCGAACCAAACAGGGGATGCTTCTTGTTCGTGGGAAACACGGTGGGGCTAATAAGGGGTGCGAAGGAAGCGTCGCGAATGGAATTCGATGCACTTGGAGACGCGGTTTAATGGAGTTGTTCCTCTGATGTCGAGCACCATAGAGGGTTGGAATTTCAGTGTAATTACCTTACGTGTAATTTCTTTGGAAATTTTGACATAGTTGAGAAGTGTTTCAATTGCACTAAATGAAGTGATATTGTTAATTATGATTTTGCGTTTAGGAAATTTAAAAGGGAGATAATTTTATTACTTCTTTCGACGGAACATTAATATTCTACATTTTATAATATTATATTACATATATATTTTACAAATCAGTGGTTGATATATTTTATTTATTTAATTGAAATAATGGAACATTGAAAAAAATTTTAAAGATTTAAAAATTTGAACAAATGTGAATAAAGAATAATGAAAAATTCGCGATTGATTTTGGCTGAAGTGGTCAAGCTTTAAACAAACATTCGAAGTTTCGTTGTTTCGTAATATAAGGAGATTAATTAATACTTAGGTAACTTTCTGATCTTGTTGAAAAGCTGCTTATTAAATGTTGATCTCGTTGAGAGAATAATTACCTCCTCGACAGCTGATTAATTTCATTAATTAATTGAATTTTTAACTAAGACAAGTTTACAGTGTTGGCCGACCCACTTGCGGCTATTTTCATTGAATTTATACCTGAATTTATCTTTCTTTTGCTTCGACGATTGCCGAGAATAATTTATTAAATTTACTTTTCTCAATTGTAGTGTAAGGCGTGGACTGTGAGAATAGTAGGAAATATTTATCGCAAATTTGAATACGCGCCCGGTGTCACGGAAGCGAAACTTTTAATGCAAAACTGGATGAAACTTTCTTATTCCGTGAAATAAGATATCCTGTGGCCCATTTTTCAAGCAAAATACGTGCAACACAAGAAAATGAACAAAGTTTCACGAATTTGCCACTGATACTGCTATTCTACGTTTAAATATTGCAGTAGAATTTTTTATCTTTTTCTCAAATTTGACTCATAAAATTCAATTCTACTACACACTCAAAGTGTTGACAATTATCCTTCAGTGATTAAAATTTACTACTATTGATACTTTACTCTATACAAAAACTTCATCCCAATTTTTCACTCTTTCTAAACTCAGATCCCAAAATTCAATTTCACTATAATAAACAAAATTTTTTACCTTTTCTTAAACTCAATGCAAAATTCAATTCTATCACAATACTCTAGCTTGTTAGCAATTATTTTTTAATGATCTGAATTGCCCACTATCGATATTTTTTTCTGCATAAAAATTCCAGCCCAATATTTTACTCCTTTTTAAACTCAATTCACAAAATTCAATTCTATCATAATACTCAACATCCTAACAATGATTTTTTAGTGATCTGAATTGACTATTATTTTAACAATTACTTTTTAGTGATCTGAATTGACTATTATTGATATTCTTCTCCAAACAAAAATCCCACTCCGGTTGTTTCCACTTTCTCGACCTCAGTTTGCAAAATTCAATTCCACCGTCACATTCTTCCGTGCGTAAACATCCTAACCTAAAATTACCTATTCCCTCCAAGCTGCTACATGCAAAAATTCACCTCTCCCACAAGACCCAATTAGCAATTACTACACCCGTCCAATCGTCGCGAGTAATTTTTTCGTAACCCCATCGTTACGAGTCATTTCATCGCAAGTAATCTCCTCCGCAACAACGTCTCTCCAGACCGGAACACCGCGATGTAGAACGCCTGGTCCCGTGACGGTCGCGCGTGTACGTGTCCACGAAAGCTACAGCGTGAATTTCAAAGCGGTGTTGTACACGGCTTGTGCCAAGGTGTAGGGAGAGAGATAGATAAAGAGAAAGAGAGACTCGGTTAGAGGATACTCGTAGTTAGCTTCTAATGAGCGAGCCAATCCCCTTACGTGACGAGCATTCGCTAACATCCTTAGAGAGACAGCGTGGCTGGTTCGTTGGAAAAAGTCACGACGCGACGACGACGATGCGTGCCAGGCCAGGCTGTCTGGCGTTGAACAGAGCATGCTAGCTCACTCGCAATTACGCGTACTTTGTTTTCGAATACAATTTGTTGTCATTCCAGCGCCAGCCAGCTAGCCAGCCAGCCAGCCAGCCAGCCAGCCAACGCTCGTTTGTTCGGCCAAACCGGCCTCGTTTTTGCTCGTGTTTGCTCTACCACCCTCTATTCCACCACTTCCAACGCTTTTATTTCCTCTTTCGCGCGCGGCGATACGTTCGTTTGGCCGCTCGTTGTCGCGCTATCGATCCACAACTACAGACCGGTGCACGCGACAACGGGCGCACGCGACCGCGCGGTTGTCGCGCGCGGAACCACGCGACTTTGACTTAAAGGAAACGAACAAATTGCGAGTTCGTTGACTTTTAGAGGAGGGAGAGGGAGAGCTATTTATGATTGCAAGGAAATCAAGTCCTATAATGTCTTGGACCGCTGATTTGAGAAGGTTTGCTGTATTCAACTTGTGTAGGAATCTTCATGTGTATACTAGATGAAATAAATACATTCATCTTTCGATTTACGCGGTATTTTTTGTCCACGGTCAGATAGGTCCAGTTTTCTACGTAACTCTGACTTTTTTGGCTTCTTTTTTAAATCCTTGTCCCAAAATTTTAGTTTGAATTTTGAATTACAGTGCAGATTCTAACACCGAATGTTTCTTTTGGTCTCCTGGAATATTATTCTTTTTATTAACCTGTGCGATTTAAATGTTTTTGTAATTTTCCCAAGATGAAATCCTCGCCCCACAGAGGGCAATTCGAAAATGGACTCGTCTAGAGTTCAAGTTAACCGTATGGTAATAACTCTTTGCAGCAAGCATCAAGCGCAAGGATCTCGCTAAATTTAAATAATAAATAATTACTAATGTAGAAGAATCTTTCATTAAAATTATTCGTGATGTGTACCTGTTTCTACGGACATCCGTTAAAGTGATAGATAAAAGAGAAACTTTAAAATAGTTGTTCATACACGTGCAAGTCTCATTTGAAAGAGACAGGGTATAGCTGCATGAAGGATTATTAAAACACAAGAGTGCACGACCACAACAGTTACAGAACACGTATATTTCTGTAACGATACGTACGTTTCAGCTCAATATGCATCCAACATCCCCGCGAGCTAACTTTCCTCGAGGTTAGGTACATACTTGAAACTATACACGAGCAACGATCCAAAGCCTCGAGCTTTCCGCTCGAATCGACCCTCGTATTTCGGAATACGTCGAAACAAAAATGACTCGCGCAGAACTCGCATCAAAGACTTCTTACACCACCCTTCAAACTTCCCCTCCTCGGAATATTCTCACGCAATTTAACGTTCTTCGCGCAATTTCTTCCTGGGGCCGCTTCGCCCGAACTTCGCTCGAGACGGCAAAGGAAACGAAAATTCGAGTTACTTAGAAACGAATGGAAGTTTCAACCTTCAATTTCCATACGACCAGGTACCAGTGGTCTTTCGAAATCACCAGACGAGGACGACTTTAATACGTCATCGGCGTGATCACGAATTTCGCGTAATTTCGCGCGTTCAACTGTTCCTTCAAATCAATATTATGACTCTAAAGCTACAGTGTATCACCATGGAGGGTTAAAAGTCATAAATTCCTGCAATTCTATCAACTCGATGTGAATAATTTCACAAAAGTATATTTGAAACTCGTCAGTTTGACAGGCTTGGCAGTTTTAGTGTTCAAGTTACCCGGTGAATGGGCGAGAAGAGCGTAGAGGGTTAAAAAGCAGCCTGAACCGACGAACATTTATTTCACTTAAGGGGCGTATATACGCTCGCACGTGAAAGGTGCCACCCTTCACCCTCGAGACGCAATTATTCCTAATTATTCGCGCATCTTCGTCTACGGAACGTGGTGAAAGTTGCAGCAGTAGTTTCTCGCGTTTCGTTTAGGGGCGAAATGGTCAGCTGAGTGGCGGAAGTTAGGGATACTAATCAGGATGATGGTTATTGAGGGAGCAGTATTCTATGTTTAACCGTTTCAGTGTCACGCTGCATGATCGCGTTCTTCGTATTTCGTCTAAAAATGTGTCGCTGTGTTCCGCTCGAATTAAGTTAATACTATGTTTTTAACTAGATGGGGTTAAATTAACCTCAGCGATTTTGAAACTACTGTATCTTTTTCAAAATATCTGCAATATGGTTTCTTGAGTAGCTGGAGTCGCGACGTTATTGTTTCGTGTCACGAAAATTTAGTTTTAATTAAGAAATAATAGGATTAGTTAGTAGAAAAACACGTAAAGAACAGAAAAGATAATCAGAGATTAGCTCGACATAAACTAATAACCATCTTCTAACAAGGAAGTCGGAAAATATTCCTGAAAAATTCTTCATCTAACCTCGATCCTCATATCAAGTCGAAGGGAGAACTGTCGCTCTTCGTTCGTCGAAATTACACAATTTCGCGCAACAGTCGATGCGAACCGCGCGTCCTGAAACACAACCAACGCTCCGAGATGGAACGTGTAAATTCCCCGTGAATTCCCGTCGGAATTCCAGTATCATCGACGCGGCCAGATGGGAGGAGGAGGATAGCAGTCGAGTTCCGCGAGAATTCGAGCTACGTGAATGCAATTTGATTCATAAGTTGCGTTCTCGCGATGAAGCGCTCTCGCGAAACCCCACTGGCTGTCGTATTTACGCCCTTCCTTCCCCTTTCTGCCGCTTTTAAACGAATTTCTCGGGACGACGACGGGACCTTATGCAGTACACGTGCCATAAACGAGAACTCGACTCAGCATTCGGCCCAGCTTCGCATCTACAGGGCTGAAAGAGACGTATATACACGGCATTGACGAAGAAAAAGGCAATTTCTACGCGAATTTTATTCGACTCGCCCCTCTCTGTATGTACGTACGTATGTACATATATATTTCACATTTTATTATTACGTTTTTGCATTTTCTGCTCGTACCAGTGTCTTCCTCCCTTTCGTTTCGTAATTCCTCTCCGTTTGGTGCTTTTCTTTTTTTTTTTTTTTTGGTACTTCTTTTTTTATGTGACTATTCTACTCTGTATAAATACTTGTCTAGCTTTCTGTTCCTTCTTTTTATTTATGGAATTCTTTACTTTACGAGTTTCACTTATCATAATGGTATACTTACCATTGAGGTACGTATTGTACTATTTATAAATATATCTTTAGCTTTTGTCATTCTTTTAAATTTATGGTGCTCTTTATTTCATCAGTTTCACCTATCATAATATTGTATTTTATTTTTAAGGTAAATATTTATCAATTTTCTTGTTTTATTTATGGTGTTCTTTCATCAATTTTTAAGTAGGAAGTAAAAAGTGTAATTCTTTTGAAAGATTGTATGGTATCTCCGAATGAAGAAAACAAAGATAGTCGAGCAAATTGAAAATTTTCTCTTCTTCGTTACTTTCTATTCTATTCTTTGACAATTATTCTATTGTTCTCGTACTCTAGATTCTGTCACTACTCTAATTCATAGGAAGCTTAGAAGAATCCGAAGGTGAAGTGGAATTAAACAGGACAAGAAGTTCTGCAGTTATAAAACAAAGACTAACCAGAAAAATACTTGAAAGTGTAACAGAAAGAAGTACAATCACGTCGTTTAGTATTGAAATTTTTGCGAACATCCGCTTACACTGAATGCAAAAATCGAGATATCAACTCTCAAATGAAAATCAAATCACTCACGTTCAAAAGAGTTCGAAAATAAAAAAGAGAAAACGAAGAACGAACTGTTCAAGGAAGAACATCTCGAACAATAGTACCAACAATTGTATAACTCCATTTCCGGTAGCTTCAGCAATGTACTCCGAGTGAAGCAGGTTCTCCGATCGAGGCGCGATCGGTGTGCACGCACGAGTTCCGCGGAATATTGGACACAGTGACGGGAAGATATTGAAATCCTCTGCTTTGTAACGCAGCGAGCCTTCGAACACGGTCCCGCTAGCTACGTGATCACGTTACATTAGCAAGAGACCAGTCTTCGCGTGCTTTACCAGCCTCTGTCTACGGTGCACGTGGATAGGATATACGTGGGTAGAGGGGAACGAGAGAAAGAGCTGACACGCTGATGGACGGAGGAAGAGACGAAAGGATGAGAAATGAGACGAGGCCACGGAGAAATGGAGGGACCGACACTGTGGGTGGAGGTGAACTGTTGATGTACGAGAGGAAAGGAGGAGAACGACGAGAAGAAGAGATCAGGTGAGTGGAGGAGGTTCAGGAAGAAATTTGGTGAATGATACATAGGTGAGAAAAGGGTTTGAGAAAGGGACGACAGAACAGGAGACTAGAGAAGTGATAAGGTTCTCGAGTATACAGGGTGTGTTATAAAATATGAAACCTAGAAGAGGATAGGAGACAGAAAAGTAATGAAAAAGTGTTTGTACAAATTTGCATCCTGTTTAAGTTTGTATCAGAGTTATAGCCATTTTTGTGTTTCAATGATTCGCAACTGTTTATCTTCATATATCAAATGAAATATTTGCCATTTCTTCGTTTGCATATTTGTTCGTGATTATTGACTTAATTAACGAACTTTTGATTCATAATGTGCAGTAAATTAAGAGGATTATCGAGTGCTTTTAGCAAGAGAACAAACTAATACAAAAATGGAACAACGATTCTGTGAAGATTAATATATTATACACCGTTGAATTCGATTTAGAGAAACGTTGGTAGCCTTCAAATCTCGAAACAGATTTCCTTTATTATTCCTTTCTGAACATTTTTTTCGTATGCTGAAAAGCAATCGAGATATTTTCACTGATCGAGTCAAACGAAACTCCCAGTATATTTTTCCGAAACAGTGTTTTACGTGTTTCAAATTTAACAAATTATTTCTTTCGACATTTCTAGCTATTGACATTTTCCCTAATTATCTCCCCGAAAAAAGAAAAATGAAAATATTATCGTCGTTGCACTCTCAAAACTCTTCGGCCACTCGACAATTCTACGAGAGAAAGAATGACAAAAGAATTAATTGCAGGCCACTGATATTTTCTCTAATTACCTCCTCAAAGAATAAAAATAAAAATTCTATTGTAATTGCACTCTCAAGTCTTCGGTGACCCGACGATCGCTCGACGAGAGTGAAACAATAAGAAAAGAATTAATTACTAGAAACAATTCGCCTTATACAAACGAACGATAGCCCACGTGCAAACTGAAACAATCGCCGACGCTTATTTCGAAGAGAGTATATCTTTCGCAATTTTTTCCCATCGCTCCCCTAGCGAGGAATTGATCCGGGGGCCGCGACAGGCGGAGATTAAAGCGCGTGGATCACGAAGGTGGGGCGAGGGCTAATAAACTTTCCGCGGTATTAGCTGGCGATGGTGATTCTCTCGATATTACGTCTGCCTCGAAACAGGGCCGCCCACGAAATCTTCCGATCCGCATTATCATCGAAGGGAAATTACGTAGCCTCGGGTGAAAATGTTACCGATGATCCAATGGAAACGTGTTTCATGGCGTGGTATTACATACTGATTAACGGTATTATTTTTCAGATCGTTCGAATAGGGCCATTATTGGCCAGAAACTGGTTCGTGGCAGCTGTCGAACGTTTCACGAATGTCTCTGAATGATCCTCCGGCAAACTACGAAATATCCGTGATGGATACGACGCCTTTTTTTGGTTTATGGCCCTTTTCACACTGAATGTTACCGGCTCGTGTTGAAAAATGGACGTTTTATGTTCTGTCCCGTGTTTTTTCCTCTATTTTTTTGTTCGTGTTTCGATTTCCTTGCTTTTTCACAATAGTATTGTTTTCGAATGGTAAATTGAGGTTGCCGTTAGAGTTTTCGCGGTTATTCGCGGAGCGCTATGTTTCACTGATAGCCTATACCGCGAGACATTATTGCTACGCGGATAAAAGGAACAGTAAAATTCTACATGTTTCTAGTTTCTATATATACGCTCGAATTTGATTTTCTAAACGGAGAAAATTCAAATTCTTTTTTTCGGTAATAGCTCACCAGAGCTGTGGACAGTTTTCCCATTTTCTGGCGATGGAATTTTCTATCCGGTTGTCCGGGACATTCCGTATTTCAAAGCACTAATTTTTTAGTTCCACAATCTTTCGTCTTTCCAGTAATTAACTTTTCAAAGACTGTTTCTTTATTTTATATGTCTACTGATTAAGAGTTTTAAATCTCCGAAAGTGTCGAAGTGTCATTTTTCGAGGTCGAATTATTATATATTACAGATCATCGAGTTTGCAATGTACACTACATTCAGATCGATTCTCGTTCGAGCAGCATATCTCACCAGCCTGAAAGGGTGAATTCACGAACTTCAACTTCGAGGAACTTTCGTATTACAAATTTCTGTAACTCTGAATTTCAACTTCTCAGACGTGTAAATAAACTACCACAACTCTCTTTTCACACTAATTGCCACAGCCTTCGATTTCCTAAAGTATGAAATTCCAACAACAATCGTACTCTCGAACATTGCAAATCCTCAGGCATCGAGCTGATCGATCCATAATTCCCCAATAAAATCGTACAGTTCAACTGTTCGTCTTAATCAGCAACGAACGATACTCGATACTCTGTTCTAATAATAATAATCGCGATTACACAATCATTGGTTCCATCGAAAATTTCGCTCGAGTAGTTCGCTCAGCCCCCGGAGGATTCACTTTTCCAAGGACACGTTAAGAGCCTTTTAATACCCCGTTCGCGTAAACGTGGCCAGTACAGCGCAGGGCCAGCAACACCCCGGCGTAATAACATAATGGCGTGTTACGGGTATTACGCAGATTACGCAGCTTTCGTTCAGTCACGCATGACGAATCCCAATTGGGAGGGGAAGAGAGAGAGAGAAAGGGAGGAGAAAGTCCCTGGCTCTTGTTCGCGGTGTTTATGTGGCCTGGGGTGGGGAGGGAGACGACCCATTAACAGATTAATGATTTCATAAAGGCCACGACTGGCTAATAAATGGTATTAAAACGCAGATCTAGGATATGCATTTCGCGATGAACGCGATAGGAGTTTGTGATTTTCGAGGAGGGTGGTTGTTAAATGCTCGATAAGCAGAACACGTCGGAATTTCTGATTAACGTGGAAAGCAACATCGTTTGAATTACTCGAAGGAATAGCGTACAATTTTCTCGAGGATAATTTGTTTCGTTGATGTTCTAGATTAATTAATTGCTTTTTCTTGGTGTTTGGGAATGTTTAATTGCTTATTGTTCTCAGGTGGTTCATGTTTTTAAATTGGAAACACAATTTTCTATAAAAATTTGAATCATTCGAGAATTTCTTGGAGAAAAGTGATTTTTCTGATATTTAAAATTAATCAGTTGCTGTTTGCTGGTGTTTGAGAATGTTTGATTGCTTATTGTTCTCAGATAGTTCATAATTTTAAATTGGAAACACAATTTTCTATAAAAATTTGAGTCACTGGAGACTTCCCTGGAGAAAAGTGATTTTTCTGGAATCTAAAATTGATCAGTTGCTGTTTGCTGGTGTTTGAGAATGTTTGATTGCTTATTGTTCTCAGATAGTTGATGTTTTTAAATTGGAAACACAATTTTCTATAAAAATTTGAATCATTCGAGAATTTCTTGGAGAAAAATAATTTTTATCGATTACTTTTCATAATATTTATTTAACATTATTATTCAATATTTTTTGTGACATTGAAAGTAATATTACAATTTTAAACATTTCCATTCTTTAAACACGGATAATTATATAATATCGAATACATTTTCCTTCCTTTTTGAGAAGAACATCACACATAATTGATTCAATCAGAGAAAAATTGAGTCCCAAATTGCTCTCACCTTTCTAAGTTTAATTAAATCACCTTTACTTCGTGCAACATTTAATTTTCAACGTTTAATAGAATAATTTCATATACATCCAACACGTCCGCAACTCTTTTAACTGAATTAAAAACTACCCCTGTTCACTTTATTTGCTATCCACCTGCAATTTCCTATTTTAACTTTTAAAACCCTTCTATATCACAGAATAAATATACAACTCGCCCAGTCTAATCAAATTAACAAATTACTTCTGATACACCAGAAATTCTATATGAAATAAATCTCGTTCCATCTGGCAACTATATCTTTACCACTCGATCATGATTCATCAATCCACCGAACCACCATAAAAGACAAGGGAACTACTGCCTCTTAGAGATAACAATATTTCATCGAATGGAACAAGGCTTTCCTGGCCTAACGACGAAAGATTCTCGGTTCTTTCCTCGAACAGGGAGAAATGGGGGTGAAAACACTTGATGGCAGATCGAGAGGGCCACTTTTTTCCACGGGACAACACGTATCGCTTTGAATTAAACGGAGAAACCCTGGGAAGAAAGGTACGGGGGACGTTCGAACGCTTATGAAATCAATTTCGCTCGAATGAAAAGTGGAATTACGTCGAATAAACGTTCCCCTTGGCTGCTCGTCTTTGTCACGGATCATTGGAGCTGGCTAGGCTCCGTGGATTTTATATTACCGTCGTATCATCGAAACCCTGAAGGGCTTCTGATGAACAGACGTGATCTGATCCAATCATGATAAAGAAAAGAAAATCCTGTGCAGTGATACTGTTTAATTGAGGGTTGAGAAAGTTAGGATTATTAGGAGGAACGTTCTTCTGTGTATCATAATAAAATTACAGCCAATAGTGTGTACACTGAAATAGGAACTTCTTCTTTTTTCTCTGTAAATTGGGTTTTTAGAAAAATAAAAATGTGAATGTAAAATTGTTGAAACGTGAACAGAGGAATTGGATAATTTGGAACTGCAAAAATTTTCTATTTCGAATGCAAAACAAACGAACAGTCACACATCTCTAGAATCTACTGATACATATTTTTAAAGCAACACTATAAAAAAAAATATATATATATATAAGTAATCCATTTAAGAACTGTGTTTTCTATGACATTTTTAAAGTAAAAATATAAAAAAAAATAATTTAAGCAATATGTTTCCCATGTCACTGTTCTAGGAATAAAAAGGAAAGAAAATATAGTTTTTCGCTAAAAATATAAAAAAGAAAACTACATTTAAGCAGTATGTTTCCCATGTCACTGTTCCAAACACAAAAAAGAAAGAAAATACAGTTTTTCGTTAAAAATTGTCTATCTCAATTGCAAAACAAGTGAACAATCACGCATCTCTTGAATCTAACGATGCATGGAAAGGAAAATATATAAAAAAAAAAATTTCCAAGCACTATATTCCTTTCTTCACCGTTCCAGTCTTAAAAATAAAAAGAAACAATAACTCCTCGTTGTACCAACTATTTTATTATCATTCTCCATTACCGTGTTATTCTAGAATCTCCTAGAAACCTACATTCCATCTAATCTTGCTCGAACGAACATTAACATAAAGCGAAAGCACAGACATTTCTTCGCAGAGAATGCGAGCAGTGGCCTGAAAATTCTGACGTAATCCCATAAACGCTCTGACGATGGGGTGGTGGTGGAAATATGGCGGAGGACATTGGCGATGGTGGATGGGTCTGAAAATGAAATTCCGCGGAGAGGCGAATTCCATTCACTTACTTGTATGCGCACGGAAAATCGAGTAGAATAGGGCAAGTCCTTCCGCGTTTACGTATGCATTACCGGCGCTGTGAATTTGCGAGGGGAATAAACCGTGGGCCGCAGTTAATTAAGCGCGGTATTAATTAAGGCCGGTCTTAAGGATTTCCTCGAGAATGTCCTGCATTTAGCGGTGGCAACCTGCAAAGATGATTTCGCTACAAATGGAGAGGCTTCCGATAACTGATGTGCCACGATCTGGGTTAAGTATTCCCCGTGTTACACTGACACACATAAATTAGCACAGTTTAATTTGCATGCAAATTGTGCCTCGCGGAATTAGGCGAAGATGTGTCTTCGAAATGATTCGAGATGGAAACAAATTTCGAAAGATTTATGTACGTTATTTTTATGTACTTTTGTGTATTGAATTTATAGAATTTCTTTTTTTGTTTGTTTTTATTGAACTGTGTGATTTTTCTTGTATGGGTACATCGATTTTTTGAAACATTCTGTGTATTAGAGTTTGATGATTCGAGAGTACAGTGCTGGACGAAATTATAAAATACTAAATATTACAAATAGTGCCAGTTTACGAGATATCTCGCGATTTTTGCGCGTCAGTCGAAAGTGATTGTGATGATTCTAATGGTAAGTGGTAAAAGTGGAACATTTTGGGCGATTTGTAAAGTAAATTAATTTCTGAAACCATTTATATACGGATAGTGAGAAAGAAACGAAACTGTCAGTTTATCGAATATAACCAAACAATAAAACAATAAAAAATAAAAAGAACGAAAAAGTGTTTCAAATAAAATAGACGATTTTTCTGTTGACACTGACGATTACGAAAGTTCGGACAGTGAGATTGTTACACAAACAGAAACAAAGTAAATAACATGTAAAAAAAATGTAAATCGTGTGATTTTTCTTTTTGAAAATAAATATTCTATCTGACGATGATTTTTAACTATTAATAAACCATAAGTGATATATAAACATTTGATATAAAAAGAAAAATGGCTGGCTACCAAGGAAAACTGTTAAGTAAATAAATATCTGATATAAAAAAAAAGAAAAAGAAATGGCTGGCTACTAAGGAAAACTGTTTACGATTAAAATCCTTACGGTGTTCGCGAATGTTATGCTTGCATCAGAGTTCCCGTAATTTTTTCCGAATTCAACTCATCAACCAGGAAATACGCAAGTTCATTCACGGAAGAAGCTGCGGCCGATGAATCGAGCACGATTTAAGAAACAGTGCACGTTGCGACGCATTTGCACGCAGCACGCGTCGTGACAATCGACGGAAGGATACGCGTAATAGTCGTTCAGCACGTGAAACAATGACTACTACGACAATGATAACAGACAGACGGCCTGACCTCGATCGACTGCTGCACATGCAACTCGTACACTGACATTTAAGTCATGACTCTCCTAGTCGTGCCTTGTTGAATGTACAATTAGATTGGTTCCTGTGATCCGGAACATCTAGAGTCTTTGGAAAATAGAAGACTTTTCTCGTGATCTTTTCTCAGGAAGTTATAATTATTACAAATTTCTTTCTATTCTTTTTTTTTCTGATTAACGATTGATAAATCGCCGATCGAATAGCGTTCCTTTTTTCTTTTTATTAATTTTTCGTTCCCTTTCTGAAATTTCTTTGCCACATAGGCGTGTCGAGTGATAGCTATTTATTTATTATACTAAATTATTGACCCTTTGAGTACTATTTTGAATATTTAGTCCGTCTGTCCAAGGATGTGTTTTAACTAAAATATTCGAAAGGTATGAATACTATTTTGCATCGTAAACTTAGCTTTCGTGTCAATTTTGATTCAGAAAGAATTTTCCATCGCTAATTTGATAATTTTACAAAGAGTTCCATTATTTCGTAATATTTTATTTTCCGAAGAATTGTCTAAATTTGAAATTTCCCTCGCTTTTTCTCACAGAACGAAATGTCCCTTTTAACTAAATTTCGAATCGTAGAAAAATGTATTTCTTAATTTCTCCACAGGAAGGACACTTTTTATTTTATTCATTGTTTTTTTATGTTTAATATTTTATTGTTTGAGAATAAGTGGTAAGATTTTGCGGAGATTTGTTACTTTAAATTGTTTCGGAATTGCACGAGGTGCAGAGGGGATTTGAAAGTGGTCGAACCTAGGAATGACGTTGGTCAATTCCTCCAGGGAAGGTTCGAGCGGAAAAATCCTGACACTTGCATTATTTTCCTCGAGCCACGGCAATAAGCTTACGGATGCGACTTCGAGGAAGTCAGAAACTTGGAAAAAAGCGGCGGAAGGGGCAGGGTCGTAGGAGCAAATGGTAAGAATCAGCTCCGGGTGACTGGAATATCGTGGGACAGTTTTCCGATAGCGTGCATTCCCTCAGCCAAATACTATGTCTCCGGTGCACATATGCGCCGGCAGGATGTTACTGAAATTCACCATCTATTCCAACATTTAATATACATTCTAAAATGTTCTCTCATCTTTCTCTTGTCGAATTTTCAACGGACAAACATTTTATAATTTTGAAAGAAATACTTAAAAGAATTAAACATTTAGCCTAGTTTGCAGATTGGACGATCTTTCTGGAAAATTGTTCACATCTTTTTCTCGAAGAAATTGAACACTTCGAGTACCATTATATTTTAAAAATTCGAAGATTCTCATGTTTCAATTTTTTTTTTTTTTTAATCTCCAACATCGATGGGTGTTTATGCAAATGCATATTTTTAGAGGAAATAGACGAAGAAATAAAAGTTGGGTGAAAATGTGCTTTGTCATTAGGCGATTTTAAAAATGTGTTTTTCTATTTTGTTTTTCTATTTCTCACATATTAATAATCAGACTATAATTTTTCAGTCTCTATCTATCTAAGAAATATTGAATCTGACAGATTAGTCATCGATACAATTGAACTTTACAGCTGCACCAATGCACTTCTAAAAGTACTTGCATTACTTGATTATACAGCTTATTAAATAGTGCAGAATTTTTTTCTATTTGCGAAAGAAACAAAATTACACTCTGGTCTAGTGAAATACAAGCTGTAAAGTTCATCAGGGAGTTTATTTATTTTTATGTTATTTTTATACTTGATTTCTCCCATCCTACAATTTTCTTTCTTATTTCTTTAGAAAGTATCACTTTCTTGTGAGTTCAGCTACGATTTACCAGACACCCTTGTGTATACACACGTATATCGAGTTTCGCGCTACAAGGGTGTACACGATCGCGTTCGAAAGACGATTCTTCGGTTTTCGTTCCCCGATTCGATCGGTTCTTTTCTTTCTTTCCCTTTTTTTTTTCTATCTACCGGCCGTTCGCAGCCGCGCCCGATGGCAAATTGGACGTGGAATTTCATTTCACCTCGGATGAGAGGCCGCCCTGGTACCGGAAAGGAACGAAAGCTTTCCGGAAGAATGCAATATTCCGCCGGGCCAAGAAGACAAAGAATGTCATCCGCACGCGAAACTGGATACCCAAATGAAATTCAATATGGCAACGCAGAAATCATCCTCCCCTCCTCCTTCCCTTTGATACACTCTCTTGCTCTGGATCTCTGTGCTTCGATCTCTCTCTCTCTCTCTCTCTCTCTCTTTCTCTCTCTGGATTTTTCGCGCGCTTTCTCTCTCGCTCTTTGGATTTCTCGCGCGCTCCCTCTCTCTTGCTCTCTGGATTCTCTCTCTCTCTCTCTCTCTCTCTCTCTCTGTCTCTTGCTCTCTAGATTTTTCGCGCGCTTTCTCTCTGTCGCTCTGGATTTCTCGCGCGTTCTCTCTCTATCGCTCTGGATTTCTCGCGCGCTCTCTCTCTATCGCTCTGGATTTCTGGCGTGCTCTCTCTCTCTCTCTCTGGATTTCTCTCTCTCTTTTTCTCTCTTTCTCTCTCTCTGCATCGCCGTGGCTTGCGACTGTTGCACACCATAGGGACGCGATTGGCGCACGGGGTTGCATCCCCGAGCTTTATGAAACCGATTCACCGAGTGGATTCTTTATGGAAAGCGAGTTTCCAGTGGACGATCTCCGGACGGTTCGAACAGTAGGCGATGGTGTTTGGGGAAGCGGCCGGTGAATTGATATTCGAGATACAAGGGGAGGCAAATAATTTACTCTCGTTCCATTTTTATTTCGGATTATTCGAAATAAACGATCCCCCTAGAGAACTATCCAAAAATATTTTCCTCTTTTTTCTTTTTATTCTTTTACATCTATAATATTCGTGAATTATGAAAGCACATTTCTCCTCCGTCTTGTTCGCCAGGAAAAAAAAGGGGGTAAAAATTCCACGGGTAAAAATTATGAAAATTCCGTCTAATAATTCCTCCAGTGGCGTGTAATACCAGTGGGACTTAAAAGCGGTTCCGGTGGAACCCTTTAAATCACGCCATTTTACGTCACGACAAGTAAGCTCGTTTAATTATACTCGTAATCTCCTTGACGTTCGGCCCCGTTAAAAAAATTGATCGCCTTTCCTCGACGATTGAAAGAAACATTAATGGAGCTTTCAATGATCAATCGACGATGTCCTCCTTCTTGATCTTCCTCTCTAGACTTCTATACTTTTTGATCGTAAGATACTCTCACAGCGTAATCACTTCGTTTCTTCTTCATAGAAGACGAACGTTGTACAATTAATTAGCAATCGTCAATAGGATGTCTCTCCTCTTTCCTCCTTTTCTTTTTCAACGTTCAATTTTCATTTTCCACCTAACTAACCGGTTCGTATATCGAGATGCTGCATTTCGTTTGACTGAAACCTTGCAAAATGGTCGTTGGGAAGGAATAAAGTGAATAGGAGTGTTATGGGCAGAGGCCCCTAATGTTTCACCGTGGAATTTGTTTCATTGATGCCGATGTAGGCTCCACTTGGATAGTTCTCGTGTCGAGATCGAATCGATTCGTGCGTGAAGGACACTTGTGACTTGCAAAAGGGTTGAAAGAGGGACTTTATTAGCGAGTGATGTATGTTATGGCAGTTAAGAGGATGTAGGTTGTTAGTATTTTCAGCCGAGTGTATCGGCTGAGAGATCTCGAAAAAGTTAGGAGAAAAAAAGAGGAGTAGCATTATTCCTTTTTTTTTTGTTTCTTTCCACGTGGAAGAGTAGCGTAATGTTCGTTTAGTTCAGCGAATTTCAGTGGTTTTAATCGCTTCATTTAGTTTCCACGTATCGAATTCACAGAATTCGATATTTTCTAATGATTCTAGTTATTGATTCGTCGTATTGATACGCCTTGTTTGCTCAATTATTGCATTTTTGATACTGCTTCCTTAGTTTATGATATAAATATACACGCACTTATTGAATTTTTGTGTTCTTAAATTTGGCAATTTACAAATTTTCGCGTTTCCAAATTTCTAAGGTGTCTCCTTTTCGAACCTTCCGACTTAGACCCTAAGATCTTCGAGTTGGCAAATATTCTACCCTCGAATTCTCAAATAGATGGTGTATTTAAATATCCAAGTGTTCACAATCTCAAATTTCGAGTACCTCGAATTTTCACATTCTCAAATCCACATCAAAACCTCATTAAGTTAGGTCATCTCACCACTCTTCTCAAATCTATCCTTTCACAGCTACTCGAACCCAAAAAACCCTGAGACTCTCAATCGCAAACCACAAAAATGAATTTAATTCTTCATAATTAATTAGCGAAACCCTAACCAGCCCTAGCTTCCAAGGCCATCAATCTCAGACTTAATGCTCCGACATCAATCGTTGCGCCGGTTCAAAAGCGACAGTGGTCCGTTTGAATTTTCCACGAGACGAGAATACGCTACCTGGTCGTTCCCTCTGTCGAGAGATCAACGTGGACAAATTTCAACGCGGCGTCGCGCGATCTGCTCGATGTTACCGGATAGAAGGGATAATCTTTCCTGCCTGTGCACCATTATCCCAGCTAAATTGGTATCCATTGTTTGTTGATGGGCCTGCTAATTACCTTGCGCCGCTCACTGACGTCCTAAAGGGTTCGGGGATTAAGTAGATCGGTTGGTATTAGTCTGCGGTTCCTGGTAAATGCGTACTGTCTAGTACAGGTCGCTCCTTGCAATAAGTTTCCTTAATGCACGCGCCACCGCTGTATCGAAACGACCGGATTAATGAGCCCTTGTGGCCCGTGAACTCTGTCGATTCCCATAAAGGAATCAGTTAAGACAGCTTGCACATCATATCGCAAATGATACATTAGTCAGATGGACTTGGCAAAGCTTGCTCATATTATACGAAAAATAAATATCTATTTTTCACGTTGAAATTTGCATAATAGTTCCAGTGGAAGTTCACGGATATCTTGCAAACGTGATCCTTTTTTTTTCTATAATCTATACGTTACTGCATTCCTTTTAATCGATAGCTGTTCTCACAGCATCCGACGAGTTCAAAGTAAGCTTATTTCTTGACATCTACAATTTGTGTCTTGAAAATAATTTGAGAAACCGAAGGAACAGTTTCTTCGAAGATATCATCCGATTCATTCACTAGGGCATCTTTGTTCATTCGTCAGAAATTTGTGTTCGTTCATTGGTCATTTGGCCCAAGTTTCACTTAATCCTATGTCAGATGTCTAACTGAGATTGTTATTGTCAAATATTGCTAAGATTGTGTTTCAGGATGTATGGACTTAGTAATGAAACAGCTCGCTTATAGGATTGGTATTCAGAGGATGAAATAAAGATTTGTGAATTCTAATTTTAACAGACTTGTGGCTTAGGTGTTTATTCAGTGGACATGTCACCCTACGAAGTGTCTTTGAAAGGATCCTTATTCGTTCTATAGCGGAGTATCGTTTATGGTGGTTCACCGTTTGTTCAGTGTTTATTGCATGCCTAGCTCGCGACCACTCGTGACCCCCATAAAACGCGCCAAGTGGGAGTAGGCGAAACTGGATAAAATATCTTTTATTACTCTGTGACCAGAGAACGTGAGATTTGAGATAGTCGAACACTACCTAGGTAACAACAACTCTTCCATCCCTTATTAATACCTTTTCAAACGACCAGAATATTATACGGAGTGTTTGGTAATTATTGATAGAAAAGGATGATTCTATAGTGTCTTTCAATAGGAGCGATAGAACTTTGAATTGAAATAGAAAGAAAAATACGTAATATAATTTATTACTCATCACTTCATTTTAAAGTGCATTCGATGGCATTATACAAAAAGTAGAAGATCTTGTAAATAATCACCATAAATAACAATTCTTTTCGATGTTGTATAAGGTTCACTTAATTTCAGATGATGAGTGCTAAGTATGAAATTTTTCGAGGATAAACAAGAGCTAAGCTTGAAAATTTAAATGCGTTAATTATTGTTAGTTTGCAGACTGTTCAAACGTAATATTTGATGTATTTTAAATTAATATACGTTTATACAGTCTTCTCACTTTGAAATTCTTGCTTCCTAGTCGGATCACGTGATTTTGAGTGAATTAGATCACTTTTTTTTCTTCATTCGAGTATCTTTATGATTAAAAGTATGATAATTATTTATATAGGGATGCTTTATATATAAAAAACGTTAATTGAGGATCACGGTGTTCGGAAAAAGTGAAAAAAACTGCGATAAATGTTAAATCTAAAGAAACGACAATAGGACAAGCTGCAAAAACGTGTCAAATAACTCCATTGCTGGTGAATTACATTTTTTCACGTTGATTCTAAAGATTTCGTTACGAAAATCTCAGTTTCTCGCAGAAATTTCAGAGCGAATCAAAATTTCGGGCAAATCGAATATTTCTCACTTTCTCGTTTGCAAAAGACATATCTTTCAAGTTCGTTTTTTTCTTTTTTATCACTAACGTTCCAATCAAATAGATATTAGGATATCAATCTGCAATAAAAAATTAACTTTCTAATTTCAGCTTATTATTTTCTTTTTATCGTCAAACAGAAACTGATCCGTTGCAATTTATGGTCACTCATAATCAGGATTAAACCGAGAACAGGATTCTTATCTACATTAGTCATACAAAATGACTCAGTGTACTTTCTCCGCGTGGCAATCGTTCATGCAACAGAACGCATCTCGTTTTTGAATTCGATCCGATCTACGTATCGGAATCTGTCTGAAATCGACGTTCCTTTCAAACTTAAAAACGTGGAGGATCCGCAAAAGGCTCCTGGAGCCGTCCATTTATCCTCCTCCGTGATTTCCTAGCATCAGCCAGTCGATGCACGAAGCCACGACACCCACATCCTTACGAAAGTGAGGCGGAACGCGTTCAGGACACGCACAAATGCCAGAGACGTCGCTTGGAAAAATGTAGCTGGCCATCCTATCTGTTGAAAAATGTCAGCTATCTCGATAGAATATCGAATCGAACTGGTTCCCCTCAACCCTTGAACCTTCGACTACTCATTGTCCCCCTTCGTCCTCCTTTTCCTTATCCATTTGCGCGTTTCGCGGAGTCTACCGTGAAAAACGTATCTTCTTATCAGCATGCGAAAGAAAAACCGACCGAAAATTGGCCCCTCTTTTGTGGGAAAAATCGTTCTCCAGCTGTTTCCCGAGGAATTGTTCTAGCTGGAACGATAATGGTGACACATAGGAGGTCGTTTCGAACGATTCCAGCTAGGGTGTCTAGCTGAGATTAGAGTTTTCGGATGACGAGCTCGGTGCAGATTGGTTTTACAGCTATTTCGACGTTTGATCTCGTAATAGAGGCGTATTTTTATTCTTGCCTCGTTAAGGTTCATGGTTTTTGATAGGGGAACGTTTAGTAGTTATCAGAGTTATTGGTTTAACTTTGATCTTTGCTCTTTCTGAAAGAAATTTCGGAATTTGGAACACCTCTTCGGGAATCTTGATTGCACGAAGTCTCAAAAGACTTGGCTTGTAAATTAGATCAGAATCTTGGTCAATTGGAAAACTTCTGAACTGTAGGTAATTACTCTTGAATGTTCGGCGATCAATATGGAGAATAATTGGATAAAATTATAATGTTAGTTTGACAGATGTGATTTTTCGTTAGAGAAGAAGCACGAAAATACTATTCGTTTGGTTCTCTTAATTTTCATGAGTCTATTAAATAAAATACTATTACAGAAAGTAATTTTAAATACTACATTTTAAATACTTTATTCAATTTTTTGTTTTAATTTAACACAAATTTTATGACATTGGGAATCGATTGTTTCACAATTTTTTTTTACCGTAAAAAGAGATTCCCAAGTGTATAATAAAAATCGAAGAAACCAAGAAATATATTGTCTTTGCAATCTCAGAATTAAGAGAACATAATCACTGATTTATTACGCGTAAGCGAGAGACAAACTTAATGTACGCTAAATAAGCTAATGAAGGATGCATCGGAGGCCAGGGAACAGGTGAATGCGTGCAATTCAATCCGAAAACAACAAAGTTCTAGTCGCTGTTATCGTGCCAGCACAGACTGTGCTTCCTTCCTAATAGCTACAACGTTCTATAATTAATTTCAACCCTTCCGGGAATCCATTATCACGTGCATTTGGTCCCACAGATATCATCTGCGATGTAGCGAAACCACGGTCCGTCGAGAACCATGCTGCTAGGTTTCGTGAGCTGTTCCATTCGATCCTGATGCATCCCTGCAACGTCGTATCGCCTGAATACTACCACTCGATGGACCAATACCGATTGTTGTTTTAATTAGCAACCGGAGGATCGAATTTCGGGTAATTCACCGCGAAATGAGCTGTAGATACGAACGTTTCTTCAATTCGATGAAAGAACACTTCAATTCACGTTCAATACTCGTTCTATATTATCTGACGAAAGGTATATTCCATGAAAGAAATGTCTGTGTCTTTAGAATCGACGTTGATTCAGATTTCACGAATACGTTCAACGTTGTTCAGAGATTTATAGAAAAGGAAAAATCAAGTTTCGTCAATTTCGATGTGAATATTGCCAAATACAATACAATATTGTTTGAAAGAACGATTTTAAAGAAATTTATAGCAATTTTCTATTTTCTGAAAGTAGATCTTTCATAATTCGACGCATTCAGTTTCAACAGTTTGTTCTAACCTGTTCATTATCTTAGTCACAGTTGATTAAAGTTAACGATTTGTTAGAAAAGTTTAAAAAGCGAACGCTTGAGTGAGCTCTTGACTAGGATTTTTCAGAGAAGACAGAATTGTATTAGCACTTCACTCTATTTAATCGCCCACATTTATTTCTGAGTCCGCTCATTACCGTTATCCTGATTTTCCTTACAGATTAAACGATACAGAGTTTCTCAATGTCAAAAAATTAAATCACCATCTTACTCTACATTCTACTGCTTCCTTACACATATTGGACACAATTTAATGGAAATACACAGGATAAATAGATGAATATTCTACTTTTATCAGGAATATCTTCACTGTCGCGTAAAATAGGATCATTTTTCGCTCAAATACAGTGAAGAGAGTTATCGGTTAGGAACGAAAAAACAAAAAAGAATATCTCCCGTTCTTATCAGCGAGAAATATCTGTTACCGAACTCGATTACTTTATCAGCCGGTGTTATTTAACAGAGGAGGAGGGAAGAGAACCGCGTCCTCTGAATCAGCCTCGAAACGAGTCCCACGTGTCCGCAGCTTGGCGAGCAAACGTTCGTTTATCGTCGCCACGAGGTCCGTGTGTCGACGACGCTTATCATTATCGTCGTCGGGCACGCACGACACTACGAATCCGCTTGTTTTCCGGACACGATCCACTGAATCATCGCGTGTGACCCATCGGGGGTTCCCGCGGGGGCGGAAATGCCACGGGGAGGCGGGAGGGATGGATGGTGGTCGCGATTTTTGAAACGACGCCGAAGCACGTAGGCGGTTGCTGTACCAGCGCAATTTAACCGGCTGGTTGAAAATATTGGAGACAAAGAGAGAATGTCGACGCTCTTTTTTTTCGATACGAGGGACGAATCCTACTCCGTAGAGGGGTTATGGGGTTTTAATTTCAGTTTTGATACAGATTTCGCGTCCCCTGTGAGAATTTCCTTTTTTTTTTTTATTTTTTATTATACGAGGTGCCTTATTTAAACGAAGTCATCTAAATATCTCTTTTAATTGTGATAATTGGAGAGTTGATTTTTATGTATTCATAGAAAACTGGGAGATGTAAGGTTGCATAGAATATACGTTGAAAATTATAGTGTTTTAATTGGCAGGTGAAGTAATTTTCTATAGAAATTCTACTGTTTTTATTGTATTTTCAAATACATGAATTTGCAGAAAAATTCTAAGTCTATTGATAAATTGATTATGTTTCCAGTCACAAAGAAATTTAAAATAAATTGAATACGAGATCAATAAATAATTTTTTCACCAATATAGATGCTTATAACTAATTGGAAAACAATATATACGGATTATAGTGTTTTCTATTTCGATTAATAAAAGTTAATATTAGAAACCATAGAATAGTTTAAAATAATTTGGAACATTATTGATTTGCCCTTAGAAGTCTATAGATAATTTATGATCTGCGGATTTTTATGTGCCAAATTGCACAGAATTCACGTAATATGAAAAAATGTACAAAATAGCCAAATTGTAATTATTTTCATAATACCTGGCATATAAAATAATTTTCTAACGAAATTCTACTTTTTTTTTTTTTTTTTTTTACTGTAATCTGGTGACGACACAAAAAAGATGTTATCTGAACGATATCAAAGTAAAAAATATTTCTCTGTCAAAGTCATTCTTCTCGAAGTTTTCGAAATTACCCAATAATTTTGTGTCTCTTGTGTATTGCAATCGTACAAAACAGTAAAAAAAAATTAGTCCTTCACATAAAGGTTGGCTGCAGGATGTCAAAAAGCATGTACGAATATTTTTGAAAACGTTCACTTAAAAAGGTCTGCATAAGTACACTTTCGGTCGTCTAAATAAATATTCTCGATTATTTCCGTTGAACCTCGAGAACTAGCTTACTTTTAAAGCAGACAACCCAGACGATACCGCGAAATGTAATCCTCCGCATCGGCTATACAACCATTATCCTTACCCCATCAAAACGATCCCAGCCGCCATCATTGTTCTCAAACGAACGTAGAGAACCGTCGTCAAGTATCTCACCACCGCGTTTCCTCGTCATTTTACAATGGCTTCTTCAGTTTTCCAGGACGGCGCGGCGTGCACGCGAAGAGGAAGCCCGCGGCGATTTCTCTCGGATGTTTAGCCGTCCAAGTGCTCGTAACTCGTCGATACGAGGGCGTAGGAAGCAGAAGAGAGACAGAGAAAGAGAAGCCTGGTGGTACAGCAGCACGAAACAAAGGACATAATGTTTCTCCACGGCACCGGAGAATTAAACTGGTCGAATTTACTGGACAACGACCGCTAGATAGTAGCTTTAAGGCTCGTGCTGCCCTAGCAAAATCTCTGGTTACACGTCGATGGACGAGGATATCCGGTTCTACCAGACTCGATGTCTAATTACCCGAAGAGAGAAGGAGGAAATGTTTTAAACGTCGACGATCCTCGATGATATCGATGCCACCTAGCAAAAACTATCCTTTAGCGGTTTGCTCTAACGAAAAATTCCTTAAACGTCTTTCTTGTGTGGAAAAATATTTTTGAATGGTTAAAAATTTAATAAAATTCACCTAATCTAGTCAGAAAGAATGTTTGCAAAAATCGAAACAATTTGCAACGTTCGATATGTGTTTACTGATGATAAATTTTGTGCTCTTTCGAAGTGTCTGTACTTTCACGAGCGATAGTGTAAATGTTCTTATCTTTTAGTCAATTGTGGAGAAATAATAGTGCAGGGAATAACTTCCCCTTGAAATACACAGTCAGCGAGGTGTCAAGTGGAACATCGATCGAAATAATTCGTTTCTACACCTAATAAAATAGAAACGAGCATGGAACATATAAATCTTTTGGATAAATCATCGAACAATTTGCAATCTTTCATCGAAATCAGAGAAACGAAGATAACGAGCTGAACGATTTTCATTCTCGTTCAAGCAATTAAATAAATAATCGTGAAACACGCTTGAGAGAAACGTAGATACGTAAAATGGTTTGAAATAATTGGAGATCAGCGATCCGGAGCGTGGAACCGCGAAATGTTTACCGGGATTCGCGTGCACGGCCACGTGGCTTCAAGTGCGACCATGGAACCAATAATTAAATCGAAAGAAATTAAACGAGCATTCACAATCGTGTCGTCGTTACTCGTAATTAGTATTTTAATTGCCGTATCGCTCGTGTATCACGTTGTACGAGCAAAAACCACCGCCGTGCCTGACCAATTACACGATAATTATAGTCCTCCGGTTTTCGACAAACAGGAAGATTCTTGTTGGCAGGAATAATGATGGATCGCTATGAAAAGTCCGTATCGCATCGTGTCATTACCATACTCTTCTGATATTCAAAATCAAACATCGATTACCATAATTCCGCGTGGCCAACGATCAACGTGTTAATAATGTTCGACTAAACTCACATCAACGTGGTTTCATTCACCCACAAATTATACGGATACGCTCAAACCTCTCCAAACATGTCACTCGCCGTCGAATAACGCGCGATTCTAATTTGACTAAATTATCGACTCTTTCCTTTCGTCCTACTATCGACTAGAATTAAATTCGTTCTGATTAAGAACCTTCTTGATTTTTTTTTTTTATGTTAGATTAGCGGATGAATTTGATTTGAATGACGGATGCTATAAGACGCAGATTGTTTTAAAGTAATTATGTACAGAGGCATGCTGTGCAAACAATTTTAATTTCTTTTCGATAAAAAAATTTGCAAATGTTACTGAAATATGTATAAATACGTCGTAAAATTTTTATTGCAAAGAGTGTTATAGTTTCTTTGTAAAAAAAATCATTTAGGAAAGCTAGGAAGTACACGTTTCACAGTAGAATATCTTAACACATCCGAGACGTAATTTTAAATTCGTTCACATTTACATTTTTAATAAGAATGCTGGTCAACGTGATTGCAAAATCTGCAGCTGAGTATTGACAACATAGTTCTCTTAACTTTTTTTTTTTATGCTTCTAATGAGTGTTCTAATTTTATCATCATATATTATAAAATTATAATACTATTTGTTATCAAATATCACACTAAGGAACGTTATTATTAAATATTACATTTAATTTCTAAACTTTTTGAATTGTGTTATTATATTTGAATTTAGTAATATATTAATATATTTCAATAACAAAATAATTATGTGAGATCAGTCTGTAAGAATGTCATAGTAAATTGGTCACATTCGTTTCTAAAAAAATATATTTAATAAATTTAAGCAGCTCTGTCGCTTTTAATATTGAAAGCAACTATTTCTAATAATATTAAAGCAACAAATGATGATAAACAATATTCTTTATATTTACGCGAGTTTAAATAGCAGACCTTTGTAGTATTCAGTCTTCTGAAAATTATCAGCTAACCCCGAAAATCGTTCGCAAATGTGTTAAGAGGAATCGAGGCAACCTGGGATCACAGAGCGAAGGAACAGTTTAAAGAAAAAGAAAGAGACCACGTCTTCGATTGACCAAGAAAAACACGTTCTCGATAAAACGAGTAAACGAAGTCGAAGCAATTGGAGAACGCGTCGTTTCGTGCAATTAGCGACCGATAACCGAGGGCAACCGTTATCGCAGAAACGATAACAGACAATTCTCGTTGCACAACGACACGAGAAACTCCCTTTTTACCTCTCTTTCCTCTTCCATCGCGAATCAAAGAAAAAGAAAGAAAAGAGAAGAAAAGAAACGATGATCGCGAGCGTGATGGCTTAATTGTTCCAGCTTGTACCAGCGATATCTTTATTCTTCTTGCTCGCCGAAGAAGAAGGAAAACGGCGAAGGAACAAGTACCCGTCCACTTGCAATTAAAGATCGCTAATGAGACGTATGCAAATACTGGAGGCTCGTTAAAACTTCCATCTTCGTTGTCCTTGTCCGCGTTGGCACGTAGAATCTTCTTCCTAGTCGGATCTGAATACCGACCGAATAGTTTTCTCGAATTGGTTACTTCCCTTCGATTCTCGCAATTAACGCGATACCCTGCAGTCAATGAAGATTTTCGAAACGCGAGATCTTTCGTGTATTCGACCATCGGGGGAATTTCACGAGGGATGAAAAATCTGCCTCGAGTGGATTTGAAGTGTGTCGAGCAAGTGAAACAACTTTGATCGAGGTTCATTTTAGAAGAGAAGAAAAAGGTAGAAGAAATTGAACGAAGTTCAATAGAAGAAGTCCCTAAGAAGAAAGTGAAAACGAAGGAAAAACTGTACTATTTTTATTCTCAGAAGTTTCTTTCTTTTTTTGAAATGTAAAATTTAAATAAAATTTGTCTAATTTAGTCAGATAAAATTTTTGTTCCGTACTGTTCTTGCTAAACATGTTTCCTTCGATCACCTGATTTTCAAAACGGATCATTTCCAAGTCAGAGGAGGAAAAAACAAAATACAGAGAGTAGAAATTAACAAATTTCAGAGCGGCTCGTAACTACTTGGGTGATCTCTTCAAAATCGCCTTAATCAAAACTTATCAAGATTCGATTTGCTTCGTTCCCCCTCGTTAGTCCGTTTCGAATGGCCGCGAGAGATTTCCTTCGACATCTGTAAATACCGTGGTAGAAAAGACTTTGCTAAGAAACGTATCGAAAGGAAGACAGAAAGAGAGAAAGGGAGACGAAGAGAGAGAGAGAGAGGAAAGAAAACAGAGCGCGGACGTGGGAGGACCGAGAATGAAGTCGATCCCATCGAAATGTAAATTCACTTCGCCGTTGCAGGACCATTACTTAAGGAACCTACGGCCAGGAATTCCGTTTCGAGAGAAATGGACGAGGAAGAAATTAGATAGTCCCCGAAGAATCCCATTACACCGAGCGTCTGCCGCGAAATAACATTCCCCGGTGTATGCAACTCGCGAAAGGTGAAACGTGCCCGTTCGATTGCCTTCGATTTCTGTACGGATCGAATTCACCTCGGTTTCCTACGTCCTTAATGTGGATCCTCCCCTCCTTCTATGTTTATGGGCTCCTGGAAAATTTGGCAGACCTCCGAACCCCCAATGGAATCCACTGTTCTTCGTTATCGGTTGGGAGATCGAAAGATCGCTTGAGAAATTGAAAATGTTACGCTTCGGAAGAAAGGTGACGTTGTCTGATACTTTTCTACTTCGTTTCTGGAGAGAAAGTTGATGGTTGTGGGGAGTATGAAGAAATTTTATGGGGAAAATTCGTAAAAGATTCGCATAAAATCGCAGAACGAACGCGTTTTCTGTCAGTTACGTTTATTCATACTTGGGAAATTCTTTTTTGAGAAAAAGTCGCGTAATTTAATACCGAAGTAGTTGTAGACTGAGGATTTGTAAGGAAATAGAAAACAAAAAGCAGAACTTCACTGGAAAATTATTTCATCTACCAGGTATTATAAAAGATCACTATAGTTTGGATAATTGGTGTATTTTTTCAAATTTACTATGTTAAGTTTCCTGTTTTAATATTAATAATAATTATCTGGAGTTTTAATACACGATAAGAAATACTTGAAGTCTCCTAAGTATTTCAATTTCTCGAGTAATTTAACCTTTTCACATTTAAACATAAACTTCATCACACTGAAATTTGCAAAAATCGAAATGAAATAACTGATTATTATTTTCACTAATTTTCAATTATACACTGGAGATATTTCACTTCTGTTTTACAAATTCGTCCCATTTTAGTCCCACCTTTTTATCAAACCAATCTCTCGAACTTAATTCGTTGAATCAACTCTAGGAAATTTGAAAAATCCTGTCCTAATTAACCACGTAAAAAGAAACTTCATACATCATGCTACTTTAGCCTTGACTTCGTATCGACAATTTTTCCCTTCCTCCTCTCTCGATTTCACCGCGTAACTTAACAAGGACCAGGCTTAATTAATTCGTCAAGGTACAACCATCGAACCTGGAAAATTCAGGTGAAGCTAGAGGGAACCATGGAAAATTCAGGCGAAGATAGAACGAACATGTTCAGCCTAATAACGTAACAATGGAAAGAGTTAATTTGCTGGCTCCGCAGGAAGAAAGGGGCACTGGATAAGAGAAGCAGGATCCAGACGGTCGTTGAAGGTGGTCCTAAGGACGGGCGATCCTGGCAGAGCGTTATCTTACCCTGAGTCGCTCGGTCGAGCGTACCAGGAGATCGTTTAGATAACGATCAAGAGGTCCGGCAGGAAACGGAGAGGAAGAAGAGGGTCTGAGGACAAAAAAGAGAAGCAGTTCGACCTAACTAGGAGGACAGCTGTTCGATCTCCTTGAAGGCCTCTCTCTCCTCTTGAAAATCCTTGTTTCGAACGAATAATTTCGGCGAGGGAACCGTTCAAAAGTTTCGCGATTTGACGAGTTCCATTAGCGAAGGTATAGAAATCTCTGAAAGTTCAGATATGAGACATCAAATTGCTTTATCTTATGATCATTTTCTTAACCTATAGGATTAACATCGCATTGCATATTGAAAATATTTAAATAAGCAATAGATCAAGCTTATCTGTGCTTTTTTACATTATCTGCTTTAACCCTTTCACTTTTCATATTTTATTTTTTCGACAGTCTTAACACTTATTATATTCTGATATATTTGTATGTTAATTTAGTTTGCTTTCTACTTCCATTCTTCAGTTATATATTTCTTACTTTAAAAGTCTCTGAAATTCGTATATTTCTCGAGAAATTTACTCATCGTCGATCATTTTCCAACTTTGCCTCATCTCACTGAAGAGACTTCTTTATTTCTTGAAATTCCATTCTCAAATTTTACCAGAACATTTTTGAAATATTCTACCTTCGATTTACATAACAAAAAAAAATTCGATTATTTGAACCCGTTCCACGAGAATCCACGAATCGCCAGTTCAAATAATTCACCATTCCTCAATTTCAAAATCACCTTGAAACTTTTCTTGAAACCATCTACTCGTCTCCGAGAGCAAATTTCCCCGTTCTAAATCGCGGAAGCTTCAGCACAATAGCAAAGAACGTAACGCGTAAGATGTTACCAAAGCGAAACAATCGACGAGCGAGGGCGACGTAATCCTGACTCAAGCTGCAGCAGCACGAAGTCCTTTTAGAGGTCTTGTCCGCCCTCCTCGGCGAAGATCGATGCGTTTTAAGTCCTGCTTGCATCCTGTTCGCTTTTCCGGTCGCTCACGACGCAGAGGAAAGGGGTTGTCTTTGCGTTAACCCTAGGCGCGGTAAACATCGACGTTCCACCGTTCATTGTTATCTGAAACTGTTTCCACGAGAGAACAACTCTGCTGCGCGTAGAGGAGGGTTCTGGCCACCCCTTTGCGTTCGCAGTTTGCGGCTACGGGATGGCCGGGACAGTTTTATCGTTATTGCGGACTGCCTTTCGCATGAAACGCTTCCTTCGAACGATGGTCTCGACTGAATATAGATGATAACGAAACGATTCTTTCACCGGCAGACGATTTAGTGTCTATTCGGTCGAAAGGTTTGCTTGGAAATTTCGAGCGACTGGGATGAGATGGTATTAAATAGCGTAAAGGTTTGATGTCTTCATGGACGAATTGTGAGGACGTTGAACTATCATTCGAGGAAGTTAGTTGATCGATATCTTTCGAGATACTGTCTCCTTGGAATTATTTTCTCGAACGTTTTGCTAACATCGCAACTAGCTTCATCACGGAGGAGTTGAAGACAATTTGGAAATTGAATTTAAGAATGTTCGGAACATTGATATATCAAATTTCATTATTTTATATTTTAATTGCAAGCTCTGTTACAATTTTATAGGTGAAAATCAATAATAAGACATGATAGAAAGTTTCAAATGAGAAATAAAATTGAAACATACGTTCTACATTAGAATTGCGATACTAAATTTTATTGTTTCGAAAATGATGTTGCAACTTTATGCAAGATACGCAAATATTTGTTCCGGGTAAACGAAATATCCGACGCGAGTCTAACTCGTGAAGGGAAACACACAGGGAAACGCGAAGAGAGGGAAAACAAGAGAGCAATTCGCGCGATTTCAATAATTCTCGGCGCGGGCGAACTTCGTTCGTTGGTCGTCGTTCTTTTTCCAACGTGAAAATCACAGTTTATTATTATCATGCTGTCGAGGGATGTGACGATTCCTGTGAAATATTCATCGACACCGGTCGATAAATCCGTCGTCGACGCAACAGGTTAAACGTAGAAGCTTCTACTCGTTCACCCATCACGCTTACCCTCTTTCTACAGGGTGAATCTGACGATAAATAATTAAGCCACGTCTCGAATCGACGTCCGATCTCGTGAAATAATGATTAAGAGCCAGTTACGGAACAGTGAATTCTATTTTCTGAACCAAGGTCATGTGACGATTTCTCGCTGAATTTCTGTTCTAATATAAATTACTATATTGTTTGCTTTTTAATTTTTTAAAATTAATTAATATATATGGTACATTTTGGAGCGTAGAGGTTCATTTGGTACTTAAAATAGATTTTTCTCTAACACTGACGGCCATTGTCACGTTTGTCTTCAAGCATACCGTTTAGTCTATATAAGATTGCAAACTTATGGAAAATACTAAATAAGGGCAACCATAGAAGTGTTAAAATACAGATAGCTTTGAAACGAAGAGGAAAAAATGGCATGAGAAATTCGATCTTAAAAAATACTGAACTCATCCGAGCTCCCAAGAAAAAAATACAAAAAAAGATAAAATGAACTCGAGGAGCTCAATTTTCTGTTTCTGAACTGAAGAAAAGAGTTCGCTTTAAATATTCAACTCCATCAATTTCATGAAAAAAAAAAAAGTAAAAGGAACATGTGAAATTTGATCTTCTTTCTTTGAACTCGGATCAAGAGTTACTTCCATTTAAATACTCAACTTATCCGAATGTACGAGAAAAAGAAACGAAAAAAGAGGTAAAAAGAACTCGAGTAATTCGATCTTTTCTCTTTGAATTCTAGACAAGAGTTCCTTTCAAATACTCAACTCCATCAAGTTGACAAAAAAAGGTATAAAGAATACGTGAAATTCGATCTTCTCTCTTTGAACTCGAGGCAAGAATCTCTTTCAAATACTCAACTCCACCAAGTTGACAAAAAAGAAAACCAAAAACAAAGAAAAAGTAAAAAAGAAAACGAGAAGTTCAATCTTCTCTCTTCCAACTTGAGGCAAGAGTTTCTTTTAAATATTTAAATCCACGAAATTCATAAAAAAAAAAAGAAGAAAAACGTAAAAAGTATACGAAAAGTTCGATATCCTCCCTTTGAACTCAAGGCAAAAGTTCCTTTCGGACACTCGATCCGTCCAAGTTGACAAAAGGCAAACGAAAGAGAAAGAAAGAAGCAAGAGAACGTCGATATTTTCTCTCTTTGAAAGCGAGGCAAAGAGTTCCTTTCCAAGTAGAATACGTTCCCCGGAAAGGGTCTAGATCTCTGTTTAAAAAACGATCCCCGTAAATCTCTCTGCGGAGTCCCGTTTGCACGGATTCCTGTTCTCGAAAGATAAAGTCAATACGATCAAGGGAACGAAGTTCGCGATCGGAGAAGACGTCACAAAGAATGCCGATAAAGCATCATCGTCGGTGTCTGCTATTGTTCTTGATCGGATCCGAGTTACTTCGCTTCGATTTGCGACGCCGTTCATCCCTTTCCTTTTCTCATCTCGTTCCGTCTCATGGGAACGAATTGGGAAAAAGGAGAGAAAGATAGAACACGGAGCAAAGAGCGTTTTCAACGTCGACCCGTGTCCACGGAAACTCAAACGGGATCTCCAAGCCAGGATTTCGAATGAAGAGGTACTGTAGGTTACCTTCCGTTCACGATCTGCCTTCGAATCGATACAAATTTCCGGGATGCTTATTGGATTCCACTGTTTCCCTCTATACCGGCGAATTTTCTCGAAATTTTCATCCGGTTCACTTGCACGATCGAGTTTTCCACGGAAGATCATGTGTGTTTGTCGATGTTTGATCATAGATTGTTGGAAAATTTAGTGGTTTTTTTAGAGTGAGGTGAAATTTGGAAGTGTTAGGTGTAGAAATTAATTCTTTTTAATGTTTATATACAGTTAAAGTTTTATTTAAGAAGAATGAAAATGGAACTATCGTAGAAATAGTTTTCGTTGTTGTTGATGAACTTTTGTCATTTTTCTGGCAGCTTGCGAATACTATAGCGAAATAGTTTTTAATTTAAGTGGCTCTAATGATTATGCGAATTCAGTCGGAAAGAATTTATTTCTACGTTTTATGTATAAAGGAATAAAAAATTGAAAATTAATTGAAGAACTTAGAGGAATTAATTGGGAAAAAATAATTGACTGAAAAATTTCAGATTTACTAAAAATTTCGAAATTATAACAAGAGATCATTTTTTTATTTTTTTTATTCTTTTTTACTATTATGCTGGACGTTTGTTCATGTAATTGAATTAATTCAGAATGAAAATCTTCGAAGTTTCAGCGCAAATATCAAGGTTTACAGTGACTTTCTAAGGAAGGTTTATTCGAAGTATGCCTTCAAATGTATCTGTACTTTGAATTTATTTGAGTTGCAGTTGAGGTTCCTTTGAATCAATAGATTCGCGAATTCTTTGATCAGGTATCACAAGATATTCAAATTTAGCGCAGCTAATACAGTTTACTGATATACTAAACAGCATCATAAATCGCGAACTTCTTTGAGATTAGAAATTCAAACAATCTTCCACCAAATGAAAAAGAAATAAACAATTTTAAGAAATATTTTCTATAAAATTTCGTTTCAAAATTGCGCTAACTTCAAACTAAATCGTATAATATACAATCAAATAAATAATTAAAAAAAAAATAAAATAAATTGAATTAGCTATTCTTAACATCGAACTATCCAATTCACACAGAAAAAAGAAAAAAGTACTAAGCATAAATATAATTATGAGAGGGTATAAAATTTACTCATGATTCGCCGAAAATTTAAATTATGTAAAATTTCTCTTAAAAAAAAAAGAAAAAAAATAATTCTAAAAAAAAACCACAAAATTTCCGCATAAAACTAGCACCATAAAAGCAACAGGTACAGTCAGTATTAAATTTTAAAAACAGATTGCTTATCGTATCTATTATACAAAGAAAGAAAGAAAGTATATTAAACACGAGATATCTTATCGCAGTATCGTTTCACCATCGACTAAACTGTCATTGAAACCTACGATGATCATCGTCGTGTGGAATTGAAGAAAGGGGACATACTCCTCTGGGAAACGAAAGCGTAGCCGGTTCCCGGAAGCGATCCTGCTGTTTACATGGACCGGTATCCGGTTCCGGAAAAACAACACCGATAACACGCCGTCGTCGACGTTCCACGAACGTTTAACGCGTCGTGGGGCCACCGGAGGCGATCTACGACGCGATCCAGAGTTAATTTGTCGCTTGATCGCCGATACGTCGCACCCGCGGGATTTCAGCCGGGTTTCGAAATCGGCGAACCTCCGACACGCCATAAGGGCAGACGCGACGCGGTTAATGGAGCACCATGCGTATCCATCCCCCCTCTACCCTATCCTCTTTGTCATTCCATGCAGTTGATCAGGGTTCGAGTTTCCAATGCCTGGATGATTTATTTCGTCTACAGTCGACGGGTAATTTCAGAGGAATTTCCATCGGCATAATGATTCCGAACGATTTCATGTGTTTGAAGATGATTCTGACTGACTTTTGTAATTACGTTTCACATTTCCGTATTCAATCTGATAATCGTCGATTGTACATTCTTGCTCGTTCGAAGAATGTTTCTCTGTTAATTAGGTTGAATTTCATAGGATGGAAATTAATCGTTGTTACTAATTCGATAACATCAAAGAACTGTTAAATTTATTGCACAAAATAAGAAAAGTATCGTCTGAATGATACAATCGACACAACAATGACAATAATCTCGCAACTAATTTCCTCTACTCGAACATAATACAATCTAACATCGACAGGAACAAGCACGAGAACCACCATAAAGTCCTGAGACTATCATCCCTTTAAACCTTCTCTCCCATAATGGTGACAGAAGCAGCACAGTCCCTCCACCCCAATTCCAATTAAAAGATCTCAATTTATCTAATCCAATCAAAGGTCCTCCTGGCGAAGGCAATTGGAAAGAGTTTCCCTGTAACGTAGGAATAGTTCCATTCAGCGAAAACACGCGTCACCCCCATAAACCACCCCCAAGGGATGTGGAGGAGCGTTGTACAACGTTCGATTGGCGCAATTGCGCGGACGGTCGTTTCTTCGTTCGCGACTGGGTTGCACGATGCTAGTAATTCGATATTTCCGTTAGTTTCGTAATCCTAGATTTTCCAAGCCATCTGCCACCATCCCCCAGATACACTGGCCATCGGGTCAATTCGGGGGTCCAGTTCATTTTCACGGAAGCATCGACTACCACCATACCAACCCCCATAAGCCACTTACGCCTTCGTATTTCTACAACAATTACCGTACGAACGTAACCGTAAGCATTTGGTATAGGGGGAGAAAGATCGACGTTGTTGGATCTTTTTTTCTTTCTTTTTCTTTTTTTTTTGTATTTCGCAACTTGCGTTTCCTATCGTCCGACTTATTGTGTTGAAATCTCGTAATAATACAGGACCGACGTAGAATGTGTTAAAAGAGTGAAACGCGCTAAAAAAATGCACATTTCAATGGAAAATAATTCGTAGATATAGGTTCGGTAAGTAGGAGAATAGTTGTTTTCGCTCAGAAGTATATCGATGAGATTGTTTTTGCTCAGAATATAGGATGAGGACTAGGTTCAACGATAAGTAAGAGCAAAGAACGATGTGGAGGTTCAGGTTTAGGTGTGAGTAATGTTAAAGTATAATATGAATTGTTTGCTGTTTAGGAAAGGAAAGTCCGGATGACTTAAAACTAATAGGAGAGATAAGTGTGATATACATTTTTGTTTTTGGAAAAACTGAAGACTTAGGGTGGAACGTCGTTAACACCAAGAGAGTTTTCTCTCTGTTTCTTTCTTTTTCTCTTTGGACCTTTGTGTTTTGTGTCCGTTTCGTGTTTCGTTCAGGGACACCAGCTGTAAAATTGCCAACAGAATCGTACTGGTGTCTTTAGTTCCGGTGGAATTCATGGCGCGTGCCTTGAGAAACTTTTGGAAGGGGGAGGGCAATGGTGGAGAGTTGAGTTTGGAATTGATTAAGTCCGCTACGAAGCACGAATGTATTGTCCCCGGAGTTTATTTTGAGGCTGAACGAGGAGGATTCTATTTGTCGTTGTTTCGAGTTGATTTAAAGGTATAATAAATGTTGACGGTCTACCCTTTGCGCTGTTTAAATAGTTCTTACGCGTCCCTCACACGACGAGTTGAACTTCCTGCGGGCGAGTTGAGAATGAGACTTGTTTCAGTTTCGGGGATTCTGTGCTTTCGAAGGTTTATCGTGTTTAGTTCGGTGTAACGAGGAAATGACGAAATTGTGCATTTTCAGTTGTTTCTAAATGTTTCGGAGGATTGTTTAAGATCGTCTAACGAGCTTACGAATGGAATTTATAAAAATTGCGAAATTACTTCTTTTGAAATCATGTTTTGTGAATTCTTATTTTCGGGAATACAGTAAAAAGACTAGAAATTGGGTAAAAAAGTATCCTTCTTCTTTTTGACAGGTTTTTGCAAATTCATATTTTTCAGAATATAGTAAAAACTTCTGAACTTAGGTAGAAAATTATTTCATCTACCAGGTATTATAAAAAGCACTATAATTTGAATATTTTGTATTTACATAAATTCTGTAATTTGCAATAGTACTGAACTCAAGAATCAGATAAACCGATTCACCTAATTTTACAAAGAATTGTACACACTTTCAATGGTTTGAAGATGTTTGAACAATTCATTTAGAACCCCACGAAATTTTAATAATCACCCCAGTCGACTGAAAGTTTGTTTAATTGATCTCCAACAGAAATAAGATACAGAAATGGCGAAATTCTTTCACTGATATCGCATGAAACAGAAAATTAGCAACTTCGTTCAACATAAGCAAACACACCAACTGATTTACCCAATTCTACAAATACTTAATACCTTGTAAAATAAAATAAAAGAAAAAAACACTAAAAAATACGAGAAGAGAAGAATGAAACAATTAGAAATTCTAAAAATTAACATAACAAATTTTCACATATCATTTTACACACACACATAGACATAATCGAAATGAAATAACGTATAATTTTCCAACATTTCCTGTATTACACTTCCTTTCGCAGATGTGCATTAACGAAGAGGTAATCTTTCTCCTCGACCTATTTTTGCGGATAATTTGCATCTCCTCCGAGTTTCCGAGATGTTGATTGTATTTGTCGTTGCGCTGGAAGCGGCGCGGAGCATTTTGCTTCGTCGCCTTTCATAAACGACCCTTTTATTCGAGCTCTCGGCTCGTTTGTACTACAAATTGCTCTAAGAAGATTTCGTCGAGCTCCGTACCCCTGATAGCACGCCTAGATCCTGATTTATGCTTCTCGATCTACGCGTCAGCAACCGTAGCTCGCGTTCATGTTACTCTTCACAGGGAGGAAATCCTCGAAGACGTCTAACGCTCAAGCGAACCTCATAATATAACGACGATGTTTGCGTAAATCCGATACGTCTACGATAACGACGTATTATAATTGCGATAGTTATGATACACGAAGAAGAGGGATCATGGGAATTGTATTGAATCGAGGACTTCTTTGCCGTGTTATTACCGAGCCAAGCTTTTGTGCTTATACCATACAGACGTTTTATAGCATTTCATGCTCCTCCTCGAATAAAATGTTCTGCTCCTATTATTTGTTCGTTAAATTTAGAGGAATTTTCTGAAAATCTTCTTCTCCGTTAATGGAAAAAGTTCAAAGTACAATTGCTAGATATTTGAGAAATAAATCTACTTCAATCCCCCGAAACATCTCGAAAGTTGCGAAATTCACAGATTGCAGAAACGTCTGATTTCCACGTTACATTTGTTTAGTAAATTTATAATACTTTTAATATTTATTCTCATACTTTCTTTCTCACCGCTCTCTATCTCACCTCGATGAATGATTAAACTCAAATTCCCAGAACTTTCGCCACACATAATCCAAGCAGAAGAAGAAAAAAGAAATTGAAAGCCTCTATAAAATACAATTTGCTTACACACCTATACAACCGGGTCCTAATCGAATTCAAACTAGCGCAGAAGAGACTGAAATATTCCAGGAACAGCAAAGAAACGTATTAACATGATTCAGAGAAGTATCGTAATTTATACGTATAAATCAGCTCTCTGAGCGTATATCATCACGCTGATCGCTAATTAAACCAACAAAACGTCGTACCGGCTACAGTCAAGCCTCGAAAACCACGAGCAACACGCCATCGAGCCTTAAAATCCCATAATTCATACACCTATACACCAACTCTCTCTCTAGGATCGTCATTTAACCTAACATAAACAACAACAAAAAAGGAAGAGAAGACGGGAGGAGTGGGGCGACAGAAAAGTGTGGAAAAAAGAAAGGAAAGGGGAAACTACTAAACGTTACCACGACAGGGGCGATAAATCACCGGTGTAATATCCAGTCACGGCAGGCCAGGGTCCCAGAGCCTTGAACGAACAGACGAGAGGCGGCCGAGGTCTTATTCAATTCGCGTGCTCTGAGAACGTCGCGATTACATCGCGTGACTCGATGCACCAGCTCGGATTACACGTGCCTCGGGATCCTGGTGATCCTAAATCCTGTTGGCCCTTGTCACACGGCTCCAGGAACTCCGAAAACGACGTGGGCGGCGTTGCTCGACCAAACACCTACATACGTATTACCGTTTCCTGTCTGACTACGTCTCCTCTTGCCAGTTCTCTACCATTTTTATCTTCTGTTGTTTGTCTCTGTTTTTCTTTTTTCTTCTTTTTGCCATTTTTCTGATATATTTTTTTTTTTTTTTTGGAGAAGGAATGTCACGTTTTTAGAGAAATATGAAACGCGGGTTAATTTGAACATTCGTATATTTCATTGCCTCGCCTGTTGCGTTTATTAACGCAGAGGGAGATTTTGTGTAACTTTGTCGAATCTGATGTTGATTTTCTAAATTAATTCACTACGAGTGTGTACATGTTGTACAGTTTTGTATAACGCTACCTGTCGCGTCGCGTGGTTTTCGATTTTGTTGAATTTTAGTAGTATTTATAATTTTAAACGAATAAGGGATTCGAACGACAGATAAAACGATATATATGTGTAAGTTTTCTTGAAATCCTATGGCAACATGTAAATAAATTATCATCTTCTAGAAAAGCGTATTTAGTGGTTCAAGTGTGCTTCTCGTACTATATATAAATATGCTTTTTTTTTAGACAATAATTGATTTGCATATTGCGATAAGATTTGACGACAATTAATTATGTACATTAAATTTCACTTATTCTACTTTAATACACGTCCAACAATTTCATCGTACGCTATTTAATTGATTAATCATTCAGTTTTTTTTCCGACTCAATTTTGCACCTTTGCAAAAGGCAGTAACAAGTGAAATATCAGATTAAATATAATATTTTGTCCATGAGCCTTTGATAATTATATCAATTATATTTATAATTTTCGTCAGAAATAAATATCGGAACTTTTGAATAAGATTTTCGAAAAATTTGAATTAAGTCGCTTAAAAGCTAATCATTCCACCTTGATTTGCATATTTCAAGGGGATTTGGTGAGAATTAATTACGTGCATTAAATTTCACTTATTCTACTTTAATACACGTCCAATAATTTCATCGTACGCTATTTAATTGATTAATCATTCAGTTTTTATTCCGACTCAATTTTGTACCTTTGCAAAAGGCAGTAACAAGCGAAATATCAGATTAAATATAATATTTTGTCCATGAGCCTTTGATAATTATATCAATTATATTTAAAATTTTCGTCAGAAATAAATATCGGAATTTTTGAGTAACATTTTCGAAAAATTTTAAGTAAAACGTCTGAGAGCTAACCATTTCACGTTGACGAATTAACAGTAGCCGAAAGATTGATGGAAGACTTCGAAAACGCAATCTCCTCGATCGTTCCATGTTTTCCGGCCTGTCGAGCCTCGAATTCCAGATCAAAGAAGTAGCTTACCTCGATTCCTCTAATCGAGACGCGCGATCTGACGGGTCACGAAACGCGAGATTTTGCGCGGGCGAGACATGAGAAGGGAGTACGTAAAAACTGCGCGCCCCTCGAGAGATAATCTAGATGGAAAATGCGCCTTCAGTCGGTTCGCTTTATGGGAATTTTATAGTTCGTATAACTTAATCCTTCCCTGGGTTGTGAGATCCGACAGTGCTTTCGAATTCGTAATATTTCAAGGGATTACGCTTCAACTTATAAAAAGGATCTAACGAATTCAACAGAAATAAACGTAAAAGTGCAGAGGAAAAATCAGTATTACGAAAATCAACGAAATTTACGATTTAAAATTAGAAATTAACCGTTTGAACGCTGAAAAAAATTGTCTTGAATTCTTGTTGCTTTAAAAAGATAATAAAAACAGTATTGATTAGTATATACTATATCAAAAGTTGCCTTTCACCGACAAAAATACGTTTCGTTCCGCACTCGAGCGATTCAAATTAGAAATTAACGAAAGAAAAGGAGTACTATAATTTTTTAATTCGACATTTCAATTCTCCCGCCTTTTTAATTACACTTGAAATACATTTCCTCGAGAGTACACTACGTTACTTTCTCTCTAATCTTCACGAACGAAAAAGAAAGACAACAAAGAAGGGAGAAAGACAAATGTAAAGACCACAAAGGGAGAATAAGATTATAAAAATGTAATTGATGTTCGTGTTTCCTTTGTTCAGCTTCTCTGGTAAATACAACAAGTTGAAAGAGTGTACGTGAATACGAGAAGCTGCGAGGAGGTCGACTTTTTGCGTTATTTTCTGCTTTCCTTGCGAAAATGAGATGAAGGTACCCTGTGCGTAATTATGACAACGTGATTAACATTGTTCTTTGCTCGTCTGTTTTACGCATCTCCTGTAATACCGTGGATTTTCCTCGAGGGAAATATTACACGAAGGTTTCGTAATATTCTTGGGGAAAAAAATAAAATTGAATTCCCGAGATCGCGATGAGTATGATTTTTCGCATAAACGCTAAACGAATGTTTCAGTTCGAGCAGGAGTAATTTTACGGGTTGTGGAAATCCAACGAACGCGGCAACGACACGGAGAGACGTGGAAAAATCTTGCTGTTTCCTCGAAAACGCGTTACGCTTCCCGCGTGCACCTTTTGCCCCGAACAAATTTATTGTTCGTTGTGTGCACTAGCTGAAAGTTTCATTAACCCCTATGAATCTGGCGCGCTACGTGTGCCAGGCAATTCCGCGTGGCGGTCCGCGCAATTTATTTTCCATACAATTTTCATGGGTCCTTAACGAGTTCCGTGCTCGTGACGTGAATCGCAATTTAATTTGTTCGCGATTATTACAATCAGGTTGGATTAGCAAGGATATTCGGGGAATTTCTGCAATAATTCTCTCTCCCCCCTCCCCCCTCCTCTCTCTGCAACAATGATTATTGTTATAGCTTTGTCATTGATGAACGATACTAAAGTTTCATTAGCGTAGAATCCATAAATTAAAATACACAATTGCTGGAAAGTTTAGAATTATTTATGTGTATCGATACTGAATTTGCTAGCAATTCTTCAGGGATTTTGCAATTTATTGCGGTTTCAGAGTTTTGAGAGATAAAAAGTTCAGTCTTGAATTCTTCTTCGAACATTCTTGTGTAATTTGCAGTGTATAATAATCTCGAATTTTTGAAAGTAAGTGGATTATCATCGACAACGAAATTTTTCGCAATTAAATTCGACCATTTACCAAATCAATTTTTGAAGAAAATTAATTTTTTCTATTATAAACGTAACGCAATTCACATTTTTACACTGTATTTTATACTATTACTATTATTATAAGTAACATAATCACTTACTTGACGAATATTCGAATATTCAAGTATCAGTAGAATTCGAATAGTTGATTCGAAATTATCCCAATTATTAAAAATTATCTGAATTACCAAAATACTCACAGATTTACAACTTTAGTTAAAAACTTCAATTGATTCGAACAAAGAATTTGTAATCATCGGAATTATTTGAAATTATTCGAATTATTCGAAATCATATGAATTATCCGAATTGCCGAACTATTTGAAATTCAGCAGTCCTATTTAAAAAATTCGATCAATTCGAATAAAGAGTTCATATTCAAAATCACTCGAATTATTCGCAATCACCCGAATTACTCGAAATCATCTGAATTGTCGAACTAATCCATTTGAAATGATTTGAATTATCTAAATTGCCGAACTACTGCAAATTCTACAGCTCTCGTTAAATAATTCGGTTAATTCGAATAAAGAATTCACATTCGAAATTACTCGAAATCAAGTTTTACACTTTTATTTAAAAAATTTCGTTATTTCATATAAAGGATTTGCATTTGAAATCATCCGAATTGTCCGAATTGTCGAACTATTTGTAGTTCTGCAGCCCTCGTTAAAGAATTCTGTCAACTCGAACGAAGAATTCTCATTCGAAATCAGCCGAATTGACGAACCATTCCAATCCTCGCAGCTCCAGTGAAAATCAACACCATCGCTTGCTTTACTTCGCCGACGTCCAAAACGTCGAACAATTATCCACCCTAAAATCGCGATCGATGGTCGAACTTCACCATCGATCCTCGAACGTCGCTTAACGAGCAACAACGAGCTCCACGTGACGTCGTTGCTACGTGTCCTCGATGAACCAACTATAGAAGAGACAGAACGACAGTCTATGCCCGTGAAATTCCCCAGGAGCCGGTGATCGCGGTCGCTTGTCCGAAATTGCTCCGCTTGTGATCGACGGAATATGCATTCCGCGCGAACGAAAAATTGCATCTTCCGTGCGGATGCGTATGCATATGCATACGTCCCGTGGATCGTCGGCACGCAGAAAACGCTGCTGCATTGTGTGCGCCCATGGACGTCGTTTCTCCACCTCTTCTCATGCGAGGTCCACCAGCTTTTAATTAACTCGTTTTTGTTTGTCCGCACGGTGGAATTCCCGAATCGGCGGTGGCGTCCACGTGAAATTGCATTTTTCTTCGTCGCCATTCTTCGAACGGCAGCCTGCTACGGCTTTCCCGGGGAAATTGCGCGCGCGGAATTACGCTATTCAATCGAACGATTGTTCACGATTATGAGTGGATGTATTGATTCTGGGAAACATGCCTCGAGATTGGTTTAAGTAATTTGTCGTGGGTACATTGTTGTTTCATCGTTTCTACAGGCCAGATGAATTTTCTAGCTACGGAATTTTTATGAGTCCTTTCATGGAAGTGTTTTGTTTGATGTTGAAAAATAGGCGGGAATTCGAAGGAGAAGCAAATTTTGGTTTCTGGTGGATTTTGTTGTATCTTTAATTGCTAGGTCAATATAGTAGAGAGTACCTTTTACAAAATATCTGTAATTTGTATGTTACTTCATGGAATGATTTCTTCGAAGGATTTTGCGATTGCAGAAAAGTTTCGCGATTTTTGTGAAGGTTTCTGAAGGTATATTTTATCTGGTGTTGGAAAAAGGTGGAAATTAAATTGGCAAATTTAGTTTTTGTAGTTTTAATTGGTACATAACTAGATAATACTTTTAATAGTTACTCTAATTTTTGTGTTACTTTACAAAGACGATCTTTTCGAAAGATTCTGCAATTGCAAGAAGGAATAGTAATTTTTGAGAGGATTTTCGAGGACCTATTATGTTTGATGTTGAAAATATGGGAATTTGAAGGAGAATTAAATTGGCGAATGATATTATAAATAATCTGAGAAATAAATTTAATACTAAATAGTGGAATCTGTTGATACAATGATAAATTGTAATCCTTAGTTAAATTATGATCAACAATACTAGCTGAAGATGAAACCACGCGTATTTTGAATAGTTCTCGATAAATATAAATTGTCGTAGAAGTTGTTGGCCGTTTTTAAATAGAATGAGTTAAAACCAATGCAGTTTCCAAATTTCAGATGCACGATCTTTCGAAAATGGTTGTATCTAATAATAGGTGTGTACACGATACTTGCCAAGGAAATTTTATTTATTCTCCGTGAACAGACATTTTGCTATTTACTCATCCGAATAGAATATATCAACTCGATTCAACTACGAATACATATTTCATTTGATTACAAAATTATACTTCTATAGACAATTAAAACTACGAATTTCCATAGAATTTTCATTACTTTCATTTTTATTTCAAAAGTAAAAGTTTGATGGAATACGTTTTCCCATAGGAATTTCAAATAAGTGGCGACGTTTTAAAAAATTTCCCTTGAAATGTCTGATTTAATATTTCCTTCAATGTCGCAGCAATTCCAAAGTGACGAGGGATCAATAAACGTGGACGACCACAAAACCAATAGAACTGCCACCTAGAAATCGCACGTGCTCTCTCTTTAGACGTTCCACTTTCATTTTAAGCATAGTTGCCTTCAACGGACAGGCAATATTTTATTTTGAAATATCAAATCTGCTATTTCGATTAGCAGCCGATGTCTATGGTCTTCGAATGGTCGCAATAATTACTACTGCAAATGTGAAACTTTATAAAGAGGTCCTTTAAAGAGGCAATAATAAAAATAAAGAAGAATACGAGAAAAAAAGTATTGTATTTTTTTATAACATTTTTTAATCATAAAATTCTGACTAAAATTGGTAAATCTTATCTTTCCAATAGCATCTAAAAAATGTACCCTCTTTCAGTTCCTTAATTTCAACAGTTATTCCTCAGATTCTTTTCTCACATTCAATAGTCTTTGTCAACTTGTTAAACTTTATTTCAATGTTGAATATGAGCTGTTTAATGTCAAGAATTAGTATGAAAAACTAATAGCTAAAAATTATGCTCTTCTTTTTCTACTCTATACACTTTACACTGAATTCATTATAATTAAAGTTACATCCTCCTTTTCCTCGTCTACACACTTTACCTCGTTCACCCTTACTTCACACTCAACTACCATTAACCTTTCGAGTACGATGAACCCATAGAAAGGTACGAACTCGACCAATAAACTCATACTTTCCGAAATTATATCTTAATAAAAAGAAAAAAATAATTTTACTATAATTTAGTTCGAAAGAAAATATTTTTAATCGAGAATTGTGGTCGCTTAAAGAAATGGGTGTTATGTTCAGTTACTTTACCCTAATTATTCTTCTCATGTGAGCAAAGAAAAGTCAATTTACAGATGGTTAAACATGTTCATACCAATTCAAACATGGACTTCTTTCTACATCAAAAAGGGAAAGAAAATCTCGTGTGCATATGAACGAATCGAATCCTGAGTTACAGACAGTGAAATTTCAATTCGACAACGAAGTTCAAATAACCCAATCGTAATCCACGGGATCAATATCAAACACTTCCAAAAATTACAGCTATTCCTCCATCTAGTCAGTTTAAACACTCACTTTGCCAAACATCGTACATCACCCACCCACACCATATCCAACTCTCTAACCACATCTTCTCGAACTGTTCGTCCCCGAGGAGTCAGAAGCCCCGTTCAGAACGGAATAATGAAACTTCTCTTGGTTCCACTATGCCGCACGCGGCACTTATGCGCCGGCAGTCCAATTTATAATAGACTGGAACACGGTGTGGATTTAACTTCGAATGTAGGCCACCCAGTGGCATGTGAACGCGCGTCCGGATCGCGACTGGCCGTTCTCGACGTTCAAAAGTCTCCTCTCGTACTGTGACTATGAAACGATCGAACGTTGGAGCGTGGGGTACACGTTTGGCAAACAGGTGCGTTCAGATTCGACAGATTTATTCTTGAAACTTGTACACGTACACGGGTTACGTGTCTGATTCGCGCCGCTGAAATTGGAGACGTTTGCAGAGACGAAAGGTTTGAGTGACTGTCGCGCTTAGCTTTGCTTCCGACTCTTCGTTACGGAGTTCAGGGATAGTTCGAGCTGAATGGTTTTCGAACGATGGAGGGAAGCTGAGAATTTTAGTGGGAGAAAGTGGTAACTATTATTCGAATCGAGTGTTTGCGTTTGTTCTTATCTTTTGTGCTGGTTTGCGAATGAGTTTGCCAGGTACAATCTCACGTTAACACTCTTCAGGAACGATTTTTCTAAGGTTAGAGAAAGAAATGATCTAATTCTTTTATGTAGATATATTTTAATCCGACATTATTTGCATTTCGAGTGCCAAAGTGATCTCCAAACGAGATATTTCAATTTAGAGTAACTTTCAAACGCTATGATCTACTTAACTGTAATTTATTTTTCTACAACGAGAAGCGTAACACCCGCGACTTTCTATTTTGCATTCAAATCCATTAATCAGATTTAATCAACCAATTAATTAATAATTAACCATTCCTATAATATCGATTAATTAATAAACGTAATAATTGATCGAACGATGCAATTAATCAACAAATTGCACAATTTCCTATTACTAAAAATACTTCAAATTATACAAATATTGAAATATCTTTCGATATTTCTCAAACTATATAAAATACAGAGTGTATTAATCCTCAACGTAACTACTAAAAAGGATCCTGAGGGAAGAAATAACCTAATTTAACTAGTAACACACAACACTTCACACATTTACTGTCCACAATCATTCTTTCTTCAATCCACCTTAACCTGGAACGAAAGCATATATTTTCTTTGATAGTACACCGTGAAACCTGCGTTTTCTCGTGCATTGGCATTCATAGCACCGATCAACGTCGCGTAATTGTAATCATTCCGAATTCTCCGTGTCCACATGTTAATGGATCAATTCTAGCGGGTGCAGACGCGTACAAACGAATCAGAACGTACATACAAATCGGGCGACTGTCCACTGCCGCTCATTCATAAGTTTATGGCGCGTGAAATGTGCCGCAGGAATTTACATACCGTGCACACCGTTCCGCGTACCTTTCTAACCGTAACCTAAACGACGGTCCCATGGCACCCTCCGATGGAAAACTGGCCATTCGTTAAAAACAACGCTGTCGCGTTATCACGCTCGTCCCTTAACGAATTACACGGGTCATTAACCGATCGACGAACCCTGAACGCGACATTTGCTTAAGGGACGTAACACCTTTGAGGGTGGAATTCGAAGGGTAACTTTGCAATTTTTTGAACGGGAAACTGTATGAGATTGGAACTTTGAAAATACACCAGTGTATTTTTCGGACTTTCAAAAGTGTGTGAGGAAAACATGAGGAAAAAATGTGGATAATTGTTGAAGTTATTCTGTAGTAATCGTAAGACATTTGTTTAGGAGATTTTACACCTTCGAAGATGAAACGTGAAGAATAATTATGCAATTTCTTCAGTGAAAAACTGTACGAATCAACGCTCTGGAATTTTTAAAGCTACAAAGGTTCGTTATGTTGCATTAACAGAGCTCAACGACTTCAGTAGAATTTTACCAAAAAATCCACGTCAAAAATCGCAGAATGAAAGCAAACATTGATCAAAAGGAAGGAAAAAAGAACTGAAAGAGTGCGACGAAATGATTCACATCATCCGGCCCACACAGCTAGTCAAAGAACACATCCTTCGATAAACTTCAATTAATTCAACGACTTATATCATCTCCTCTTTCGTCGAAGAATCAACACACAACTTGCACCCTCCCTGAACCGTTGACATTAACAAGCAAATTCTCCAGACACATTCATTCCATCCTTCGTCGAACCTCTTCTTCTTTCAACGTCCACTTCTTCCCTATCTCTCTCACGAACCTAATTCCCAGTATCCAAAGAGGTTGAAGGCCAGACTGGAAAATCGATCCATCGACCCCGAAACTGATCCACGACCACGCGACAAGCGATCTTCCACCTGGTCGAGCGGAACTCGCGCGTGCTAGCGCGCGGAAGAGAGCGAGAAACTCGCTCGCGGCCGTTCGTCGTTTCTTAGGGTAATTTTAGATCGGCAAGATAGCGTGGCTCCTACATCGGCACACATCTCTCTCTGTGTGTGTGTTAGTTTTCGAGAGAGGGAAGAGTACCGGAAAGAGAAAGAGCAAACCGCCAGAGAGGGGAGGAATAACAGCGAGCGGAGGGGTGAAAAAGAAGAAGAGGAGGCGGAGGAGGAGGAAATCGGGAACCGCTGGCGAGAACTGTTTACGAAAGAGAAAACGAAACGGACGTGGAAGGGGGAAGGGAGAGGTGGTAAGCGGAAAAAGGAGGGAAAGCGTTCCTCCGAGAGGAACAAGGCCGGAGACGAAGGAGAAGATCAGGGTGAAGATAGCGATGGGACTAATTCGATTGAAGTTCGTAAGAAGCTTCGAGACCTAGATTCGAGAGTTTAGAAGGACCTGGAATGTGGTAGTTGAATGCTCTAGGTTCATTCTGGTGATCTATTGTAGACCATTTCATTGAAAGAGTTTAAATATATAGTTATATTTGGAAACAATTACGTGAATGATTTTTCCAATTTTCTTAGCATCGTTGGAAATTGAATTCTGCGATTGCTGAATCTTCTCTTTCGAGACACGAAATAGAGTCCCTGTAGTGACAATTTTTTAGAAATTTTTGAAACTTCAAACGGATTTCTGTGTAAATTCATATCTTTGAGAATATAGTAAAAAATAGAGAACTTTAGAAAATTATATTTTTTATAATTCTCAGCAGCTGTAATTTGTGTATTTTGTATTATACTGGGCAACTCTGCAGCTCTAAATTTCCTACGAATGCATACAAATTTGCAGTCTAGAGTTGATTGTTTTCTGCACATAGAATTACACATATTTCTTATACCACTTAAGTAATACTATTTATTGAGTGTTTCACGAGTACTGTAAATAAGAACGAAATAAAAAATTTGACATATTTGCATACAAGTGATTGAATTTAACGTTTCATTTCCTCATCAAACTTTCTCTCGTAAAAGGAAAATATTGAAATACTATTCACAACGAGATCATCCTTCAAATGATTTCCAAGTCCCACCAAATCATCCACCTTTAACTTCACCCACTTGAATTCCTCCGAAACCATTAAAACCTCCAACTTCAATTCGCATTACACCGAGACAACTCGGATCACCTTAAATCCATCGCTAACCGACAAAGACAGCCGCGAAACGTTCCAAGAAAAACAGAGAAGCCGTGTTACAGGCGTGAAAGAGCGGGAGGAGCAACGAAGAGCGTTCTAAAGGTGTACACGCGGGACAGAGAGAGAGAAGAGGCGAGAGGCCACGAGTCTGGGAGTGAGTGGTCTACTCGAACGCAGTTATGCCGACCAGCTCAAACCGGGTGCCGCCAAATCGAACCCCGGTTCGAATTCCGCACAGCCGTGGCCGCGAGAAAAAGGAAACGCAAGAGGAACAGGAAGAAGAAGAAGAAGAAGAGGAGGAGGAGGAAAGGATACAAAGAAACAAAGATTGAAGGAGGTGGACAAAAAAGGCTCGTGTGCCGGTGAGGAAAGACAACAAGAGAAGGAAGAGAAGAAAGAAGAGACAGAAAGAGAAAAAGAAGAAAAAAAGAACGAGAGGTACGTCGCGCGAAGAAGCTTCCTGCCTTCCTGTGCTGGTGTAGAAAAAACAAGGGTTCAAAAGAGGGAGGGGAGGTGGAGAAGGAGGTGGGGAAAGCCGCTTGGGGGGAGGTGAAGGAGGTGGAGGCGCGTTCGACGAGGGAGCAGCACGTCGAGAGATAAAAAAGCGAGGAAAAAAGCGAGCAAGAAGGTTGGGCAGCGTGCTCCCGGTCGTTAGTGAGGTGCAAGCAAAAGAAGGATGAAAAAGGCATTGTTACTTCGGGTCGGTCCACTCCTCTGTTTTTTACCTTCTCTTTCCCTCGCTCGTTCCTCTTTCCTCCTTTTTTCTACTCCTTCGTCTCCGCTGTTCGTTCTTTCTTTCCTTTCTTTTTCCTCTCTTTGTTCCTTTTCCCACCTTTCTCTTCTTTTCCTCTTCTTTTTTTCTTTCTTTTTTTACCTTCCTTTTCGAGTCGAGTGAATGTGTGTCGCGTGTGACGCCCCCGTCTTGTCGCGTATCCCGAGGAGGTGGAATTTTTTTCACGTGCTTCTCCCGACTGTAACGCGGTTTAAACGACGTCGTGTTCTTTCGTTCTTATTGTTCTTTTTTTCTTTCTTTGGTTTGCCTTGATTTTTTTTCGGAGACGTGAAACGGAGGAACAGAGGTTGGAGGTTCCCTCGTGTAGTTCCACAGAGAGGGAGGAAAATTCTAGAGAAGGAATGTGAATGTTTCGTCGAATCGTAGTGGTTTTGTTTTTTCTTTCTCTTTTTGTTCTTTTTTCGATCGTGGAGAAAACGTGGTGTCGTTTCCTTCAAGTCAGGGATATTTTCTGCGACGATGATTCAGAGACGGCCGGCGATCATATGGTCCGTATTTACGATACGCAACGATCGAGATTCGACTGGGGAAGATTGACATGCGGGACGGAGAGACAGTGAGTGTAAAAATTGGGTCGACGAAACGTTCTAGTTTTTAACGCTCTCGCGACGCTTCGTTCAAATCGTTCTTTTTTTCCCCTTTTCTTTTTTAGCGTGAAATTATGGTGAACGTGTTAATGAAAACGTGTGGGATACTTGAATAATTGCACACTTCTTAAAATAATTATGAAATTTTACGTATCTTTCGAGCAACAAGTATTTGAGAAAATATGAATCTTCGATTCTAACATTTTTCGAATAGAAAATATTTATCTCAACACTTTGACAACCACTATCACGATCGCGTGATTTCCTTCAATCAGTGTTTTTCAATCACGTATTTCTGACGATTCTCTGAATAAGTAATCAAATGCAAATTTAAAAACCTAAGATAGTCGAGAACATATTTATTCAGTCTATTTCCTTCTCAAATTTATCGACTCATTTTCTACCTATGCGAGGTGGAAAACTCATGAAAATTACTTGCAGAATGTGCAAATTTTTGACGGAATGGCCGTCAAAATGTTAAAATTGGACGAATGAAAATTTCGATACAAAAGTACTAAGAAAAATATATTTCAATTCTCGCTGTAGACGTGTCACAGTAGCACAATTTCGTCCGGTTTTCTACACTTGAAAATCCGAAGAAGAATTCTGAAGAAGCGGTGTTTCTGGGTTGTGCGGCGAAAAATTCGCGACAAAGAGAAAAATGTATTTCTAGACTGTCCGCGTTGTCAGCTATTCGACGATTGTCAGACACCAGTCGCTGAAAATTTTCACTGTTTTCTTTCCCGCCTATTAATACCCAACTGTTTGGATTACGAATGGTGGCTTTAGGAATGCACATACGTCTTCCCTTTCGTTTCATTCACGAAGAATGCAACCTTCGTTTCGCAATTTATTTTCCCGCTGCGAGGGTTCATCGGTGTTTCGTGCTTTTACACCTAGGATTACGTTAGTTACTTTACGCCGTTTCTATCTCGTAAATCAGGAGGGAAGTCAATAAACCGTGGCCTACGATTTGTTAAAAATTTCCATTCCATTTACCCGTACCCGGAATATTATAAAGAGGAAAACATAAATTACACTACACATACCCTCTTTTCATACAGTTCAAGTTCGATCTTCTAAAATCACACAACTAACAAATAGATATCGTATATATTCACACAAAGTTGCGATCGAAAGCTCGCAATTATTTCTCTCTGGAGAACTTGAAATTTCAACAAAGTTCACAGCCGTGTAAATACCGAATTCGAAAATTTTCAAAGAACACACGTTCCCCCAAACAGATTCCTCCAACTCTATCGAAACGAAAAATAAACGCCGCGTGTGCAATGCTCCCGCTCTATTAAGAGAGAAAATACCAGAACAAGACGTCTAGCGTTCACAGAACGGGAGGAAAGAAAAATTTATTTTTAACAAACAGCTGAGAATCAACTACAAAAACCAGAACAATTCTCCGTATTTTCTTTTTTCATCACTGCATGATCGTTACTCTTGATAAACAAACAAAGACAGAGGCAAACTTCGCGAGTACACTTTAGAACTGCACGTTGAAAAACACTTTCAACACCGCAAGCATCAAAACCGCCAAATCAGCACAAACACAAACGTATATACAGATTCATAAGTTTCAATCATAACAAGGCACACCAAACCCCTTACATTTCGCGCTAGTAACCATCAGGAAGATAGACTGCAGGAGCAATTTCAAGATCGAGGATCCAACGCGACCATAAACTTTCCCTGTCCGCTTGAGAGGGTGGAAGATGGCCGCGAAAGGACAAGATAAAATTGCACTCGTATTCGTCAACTGTGCCGCGTGAAGCTGGACCGTTCAACGGGGTTGATAAGCGAAAAAATAGATTTTTCTTTCTTTTCAGTTAGACGCGTCACTGGCTTTTATTGCCGCCACTGGTTCCGACCGCCATCCTCTTTATAGCACTGCAACACCCACGAAATGACTTTGCAACAGAGTATCAGTTAGGTCGAAACACACAGTTGCACCCTTGAAATATATAGAATGAGAAGAGAGAGGGAGGGGATGCCTCATTTTTCCCCTAGCAATTCCGTGACCCTTGGTTTTTCCGTTTGTACCAACAGGACGCCGGGAAATTTCATTTTCCTTGTCAGCTATGTGAACCGTAGAAGCTTGTACACAGTGAAAGAGAGCCTGTTTTGCTTTTTCTTTTTTTTTGTCGAGGTGGTTGCGAGGGGTGAGTTGGTTCTCGTTGGGGAATGTTCGATGTGTGTTTTTGACAAGGCTAATTGGGAAGGCTGGACTGACAGGGAGGGGGTGATGGAAATTCCGGTGGAAGTGAATGGAAAGAACTTTGAGACAGTTTAAACATTGTTTCGCTTTGTTTCATGTTTTTTTCGTTTTTTTTTCTTCTTCTTTTCTTTCTTTTGGACGAGTTTGGATTAGGTTTAGATTTATGGTGAGGAGCTTAGTTTCAACGAGGTTAGAACTGTGTGTTTTGAGAAGTGATTTCCAGGACAACGATGAATTTACTTTGCGAGTGAGATAGAAATTAGTTTTGGCGATGGTTTAGATTTAGAAATTGGCTTGTAATTCATGGTTGTGTATCATGTGAAAGCTTGTTTCAGAATATTATGAGAAAGGTTAAAGGATTAATTATGCTTAGATTGAAGTCTTATTGTATCAAATTTTGTCCTAAATTTGTGATGATATTTTAAATTAAAATTATCGATTTTCAACGAAATTTTCGTGAGACAGTTCTGTGTATAATTTGAAATATTGTCATGTTTGCGTTAATTATGTTGCCTTTCTCCCAATTGTGTTTTCACGTGTGTGTATTTAAAGAACTCAGTAAGGCGTAAGTTGCGCGCAAGTAGTCGCGTCCGTAATTAGTCAGACAACATTTTTAATCAGCACGCAGAGTGTACTCGCGCAGAAAGAAATTTATTTGTGGATTGTTTCTTTCGACATTTGAGAAACGATATGAAACATACTATCTCCCAGAAATTACTATACTTTATCGTTCTATTTGATTCTTCGTATTAGAACCAAATTAACAAAACCCAAAATTTTTTAAATTTCTAAACCACTAACTTATAAAATTCTTTTTCTTCCGAAATTATTTTGATAAAATTATTATTATTATGAATCATATGAAATTCTTCTAATTTTCTAAATAAAAATACTAAAATAATATTGTGAATTATATGAAAATGATCGAGTGAGAAATGTCTACTAATATTTCTTTTTTATTGAAATTCGAAAGGAGGCGATTTCTTTTTTTTTTTGTGTGAAGTAGAAAACGAGATGTAATTTGTTATTTGAGAGTTTGACAACGCTCGATTTTTAAATGTTATTTCGACGCGAAAGAAAAAACGAAGGCTCGTTTACCGAGAATCAATTATGTTTTCATCGCGACGCATTTGAGAAGAAGAAGAAGAACGATAATCGCGCGATGTCGATGAGAGCTTTATTAGGGTTCTTTTTTATACACTGTAGCCACCTTTTTATCTGCTGAAAAGCTTCTGACATGAAGTCAAACAAAATATCAAGAAACGTAAACTTCTTTTCCAGACAGGAGGAAATACGAGTAGAATTTTTAGAAAATCAGATTGCAGGACAAAAATAGTGAATGAAACATTTTCATACACATAAGTTTCGCTCACATTTATAACTTTATTCGCTGAATTATTTCAGTGTCGTGGATTAAAATAAAAAAAAAAAAAATTAGAAATATCAATATTTGTATGAATTTTAAATAAAAAAAAAGAATTTCTATGAAAATTAGTAATATTATATAAGAAAATACTCACGCACACCATTGTGAACACTTAGAAATTCTACTTTTCTCTATGTTCGAAGATGTTGGACTTACCTGGAACAAAAAGAACGAACAAAATTGAATTTCTGTTCAAACAAACTCCTAAAACGACGAATCTTATACTACACTCCTTTCAATTTTCAAAAAATTCTTGAAACTTCTTGAAATAAAGTTTCGTTCCCCAGTGTTTCAAATTATTCATACAACACTACATCGTAATCGTTTAAACTTAACGTAGTCAGCGCGCAAACATCGTAGCCGCAGAACTGCGAACTCCATCGAGGAACTTCTCATCATAAAAATTCAATTCCACCAGGGCCATAATCGAAACATGAAAATCGATTTCGAAGTCTACCTCTCGTTCACAGAAAGTGCAAACTTTCACTACCTTTTTCTTTCACTTTCCTCCAGGACGATCAACTCGAATTTCCTTCAACGAGAACTCACCCAATGGGTCAAGAACTCCCTCCGTTCCCCTCTTCTTAACGTCAACCAGTCCACTTTCACCATCTCCGCCCACTCTTTAGAATTTCCCATGACCCATGAATCACGCGCATCCCTCAAAACTCTCGTGTAATCGTTTCTCGCGCGTGTCGAAAGAAAAGAAGAGAGAAGGAATTCTCTCAGGCCAATTTATCCCGCGACTGAGTTCCCAGGCACGTGGAAAAGGGGGACAGAGGGTTGATTCACGGGCGGGTGCAATTGGTGGGATGGCCGAGGGGTAACCCGCTTTCGAGGACAGAACGATAACCCAAGTTTAAATTGGAGGGTCGACCACTTAAGATTCAGTTCCATAAACTGGAAAGTTCAGCCCCACTTTCCACGTGGAGCAAGGCAAACGAGAAGCTACGGGAGGGGAGGTGACAGTGTAGGAGTAAGCCAGAGCTAGGTCTCGAGACTGCAATTAGGCGAGTATTTTCGATCGAATTCAATTAGCCCCGACTCGAAATCGCGGGGACAAAGTTAGTTCGCCGGGAGAATCTCTGCTTGTGCTAGCGCGAGCAAAGTCGCGGTCTTTCGAGGGCAGTCGACGTGATTTATTTTATTGTCCGTTGAATGGAGAAGTTTCGCGAGCCCTGTCACGTCTTCTGTTTCGTTTTTCGAAGTTTGCGGTTTGATTAAGTTTCTGCTAGCAGGACGGCGGAGATTGTGGATCCGTGCTGTTTGGATGTTCGTGTGAACAACGTGGGACACAGAGTGATAGGTGTTTCACAGTGGGTGGAGAATTTGGTGCTTGCTCATGATAAACTTGCTGCACAATCAACGATAATTGAACGAGAACCACTATGAACCTTTAAGTGAATACGAAAATACTTGAAACGTTTTAACTTTCTATACAAAATTCCTAATACACTTGTATCGTCAATCTTTCCACCTGCTAGACACCATGATCGGTCCCAAAAAAGAAAAAATCACGTAAACGTTCATCTAGCCGGTGTTGCACAAAGTCGAGGGCAGCGAACCGTAGCGAGGATCGAAAACGCTCGTGAAAGTATCCTGTGCGACGAGCATACGGGACGAAGCCAGCTGGCGCTGCGCGACCGCATGTAAATCATCCGCAACAGGATCGGCCGGCCGAAACCACGTGTACGCGCACTTCTGCGCGCACTTACGCGGAACGACGCCGATGCACATGTTAACGTGACGCGGGTAAACGTCGGCAACACGTGTCGCGCGAGTAATCCATGGCTTGTCGTTACCTCGACCGTGTCGCGAGTGCACGCTCTATGCATGCACCAGACGCGGCCGATTCACTGGCTCGAATCTCTATGAGGAGAGCTGCCGATTTTTCGACCGGATATTGCTGAAGTGTCGCGGTGTTATGGTGGTCTCGATGTTTCGTTTCTTGGTGAAAACGGAATACATAAGTTTCTTACCGAAAATATGCATCTTCCTGTCTAGAAAACTTGTGTAACCCGAAAATTCTATTTCTCTTTTTATACTTCGCAAATTATGTGGAGGATCTCGGTAGAAATATCGTGCAATTATTTCTCGTTCTATTTTTAACCAATTTTTTAGGTGTTTCAGGGTGAAAGTTTTAGTTTTAAATGATACGGTTAATATGCAAAAATTGTTTTGAGAAGGAGATTTAACGACTTCTTGCGTGTTATAGAACTGTGAATTAAATTAGCAATTTTTAAATTAAGAAAATATCACTCAGCACGCTTATTTGAAAAAATTCTAATTTTAATTTTAATCTTTATTCTAAATACACATATGTACTTATACAATATTTCGATCATTTTTAAGTGAACTGTTAAAAAAAAAAAATTGCTACAGAAAGGAAATTGCGCAAATTTGAAGAATATATTTTTTGAGACATGGAAACAGACGAATTAGATTAAAATTTAATTAACGAATAATAAATACATTTGTGCAGTACCAATTTCTAGGTGTTGCAAATTTGTTTGCAAGCAATATATACAAGAAATGTTTTTACCGCGAAGAATGAAAACTAGTAAAAAAGAAAAGTGATCTGAAATCTAATTAAAATCGCATAATACTTTTCTAGGATCATAATGAGTGTTCTAATATTTTTGCATGGTATTGCAAATCGTTGAGGAAAGATGGATCTTGAAAATTTCTGGCGATGTTTACAGCACAGTTAGGTGATTTTCCAGATTCACGAACGTGACGACGAGATTATGTGATTTTTTCCTGTTTATTGATTCGTTGATGTTGATCATCAACCAGAGATCTAAAGTTTTAGATCGATTTCGTACTACAGCTTGTTTGTGTTGAAACGCGTATTTTGACAACGTTTAAGTTACATTTGGTTTTCTAAAATAACTTTCTTTTAAACATATTATTATTATATAGTAATTAAAATGTAATCAGGGTGATTTTTGAAATTTCTTATTATTTCAACAATTTCAAATACTTCGTGAAATTCTTTTATTGTGCTGTTGATAAAATATTTCAACTTTTCGAAATGTTTATATTTCAATAGAGTTTCAATTTCCCCAGGTTTCGTAAAATAATTTCACACGTTTATTAGAAATGTATTCCAGCTTGAAAAGAATGCAATTGAGTATTTTCATCATGTTTTTCATTTCTGTTAAATCAGCTAATGGAACTGGTTAATGGAAATGTTGATAACAGGCGAATCAGCATATATGGTCAGAAAACAAAAAAATACTAGTAAAAGTTTTCCTACGAAAAATTCTACCATTTAATTTGTCAACTTTTTAAATCCTCCTCTCCAATTTTTAAATTCAGTTCTAGAAGAACGTATCTCCATTTTATTACAGCGAGAGCTTTCGAATATTTGAACGATGAAATATAATATTTTTAAAGTTACAAAAATTCTACGAATATTTTTAATTAATCTGTACACACATTTTTCTGTCGCTTTTTAAAAAGAGAATGCAACTTTCATGTAACAGTAGCAACAATTTCGTCGAAAGTAGAGAAAATAAGAATGTGCAATGGTTGAAGAGAAAAACTTCGAATTATTTTAAGTATTTTACGTTTGGTGTTTCACGAACAAATTCATCCTGATCCTCGACGTGATCCAATGTTTCTGAGTCACGTTGTAGCAAAAGTTATCAACAAACTCGCGCGGAAACGAGGAAGAGAAGATGAAATTTCCTCTGGAAAAGGAAGGTCGTGTAATTCAGTCGAAACGACTCGTCTGCTTTACGTCGACGTGCCGATCGAACGTAACGCATGGCCATCAAAGTGCGTATCGAACTCGCGACCGGAAATCGTTAAATTGCGCTACCGCCAGGTGGCCGACAGAATGTTTTTCGTCTATAAAATGCTCCTGATCCCAGCTCGCGTCGAATATATTTGCGGTTCCATCTTTGTAAAAACTGAGCAACTCAGAACGTTGAATTTCCGTGGAATTTTCCACTGAAAAAGAATTCTTGCCAAAAAAAATTCAGCTAAAATGAGAAATTTAAAAAAGAAGAAATTTTATACTCTTTAATTAGTTACTTCTTGTACATTTTTCTTCTCTTGAATAATTATAATAATGTTCAGCTATCTCGCGAAGAATTTTTTATCAAAATTTAAGGTTCTCATTTTTTCTTTTCTCAGAGAAATGTTCGAACTTCAGAATGAAACAATTTAATTTTAAACCTCGACAGTGGAAACACGGATTATAATAGTTTTATACCCCCGTCGTTTAACGTGATTAGTTTCCCTCCAGTGTTCTGTTATCTTTCACTCTGTGACTTCTTATTTACGAAACGTTCGCAGGATTTTTATTACTCAGTCGAGATAACGAGTGTTCTAATTTTACAGCGAGATTAGAATTTCAAATTTAAATATAGATTGAAATTAATGGGTAATTTAGATTTTTCCATCGTTCAATATCATATTCTGTGTTCAAAAATATATATATATATATATATATATTTTTCTAAGAAAATATTTGTTTTGTAAATGGATCGTTTGATAATTTCCAAATTTTTACAAACAAGTTTTTGTACTCTGTGCTCAGCGCGGAACAATAAACCAGTCCATTCATTTGATTCGTTCAAACTATAATACTTTATTCTTGAAACATCCCATAGAACGATAAATTTCCATAGCCCGAGCTCGTTCTATCTGAACAAATATTTATTAAACTATATAATTCTTTTCTCTCTATAGAAGAATTTTCAGTACTAACATATACAAGAATCAAACTACGCAGTGAAACTGTACAAAACACGCTTCAAAATGTACCTCTAAATAATTATCGTACATAATTTACATTTATAAATCACCCATTTAAAATAACAATTTCGTTCTAATTTTATATAGAATTATAAATAAAATGTGATATTGCAATAAATGTCAAATAGAATAAATATTTTACTATCTATAAATTTTATCCGAAATTTAATTTGAATGATGGAAGAATTACTTATTCTCAAATATGATTCTAATTTACTTATTTTCAAGCAAAAATGATTTGAGCGATAGAAAAATGGCTTATTCTCAAGTGTGATTTTAATTTACTTATTCTCAAGTAAAAATAACTTATTCTTAGCAATGAATAAAATAAGATTACAGATTTGAATAAATTCCAAATAGAATTGTGAATAAAGTAAATAATCTACGATTTTAAAACTTTATCCAAAGTCCAATTTGAATGATGGAAAAAATTACTTGTTCTCAAGTGTGATTCTAATGTACTTATCCTAAAGTAAAAATGATTTAAATAAATTTATAGATTTCAAATAGAATTACAAATAAAGTAAATATTCTCCTATTTTCAAATTTGATCTAAAAATTCAATTTGAGTGATAGAAAAATGAGTTATCCTCAAGTGTGATTTTAATTTATCAGTTTCGTCACCTTCAATTTCGCCAAAAAGATTTGTAAGTCACGGTGGAATTCGCGAAGACGCTTCATCCATAAAATCCACGAATTCGCGAAGTTCCCAAGTGACACGAGTAGGGACACTCGTTGCTCGTTAATCCCTCTCCACCATCTTTGAAGAAGCTCCTCCTGGCTCTGATAAGTGTCACGCGAACGCGTCTCACACCCTTAACGAGCCCTAAGTTTTTGCCCGGGAGCGCGGTAACTTTCCGAATCGTGTTCCCCGACGATTCGCTCGTGGCATTAAAATGCATCCGTGTTCAAATGAACGTGATTACGGCCGCGAATATTTCGCCGAAAGCGGCGGGAAACCGCGCAACTTCGTTTCCCATCCGCGCAAACTTCCCTCCGGGGAATTGAAAACAAAATAGACAAAAAAAAGAGAGAAATGAAAAGAAAAAAGTAAAAAGAAAAGAAGGAACTTTTAGACTCTCCTTGTACGTAGTTTGAAATCTTTGTTTCTCTTTTTTTTCTTTTTAAAATAGATACTGCTTTATTTTTTAATAAGTATAATTTTTTGTTAAAGTGAAAAATGATATATGAGGGTTGCATGGAATTAAAAAATGTAGTATTCAATGGTCGAATTGAATTAGTCGAGAGATACGAGGAATTTCAGCTCGTGTACAATGTCTAATTAAAAGCTTCAGCACGGTTATTAAAAAATGTGCCAATTAACTGACTGTTTTAGTACTTGCTTCGGCAGTATATGTACTGAAATTGGAATGAAATAAACAAACAACAGAATCGTGAACAGGCTGCTTTATCTTGAAGCAATTTTTTTAATATTTTGGTCTACCAAATGGATTAAATTGTATCTGAACTAAAATTAACAGCGTTAAATAGAATATTTATTTTCGAACAGTAGAGAAATTAATAAGAATTCCGATATGAATATAACTGTACAAGAAAATTGAAGCTTCTGATAAGCTGTCCATATCTGAGAGAATAAATTTGATAATAATATTAATTAATGAAATTCAAATATAATCTACGAGAAATCAAATATGTTATAATAATCAAATATCATTTTAATATCAGTCTCTGTTCACAGCACGGAAACTAGCAGAATATGAAGACTGAAAAACAACTGGACAATTAATGAAAAGTTACAACAAGAAGAGAGTACCTTCCGAAAATATTTTAATAGAAACATCGATGGCTTAATCTATAAACTATAAAGTGAGTACAACTCCCAATGATCAATAATTCATTTACATTTAAAACAACACTAATTATCAAAAAATCTACACTTGTATAAAATATTAATATAATTAAAAAAATATTAAAATATATCCAAAAAGTTTCAAACTTTAATTTCCATTTTGTTCATAGGATAATTTGTATAAGCTAATAATAATCTATTTTCTGTCTATTTAATATAGATATAGAATTATTATTTTCTCTGAATTGAAGCCTTGTTGAAATATGAAATTAATCTTCGTAGGAACTCGAGTTTCTTAGATTTAACTAGAGTAAAATATTGAAATGTATAGGAGAGAGAGAGAAGATGTGAAAATTCATTTTGATAGCGTTAGTTCTCGTGGCAGGAGAAGATCCTTGATAATCGTGGAACAGATTTTAATAAGCGGCGACAGTAGAACAACACCGTCCTGGATCAGACGAGCTCCGCGGGCAAACAAACATACTTAAACACAAGCACGTGGAACGTGGCTCTTTGAACAAATTAACCTCGCTTCCGTTGATGCAACTATAATCATCGGGCTGCCACATGCTTGAAAATTCCTCGTTCTTTTTTTTTTTCACCTCACCATCTCTTCTAATTACGGTAACCGAGGAAATCCAAAACAATTAGAGAGGAAGCGGCGGCTAGCGAGTTGTTCATAAATCAATTACGACTACGTACATTATGAAAACGTTTTCTGCTCTGATGAATTCGCGAGAAGGATCTTCGTAATTTAACATTCCTCCATTTTCATCCTTCGCCCATTCAATCCTACCGTCTCCAGTTTCAGACGATCCTTCCTTTTGTTGCTCTTCAATTTTTCTTCCCCTTTGTTCCATTCTCTAATAATTATCACCGAGTTTGCACACTTTTGCAGCTAATTTTTCCTCCGTAGTTTTTACCTTCTCTATTGCTTTGTTTCTTTTTAATAATTATTACCGAGTTTGCATTTTTTGCAGCTAATTTTTGTATATATTTCAGTTTTTCTTCTGCTTTGTTCTTTTTTTTATATAATTATCGCCGAATTTACATATTTTTGTAGCTGATTTTTCTCTGTATTCTTCCATTTTTCTTTTCCTTTGTTCGTTTTTAATAATTATTACTGAATTTGCATATTTCTGTAATGTTTCTTTTTAACGATCATCGATGAATTTACACATTTCTCCAGCTAATTTTTCTTTGTATTTTTCTGTTTTCATTTATTTGTTTTTTTAAGTAGTATATTTTCTTTGTTTGTATCGTTTCTTCCATTTCTGACTTCACCATTTCTACCGTGAAATATATTTTTGGGGAATCTAGACTTCCCTTTTAATCTTCTCGTATTTTCTTTTACTTCTTTTGCTCACATTTTCAGCCATTTTTCTCTTCACTCCGAGAGAAACGTCTGTATTTGCATCTCCCGCGCACCACAGCCTTTTCTTTCCAAATCTCTGACTCTTAATCCCTCTTCATTTGATCCCCTTCTCTCTTAATCCGTGTGCGTCACTTTGAGCTCCCCTTTTCTAGGATTCTGTGCCTTAATCTCTTTAGTTTCTGACCCTCCCTTCTCTAGGTCTCCTCCCCCACCTCTTCAACTTCCCCTCCATAGATGGAGAACACTACTTCTAGATCCCTCTCTTTTAATTCTTGCCTATTTAGATCTTTCCTCGTCCTCTGCTCAGCCATGAGTTTGTCGTATCTTTTGATCTGCCCTTCCGCGAAGCCTCTTCTAATCTCTCAGTCTCTTCTATCGATCTTTCCTCTCTGACCCTTGAAATTGTTTTCCCTCTGGTTCTGAATCTTTTTTTTTTTATTTCTATTTCCAAGTTCCGTCTGTTTTAAATCAATTGTTTCCCCTTATACTGGCCCTTTTTTTCGAGAATTCAATTGCTTATCAATTTTTCTTTGTTTCCATTGTCTTTAAATTAATTTCACTGGAGGTTTCTTTCTACAGAAAGCTTCTTTTCTCGCTTCTTCAGTTCCCTTTGAATCTCTCCTCTTTAAAATCTTTCCTTTTCTCTGGGTTTCTGTGTCTTAATTTCACTTTCCTCGAATTTCCCGCATTCCCTGTTCTTTCTTTCAATCCTCGTCACCCCGGATGTCGCTTATTTCTTAAAATTCAATTTGTTAGGATTTTCTTCATTTCTTTCCAACAGTTTCTAATTCCCTTCGCGTTGCTCCGTTTTTAATTTCACACTTCCACCTTTCCTTTAAGCTTCTTTGAAAAACGTCTCTTTTCAAAAATCCCGTTTCCTTTACTCGCATTCCTTTGAACTTCTCCCATTCCATTAAGCTTTCTGAAATATTCCGCTTTATTTCCTCTGTTTTCTCTTTTCTTCTATTTTTTTTTCAGAATTCCCCTACTTTACATTTGCCTCTTTCCTGTGACACTCCTTCTTCTTACACCTTTTTTTCCCCTCATTCTTTATTCCCTCAGTCCCTCTGTATCAACAGCTTCCTTCATTCCCAATTCTTCTTTCATTTTCCGAGCTACCGTTACTTTCTTATCTTCCAGCCTTTTTCCTCCTTTCAACTTTTATCCAGTTCTTCTGCATTTCGATTACCTCCTCGTGCATCGTTACTTGTTTTTTTTTAATTCGTTGATTAATTTAACACTTCAGTTTATTTATTCTTATCGAAAATTTCCTTCGTTCACAATTCTTCTCTCATTTTCCAAGCTGACAATACATTTTTAGCTTCCAGCTTTCTTTCTTCTTTCAACTGTTGTCCAGTTCTTCTGTATTTCGATTATTTCTACTATTTCTATTATTTCTAGATCTTTAATTTATTTTTATTACAAACTTCCTTCATTTACAATTCTTCTGTTATTAATTTCTTATTTTTCATCCTTTTTCTTCTTTCAACTCTTGTCCATTTATTCTGTATTTTAATTAGTTCTACATGTATCATCACTTGTTTCTTGTTTCACTGATTTATCTAATCTTTCAACTTATTTATTTGATTGCTCTTTTGTTTGTTTACTTATTATTTGACAAGTCAAACGATGCAAGAAATTGATAAATCTAAGTATAACAGACGACCCAGAAGAAGAGATTATTCAATCCTTACTCAAGGAAAAATGATCGAAAAGAAGCAAAGCATCCTTTTTCTTAAAAACTAATTTCCGATCTCTCCTCGCCCGTGACAATTTCTATTTACTTTATCTTCCCTTCACGCTCGATTTTCTTCTTTCCTCCACTACCTTTTCAGTCTTGCTCATTTTGTACTTTAACACAATCTAACCTCACTTGACCCTTCGGTTCATTTCAATCACTATTCCATTCCACTCTGCTCTCCATTCACGCTTTATTTCCTTCATCCCTACCTTTCTTCGCTCTCATTCTTCTAATTCTCCAATTGAACGCAATCTAACCTATACCCGACATTTAATCACTCTTCTATTCTCCACACACGCTTTATTTCCTCTCTTTATTCCCATTCTTCTAATTCACCACTTTACTACAATCTAACCGGACTTTTAATCACTACTCCATCTATCCTTATCCTCCATTCTCGAATACCTCATTTTCCACATATCAATCACTACTCCATCTTCCTTCCACATTTTTTTCTTTCTCCTTCCATCTATTTCACCTTTCAACCTCATCCCTCTGCCTCTTATCCTACCTCAAAACCATCCCTTAACCTTTTCCCTACCCCTCGCTATACGCCACTCTTTCCCCTCTATCCATCTCTTTCTCGAAAAGTAACGCAGCTCAAGCCACAAACGAACGACACGACGATATGCACCTGTGCTTTCATGCTCTCTGCTTCTTTCGCAACCTCTGCCAGGCACGCGTTCGCCTTCCCTCTTTGATGTCACGTCGCAGACTCTGTGTGCACGATGGGGAAGGGAAAAGGGATAGTCGGCCGAAAACGCTCTTCAAAGCATAGATTTACGTTCTGCCCGACGCTTTCCGCCGAGAATGTTTTCCTATTCCATGTATATCTCCCGTTGGGAGGCATGTTCTAAGCCACCGAATCGGCCCACGCCGCAGGGCTGAACGCTTTAATCGACCATCTCCCCAGGGAACAACTCGCGGCGTAACGCTTCGAAACCAAGATGAAACCTGCGGCCAACCCTGAATTTCCCGTCCCACGAATTTTTCTCGTAATACGTTGCATGTGTATATTTATGCAGAATCTCTTGTTTTTTTTTTTTAATTAGAGGAATTATTCGATCATTAGGAAGATGTGTAACATTGTACTGGGATTAAGTATTTTTAACGGTTCTTTTTAGCTATTTTTTGTTGTTGCATTTTCTAATTTTTCCGATTTTTATATTTTATATTTGTTATTTGATTTTCGTCATTCTCGGTACACTAGCTTTGTTGAAGTGTTACGTTGACGCTAGAATTACAGTGATAGTATTGGTACTCACTTTAAAACAGAATAAGTTTCTTTTTTTAAATTGAATCTTTTCTTCTGAAAGTTAGATTTCACGATGATCGATGTGACGTTTGAAACGAGGGTCTTCTGAGAGTCAGAACTAAGAAATTTATGTTTTTTGTATTTGTAACTTTAGAAAAGATGAGCGAGAGGGAAAGACAAATTGATAAATTCAATTTTTTCGATATTGCAATAAAAGTTATGAAAAATTTCTGAAATGCAAGTTTGTAAATTTGAGAAAATTTGCTAATTCCACGTTAATAAAAATTGGAAATTCTAAGGAAACAAGTCTGTTGAAAAGTGTTATTTAATGATGAATATATTTTACTACTTTTTTCTTTTTAAGAAATATATCGAAGCTACGGAAAGTAGGTTAAAAACTATTTTTCTGACGGGGTAAATATGAACTTGCATAGAGTGGAGGGTTAAACTGTTTCCTTTCGTTACTTCTGCTGCTGCTGGTGGTTCTTTTACTGTGGAAGAGTTTCAATTTTCGTGTACACGCTCTTTGACCACGGCTTGATTCGATTTTTTCCGCGACGATGTCTCTTGCTAAGCGAAATCGCGGTTGCTTAAACCTTTCAGCTCGACGTTAGTTTTTGCCGATGGTTTAGAGAAATTCTTTCTAAATAAATCTAGTTAGTTTAAATATATAATAGAATCGTGTCGTTGCAATCTTAAAAAAATTTATTTCACTCTTGGTTCAACGAAGAAAAAGAAATTATTATACACTTGTCAGTTAATTAATTCTCATTTACTTAAAAATTCAGAAATTTCAGAATTTTTTAGAGTTTCAAACATTCGTGTAACTTTGAAAATAAAATTTAGAAAGGGAAATTTTTTAGAAAGTTGAAATTCTACGATGTAATAAGATTTGATACAAATAGGAACAAAAATTTAAAACATTCTTTTGTCAAGATAATACTACTTTTGTTTATAAGAATAAACAATCTTTGCTCGACAAATTTGCAAACAGTGTGCATTGCGAGTTGCGCAAAAAATTTTCAGAAAATAGATTTCAGATTTAAGAAACTTTTAAACAATTAATTTTTTGTGTAATCTTCAGGAAAAAGAAAATACAAAATTTAATTTATTTCATGGTTTCCATTGCACAAAAAGATTTTCAACTATTTCGAATAGTAACACTGAAACAAAAAATTTCTTCATAAACAATCCAATTTTTCTATCCTATAAATTTTCTAAGATTTATAAGTATAATATTAACGTAATATGAAAATATTTTTAACCAGCAGAATAATAGTATAAAATAATATTACAGAAATATTTTTAGAACAGTCTGCACATGTGCAACATTTCAAAACGATGAATTTCGTTTAACGAGACTTTTGATTGGTGTCTTTTTTCATTTTTTTTTTCTCCTTTTTTACGATAACCTATTGAAAGCAAAAGGTTGAACGTTCAGTTTAAAAACTTTATTAACATGATTTTACGGGCAGATCGTTCCTTTCACACAGCTGGTCTTTTGTGAACTAGCATACAGAGAAGAGATCAATGGCCAAAACTGATGCGGTATATTTGCATTTAATCAACTGAACACAGTGATTGCCGTTTTATAAACTGAAAATGAATTCTCCTGTTTAATTCAGACAGAATTTTACTGATTTTCCAACGTGTTCGAATTAATTGCATCCGCCAGGTTTATACCGGCAAGAATTACATTTTCGACATCAAAGCAATTTGTTGCATTTCTGGATTTAAACTGATTAGCTGATTTCAAGTTATTCAATCGCGTTCCCTGGTTCACTTGTTTCACGCGTTAAACGCGCCGCGAAATCTGCTGTGTAAACTGAAACGATCTTTCAACTCATGTGCTGTTTATACAGAAAAACAAAAAAGAAAAAAGACGAAGAAAATATTTACAGAGGAAAATATTAATTTTAATATCGAAAGTTCTTTGAATAAATCTGAAATTAAAATAACAGACACAGAAAATTAAGAATATTTACAAATTCCGATATTCATTCGCTAATATTTCTCGTACTTTTTCAGGAAAATCGTCACTGAAAAAGCTGCAATCGTCAATTGAGAAATTTGGAAATTTCGCAATTTTTACTTCTGGACGAAAAACTGGAAGAATCTTCAACATTCATATGAACAAAAGAGAAGAGGATTCATTCATAAACTTCTGAAAAGTGTGCAAACATCGACGAACCCATCAAAGAAAAATTGTCCTTAATTAAAAAGCAAGAGAGAGAAAGTTTGATTAAGCAAGCATCTCTACGAGTATTTCTCTGCATCGAGAAATAAACCAAAGGAAATTGAAAGAATTTAACATCGACGCAATTTGCATTTTAACGTCAAAGAAAACTCTCCATTTCTTTAAACTCAAAAATTTCATTAAACGACTTTTCTTTCTACGGAAAAATGAAACTATAAAATAGTGCAAATACCTGAAATTTCGATCCTCGAAAAAATCCCCATAGGAGGAGTTCTCGACAAAAGAATCTCCTGGCAGAATAGATTCAGAGGGCAACAACAGTGTCGTATTCACTGGAACGCTTCAACTTCCCATAGAGGAACACCTTGAACGTTTCACGTGAGGGAGTATCGAAAAAAAGGGGGCGAAAGAGAGAGGAAATTCGTTGGCGATAAATTCGGATCAGTGGCGCGAATAAATTCCACGAGATCGAAAGGAGAAGGGAAACCGGAAGCGGCGGAAGATCGCGGATAAAATCCCGAGGACGCGCGAATAAATTGAAAGAAATACACAAGGACAAAAGCGTGAAACGCGGAGAGTGGAAGAGGAGGATGCTCGAAAACGCTGATAAACGGTTGAATAATGGGCAGGCAAATTGCACCGGAGGAACAACGCGTGATAAACGCTAGGACGATGCAAATTCTTTTGGTTGCAGCGCGGATATCCAGGAACTGGACGGAAACCACCGTGTTTCCGCTGAAACGATCCTCGTGGCCTCTGCAATGCACGTATCGATCAAACCGAGGAATTTCTGTGACTTTAGACATTGATGCTTTCGAAAATTCACGAAAATTCGAATATCTTATTACTTTCTGATTATTGTGAAAGAAGAAATAGAGTGGTTGAAGAGATTTCAAGGCAGCGTGGAGAAGAAAGAATTTTATTATGAATTTTTGTGACTCTACGTATTAACTCTTTCATCAATTTACCAAAATTACATTCGAATTTCTTCTTACTTCATGATTTTTGTGAAAGAAGAAATTGAGTGGTTGAAGAAATTCCAAAGCAGTGTAGAGAAGAAAGATTATTATAATAAAATTTTGTGACTCTAGATATTGATCCTTTCGAAAGTTTACGAAAATTTGGACATCTTCTTACTTCCCGATTTTTGTAAAAGAAGATATTGAGTGTTCGAGGAGATTCCGAAGCAACGAGAAGAATAGAGAATATTATGCACGAGTAATTTATAGGGGGAACGTAAAAGCTCGAGAGAAATCGTAAAAAAAAGGCGGGGAATTTGAAGGTAGTTTGAGAACACAAAAGGAGAGGCTTGTAAAAAAACAAGGAAATAAAGGGTAATCCTGAGAAGTGTGTAAAAGAAGAGAAAGAAGAATACAAGAGAAGTTTGCGAAGTGAAGAATTCTGGAAAGTTTGAAGAAATTTTTCAAATACCAGCGAAGTAAAGAAAACCTTTAGGAGTATTTCATGTGGATCAGTTAAAGGTACAGCAAACAGCAAAAAATTCTAAAGCTACTGTATTAAAAAGAAAGAAAAGGTAGTAAAGATAAGAAAACCACAGAAAAAACTTTGATAAAAATCTCACACTCGTCGAGAATTGAAAACGAATTTACAAAAAGTTCACTGAACGAACAGTAATGGAGTGAAACATCGTATAAAAATCGTTCTCTCGAAGGCTTTTATAAAGAGGATTGCAAAGAGAATCGCGAAGAGGAAAGATTTAACGAGAATCTCGTAAAGATGAAAATTTGAAAGAACTTCGAGAGACAGAAATCCACTCTCGAAAGTTCACGTGAGATTAAACGCCATTTGAACGCGTCGCATCTTTCACCCAGAACTTTAAACTCGCTTTTTAATGGCGCGATACGTTTTAACGCGTCCACGACCATCAAGCGATAGTTCGAACCTCGTCAAACAGCTTCCAGTTGATCGTAAAATTCCTCTGAAACGTGTAACATAAGAAACATACCAAGACACCCCTAATTTCTCGAGAAACACGAGCTTTCTTTTGTCAGTCTTTATCGTTCCAATAAAACTTACCAGGACAAGTGAATTTTGTTTCATGTTCCGAAAGATGTTGCAAACGTGTGATCGTAGAATACTAGTTTTCGAAGAGTTGGTTTACAGGTGAAATGTGTGTTTGTGAATGTGTTGATTGTTGAGAATTAAAGAAAGAAAGAAAAAGAAAAAAAGGGAACGATGGCTGGTGCAGGAGTGGGTGTTGGGATGTTACGGGCCAGGCGCAGAGATGTCAGCGTAAAACTGAACAGAAAACTAGACCGGAAGTCCTCGAGGGGGATGATTTACGAGAACGAGGAGCTCAGGCTGAGAACGATTAATATTAACGCTGAAGTGGAACAAGGTAAAGGTTTTTCTTAGATATTGCCTCGTCCTATCAGCGATTATTATCTATAAATTCAGCTATTGTTCGACCTCGTTAATTAAATTAACGCTTTGAACGCTGTGGATGTGTATACGCATGTAGACTTGTAAGATTAGTAGACTTCAAATATTCAGATTCGTTATCATTTATTTTTAAGATATGGCGTATTTAAAATTGTCGACTTCTTGAGGAAATTTCTCGAGTCTTTAATATAATATAGCGCGAATAAAGGATTGAAACAACGATTTAGTCGCTTGTTTCATTGATAATCTCGGGAAAGTATTTCGTTCACGTTTGATCAGAAAAGGATTAATACAATTAGTACATTTTTATGGAAAGTAATTATCATCTTTAGTATACATTTTTCTATTGTTGCTGGATAATGAGTATATTTTATTGTAACATATTTTCATTGTTGAAGATATTACTTTACATCTTCATTAGTATAGATGATAATAATCAATGTGCACAAGAATCTGTTTGAAGTAATTGTTCGAGAAATTTTAATTAATTAAATTCATGTAACGAGTACATTTTCATCGAAAGGAATCACGTTCGATTGATTAATTAATATGTGCTTTAATGGGAATATTTTTGCACATTGCTGAATATTAAAGAGTACTCGTATAAAAAGAATCTGAAAGTGTATTAAACGTCGATTCTGAAAGGAGTATTCAAAATTACTGTTACAAAAGAATCCCTGTAAGGTTGTTTAATAAATTTTTATTTATTAGGAATCCTTTATATACGAGACAATTGAGATCGTCAAACTACTATATCAAAGATAATTGATAAGTTTATATAAAATTTATTTTCTTCAAAATTTCTCAATATTTTATACCAATTTCTTATTTATTTTTCATAGCAGAAAGGAAATAACGATATTTGTATATTTTAATTAATTACATTTCTTATGTTGTCGTTAATTTTACTATAATTTCAGTTAGAAAGAAGAGTAATTTATCTTTCTATTACATTGTTTATATTGTCATTATTTTGCAATAATTTCAGTTAGAAAGAAGAATAATTAATCCTCTTGTTTCATACGATAAAGACGTGTTACTAATCGCTAGGAAATTTCACGTGGCAAGCCTGGCAAGCCTGGTTCCTCAGTTCTTTCTCGCTACAAATAGACATTATCGTCGAAACCGCAGCGAACTATTTTCGAAACTTGGCCAAACGCGGCAACTTCGTGTCCGGCCGGCAGCTGTCGCGGTTCTAGCCATTCGATCTCTCGAATATGAATTTTGCAACCTGCTTTTCCAATTGTTTGTGAGAAATATTTCAATCACATAATTCTTTCATTTACCAAAAATACTAACAGCTGAAATTTGTACAGAAATAAAGAAAACTCTTGTGAAATAGATTTAGAGATCGAAGAATTGACTTTTTCATCATGATTAATTTGTGAAAGAATTTTCGTTCAGTAGAATATATCGAAAGTGTATTTTTTTAAAGTTGATTCTTGTGAAAAGAAGATGGAAATGAGTGAAAACCATAAAACAGTGTATCAATGGAGACGATTATTTCGCTAAACAATTGACCGAGAGATTTTGACAATGGTGAGTGAATTGTTTTCAGAAGTTTCTCAGGATAATTTGTTCTGCAAATTTAGGATCGGTATCTTTACTTCGAGCTTGAATATTGTGGTTTATGTTATCAATATGGTTGATGCTTTCAGACGCACTCAATGTATTGTCTAAACATTCTCGATTGAAATATATGTTGGTAAAGGGGCTGATTATGTAAGCAATGATAATGGTATTTATGACTCGAGGAAGATATCAGATAGCTTAGTCGTAAGAACGATGATTTATCTGGCATATACTGGGACTTTTAGTGCGTGAGAAATAGCCTTCCATGAAAATTTATCAGAAGTTAATAACAACCTCGCGATTTGCCACAAATTGATTGCTCTGAAGCCTCCAAAAAATATTCGAGTAAAATTCTAAACTGAAATATTAAAATACTCTTAAGAATAGCATAAAAAAAAATAATAATAATACAAACCAAAGCAAAAATTAAAAGAAACTTTTGTCTCGGAATTATAATTCACAATTAAACGCAAATAATTTCAAAATTTTTCTAAGAAAAGGAAGTATACATATAAGTATAGAAAAATAGAAAAAGTGTAAAAAGTAAAAAAAAAAAAAATGGTGCAGTTGAAAGGTTAACTACGAAACGAGAATTTTCACGAAACTTTCAATTTGAAGGTAGAACGAACACCGGAAGTGAGTTCTAGCGTGGGTAAATGAAGATCAAAGGCAGAAAGGCGACCAGTTTTCAAAGTGATACAGAACAGCGATCGAAGCGTTTAGAGCGTGTCGAATATTTTCACACGGTCGAAGAAACGCGAAAAGCCGGCTATTTTCTCGAAATTTGTTTACCCGCCGGGCCAAGAAAAGCTTTGTTTTGGCAGCAATTCTCGCCCACGGGGGATCTCGCCCGCTTCTTCTCTTCTCTCGTCCCTCTGGAAACCCAGATGTCGTTTCTGTACGGTTCTGTTTGAGATCGACCGCGGAGAAAATGTATTTCGGAAAGGCAACACAGAGGATCCAACCTCCTGTGATTTGTTGACATGATGCAACACTTCTTAAATCGTCCCGAATATTGATGGACTGCAACAAGTAAAACTTGGTTCGAAGATTCTAACGTAATTTTCCGTCGAATTTATGGATTTCTCGTTGCACGCGGTGTAACAGTGAAACGAGAGAGGGGAACTTCGGAGAATTGCGTAACGAAGTTTCGAAACGACGTTTCGTAATTTTATTTTAATTAGATGAAACTTTCCTTTGTAGTTCGGCAACAACGTGCAAATTAGCTTTGAATTTTGGAATGCTCTAATGATACTTCACATGATAAATTCGCAGATTTGCAACATTTTGAATATTTTTTTATACTTCATAGTTTCTGGTAAATTTTTTATTCAAATTTAGGCTTGTAGAATTAGTGGAAAGTGGATTATTCTCGTTGGAAGTTTAACGTACGCATCGAAGAGTATGGCTTACCCCATACGTACATATTCTACTTAAATTTGCACTTGTCCTCCATAAATACTATTTCGCGAAATTTATCGTGTTGCAATTAATCTTCTGATACAAAATTTTCTCAATTATTATATAGAATTAATTATTATGTACATTTATTTACAGGTATAATAATATCGAATATTGAAATCTAATAATAATTATTATTTTTGTAATTTATTCCGAATAAATCGCGATTTCGTCATTATTCAAAGATAAAAATAAAAGTGGGTATTTTTATTTACACGTTAATTTTAAAATTCGAACACAATTGAGTACATGGGTATTCGATCAATTTTTCTAAATCAGTTTGCTGCAAAAAGAAAATGATTTATGTAAAAAGACCTTATTTTCTATTCCCCATTTAAGTTTTCATCATTATTAGGCGCAGGAATTATTTTTTTCTTACTTCTGAGTACAATCAAACTTTTATTCAAGAAGAACAAAAACAGAAAACTCATGAAAACAATTTTCATTAATTTTGAGGACCTTTTGCCACTTTTCTGGAAGTTTGCGAATGCTTCGATTTGAATAATTGTCTTAATTATTCGAATTTTAGTAAAATATATAAATCATCCTTTTTTCTGTATATTGAATATTGAGAACTGATAGTAATTATTATTTCTGAAATTTATTCCGAATAAATCGCGATTTCGTCGTTATTCAAAAATAAAAATAAAAATGGGTATTCTTATTTGCACGTTAGAATTAAAAAATTCTAATACAATAAAAATGAATTCTAATACAATATATAAATTATCTCTTTTTTTCTTTATACTGAACTGAAAATAAGTGCAGCTTGCAAAGCAGATTTATTCCAATCATAAAACTGAAAGCAAGTGTACCATAGAAGACAGATTTATTCAACCTATAAAACAGCTCCAGGATGATCTAATTTCTGACACTCCAGAGACATAACTATTCGTCATAATTTCTCAACCACTTCATCGCAGAGCACGTTTCTCGTGATTTCGTTGGAGGAGGCCTGTTTTCTCGACGTCACACGAAAACCAGACGGCCCGTGCGTCACACGCCGGATTATTTTCAGGCGTTTTTAAAACGCCTGACATATTGCAATACACTGCGAAAGAAACGTGCCTAATCAACGATTCGTCAACAGTTGTAGAAGCTTCGTGTTTTCTTTTCCGCGTGTTTCTGACACGCAGGGAAAACGTGCGTTGCGTCATCCTACCTTTCACGATGGATGAAATTCGAGCTTTGGGAAAGCTTCCGTAGTTTCGAGATGGATTAACTGTTGAAACGTTAGATAGAAATTTCCCAGGCACAGAAACAACATTGTTTTCTACGGAATCTTGTGAAATTATCCTCTCAGCTTAGACATTGAGATATTATTTACTCGGGGAACCGGAAAACGATGGAAAATAGAAAAACTGCCAAATATGGAAATTGATAAATCGAAGGAAAAATTGTATAAATAATATTTGAAGAGGACAACATTTTCGTTGGATCTTTCGTACAATATAAATGTTCTTTAATGAAGTATTTTTTCGAATTTTAAAACAATATAATTTTTGGAAAATTAGAGAAATCACTTTATGAACATAAAAAAGGAAACGGAAGTTTCTATTAATAGAATAATTAGGATATCCATGGTTCTATTAATAGAAATGAATAGAATTTACTGTTTTATAGGATACCACGTTTCCCTGTGTAAAATTGTTAATTTTTAAAAATTAAGCTCTTTTCGTTATATTTTCTCCAAATTAGCGACATTATCGATGGCGCAAAAATTTAATACCAGAGATATTAAGTCTCGATTCCAGAATAAAGTAATTAACCCTTTACTTTGCAACATCTTGCGAAAAAGACGCTGCATTGTTGTCGTTTAAATGTACGTTAAATTGTATTAATTTTCGAATATCGGAGAGAACACGAATTTTTATCTATTTCCGAATACTTCACAGTGACGTAGTTTTGTAAAAGGAGTAATTATGCTAACACATGTCCACCTACATTTGTTTCCTGGTTATGTAAATCAAATACCCTTCGAGTTTCCAAATTTACAGGATGACTTCGAAATATATAGATGGGAAAGAAAAATATTCAAATCTAAAGTTTTCGGAATTTTGTATAATGGAGCCCCTTGTGAACTTCTTCAGAATGATAAAATACATTGAAGCGTAGAAAATATTTTAGATCAAGCGTAATGTTTCTACGAGATAGAAATATTTTTACTTTTTAACCAATCAGTATTTTAACAACCCTGATTGTTTAATTAGAAAAAAAAAAAGAAACTACTGTGTGTATTCCAAGACAGATTTTTCAAGCATAGTATCTAAATGGGAAATCGCAGAGAAGTTTGCACAATTTCGAAACTTGTTTCTTTAAGCAACAAGTTTTACCAAGAAACGAAGCGAAGACTTTCATAGAATCATTACCAAAGATTCTTCCTCAAAAGACTGAGGACGTCAGAAAGTTTTTGCAATATCGTCTCTGTTACCACGATAAGAAACTTCCTTAATTAACAATACGTCAAACTTTCCGTTACACAGTGATAAGGCGTGAATCCTTCCCTCTGAAAATATTGCAGAATTTTTTTTCTGACGTCTTATTGAAAATAAAGCAACCACAACAGTCCATCCCCTAACAAAAGGAATGGAAAAGATATTTTTCTATCGTTATACTAACAATTCTTTCGTCAAAAACACCAAAAGAATATAGATGTAGAATTACTTTAGTCTTTAATAGAGAATTCCTTAAGCAAATACCCCATGGAAAAAAAAACAGAAGAAAAGAATCAAATTTGTTGTATCCTAGTGAAACGTGAATTTTTCCCTCCAAAAACATCACAGAATTTCTCTAAAATCTAGTTAAAAATAAAGCATCTACGAAAGCCTCTCTCCTCGAGAAAGAAACAGAAAAAAATCTTCCCATCGTTATACAAACAATTATTTCGTGAACAAACAAAAGAGTACATCTGGAAAAAGTACTTTCCTCGTTGATCCTCCGTGACCCGATTTTTCTGCGTTTATCGAAGGAAAAATTACAGTTCATTGCAATCTTACATCTTGAATTATTGTGAAGCAAGAATTAATAATTATGTATAATAATTACTTATAATAATAATAAAATATGCATAAAATATAGATAAATGGATGTGCAACTTTTAAGCAACACTTGAAGCGTTAAAAGAAAATTCCTTAACCAATAGGAATTTTCAGATCGAATCGTCATCAGAAACACAAAAAAGAGAAAAGGAAAAAAGGAAGGGAAAATGTAGAATCTCAACAGAGAATGCCACAAAGTCTTACGAAACCTCAGAAACCTCCTCTGCTCGGACTGGAAAATTCGACCAAGAGACTTCCAAGTGTTCGAACCACCAAGAAACCACTAAAGCCACCCCAAGAAGATCCTTTAAGGCAACCACTAAGACGTAGTATACACCATGAGACTTGGACATCGTAACCGTCCTCGTCGCCACGTGACGACAGAGAGTTTTCCTTGTAGCTGATCGTAGCCAGCAGCTACTACAAAAGATTTAAATAGTCGCGCGCGCGAGGAAGAAAGAAGGAGAGGGCCTGGCTGGCTTCGAGTGCGATGTAGCCAACCGTGAGCTAGTTTTGTCTGGATGCTCAAAACGATCGGCGTCCCGGCCTCTTTTTCACGGGCAACTCTCGTTTCCTTTCCATTTTAGTTAGTCCGGTGAATTTTCTACGACACTTCGAGAATTTGGGAAACTCACTTTCCATTTGCTTCGCTTCTGAAGTCTCGCGTTGCTGAAATCTCATTGATAGGTCTGCGAGGTACAATACATTCAGATAAAGCGAACGGAGTGAAAAATACGGCTGTGAGTATCTTAGAATTCGCTGGAATAACTCAAGTTTAACGTGAATCGAGTGACACGTCGATTTGGAGAACTGAACGATTATCGACAATACAGTTCCTTCGTCAATTGTTCAGGGAACAATTGCAAATCTTTCGGTGAAGACTTTGTGCGTAGATTGTGGGTTCAGTGAGACAATTTATCGCGAAGAAATGAGACTGGTAGCTAATTTGATAATTGAGAATTGTGAGAAATTCGTTCTTCATGGAAATATCGTCGATTAAAATATGTGAATCTTGTTTCGACGTTGATGAAACACTTTGTGATTGCTGAAGAGGCTTGAAAGATGAAATCGAACTGAGAAAGCTGATGAAGATGAGTTGAATTGGTATTTTTCTGAGAGAATTACTTGAACATCTGCGAAGATTAACGTGCTCTTCTTTTTCTGTGGGAATTATCTGTGTTTAATTGAAAAATAGTACTAATTCGATCAACTTGAACGTCTCATTTTGATCGTATATGTACAGCTGAGTTTGTTTTACATAAAATAGCGAGTTTAAAAGTGACGATTATACACGATCGGTACGCCATGTGAATGTAAAGCTTTTCTAAACGATACTTAGGATTCCCAAAGCCGTAACTAGGATGAAATTTATGGATTTCTCGAAACGTTTATTGCCGGATGCAAGATTTTACTTCTGTTGTAAAACAATTCTTGGTTAACAGCATGGGAACACGTGGTGCGATCCGAGGAATATAGTGTTTGGAAGAATGTAACTATCGTGATATCTTTTTCTTTGATCTTTCAACATCGCACGTTGAAGAAGATTCTCGGTAAATCATACCACACAGGAGGACGAGTGTAACTTTCTCATATCTTCAAATAAACAAGGCAATAAATAAAAATCTGACAACACTCGAAGAAATTTTCTTCTGCGATTTACAATTTTCATTTTTCAACGATCGAAACTGTCGTTAATTCTTCGCGAAAGAACTTTGTACAGAAGACAAGTATTCGTACAATCTTTCCATATATTTTTCTTTAAAGAATCGAAGCACAAACGAGAAGAAAATTAGTCAAAGGAAGGAACAGAAAGAAAAACGAGGATCCAAGCAACTTCTGTCACTGGCAAAGAAGAAATTCGAGATAATCACGTCGAATAAAATAAGAAAGTTTTCAGTACAACATCAAAAGAATAAAGAACCTTCTAACTCAATAGAAAGCAACAATTCAACATTTTCTTCTTCAAAGAATCAAAACAAAAATGAGGAAAAAATTAGTCGAGGAAGCAAACAGAAGAAAAGTCTAAGAAACTTGCGAAAATGAGGATCCAAGCAATTTGCAAAGAAGAAACTCAAGATTATCATGTTGAATGAAATAAAAAAGAGATATTTCAATGTAACGCCAAAATATTAAAAAACTTTCTATCTCAATAAAAGAAGAGAAATAAAATACAAGAATTCGTAACATCTTATCAAACTTTTCTTCCAAAAATCGACACGAAAATGAGGAAAAAATTAGTCGATGAAGCAAACAGAAAAGAAGCTTAAAAAAAAAACTGCAAAAATGAAGATGCAAGAAAATTCCTGTCACCGGTAAGGAAGAAAATCGAGATAATCACGTTGAATAAAACAAGAAGGAAACGTTCGAGTGGAACGCTAAAAGAACACGGTTGGGCGATTTAGAGCAAGGACGTAGCCGTCACAGGCGCAGCTCTGTTTCGACGTTGTACGAGATGAATGGGTTGCACGTTGTCCGAGATCACCGATCCATCAGCTAGAGCCAACGACGAGAAAACGGGACCGGCCGTTCTCGTTCTCGGAAGCAGACGTCGCGACGGCGTTCAGGTGTTCCCGTTCTCGAGGCCTTATTTGTTGATGAAACACGCTCAGCTTGATTGTTTAATGACTTGAACGACGAGATGACTCGTAAACGCTCGATCCGACGTGTCTGTCGAGCGTAAAACCGTTTCGCAATTTGTAAATCGTGGCCGTGACCAAAGTGTTTGCGGAAACGCCGTGAACCTTGGAATGGAGGGATGGGCACAGGGACAGGATGCAGAGAAAAGAAAGAGGAAGAAGCAGAGGAGGAGAAAGAGGGAGTATGTGTTCGCCATTTCATTATTCTTTGAAGATCTCACTCTGTTAATTGTGAAAAAAAAAGAAATAATAATTAATAACAACATTGTGCTCCTTTTTTTTTCATATTGAAGGACTTTTTACGCGAGTTTCTTTTTGCGCGGGAAATAAATAATCTCTGGATCCACGTGATCTTATTTTATGCATTTTCTCCTATCTTTTTTTTTTTCGTCTTCTATTATTAGTGCAGAAAAATAACGTATTATTTTCTCTCGCGTAAAAAAGATCACGCAGAACGAATAATCTGCACAGATAAAAGGACGAGTGTATCTGTTTGTTGTTTTAGTTTCAGCTGATCATCGGTGTTCTCTGGTCGTAGTTCCTTTATATTCTGATTATTTCGATTTCTCTGTGTCTTCTTTACGTGGTCGTTTCTCGATTTATGCAAATGGTCGTTGCAAAGGGTTCCGCGTGTGTTCGATTTCTTTGAAGAAATTCTTCGCAACTACAAGTGTGTTCCTAATTAACTTTTCGGGTATGCCATTGAATGCTCGTTGATCCACGCGTACGGTTTCCTTCTTTTTATCGGTACCTTTGACGAACTTCTTCTCTCCAATTAAATATCTTCCCAATTAATATGTTACGTATTCAATCATATTGCCTCTAGCCATGTTTACGTACTCAATTTTCTTAATTAAGTACCTCGCAATTGGGAACACGTATTTCTAATTAACCGTTCAATTGCGTCGTCGTGTATCTATTGATCTGCGCACTTTGTACCTGCTTCTGTACGACTCGACATTTTTCGAACATCATTCTCCTATTGCCAAGCGAATTTGCATTTACGAAGATTTTTATGCAGTACTTTGGAAATTTTCATCCATTTTTAATGACCCTTTTTATTGCTTTTAGTACCGCAGGTATTTTTTATATTTTTGTTTCTTTATCTACGCGAATGTCTTTTGAATGAATTTTGATCACTTGGCCGAAAAGTCTCTTGCACTTGGATTTCTAATTTCGTGGTGAAAACTTAATTTATACAGTGAATTTATTTCTTTTTCTAATTTTAGACACTTTCGAAATTCGACGTCACTAATCAAGATTGTCAACTTATGAAAGTATCATATTTTTCGTTTTACTATCTTCCATTTGACGACAAATTATTAAATTTACAACTCCAGAACTTATTTCGCCATTTTCATTAGCTCGAAACAGGATCGACGCTTCCCTAGTTAAATTTTCCTACACATTTTCTGAATACACCTATTCTATTCCCTCGTTTGTACTGTAACCTACATTCCCAATTCCATCGCGCACACTTTCTACCATGAAAAATATTCTCCACCAGAATTCTTCCCAATTATTAACCATCTTCAGCCGCACATTTCGGCTGACCATCTCAAGACCGAGTTTCCGTTGAAATCCAAACCGATTTTCCGGAACGTATCACTCCTCTGAAACGTTTCAAATTAAATTTTACTATTTCCTAGTTTCTCTCTCTCTCTCTTTCTCTCTCTCTCTCTGTGCCGCGTTTATCCGCGTCGAAAGAGGCTGCCGCGCGCTCATTTCGCCCGCGGCCGGACCGAGGGAAAAGAGGGAAAATGGAAAGGCGCAACGCGGAAAACCGTCTGAACTAATTCGGAAAAACCGGCGGGGATACGCTTGAAACTGCAAGGAATCGGCTTTCATGCTCGGTCTAACGGTGCCTCGCCTCGCGAAGACGCTTTATGGAAAAAGTTTTTAATATTCTCTTCTTCCGTACCATCCCTCCTTCCCGCCCCTCTCCTTTGCCGCCCTTTTCCGTTTCGTTCTCTCTCCTCCCTATTCCACGCTGGCGAACAGAGGGTGAAAAACGAAGAAAAGAGGAAAAGAAAAAAGAGGAAGAAACGAAGACAGGATAATGACCAAGGGGCACAGGTGGATATGATTCTCGTTGATAGAATCTACATACACTTTCCTTCTTCCTCTTTGCTACGTGTTTTCTCTATGAACGAGAAGGAGATGATATTATCCGCTCGTAAGGGGAAAAGAAATTTCCTGGCGAGAGAATGGAGAACGTGTGCTTTGAGAACGTTCATAGTGGGGATGAAAGTAGAAGAGGAAGAAGAAGAAGATGAGGAAGATAAAAAAAAAGGGGGATGAAAGAGATCGCGAGCACAGCGGAATTATCGTTTTCTCCTCGATATTAAATTTTACCCCGAGATTTTCCCAACCCCATTCACGCGTGCACGGATGTGCATCCTCTGTTTGGTTACCTTGGAATTATCACGCAAACCTACTTTCTCTTGTTCCTTTCGCGTTGTGTAGGATGCTTTGGAAATATATTCGCAGGAAGTAGCTTCTGTTATCGTTCAGCGAGAAATAGAAAGATTTTCATTGCTACTTTCCTCTTCGATTTAATTAATTTTAACACTTTGCGATTTGGGATATACTCCCAGTTTTATTTTATTTTATTACAATTGTGATTGCTTTCAGAATACTATGTGATGTATTGATGTCGGAAATTTTTGTTTCAAATTGGATCAGACACTGGATGAACGATTTATTTTCTTTTATTGGTAGAATTCATAATTTCTTTTTTATCATATCTATTAGGAATTTCGTTAATTATGAGGGCAATCAATTTTATAATTCCGGTGTGCACTGCATTTTCTTTTTAAATCTCTGCTTTCATTATCAACATTTTCTTAGATTTTCAAAATTCATTTTCTTTTCATTTTCATGTTCTTTTTATTTAGTATTGCATAAATTTGATAATCATCAGTGACTGTTAACTCGCTAAACTTAAATTATCTTAAATTATATTTCATGCAGATGCATATGCAACTTTAAATAAACGAATTAATTAAAACACAACGTACACTAATTAGGTATCTACCATATTTTTAAAAGTGAATAATTATTTACTTTGCGCTGCGTTATTGAGGTTTAATTATTCATTATTAAACCATGAGAATATAAAAATAGTGCAAAATATTTAGAAATAAACTATTTAGAATTCTCTGACAAATATTACGTTTAATCTGTTAACTGTGTTCAGCTTGCAAACAGAAATCTCTCTAGTTTATAATTAAAAATGAATTACTTCGTTTTAATACTTGCAAATATGAATATCTCTTACGTTCAATAAAAGCGTAACAGTATAATTAAAAATGAATAATTCCTCGTTAAATAAATTATGATATTACAAGTATTGATTAACCAATGACGAGTTAATTCGTCTTCCACAATTAAGGGATTAAAAGAATTACTGTATAATATCAGGTGATATTTCTATGAGAAAAGATTTTTAATTGCTTCTAAAATTAGAAAACTGAGAACTTATAGGAGGGAAATTATTTACTACGGTCATCTAAAAGTATTTTTATATTTTTTAAATTATTGGTCCCCTATTTCCTGAGTCGTCGTCAAGATATAATAAAAGCACTGCGGATGTTGACTTTCAGAAAGTTAGAAGCATCTCTGGAAAATCTTCCCGTAGAAATAATAGAGAACAGAATTTCTCGGGCGAGTCACGTTGTAATTATATTAGAGTTTTAAGACAATTATCTACTGTAATTAACGTTATTGGAGCTGATTAAGCGAAAGTACTAACAGCAGCTTCTGCTGCGCTCTAGTTTCGCCTCCATTAAGGAAAATTTATTTCAATTTCAGAACGAAGTTGTACGATCCCTCTGAGAGCCAGACAACGTTTTAATTTCGAAAAAAAAAAAAATGACAGAAAGTTGCGGCTGGACTTCGATTATTCCTTAAATTCAATTATCTTCCTCGTGCATTTATTAAAATCGAGCTGAAACTTGCCATTCGTGTCGAATAAAATTTGAAAATACTCAAACTTCTTCTGTTCGCGTTCCTTTAGCAATTAGAAGCTCTAAACTTCTTATTGATTTTATTCCCAATGTTAAATAGAATTCGTCATTTTTAAGCGAAACTTTTCAAACGTACAGTCTTTAATAATTACAAACGAATATATTACTTAAACGAATCCTGCGAAAGTATTTTAAAAAACATTATCCCGAATGCACACCAAACGCAAAGGGTTAATAGAAGTCGCGAAAGAGGTCGCGAGAAACAGATTGGGAGAAATTACCAGTAGCAGAAAGCTGAGAGCAGCGGGAATATTCGTATTTGCCGTGGTGCGACGTCAAGCACGCTGCACTCGCGTTGCGAAAGCACGTGACTGCACCGGCAAAATTAGCATACGCGGGGAGGAAACGCGAGATCCGGCGCTCCGCGATCGTCAGAAAACGCGAGTTGACAACGCGACAATGAACCGTTCTCGAGGTGGCACGCATTACTCTCTCGATCCATGAGGAATCTCTTCGTCTACCTCGCGATTCGTGAACCCTGCTGCGTAATCTGATCACGACGGATGCAAGACAGTGAGTAGTTGACGGATCAACCAGTTGCCGCGGCGAACAAGTGACGCCTTTTGTGAGGGAATTGAGTTTGTGCTTGAGCTTATCGGTCTCGAGATGCTTCGTACGGTTGCACGTAGTTCGAGGTGGAATTTACCGCGATAATTTACGTCAATCCTTTGATTTGTGACTTTTAGAAGCTTTTTTTTTTATTGTTTGTGCATTTGGACGTAAGTTACTGATTATTCGAGTAGTGTGTGAGGGATTATGCATCTTTTGCAATTTGACAATTCTAGGTGCCATAGGTTAAAATCAAAACTTTTCAATTGAAATTAATGATTATTTTCTGTCGAAAGCTCTGCCGGGGTTTTAATTATGAGTCTGATTGAAATTAATTATTATTTTCTGACTTGTTATAAGATAAGAAAGGTGTTTTGTTTTGTTTTTTTTTTGTTATTGTTTAGCTATTTGTTATTTAAATACTGTGTGAAGAAAGACAATCTGATAATGTATGTTTTTACGATTTGAGAATTCTAGGTTTCATAGGTTAAGGTTAAAATTTTGGAATTGAAACTAATGATTATTTTCTGTCGAAATCTTTGCCAGAGTTTGTATTATGAGTCGACTCGTTGTTACAAGGCAGAGAGTTTTGAAATTCATAATTTCTTCGAAGAATGATTCATATTGAGTGTTTCGTGCCATGGAAATATTCAAGAATAATTTCTGATTTATGAATATTTTTATACTTTATTAAGTAAGAAATTACTACTGTTCAGTATATGTATATTAATATATTAACTTCAAATTTTAATAGAAATTAATATATTGAGCACAGTGCAATATAGAATAGTAAAAAATGAGGAGAAGAAGAATTGGGAAAATTTTTGAATTTTAAAGAGAGTGTCGTTAATGAAATTTTAATTGAAATTCCTAATTTTTGAACATTTGACACATGTAAAATGAAAATAAACAGCAAAATTTTGGGGAAATTTATTTGGAAAATTTACAAAATTAATTCTTATAATTGGAAGTCATTTTTTCTTATTATGTATTTTATAGTAGAAGCTCGAGAAATTCTTCTTGAAATTACAGTAAAAGGAGAGTCTACAAATTGCAAGAAAGTAAATTGGAAGAACTTCAATATTGCCAATGTGTTCCATGATTTTCGTTAGAAATATCGAGGAACTTCGAAGGTTTACATAGACGTAATTCATCAAATATGAGAAATATGAAAGATCGTTGTTACATCGAAGTTTCTCGGTCGTAAAAATAACGAGAACGCGATGTCTGGTTTGAACTTGAAGTAGAAGTTACGTCAAAGAAGATCTAACCTCCTTATGTTTAATTTTGGAGCTTGGGAAATTGATGAAGTTGGACATGGTAAAATATGACACGACCAGCCTGATCTGTGAGTCATACAGCTAAGAATTCGCGATTCAAAAAGAAAGAAGAAAGAAAAGAAAGAAAAGATAACTCTCGAATCACGTTTTATATAATATATAGGCAAATCTGAATATTCCAAATTTCTGAGAATCGTCGATTCTTGTTAAATTTGCAATTACAAAGATGAAACGTTCACGTGTAGCTTCAGAGAAGCGTAATATTTGAATTAGAATGGCTATGTTGATGGATATTCTAGCCAAAAATTTGTTCCGCAGAGGCACAAATTGGTTGTAGCGTGTTTCAGAGTACTTGATTAGGTTTCATTAATTGTCCTGGAGGAACGTCGCGTAGTTGGAGTTAGTAAATTAAAGGTCTTTGTAGCCCTCCGCTGCAAAAGCACGACTGTAATCTTGCCAAGTGCGAGGAACCGTAATAATATTGTAATACTGACTAATTTTAGTGACAATGGGAATGGCTTTTTCTCCCGACGTGATTACTCATTGAATTTCAGACTAACCGAGAATTTCAAGTTGAATTGTAGTTACACTTTTTGTCATATGCTCGAAGCTTCCATATTGGATAGAATATGATCAACTGTGATAGCACAGAGTGCAGAAAAATATTGTAAACATATAGTTTATCGATAAATCACTTTGTAAAAATACTGAAATTTGGAATTGGAAAGGAATTTTATTTCGAAGTCGAGAAATTAAGATTCATCGTAAAGTTGCAGAAAGAAAATAAGTTTTTTTACACAGTAATAAAAATCTCGGTTTTTACTTTAATCGAACAATTCCCTTAATTTTGTATCCCAATTTTTCAACTTATAGTATGCTGTAAATGTTTTACTTAAAAAGTTTTCAAATTATTATATTTTCATTCATCCTATTGAGGATAGAAGTACCTATACACACATAATCTAGTAAACTAATCTTTCTAATTTCTCGAAAAAAAGACTCAGATCATTTGGTTCAATTTTTGAAAAAGTTATTCTGTATTATACGTTCCAATTTCAAAAATTGACATGTAACTTTTAAATTTGATCTGCATCTATCCGCAGTATAGAACGATCAATTTCTGCAAGAAAATATAATAAACATACGAATAGAAAAAATTTCGAGTTGAAAAGGTTAATACCGCAAATTGCGTTTAACGTCGACTAGCAATTTTTGAAAAAAAGTGAACTTCGCCGAGTTTCTCTGAAGAGCGAGCAACTTGCAGCCTAAATTATTCTCGTGGCAGCGTTTTGCCATCTTTAAGAGGCCGTCAGTTACCCATTTGCCGGCAAAAAGGAAACCGCGCAGAAATACACACGACCCCAAAACCGCGCGTGTAATTTGCACGGCTCGTCGACGGAAAAATCGCCGCGAGCACGTCGTGCTATTTTCACGTTGCCGGTGGAAAACTCGGTGTCGGCCTTTGGAAAACGAACTGCGTCATGGTACGAGTTGCAAGCCTTTGCCTCGTTCGAATTGCGTTGCTGCAATGCGACCTCCTACGCTATTTTCTCTTTCTTCCTTTTCTTTTTTATTCGCGCACGATCACGCCTCGATTTAAGCTAAAAACGCAACGAGCCGAGCGGAAACGTTGTCTTTGGACTAGTCAAGGAAACGACCGGTCTCTTTCGACGTAAAAATCATTTCAGTGTCACCTTAACTCACTGCTTCAAACATTTGCAAACGGAATTGCTTGTATAAGCGAACGCCATTGTGAATGAAAGCTATCGGTGCATTTTACCAAAAGTAAACACTTGTCTAACATATTTTAAAACTAAATTAAAACTAAAAATTTTGTTACGTGTAGAAAATGTGTTTTACCGAGTTAGTATAATACATTTTATACTGCAGTATTTTACGATACTTTTCAAAAGAGTCGCCTATATCCAAATTTGATTTAGCCGAACAGGTGACAATAATATAAGGATATATTAAACATAGTGTATCACATGTTGCGTTGAGTTCGGTAAAAAGTAGACGCCAGAGAGACAGAAAAACGCGTTAATGTGCTCATAACCAAGTATTTATACAACTTAATAAAGGGAGGTAAGATTTGGATTCTGAGAATGGCTGAAACTTTTTCTACAAGTTGTATTTTATACTCACAAATGGTTAAAATTGTATTCTTCAGCATAATTTATTGAAAACAGCAGATCAAACTAAAATCACTTTAAAAATCCATCTGGATTTTAGACATAGGAACTATCATTGGTATTACTAAGATGTAATCGAATATCATAATGCCAGCATTAATCAAATTTACAAAATTAAGTTTGCGACATTACGAGCATTGTTACCGTCCCTATCTGAAAGTAGCAACAACATCAGCGTACAACTTGCAGCACAAATCACCGAGACAAAAGTCTACCCCTGAAACAGGGTTTGCTTAACCCTTTCCATCAGTATAATAATCCCACTTGAAACACAAGGATCTCCATCAGACAGCGCTCTCTTATCGTTGAAACTACCTTCGAAAACTCTAGACTGTGGAGAAAATAAACCATTTTCACGAGTCCAACGGATCTCGGCAAAAACTCTCGTGTATGAATACGCACACACTCACTATCCGGAAATCTGAGAACGAAAGAGACACCTGAAACATGAGCTCAAACGAGCGTCCCAGCGTAGCAGACGAATTAACAAACATCGCCAGGAGGAACTCTAAACGCGCCCAGGTCAACGAGTAATTTCGCCTTTTGACAAGTTTTCGTTTCTCACGACGACGTTTCGTTATCACGCATGGAACGACCGCCATAAATTGCCCAACTGCAGAGTCCCCCTATTATCCCGTCGGCGCATTTAAAGTTCCCCCACGCTATTCTCAAAGTTCCAGAGTGAACTCGAAACCAACCCGTCGTCTCTCCTATTATCATTATCATTATCGTTATTATTATGATTATTATTTTCTAGAGAGGTTCGGTAACACGGGGAAAATTATTTCGTCGTGTTTCGAACAGACTGGCGAAACTTTCCCGCGTAAACGCGCGACCGGAAATTCGAGGGGAAATGAAGTAAGAGAAGGGACGCTTTCAAGGCGGACAACGAATTATTTTACCCTTCGAGCACTTGAATCTCGAATAGCCGACACTGACTTATCCGTGAATTCTCTCTCCCTCTATGTCTACGCCGTGGTCCACGGAAATTGGGTAATTCTGTTTCGAAAGTGGAGTTCCGTGGAGGACGGAAGCTTGCTCGCGGTTAGTTTGGTCTTGGGAAACTTGGACGGTGCATTGTTTTCATTGGAATTGCGTTGGTTAGCTATGAATGAACGTAATTGAATGGGCGCGGCACGTGGGCTCACCTGTTTCTTTATTTTTTTTTTTTTAAGGTTAGGTTAGGTGTTTACAATTCTTGGTTATTGGTTTTTCGTTCGCTTTTTCATTATTTATTGGTGGTTCGATGAAATCTTTGTGATTTGTTTTTGGTTAATCATTTTAGCTAATTTTTGACAATTTTTGGTTAGGTTTTTAGGGTGATTTATCTTCGATTAATAATTTGGGTCAATTTTTGCGTATTCTGGTTAATTCTTTATGTGGTTTATGTCCATTAAATTTTTTATAGTTAATTTTTAGTTAGCCATCAATCTTTTCATGACTTTTTCATTGATATTTATTACAGTTGTATTAATTAATAAAGTATTATTATTCTTTATTGCTTATTTTTTTTATTCTCTTTAATTTTACAGTGTTTCTTTCATTGTTCTTTGATTTTATTTTAGTTTATCTTTCGTTATTCCTCTTTTTTCGATCATCTTTTATGATTCTATTATTCTCGATTATTTCTTTGCTTCTTGTATTTAATTAACTTTTCTTAGATTACTCTTTTATTATTCTCTAGTCATTCTGGGATTGTCTAAGCATTTTTATCTAATTACGTTTTTATAGAAACAATAATGAAAAATGGTCTCTTTTATTCGTTGTGCACAAAAATAATTTATACACAATTGTTAGTAAGTAAAAATTCGAAACTAAAGATGAATATAATAAAATACATATATTAATGTGAATAAACGTTCCAATTTCCCCATGGACGTTTCTCAGAGAGAAAAATGAACGCCACTTCCGTAGATCATCCACGATTCCCTGCAGTGAAGAGTGAAGTTTCAATGAAAGCTTGTTGTCCCGACGTTTTACAAACGTTTACCACGAATCATACGTTCTTATAGTTAAAAATACTGAGGATGGTAATTATTCAAATGCGAGCAAGTGGATATTTTGACATATGGTTATGCGTGGCGACGTCGTCATCGAGCGTTCTATGGAACTCCATGGCCAAGAATACAGGGTGAGTCACGAGAACGGAGCCAACCTAGTGACTCACATTTTTAGACTCGGAGACATAAAGCTCCACTTGCAAAAATTACATAAAACTTCATTTAAAAAAGAATTTTCCATAAAGAAAAATATTAACACTTTCTGCAACACTGCGAAAATATTAAAGAACCTCGAGAAATTGATATTTTGCAGTTGGTTCAAGTTGAAAGTGACTCACATTTTTAGACTCGGAGACACAAAGCTCGAGTTGCAAAAATTACGTGTAACTTAAATGAACAAATTTTGCAAAAACGTTTCCGTAATGAAAAGAACTAAAAATATTTTTTTCAAAACTCCTAAACAGTTTAAGAACTTCGCTATATAACAAATTGATATTTTACAATTGCTTCAAATTATAAATTAATAAAATACACTTGCAAATTGAACGACTGAAGGTGCAAAATTTATAAATTAGCAATAAACGAAATACAACGCGAGAGAAGTGATTCTGATATTATTTCCTCTGTTTCAATAATTACAGTCCTCCATGAATACACGATAATTCTACTATACAAGGAGACACGAAGACAAACTAGAATTTCAAATCTAATTCAAACTAACTCATTACATCTTCTATAATAGCTACAAGTTCAATACAACGTTAAATAAAATATCATAAATATACATATACAAATACAGGTTTCGTGATTTTTCAACCAGTCGAACAACCAATAAGAGGAAAGTTACAAGGTGTAACGAATTCGAATGGAATAATAACATTACCACGGTGAACTGAAAACAAGGTCTCAATATTGATGCAACGTGTTCCGCCCGGAGCTCGACGAGCAAGATTTATTTCCGCGAGATACCGGCTTTTCCTACAGGGACACCCTGTACACTTGCGCTGACGATAATTTAGTGTCAGAGAACTGTAGTGGCTGTAAAACTCGCGCGTGCTGGAATACCTCGAAGCCTGTCTGTTCCTTGGAACCATAAACAACGATCTCTTATTTCGACGACATTCGCCGCGGCTCTGTTTCTCGCAGGTGCACGGTGAATCGATAATAAACTATGTTCGACAAAAGAATATGTTATCCGAACGAGAGAGCTAGCGATTTCTACAGATATCGCAACTCGTACGGAGAATTTTCAATTTACACGATGCTAGTACTATTTTTTTTTTTTTTTCTAATAGGCTTGGTACACTTCGTGAACCACGGAGAGATGAGGACGTTTATCATGCTATTTGCAATTCTACGATGTTCGAATTCTAAACGTTTGCATGTATATGTATATGTAAGAAGTAAATTGACATGGAAGAATCGTCGATTTCGAGGAAACTTGCATTAACACTGGAAATGTAGACATTTGAGAAGAAAAAATATAAAAAAATGAACTTTGAAGTGAAATGAAAGGAAAAATATGGAAAATAATTTAGCATCTATCCTTAGTAGTATAAAATATTGAATAGATATTTATCTAATATTAAAAAGAGATTGAATTTATTTTTCCTATTTAAGTATACATACAAAATTTATTCCAAATTCAGAAAGAAATCTTTTTTTTGCGAATATTTATAAAATATTTATTTTATGTCACAGAGAAATATTCATTTCCTAATATAAAATAAATATTAATTTAATATTGGAAACAAAATATTCTTTTTTTCTAAGTGAAAGATAGATATTCATTTAATATTAGAAAAAGAATTTTTTTTTTTTCGAATGTACGAAAAATACTTAATTTATATTAGACAGGAAATATTTGTTCATACTTTCTTTTCAATATATCGATGAAAATAATCGACTGTTTACATATTACGATAAAATGTTTTTGTTTATTTGACGAAATGTGGGACTGAGAATATGTACTGTAATTTTTTACGAGCATGATTCAGTTGTAATATTAAATTCGAGATACTAACTAGATATTCCACTTTGAGCTGACAAATTTAGAAAGTTCGTGGAGTGGACTAGAGTAAAACACGGAGATAAGATCGATCTTCGGGTAATTCTACTTTGAACGACTACTTAGCAGTCCCTGCTTTGAAGTTAGAAACAAGTAGTACTTCATTCGATATCCATCCTCTTATCCTGAACTTAGGAGATTAGGAAACTTGCGAAGATACTGAAATATGACGCTCGGAGTATAGATAGTAGTTTTACTATGAAATAAAGGACGCTGTGCAATAAGCTACCTCATCGAGATGAAATCATATACATTATAAAGTGACGAGTAAATTAATTTAGAAAAACAGTAGATTAACATATCACAATTATTTATAATATTTGAAAGAACATCTCAAAAATAATTCTGTGATCAGATAATCAAATATTTTCAATATTAGAAATTTCCTTAATTTTACAGTGAAGCAATTTTAAAGTTTTTTTTAACTATGCAAAATTAAAATGTTTTTAATAATACAATAAAAACAGTCTTTGTACTTTTTTCTAAATTAGATGATATGGAAATGCCATATTTTTTGATAATCAATCATGGAACTTGTTCATCTTTTCTCGATTTGATAATTGAAACACTCGTGAAATTAAATATAATAAATTTTATTTTACAATTTATTACAATTAGACAAATTATATTTTGCCAATCGATCACTGAATTTATCCATCTCTCTTCGATTTGACAATTAAGACATTCGTGAAATTAAACGTAGCTAATTTTATTTTCAAAGTGTCTATCCCTCTTTTCGATTTAACAGGTAAACAAATTTTGGCGAAGAGAGAAACAAAAAATTCCTTGTTGTATCGTACAATCGATGAGACTTGCAGAAATTGACGTGAAGTTTCATGAATAGCGTACGAAATGTATCCTGAGTAATACAAAAATGAAAGGAACCACTTTGGTCAGCGAACTTCCACGAGAATTGACTTTAAGCTGGCACGAAGGAAACGGGACGTCTCCGTGAACGTCGAAACAGGAAATATCGGTTGATTTATAAGCCCTGGGAGTAACCAGCGACTACCTGGAACGTTTGTCATTCTGTCAATGGAACGGTCGCCCCGTGGCGATACTCTTGCATACACAACTTCGTTAAAAATGACGAACCACTTACTCGATTCTACCTACTTTGATGATAAGTCACAGCAAAATATTCTATCCCTTTTACTTTCGTTTAACGAGTTTGAACAAATTCATGGAATTTGATGTTTTAAATGCAAGAGTGTGCCTCGCCTATAATTGAGTCGTTCTACTGCGAATTCGTAATTTAAAATGACGAAATAATTTCGTATAAAAATTTGCAATTTTGTACTTCAATTCGAGGACAAGATAATCGAAGAAAATATTTCTTTCAACATTTTGTTGAAGTTTAACAAATTTCAGATGTTTTATATGGTTGTATATGTATTGCACATGAACGTCTGACTTATGCGACTGTTGTTCTACTAGAAGTGTTCTATATTACGGAAGATTCAAGTTTTGTCATATAAAAATTGCTTCTATCGCTTCGTATTAGACTTTTAGCACATTTGTGAGGTTGAATAAGGTGAAATATAAAAATATAGTTGACTAAAACTTAGTTTTTTAATAAAAAAAAAACAAAAAAACAATGGAATTATCTGATTTGCTGCAGTGTATTTATTACTGTAACTACACAAACTATTTCAACAGTTTAAGAAATACTGAAGTCCAAGTACTATAAATTATAATCAAACCTAGAGATCGAAGGAACATCGAAAAGGTGAAATTAAAATGATAACTGCGTGTCTGACCCAGAACGAAATCAATCTACTCGAAACCGTCGATCCCTAAAACAACGAACTGGCTCTCGATTTCTCGAAGCGGTCCTCGGGCATGCAGACACAATAAAATGCCAATTAGCGTGCTCGGGAGACCGAGTCCCTTTCCCCCCTTACTCCCACCGATTCATCATTCGTCGATCTCGTTGAAATATCAACGCTCCGAAGGAATGCCCGCCGAGGCGGATTAATCTTCGCGCGGGAGGCGACGAGTTAATTAACGCCGGTTATAAATACGAAAGGCAATCTGCATTATGGTAATCGGTTCCTCGAGTTTCCTCCAAGCTCACCAACCGCTATAGAACGTTTCTCTCTCTCTCTCTCTCTGTCTCTCTGGCTTGATCTCGATAATTTACACGGGATATTGGCGTGATCTAATTTTGGCCGCTGGCAGACGGCCGTGTCACGTTCGATTACGAGCTCGCGTGCCTTATAGCTCGACGATAGACCATGTAATTAAGCATTAACTGGTCTGCTAACGAAATTCATGGTTGATCTTGAGATTTTTAACCTTTCGAGTGTGACTTCGGCGAGTCTTGCGTCGAAAGTGATTCGTCACCACGTTCTGGAAGCGGTGCTAATTGTTCCAAGAATATTTTTCGTTGTATTACAATTGTATGATGAAACAAAAAGAATATGTATTTTTTTTAATTTTTTTTTTTTATGTAAGAAATAAAGTAAAATAAAATTGGGAAGGTTCTGCAGATTGGCTGGAATGAAATTGCGAAAATATAGCGAAGGTTTAACACAGATATGAACAATTTAAAAAATGCCACCGGTATTTTTCACAAGTTCACAAACATGTATTAGGTTTGAAAAGAAAAATTTGAAAGATTTTGAGGAACAAATGAAATAAACGTGTCTCTAAAAATTACATTCCTATTGAAATATTATTAGTGAAGCTAGCAACAAAAATTAGAAGATCAATTCGAGCATATAATTTTCTCAATTTCCAATTTTGTCTATCACGAACCTCTATTTTTGCTTAAATCCGGTCTGTGACGTGAAAGAAGAAGTGCTTTATAAGAATTACAATCATGTTTCCATTGAAATATTATTAATAAAACCAGTAACGAAAATTACAGAATTAATCTAGACATCAAAATTGAATTTTTTCACCATAATCCATCGACATCTTCCCAAATGTCCCTCTTTACTCTTGCACACCTCAAGCGCCAAACAGATAAATCATTTCCCCCCTGAGAAACGTTCGTTAATCACCTCTACCATTGGAAAAAGCAACTTTCCCAGCTCTCGAGGTAAATCTCCGAGTCTTTTAACATCCATCGTAAATATGGCGGACAAACAGGCGCGAAGTTTTCTCGGGATCAATCAACCAGGCTTACGCGATTTCTTGTTTCCATCCTGAAAGAAGGGAAAGGGAGGAGGAGAACACAGCCAAGGGCCATTTCCTTGGTGTTCGTTTGAGTTCGGGACGCAATTTCCATTTTTCAAAGGGGCAAACACGCGCCCAATGGAAACTTGACGAAACCAAATATGCGGCTGCTTTGATCAGCTTCTTCCTCGAACGAGAGCAACGCGTCTCCTTTTTCCATCGAGCATACACCAATCTATCCGAGTTAATGTACGCCGTTTCTGTTTATGTACCTCTTCCGGTCTAACGCTGTTGCGAGCAGCGAAACGCTTTTCCTTCATGGTGAAATAATTAATATAGAGACTTCGAAGAGAACACAAGGAACGAACCGGGGCTGTTTCTCGTTTTTGTTCCACGTGCCATGCAATGGGAGGTGCTAGAAACGAGATAGCATGGCTGTCGCGTTAATTATACACCGGAGGTTCGCGTTAACACTTTGACTGGCCAAGTAATTTCGAGCATCAGACCTCCCCCGTAAGGCTTCAACTAGTACGCCAACTGTTATGCAGTTATGCAGAGTAACGATTAAAATGTAAACGACGTTAATGGAAAAACAATTCCAGCCAATTTTATTTTATTCTATTTAACACTTTGACGTATGCACGTATTGTGGAAAATCTTTCGTCTGTCGTTGATATTTCGCGTGATCGTTCGTTTTGTAATTACAATGCATCGTATTAAAACGTGAAAGTTTCAATGATTCTTGCTTGATTCTGTCACCCGATTTACACGAATTTTGCTTTGACATAGTGTTAATATTAAATTTTGCGCTTTATATTGCGTCGCGAAATACAATCGCGAATCGAAAGTATGGAATTTTTGAGATAGGTGAAATGAAAATTTCGATTTGGAAAATTACCTAATTACGTTATAAAATACGTTTGGAAAGTTGCTTTTTCAAAGCTTTTTTTTTAATGGTAAATTTGTGTATTAGAAGATATTTCAGTGGCAAAATGAAAATTGTTATATTTTTACTTTTGACACTTTTGTGGCTTGTTAAATCGAACAATAATTATAATATATGCACTATAAACACTGATTTTAATACGCGTAGAAACAATTTTTCTACTAATTTAATCTCTCTTACCAAAACACTAAATCACTCTAAATTTTTAAACGAAATTACACCTGAAAATTATATTTCTCTCAAGTAAAAGTATCAATTATTAAAAATAATTCTTGGAGATACAAATGGGTTCATAATTTTCAAAAGTTTAAAGAACAATACGATCCTTAAATTTGTGTAAATAACTAAAATAAATTAATTCATCCTTTATAAGTATGTAACTTTTTTTTTTTTAATTAATATCTCTGTCAGTTTATTTATATAAACTTTCTTGACTTTATTGTTACATTTGTATCACAAATTGCATCAAAATAATAGCAAAAATCAGTGATACGTTTCATTCCTCTTTTCTTAGTAGAACAACAAACAGATAACATATCCTTTTAATTGGAAACTGTTCGATATTTTTTCACATTTAACTACACATCAAATTAGATAAAAAATAAATGTACACTACTGAGAACGTTCGAAACGAAATAAACAAATCTTCGCATCAGATTGCTGGATAATAAGGTATCGCCGAAGTAGTTCTCAGAAACGAAAGAGGACGTAGGAAGATTTCTCGATCTCACGTCTGAAAAATGGTTTAATGCCTCGGAAGATAGAAAAGTCCGAGAAAATAAGAAGCACTCAGAGCATGACAAACTCGCGTCACGAGTCGTGAACACGTTCTTTCGTGTCATCTTTGCAAATATCACTCCCACGGAGCCCTGACATTTCGCCAACGCGGAAATCCTCCTGAAATAAATAACTTCCTTGAAAGGGCGATGTTCAACCGAGATAGTCGTCCAAACTGACAGAACTCGAGTAGATTTTAAAACCAAAAAAAAAAAAAAAAAATGTATCCAACGATTGAAAATGATACATCATCCTAAGTGATGTCGAATTTCTCGTAATAATCACATCAAATTCGTCAGAAATAAATCTATCCAAATCACATTAAACGAACAATCCTCTGTTATAATTCATTTTTTTCATTTTTCACTTTGGAAATAATTTTCTTTTGCACTTTTATTATTTATCCTAGTATTTTTCTTATTTATTACTTTATTCTAATTTTCAGCATCGCAGAATTTCCTCTCGAATAAAATCTCTCGCGCGATAATTGTCTTAACGCGCGCGCTTTTTAACGCGATCTCGAAAGCTGCTTTGATAATTATAAGCGCGTATCTCCGCGGAAACAGAATTCACTTTTCTCTGTAAATTTTAAGCTTTCAATATTAGAATACTCTTTGTTGCAAATTTCTTGTGAAAAATTGCCTAATTGGACGTCACCTGTTTATGGGTTCCTTTGAAGGAAAATCTAATTGTCGATTACTGATTACTAATGTGACGTTTAACGCGTTAATTTCCGTTTGATCAATTTTCAAAAGAATTTTGTAAATTTTGTAATTCCTATGTTCCATTTGCCAAGTCATCGAAGTCTCATCGAGACCGACGGCATTCATAAAATGAGATAAATCGAACCAGCTCGATTCGACGTATTATGTTTCACATTACAAACTGAAAATTATAGCGTTCGATTTGTCAGATCCAAGCAAACTAACCCAGTATTAACGGGCCGTATACGAACCGCAAACTACTAAAGCCAAGCAGTAAAAACAGCTCATACATAAACCTAGAATGTAGATTATAGAGTATAGATTTACATCGAGATATAAAACCGGCGTGCCAACTTGACGTCATAAAACACAACGTCTTATAAAAGTCGCGATGCCTATAAATACCGACGTATACCGGACACTGGTGTTACGAGGACTCATCCTTTCTCCGAATCACTTTTCACGGTCTCTTTTCAAGTGCACGCAGATCCACGCTAATCTCTTCGCGTCATACCTAATACAGGGTGTTCCTCGTGGAGGCGATGACGATTCTACGTGAGAAAATAAGTCGAAAATAAGAAAATAATACTTTTCATTTGAGACTTCATTTTCAACAATTTTTCATTTCCTCCGAGTATGCAAGCACGTAATTCATAAGACTCACTTTCTTAATGCAGAAATTGTTGAACTGCGTGAAAAAATTGTGTTTTCTGAATTAAATTTTCATACACATATTCGAGGAAAATTCAAAATTGATTTCCTCGAAAATAGAGTCCCAAATGGGAAAAGTTTGTTGCGTATTTTGAACTTATTTTCTCATGCAGAATCACATCTTCACGGTTGTACGATGAATACTGAGACACCCCGTATATATGAATTATCTTATTATTATGATTTTGTTTTGTTATATATTATATTTATATAGAGTTTAACGTCACATCAACTGCTGGATTATTAGCGACGACTTCAAAAGTGTTTTCTACGTCATTTTACAATATTCTTTTAAAAGACATTTTCATTTTACAAATTTTCCTTGATTTTAGAGGTTTCAATGCGTACTTTTATCCAAGTGTGCAGTATTTTGGACAGTACAGTACAAAATGATCTCACTGCGATTGATGCGTTACATTCTTCGCATCTTGGAACTTGCTATTTAGTCAAGAAATATATGTAAACGACATTGGAGTATCGTTACTTATTATTTCTAATTCTTTCCGTGCTTTCAGCTATAAATTACTGCCTTTTATCTGAAAGTACTAATTTGTACGTCGAAAAAACGCCACAAATCGTAGTAGGTGCATATATTTGAATTATTTCCCAAAATCGTAGCCAATTTAACACGTTTATTTTTATGTCATCGATATTGAACCATCCTGTACAATAAACGCGAAGGATGCAAAGCGGATCAGTCGACGTGACGACGAGATTTGCGTAATTTGCCGGTATTCTACGTTCTTCGGTATCATCCCGCGATGCTAAACGAGATATCGTTCGAGATGAGAGGCGTATCTCTTTGTAAGAGTACGATAAAAGAAAGCGCGTTCTCATAAGAAGGTAAAAAGAAAGAAGGAGACAGGAGAAAGAAAAAGGAAGATACGCAAACGAGCGAGAGATAGAAGCGCGAGCTTTAATAGGATCCAAATAGCCGTCGGTGTCCAGGCGGAAAATCCGAATTTATGAACCTCCGGAAGGATTTAATTTATTTAAATTTCCGAGCGGCGAGCCCCGCTTTAATCCTGATTTACCACATGGCTTTTCTTGTTACACCTCGCGCCGGCCGCCACGCTGGGCTTAAGCGGCCCTGTTATCACGCGGCTGCTTATAAAGCGTGTTTGCGTGGCCGATAAGCGGCCGTGAAACCGGACCGGCCATTTTCGAACGCGTCTACGGATAATGGAGAACGCGCCCGCGCCTCAGACTTCCGGCCGTCGGGAGTTCGAGTGTCCTTACCGGGGCGCTTGAAAATTTCACCGGTGAATTTCACGCGGTGTTCGAGGGCTGTTGTTTTAACCGAGTGCTAGTTTCGACTCTTCACCAGTGTCAGAGTACCAATCAGATCGTTCGTATTCTTTATTTTTATTGTTAATTAACGTTTGAGAATTTTTGGTATTGTTTAGCGACTGCTATTAAATTCGACAAGTTTCATTTGTTGCATGGATTTGTTGGAAAATTTGAAATGTTTCATTGATAGATAGTCGAAAGTAATAGTAATAATTATTATGTGTGAAATATGTTTCTGAATTAAATCGCCATATTTTTGAAATTAATATATGACGGATATACAATGAATTAGGTTAATAAATGACAAATCATTCTTTACCTGATATTCGCAAAATGTTATTTGTGTATGTATTATACAGTTTATTAATAATTTTTTATATTTTTTAATTAACTGTCTGTTCTTATATGTTTTCCAGTTTAAAGTAAATTATTTGATATATTAAACGTTGTTGTTGATCATTCGTAATATTTATTTTATAGAAACTGCACACAAAAACACATTTTTCTAGTCATTTGCAAGTGTTTCCCAGTTTATTGATATTCTTTTTGATTTTATATTTGCAAAATAAGTAATATGCAAACATAAAAGTGTCTAAAGAAAATTAAAGGCTAAATAATTCTCAAAGCGTTATATTCGAATCAGTTTCTTTTTTGATAATTATGCAAATGATATTGATAATGAATTAACAGTGAAAAAATTAATCTTCACATTTTCAATAAATTTGCTATTTCTTTCGACCTAGAAAACGAATTACTACACGTTCATTTATCGTACGATGATCTTCCTCTCACTTAAAACTGAAAACCACTGCTATCCCAATTTCGAGCAGCAACGCCCAGACAAAAGACCGTCAAAAATGCCACCACCAAGTTTCCCCAAACTTGAAATCAACCGTAACGGAACAATGCAACAACTTCGCAGCTCCAACCACTGTAACTTCCCACTTATCGTCGCAATCCCTTCGCCAGACAAGTGCCAGCGAACTTCCTGGCCACCTGTATCTCCGAACAACGCGAGACAAGCATGGGTCGCGTGTTCCCTTTAAACAGGCCGCTTCCTCTATACTTGCACGATGAGGGAGTACCGCATTAATCACTCGAGTAGGGCAGCATGCACAAAGGAAACAGTCTGAAAGTCCGTCTAATCGGTCACCTAATCTCCGGTTTGCACCGTTCACCGATCGATCAAAAAAACGCTCTCGGAACGGCACGTCAGACACGTACAAGATGAACAAGAATAAAAGGAAGAAGAGAAGAAGAAGAAGAAGAAGCGTTGTTTCATCGCGATTTTTCATTTGTTTCGCGGCCTTTCGTCAGCTAGATTAGCCTGAAACTTTATTCCTATCTCTCCGGTTAAGTAATTGGAAGGTCTGGCCTTCTAGTGATTTATCACCGGTTTCTTGACGCACCGAAAGACGAAGGGTTAGAGGGCAGAGATTGTTACCAGGCCTGACCAATGATCGATCGTTTCGATAGGTGTATTGGACGGGGACCGTCTGTTACCAGACTGGCGAGATCGTGATTAAGTGATTTCTGCGAGAATAAAACGAGCAGTCAGAGTGTCAAACTGGTTTCTTTATTTTCTTTTTTTAATTTCAATTTTTCTCTTCTTTGTTTCTTTCATTGCTAACTTTTCAATGGAACGTGTGTTTTCGGTTTCAGGTCAGAACGACATCAAAAAGCTGCGCAGGGAGAACGAGCAGCTGCGTAGGGAGATATGGAGCCTCAGAGACGAATACGACAAGCTCGAGGAGATCCTGAAGAGGCAAAAGAGCCACGAAGAAAGCGAAGAATACGAGGTAACTCGATGGTGTTGGTTGATGGAACGTTGAGTGATCGATTGGTCGATTTTCGGGACTTCAAGGGTGGGGAAAGGATTGGTTACGTTGCTTTACGATCGATAAGAGGAAGTTTGTTTCGTATCTGGGATTGAGATGTGAAGGTATCCGTGAAGAATTAACTGGGGAAAGTTTCTGATGTATCGGCGAAAATTGAACGTCGATCTGTCGTGTACCCTTTAAATCGAATTCCTTAGGTAGACACACACTTTCGGATAAATTGTGCCTCGAATCTTGAACACGTCTACTTTCTTTCGAATTCGTTTTGCGGAAGTAAAAATTTCGGAACGCTGAAGTTATTCAAAACTTTTGATTTTTAAAAGCATCGTTGCAAAAGTGTGTGTTAGAGTTCTTTCGAAAATTTAGTTCTTTTCCGATATTTGTAATAGAAAAAATATGAAAGTATAGTGAACATAATCCCCTGACAGAGAAGCAGTTTAAAATTGAAATGGTTAAAGTATAGTTACGTAAAAAAATAGATCATTTTTTTTTAACGTTAGAAAAATCATCTCTGAAGATGTTAAATCGATCGTACAAAAAAATACTCGGAATTTACCAAGAAATCCCAAATAACTCAGATAGTAACTAATATTTGCTTATCTTCCATTTGTAAATGGAAACTCAATCTAACAATTTACTAATTGAAATACCAAATCATACGCTATCATTCATTCAGTTAAAATCCTCAAATAAATTGCAACAGTGTCCTAAGTGTCGAAATGTTGATTCCTAAGATTTTAGTTTACTTCGCTTTATATTAAAAATAATATTCGCCTAACACAATAAAACATTATAATATAAACTTTTCGCTAAATATCCCAAAAAGTTAAGAAAAATGTCGAAATTTTCTCCCAAAGAAAAGCCCCTCTTCATAGAATGATTTATTCTAGGATCGTTCAGACGAGGATGACGATCTGCGATCCGAGTACTCGTACGAGGAGGACGAGGAGCCCGATCAGGGCGACCAAGAATCCATCAAGGAGCTGAATAAGTCTGAGCAGTTAGAGAACGCGGAGAATCAGAAGATTTCTACCGAGAAGATGACCAGTAACAGCGTACACAGGCTTCACGTGGACTTCGACGACCTGTCGGTGGTCGACGAAGAGGAAGAACCCAAAAGAGACAAGGAGAAAAAGGAATTCTCATCGGAGGATGGTCAACAAACGAAAGAGAACAGAAGTCCACTGTCCATTCTAAAATCGACGAGACAACTCCACGAAAATATCCCATTTTATCCTGCAACATATCAGACACCAACTTCTCTGACAAGTCCCACCTATTACACCGAGTGTCCCTTCAAATTTCCTAGCACAATGAACCTGATGTTGCCTTCAGAAGCCTCAGGAATGGTAACTTCACCTTGTCCAAGGCTAAACGCAGACTCTCTGGTCCCTATACCCAGACTAACTGGACCAAACATGAACTCTGTCAGCGATCAAATATTACACGCGCCTCCTGCAGGTTGGCAGAGCAATATTCTAATACCTCAGGAGCAATTAGACACATTTAGATCGACTAATGTTGATAGTTCAACTGGTATACAAAGCTACGGAGGGATTCAACACGATCAGACGAAGCTACAGACACTTGGATCGATGACTGCTGGATTATCTACCCTTCCCAGCTTTCTTCCGAAGAGAAACATCGGTCTGAAGCTGTCAACTAATCCCTTCAACTCAACAGGCTTCGCAAACGCGCATTTGAATACCGAGAAAGCAGTGGTTGAGAATGGCTGGAGTGTAAATGGCGATTCGATGAATGTAAGAGGCGCGAAGGAGCCGAGTTCCAGCGATGTGACGAAGAAAGAGACTAAAGAGAGTTCTATGTTATCGGTAACAGAGAAACCGAAGCATTTCTTCGCGCCGCTGCCTTCGAAGCTGAAGAAACCAGCTGAAGAACCTTCTCCGACGATCAGTCATTTCGGAACTGGGAATAGTTCCAGTAGTGGCAAAACTGGATCCACAGTGGTCTCGAAAAGTCAATACATGACGCAGAAGGGATCAGCTGATGTCTATGTGAACGGAGCTTTTCCATGTGAGGACAGTTTCCATAGAGGCGTCGGTGAACAACAGAGAACGTACCTGAGCACCGACAATCTGTTAATCACAAGTGACAAATGCACGCCGGGTAATCAATTGACGAAGTCGATGTCGTGCCAAGATTTACACAGAGACTCTCAAAGTGCTTCGATCAGTCACGCAGATGGCAGGCAACAAATGATGACTAAAAGCGACAACACTTTGGACAATATATCAGACACGAAGCCGTACAAGTCGCACCTGTCGGTGACTCTCAAAACGCCACGAGTGAAACAAGCGGTTAGTCCTGACACACCGGAGATCCCAGAGCTACCAACGATCGACTATCGACTCTTCAAGAACCCCTTCTTGAGAACTTTCGACCCACCGAGCAACTACATGGATCAGAATAACGTGACTAGACCCTTGTCAGTTCAGGTGAACGACGAGAATCCCTGTTATTACTCTTCTCAGCCTGAAGTCTCTGGTTTCAACCGAGGAGCTTCTTTCGGGGACAGATACAGATCGAATCAGTCTGATCAGAATCGTCTTTTGATCCCGTCTAATCAGATGATCAACGGAAAACTGACATCGCCGACGAGCAAACATCAGATCCAGGTGACTTCTTTCGAGAAACCGAGTCCACATACTCTGGTAGGTCCACCGAGTCAATACGACCTGAGTACTCTGCGGAGATTGAATAGCAATCCTTATATGCAGACGCAGAATCTGTATCAGAACATGCCTTTCCTGCAGAGAGGAAGTTTGTATCCTCAGAGAGGAATGATGTATTACGAGAACCTAGCACTGAAGGTACCTGCACAAACTCAGACTTCTATCGACGGAGATTCTCACCTGGAAGACGAGCATATCTTGGAAGAAACTGCACTTACCACTCCGAGTGGACAGCATCGAAGGAGGCCAACTAAGAAGGAGAAAGGAAGCATAGCAAAGGAACCGAAGCCTTTGTCTCCGGCTAATCAACGTAGATTGAAGAAGCAAAGTAGCTATACGTCGTCAGAAATGACAGAACCTACTGGAAAGTCGATTCGAAAGAAGCCTAGGAGATTGAGTATCGCTACTACGACTACGTCGGATTGTCAGGAGGATAAAAACGAGAGTAGATCGTCTTCGTCTGGTCAAGATTCGCCTAAAAAAGAGCAAGTCAGAAGGGTGTCGCTTTATTTCAACGCTAAGAAAAGACCATCGTTGACTTCTGTGAAGACTTCGAGGAGTAATAGTCTGGATATTAACAGAGAAAAGGACGCGATGGTAAATTCTGAGAGAGAAAGGACGAATTCTATGAGCAGCAGAGAAATAGATAGCGTGAAAGCGAGGAAAGCTAGCACCAGTAGCGAAAAGGTGCCTTGGTGCGCCTGTTGGGGCAACGGTTGTATTTAGAGACTTCGTAATTGGTTTTATTGGTTGCTTCTCTGGTTGGATTTAATCAAACCCTCGAGTTTTGTTTACCGTGCGGCCTAACCTATCAGTGTGCAGGCTCGCGAGTCTCGTTTTAATCAGCCTCCGGTAGAAATCGTCACAGCGTATGTCGAAAGTGAAGTGCGAAGTGTTTGAAAAGCAAGAATTGATAATTAATACAACAATGTAATACTATAACAATGAACAAATAAAATATAAACAAATGGATATGTACTTTTAAATCATACGACGTTATAGACACTTAAAAAAGAAAAAAGAACTGAATCAAGTCGATTGTGTTTTCTTTAATTAATTGAGAAATAATTCTCCATTGCAAAAAAATTGTGCAAAGGCATGGAAAATTGCAAATCAAGAATGTGTCGTACATAGAGGAAAAACTAGCTTTAGGAGATTCTTTATTCTGCAAATTCTATTCAAGTGCAAGTAGGGTGATCAAATGTTCGAGTGGCTGACGGAAATATTGAACAGACAGCGAGCATACTCTCCACGAGGTGCCGTATCGACGTTCGAGCATAACTATAAGGCAACCGCTGCAGCCAATGGGGAAGGCCGTAAAACTAGCGCCAGCAGAACCAAGACACCATAAAACCTGTTACCGTTCAGGTGACAGTTGCAACCGTGGTGGTTCTTGCCAGAAATACGGGAGCATAGTGTCTGTACTCACTTTGCCTAAGGTGAACATGGATCGAATTAGGGGATTAATATTTAATGGGGAACCGGATAAAGCTTCGTCGCGTTAGTCTTGATAAAAGTTCGAAGAATGGTGCGAGTGAAAAATTTTACAGCAATTACTCTTCGATCTATAGAACCATCGAGCGGAGGACATTTTGTTGGAAAGTTCTTTTATTCGTTCGATTAATCTTTTGACTTAACCACTTTGCTTGGAAATTTAATCAGCTACCCGAATTAAAATGAAATGTGCATTTATCTCTCCCGTTTTTTTCGCGCATTTTATCTGAAAATTTGAGGAAATCCTCGGAAAGATATTTTCTGAATGTTCAGCTCTTTACTCTTGAGTAAGATTTCAATGTCTTCTTCTACGAATTGATTAATTATAAAAATACACGACCACCTTATCACCGAGAAAATCTAAATTTTTATCATTTTTTAAAGTGTGAGTTGCTGGAAGGAATACTCGAAGCTCCGAATAAATAATACGAAGGGCAATTAAGTAATTACATCAGCGAAAAATTATGACTGCAAACGTGTATCCAATAATAACATTGAAGCATTTAAAATAAAAAGAACAAAAAAAGAAAATCGCTATCAAAACGAAGAAAGTGAAAGTGAAAGTTGAAGGTGCGCGGTTCACTTTTGATCCGAGTTATCCATCACGCGCGAGGGATGCTATTCCAAGCCAAGTGGTTCAGCCTCGACGTTAAGTGCTAAGATAAGTCTGTGCATTTAATTAGCGTTAATCGTATGGTGTACATATTATCGTTAATTTGATACGATTTAAGAGTACGTTAAGATAATCGTTTCTATTTATGTGCCTTAACTCAACAAACTCGATGCACCTCTGACGCGTATGCATAAACCAGTCGCAAACAAATAAAAAAAAAAGAAAAGAATTAAACTGTTGATCGAGACTTTCAAATTGAACCAAAAAAAAAAAAGAAAAAGAAAAATGATTAAAGTACCCTTATTTTTTCCCATGCTGTCAAACTGTACCCTCCCCCGTCCTCCATCGCCATTTAACAATTCAAACAATCCAGACAGTGAGAGGCTGAAAACTCTCGGCAACACGGCGAACCGTATTCAACCCGGAATGCCGCTTTTGTACTCGCCTCGAGATATTAATAACACCAAAGTATTCCCTCGATCTACGTCTAAATTATTTTCCAACCCTGAACACCACCACCCTGCCTCCTACTCGACAGACCGCAATTTTTCCCATAGCTTTTAACGAACCATCCTGTGCACACTGCTTGGGAAATTACATCGGACAGACCCTCGTATTTTCGCCGAGTCATTCATCCTGCTCTATAATTCATCGAATTATTGATTATTCTACGCAACTTATTCCAAGAGCCCCATTTATTAATGGTTCTGCCGGAGGTTAAGGGGAAGAGGGAGAGAAGGAACGAAGAGAGGAAGAGGGAACGAGTGGAAGTTAAAGGCAAAGTTCGCGAGCATCTTCCGCGTAAACTTCTCGAGCGTTCTGTTCCCGTTATTCCACGCCACCCCTATGCTACTACCACCCACAATCTCCGCCATAAAGTGGGCAGAAGCGGAGAAGAAATTTAAAGAAATCGAGAGAAAGGAATCGCCCAGATAAATTGAATGTACTTACAATTAAACGTGCCGCTTCTTCCTTCTTTTTTTCTTTCTTTTTTACCCCACCTTCATCCTCTGCACTTTGCTTTTTGTTTTTTTTTTTTCTTTTTGACTATTCCACGGAGGAAAAGTTTAAGAGCATCGAAGAGGAGGAGGAGGAGGAGGAAAGCATGAAACGGAACGGTTGGAGGTGGAGAAGAGGCTTCAACCGCGGCCGGAGATAATTTCTTTTCGAGAGATACGCTTTGATTTCTTTCAATAAACGGGATTTTTATGCTTGAGAGTGTTTGTGCTCGTATCCGTAGGAATTAATTTATGATTATTCGACGGTTTGAAATGTAGAGATTCCGTTTCGAACTCGTAATGCGCTCGTGAAGAGTCTTTGGAATTATTATGCAGCTCGAAATTTCGCGGAATGAGAATTAATACGAAGGTATTGATAATTTTGTGATACAGTGACTGGAATTGATGCAAAATACTCTCTTTGATAGACATAAGTGTCTGAAGAGAAGGTATTAAAAATACTTTTGATATCTAATCCCGAGAAATTTCCTGAAAAATAATATCACTCCGAATAAAACGTCTTGAAAAATACGTTGTTCACTGATCAGCTCTCACACGATTGGTAGAGACGATAATAGAGCAAATAAGACGTTCTTATTTGCAAATACAATTTTTATATCAAAACAATAACAATGTCCACAATTTACATGGTCTATCTGAAAAATAATATGTACGTGATAATAATAAGGTACAAATGTGCAAGTGAAAGTCCAAATTGATGAGATTCAGTATATTAGTCCAAGAGTACTATCCTTTTTCATCCTGATTGTCTAGTCCTTTCATACACGTTCAACTATTCAGACGTGTGTCTTAATAAAAATTGGAGAAAAGTAGGAAAAGCTTTCTGTCCGATGAAAACAGAAAATATAAAAATTCGAGTCGTATCGATAAATTCGAGTGTAGATCGAGAATAGTTTGAAAATTAGTATATATCCAGGTTGTCTTATTGTCGTCAATCCATTGTCCAACGAATAAGATTACGATAAGTCAATTGCTATTGAGCAAGGCTGAGCATGGAAAAGTAAACAAGTAAAAATACTGAAGTCCTCAAAAGTAACAAATATGTCTACCGTATCGTAAACTTCGACCAATCTGTCATCTCCAACACAACTGAAGAACTTAATTAACTTAATTGACTGACAGAAGCAAACAGGAAAAGTGAAAGAAAGGTTCGAGAAAATCCTCAACTCTCACAACCCGCATAGAACAACAAATCACCGTAGTACTTCAAAGTTTAATCCCATTACCCGATACAAAGAGCAAGTCGCCAGGATTGAAAGATACTGACGGAGCAAACGATCAGCGTGTCCAAGCCTTATGGTTTCACGGTTCACCAAAGCAAAGAGACGAAAGTTCGAGGACCAACAATGCCCGTTTGGAACAAAGCTTCAACGCAGAGTTGCAGGGGTTGAAGGGAGAGGTGGTGCACGTCGAGCTTGGGTGGCGAAGTAAGGGAAGAGATGGGAGGTGGCACAGACTGGCGCAATTAAAATGCAAATTATCTCTTTTCGCGCGGCCATCTTTCCAGAAGAGGCTGCGCAACCCTACGCCGTCACCGATTAACTTGGAACTAATTTACGACGACGACGACGTCGTCGCAAAGCAACGCGAGACGTTTTGTCTCGACACGGACAGAGCGCGTTAATACAGCCTAACGTCATTTGCAAATGTCACCCTGGGCCAGGTTTCTTCGCTTCGAGCGCGTGATTTTCCACCGGCCAGATGGCTCGGGTCCTCTGAAATTGCTGTAAGATTGAAGGTACGGCATTTCGCTCAGAAGTCGAAGCCAAGGGTGCGTTTGAAAGGGCCAAAGGTATAATCGTAAACAAAGAGGGGATAGTGGTGTAGATGAGGATTGTTTGAATAATTGATACGATTATTGTGGAACGAGAAATACGATAAGGAGGGGACTCTAATTATTCACTGTCTACGACAGGGTTTCTGTGATACGACTTTGTAGCGAGGAAGTGTACACTTTGATCGAGACGAATGAATATTTAGAGAAAGAGACGTTTCATTGGGTCAAAGATTGAACGGATAATGAGCGACGATGTTAACATATTGACGAAAATACGTCATTGAGATTTTCGCGTATCAAAATTAATTCACGAAATGCTTTGAATGATTCAATTTACATTCGTGAACGCTATAATATGCAAATTAGAAAGTACATCTTCTTCCATATAATTTAGAGCTTCGTTTTTTTTTTAATGGAACAGCTTAAATTTTTTTTATGGGAATTAATACAGGGTTCAATTAATTCAATTTATTGGGGGAACAAATCAATTCTTTGAATCTCCCATTTTTATTTTTAAATTCACACCTTGTTGAGCAAAAAAAAAATCAATTCTTTGCATCTTCCAATTTTTTTTAATTCACATCTTATTCAGTAGGAAAAATGAATTTTCTGCATTTTCTAATTTACATTTAATTTACATCTTATTCACTAAACAGAATCTTTCTATTCCAACTTTAAGTCACAATTACCTCCAATCAGATCTTAATCGAACCGTTTAAATTTCTCCATTATAAAAATGTGAAACACTCTCGATAAATATTCCACGAACCATGCACACATAGATAGGTTTAGCACACTTTATCACGAAACTCATCAACCTTCGCAAAAATGAAGAAAACAGTGAACGAAACAAAGCGTGCTTCAACTGTTTAATTACCGTTCCACCGTAGATTTACAGTAATTGAGCAGCGAACCACGATCAGAGATATGTTTATCACATTCACTTAGAAACAGAGCCCAGCTATACTACTTGACTGTATATACCCGATATCGCGCGATACAACGAAGATTATCGGATGGGAATACTATGGACTCGAGCCCATGAATTCCAATTAAAAGGCTATCGTAAGTATTTATAGGACGAAGACAGGAACGATATCTGTTGTTACAATGGCCGTTAAGATAATCAGCTTTAATTACGCACCTCGTAAAGCCTTTATGAATCCGGTCAGGGTGAACGGACGTCGTGGCGCCGTGGTTTAAGTAAATCTTGGTACAAAGACGTATATTTACCTGCGAAAGAGACAAGTGGTTAGTATCGTGGGCGTATGTTTCTTGATTTTATAAAGACAAGCTAGCAAAAACTATTTCCTTTCCTTTTTTTTTTTTTCATTTTTTAACCCTTTGTCGTTTGAGTCTCACTCGTAATGCAGATTATGGTTAAGATGTGACAAAAGATTTCTATTATTTTTATTTAATACTGCATGGGAACAGTGAATATTTGAAATTTGCATAAGTAGCGATTAAAAAATCAGCAAAAAGTTAATTGGACAGATTAATCAAGAGCATTTGTTTGTCTTTTACAGTATTAAAATCCACATGAATTATAACTAATATATCTGTAAATTAATTCGAACTAGTTTTAAATGGTGAAAACAGTATTTTTGGAATTTTCAATTTTAAAGAATCGTGTATTGAAAAAATATGAAGTCTACGGTAAATTGTGCACTGAAATATAAACAAGAAAGTGGAAATGAAATTAGAGAAAATAAATTAGAATTTAAACACCATGTAAATTAATATAAAAAAATATTCCGCTTGCAGCTTTCTTCGTTTCAAAAATCTGCGAGATTTGCAACATGCGTGAAAAGAATTCTCTTTGAATTACCATTTGATTAGAAAAAAAACGAGCAAACACGATGTGTATCTTCAAAATATTATTTACAAAAAATTGAATGTAATTGAATTTTAATTTTTAACTTAATTTTTATTTTAATTGAATTGAAATTTCAGTAAACTGAGGATAAGAATTATTTTACGATAACGTAACTCATAATCCTAATCGAAAGCTCAAAGTACAATCTTCAAAAGTGTCTTTAAAATATGATTTACACAAAACTTCGCAGAATATATAATTTGAATTTCAAAAAACCATAAAATTCCAGTAAACTAAGAGTAAGAATTATTGCACGATAGTGTAACTCATAATCCTAATCGAAAGCTCAAAGTACAATGCTCAAAAGAGGTTCCTAAAAGCCTCGTAACGTCGAAGCACATCGTTCAAATGTTTCTCGCGAACCTAAGCTCTTAAAATAATCCTGGAAACTTCGCAGAGTATTCGCAAATTTTACTTAAAGTGGTTTACATTCTTTTACAACTCTGAATATCTCACTTCGTCGTTCGAAACAGCTACAAACGAACACGAAACAACTTCTATCGTGCACGATGCTCCGGTAAAAACACGATCCGCGGGTAATTTAGCCGCCGTGAGAAGCGAACAAAGTCCCAAACTTCATTTCACCCTAACATCTCGTGTTAAGTAGAATTTCCAGGCGACGTTCGAGTGTCCAGCCAACGATATAACGTGAAATTACGCGAGAACGTAATAAAGCTCGCTTCTGCCCGTCGAAATTGAGCCGGACAGCGACGTTCACCATGGGAAAAGAGTAATGAAACTGCCGCAAGTATAATACGGGTACATAGAACGTGAAAAAACAACCAACGCCACTGACGAATTCTTACCAGCCCGAAAAAAGAGGAGAACAGCGAAGGAGAGGAACGCGAACTGTTTGAAATTTCTTTAGCGAGAAACTTGCAGCCACTTTCATTCAGTCTTCTTTCCTTTTTCATTTTTTTTTTGTTTTTTTTATTGGACATGGAAAGAACCTGCAGGATTATTTCATCCGGCCAGAAACTTCCGTCAGAGCAATTTCGGAATTTCTTTGTTTTCTATTTTCCTGCGGAAATTTCTTACCGCGACGAGACTCGCGTCGAAGTTTCCTTTGTAATTCTCGACGAAGAGGTTATTGAAAATAGCTGCAGCAACACAGCGAGCAATCTTTATCTCCTCTCGTTATCCTTGAGATGACAGAATCCTACATAAGTTTCTGAGATTTAAAAATGAATGGAAATGATGAAATGAAATTTTGTTTGAATCGTATCCCGTTGATTTTTCTTAATTTTAACGAGGAGGAAAGAGGAAGTAGGTTTCGCGATGATTTATACTCGGGCGAGAACTTTCCTGAGAGTTAATTTTTTAATATCATGAAAGCTTCTCTTATTCACTTCGCTTTAGTAACTTCTTATTAATTTTTAATCGTCTTCTCTGCTCTTCAACGAAACTATGGTTAACCGATGATAATTAAAACAAAAAGGGGGGGGGGGAAGAAAAGAGGAGAATTCTTTATGCAGAAATTAATTTAACTTTCATACCAGGTACTCGTAATACAAACTTCAACGATCTCGTTAATCTTGCTAAAATCCTGCATTTCACGTGTTTGCCTCTCTTCGACGAAGCAATAGCTTTCATCGTGATTAAAAATTTCTTAATATAAATAACTGCAGGATACAACGTCAATTTTATCATCGTCGCGATGATTCACCATGTTCATTGAGCTATCATGTCGCGCGACATGATTTAGAATCTTTTTTTTTTTACCCAGGTAGAACTGTTCCATGTACAAATAGTTCATTTACACGAAACATCCAATATCCTGTTATGAGCACGCGTATCCTACCCTATGAGCCGGTTCTGTCGGAACTCCGCGTTTTTGCAATCGCTCCTTCGTCGCGTAAATATTTGCGAATTGCCCCGGTATGCGAAACGAGCTGCACCATCGATGGATGAACTCGGAACAAACGAACCGCTGTCGACGTAACAGATTGATACCATTCGATCAATTCTTCCTTTCTCTTTTTTTTTTTTTTTTGTAACGACCTTCTCGAACAATTTATAATTTACGTTACTTCGAATTACATGATTTTTTTTTCCATTTTTAACACCAGATTTACGGATTTTTCTTTGGGACGAGAAACCGAAGCTTTCGAATTTGTTTTATAAATACGTAAGTGTTCGGATACTTATGGACGGGGTTGTACGTCGTACAATACGTTCTCTCTGAGCATTGCCAAATACGAGACGGCGAAAAAGCTCGTAGTTTCGCCAGCGAAACGCAATTTCCTCAGACACCGGAGCGACACGCGTCGCAATTCGATCGCAACGGCGAGAGCGTTTCGACTTTTATCGCGAATGCTTGGCACTCAGTTTCAAATTTCCTGCGATCCGGTAGGTTCCGCGCGCGCTTCGAACAGGGAAACTGGCAGAGGGTTGAAAGTGCTCGAGTAGAAAGTAAGCGGATCCGACGCGAAATAAAAAGTTCCGAAGTTCCGAAGTGTGCTGAAGTGTCGAATCCACTTCTGATCGGATCGAAACGCCGTGTCATCCGAAAAGTTAATCGCTTCGAACTTCGTTGTTCCCCGAGTAAGCCAGAGAGAGAGCGAGAGAGAGAATTTCGCGAACTGATTTTTACCCTCGAGATCCTCTTTCATCGACGCGTGAATAATACCATTTTTTTTCTTTCTTCTATTTTCCTATGCACTCTTCACGATCGCTGACTTCTGTTCTTATTAAAATCTGTCTGGTCGAATGAATTCATTGCTGGAGAAATCGCGAGGTTAAGGAACTTTCGATTTGAATATTTTAGCCTACTTTTACCGCAATTTTAACAATTTAACGATAAGAAAATTTATAACAGATTCTATGTAGATAAAGAGTGATAAATGTTCTCAAGCCTTTAGCTGGTAATATTTATGAAAAATATTCTAATATTTAGGTGGTGGAATGAATTCATTGCCGGAGAAATCGCGAGGTTAAGAAACTTTCGATCTGAACATTTTATTCTACCTTTTACTGCAATTTGAACAATTTAACGTAACAGATTCTACGTAAATAAAGAGTGAAAAACGTTTTCAAACTTTTAATTGATATGTATGAAAAATATTCTAGTATTTAAGTACTCACAAAACGATCGAACTTCGTTGTTATGTTTTAATGAACTCCGTTTACAGAAATATCGTAAGTTAATCGTTAAAATATAATTGTAATATAATATAATAATAGAATTAGAATATTAGAACTATTATTTAAGATAAATAATTATCAATATTCTTACTTTCCTTGATATTGATGTAAAAATTAAAATTGCACAATTTTTCTATAAAATATCAACTGTTATATGATCATCCAGACGAATGTTCTCATTTTCTACGATTTCAATGTAAAAGTTTAAATTGGACGTTATATGTATTCAAGCTATTTTTATTTTCAACAATTTCAGTATAAAAATCAGAATGATAGAGTTTGAACAAATAATCGCTCTTATTCGAAGAAATTTCCAAGCTAACCCGTATGTGTCTGCGAATACGCGCCATTACGTAGACACGAACTCCATAATGAATTCATCCGACTCTCTAATGTACTCACGTAAACGCACAAATATACATATACACTTAGCAAGGTTCGCGAGACATGAATGCAGTCGCAGAAGACGTTCTCCCCTCTGTCTAATTCTGTTCGCTGGAAGCAGCGTTGCTAAAAGAGTATCGAACCGCTTAAAAGTACGCCGGAAATGGGAATTCCTTTCCTGCGCACGCTAATGGACATGGCCCACGTGCAATTCGCCAACCATTTTGTCAATCCCGGTTTCTCGAAACCACTTAACCATGTACGAAAATATCCTCGAAATCGTCACTTTTTATTTTCCTATTGTGTTTCGTTCACTTTATTATTATTAACTAATTCACGTATCGAAATTATTCCTCCGAAAGTATAATAAATTCTCTGACTTTTCTTCGAGAAACGTTCATAGACAAATTGCTTCCTTTTTTCTTCTTAGATTTTCAAAAAAGTTAAAATATCGAGAATACTTATGTTTCGTATCGAACATTTCTTTGTAAAAATAAGAGTTGCAGAAACGGAGCTTTAAAGAGCAGTGAATTAATTATATTAGAATTAACATGCTTGATGACTCCATCTTGCACAAAGTGTACAAAAATTACAAATGCAATAATTTTCATAGAATGTCAGAAATGAGAAATTCCAATTTAAAATATATTCCAAATAAAAAGGTGCTTATTTTTAATATAGTATTTAAACAAATTAATTTTGTTTTAAAGTTCTTTATATAGGACTGTGTAGACTGTGTAATGTATCCACTATGCAATGACTATTTTGATGACTATGACAACTATGGCTATAAATTGTGTAATGTCTAAAAGACAAATGAGATCTCGTTCTTTTTTTTCTGATTTGATTTTCTAGTTGGTTACTATATCTATTGGCCTGGACTAATTCACCACTTTTCCTGAGATTTGAATAGTATTAACTGCATAGAGTGCCGAATTAATTCTTTCAAATTGATGGAGAAGCAAAAATTTTTTGAAGATCCTTCAACCTGAAGTTAGGTACAACTGAGTTCGCAGCTGTACTTTCTTCAGTACCGAATTATGGCACCAAAGAAAAATAGGGTTGGATTATAGATGATTTGCATGACTTGTACGTAAAGTTTCATAATTTTTTGAATTTCCTAACTTTCCTTATAAATTTGCAATACATCGCAAATTTATAAGAATACACGACACACCGATCAACGAAATATCATCTCGAAGAAATTCAACCACAATTCCTACCATTTCTACCTAATCGTAGAAATCTCATATACAAATCGCTCGAGTGTTCTCCAACACGCGACACTCATCCACTCTCAGTAAGGATGAAGCAAGCGGCAGCTGTTGCCTACTGGACCGATTGGAATCTCCGCGGTTATTGTATCAAATGCATAAATCTCCGCTTTATTGCTGTTATATGCAAAATAGCGTGAATCCTCCGGAACGAGCCAGCCTCCAGGAACCTAAGAATAATGCATTTCTTCGTAGATCGATGCTGCATCGTTTCTATGTTTATACGCGTTCCATGCAGAGTGTCGAGGAGAGGAGAGAATGGAAAAAGAGGACTATACGATAGCGATCGGTGTGGACTTATTTAATTTGGGGACCGGTCGGCCTCCCGAGTTGTTTGCAGAACGATCGTTAACGCTGATTTATACGCTCATTCATTTCCACGATGAACCCTTCCCTCTTTCTCTCTCTCTCTCTCTCGCTCTTTTTTCTCGTGCATCCACAAAAATATACGAGTTTCGGGGACACGTGTTCGCGGCGAGAGTGAAACAGGGTTGGTTTGCTAATAAGGGTTTTAAAAGATTGCTCTGGCTGTTTGGACAGGGAATAGATGACACGATGCGGTATACACAGCGTAGATGAAATTTTAGAGTGTCGATAAGCGTAGACTGCTCTATATGAGTAATAGAATAAACGAGGGTATGCGAAGGTGGACGAGGTTCGAGATTTACGAGCAATTTTATTGCACTGTTGTTTCACGGTTGTAGTTACTTTGATGTGTTCATAAGTGGAAATATTCACGTGGGGAAACGAGTCGAATTGCACATGCATCGATTATTAGAAACAAGAATTTTTAGAGTTGAAAATTCATCGTACTTGTTGATTTGATTACGGTGCTTTTAGATTGGCGACATTTTTCAGATACGTCGATTAAAACGTTCGCTAACAGCGTTGTATCGTCATTATTAATCATAGAATTCGTGTAGTTGATATTTTAAAAAATAAAATTTAGTTTATTCCGCTTACTATGAGATCACATTGACCATTTGCAAAACCCCGGCGTGATAGCGAATGTGTTAATGACGATACAGGCTGTTGCAACAAATGTTAACGCTTATGTGAAAGTAATTTCTTTTTTCTTTTTTTTTTTTTAATTAATAATGCAGTATTTTATATTCAAAAGTTTAATGCTTTTTATATTCAAGAATTTGCTGCCAAAGAGTCTGCATTTGTTCTCTATTTTCTGTTAAGTAGAGGAGAGAAGAATTAGACAAGTGACATGTATGTACACCTGAAATTGAGGATTTTGTTTGGAATTTTACTCGGCGCTATTTCCGGAGCAAAAGCACCGGAAATTCTAATTAGGACTTAGAGAGGACTTGGAGTTTCTTCCTACATCTCGAGGCAACCTGCGAGAACGTCAGGATTCAGACAGACTTGGATTATAGAGTTAAGAACATCAAACTTCGGGAAACCTTCTCGCGCTATCAACTATTCGAACGAGGAAAATTAGACCCTGTTTCTTGCGTGAGATTAGTTTTAGAATCAGTATACGACGTGCGTTTAAACTGCAAGTAATCTCTTTAAATTTTGCAACTTCCGTGTTCGCAATTTCCATGAATTCTGAGGAGAAAAAAAATAGAGAATAAGAGACCTAATCGAACTCGTCAAACAATAAAACACGAACCAGTACAAAATTTCTAATTTTTAATCAAATTTTGACAATGCCAACTAAGACACAACAATTAAAATAATTCTCACATCTTTAATATAAAAAAAAATGTACAATTTAATAAACAATTCCAAATAAAAAGACAATTGAACACTATCTGTCTTATAAAAAAATTAACAACTCTCATCTTTTTCTTCCAAACTTAAAATAAATCATTTCGAACGTTGAATAATGGCTTCGATTATCGCTAATACTGATATTGTCAGCCTTCGAAGCACAAGAGAAATTCTTTCACGCTAATTTCTCGCGTGCACGGAATCCCTTTTACGACAAGGATATTCACGCAACGCAGTGTCAGAATATACGCGAAAATTAGGTGTCACGGAGCAGCGTGCGGTCGACGGGCAAGGACGAAGACGAAAAAAGAAGAAAAAAGAAAACGGTGTTGGAAACGTCGATGCAACTCCGTGGGGAGCTGTGTCGGATACGCAGGAATAAGATACACGATATACTGGGCCTGTCCTGTAAGGATAAAGGAAGTAGCTGGCTGTAACAAGTCGTCTATCCGCGCTTCTACAATTTCTTCGACATTTCGCGACGAAAACTTCCGACTTTACGAATCGATAAGTTCGACCAACTTCTTACGAGAAGGATAGACTTTATAATCTTCTCATCGCTCTTCAAAACTTTCTGTTCTGAAGCTTTTCCTACGATTGCGATAGAATGTTGTTCGATAATGTGTGAGGAGAATACTTTAATGGTGAATTTCCTTGATTTTTGGATAAACGACGATGTGAAACTGTTATTAACTGTTATTAACGATGTGAAACTGAATTACCTAAATTATTCAGATTCATCGAAAGAGAAAGCGTAAAAAATTCGAGCACATAAAAAATTACAATTTACACATATATATTATTTAATTCGAATCAAATGTATTATCTAAATTACTCAGATTCATCGAACGAGGAAGATTAGAAAATTCGATCGAATAGAAAATTACAATTGACACAAATATCGTTCGATTCAAAGCAAATATAATATTTGATGAATTCGAATGTATTACCTAAATTATTCAGCTTCCTCATCCGACGAATCTGAATAATGAACTTTCTTCCACTGGCACCCATTCCTGTCACCGATAAGCATCAAAACATTCAGACACCGAGGAACATCGTGTCACAATGTATCCACGACGCTCGTAACAATGAAGGATAATTAATAATGCAAACGAGACAGAGGAGGAGGGGGATGTGTAACTGGTTACGCAAGTTCGAGGTTGAGCAGTGTTTCACAGCCAAGTCTCTGTCATACACGTAACAGGATTAATTCGATTGGTCGGCGAACGAGGCGGCGAATTTATCGAAGAACGAAGGCCGCAGCATCGGCACGATTAATTTAATTCGACGTTTCGCGAGCACGCTAGCCTCGACTCGCGATTTAATTACCACCTGGCTATAACTTCGCCGCGAGAGTCGCGACAGACCAATCGTACCAACCCCCCCCCCCCCCTCTGATCCTTTCTCTCTATCTTTCTGGTTTTCTAAGTTTTTTTCGACGACAATTCACGTTAAATTGGAATTCTGCTTTCGAACTGGTCTACGGGAAACCGATTCGATGAGAGAAATGAAAAGGTGCTGGAAGTAAAAGGATATGTGTATGCGCCGACGTCCAATGAAATTTTACGTTTATATTTATATAGGAAAAGTAATTTTCCTTTTTTTTTGTTTATTCTTTTAGCAATTAAACGTTGTGATTCTTTTTCCGTTCGAGTTGTGAATGTTGAGTAAATAGAAGATTGTAATTTATCTTCTCCGTTGGTATGTTTATATTATATCGAATAAACTGAAATTGCTTCAGATATTTTTATATGTACACGTTCAACCACGATATACAGTGGATAAATTATTACGAACAAATGAATAAATTAAGTATTTTATGTTTCCGGTGGTATTACGATTTTTATTTTTTTTTTTTAATTGATTAAAAAATAATTCAAGGTTTATCCTGGTAGCTTACGAAATATGAATCTAATAGCAAACCTATGGAAATTACTTTTTTTTTTCGAAAAAGAATTTCGAAATCCCACCAATTGTATTCTGTATTACTAGATACAATTATTATGAACAAATGAATAAATTAAATATTTTATTCCCGGTGGTATTACGATTTTAATTTTTTTTTTAATTGGCTAAAATATAATTCAAGTTTTATCCTGGCGGCTTACTAAATATTGAAATTATCAAAGCGTCCAATTGAGTCAGTAATAAACAGCAACTGATTGAGAAACTTGTATCAGTATGGCATCATGATGGAGAAATAAAAGAAAACTGTTGCAGAAAAACTAGAAACGTGTTCAGGGAATTATAGATGCAAAGTGTCCAGTGAAGAAATATTAGTATATATACATAATTTAAAATAATTATACATAGTTTAGTTCAATAGTCTGTAGAAGTTTTAAGATCTTTGCTATATTTCATTAAAAGCATAATATTACTTTTCATAATAAAAAATGACTTCAAGTCTATGTTCAATTTTATTCTCCTCCAAACTTCAAACAAATGACTGATCATAATAATTCGATCACTCTCTGTAATTAACCCGTTAATCTATGATTTTTTTTCCTGATTGTGCATCTAAGCATCAGCTACTTATCGTCTTAGTACCATTTACATACGAAACGTTAGTATATTATAGATTATTTACAACTAACAATCCTTGGTCTTCTAAATTAAAAGGAAGTTCGAAGTAGAATTAATCTTTGTTACTAATATAACTGTTTTATATTAGTTAGTTTTGACTGCTTTTTTACTTCATTGTTATAAAACAAGAAATTAAATATCCACATATCTATTCGAACGATATTCAAAGTCGATTTTCCCAAAAATATAACTTCAAACTTAAGAAAGATCTATAGAATCATACAGAATCATCAGTTTCTCGGTTGTACCATCGATACAGAGACATCCTTACGTTAAAATCAATTCAAGTCTCATTTACTTCCCGCAGACGTTATTCAATCATCAACCTCGAAATAGCCACGATCCTCGAATGCCATCGTTCCCCTTATCCCAAACTCTAACCAACGTTCTGTAACACGTTTCCCAAGTCTGCATCTGTTCGTGGAAGGAGTTCGCCACTTTTCTCCGTTCCCTCGAAATCCATTAATCCACTCGTCGAGAGTCGAATCCACGTTCGATCATAATCCCGTTGTCGGCGTAACGCAGCCGATTGAAAATCGGTCCTGGCTCATCGACCACGTTTCTTCTTCTTCATCCTCCACTTTCATCTTCTTCGTCTCGTCCTACGTTTCTCGTCCAGGAATCACGCCACCCCGCGAGCCCTAATTTGCATTTATATCGATCCATGCGCCGCGAATGGAAATATTAAATCCATTTTCGTAGAGTGAGGCACCCACGCGAGTCTCCACCTCCCTCAACTCCGCGACGAGAAAAAAAGAATCAATCGTGCAAGACGATGTCACGTATCAGCCAACCACGCACAGGCTTATCTTGCCTTCGCGAAAGCATCTCGATTTATCTCGGAACGAGCCTCTCATCCCCGTGTTCCCGGGGATTCCACGGCGTGTATCGCGGGATTGAAAACGCGTCGATGAATAATGCGGCATCTGAGTGTATTTGGAAGCCAAAAAAGGGCGGGGGAAAAGAGCACATCGTTCCTTGACGTGAGAGCGAAGAAAGAATTGCAAGTTTTCGTCTTTAGCGCCTTCGGTCAGAGAGAAAATGAGAATTTCGTCATTTTGACCTGATCAGAATTTATTCTTACGTGTAATATTGAACAAAAAATTCAAGGATTTCATGCAAAGAAGATCAGCTATTATAACACGGAACTTAAGGATAGTTAGAATAACAGCTTTTTCCCAAAGCTCTTCTCACGCGACTCAAATTGTCTCTGTCTTCTACTCTGAAGTGTTGTAAGCTTTTATAACACGTTGAAGAAACGCACGTCTTCGATATTTTTAACACTGTTTCCTTTCACACTCTGTGCTGGTTGTACGGAAAGACAAAGTCAGTCTGATTTCTATTATTTGCACAATGGTATAAGTGTCTCGGAACAACAGTCGTTTCTAGCCTTTTGTTTGTGTCAGAGTGTCTAGTACTTTGCGACGTTATTTATGATAGGATTAGATAGAAATTCATTGTGCAATCTTTCTTTAATATAATTTATTATCGATCGCGTTGAGGTGTATTGAAAAAAAAAAAATGTATAACAATGTCTGGATGTGATAAAACAGATATTGTTTCTGGCGAATGTTCCGATGATATGTGCTTGTGGTAGTAATATGGAGTTCTTTTGTTGAGAAGACTGGAAGATTGATGAGTCGACGAATCAGTGACTCGAATTGATTTCATGGAGATTGATCGAGTGTCGAGAGAGCAATTTTTGGCGAACTTAATTTTTTCTGTGAAAGAATGAAAGGTATTTTTGCAAAAAAAAAAAATTGCAAAACCAGTAAACGTAAGCAGAGATGTAAAGATTTTTCAAAGAGCTGAAACTTCAGTGTGAGAAAAATAAGTATCGTGGATATTATTTCGTTAATTATAAGCAGAAGAGAAGAAGTAATAACAAAGCGTGTTCTAGCAACAGATTCTTACGACAAAGCGTAGCACAGGAGGAAGATTAAACACACTTGACGAGTCTCTGACGTGAACTACTAACTACTGCTATTTACGCTAAGTGCTGAAAGTGCAATTTTCAGAGATATATTAGTCTATTTAGCGGAGAAAAGACGATGCAGCGCTTGGTAGTCATTAGACAGGCAAGTTGTACCTTGTACGAATACAAACTTTAGAACAAGCGCGATGACGAATGATACCCTTTGAAATAATTGCTGAAAGAAAATTGCTGGCCGTGTTGAATTCGAGAAATCTCGCAGCGCGCATTAAAAAGGTAGACACTTTAAACTGCATATTTTATTTAAATTTCCGGAAATAATTTGACGAATTTCTAATCTACCGTAGCGAAAGGGTCAAGAAAGATTGAACAAAATTCTAAATTAACTGTATCACTTCCATAAAAAGTAATCTCGACAAAATACAACGTCGAATGTATTCATAAATTAACACACAAAGTTTCCTCGTCAAACATTCGTCCGAAAGCAAAATTCGACACGGGAATAGAGAGATCGACAAGCGAAATTCATCTCTGCCATTCGAAATGAGACTCATCCAGCTTTTCACAACGAATAAGAGGAACGAGGCGAGTGTCGTATTGTCCCAATTCTCAAAACGTTCACCAACTCTGATTAAAGCGGAAACAATAATAACGAAATTCTTCACCAGCAAACCGAAATGGATCGCAGCCTGTATTTCGTCTTCTCCCGGGATAGTACGACACAATGGGAAACATTACAAAGCAACGTTATTGTCGTCTGTTCGCTACTGATAGGGCTAAACCGTGGCTCAGTATCAAATTAACGTTTATGATAGGTCGGCCATTCAAATCTGGCTTAAAGCGTCCCGTGCACGCCGCCATTTTGGTGAATACACTACGGCACGTGAAACCGTTTTTGCAAAAACGGCGATCAGATTAATTGCAATAAAAAATCCCCCGTTATTTCCTCCTCCCTCTCTGTTCAACGACGAATTTTCCCAAATATCGTCGAACGAGGAAATTTTAAATAACTCGCGCGCAACATCGTTCGAAATTAAACTCTCGATGTTGATTTGATTAACGATCGATTTTATCGTCTATAGATATGTGTACGTGTATATATCGACGATATTTTATTTCATAGCTCGTTCGGGGGAAATTGTTGAAAAACAAGAGAAAAACGGCGAAATCATCGCTGAAACGTTCTGAGCCATAATTGATCTTTATTTGCGTTTTAAATGGATTAATTGATGATTTTTATATTTCGATGTTTTAATTGGTCCTGACAAGGAGATTGGAAATTCACCCGTCACATTTTCTCCCTCGAGGGCGATTTTTCATTGATTCACTTCGATTTTAAATGTCCGCGAAACAACGTTTTACAGTTTCCGAGCGTTCGGGTGTATTTTAAACTGAAAATACTTTTTTGCCACCGTTATTGCGTGATTTATGGACGCACAAATCATTCTGGACATCATTTCCCTGTTTGATAGATTCGAACGACAAATGACCATTTTTTCCGGGGCTGAATAATGCAATATTGTGTGAACCGGTGAAAATTAAAACCGGAGAATTTGACGAATTGCACTTCGTCGGAATTGAAGAAATTTGAAACCCGTGTAACCTCGTATTTTTTCACAATTTGACTGGAATTCTATATTTTACACAGAGTATAATAATAGACAAATAAACCGAGGTCTCGTTTAATTAAAAATAAAAAAAAAAAGATAAAATGAAAACGTGACTTCCGAGTCATGCAGCGTTTAAAAGTGTTAATTTCATGCAACACAATTTTCTCGAATATCATAATCGCGGACGGTTTCACGTATCCATGGTGTATCCTGATGCAGAAACCCGTATGCATCCGATACAACTTAGAAATACAATTTGAATAGCAAATTAACTTCACTTTCGCGAGGTTCTGCGAATACTTTCAGTTTCGAATAAATTTGATCACTCACGCAAACCTCTGTGTACCGCCTATTTCGCAATAAATCGTTTACTCCGCCGAATTCTATCTCCTCCTCCTCTATCCCTCCCTCCCCCACTCTTCTCCAAACATTTATAACATAATGAATAAATTTAGCATATAAATTAATCTACCAGCGTTCTCCCAAGCGTTAAAGCTCTTATGAACTCGGAAACAACTGTTTCAGCCTGGCTACGTTATTCTGTTAAACTCGGTTTACATACCAACGAGCATTCTACCGAATATTGAAACTCTCATTGGCTGGAAAACAAGCTTCCGCGGCACTGAAAACGCTGCCCTCGATAATACAGCAGAATGAAGGAGTATCCCTTTAAACGTGCGACATCTTGCTAAACGAACTTTACCATTTCCATGGGTTTTATTAAAGTGTTAAAGCTAACGTCTCTTATGGGTTCTTAAGCCTGTACACTTCACTAGCTCAGCTATGGTGAAATTCGTGATATACGCCATAATTGTATTCCAGTCTCGTTGATAGTAAAATAAAGCAAATTAACGAATTAATTTATAAACAATTTAAGATTTGCTCTTCTCGAAAGAGAACTTTTACTTCTCAAAATGTTCACTTAGCTTTATTGTATAAAAACAAAAAAAAAAATGGTGAGTGCAAAGGGTTAAAGTATAGCTGAGGAGTTCGAATGAAAATATTAGAGTTAAGAAAGCGAAAGGATATTCAAGAATTTGTAGAAATGTAATATTTTGTTAAATTTCGAGAGAATCCTTACTTTCCTTACTGTTGAAAACTCTGTACTTCTAGAAAATCATGGAAAATTCTCCAATCAAAATATTTCCATGAAAAATAACAGAATTGAAAAGACCTAATGAAAAATGTTAAGTTTGCCGTTCTAAAATAAATTGAAAATAAATGAAATTAGATTTTATTGCTCTTTATTATTAATCGATAGAACACAAGCAGAGAATTTCATCTCCGTTTAGAGATGAGCAAGACAGAAAATTCTATCCCCGAAAACTTGATAACCCTCTCATATCAAGAATTCTAATTCCTCTCTTAACTCTTCCATCCGTCTCCTGTTACGCGTAGGAACGCGACGAATAACACGTAGAGGGATCCTTCAAGAAAATTACTCGAGGAAGAGGAAGAAGAATTTCCAGAGTGACAAGACATTCTTTCCCAGCGAGACTTAGTTCACCGTCTCGGAAAGCAACCGAGACATTTAGCTGGCTCGTCCCGTATAATGCACCGCAGAGTCGGGAATAATCTTTTTCCATGTATCCGCGACTTCTAGCGTGGCTGTCAGCCTATCTGTCGCACGCCAGCCACCCAGACACGCTGCAACGTATGTAAATGACGCAAATGCGCAACGTCGAGCAAGCGAGCTTGCTCTACCCGCGATCGAGCCTCTGTATTACTGACTCTCTTCTCTAAGTAGATTTTCGGCCGAGAGTGTCGAGCTCAGGTGTGGCTATCGATTTCCGTGAAAAGACACCTGACACATCGCTACGTTGACGGTTAGAAAATTTGTTTCACACCTAACCCGAGTTTCATCGTTACTTTCTTACACGTTAATTCGTTTGTGCAAACGTTCTGTTTTATTTTACGCGTGAGACTCATTTCTTTCGTAACGTGAGGGATTTTTGTTGAGATTTAACGAAGTTCCTTTTTTATCCAAATTTTAAAGGCTACAATTTACGTAAAGGCGTAGTAATTCGCGAATTGCTTCATTAAGTAATTGCATAAGTTCATTGCAGTTATTTTCTCTGTTTATTTTGGTAAGTTACTATAAGTTAGAATTAAAATTGACGTTTGTTACTAATATCATTGTATTTCTTGAATCTTAACCAGTATCTGTGCCACGAATCTGACTCGTTATTATAAGGCAAAGGGTTAACAACGATGGAAATTACTTTCGTGTTTGATCCATGTGTACGTAAAAGTCGGAAAGAATTTATTTCTACATCCAATAGAGATATAACTCGCGCAGATACGACTCAGATATGAAATGTCCACGGTGGACGTGTTAACTCATCGTCCTCCAAGTTAACGGGTTAACGAAACAGAGTGAAACCAAGACGGGAAACCAACCGGTACTTTCCAATAAACCCTTAACACCCAAGGCTAACAGGCATCTTCACTGTGGCAGCCGCGTCTCGAGGAACCGCAAGCGTTTATACCCTCATATTTGCCCCTTGTAACCGCGTGGCAACTGTGTCCTTGACAAGCAGAGCCGCGTCTGCGAAGATGGCACAGAAGGGACGTTTAGGTGGCTCAATCCGAAGATCCAAGAGGTCGTGGCAGCCACTCGTGCACGTTCGCGCGGGATTACACGATTATCCGCATCTGCGGATGAGGTTCAAGAACCACTCGACCGGAATTTTAGCCCTTCCACAGTTGAATACATCGTAATTGGTTCGCGGCGAGACATGCGCCCGCTCTTCACGCTGCAACGAGATCATTCGAGCCGTGTACATTCGAGCCGTGTACATTCGAGCTGTCAGCCCAGCTGGACGAGCCATAGGATCCAGGGATACACACGCGAGCAAACCAGCTTGATAAGGAGGGTTCATAATTGAAATTAAATCGAACATGGATTGTTCCGCGAGAACAGTTAATACGAAGGTTGAAACCATCGTTACACTGTTCTTTTTTTTCTTCTGGTTCAATTTGATGGTTGCAAACGTGATAGACCTACGGTCTACGAGATTATCGTTATAAAATTATATTTAGACCTATGGCTGAAAGCGAAATGTTAGTTTGATGCTGGACAAGTCTGAGGATCTTTTAGATTCTAAAAATTTAATTTGTAAATTTTATAATAACACCTTCCCTTGGAAGAACTGATACTCTTAAACGTAGACAAGTTAGAAAATGTATACTCAGCCTACACATAGGAAAATAACAGCTTGTGAAAGGTAAAACACTGAGCTAGAAGAGGTTCTACGAAGATTTTACAAATAGACGTTCATTAGAGACGTACATACGCAATACTTTAGTCAAGTATCTTAGTCTAGTCACTCTTCGTCAGTGAATAAGTTATTTCTTATATTGCTTTTAATGAAATTTCGAGTTTGTTTATTAAATTTCGCATCGAGTGAATATCGCCAAGTGTGAAATATATCGCGTAAATGTTTTATTTAATCAAGTATCGAACATTGCACGATCCGAACAATGCTTTTCCTCGTTAAGTATCGTAGAAATGAGAGGAAAATAAATTTCAATTGAAAGAAATAACCTCGAAGAATACTATTTTAGTAAAATAGATGTTTTATCGTGAAATGAATTACTTTTGATGAACTTTAGGGAAATGAAACTCCGTTGGATACGAGTCAAGTGAACAAAGAACATTCGAAACTTTAAAATAGTGGCTGAATAACTGGAGCGTGAGCGAAACTCTCATCAGCAGTGAATCAGCGTGGCAATCTTTAGCAAAAACATGACAAAACTCTGAACCCTGCTATCAATTCTTATCTATGAAGTTCCTGTTTCCAGGAAACTACGTACTAAAACACTTGCCAGCAGTGTTAGGTCATCAAAAAAAAAAAAAAAAAAAAATGCGGTGCTCAATCTATTAAGAACTTCCTTCCGTTCTCTCGCTTTGCTTTAACAGAAAATATATGTTCAATAATAATCGAGAGTTACCACGAAACACAGATACAAAATACAGTGACAATTCTCAATTTCACTAGCGAAATTTTGCTCGTCGTTACAATAACTTTAAAATAGTGGGCAATTCCACGGAGAGCAATGAAGAGTTTCTCGTCAACCATGAATCAGAGTGGCGATATTCCACGGAAAGAATTGCGGAGCATCGCGGCAACGTTATCAAGATTTATCTAAACCCCTTTGTCGCACGGTTAATAACAACACGGCGAACAGTGGCGCAACAATTTGCGGTGAAAATGGCTGGCAATGTAGACGATCGTGAGAAGGAGGGCCAGATGACACTCGGGGGAACTACTAAAGTGTTTTCGTGACAAGAGATTTTCGGCGAGGAGAGAAAAGAGCAGATCTCGCGTCGTACAGGACGTTTCATAACGATTTTAACATTCATTTCGAGGATTTCAGAGTAATCAACTTTGAAATCCAATATTCGTCATTGTCTTTCGTTAGAAATACTTGTTTTTTTTTTTTTTAGAGAATTTAAAAGTGTGTTTGAAATATTGATTTAAATTCGAATACGGCTTGCTAGTACTTCAAATGTGGATTTAAATTAAAATCAAGTGAAATAAAAATCAACGTTGAAATCGAATATTCAACATGTCAGTCAAAAATATTTCTTTTTTTTTTTTTTCGAAAATTTAAAAGTGCTTGAAATATTGATCTAAATTGAAATATGGCTAAATTAAAATCAAGTGAAATACTTAACGCTGAAATCGATCATTCAGCATTGTCTTTCGTTGCAAATATTTTTTTCTTACAAAACTGAAAAATGTATCTGAAATATTCTGATATGAAATTTATTATAATCTCGAAAGTGTCAAATCTGTAAAATAGTACCGATAAACAATACGTTTTCATTTTCAATAAATGAAAATCATAACCTCGTACAATATCATACAATTTCAATAACCAACGCTACGATATTAAAAGCATACATTTTTCCATTTTTCCATCCACACCATGAGCTAACCTAACCAACATCGCCCATCTCCTCCTGTCACTTTCCCGAAGAAGATTACAACAACATCACACAGAAAAGCTTTCACAGGAGAAGATGAAAGGCGAGTCCTCGAAAGGAAGCAATACTGAATTAATACTATCTCGTAACGTTGAAACACCCACATCCAAGTACTTGCATATCAAACCGCAAACACTTTAATCAATATTCCAAGAAGACACTCGAATTCTAGCATCAGGTATCTCTCCTGGTAAATTCAGACTGCTTTAACAGCAAACATTCCACGAAATAGTTGAACGTCACACTTAAACCAACCACACTTCGTCCAACCTGCGCCATACTATCGAATACATTTTCTCCCGTCTCCACGTCCCGAAAGTTACACCCACCCACATATTATGGAACGGCCAGTATACGTGTACAAATGTATGTGTATACACACACATATAAACGTGAGTATATTGATACACGTTGACAAGAGAGAAGCCAAGCCTCGACGAGGCACGTACGATTCATGGGGTTGCTTACGAGCTCCCTGACCAAAATTCATCCGCCCACGCAACCCTCTCCCCAGACGACTATTCGCTGTCGAACCAAAGGCGAAAAGATATTTATCGTCGAGACGCTGAAATCACGAGCGAGACGACAACGATGACTGCTGTATAAAAATAATGTCCAATTACACTGTTCGACAAATATTGACCTATAGAAAAATCTGCAATATCCATTGGGTGATTCTACACAAAGTTTCCCGTCCCAAACGCGAATCCAAAAGCAGAATTGCTCTATTATCCTCAGCTTTTTGAAAAATCTGGGTTTTTGTGAAAATACACGATCTTGAGAGAAAAATGACAACGCGGCGGAAAATTTATAAATTATTAAAGATATTTATTGCTTTACGTTGATTTCATATATTTTAAGATCTTTAAGTTGTGTTTAAGATTTTAAGTTTCTAAAATTATTGTTTAAGTTTTATTTATAAGATTTTGAAATATTTGTTTTTAAGTTTATTGAGCTCTTAGGTCTAAATTTAAGTTCTATATTTTATAAATTTTTCAACTTTACATTTTAATTTCTTAAATTTGCTATTTTTCTGCAAGTGGATTTATCATATTGTTATGGTTAGGTTAGGTTCTGAATTCGTATAATGGATCACTTATTGGATGTTTCAAATTTTTCTGAAAATCAAAATTCGTTAAACAGTGTTATTCGATGTCCCTGTTGCACTGCTTTTCTTTTCTTTTCTCTTTCGGCTTATCTAACGCTGCTTTTCTTTTTTAATAACAGTGAAAATTTCGACAGAGGACGCCCGGTATATGGACCAACCTCTCGTTTGCATAAGAGTCAGCCTCTTATTCCAGCTTCTCAAAACATTCGGTAAAAAGAGACGGTTTCAACATATCCGACTGTTCTCGAGGGCTGACGCGAGATTGACTGGGAGCTGGAATATTTTAGAGTGGGTAGTTCTGAATGAGTTTTTAAAACCGGATGAGTGGCAAGTCTGAATGGGAATGATATTGGTGCATGTAGTAAGAGAGTATGTTCCGTTCTGGAAGAATTACGAGGAATTCTTCTCTTTGATGTTTCGTTGTTTCACTGTCATTTTGTGATTTTAAAAATAGCAATTTGGGAAATGATGTTTTTCCACTACGGTAGTTTTTTCTATTTACGATATTAATTTCTCGAGATACTTCGAACTATTTATTTAACGTATTCCAATTTTTGTCGAACTTTCATTTCAGCTTAAGGGAACTTTGGTAACTCGAAAATTCCATTTTTATTTTTTTAACTTTAGACCTCAAGAAAAATATTGGGCAATTTTTTTTGGTTCCTTTTAAATTCTTCTCTAAGAAAAAGAAATGAAAATAAATGTTACACTATTTCTCTGCATGTTTTTAAAGCTATAGTAGGTATACAAGATTTTTATAATAGAAAATTTATGGCTTTCTGTGTCTTATAAGACGATAGTATTAAATTAAAAAAATTTATATAGTTAAACGAAAAATCTCTACCACTGTTACTATGAGCAATTTTGAATATTCTATAGATAAATGTAGATAAATATGCTAAATATGTTAAACTTATCGGACAATGTGTTAATTAAATTTTAAAAAATTGAAAATTTTGAAGTGAAATTTACAAAAAAAAATTAAGAACCCATACAAATTTGCAAAATTTCAAAAAGTCGGAATTCTCAGGTTACCAAAGTTCCCTAAACGATACATTCATCAACAAATTAGTGTTATTTACGTAATTTGTAAAAATTTTAATATCAGTCCTATATATTTTACACGCTTTTTTTAAATATATCTATTTTATTACAAAAACCAAGTCACATATCTCATGAGATATTTTCGTTTAATATATCAAATAACATTTCTAATAAGATTATTTTTAGAAACGGCAAGATTTATATCACATGGAAAAAGAAACTGGCAAACAGAAGTTACTTCACATGGCAATCTAGCAGTAATACGCGATCTGTACTTCCTGGAATGAAAATTGTTGGGTGTAATTAATCCTGTCCCTTGCAGACCGTTTTTCACCACCCTTGCACAGTGATAAAAATACTTTCGTTCCCTCGACGCTGACGACAGCTCATATTTGACCCTTGCTATGACAGCTTGTCGAGATGGGTTTTTAACGCAGAAAAAGCTAATTTGACATAGTTAGAGGGTCCTCCTCTTCGAGCTAGGGGTTACAATTTATTAAAACGATAAGGAGGAAAACGCGTTTAAAGAACGATCGAGATACTGTTAAAAAATTTCAACGTCGATGTTTCTTGAACACACAATGTTATCATTTATTTCTATTTCCAAATATTTCTTTCATAAATTCCACTGATATATTTTTTCTGAGTTTTCTATTCTAAATGTTAGAAATCATTAGCACTAACACGCGTCGGTGTTCTGTTTAAAAATAAAATGTACACGCGTGATGTTTCAATTTCACAAAATAAAATTCACATATTAATTACATCGTTTGAATTTCATTTATATATTCCGTGTGTTCATATTTAATATAGTAAATATTCTGAAGAAAAATCGGAGTGATAATTAGTCAATTTACGATCTCCAAGAAAAATCGAAAATTCTTCATTACTAAAATATTCAAATGATATTCTATAAATTATTTTTCAGATATTCTCCAAATTTACGAAATTTTCAGGATTTTTGGAGATTATTTAGAGAACTACTTTCAGACTTTTGCATTTAATTATTAATTTAAAAAAGAGGAGAAACGATATATTTTTGATAACATGTCAGAGAATGAAAGATCATTGTGCAAAAACCACATTAGCCAAGCTATCGAATTTCAAATTACACAGCGGTAATGGCCAAAAAAGGCGCCCATTTCGAAGTTGCACTTAGAGACCAGGTGTTATACGGCCGGTATTATTTTCCAAGTTGAGAATGGTAACAAATGACACCTGACTGAGCCGCGCAATTAATCGCAAGGGATTCATTCAGCGTTCGACTTACCACGACTCGAATATTCCCATCGAGTCGACCTCTCGAATATTCTGAATAGCTTCGAAAGCCTCAAGTACCTCGAAAAAAGTGTATAATTCAACGATCGACAGAACAATACTACTTTTAATTGTTACAGAAGCTGTTCTCAAGAGCCATTATCCAGCTAGCGACAAAGTTTCCAACGATGAGAATGTTCCTCGTGTTTTCTAGCCTCCTTTGCCAGTTTTGTCATAAATATTTCATTCTTAATTTTCAATTAAACGTAATATGAATATTCTGGTTATTTGAAATCTTTTAATTTACTATTTAAAGTTAATAAAATTTAAATTTAAAGCAACTAAAATACGTTTAAATTATAAATTAAATAAATTACGTTTAAATTAACAAATATTAAATCTCATCGTTTTACGACATCTATTATAACACTGACATAATTCTAATTTTGACTACCAACCCTAACATTTCAACCTTCGATCATTCCGCAAAAATGATCCCGTATTGTTAACAATGCAAACTCCCTTCTCGCTTTAGATGTTTAATTTGTAAGCCACTTTCGCAGTAGCCAAGATAATTATTCATCTCGCTCAGACAATTTAATTTACGTGTAACACAGTTGCAGTGGGTACGGGGGAGCATCGAATTAATACGATCACCTAGCAAGACTCACGGCCGGTTTTCGTCGTGTACGCGCGGATATACGCTTTCGTAAGCTTGTAAACGGATTTACGCTGATAACGCGGTCCAAGTAGACGGATAAGGCGCACCGTTGGCATTCGCCGGGCGTTCGGGATCGAAATTGCCAATAGAACGTGTTCGGAGTACAGGAACAGAATTCGGGAAAAACGGCAGGCTAGACATTAGCGACCAAGGGAGCGAAGAATGAACGAACGAGCGAGGCACGTTCCTTTCCTCGCGAACACGAAGAGGATACCGCTCTATGAAATATCGTGGAAATTCGCCGTTATTTAATCGACTGCGGATTTAATCGAACCCCATGGGTTACGGCCACTTGATTATAACGCCGATCATGTGAGAACGAGGTGGAAATACAAGGGGTGAAGTTGTGTAATTGTTTTCGAGTTACGTGTGTATTCGAATAAAATAATTTCAGAAGGTGGGAAATTCATTTCCGGATTGAATCGATTATATCGAGAAAATAGTCATGCTCGTTAAGTTTCTATACTTCCTTTCACTCGTACGTTGTTTGAACAATGGATTCACTTATGTTTACGATATACTGGACACATTTGCTATTTTTAAGGATTTAAATATCTCATTTTTGTAACGTGTTATTATCGAAATTCACGTTTCTTACGTAATAGGGAACGTTTTCGATTTGTAGTTTATGGCATTCCTAGCTGATTTGAGGACTCGAAACAAGGAGAAAGAATCATCGAAATTTTATAACACAGCATTTTTCAATAGCACACTTTACGATCAAATTTTAAATTCAATATTCACTGCCTGTTCGTATTTCCGCTGTTACTACTTTTAGTAACAAACAATTTATTGAAACCACCAGTTGCTTTTTTTCAAATATGCAAATTTCAATATTTATTGCTTTTGTTATCAGGAGGAACGCCAAACGTTTCATTTTTTTTTTTCAGTTTGATTTCTTCAATGCTTAGTACCTTCTGTTCAATAGCAATCTAGGCATCGTAATCATATATTTCAAGCTAAAGACTTAACGATAGTAGCTCAGACTTATTTAGACACAAGAGAATTCAAACTGAAAATGCTACGATAACAGATACACCGATATTAAGTTGCCCTTCCTTGTCGTGTAAATGATCAATTTCAACAGGAATCGACTGATTCTCGACCATGAACGATCCCAGTCACCTCGTTTCGAGCCGTTGAATCTCGAAGGCAGCGGGTATATTGAAATCGACGGGAGCGTCACTCGCGATTATTCACGAGCGAGGTAAACGAAGCGGAGGATCGAAGAATGAGTCAAAAGCCATATGAAAATTCAAACGATCCGCAAAAGGAAATCACGATGAAAGGTTCTCCACGGTTAACCGGCGTTTAGCGAACGAACGAACGAACGAACGAGCGAGCGGAGGCTCTTGTTGCACGAAGTAAACACAGTAAGCGGTAAAAACGTTCCAACCGCGAAGGGGGAGAATTTCAAAAGGAAAGGTAAACCAAAGAGGTTCACAGAGTTGGCTCGATAGCGGTTCCACAGTAGTAATTACCGGTTCTCCGGTAACAAGTTACTACTTCTGAACGGTACTGTAATTTCCCAGAAAAAGGACTTTCACGGGTCAAACATCTGTCTTCCACTTTTACAAACCGTGTTGCTTCTATGACGATCGTTCGCGGTTGAGTGGCGTGTTGCATACTCAAAGGGACTGTATTCAATCCCTGTTATTGTTAAATTTATCTTCAATACACTCTGCAATTTCGAATATCTCGCTTTCACAGTGCAATATTGCAACGTTTGCTTCTTTGGTTATGGCGAGTTCGAACTAAAATAGTTGCACGCGAATCTCAGAGATCATTAGACTAGAATTTAATGTAATTTGTGGAAATGATAATATTGAAATATTGACGAGTATGGTATTAATAATCGTCAGAGATTTTGAAAATTTTTGAAAAATGATTCAAGAAAATGTTAAAGATTTATATTTTCTTCTATATTTCAAATAGAAATATTTAAATAAACTCGAGTGTCTATAAATATGGAAAAATCTACAGTTCTTTATTAACACTAGGTTTAGGTATCTTTTAATAAACGAAAACTCGAATTTTTCTTCAAAAAACAGATTTATTTAATTTAGACAACTTTAATTATACATTATTAACTTACTTATAGATTTCAAATATATTTTCATATCGTTCTATTAATGAAAATCGGCAAAAATTGTTGGGAAATGATTAGCAATAGTTTCTTTAATTTTCCTAGTAAAATTCTAAGTTTGTTGAATTGACGAGCTCGTAAATCTAGTGTTAAAATTAAAGAAACACTGAAAATGTTCAAAAAACAAATTATTCAAATTAAAAGAACTTTGCACCTTTGAATTTATCCAAAATTTCAGAAAATTTTCAAAGATTATACATTCGAGATTAAATTAGAAATAAATTGAAGAACTTTGCAAACGTCTAAACATCCAAAATTTCAGAGAATTTTCGAAAATTATACGTTAGAGATTAAATTAGAAAAATTTAAGAACCTTGTAGACATCAATTGGGCCTCTAAACCCATAATAAAAAATTTAAGAATACTTTCAACGATTGCAAATTACAAATTGAACAATGAAAATTTAATAATTTCACGAACACCAACTCTATCGTTTCCTCGGAACATTTCACGGGTAAAAAAGGAGGCACGTTTCTGCTTCGAGCTGAAAGCCCAGTAGTCGAAACAAGTCTATTTCAATTGGAATGGCTCGGCGAAACAGGTCCAATTCTATCACGATCCCCACGGACCAGGTTTATAGACAAAAGAATCGAGGTGAATAACGATAGTGCCGATAAATAGAGCGCATGCTGCGAGCTCTAGAGAGCAAGCAGAAGAAGCGGCGTAAAACAAGAAGCGCGTGTGGTTTTTGCGGCCATCCAACCTCGACGGTGGTAAAGTGTACAGCTCTTGAACCCACGTGAGAAAGAGCACGCGGTGGTATCGGTTAAGACCGGTTTTCGTCGCAGATCTTGTGTCCACGGACCTATTTTCGAGCACAACGTGATTGCATTTCAGGTGTATCCATATACAAGCCTGATCGATCTCAAGTGGTCAACCCTTTTCGACTCGCTGCTGAAGAACGAGGAAATGATCTTCATGCGGTGTGGCTCAAGGAAAGACGATTTTCTTAAAACCCTTTCGTTACTTTCGCATTTTAACTAGGTGGAAATATTAAATGAAAAAATCAATTCTTTCCAATTGGTGTCACATGATCAAGTACAGCCATTCGAATTGAAATATTCGCAATAATAAAAATCGGAAAGAATTTATTTCTATCTTCTAATCCTCGATGAATCGGAACGTTCGTTTATTCGTGAATTTTAAAAGAATTTTATAAAAATTGTAGCGTTTGGATCTGCAAATTACGTCGATTGAAAGTATTACTCATCTAATGTACGAAACCTGAGAAATTTTACGATGAACTTAAACTCTTCGAATGTGATTTCATTAAAAAGCAATAAAAAGAAAAACAAACTCAGTATCACAGTCTAAAAATTTAAAAAAATAATTTTGTAAATTACACTGATCTCTTAACACACTATTTTAATCTTTTGCAATCCGCAGTTTTTTATCAGATTTTTGCAGTTTCGTTCTAGCCGGTCCGCGCTATATTCGCAATTTCATTTTATTCAATTTTCTATATAATACAATCATAATACAACGAGAAATATTCTTGTAATAACTAGATGATAACTTCAGTACAAATGCAAAACGTTTTTGTAACTCGTCAATGCAAAGCGAAAGATTGAAATTTGAAATGAAACGTTTCAACAACTATTATTAATAATCATCGCGAACCAAGTTAAACATGTTCATACATAAAGACATCCAAGTGTATAACAGAAGCACTAATTCGAGAGGCTAGTAAAAGCACCACAGATCACGAGCAACCCCTTTGGAAGCATTATCTTAAAGAAGCCACTTTCTCGCCGAGGAAATAGGTAAAAGATGTAGGAAAATTCATCGTTTAAGAAGTCAAAGTGTACTCGTGAGAGTCTGAAAGTCAGTTCGAAACGAGACCCGCTCGCCTGACCGTAATAGCGGAAGGAGATTTCCGTACATGGTTATTATGTAAGTGCACACGTGCGCAATTGGCCGCGTGAACACCGGCTACACGTATGTAAATGCGGTTTGTACGCATATATATGGCCAGCTTTGCGGAGTTACTGCAAATTGCGCGTGTGAATACGCGCCCGCGTGTACATCTACTCTGCACGCGAGCACACACGCTCGTGAGCAACATAAGCGCCGCTAGGACACGCGATGTAATTCCGTCTAAGGAACTCTATCCCACCTCTCTCTCTCTCTCTCTCTCTACTTCTCTCGCACTCTCTCTGTCACTCGGAGAGATTTAAGATCTCTCTCGCTCTGAGAGAATTGATATTTCTCTCTCTCTCTCGCTCTCAGAAAATTAATATTGCTCTCTCTCCTTCTCTCTGAGAAAATTAATATTTTTCTCTCGCACGCTTTCTTTCTCTCTCTCTCTCTCTTGCTCCGAGAGAATTAAATTTCTCTCTCTGGCTCTGAGAAAATTAATATTTCTCTCTCTCGCTCTGAGAATTAATATTTCTCCCTCTCCATCTCTCTGAGAAAATTAATATTTCTCTCTCGCGCGCTTTCTCTCTCTCTCTATTTCGCTCCGAGAGAATTTTCTCTCTCTCATTCTGAGAAAATTAATATTTTTCTCTCTCTCTCTCTATCTCTCCTAGCTATCTTTATTAATGAAGGCGAACGAAGAGGAGAAAGGCCGCTCAAAAATACAACACGACGAAAATCGAAGCTGGAAATGGAAGGAAATTGGATAGCGCCGTGACAACAGCCGAGAAAGAAAATTTATCCGGCGCTTCTCTATGCAAGCTCTCATCGCCGGTCTGCCATTGCAACCAGAAAAATTTAGTAGGTTGAAACAAATGCATTCCGACCCGTTCTTTTCCCTTAACAGAGGGTGGTTTCGCGGATGTAGAATTTCGGTGACAATTGGTTGGTTGTTTTCTTTCGAGAGTGAAGGCTTTTGTTTTAATATTCCGCGGCTGAAAGCCACCGTTCTCTATTCGTAGAATTGTAAAAAGAAGCTTCAGAAGGTTTTTATATAGACTTTTGTTGGATAAGGGTAATTCTACGTAAAGACGAATAAAATGTAAAGTAACTTTCTTTTATGAGTGACTCAGCTTTTTCGTCGAATATATTTGCAGTTATACTGTTACGAATTATTCAGACTATTGTTGGTATTTATCATATTTTAATAATGAAGAATAAAAAATAGGAGAAGAGTATCTTTCCCTTTAGGAAGCTCTCTTTTCAGTATACGTAGAAATGATTGGAAATTAACTCAATCTTTCTGCTCAAATTATTATACGTTATATATATTCTTGTAAATCATAAAAAAAAATATTTCGAATTTTTAATATCGATTTATCAGAGACAAAATTTTACAAGTTTCTTATATTTAATGTAGAGAACATCACTCAACATTTTCCACTTTGTTCTTTCACATTTGCTCGTAAAGAACAAAGAGAGTTAATATACAATTTGCAATTATTTTTTTAAACAAACAAAGAAGAATAAAATACCAAGAACACGTTAAAACTTCCACGAGAAATGAAAATCAAGAATTCTTTCGCGTAATTGAAATTAAATAATTTCAACTTAATAATAAAATATTATCAAAATATATTTTAATATTATATTTATTTCTTACATTTATTTCTACAATTTTATATTTAATATTACGAAGATCAACTTATCCCAATTTCAATAATTCAAAAAACTGATCAATGAAAAGTCCAAAAAAAAAAAATGAAACGAAAAGAAAACAAAATTTATAATTTCAGAGATTTGTAAACAAAAAATATGCGACATTTTTAATAACATCTATACTAGAAAGAAAAATTAAAACACAAGATCAATCCGGAAGTCCTATGACACCCTTTCATCTCGAATTCTCACTCTTCCGTTTTGATCACAATCATCAGATTCAAATCAAAATGGAACTGCTCGAATAATCAATCATGTAAGCCGATTCCCGATCGAATCGCTAACTCGGCGAACAGCTATCTTGCCTTCATCATCGAGCTAGCTTCCAATCTACCGAATACACGACATCGAACGCGTGAAACAACGAGTCCAACAACCGATAGAAGTGTCGCGAGTCCGCATTCAACTTCTTCCATGCGTGTGTCTACACACACACGCGTGTAACACGAAGAAGCTCCAGCTCTCTTTCCACGATTTGCATATCCGCAACCTCTCGAAAGGCGGCTACTGACTACTGCTGCTGCTGCCCTTCCTTACGAGCAGCAGTTAAAGAAAATTTCAGCCGGGTTTACGAGCGAAACCGTAACGTTTACACGGACGTAGATGCTCGTTTCAAATGGAAAAAGGGGAAAGATCGTTCGAGGGCGTGTGAATCGTTGGTGAAAAGCCGGAAAGGGCTGATGCCTTTGAGGAAAAATATGGAAGCGAATCGAGAAAAGCGGCTGGTGTAGCCATTTGTAACGTTCGACATTGTATGCAAATGAGGTTTCTAGCCTGGCGAATACGGTCGTATTGATTTGTCTTGCTCTGGATTAGACGATGCCGGTAACGTTCGAACAGCGAAAACGACGGTGATTGCATAATGACCGAGGCTATTCTACTAGGGAGTTTCGTAGGAAACGATCTTCCATTATAGAGGAATAATTTCACGATATTGGTTCTGGAACAATTTCGCGGTAGATATTGCATTGTATAATAATTTCGCGTAAATATCGGCTCTGTTACGATCGCACAGTTTATCACGACGCAGATTTTACGGGGCACAGAAAGGTTCAAGTTTAAAAGGTTCTTAAAAAGAAGACTTTTTCATTCTCAAAAGTTTCATTGCGAAAGCGCGTTGGAGTAGATCGATTTTACGAAAAAAATACTCGGAAGAAACTTGTAGACGTGTAAATTGGATGATCCTAATAATTTTGGATAACATTAAATGATAGAAAATTAAAGTGAAAGTTGCAATATTATTAATATAAACATTTACCACCATGAAGAGCAGAAACTATATTTATACATTACAGAAAGCCTAATAAAATGAATAAAATTGTACATAAAAGTAGACGATAATTGACATAAGATAGTAATGCAAATATAAACATTTGTTTCAATTTATCCCTCCAAAAGAACAGCAGAAAATTGAGATTTCAGTATAATTCGTAGAAAAGATTTAATTAGAAAAATCTGAAACACGCGTGATATTTCGTCAAACTAAATTACGAGAACGAAAAGGTTCAAGTTCGAAAGATTTTACAAGGATCGATGATCAAAGTGCGGTATTGATAATAATGCTATGATAATGACAACCTTAAAACTTTAACGCAGGATCGTTGCGACAATTATGATTTCATGGTTAGCGTTACTTATGAGTTTAACGATCCTATAATGGCGATGATCTTGTAGCAATACCGATCCTATAACACTGGTAACCCTATAGCTTTAGTGCTCCTGTAACAATATCGATCCTGTTAGCCTTCTATAACTAGTAATTCCGTCTAATAGAAATCTTATTGCAAAAGAATATCGTTCGAATCTCAGCACTGTTAGCGGTCACATTTCCAATGCACTGAACTGATTATAACACCTTTAATAGGTACTTCTGACCACCATTACGATAATGGCTGAGGGCCATTTTCACCGAGACAGAAATGGCCGATGCAGAGCCGAAGAATTGACAATTTGTATTGAGCAGTGAAATACGATCGAATTGCATATTGCTATTTAGTAGCAACGTTTGACATTATGAGAATAAATAATAATGGAAAACCGACCTCTAAGTTGAAAAATAAAAATTTTGAAGCTAAACTTGCTCTCGTTAATATTCGAACACCCTTTAAAACGGAATAACTTTTCTACAATTGGACCAAACTATGAAAGTTTCTTTTCTGAGAAGTTAGAATATCTGAAGAAAATAATGTAAGTCACTTTTTGCAATTTTTTATACAATGAAAATTTGGAAAATACGAATATGTGGATTTGTATCGATACACGATGAAATTTTCATTAAGATTGATTAACGTTGCTGTAAGTTGGAAACAATTAAAAATGGCGAAAGTCGGAGTCTTTAGAACTGACATAAATCTGCAAAATATATTTTAAAAATTTTAAGCTCCGATAGAAAATTCGTAAGAGGGAATCTTTATTGTTTTTTTGCGTTTCGAACCAAATACAATTTCTTCCTAATTTTCAAGAAAATTTTCAAGGAAACACCCCAGGATGAGTTGAAATACTTTGTTATTTCAGAAAAAATGAGGTCTCGTTTCTTCGTTGAAAAATCTACGAACAGCGTTCTGGAAAAGCATCTCCTGGATTCGTCAAGCCCACGATTCCACGTTCTGCCAACCACGGAGCGTTTCTCTTTCGGCGAGCCATAGTTCTGTCGCCCCCGAATCTGATACGGACGAATGAATATTCACTCCTGATGCCAGGTTCTAGCTACGTGCGCTATCTCAGCAGTGTGATCGCAGCTACGGCAAACAACGGTGTCAAAAGGGTCCTTTGAGCGAGCTCGACAATGCGAAGAAAGCACGAACAGATGCTCGTCACGATGTCGAAGCTGTGGCTCGTAATTAACCAAAAGCTGGACCGGATGTTGATTAAACTGACCTCCGCGAAACAGTCGCGATGCTCTCTCCGAAAAATTATTCTTTGTTTCATCAGTCGTCTCACTGTTGAAATTTCCTTTTCCGAGTCACGAATTTTTCCTCTTTTTGTTTTCCTTTAGCAAAATACAAAAGGGAAGAACGGTTCAAAAAGAAAATGATTCTTGCATTGGGACATTTGCAAACGCAGGATTTAACGAATAATTATTTCAGAAGCTAACAATTTAAGAAAAAGAGACACGCACAATTGAATAAACATAAAAGCTCACATATTCCCCAACATTTCACGCGAATCAATTCCTTAAGACCTGAATGCCTCCATTCCCTGTGCAAGCGACACAGTAGAATCCACAAACGAAATCACCATCCGCAATTTCATTCTCACAATCGCACTCAGGGGCACTCAGGCCTTAGGCAGCGTCGTTCAATCGCGACGAGAAACCACCAGGATGTTCATCGAGGTGAACGGAAGGCGTTTAATTTCCTGCTATCAATTGCAAATTAAAAGGCGTCCTCGCGGAAGCCACGGTGTTGTTTCGCAAGAGGAACTTCTACCAACTCTTACACTCTCTCTCTTTCTTCGTTCATCTTTTCCAAGTCTCGATACAGATTTCTCTCTTCTTCCTTCTTGGCCGCTCGTCGGTTCCTTCAATGTCTTCTTCCGCAATTACAGCGAAGGCGGCGGTGCTTAAAAGTCGATTACCTTTCGTCGGGGACAGGGAGAAAACGATTTCTGTAACGTGCTCGCAGCCTGGAAAACGTTCCGCGAGGCACACAGACACCAAGGGATCTTTCTCTCTCTCTCTCTCTTTCTCTTTCTCTCTCAGTCTCTCTTTCAGTTCAGAGGTGGATTCTGTGCTCGACGTACAAGATGTAATCTCGAAAGAGACAAGGAAGCGAAGCAGACGGGAGAAGGGAAGAGATTATGCCCGATCCCTTCGAGCAATCTTGTTAGCGCTAACCCGATGCTCGGCCAAAGGAAAAGACAACGGCTCACAGAGCAGGGATTACAATGTTGTCCTAGCCGGGCAACGTGTAAGATGTTGTTGCAGCCCTTGTCTCGCGATACCATAACGAGACTACGTGTTTACGCGCCCCACCGACATTGATCAATCCTTAACTACGTCATTATTTTCCCCCGGAAGACTCTCTGTGGTCTACGTTCCTTTCGCTTGGGTTAAGATAAAGAATAGAGAGTTTTGATTTTCATACGAGGGCGAAGAAGTTTTTTATGCTACAAAGATTGATACTTTTTCAATTTAGATTCTACCGAGAAGCTGAATTTATTGTTGTTCCTTTGATTAAGAGAAGAATTTGAGAAAGAAACTTCAAATGCCAATAAAAAATTCAATTACTTACAATTACGGTATCTTCAGTTGCACATATTTCTCGTAAACTAATTCTCAAATTCTACAATAAACTACAATCTAAAATAAGATCAAATATCTGTTCAATTTTTCAATTCACCCAACAACCAATAAATACCTGTAATATTCTCTGTGTAACAATTAAAAGAAACATCGACAAATTCACGTTCTTAAATCACATCTATTCTTATCTTAAGACAATAGACGCGTTATTCCGCCATTTCTCGACAGGGGAATTACGTTAGCAATAAACCCCTTTCTAATATAGAACTCCGATTTTCCTCTGCGTCAAATTCGAATGCAACCCGAGTGCTTTTCCCAAAGCACCACCCACCGCGAGAGAAATAGAAGAATCGTTAACCAAACACTGCGACAAAACGCGAGCGGAACACCAAAGGGGTAGAATTTCGTATTCACCGGAATACATTTCTCCAGACTCATTTCCCCCGAAGCAGCGGGACTCCAATTCGTGCCGCGACACGAAACGAAACGCACCTCGTGTCCCGAATAAAAATACGACGCGTGGAATCTAATTAGAGGAAGCACGCGACGGAATAAAAGCTAAGAACACGCTATACGATTTACAACGTCTCTCTTTTTCTCTATTTCTCTCTCTCTCTCTCTCTCTCTCTCTCTTACTACTCTCTCGTATCCACGGTCCAGCCGTTGTAGACATTTTATCTTGGCGAACGAGGAAGGACACGGTCCCGAGGTATGATTTACAACGGCGCTCGATTTTCTGGTTATCTTGTTGCAACGCGTAATACGGTAACGAGACATCGTGTTACTCGAACCGGGTACATTGGTCAATTCACGTGTATCCACTAATAATCTGTCGTTCGTCTTAGCGATATCATCAACATCGTTGCACGCTCACGCTGAGAGAAAGGGGAGAATTTTAATTGACGCGTCGCGGGCAAATATTAATTCGCTTCTCCGGCGATCGATTTTTCTGAACGAAATGTCAAATGATTTGTTGGAAAATCGAGAAGTTAACAATATTGAAATATTTAAAGTGCAATACCGTTAAGAATACATTTAAAATGCATGGAATTTTAAAATTATTTTTATAAATAAAAATGGGACGAACAACAAATGTGTCGAAAATCAAAATTGCAATTATGGAACAATTTTAAACAACAGTGGAACAACATTGCGTCGGGAACAAAAGAAAAACTAATAGACAGAACGCTAAATATAGTAAAAACCGTGATTAAGATCCGCGGAGAATACAAGCTAACATATACAATTTTTATTTAACTTTCATGATAAGTACTGCAATAAAATATTACCCACAAATGATCGTGATAGTCTAGAATATAAAACAGAATAGTGTACTTTCAAAATTTCCTAACAATTAGATGTAGAAATGAATTTTTTCCAATTGGAGTCACATAATCAAGATACGAAATAATTTTGCGAAAAATCGAAAGTTAACGGTGTCATTATGTGGAATATGTGTAATCGTTTAGATTAGCATTATGAATTTTGAAATTAATATTGAAGTAAAAGATGTAATTCTTAGGTGTAGAAAACTGGAGTCACATCGGTAGAGTCATTCAAATTTAAATATTCGCAATGATATGCTGACAGAAAAATGGCAAAAGGTCGTCGACCTTTTAATTAAAAATTTCATTGTGCCCAAAAAGGTTGGAAAGAATTCATTCACAGACGTTTAATTTCCACGAAACAACAGATCGTTTCCACGGTACAAAACGGAGAAGGAAGTGCACACAATTTGACGTCTTTATCGAGTCGTGACTGGAACATCCTAACACGGCTTGAAATTGAGAGAGGCGAGGCCTTCTTCGTGAAACTGGAGACGAGGACGTAGCTTGAATTTGCAAAGAGCCAGATCGATGACAGTGTCAACACTTAATCGTGTGGCTCCGAGTTAAGGGGGAAGTTAGAGTGCTTTGACAGCGTAAGGAAAGCGTAAGGTGATAGCAGGTCGTAATAACACTCTCGAATATCGGTTTTTTTTTAACACTGAACGCACTCTAGGTTTGTGAAACTGTATCACCTCAACTTGGAAAAGCTTAATCTGACAGCTTACGTGTCACAAATATATTCAAGCTTAAGCCGAAATTATCGAAGTTCCTTTTTCTTTCTTATGGAGAAATAAAAAAGAAAGAAAAGAAAATTAGTAAAGAAGAAATTCTAGATTTTCTTTGTTTCTTGCTACACTGTAGGAAATGAAAACTTACAATAATATTCGTGTATTTCTTAGATGAGATTATCGTGTCAATTCAGGATAATCACGAGCTATGCAAATGGAAGGTTGGCCCGAAGCATTAGTTGGCCAAAAGTTTGCGCAAATTTTACGTCGTTGCTACGGAAACCGCGAAACCGAATTAACGCCATTGTGAACCTCTACCTTCAACATTACATCACCGAAAGTTTGCGCAAATTTCACATGGTTACTAGAACGACCGCGAAACTGAATTAACATTGAGGTGAACGCCAACACTTCAACACTACTTTACGGAAAATTTTGCAAATTTTATGCAGTTAATGTAATCCCAAAGTGAAAATCAGCAGGAAAGTAAAGAATTATCGTATGTAAGTATATGAAAAATTTTGCATTAATGTAAAAATGAATTTATCATTAAGAATTGAAAATTCACTTTAATGGTAGTTCATCGTAATTTTTGTATTTTCAATATTTTATGGTTCCGGCATTAATAACGAAGCAAGACTAATGTATAGGGTGTCTTGAAATATTTAGTTCCTTTTATAAATGAAGCCTTTAAAACGATCCCTAATTTTATTTATATAACTAGATATTTTTATTGTTATTAAAATACGAGTTACATTCTTTTTGTTCCTCTTCTTTTTGTGAATCAGAATAATAGAAAGTACCAATAAATTTTGAGTCAGAAGCGTCACTACTTACATTATTGAAATAATTACAGATTCTTACACAAAGTGTGTTACACACCAGCAAAAAAAAAAAAATAGTATATTCCTAATAAAAGAATATATTAATATAGATTTAAAAAACTTTAGAACTATTTGCATAACTTACAAAAAATAGTCTGAGGCATTAGAATTATATTTATAATTAATCCTACGATACTTAAGGCAAACTCTACTCTTCTATTATACAGTGTGCTTAAAAAATTGCAACAAATCCTCTTCTTCTATTACACAATGTTCCTAAAAAGAATATTAACACTTACACAGAAGTAAGTTTTCCAAAATGAAATAAAATCATATGATCATCAAGAAATCTATCTACATTTGTTTACCATTATCGTCAACACATTTCAAGAACCTTCTTTTCTTAAAAAAAAAAAAAAAAAAAAAACAGAATAAAATAAAATAAAAAAAGTACAATATAAATATAAAATCATATTATTTCCAAGAAATGTCTATTCGTTCATTTTCAAAGTCTTCATTTCTTTCCAAAAAGAAAAAATACAATAGCAATATACAATTATACAGTCTTCATTCTGTCTCGATACATTCCAACAGTCTTCTTTTCTTTTCCAAACAAAAATAAATAAAAAAATAGAAATTAAAAAAAAAGATACGATACGTTAATACACTTTTCAAGCACCTAGTGTTACCCTAGCCCGAAATTTCCATTCCGTTCGAATGCTACACAAACGAGAACTTCTGCGACACCCTGTGAAGACAAGTCGAAACGCAATTTCGCCTCCATCTCTTAATGGAGCTCCGATATTCGGGCGCAGCCGGTATCACGGCTGACCGAGTGGCCGATAAATCTTTTAATAATGTGAAAATTAGAAGGGCATGAATGTATAACGGGGCGGTAACGTCGGTGCGACCAGGAATTTTCGTCGGGGACGAACAATTTCTCTCCTCCTTCATTCTACACCTCCCTCTTACTTCTCGCTCTTGACTTTCATACAGCCTGCAGCATAGCAACGCCATGGGCTGTTCAACCGTCGCCGTAACACATCGATTTTCCATTCTGGCAAAATGTCCGCGGACGGTAATTTTCTTAAGATGACTCGTAAGCCACATTCTCCTTTCCCGTTTCACATTCGCGGGGGCTGATATTGTGCTTACGTTGAATCTCGACGTTGCATCGATATTCCACAACCCAAGCAAACATTAAAGATTCCGCTCGCTCGCTTACCTCGCCCGCTCGTCTACTCTTCGCGTTCCTCTTTCGCGAATCGACAGATAGCAAACGTTACCAAGCGATGCTTATAGACCCCTTTTATAGCCTGAGATATGGAAAATTACACGATATGTGTATTGGAATCTGATCTACCACCCCCTTTCTCGCGACGCTTATGCTTCCTAGTGGGTGTAAATTTTACTTGGGAAATATGGTTGTATCGAACTTTCGAGCTGATGATCGGTTCGATGATATATACGCGTGGGTGCTTTCGCTGAGAGTTGCTTTCGATGTACTATTTTAGATTTCTTCTGCAGCGAAGAGAAGGTTCGAATAATGGGCGAATTGTAAGGGTAATTTGTGAGAATTTACTCGTAAAGATATGTTTGTACATTCTCGTTTGGTAGCGAAAAGATTCGATAGAAGTCCCGGTGACACTTGACGTTAACTATAAGCTGAACTGTACGAATTTTTCATCGACATCCACGTCTATCGTGGTTCAAGGTGCAACCATAATAATTATAACAGTTACGAACTTAATAACATTCTTGTAATTACACTCTTTGAGATTCAAACGAAAAAGTGCCTTCTTTCTTTCTATTTCCAGACTTTCTGTCGCTAAATGTGAGATGTGACGCTAAAGAAAATGTTAACATACGCTTTTTAAAAGTTAAATCCTACGAATTATTTCAAAAACTTATCGCTAATAACGCACGCAAGCGATTAATCCGATACTCATAAAAAAAAGTTCTTTTCTCTTTTCATTCGTTGCTTTACATCGAAGATTAATTAATTACGACGAAACATCGAACATAATAAACAAAACAAAAAAATTAATAACTCTCACTTTTTGTTTCACAATTAAAATAAGTAATTTCGAACGTTAAATAATCGCTTCGATTGTCATTATCACTGAAACTGTTCAAGAAAGCACAACAGGAACCATTTCACGTTAATTCATAGTCACAAAAAGAATTCAGGCTGTAGAGGATTAATTACAATTAAAGATAGAAAGAAACAGAAAGGAAAAAACCTTTTGAAAAATCTACGTATGCTGTCTGTTAAGTATAATTGGAATAGAAGAAAGAAGGAAACGATAAAGGAAACGTATTAAACATAGGTCGATTCGATTTCATCGCGGTTACCTTTCACGGAACGAAGAAACTCAACGCGAATGAACGCGCGCGTTGATTCGACGAGATCTGACATCCAATTTTCGTCCGAATTGATATTCAAGGCACCGCCGACGCACAGGTAATTACCTGGGCTTCCTTTGTGCATAAATCCCGTCGGTCAAGCCGCTTTACCTGGCCAGAATCAAATGTATCCCATAAAGAATTCAATTTGCCACATCAATCTAGAGTTAAGCTTAAAGTGCTCATTATCGTCTTTCACAGGGGGGAGGCTGTAAAGCACGTGTAATTATAATAACAATGTGGTCGGTTAATAGCCATCGGACATGTAAATGCATTTTGTCTGTCTCTGAACGATTTCTCATTACATCGCTCGACAAACGAGGTTATCGTTCATTTTCTCTTCTCTCTCTCTCTCTCGCTGAATGGACTCTAATTCAGAAACCATAACTGTTATAACCTTAATATGGGAAATAGAATTATGGTGTGATAATTTTCTCCGTTTTGAACATTGTTGATTACAAAAAGTCCAATATAAGTGATTAAAAAGAGCTATGCCGGTTATCAATGGTTATCAATGATCAAAATATTTGGAAAATGAAATTTTTTCATTTGCATCAAATGTTGAAAGCCTTCAGAATTTTTTAGCTTAAGCAACGAAACAGGTTTTCCTCGATAATCCTTTAAATACATTTTTTATTCCCAATTTTTTGCACATTTTCCAAATTTCACGTTAATGAGATAAAAATTACGATATCCAAAGGTTTGTAATACACAATTACATTCTACACGGAATAAAGCTCTCGCAGGACAGAGAGAAAATGTTGCGTTTCTCTTCGTGTCGCGTTATTCTTTTCCTGCGCGATGTTTACGATGGAATATGAAATTATACATTCAATAGGAAACTCCTAAATTGAAAAAGAGGAGGAAATGGAGTGAGGGAAAATACACAAGATAAAATCGGAGTTGATTTATTCATGAATCTTTTTCACGTAAAAATAAACGGAAAATATAGAACCGAAATATCAGTCGAAGCTTTCATTCTCGAAACAAAAAGTTTCAATGCACGAGGAATCTATATCGTCGAATTAATTACACAGAAAAACAAAATAAAAGAAAAGAAAAGAAAATTACTTGTACCACGTAGTCTCCTTTTATACAATAATTCAATCCTCGATTTTATCGACTTTTCATTCGCGGCGTCTCTTTCAGTTCGCTCGAAAAAGAAGAAAAAAAGAGAAAAGAGAAAAGAGAAAGAGAGTCAGAGCTCGCGAAAAGCGACACTTTCAGGCCTCGAGCATGAAATCTCGCGCCGCGGCGAAAAACTCATTTCACACGGGCGCAATAAGCAGGGAAAGTTCCACCCCCGAAGAGAAGACGTTTACCACTTTTTCACGGAACAGCTTAATTACTCGGGACTTCTTTTGTCCGGCGAATCGCATTATTCGCAGCAATTCGTGTATTTAATCGCCGTCCTCTGGATTTTTCACGACGCTATCGCGTTTCCACGAGCAAACAAAAAAAAAAAAAAGAAGAAAAAAAAAGAAAAGAAGTACACAGCTCGTTCTCGTTCCGCGGCTTCGATTCTACCTTCTTTCCCCGGCTGGTTCACTTTTCTTTTTTTCACTTCGGAAACTAGCACCGTGACGAAAAAATGCGACAAAGAAAAAAAAGAAGAACAAGGAAGTCGACGCGATAATTGCATTTTTGCGCCGCAGCGATACACCGTTTTCCACGAAATTTCTCATTTTTCGCCCCCTTAATAGCCGCGGTGCCGAGTCGTTTAATATTCAGCAATTACGCGAAACGAAATTATTTCCCCTGATAACAAGCTCGATTCCTCGTGTTTCCTGACGAAAGTACCGACGGGAGGAATGATATTTCAACGGGGATCGACGATCGAGAGAGAGAGAACGGTCACAGTTTGTGCAATTTGTTTGCGACAATATGAGAACTGCTGCACCACCGTCCACAATTGTACGATCGTATGTTTAAGTAAAGAGAACCACTCGATGTCGAGGGCTGGCTTTATGGGGGAGGCACTTTGTCCGATTGCGTGGTCTAATTTCATTTCGTTGCAGCAGCTGGATGACTTTTATTTATGACAGGTTTCCCATTTTGTAGGATAATTGAAATTACTTCGATCGTCTTTTATGAGGAATTTTAAAATGTATGAATTTTGAGAGGCAAAACTTTTGTCTATTGAAAATTATGCTAAGAGTATTGCAGACGATCCATTAATCCTTTTGGTACCATTTTATACCACAAATGTGGTTGAATAATTGAAATTACTTCGATCATCTTTTATGGGGAACATCAAGGGGAATTTATGAAAAGGAAAAATTTTAAGTCTATTGAAAATTATGCTAAGTGTATTACGGTAGATTTATGAACATTTTCGGTGCTGTTTTAGATTACGAATGTCTTTAGGACGTATGAAAAATTTTAGTTCCGGAAAATTTGTTGCTTAAACGATTAAATTGTTAATTGCGAAAAATGAGTTAATTCTCCATCCTTTTCTTAGTATTAGAATAATCAGAATTTTAATATACGTTTCCCTTTTTATATCTTTTGGTACACTATATGAAGAACATCAAAATTAGAATGATTAATAAAAAATTATAATTATTATTTCAATTTAACCAAAGTCACCTTAATAATTCCTGTAATTTAAACTAAAAAATCCGGAATTTTAACGGGTCTGCTCATTCCAGTGTTAAATTTTTCCTGCCTAATAGAGCAATTTTATACAAACACTCAAAACTTATATGTAATAAACATTCAACTATCGAATCATCCTACCTCCACACAAAAGTATTTAACAAAAATTTCAAATATGAGTAAGAAAGTCTCAAAACCCCGTCTTTTGCATCAATAAAAATCGTACTTCTATCATCAACAAAATAAATAAAAAAAAAAAAAAGAAAGAGACATGATTCAACTAGTGTATAATATTTATATATAATTAATAATGTGTCAATTTCATAAGCCATCAGAAATTGTAAATACATACACGTAGGCAGAGAATGATTGGAACTTTTATTGACACCTCAAGGCAAACAGATTAATAAAGGCCGGATGGAGGGAGGATCGATAAATGTTATCATCATCGCGAGGGCGTATTATTGATCGACAAATGAACGCAGTTAGTCTGGACTCGGGAATATCCTTCGACAGTCACGTCTTCGGGGCATCAGAAATTTCCGCGAGCAACGTAAACGACAGTTTAATCATCCGTGCACCGTCTACAGGATATTTCTCATCGGCAGAGTGGTTCGGTTTTTATGAGCTCGAGCAGGCAACACGCCACGTGGTAGCTCATGCATCAGTCGCTTCGACTCATGAGTTCCCCATTAGAATGCCGTTCGTCCTGTCAACGAGCGTCGAGATAGATATTTCATGGTGAAACGGGCCGACGCCTGACGGATATCAAGGGAAAAGTACTCTGGACCGTATCCTGTTGAAGAATATCTTCTTTACGACGACGTCTTTCTAACCATGTACCTCCTTTTTTTTCTACGTCAGAACATTATACCGCATACCTATTGTACAGTATCTTCCAACAAGAGCGATAGAACTTTGAATTGAAATGAAACAAAAAGTACAGAAGATAATTTAACACTCGCTGTTTTATTTTAAAATATATTCGATGACATTATACATAAAATGGTACGATTTATGATTTAACATTTCAAAAACTTTTTGGGGAATTTTCTTGCAATATCCAAAGAATTAAATTTATCAATTCGTCTTCCTCTCTCCTGACATGTTTTATTTATTTATTTTTTTGCAAGTTAAACAATATAAAAAGAAGTATTTTATATTAAGAAGTGCCAGTTCGAAGTGACCAATTAGAACAGGCAAGACCTTTCACTGGATATCAACCTTGTGTATTAGATTTGCAGATTGCAAAGTTAATACTTGCGAATTAAAGTATTCAATTTGAGTGTATTTACTAATAGAAAAATTGCACGAATTTTTTCCTAAGATAGTTTGATATATTTGTTACTTTTTAAGAAGTTTTCCTAGGAATGATAAGTTTAAAGAGTTGAAAAATTGCTGAGGAGTTAACAATATGATTAATAAATTGGAAAAGATGAGTATTATTGCAACGATGTTTGCTATTTTCCAAGTTCTTCGTGTAGGTGTTGACATTTTTTATTAAAACACCCTGTATATAGTATTTCACACGATGTTCCTCGTACGGATAACCGTGTTATATCGCAGCCGTACGAAGTCTTGCTGTATGGCTGCGCATGACGCTGTTATTACCGCGTAAAGTTCTAGAAAAGATTGCCCTTCGCGGAGAGTTTTTGTTATGAAATATAAAACAGAAGGAACGACCGTCTGGAAATTTACTTCCTCCCGAGGTTCAACACATATTGGTGTACTAAAGAGAGTTGAAAACGATGAGTTACTGCTGTATTTCTGTCTCTAATATGGAACACCAGGTACCAGATAAAATTACTCCACTCTAACTCACACGATATCAATTATACAAAATTGAAAACTATTCTGACTTTCGAGTGAATCATAATCTGAATAAAATTGTCTCAATCGATCGAATAATTTAACCTTTTGTATTTTTATAACGTAAAATACACACGGCAAAGAACTTTTTAAGAGGTTAGGCTACTTTGACGTAAGCAAAAGATATGGTTCCTATGAGAATTCATTTGTAACTGATAAGAATCTATTTTTGGAAAACAAATTTCGTGAATGGTAGAGGGATATGTAGACAATATTTAGAAATTTATTTAGATTTTCTTAAAAAGAGAAATATTGAAATTAAGAGCATGCCAGGAAGTGTATTATTAAATAGTGTACTTTATTTATGGTCAAATGAAAAGCTTGAAAAATGAAAGTGAATATTGAGATAAAAATTCCAGAAACCAAATTTGAATGGTATATTAAACAAAAATTAAATTGCCTACGAAAATTCGCTTTCTACGCGAAAATATAGTCATTTATTTATAACTCGAGTAAAAACTAAAATATTCCAAAAATTCTACTGTCAGATGACACCAAATATATTTAAGAACATGTGTACAAAATTTTAGAAATCTTTCAATCAAACTACAGTGTACATCGTTTCAGAAAATACCGTTTCACGAAATACACTTTTATCTTCAACCAATTGTAATGAAATTCCGAAAAATTAATTTACGAAAACAACTGCGAAAAAAAACAATTTTCTGAACCACTCAAAATAGCTTAATCGTAAAAATAGCTCAAAGTACAAACTACAGAAAAAGGTGAATCATCGAAAACCCCACAACAACCATAAAAAACACACACAGTAAGGCGTACAAAGGTACTATACGACAAGAACTAATGAATCGTCACTTCCTAGTCCCTTCTCTAGCACATTCTTTCCGCATCGCGTATTTTCTCCGACGTAAAAAGAGAACCTTTAAAAATTCCCATGTTCACACTCCGATGAGCCACACACAGTCATCCAAACTATGATGTTAAAAATACATACCTCGTCATCGTGTTGCTGATAAATGTACCACTCTTCGTCTCCCTTCGTTTAGACTTACTCGCCAAAAAGAAAGAAAAAAAAAAGAAGAGAAAGAGAGGAGAACTGACGGTCGACACTATCAAACAAATGTTTTCCCACCCCATCGATCACTCGTCGGAATTTAATCGGCGACCACGACGCGGTCGGCATTCATTAAACAGCCGCGCGCGCACTTGCTGCACTAATAATGATCCCAAAGCCACGAAAAGCTGTGCACGAGGGCGCAAAGGGGTCTCCACGGTAACCATAGCCAGGCCGACCGGCACAAATTTAATATCTGCTAGTTCATAATGACACTCCTGGAAAATGAGCCCGTACTCACTCTCCGCCTCCCTTCGCGCGCGTCTCCATGCTTCACCCTGTACACACCCAACCCTCTTCTGGCTTTATTTGTGTTATATACAGGGTGCAGTGAAAATCGCGCGTCGAGGGATGGTCGAGAAAACGAGAGAGAGAGAGAAAGAGAGAAAGAAATTCAGAGAAAGAGAGAATGCGTGCGCGAGAAATCTACAGAGAGAGAAAAATCGGGTGAAATCGGAAGAGAGGAAAAGCGAGCGAGAGAGAGAGACACACACACACACAGAGAGAGAGAGAGAGAGAGAGAGGAAACGAGATTTCAAGGGTATGGAATGGTAGTTTGACTTTGTTTCGTTTGCCTCTCATTTCTTTTCTCATAGGTGGAGGGAACTCGAGATTGAAACTTGATCGAGTGGGTTTAATTGCGCGTGGAAGGTGGGGAATCGTTGCTGGCGAGTTTCTCCAGGGAGAACGTTGTATCGCGAAAATTGCGTTTTAAGTAATAGCTTGAAATAATTGATCGTCATTTGTGTGCATGTGTGTGTAAATAATATACGAAAAGTAGTATCTACTGGTATTTGTTCAACGTGAGATGGAATGTATTAACGAGCCGAGGGATAATTATATTTTAACGGCGATTATAGCAGAAAGCGATAAACTTATTTGCATTGTTCCGGTGAAAGTGTTGCATTCTGTTTTTATTGGTTCAAAGAAGTTTCCTGTTAAATTTTTTGTCAATGATTAGATACCAATAAAAAATTTATAATATTCAATTTGACAAAAGGAAAAAAGAACAAATGTTTCTCTGTTAAACTCATCAACAGACTGCAGATTTTTATGCATTTATAGGAAATTCAGAAGGTGTAAAATTGCTCAAACATGTAATATGAAAAAAATGTAGAAAATATCCAAATTACAGTACTTTATTGTAATACCTGCTAGGCGAAACAATTTTCTACAGAAGTTCCACTTTCTCCACTATATTCTCATAAAATACGAATTCCTATAAATCTCCACAGTGTACTCGTCCAGGTACGAACCATTCCTGTACACCTTATCACCTGACAAGCCGAGTCCATTAAATTTTCATCCACGATGCGAAAACACCAAGTACATGCCCCCAATTACAGAACACCGTGTGTGTCTACCCTACCAGAAATGGTTCCCCTCGATCAATTTACTAATTATTTCTCTCGAAATCCTGGTGGGAGGGAGAGGCTCTCGCATGAAACTCATTAATTCCGCAACTTCGACTTGCCCGTTCCTAAAGAAAATCATCCCATCCGTCGGGGTGTCACGATTTTCTACCACCCCCCAGTGTACACACAGAAAACACGCACCGCTTACGTACGCACGTGTATATAGGCGTAATGGGGGTACGTGAAACGCTCGCGAATTCCTCGCCAGGGGAAAGGTTTATTAGGGACCTGAGCTTTTTAGGCAGGGGATCATGCTCGAACGAAGCTTAAAGGAGGATCTCGGGGACCTGTCGTAAAAGAAATCGTCGGGATTTCGAGCAATTAAAAGCGGAGAAACGGTATGAGAGAGAAAGAGAAAGAAAGAAAGAAAGAGAGAGAGAGAGAGAGAGCTTAAGTGGCGGCAGAGAGCATCGACTCGCGCCTTTTCGCGCCGACGCCCTTCTTCTTAGGTAAACCAAAGGCCGTTTTGATTCGTCCGCGAAATAACAAGCGAGCAGCAGCCGAGCTCACGGTTTCACCAACCTTCCCTCGAGCTTACAGGAGCGAGGCAAGCGAACGAGTCGCAGCGTAATCGAGAAGGGCGTGAAACGCGCGAACGTAAGGGTAAGTCGTTTGTTAGAATGACGTAATCCGAGACATCAAAGGCCGCCACAACGATTCGAGCAAGGATTTTCGAGTTTTTCGCCTGTGATCCACCCAGGCTTCTCTTTGTACGCCAGTTTTAATTTCTCTCTCTCTTTCTCCTATCCCTCTTTCCCTGCCACGCGGTTCGACGCCGTTTTGTTCGTGAATAGACATCGAGAGGGAGAGAAACGACGCTTCGAGGTGGTGTCAGAGAGAGTTGCTGGATCGATGGATGAGTTGACGTGTTTTTTCTTTTCTTTTTCGTTATTTTTCTATTTACCTTTCTTTTCGCTGGAGAGGGGAAGTTGTTCGAGATGAATCATTAAGGGTGGTTTTGAGTATCGCGGCGAAGGGAATTGAGAAGTGATGGTGTTTCATGCAGGTTGCTGCTCGGAATTAGAAATGGAATTTACTGATCGTATTGATTGTTTGATAGAATTCAACTTCAGCTTCCGTAAATCAACATCTTACAATTTATACCTTACAAAGCTTTCTAGCGACAGGATAACGAATTTACCAAAAAAATGGTTTTGGATCTATCTTGCCTTGCAATTTGTAACAAAAGTACCTGCAGTCAGAACAAACTTTTTCTCAAAAAATGTTCATAATAACACTTGAACCTAACAATTCCCCATATTATCAGCAACAATAATTACACACTTAGAATTCTATAAAAAATTTCTCGATTGAAACACGTTGGATGATAAACACTAACCCTTTCGAAATTCAGCTCGGCAGAAATTGCAACGTTCTCCTAAAAGTCAAGATACTCCCATCTCTCGTTCCCTATGAGGGAAGCCAAAGTCTCGAGGTAAACTTCACTGGCTAAGATATTTCAATTTCAAACGATCACTCTCGAAGGCAAACAGAAACTTCGACGGGCGATCCGGCGACTAGAAGCGCGATTTTAGCGACACCTGATCCGTCTGGTAGAAGGATGATGGTGCAACGAGGATAACCCGGGTGTCCTCACGGGCAATCAGACGGCGCGATTGTTGCGCGACTCACGAAAGCCTCGGGAATCCGAAACGAGAACGAAGTTCCATGGGCCGGCTTCAATTATTAAAACGCGTCGCGACACCGGATACGCGCGTCGGGCTTGAACTTCGAAACGAGGGTTCCAGCATCAGAGGCAAGGATTTACCGTGACTATTAAATCGAGCCAGTCTCGCTACTTCAAGGCTCGAATGGCTGTTGTTTGTTCGAACGAGAAGTACAAGGTTTCCGAGGTGGAAGGAAATTCAAGTCTATCGCGTTATGCGGTACATATGTAACAAAAGTTCACGGATTCAGATTACGCATAGGTTTGATTTATGTAGTAACATTTTTTCATTTTTTAATTTTTTTTATAATAATGTTAAGTTTCGAGGTCTCCTCCGTAAATGACATTTCAACGAAAGCTTTATTGAGATAGATAGTTCTAAGTGTAAACGTTTATTGACAATTGTTAAACTTTATAATCGCTTAGATCCTAGAAGTATAATCGAGCACTAGATCCTATTGAATTATAAAAACATGCAGTCAGCGTCGCAATAATAATTTTTTGAACAATTGATTTCATCAATGAATGTTAAATATTCATAGCGTCATGTGAACTAAAAGTTACGTATTTATTTGTCTATATTTTATCATATCACATTTTATTCTTTCATTGCTACAGTATTGCGTCGTTGAATTATCACATTATTGCCAGTGCATTTTTTTTAATAATAATTATTAATTTTTGCTTTGCGACAGTTTTTCAAATGTGAAATTCTGATCAATTAAACAATATCATCTAACAATAATCATAAAAATCATCTAAATATAATAAAATACAATACAATATTATTTCTTTACAAACAACAATGAACATAAAACATACAACAAACAGTATGAATTTTAAAAACTACGACTGTCGCAAAATAAACGAGCAAAGTCGCGGGAAAATTGGCGAATAAATGATCGACAGATAACGCATTGAAAAAGAAAACACCGAAAGTGCCTAATCCCCAACAAAACCAACCAGAGGCAGCGGTCACATTATTCCAAACACCATCGGCAAACCTCATCAATAATTCCCCATAAAACCAAATCCTGAAACCACAACTCCCCCCGCCAAATCTTCTCCCATTTCCCATCACCACCTTTCGCCTACTCTCCGCTGATAAAGCAAACCAAAACAAAAATCGATATCGAAATACTTGCCCCGTCTGGATGCACCGCAATGTGCACTACAGCTGCAGGTACCAGTATACCAAATCAAGCAAACCGGAGGCAGACGGGGCAAGAATTCAACATAGTTGGATTCGCGTAGCTGGAGAAGAGGAACGAGGATTTTAGAGTGTGTATGTGTGTATGTGTATATGTGTGTATCGAAGCGAGCGTGTCGTTCGATTCGATTAGCTTTGTCCGAGAACGGCATTCGCGGCGCGCATATTAGCGAAGGCACGCGGTCTACACGGCGGGGCAGGGTTGCACAGGGTTCACCAGGTATTCCTTTCGACCAACGGACGGTAACCCCAAGCGAGTTAATCAACGAGATGCATTCAGAGGGAGAGAACGGAGCTGGAGAAAGCGTCGTGCAGGCACGAAACGCGGCATACCGGCAAAAAGGAGCAACCGGACCGTGTAGCCACCAAGCACAATATGCTCGGGGCTAGGATACTCAAGCAGCGAGGTTAACTCTCTCTCCTCCCACCTCCACGATCGTATAGATCCAACCTATTCGATCAACGGAACCCCTGATCGAATACCGTTTACTTAACACGCGTCCATATTGGATACCAGCGTGGAAATTACAACGAAACAATCTGAACACCGTGTAAAATCAACTGTTCCTTTATATAAGAGGTTTTGGAAGGGATACAATGTTGTCAGGGATATTTTATTTATTAACTGCGCGGTTCGTACAGATTCGCGATGTTTCAGTCTGTTCGTCTCAGTCACTCAATATTCAATCTTTTGTACGTCATTGGTCAGAATTTATGGCTTCATGTAGTAGTCGCTGATGCTTCTCATCCCGAACGAGTCCCCAATTGTACTAACTGAGGAAAAATTTGAGGGACCAAGAGGAAATCGAATCTACGACCTTCGAGAATGGATTGAATGGTTGAAATCGTTGAAAAGTATTATTTTCAGATAATTGTATTTGACAATGTTGATGTCTAAACTTCGATTGCTACACATTGGTACGAATTCTTATTTTGTAATGTACGATATAAAAGTAACGGAAACATCTACAAGCTAATGCTCAGTGGAGGTGTGTATTATTGGTCAGACAGGTGATTATGTCTATAATGTAGGGATGCGTTTGACAGTTGTCTGTAGTAATTTATGATATTGTCCGGGCTAATTGTCCAAGGTTCGAGAAGAAGGTTGCTAGAATTAATTAAATATATCGCAATCCTTTGATATCAATATCTATTTTTGTTTTATTAACTAATATACGTAATTCATTTTATTAATCAACGGATTTAATTTGCTTTGCAATTTTCATCACGTCTCTATTAGACAAATCCGAAATTCTAGTGAAACTTTTACTAGGATTAATGTTTCGATGGAAATTGGATTGATGGAAAGCGTCTTTATTACTCGTCCTTTCGAATAAAAAAAAAAAAGAGAGGAAATACTGTACAGATACCATATTCCATGTTTTTGCTTTTTCTTTTTATTTTTGCGTGTGAAAAAAGAAATAGAAACTGTAGCTTAACTAGAATCTGATGAATATACACTGGCTCATCTATCACATCACACATCCATCAATAACCTGCAAACATTCGAGTTTGCTCTACGTCAAACGATCGATTAAAAACGACTCGACGCGTCTGTCGTGACACTATTTTTTATCTAGGAATTACACTCGCCGGAAGATATCAAATCATTTTGCGCTGTCACATTCATCGTATTTATTTTTCGTGCAGGATGCGCTTGCGACATTCGTGTCTCCGTTAGTTACATACAAACATATATATATCTTACGTATAAAAGGCAGAAAGTATCATTTGATCACTTTAAGCATTTTCAGCAGTACAGAAATAATCTACTTTTTTTTATATTTTATTTTTTGCCACGTTTTCAATTTCACTAATAATAAAAGCATTTTTGTTACACTTGTCTCTTAAATCGTTTAAAAAACAGAGGATAATATAAACTGAAATCAATTTGCACATTTCCCTAAAGCAGAAGAATTTTGAATTATTCTAATAACGTTGAATTTAATTATTATACACTTGGTATATGTATCGCTGCGAATGTATTTACTAAATTGCTCAAAAAAAAATTTCAACTTTTCCAAAAAATCTGGGATTAAAAAGCAAATAACATTTCTTCATGTTCAGAGGTCTTCAAAATCGATTAAAAATTTTCAAAATTAATACTGAATACAAATGAAGTGATCGAGTGATGTTATTTATCCAATATATCCATTAATTAACAGCGCATTCACTGAATTACTCAAAAAAACAAATTCGGAACGTTTCTAAGAAACCTGAGTACTTAAAAATCGCTTGAAAAAGACCAAGAGCGAAGACACTGGAAAAAGGAACCCGACATACTTTTTAAATACTCTAATCGATAACCATTCCAACTGTAAAGTTCCAAGTAATGCAATCACCTAGGACAGTATTTTAACCCTATTCATCATTTACTCATCGGTAGCATTCTCGAACTCTCCCGTTGAATTACGACAACGTGAAAAGCATGTATCCAGAGACGAGACCTATTATCACCCACGTTTTCCCCGAACCTTTGCCCATCCAGTTCATTTTAATCGGGCTTTCGCCGGGTTTGATTCCACCGGGATGCCGCGCGGAACATTCACGGACTCGTGAAAGCGTGATTTTTCCTCGGATCGAGCTCTTCCTCCTATATCTCTCTCTCTCTCTCTCTCTTCCTTTCTTTTTTTCACCTCTCCACTTTTTTTCTCTCTCCTCTCCTCTATTTTCCGTTCGCAAAGAGCCAAAAGCGAGACGCTTAAAATCGTTCGATTTTCTTTCTTTTTTTGTTTTTTTCTTCTTTCTCGATGAACACAACCGGTGGATACGAAACGATGGCCGCCACACCGCGGTGATATTTATACGATGGCCAGGAATTATACGTGAAACGGATGTAGATAGAGAGAGGCTGCCTGGATTATTACGTTTGTCGGGATACGTATGAATAATATATCGCGACAGAGAATAGGTTTTGTGCTTAAGCTTGAGCGACGGGAATGATTGAAGGGGAATTAATGGCGAAATTGGAAAGCGAAGGTCGACGGATAGGCACAGGGGGGTGGTGGCACTTTTGTTGCTTTGCGTTTCGCATGCGGACTGATGGTTAGCGATGAAAGGATCGGGATACCGCTCCTGGCAAAGCTTTTTTGCCAGGATAATGTTCGAATGTGATGTCGTGCGTTCGATTCTGCTGAATGACGCGTGCATTCCCCGAATCCAGAGAGAGAGAGAGAGAGAAAGAGGAGAGAGAGATCCCTTTGATTTAGCCCATGCCGATTTGCCGCGCTACGATTCGATTCGGTTCAGTTGCGATTGTCTCCGCTCGGCTCACTTCGTTTCGTCTCGTATTGCTTTGGATCGGTGGACTTCGATTTCCCACCTTTTGCCCGGTTAAGGCACCTTTGTGAAACATTTTGGAAATCATTAATCCCCTGGCTAGACTCGATTTTGAATACTCTCTCTGACCTTCTGGATAGATTTAACTCGCACGCGCGTGTATCGATTTTTCTTTCTTTTTATCACGTTTCGTTCGGTTAATTTAGATTTTATTAGATCGTTCGGTAGATGTGGATGCAAAAATTGCGATTATAAATTTGCAATAAGTGATTGATTTCAATCCATTCGCAGCTGAAGAAATTAATCCTTAAATTGTTCAACTTGTTAAGATCGTGTTAGTATAATTGCAGGAATTTGACTATACACCTAACAAATCTCAAACGATCGTCGAACAATTAAAACGGCAGAAAGAAACATCGACACATTGTTGTAAATCAAGATTGTTCCTCGGTCGTATTCTAGTCTCGTTTCGCGCGTTTGATCGTTCCAAGATGGAATAGAGGCAAACAGAGAAGAAGATGGAACAGTAGAAGCATCGGAGGCGGAAGTGGTTAGCAATGTTAGGCCCCGGGCAAGACGAGGGCCATCGTTTTGCGAGGGATTTCCTGGTGTATCGTGGAATTAATTAAAATCGTTAGTAATATCCTCCCAATTCGACGGGTTCCGACATTATTATCGTTCCAGGGATATATGTATATGTATATATAACAGCGTAAATGCGTGGGAGTCGATCGATAATCCTATATAACGTCGCATCGAGTAATCGTAATTGATGCGCACGCATGGCTGCTATTAAATTCGCGCGCTGCGTAAATTCACTATGAAACATGATATCGGACCGAAATGATACTTACCCGAAACTGCCTATTACTTGTAAATAATGTTTAGAGCGCTTTACAATGGAACATCTTCAACGAGAGACCAACATGGCGACCGATACCAGAATCTACGCGAATTCGTTCCAAATTTTACATATTCAAAATGATTTATATTTATTAAATGTGCATGCTTCGATCGACTTTTAATATTACTTTCGTAACTCTGGAATTTTAATATTCATGAATTGCTCGTCGATTTTTACTATGGATTTAATACTTTTTCAATTTTAACTTTAATTTTTTATCACTTGTTGCGTTAAATGTAGTCTTGCGATTTCTGCTCCTTTATGTTGTTAAATTTTTGTATTAATATTGTTGCAATTTTTATTTTTATTCTCCTTCTAATTTAAACTGTAATTTTTTAACGTTATGCAACACTAAGTGATGAAAAACTAAAATGATATTTACACATTACAGAAAATCTACTGAATGAAGTGGACAAAATTTTACAAGATATTAATACAAATATAAACGTCTGTTTGAATTTCAAATTTGGCTCTCTAAAAACAAGAAAGGAAAAATTGATATTTCAATACGTATGATCTGCAGAGAGAATTCAATTAGAAAAAAATCCGAAACGCGCGTGGATATTCCGGCAAACGAAATTTTCAATGTCACGAATTTCCAATCGAACGTCCGGTGAAATTTTCACGAAACAACGATCAACCCTGTTTCCCCCGGTGGATTTTCATAAGGCCACAGGGAACGTTACCGAACGACGTCGATTTTCCTATCAACATTTCCCAGATTTAAATCAAACGGTATTAATTATCGTGACAGGCGTAACGCCGCGCTCGTCGCGCATTTTCGGCCCGAGGGATGATATTTGAATTGACCGGTCGGATATTAATTATAACTCCATGAAAGCGAATATCACGGTGAAAACGTTTGCTTTCCGAGCAAGGATTCCAATTCGTGTGTCAGTTTATTTCGCGTGGCCGCGTACGAAATCACCACGGCCGCGATTTCTCTTGCGAAATCAGAGTACTGTACGTAAAATTTCAGCCATCGCGGAAATGTCGGACTTCCCATATCGAAATTCCACACGCGTCAATTGTTCCTTCCGGGTTCGACAAACGATCGTTTCCGTCTGGCAAAAATTTCGAGAACCCAACAAAGAGTACTTAAACAAAATCTAACGAAATCTAGAATTATCTAGTGAATTTTATTAAAATTATGAAAATTTAATTCTCTTTTTTTTGGGTAACACATTAAGCATCATTTTCAATTTTAGACAATTAATCCTTGTTGGATAGATTTTCAGATCTGAGTTGCTAAATCTTCACTTTAGTCGATGCTTAATAAGACATTTCCTTACGCAAAATTATGTTTCTTTAATTGAATTCTCTCTGCGCGTCATACGTATTCAAATTTGTTTTTTTTTTTTCTTTTAAAAGAATAAATTGGAAATTCAAACAAACGTTTGTATTTTAACATTTTCAATTGCAATATGACCCTCTCAGGGACTTTGGAAATTTATTTCTTAATCATTAAGTTCATCTTTTGCGCACTTTCGTTTTAATTTACCGAAGTAAATCTAAAATTTTTATGAATTTAGAAATTTTAAATTTTTGAACTTTTAAAAACGATTTGATAAACTTTGTGGTTAAGAATTGAACGTCTACCTTTCACCACGCACATTGTATACTAAAATCTGCCGTAGCGAAATGGTTAAAGCTTTCTATTTATTCTTGTCAATATATATTTTTTCAAATATTTTCCACGTGACGTATATTCAACGCAATAAAGTTTCCTATATCACGTGGGAGATGACATACATATAATAAAGCACTCTTTGCCTTTCGATTTTTTGTTTTTAATTTCTACGTGTGTTAATCTTGAATATTCACTGCTTCGATAGAGTGTCAAATAAATAAAAAAGAAATTGAGATTTTATGGAATTTATATTTTGCAGTTTTTAGATTTATATTGAAGTTGAATTTAAAGCCAAAATGCAATTCTCCTTTTCTCATATATTTGAGAATAACCCACACCAGGAGTATGACTCTTTATCATAATGTATTATGCCAAATAAAGTCATTTTCCTTTTTTGTCCTTCCTATTCATGGAACTAATATTTTAGTACTAGTGACAATATCGATTAATATTTTAATTTTCCTCTTCTTTGGGATGTATTAAACCTGATATATTTCAATTTTACATTACTATTACTTATGAAATGTTCACGAGTTCCTTTTATTTCTTTGGGATGTTCTATATAATTATGCACGAGATGTGAAATTTTCATAAATGTTCTCCGAATTGTTAGGAAAGCTTTAATCATTGGAGTAGTTCAATTATGGTATCATTATCGCGGCATGGCGATCATCCGTGTTTCATCAAATATTTCTATCTTCGTTAATTAACACTCGGATCGAATACTGGAAACAATAACAACGAAACGAGTAAAACGTACACACGAGGAAATATCTACGCGAGACGAACTATGTACAACAGACGTGTATATGCATCGACGATGACTCTTGAAACCACGAAACGCGGCTGCATGCGAACCGGCCATAAAACAGAAACTCCAAAGGTAATTTTCATTCATAGAATATTTAATTTTATAGTCGAAACTCCGCCTCGTGAATTACCATCAACTCATCTTGTTTAATCAGTCTGAGATAACTCTGATCTCGTGTTCCAAGTAGTAAAATGCAATTCGAATGTTTCTCCGTATCCGAATTATAGTTAGATTGAAGTAGTTCGGGTAACAATATCACAACGAAATTCGATATCGCAATATCGAATTCTCGAAACTTTCTATACTTGTAATTCATCTCTATCTACCTTACTTTTTACTTTTTTTTTAAATTTATTCAATGCTAATGATAATTAACCCTTTGGGTACTATGAACGTCATATATAATATGTGTCCAGCAGAAATGATCGAAAATAATTAAGTTCTGGCATTTTTGAAACATTAAGATACTTAAATAAATGACACGTGTTGAGAAAAATAACAATATTTAATTTAATTTACTGTAAATAAGGACCAGTGACTTAATCACGTAGTTAGAAAAAGTATTCCGTCCACTTAAAGTGTTCAACTTTGATGTACTCCACTCTCAGAGGGTTAAATCTCAAGCAAAAAGGAAAGCAATTAATTTCAACTGCGTATTACACCCTAAGTGTAATTACACTCTTTATAGAAAGTAATTAAAATTGAAAAAGCGAGATAAAACTCGTCTCAGGTTCCCAATAGTAAAATACAATAAAAAATGTATATGAATTATAATTAGATTGAAATAGTTCAAGTAACAATATCACAATGAAATTCAGAATTCACGAGTATCACCATATCGAATTCTCGAAACTTTCTATATTTCTAGTTCATCTCGATCTACCTTATTAATTCATTCAGTATTAATGTTAATTAAACCTGAATTTTAAAAAAAGCAATAAAATATCTCTACTTTTAATCACGTATTACATCCTGAGTGCAATTCCACTCTTTGCAGAAAGTAATCAAAATTGATGAAACGAGATAAACCGAGTCTCATTTCCATTTTTACAACTGTAGAAATAACTGGAGCGAAAATTACGACGTTGATTGCGCCAGTGTTAAGTACGAAAGACCAATTCTAAAATAAAAGCTCCTCTTCTCTAAAACCCTGCATGTACCTACTCGAACCACTCGCAGACGATCAAAAGTGGCCAAAATTCCGCAACAATTACAGAGGGAGCATCAAGGTATCAAAGGGAAGCAAATTCGACCGCTAACACCAATTTCATCAGAAACATCTCTCTCTCTCTCTCTCTCTTCTCTCTCTTGCTACCTCGTGCACGAAGACCACAAATAAATTCATCGAGACCAAAGACACAATGTGTCGCGTAGGTACCGGTGTGAAAGCAGCTGCATACCATTCGTGCATGACGAAGAGAGAAGCCACTCACTTCACAGTCGTCAGACAAGATTCGCTAATTGGGATTAATTCGCGCTAATTAATTAAATCACGAAATGCTCTGGCTGGTGTGTATAGTAGACGGTATCGAGAGAGACGCGAGGGCGTTTGTATTTCGCTATGTCGTGTACACGTACACCTGATGATCAGATGTGAGTAGTGTGAGTGTGCACGCAACGAACCGAAGCCAGAACTTTGTGACATGCATCGCTGATAAAATCACCAAGTTATACCGCGAGAAGGTGCGCGCGTAAATTCGACGTACTCATCGGTTCACCGGCGTGAATCGATTCGACGTTGGGAAAAAGAAAAAAATTATGGTTGATAAGCAGTTTCGTTCCTTGATAACGGGGCCAATGAAACGTCGAATTTATCGGCTCGTGGAGTATCCAGGTGTCGATCGTTTTATGGAGTGCAAACCTTTCTGGTAGGGATTGGAAGCATAGCTTCGAGGATGAAGCTTCAAGAATACTTTATATAGATGGTGTATTTTTTTTTTTATTTTATAATTATGTATGCTCTTTTATATTGCACAGGATGTTTTTGTACACGATAACTGAAAAACTGATTGAACAATTAATTTCGTACAAAGCTCGTTCATTTTGGTATAAATTTCTCCAGGGATTGAACCTTGAATTTTGATTTTATTTTTAATTTATTGTATTTTGTTTTGAAACAAAATCAGCTCAACTGATCTGCCGAAGCATAGAGAAAACAAGCAATTGTTAAACATGCTTGAAATTCGTTAAAGCGATTCGTGAATTTCTTCACGGAGAATAACAGGGAGGGAGAGGAAAAGGAAGAATCGGTTCAGGATTAAACAAACACCGACAAACTCGGGATGCTCATGCTTTCAAAAAATTCATTTATCACGAGCAAACTGGAAGCTGGTCGAGCTGTCAGTCAAAGTATAAACCGGAGAGTAATCCGATCGGTCTCGAACGGAATCAACATCAAACGCAGAAACTCCTCTGTGCAGCTTGATTTTTGGACGTAGAAAAAGCAAACGAAAATCGCCTCTCTGCCTTCGTTTCATATTAATTACTTCCACAGACAGCTAACACGATGTGTGCGTATTCCGCACAGTTCGATAAATATACCTGCGTGTGATTACATTTTTCGGTAATGAAAATTTAACCGGAGCTCCCTGCTTTTCCCGAATGTTGTTCGTTTAATTTCTACTTCGGCGCAAATACGTACATGTAAATATATGCGCGAAAAAAATTTCCATGGAAAACTGCAAGTTATAAAAAAAAAAAAAAGAAAACTGCAGAAAGGATTACAATAATAATGAAATAATCACGGAATAGATATTCAAAACCGTGCATTTCTCGCGAGCAACGCTTAGAAATTGAAAAATAGAAAATATATACGTCAAATATTTTTATCAGAGCTACTATATCCGTCAAACGATAAAATAGAAATTACAAAAACTCCAAATAATATATTTAATAAAATGTGCAATAAAGAAAAAATACACATACTTTTTTTTTAAATGTGTTAATATTCGAAACAGGTAAATTTATGCAATGATATAACACAAAATGCTTGTAAAGTTACAAAATTGACTAAAAAAATGAAAAAATAAAAAAACCTGAATTTTTATCACAAATTGTTGCACTATAAAGTAGATAAGAGAAGAATCTAAATTTCCTCGCAGTACTATCGCGTACAACTATAGCGATAAATATTTCCTCTAGCAGTGGAGTTAATAGTTTAACACATTAGCTCGCAAACGTAAAGCAAACAGAGACGACTTATTTAATTTCACCTAGCAAGCTCTGCCAGAGAAAAGAAAACAGTATTCTTACGCAGGGCGGGGGATGAACGAAGGGAGAATATAAAATACAGTGGCTAGTTAGAAAAGCTCATATGTACGTGGAGCGTACACGCGCGTGCGTTTTAAGAGACGAGATAATTAAAAGCGAGTTCTACAGGCAGTTTGAAGCGAATCAAGGAAGAATAAAGAAAGAAAAGGAGAAGGTTTCGACGAAACACGGTGGAAATAACGACGGAAAATGACTCGCAGATGTTAACCAGTGCTTGGGACGAGAGGAGGGGACGCTTTATTCGCAGATTGCACTAGTTAAAAACTGTCGCCAGAAATAACAGTAACATGCGGCCGGTTGTATTCGTTTCGTTCGAGCGGCGGGCCGAGAGTTAAATTTGTAAGATCCCGTACCTTATTGTTCTTTTACTAACCTGTTGACTGGGGAATTTAAAAAGAAGAAGGGGAAAGCCTCGTTGCTAATTCTAATTCGTTCTTTCTTTCCCTTTGCCGCGACATGTCCACCGGCTCTTGATTAAATTCATCTATTTTCGAGCGAATCGTTAATCTTCTTATTGATTAAACAAATCACGTGAAAGAAGGTGTAACGTTAAAATTTGAATTTATACAAAAGAAAAATTCACCTTTCGTTAATTAGGTAAATAAATATCGAAATTTTCTATTTACATAATTCTTTCTTTCTCTTTGTCACATGAACTCTGACTCTCAGTAAAATTCATTTATTTGAGCGAATTATTAATCGTCTGTCTACTTCTCATTGATTAAACAAATCAGGTAAAATGTGTATATTAAAATTTGAATTTATATAAAAAACAATCTTTCGTTGATTAAATAAATAAATATCGAAATTTTGTATTTGCATAAATACAATACATCCCGGAAATACTTTTTGAAATTTTTAAAAATGCGTTACTAAGTATTCCGAAAAATTGCAATTTTGCAATTTTAGAGGATCAAGAAACGAGGCCTTCGTTAACTTCCCGTCTTCCCCATTCTCCTTCGAAAGGCCAGAAAGATTTCTTTGAATATAAAGTCGTAAAGCTCACAGCATTTAATTGGACAATCAATAGGCCTCCGTTCGTGCAAACTCATTTCCATTAGAATGGAATTACGAAGAGAAGAGAAGTTTCGTTTCGATCGGACGTTTCGAGAGCACACTGGCGAGAACGTACATGGCCTTCCGCTAAATAGTAGCGGAAAGAGGCGGGTTATTTCCCTCGAATTAATAATCTCGAAACGTTATTAAGCCTGTCGATAAAGAAATGCTGACGCCAGACTTGTCGTACACTTTTCCTAACTGTTTTCCCGCCGTGATAAACTTTCTAATTACGAAACTTCGGCGAAACTAAACTGTATCAGCGGTTGCGGATCAAAGTGATACTCGGGATCAACGGTGTAAAACTTCTCTTAATATCAGCCGGAATATTACGGGAAACAAAACAGAAAGTTAAATAGAAAAAAAGCACACTCTCCACCTGCCGGGCACCCTTAATTTTCTCCACGAGTCTCGCTATTATAGTTTCCAACCAGTTCGACGTTGTCCGCTTGTCTTTGAGAAGACTCGCTGAACAAAAAACTCCACAGCTTTTGTTAACCCAAGTATTTCAATTGACACAATAGAACAGAGATACTTTTTTTAATAACATCGTTAGTATTTTTCATTCGAATACACACGGTGAATTCTGAAACGGTGAACTTTCTCTCTCGTTTTAACGAAAGACTAAGAGAAGAAAAATCGTTCTGAATATTTCTTCTCGTATGTGCTAATGTGCAATCGTGAGATTGCGAAACGAAGTATTCAAGAGAGAACTAATAACGTTTTAATGTTTTACGAGTTAATATTGCACAATGTACGTATAAACTATTATAATTCACAGAAAAAAGAAATGTTCTCAGGACGAAAGTGCTTGTAGTAATAAATTGCAAAATCACATCGAAATATGTTTATGCAAAAATTATTTCTCTTTGAAAAACTGTAATTCTTCTCATAAATACAGAAAAATTGGGTTATAAAGGGTTAAGTTAATGAAATTTCTTTTCTATTGTCTTTTATTTAATTTTCTTTTTATGCAGAGTGTCTTCCAAAATTTTTGTGCAAAATTTGCTAACTTGTGGCCAAAAGATCACAAATGCCCTATTGAACAGTTACAACAATGCAAATTATACGTATTACTGCACTTTGCAGTATTACATTTATCGCAAACCAAACTAATTTGTTAAGATTAATTCGACAAATCTTCACAACAACAGCAAACAATATAAACATCATTTTTCCATTTTTCCAACTCTCAAATGTTACTATTAAAACGAGATCATTATGTTGACCATACTCTTTCCTTTCTAACAAACCATTTATAGACCCACAGTCATTCTCATTACTTACGCGGCCTTTACTATTTTCTTTGCGATTCCAACCAATTGTAATTTAAAAAAAAAAAGTAAACTAATCCTAACTTCTAAAAAAAAAAAAAAAAAAACTTACATCAATTTGCCCAATTTTAGAAAAGCTATTTTCTTTTAAAAAGTGTTCAAATATTAACGAAAGTGCCTGTTCATAAAACAAACTTTCAGAAATCCCCCGCATGAATTCGTATCAAAACATTTACTTACTCGAAAGGTAGAGAAACCGAAAGAAACAAAGAGAAAGGAACGAGAGACAATAACATAAAGAACAAGATTCCACGAAATCTCTCGCCAAGAGACGGTAACGCCATAAAGCATAATCCTGAACCAGAAGGAAAAAACCATGGCCTTAGCCAAGAAGAGAAAGAGAGAAAAAGAAAGAGAGATAAACGGTCGACTCACAGTGGATAGCCATAAAGAACCGTCTTCGTGAAAACGCATTTTCCGGTTCGAACATCCCCGACACGGTGGCAGCACTGGTCGACAAGCCGATAGAGCGGCTTGGTAGAAGGGAAAAGCGCGTCGTTTTAGAGGCGATCTAAATTTAAGTTTCAGATTTATACGCCCTCGCTCGCCGGCCATTGACTTTGCACGGACTCGTTGCTTTCAACCCCGCGCGCGCTTTCCTCAACCCACAATGTCCCCCTCAGCCACCCCCTGTTCACCGTGGATGTGACTCTAACTCACCATTCCACATTCTCCTCCCCCTTCTCCACCCCCTTTCCCACCTCTTATTCCGTCTGCAGAGGCCGGACGTAAATCATGCGAAATGCAAAGTGAAAGATGACGCTTCGAGCGGTAAATCTTTCGGATTATTCGATTATTTTTATCGCGAGAGTAATTGGGTGGAAGCCTGGTGAACCTTTCTACCTGGATTTAGCATGGACGGATTGTTTCGAGCGACGCGATAGGAGAAATGTTGAAAAAGTTGAAGGTAACAGCGACTTGCGTTCTTTTCGTACCTCCGACGAATTTTTATGGAATTTTTTTTTTTTGTTGATTCCTTTTTGTGTGTATTTACACGTTGGAACTGAGGAATTGAAAAACTTGGAATTTAAAATATGACCTTTCAGAGGAATACTAATTTTTTGTTTCCATTTTTGGGTAAGATGCAGCGAAAGCTGTAAATTCATTTCTTTGTCTGACTATGAAGAATATGTAACTAAAATTTGGTTTTAATATTTGTTACGGTTTAAAGGTTGAAAGTGGTAACTTTTGAGAAATTACGATTCAAACTGAAGAATACTATTCATTTCTTCTTGGAGCGAATTTTCTAAGGTTTGAAAAAAGAATCCAATTTTTTTTTACGAATATCATCGACTTCACACTTTTGAAAACGAAAAGCTTCATTTTGCAACGAAAAATTATACGTGCTTATGAATTTATGTACTTTTATATATTCTGTCAATTTGTTTGATTTTAATATAAATAAGACTTGTATGAATACCATAACGGCGCCTGTAGAGTGCAAAGAGTTGATCATTTCAAATCGACAGTAATTTTGAACTGTTTTTCCGCCACTATCCTTTCATATTTTTTCTATCACAAATATTGGATAGATGTTTTCTATTACGAAAAAACTAAACGTTCACATATGTGTCAATGTTCTCGAAGGGATTAAAAATTTTCATCGAACGTTGTAATTTCTCTACTCAAATAAGTAAAGTCTCTCCTTAAAAAAAAAGAGGAAAAATAGAGAAAGTACATATTCGTAATTTCCACAGTTGCGCTAAAAAATATTATAAAAAATTGTGTCTTCATTTGATTTTAATAAATTACGTCATTTTAAATAGCAAATTACAAAGAATAACATTTACATTTTTTTTTTCTTTTACCTAAATCCTTTCCAACCTTGATTTTTTTATATACATAAAATTGAAATTTTTAGGATTACAGATAAAACGTAAAGATAACTTTCTAAGGATTATTTGGCCTACTGTCGAGACTGAGAAGCACTGGTCTATTTATGGCAACCGAATTAGTGGTTATATGGAAGACACGAGTTTGCTCAAAGTTTTGCTTCAGTTTGAACGTAAGATATTCCTGTTATGTGTCTCTGTTGTTTGCGATCGTAAAATGTAACAGATGTGGAAATAAACGACAGTTCACGAGATGCAGTTTAACTCGTGTGTAGATGATCTTGAACATTATGCGCCGGGAGCTCTTAAAGTAGAATTTTTATGGAACATCGAATGATACACAGGACCATTTCAATCCACGATGTTCATGACCACCCAGAAAAGAGGGAGAAAACTCTTAACTATAATAACTCGGCCAATTATTTCAACACTTTAAGCCTGAATTTTGGACAGGCAGAATTGTCAAATTTAATTTAACGACTACCCAGTTTTATACTTTCGTAGACACTCGAAATAGAGAGATTTGAAAGACAATCATCGCAGACTTTTGCATTATATATCTCTCCTATAAAAGGATATTAAATTGACCTTAACTTCATAAAAAATCTATGGGATAAAATAGAACAAATGAAAATATTCAAACTGGAACAATTTATCTGCAAAATTACGCTGAAATTGGAATTCCTTATCAAAAATACATCCGAGAAAATTAATTAACAGCATTTAAAAAATATACCAAGCTGTTATTCATAGTAAAAAATACATTTTAGTTTATTTAAATCGTTCGCAGGTTTTCGTCGCGCCATATTTCCTCAAATCTGCACAAATTAAATATAAAATAGCAAATATACTTTTTAGAAACTTGCTTTAGTGTATATTTTTGTAGATCATTTAATTCTCTATTGTACATAATTACTCTTTTCTCCAAAAGAAATGTATAAAATTGAACGAAACACAGAAAATCGTTGTCTTTCGGAAACTTTTATCCGCAGCTGTACATCTTTCGTTATTGTAAAATTCTACGCGTTAGAAATAAATCTGAGGAATCAACAGCAGTAAGGTTTTCATCGGAATAACATGCAAGCAGCTGCAGCCATCTTGTTGAAAGAACGTAGACAAAAAAGCTTTGCATCCAAGTATCATCCCTGATCGATTTGTAGGATGGAACACGTTGCACATCGTGGAAATAGTGTTCCACGGGGAACGGAGAAGGGAAAACAGAAAAACAGGAAACGCAGAAGCATGTGCAACGCCGACATGTATAATTCAGGCAAGTTCCCTCAAACTTTGTCATTGTGCACGTCTATATCGATCGTTTTCACCGTATGCCAGCTATATAAATATTTCCGCATGATGAGATGCGCTTCCACTCTGTCGTTTCGATGATCGACGAGGTGGTGGATTGTGCATTCGAAACTACCGGGGTTACAACAGGATTTGGAAACGTTTATTGCGCGTCAGATGGACAACGATATTGCGCCGCTGCGAGCGAATACACGAGCGGAATTTAAAAATCGCGTTACACCTGAAATTGAACCGCTTTATGGTCGGCAATTTTGCCGACTGTGTAATAGATAGCGGTTCCAGCCATGGGAAAGACAATTATTCGGTGATTTCATTTTGAAATGTATAGTATATAGGGAAAGTGTAAAGTCTCGTTAATACTTTTTTCTTTACAGAATTAAGTAGAAAACCCTATAAATTATAAAACATAAGTAGCAGTATAGTTAACCCTTTGTAGTTAAATTTTATTGATATTGAAATAAAGCAAATTAATAAAGAATAGCAAATAATAGCAGATTCAGGAATGTGTATAATTTTTCCTTTCCAAAATGGAACTTTCGATTTTCCAAAGTTTCGTTGGAAAAGCTTGTTGGAGTTGATAGATCGAATACACAAAAAATATTACGAGCGTAAAGGGTTGAAAAGTATTACATTAGCCGACAAATATATTTCCTTTTCTTTGCAACGTAACTGCATAACTAAACGTGGCAACAATTTTACAATCGCGTATATTAAACCTAAATGTATAAAAATTTATGGTGTTCAATGGAAACTTGCGATGGAAGAAAATGAGAATAATGAAACTGCTTGAAAGATTGCAGAAGATTCTTGAATGAGATGAATAATAAATTATCTAATAAAGTTTTACTTTTATATCTGCGTTTAAAGTACTCGAAAAAATGTGAAAAAGCTTTCGATGAAAAAAAAAAAGTAACCTACACTCTCGTTATAATTTCTTTAGAGTAGACTACGATATTAATCTAAACATGAAACGAAAATTGAAAAGATACAACGCGAATTTCTTGACTAAAATTCCACCACGATTCTCACTGCAGAAAAGCCATGTAAAATTTCCAGAATTTTCAATATTACCGTACTACAGAAAATAATCACGAATCATATCAAACGCTATTCTACTAATTAATTATCAATCGCTAACTGACAAGCGATATCTCATCTGCTGCATTCGTGACTAAGCCTGTAACGAAAGGTAAATCGTCTTCGGTAAACAATTCAGCACGAACTTCGACAAAAATCAACAAAACAGCGGTAGACGTTTCTTTTTATTTCAAGAGAAACAACCATTAGTTCTCCTCTGAACAGGCACACAACTTTCTGGCGGTGCCTTTAACGGGGAGATTGTGCAAGGCCGTTCTTAAAAAGAGGCTGCCACCGGAGAGTTCCTTAAGGGAGAGAGCGTACAAATGTGCTGGATCGGTTGACAGAATTACGCGGGAGCCTTTGGGAAGGAAAATTCAGTTCTGGTCATTATACCTAGTCATAAATTTCGCGAAATCTCGAGCAGTTCCTTTAAGTTTCATTCTCCCCCGGGTTTCCCTCTGCCTCATTCCTTCACAGCCTCTGTTCTCTCCCACTGCTTCGAGAACCCAACCCCTTTTCTTTCGCTCCTCAATGGTAAGAATCGCACGAAAGTACTGCATCTTTCTTTCCTTCGTCCTGCAAGTCCACGAAGCGAAATAAATTCGAAGTATCGCCGATAAAATATCGCTGACGGTGTAGTTTATCACTAATCTCGAAGGGAAGCGTTGGCTGGCGGCGTTACGAACGTTCGTAGAATTATGGTTGTTAGCCGTACCAACGGAAATATCGGTTTCTAATATATCATACTGTACGAAGGAGCGATTATGCGATCGAACGATCCGAACTGTTGTCAATAGGCAACCCTTAAAGTAAAGACGAAACCTAAGGTTTCTAGTTTCACATCTGATATGCTCCAAGCTATGCTGTTTCATTTTTTATGCTTCGAAATATCACAGGTTGAATTACTTTGGATATTCATACTTTCGAACGACGAAAAATATCAGAGGAAAGTTATGGATTTCTGAAATATTTATATATTTCAATTTTCAAATTCTTTTCGTGTGCTCTTTGCGATTTAAGAATGGAACTACTGAAAAATGTAATTTTATGTGTAATTTTCTTGATTTGTGTTTTTCAAATGTGTCAAATAATTGATTTGTAGATAAGCTGAATTCGTTCTGTTTTCGTTGCACAATTTAATTTACCTAGGTTGGTATGAATTACAATTTTTTTCTGCTGTGCAGAAATTTTTCAATGACATATAAATATAAAAATTTTTCAGATAAATAACGCTAAATTCGGTGACAAAAAGAGAGCTAAATCTCTGTATAAATTAACGAGAAAACATCGATGCGTATTTTTCAATCTAAAACTCATTTTATAAACTCATTTTGTTGATCTGCTATTTCGATGAATTTTGGTAGTTCTAGCGTTAAATTTCAAATGGAACTTTAGATACACTATTAAAATTTGTAATTATCCGATACTCCATTTTTCATTCTCTGTGTACATACAGAGTTTCGCGAAATTTTTACATTTTCCTACTGGGAAGAAAAATCATCCCATCTCTATAATAGAATTTCAAATTAAAATTACAAAAAACCAGAAGAAATCGATTTTCCGACAGTATCCTAAACTAAAAATTCTTTAATAAACGCTTTCAAACACTTTTTAAACTTAATTCTCCAATTTCTATCGATTTCGCTGTATTTTCATCGAAAAAAAAAATTCCTCCATCTCGATCCACCGAATAAATGAACAAAACAACGCAACTATCTTTTGCTCGCGTTGGTCTTTTATTCGGATAAAATTGAACGGTGTCTGACGAGCGGCAAGTCGCGCGGGAAAGAGTTAACGACGAACGGAACCGCGCTTTTTGCGCTCGTAAATATACTGGAACACGTCTGTAAACGTCCAGCGGAAGGATCGACGTAAGGCAAGTAGTTACACGCTTACTGCCACGTTTATTTCAACGACGCGCGAAGATGAGCAATTTAAGCGTGAACGCGTTTCTTTTGCTAGCCGATACACGATTAACGATCGATAATTCTCGTTTGATCTGTCTGATGTTATTTACAGTTACGCGTTATCAAGGTGGTCGATTAATAATCACGACTTATGGCTTGATAAAATTGTCCCATTCTGACAATTATTTCGCGAATATCGAAGGGAAATTTCATCTCGGTCAACCTCCAGTTTTTTTTACGTGATCGATCACACGACACGATTTATCCTACACTGTAGAACGATGTTGGTACAAAGTTTTCTTAGAGTGACTTCCGGTAGAAACTTTACTTCACATCGGGAGCGGATATAAAATGAGTCATGAAAACGTTAGACTATCGATCATAAAAGGTCTGCGCATATCTATTTAATTTAGCACGATTGAACTATGAAAATGTTTGAAAGAATGTTTTAAACAGTTGTTTCTACTCATGTGTATTAGTTGTAGACTTTAATTAGTTCGAATTAAATTATTAATCTATAATATACAATTTCTAAAATATAATTAAACTTTAATTGATTCAAATGGTACATTTGCAAAATTGTAAAAATAAAATTTTTTTTTTAAGGATAGAAGATAACTACTTTGTTAATTAAAGTATGATTATGTATGAACTGTTGCACAGTGGCCTTATTTGCTGTTCAATACGAATTCTTAGATTTTTGAATATCAATTTATCGAGCAATTCATACAATTTTTAATTTAGCACGTAAAATATTCAGAGCTCAACACTCAACTGACTTACTTGAGTGAACAATTTGAAAATTATTAGAAATCTACCCACTATACTATTTATATTATATTATATAATCAATGCAAAAGTGATTTTACATTAATCGACAGAAGTAATTCTCGTCTGTCTTGAAAAATAAAATTTTCAGTTTTCCAACTTTATTATTGCAACAACGATATATTTTCTCTAAACTCTTGGTATTTTCTTTTTCTGCAATAGAACAAAAGTTCAACTTTCATCCCTAAAAAATGTACTTAAACGAGCATTAAGTTTCACTTTGCTAATTTTTAAAATTGTAAAATTTTCAGAGAAGAACGAGTGTAATTTCTCCATTTAAAGTATTCGTCAGTTAAAAATTGCAAATGCCTCTCTGACTTCGTTAAAAAGAAGAATAGAATTGAAACAAAAAATCGTATCACATTTTAAACAAAACTAGAACAATTACTTTGATAAACTTTACTAAAACAGAATGAAGTTATTCATGAATAAATATCATACAAAGATTTTCATCACTAAGAAGAAAACTTGATAATTCCTGCTCGTCTCCTCGAGCAAAAAGCTTAAATTAAAAGCTTCAAAAATAAAGTACACCGATCTTATCCAATCCCTTCTATAAACTACAAATTCCACTACAAAGTGCTATCCCGTCCAATCCCGTCAAAAATCTCGTCCAATTTCGCGATGTCTTCCATGGAGACAAGAAAAAAAGGCGGTAAAAGACGTACGAGAAATTTTCTACTCGCAGTAAAGCGTGTCGGTGAATAAAAAAAAAAAAAAAACAGGAGCACACAAGCGTAATCGTTACGAACAATTATACTAAACGACGAAAAAACGGGGGGGTGGTAAGTGATGGTGGCCAGGTAGAGTGGTAATTAAAAGTGAGCCCATTAATTCGGCTTACGGGCCCGTTTGAAATTGTTTACAAACTAAAGTACACGTCGCCGAAGCTTTTAAATGTCCGTAATTACGGGCAGCCGGTGTCGTGTTTCGCAGTTGAAATTAGAATAGCGAAACGACAAACGAGTAATAAATATAAACGCTCCAATCGATCTACCTTCTCTCTCTCATTCTGACTCTCTCGCGCGTTTTTCACCTATTTCACTTTATTTCTCTCTGTCGAGAGAGAAGGAGAGAAATTTTCGTAGGAAAAAAAAGCTGGGGGAAATTGCACGACACACACACACACACACGAGGTAGTACATACGCCTGGTGAATTGCATTCAAATTTTTATGAAGCTCACGTTTAAAACGTGCAAAGCCCGTGTTTCGAGCGTTCGAACGTTTCAGCGAGCAGAAAATTCACATTTTATTACTGCTTTACGGGATATTTTTCGCATGGCTCGTTGGAAATGTCTCTTCAGCTCGTGTTTGGTCTCGTTTCAAGGAGGAAAGAACTACACCGTTGTTGCGAGGTGTGTGAGAAAATTTGAAACGTTCCACTGTTTGAATATCAACGATTCGAACTACTCGAAATTACTCAAACTAATAAAAATTGTTTTTTAGAGCTTAGATGCTCATTTCTGGAGCTTTTAAGTTGATATTTTCTCGTTTTTGAACAAACTCTGCTCGATTTGAAACTGCAACTTTCAAGATAATTTACTTGATTCGCAAAAATGAAAGAAAAAAAAAATTGTTATTAAAAATATTATATTAAAAAATTCTTTTTCACTTTTAAATAAACTGTGCTCGATTATATGTTAATTTAAAACTGCAACTTTCGAGATAATTTGCTTGTTTCGCTAAAAAAGAGAATTCTTTCTAGATTTAAAAAAAAAAGTGAGACGAAGCTATCAAACGAGAAAAAGAATGCATTTTTCTTATCAAATTTAAAATTATACACGTTTGAAACATTGATCTATGCATTAATTCTACCAAATAACATAGAAAATTATTTTCGCAGAAGCACAAATTCATAGAATTGTACAATTGAACGGTGAATTTCACTCAGACTCGATAAGAAAAAGAAAATTTCCACCAAAATTTCGCTACACCGTTTCTGTTTCAACCGACGCAATTCCAACAGACTGCAAATAAGAAACTACAACGGAACTATTTTTAATCGAATCGAATTTCGTTCGGCGAATACTTTACCTCGGCGGGAAACGGGATCGCGAATTAACGCGGAAAAGTTCAAGCGGAAAGTGAAACGATCGAAAAATTCGCGAGCGTATACGAATGTCGGAGCGCGACGTGGAATTCACAATCGATTTCACCCCGACGCGAGCCAATAGTTCGAAAGAATCCCGTTTAATCCAGCAAACTAAACAGCGAAAGTTCCCTGTCCCGTTCCGCGGAAGAATACTTATGCAGTTCGATCGATTTTAAAAGGAACGCTCGGTGAACTGAGAAGTTCCGCGAGTCGATGGACCCGTTGCCACTTGTTGAATGTTTATAAAGCGGAATGTAAGTCCAAAGTGGCCACCCTGCTATTTTCCGTAACACGTGTCGCCTTCAAGAAAAAGCGGCTGATATATGCAAATTTCTATTCTTCTTCGTTTCTTTTTTTTCTCTCTCTCTCTTTAGGTGAATAGGATATATACGAGTATGTACACTGTTAGACGAAAGTTTCGAGTTGTTCAAAGAACGGAACAAGCTTTTCCACACGTGTACAGTAGCTTTATCAGAAATATATTCACTTACACTGACTAACTTGTAAATCGCTCCACTGTTTAACCTCTTTACACAGCTGACATCATATTTCGAAAGCCAATATAATTGTATAAGAAATATATAAAATAGAATAAAATTGCGAATAGAAATTGCGAACCGGTTGAAACGAAATTGCGAAAATATCACGAACCGTAAAGGATTAAAGATTGAATGAACTTTTGTGCTCATTTCTCTCATAAAAAAAAGTATCTATGGAGTAATGGAAATTAGTTTTTCACGTTGCTCCACTGTATTTCCACAATGAATTTAGAAATAACAAAAGATTAGAAGGAAATATAATAATTTTTCTTACTTTTTAGTAAAATTTTTAAGCTATGGCCACACAATTCTTTATTTTATACATGTACATTTAAATGAAAAAAGAAAAAATTCCTATGTATCTCTCAAAGTTTATTTCCTTCTTTCGCAGACTTCAAGTACAACTCTCCTCACACTTATAAGAGGAAATGTAAATACTAATTGAAGTAATAGTGGGTAAATTTCTAATGATTAAATGATTAAATTAATATTCCTAAAATTTGAAAATTTCTTTCAAATTTCATTTCAACTTTACTTCAATGAGAAGAAAAAAGAGTATTAAAACAAATAAAATCATCCCTGAAATTCCTCATTTTGTTTTTTGAATTAGGGACAAAATTACCGACGAGAATACGGGAAGAAAAATGGTAAACATCGATGTGGCAGAAAATTTACATGATGTCTTTGCCCCTCATCTTCGATTTCGAGTTTTCCATGTGCGACAAAACGAGCTGGGTAATCTGGAAACCGGGAAACCGGACGTTTCTAATCCGGATCACGCGTGTCCAGAATGAGATCGGACCTCGGAATGGGATTCGAAACGACGGTCAGAACGAAATGAACCTCGCGTCGACGTTTTTCCATTCGAATTTCGGCGCAAGCTTTCCCTTTTCCCCAACCCAGCCTGCACTCTTCTCTCTTTCTCTTTCGCTCTGCCGCTTTTCTTTTTTGGTACAGTGGAAAACGCTCATGCGGCTGGAAAATGCGAGAACTCGCGTTTCGAGGCACGTATCGGTATTTATTTTCGAGGAGACGTAAATATTCCGCCCTTTTCTGTCTCCCTTTCGGATTCGTTAGATATGCGTGGTTTGCAATTCGATTCGGCCACAAGTGTTTTGTACAGTGCTACGTGAGTTTATAAAAAAAAAAAAAAGAAAAGAAATAAAAGCACCACGTTTCCACTGTTTGGAATTCGAACAGCGAGAAAATAAAGTATTTCCAATGGAGACTATAAATGATTTTCACGTTAGTAAGTATTTATCGATACGCGGCTTAAATTAAACTGGAAGAATTTCTGTCTGGAAAATAACTGATTAATTATCAGGTTGGTGCAAATGAAATTTCGTTTTTTCAACAGCTGAAGTTATCATCTATTGATCGTAAATTTTTTTACGCAGAATTCAAGAAGAAGCGTGCTGTAGTACATGTACATATATTAAATAGTACAAAAATTGCTTAGAGATTAGTAATTAACATGATGAATAATCAGAATATTCGCGTGTTTTTTTTGTTTTTTTTTTATTTTGTAGAAGTTTGAACTTGAAGAAACTGCTGGAAATATAAATTCAGCGTTTAAAGAAAAATGTGTAAATGTTGAGACACTTGAATGTTAAAAATTTAAAATAGGTGATTTTTTATTCAAAGATTAATCAAGAGGAAGTCAATAATAATGTTTTAAAACAAGTTATTGAAAAAATGAAATTTCACCATATTTCTCCCCATTCAATAGACTTTTCTCCAACAAACTATTTCTTCAAATATTTGCAAATTAAAAATACTTTTTAATAAATAAATTATTCCGAAATGAAAAGACTGCAAAAGCAGCATTCAAAGAATTTTTTAATTCAAAGATTAATAATTTACATAAATTTCGAATAATGATACATAATCATGTGGAAATTATTTTATTTAAATACATTCTTTATTGAAGAAACACAATGTACCTAAAGTTTCATTTAAAAAAACATTTCATATGCACCAACGTGATATTTTACAATATTATGAATCCGACGTTCATTCCACATTCGTAGAATTAATTTTTATTTTAGCTACGTATTAAAAATAATTTGGAACAGTATGTTACAATTGTTCTCCGGTAATTTTTTTTTTATTTTTCAAAAAACTGAGAAATGAGTTTGTTGGAAATTGGAATAAAACAACACCGCGAAATTTTTTGGACAAGATAACTCGCGAACTGGTTTTCACGAGATATCTCATCCACGGATGTGATATAATATATGCAAATAACGTTAAAAATTACGGCTACGATATCGAGAAGTGTGTCAATTAAAAACGGAAAGATTTCGATCGGGAATTAATTTCATAGAAGGCATGTTTAATGTTTAATTTATTGCAAGGATCAAAGGAAACATGATTGGAAGATGGGAACCGCATAGTAATAATTTCCAATTGTATAGGTTCATAAATCAACCTCATTAGAATACATCTTAAACGTACTTCCTTGGTACTCTAGATACAAAGTTACTTTTAATACCGATAATTGGTACATTTCTCATGATACATCTTTAAACTAATAGGTAAATTTCTAATTAAAATCTTACAAAGTTTCCGTAGAAACTAATTATCACATATTATTAATTACAAATCGAAAACATAAATATTCCACTATTATTAACCTTTTGTAAGCAATCTGGTTCACTGATGGATTAAAAGAATTATGTTACTCTAATATTTCTCTCAAACGAATTTTTATTCTTATTGGAAAATTTTTGAAAAATTTGGCTTAATGTATCAAAATTTTTGCAAATTCATCGAAAGCCTAAAACTGTAAAAAAAATTAAATTTGGACATAAAAAATTCAAGTTCTCTATGAAGTATGAAAAAATATATTTGCCTATGGAGATTTAAACAATCCTGATATAATTAAACTAACCGAAATCCTACAAATACAGCGATCATTTTTTAAACAATCTGTATTCTCATAATTCCATCTAAATAGCCTAGTTAATCGAATATTTAATATTCTGTAGAATAGAAAACACAAATCTGTATTTTTCCATTTGACGATATTTCATAAAATTCGACAATTATGCATACGTACGATGAATAAGTTAGTTGAAAAACTAACAACAGCTCCATTAAAGAATAAAAGGACCACGGTATTATTTCCAGAATTTTGTCAAAGGAGGTACGAATACGTCGAAAAAGGGAAGAAAAAAAAGATTCCCCTGCTCTCGTTCATTAACAAAAGAAATAATGACACGTTGGTATTCAGAATGGATCCAAAAAAAAAAAACAATGGTATTCAAGGCTGCATTGTGACTCCCCCGACACAAATACAGCCTGAATAAATATGTGTTTTGGATTCCCTTCCTTATAGCGTGCCTCGTCACTTTTCATGTATCACCGTTCCAATGTAAACACTACGTACTGCGTTCACTTTGTAAAAGAAGGTACAACTATAACCATATGCCGTATCCATAAAGAAATGCTTTTATTTACATAAAGAAAATATATCATCTCTATTCCGACGCGCTTCGTATCTTTTTCCTTTTCCCCTACAGTTGAATAGAAATATCGAAAATTAAAAAACAAACATTCACAAAACAACACTGTGGATATTTAATAATTTTCTAACAAATTATTTTCTATCTTACAGTATTTCAAATTTTAATAACAAATATGAAATGAATTTCCCAAAAAAAGAATTTCAATTAGAATATATATTATAATGTGATTTTATAGATGCTAATTTGACTAAACAATATGGCGCATGGAAATATTCAAAGCACACATTTCGAGTTCCATTGTTCCCCAGTACAACGAAACTGTAGTATAAACTACATGTCTGATATGTTTAATTCGCCTTATTTTAGATTGTTTATTCTCGAAATCATGTTTATATAAATAAATATGAATAAAGTACTGTAACGAAAATTTCGTTTTTGGTTATAACACGTATCCGTGTCACAACTACGACTGTTTCACCCTGAAAAGCCGCTACGGTGACATTGTGAAAACCTCTGAATGGAGGCTTTTCATAAAAATGACACAAAAAGCTTACTCACCTTTTACCGTGATAGCGAAAAGTAACACGACGAACAGCAGGCACAGTTTCCCGCAGCTTCGGCGTTCCATCGTGTCCTTAAAGAGGAGAACACACCACGGCACCACAGTCAATTACGGTCGCGCGAAACGCCAGTCGAGAAACTGTCCACAGAGCACATCTCGTTCACTGATCAAAGATTAGTCCCAACCGTATCGTTAATGCCGAAACAAAACAACAATAAAGTCAACTACGTCGCATTCCCACACTTTTCCCCCCACCCGAAAAAACGGTTATCGAATTCACGGAACTATCGAAAAGAACCACCCCGTGTTCCACAGAACCAATTAGCGTTAACCTCGGCACGTTTTTATTTACATACACGAAACTACTGGACGTTGAACTTTCACAGACCTGGTTGTCATACAACGCGAAATGCTCTTAACACGATTTAAAAAAATTCTACGATAAAAATCCCTTGACAAAGTAAATACCTCTCAACGAGTTCAATCTATCTGCTTCAAAATGACCAATAAACCCGTTTGAATAAGCGGAACGTTCCGATTCGCGTTTCCGCGGGAATAAGTGGACGGGGGAACGTAATTTGCCGCCTCTCAAGTGCAACCAACACTAACGAGTTTTCCTTAGTTTCTTCACACTCGATTTCTACACCACTGAAAGGTTCCCGTAGCACGATAATTCTCAGAAAACCGAGACGAAGAAGGAGAAACCAAAAAAGCTGTCGGCGATTCGAGCGGAGGTTTTTTTACACACGTGTCTTTGCTTGACGAACCGATCACGACTAAATTTCTTCCACGAATCGTTTGACAGTGAATTCGATCAAACGTGAATAACAGAGTACGTAACAACGTTCGATTATGTCACATTAGATATGGAAAATGAACAGTTTTTAATCACTTAAATGACAGCACGCGACCGAGGACACACCAATAGGAACACCGTATAACAAACACCCTTACTCTTAGATGTACCGCGCGACACTGGGCTGCCCTGCTCCTCGCAGTCGACACATTCGAGTGACCAGATGGCGCTGCTGTATCGACGCTGGTTTGATAAACCAGGAGAAACTCCGACATTCGGCTCTGCGACTCGGTTGCAACAAGTTGCAGCGCGTGGCAGCTGCACGCTTTGGGAACATGCATTCATTGAATGCAGTCCGCACGTACGCGGCCGGCATAACGAAGTGCAATCGACTGCGAGCCACCTCTGTCGAACGCGGCTCTAATAAAATTAAAACGGCCGTCTCGCGGCCCCTATGGCTCTTCTAGGGTGGTGTAAGGTACCCACTTTTACCTGTGGGACACTACCCAAGAAAAATCTTTGCCCCACGTATAGAATCGTTTTCTTCTTTTTCTAATAGAATAGGAAAGTATTTTTTAGAAAAATTCTAGAGCGTCAATTATTCGAATCTCGATTATCTGAAATTGTCAAATCATAAATAAAACGACACGGTTTCTACAATGTTCAACTACATTTATTACATCGTATAGAGTAAAAAAAAACACTGATATTAAAAGATAAATCGGAGAGCTATAGATTCTTGTGTTACCTCGGTTTAGGACTATCGGTGTTCGTGGTTAACGAGCCATCTGAGCTGTAATAAACTTTCTGCGCGTGTTTCGATTAATTCTTAATTAATTTTTATGCATTGCTATTAGTGTAACATTTCAGTAATTATAATTACGTACTCTGATCGGATGACGTTCTTTCCGGTGACTAGAAAACGCCGCTGATACGGATTTGGTTATTTTTCTTTTTCTGTAGAAATTTATAGAAACGATCGATCAGTTTAACGCTCTACCAAAAATTAATCAGTCAAACAATTGAGTTACTTCCTCATTTAATATAAAAAAAATTAAACATTTTGAACTTACTTGTTATCGATTCACGTTTAATGTAGAATTTAATGTTTTTTTAAATGCTAAATCAATAAAATAAAATTTCTCTTCTACGTAAGGATAATAACTCACTGATAACTTCTGCTACTACTGCTAACGTCAACCGTGTCTTTACTAGTATAACTGATAGCGGCTAAACAACGTTCCTCGTCCATACGATCCTCGTAGTTTCCGCGACATTTACCAAACTTACTCCTCCAATAGTCCTTAAACCTCTCCAGCAACCCTTTCCGAGTTTCTCGCTGCGGACAAGTACCAGGCTGACAGTACTCCTTGTTTTCGTATAAAACAGCAACTCTAAATTAGAGGAAAAACATCATCGAGTAAATTAGTACATCGTCAAATAATCCTATCAAAGACTGTCAAGAATTAACACGATTCGTAGCATATGAAAATGCAGTATCGAAAAATTTGTATTACAGTACTTAATTGTTAAACAGATGGCAAACTATATCTGCACAATTCTTAGCACTTCAATTTTTTATTTAGAGAGCCTGGAGTTCTAATTTTCACTAGATGAAGGACATTGAAAAACAAAATTCATCGAAACATAGAAACTAAGAATAAAAAATTGAGCAATGTCTTCGCTAACGCATATTTTCCCCCCTCGTTTTAAACTTCCCATGAAATTTTTAATTACTCTTTTAGTGATCGAATTATTACTATTATAAGAATTTCTCATTTATCTATCAACCGTTACATCTGTAATGGATACGAAATCGAGAACAATATTTGTTCGAATACTCCACTGTGATTTCTACATTCCACTGTATATAAAAGGGTTAAAGTAACATTTATAGAATTTGCGTATAGTTCGAAAGTCTACTAGAACATACGGAGGATCCTGAGGCTCGCACGGGACACACTCGTCTGAGTGTTTCCTGAGGAATCTATAGCAAACCAAGCTCAGGCCCACAAGCAACCATACCAGCAACGCGCTCACCATAGCGATGGATATTAATTCTGTCGTTCCTAACGTGATCCCAGTCTCCTCGTCTAAATTCAGAAAGTCACGAAGCAAAGATTAGAAAGCAGAAGCCATGGAAGCTTCGATTTAACACGTTCACTACCACAGACGCAGCGTATGCGGTTCAGAATGTGTTAACTAACGATCGATCTAGAGTTGTAAAACTTTGTATAGTCAAACTGTTCGTGTAATTCAAATTTTCGAGTAACAGCGAACGTGTTAATCACAATTCGAGGTGTGGAACACCATTTTCTCTCCTCACCTTTGTACAAAGCTGGTACGCCTTCTTGGGACTCAAGAGACAGTCGCGTACCTGTTTTGGGCATCATTTGATAGGTGCCGCTTTTTCTTCCCTTAGTGGGACCGGTTCCCGCGCCTGACATGGAAAAACCATGGATTTCAGGAAGTATCGGGAAAGTTATGGATAAGGAAAAGAACGGAAGACGTACCGGCTTCTTCCAGCGAGGTGATCACCCTCAGCACGCCACCGAATGCCGGGTACCATTTCACGTCATCGAGGTGTCGTTGCACCTGGAACGGTAATGACACTGGTTTGATGATTGCTAATGATATCCGAATAGCGTGGAATGGTTCAAAGTTACGTGAGGATTTCTGAGGATATTTCAGAGTGTTGAAAATGAACGTTAACACTGAATCAAAAGATGAAATTTGTTGGTTGTTGTATCATTACATTGTAATAATTCAACTCTGTTGAATGGGGAAAAACTGTATTTAGGTGGAATATAGTAATACGTAACATAAAATAATAGTAATAATATGAAGTAAAAAATAGAATAATGTTGAACAGCATAAAGTTGGTGGAATTTTAAATGGTATAGAATTGCACGAAGCCCAAGTAACATAGAACTTAGGCTACATATACACATATATTAAAAATATATGAAATAAAAAATAGAATAATTTTGGATAGCATAAAATTGCATAAAATTTGAGATATTTTAAATAGTACAAAGTTGCATAAAGCCTACGTAGCATGATACTATATGTACAGTCTGTATTTTCCTTTCTTAAGCGACTATCAAAGGAAAAAGTTTGAACGATAAAGTTGGTCGTGAAACGATCGAATAATTTCTGCAAATAGAATACATAAGAAAAATTGCCACTTTCGATTACAGCGACTCACAACGTACGGATTGCTCCAACCAATCGTAAAACTGCTGGTTGAAGGCATCCAGTTCCTTCTTAGCTTTCGTCTTCGAGGTGATGCACTTTACACTGGCTATGTAATATTTAACCAACGCAAAAGCAGAGCGTTCGCTACATAAAGGCTGCAAGTTGTCCCTCTTGAATGGTAACGCGATGCTGTAGGAAAAATTCTGTTTTAACCTTTACACGCGCGTTTCCACGATGAAACGAGAATAGTTTCGTGTGATCGATACCTATTTGGTTGCATGTCGTCGTCCAGGAAAGGAAGAGGGATGATAATAGGTTCTTCGTTCGTTGCAGATTCATCTTTGTATCCGTCGAATGATGATCAGGATAGGCAGGGAAAAAGTTTCTTTATGGGTAAGGAAAATTCATCTTATCATAGGTTCGTGACTTACCAGGATTCGTACTTTTCGCTTTGTGCTTTGGTGAAAGCCTCTTTTTCTTTTTGAACGTGAAATGTTCTATTTCGCGTTTCCCGTAGTCACTAGAAGCTGAGAAAGGTAGAAAGATTTTTGAAATTGTCACATCATCTATAGTTCACTATTAATTAATATTTAAATTATTATTAAAATTTAAATTATTAATATTTAAATTAATATTTATTTTAATATTGTTGTTGTCATAGAAAGCACACGTGTAAGAATTTATTATTTGTCTTAGTTGATCATTTTAATCGACGAAAGCAAAACTTAATTCCTGTCAACCATAAGAGACGATATTAACTCCTCCAAATAATAAATCTATTCTTTTTGTTAATGTAAAATTTTAGAAATAAAATAATAATACTTCCTGTTTTTTTGTTAATGTGAATTTTAGGGGTTCTAAAAATTTATATTTATACAAATTATCGTTCGAAGAAAAAAGGAATTAATTTTTTGAATATTAGTGATTGTAATGATGAATGTATGTGATATAATGAACAATGATCGATGTATAATTTTATTTCCTTAAGAATCTTCTACTCTGGAAATAAATTCTAGATCATCCTCAATTCCCACAGATATTCCATCCCCTCATAACCGACGAAATTCATTCCAATTTACTATCAAATAAAACCATCGTTTTTACAATCGACCCCTTCACCTATAGTAAAACTGAATGAATAGGAAGAAAAAGTAGAATATTCTACTAGACCATATATTTGAAGAAATCGAAGAAACTAACGTAACTGTCTTTTTCCTCAAATTATTTAAAAATTATCTCTCGAAGATTAACTTGGTAATGAAAAAAAATTTCCGTTTAGTAAGTTTCTTTTCCAAGAACTACGATTTCAAACACTAGCATAAAATTCCCGTGAATAATTTACTATCTAAAGATAATGACGATGCTCTTACACGCAGGGTAAGTAATAATGCCATCGCACGCCACCGACGATCTTGGCGGCGTGATCACGATCGTTGGAATTTTCGCGTGTCTGATTTCCTTGGATGGGTTGAGCCAACCATCGCCGTTACTTCGTAAGAAGAGCTTCAGTTGCTCGTACAACTCGAATAGCTTCTTCGCGTTGCGATACTTTATGTTTCCCGCGTAATAAGAGTGTCTGGTGATAGGCAGGATGTAAACCTGCAAGTAGCCGCCCATCGTATCCGCCAGAGCTTTCAGCATCAGGTGCTTCGTTTTTCCTATCGACAGCTTACGCACGCTCTCCAGACAAATGTGAAAGTAATCCATCAGCAGAGCGATGTACCGATCGTTCTCACAATTTAGAACTTTCACCTAGGGAATCAGAGACAGGGGAGAGGGAAGAGTGAACGAAACGTGTTTTTCTCTTTTTTTTTCGAGGAATCGATGATGGAACGGTTTTGAGAGCTTTTTTTTTAAGTAGATGGCATGGTAGGTTGTAGGATGAATGTGTAGGACAGTTCAGTGGCATTGATTAATTTATAGCTTTTAATTCTTCTTCGTGATCTCGTTGCGTGTTGTTTCTTACGAGTTGTGAATTAAGTGACGCACGAAAATTATGTCGGAGATTTTGAAAGTGACGAAATCAAATGTGTACGTATTTTTCGTTACTGAGAAAATTATGTTAAGAATTGTGGAAAGCTGAAACTAATGGGGAATGAGTTTGTAGACTAAGATGAAGAAAAAGGTGTTGAAATATATTCGATTGTAATAAATAGACATAAGATCATTGTAAAATAAAGTGAATTGAAGAAAAAGAGAAAATGATTGGAGTTCTTTAAAGGTTATGTTGGTGTTTACCTTTGGCAACAGTTCCTGAAACATGCGTCGACTGTTTAAAATGATAAATTCCTCTGTGGTCCAGCAATGTTTAACAGCGTCATATTTTTCAAACAATACCGTGCCGATATTCTGTTCGTGTTTTAAAGTATTCACACCCATTACCCTAGAATTGTAATTGAAATCGAACAGAACGTGCAGTTTTGGAGGGAATTAAATTTAGATTAGTAGTTAAGTAAAATGATTTTTCTTTCTGTAAGAATTGTGTAATTTCTTTCTTAAATAAAACAGATATGACGTTGGTGACATTTACGATTGTGTACCTTTCTTTCTTAACGAGTGTAATTACCACAAATACCCGAAAGAACCAGAGGAAGCATGATCTCATACTCCAATCGGTAAATTCCGATCAGTACGATTGATCCCTTGAGTAATTCTGGAAAATTTATTCCGATTTTTTAAGTATTCCTTGATCATCATCTCGCCAACGACTATCTCTCGTTTGTTACGCGACTAATTTCACATCGATCGAACGATTCACCAATAATTTTTTTTAAACGTACAAACTTATAAATGTAACTCGGTCGTGAATAGAGAAAATATTCAACTACAGTTTCATTTCCTTTAATCTCTGTTTACAACTAATCTTCAACGTTTACAATAATGAAACGGTCGGTGAAGTATTTTGTACAAAGACGTTTCTCGTCCAGTTTGTTAAACGGAAAAGTGAAAATTATCCTAGGGAAAGGTTCCGTGATCTTTACAATAATAATATGTATTTATTTTACAGAATTCGAATGCTACTTTTAAACAGAATAGAAGATACAACGTGAAATGTTTGTGTCAACGATGTCCATATAATTCTTATTAAAAATCCTCTGAGACTTTGTTCCTGTCGTTGAAATTGTCTTTGTAGGGTTTCGTTTTCTGTGGTTGTTTTACGAGGAGATTGTTTCGGAATGAGGAATTACGTATTCGGCTTCGGCTCTTTCATTTTGCACAAGAACCGCAAATGCAACATCTTCACCTCGTCCTTGTTCAGCTTCACCACTCCCTCTTGATTATCTATGGAGAGTAACGTGCCCACCGCTTCTCTATCCTCGCCGAAAATCACTTTGACCCGATCACCACGCGATGGAACCACTGGTTCTAGCTCCTCGCAAACCAAATTCACCACTCTGTCTTCAACAGGTAGAAAGACTGCGCACATGCCACCCTGTCGACAAAAAAAAAAACAGTAAAATAATGAATTAAACTTTTTATCCAAATAAGAATCACTACAGTTCGTCCAACGAGACGGGACAGTAGATATAAACAAAGTGTCACTGTCAATATTCAAGAGCGAAATGATGCTGATTTTATGGTTCTTATAGCGCCTCAAAAAAATTTCAGACACCTTTTAAAACTGAATAATTTGTAAAGAAGATAATTTTAACGAAGGAAAACTTACTGATATCCCCCGAATAACACCCTGTTGCCCAGCCAATGCAGGATCCTGATGAGAGTCGCGAATTCTAACTTCAATATCCGTGGTATGCCATTCCGTTCCTCCAATGATACCAGACCCGACGCTGGTGTCCAAACCAGCACCTGGTGTTTGCGGATTGTATGGACTACCGGCAACTCCTACAAACAGACAAGAAATAATAATTTAAAATTGGATGATGAAAGAAATTAAGAATAAAAAATATATACCTGGAGTCATAGGACTATAGCCCATAGGTGAAGGCGTAGCAAATGCTCCATGAGGACTAGTAGTGTATCCAGTACCACTTGGAGAAGGAGTAGCGACGTATCCTGCAGGGCTAGGACTCGCGGTGGCACTTCCTGCTGGACTAGGACTTGGCTGATAAGAGCTAAAGCTCTGCTCTGAACCGTACATTGTGCCAGGTGTTTGTGGCGTGAACGGTCCACCAGTGGGAGGATAACCCGGTGCATAACCAGGAGATCCACCTTCTTCCATGCTGTATCCGTCGAAATCGTTCGTTCTCGCAGGAGTATTGGTGACTGCTGGATCCCAGGCACCTGATTGTCCAGGTGTACGTGAACCATCGTGAGATGGTGTCATTGAGCCATAATGAGGTGTACGAGAACCATCTGGGAACATAGAACATGAAAAATTAATGTTTCGTATTTTTTCTTTTTTTTTTTACATTTTTCCCGACGATTTTGCATATTCGAATTTACTCACTTTCGTACATGGGTGTCTGAGAGCCATGCATAGGAGTTTTCGACCCATCCCTGGCGTACATTGGTGTTTGACCACCGACTGCATACGCCGGAGTCCTATTGTAACTGCTAAAACCACCATCCTTCGTTTGTACTGCGACGTTCGCAATGTGGGACCTGTCCACGGAGATGGTCTGACAAGTGGAGTGCAACTCGACGCGAGCAGTCGTTTCTGTAGCATCTTTTACTATTCCGACGTTTCCTTTGTACGGTCCACCGGTTATTTTAATAGTGGTTCCTATTAGTTCTCTATCACCGCGCCTGGCTCCACCTCCGCGACCTCGACCACGTCCACCTCCGCCTCGTCCAAAGCCACCTCTGTAATTGAAGATTATCGATTGTTGCGAATAGAAAATATCGAGGCGAGAAATAAAATTGGAAAGAATTTTACTAACCCACTAGGATGCATTGGCGATGCGATCCTCGGTGACATAAATCCTGCTACTGGCGACATGGTTGATATGTTGGATTTATTTCCGCCAGAAAGTTGTAGATGCCTTGTCTTACAAACGAAAATTCCACCGTTCTCAACGAACACCCTCGAATGTAGGAAAGCAAAACTTCTATATAAATGTTTAATTTCGCCACCTCTTCCAGCATGAGGACCATCCACAACTTCGACAATATCTTTCTTTTGTATAGTGTTCTGTTGAGAATCTAACGCTACCGCGTTTCTGTTCTCGCGTCTTTTCGTTAAACCTTGAGGCCTGGCTTCGATCACCTTCCCGTGCATAGAAAGCACGTGGAAATTTTCGCGTTCAAGACGAACGATAACTCCTACCGTTTGTGCATCAAATTGTACTAAATCGCCCCATTGGAACTGACCTAAACTGTCCACACCGGTTGCCATATCCGAGCAGAGCTGCAAGTCCCTCGGAAGGACTTCGAGTTCGTGCATCGACAGATCGGAGAACAACACTACTCGGTTCTGTTCTACACGAACTATCAAACCAGTGTCACCCTCGTATCTTCCAGCCACAACCTGTAAATTGATCGATAAAATATTTGTTAAATATTCCACAAATATTTTCGTTTTTCTTTTCTCATTCGTTTTATCTTTACCTTAACGTGATCGCCCATCGTAAAATATTTCCGTAACTCGGAGGCTTGAAACTCCAATGCTTCCTTCAACTCCTCGTGTTTCGGCATAACCATAATCATATTTCCATCGATCGACACGATCCTTCCTTGCAAGTTGATCAATTCACCCTCGCACACTTCGACATTGTCTCCTGTGCTAAAGGAATGGGTCACCGCTGAATCCTCTTTGTTGCCAGAAAGTCCAGTTCCTAGACCTCCGCTTAAATCTAATTCGACACCCTCGGGAGCTTCCTCGAACCTTTCCAATTCGGATAAAGTCGGTTTCACACCTTCCGCAATAATTGCACTTGTTGTAAAGTTCTTATACAAAAATCTGAAACATGAAAAATATTCTCATTAGCAATTGAAACATTTGACGATAACCGAACTATCTTGTGGCGAAGCATACCCTTTCCTACTATATCTATTTCCCTCGAAAATCAAAAAGTCGCCGTCACTGGTAACTTCTCCTCCGATAGCTCGAATTGCCTCGGGATCGAACGGCTTAGCTGGTGGTCTTCTCTTCTTTTTCCGTTTTAAGGCTTCAGATTCGCTTTGAGCCGTCCTCAAAGCTCCGCGTGGTCTGGTGTAATCAATTCTCGGCAACAGTTTCAGGTGAACCTGATTCTGTGCCAAGTCAACGTAATCCACCTGAGCGATATCGTCCTTGTAAATTCCTCTCTTCAGTCTAACCCATTGTTTCGCTTTCAACCCCGTTTGTTCCTTGACTACGCGTAACACATCCGTCATTTCCTTGATCGGTACCATCTGCTGTTTCCAGATACCCATTCTCAAATTGCCGACGTTCTCGATAGCAGCTTTTACATGAGGCTGTTTGTACGCTTCTATGTAAATGTAACCCTTCACTCCTTCGGGCGCGACAACGGATTTTATCTGAAGAGGCTCGTCTGATGAAGAGAATTGCACGATTAAAATTTCGATTATTCTCGAAGAAAATTGTGTTAACGGTAATTTTATCGCGTACTCGAGAATTGGTATGTTATGAACTTCCGCATTAACAGAAGTACTGTCGCCTTTTCTTCTCCGATACGGCATTTCACCATCCACAGATTCGGATCTTTCACACCTGGCAGCAAAGTTTGCTGAGTGATTTCGTCGCTCATTTCTTCGCCACCGTCGCCAAAGTGACGAGTAGCGATAGACTCGTCCGCGTACTTCTTCCTCAGATACTCTTCTATCTCATCTTCCTTCTGAGAACTGGGAAATATTTTAAACATTAGGTTGAAAATCGATAATCTCACGATATTTACGAATATTTCAGATAATTACTCCCAAAGATTGGTGCCTCTGCGTCTCCCTTCAATTTCTCTAGCAGTGGGACCTAATTCATCCACCTCATTCCCAACAATACCAATTTCTTGGGCACCTTCTTCCCATTCATCGTCATCTTCAACTTCATCATCCACTTCTGCCTCATCTATGATGAAATCACGGTATTTGTCTTTTTTCTTTTTCTTCCGAGGCCTATCATCATCCTCTTCCTCTTCCTCCTCATCATATTCGCTACTTCCATCCAGATCTTCACCTAAAAGCCAGTAAATCTTAATCACAATGGGAAAAAAAATTATCTTATTTTAATTTGTTATTCCTAGCTGCTTTACCATCTGGTTCCTCTTCAGGCTCCACCAATTCTTCATCTCCAGACCTGGCTTCCTCTGCTTCATCCCCTCTGCCATCCTCTGATCTATAAATTCACGATAAACTCTAATAATCCATGACAAATTATCATTCTTGATAAGTTATCCTATAGATAATATTTTATTCAGTGAGCATAATAATTCAACAAATATGCTATCAATTAGCCAATATATGTACAAATGAGCAGATAAAATGTCACTGATACCATGTTGATATCCTCTTCTTTCGAACAAAACAATTCATATTCGTCCAAGAGTTAATATCGATATTTCGCTATTAATAAAAACGGCGATAACAAACGAATATCTAGTGTAAAGTCAATCACCTTAGAATTCATTGCTTTTTCTGTAAACTACTCTACCGAAGCATGCTGATGAGATTCGATAACACATGTACATCGTTGTTTCTCATACGGAGCTGGTGAAATTGTAAAATACGTGGAAAGTAAACGTTGCTTACCCAGACGCTGAACGAGATCGCGAACGCGATCTGGATGGGCTTCTAGACCGCGATCTAGAGGGACTTCTGCTGCGAGAAACGCTGCGCGATCTTTCTCCGACGCTGCCACCATCGCTGCCAGCACCAGATTTTACGGAACGATTCTCGTCTTGGTCACTTTCGCTTCCGCCACCGCCATGCTCGCTCTCGTTGTCGGACAAATTACTTGCCTCCGAGTCCGACATATTGCTCCTAGCGGTTGGAAAACGACGAAACAATTCAGAAACAGGCAAAAGAAAAATCACCGTAGACGTGTTTATTACGCTAACGAATAAGGTTATTCCGCGAACGACGCCCCCTATGCACCGAAAGTGCAACGAGGAATTACAGTTGACGACGTTATGTTGGTATAGTAAAACAGATTATTGATCGATCGTAGTTTGAAAAATTAACACTAGGTTTACGGGCTAGATTTCTCGAGTGAACGAGGAACCGAATTTTTCCTTCGAGAAATCGATTTATTAGAGACAATTTAATTGTATATTGTTAATTTACGAACTCGAATATATTTTTGTGCTATTTCGTTGATAAGAGTGAGGAAACGTTGCTGGAATATAGTAGGAATTGTTTCTGTAATTTCGCGTCGTATAATCTTGAAGAAATGCGTTAAATTGACACTTCCCGTAAATGTAGCTAGTCTGTGAAAATTAGATAAAGTTTACGTTAAAGTAATTGTAAACCCTTTCTATTTACTTAAGGAATAAAGAATAAATATTCGCTAAATAAAGTTAAACATTTCTCTCTTTGCATTATGTTTAACTAGCGAAAAGAAGAGACGGATTTATTTCTCTTTTAATTTTATGTGGATAATGTATATGTCTTATTTAATTATATCACAGAAGTATAAAAGTACAGAATATACCAATTATCTTATGGAATTCTGTGCCTCACTTACTGGAATAACGACCGTGTAAAAAAAAAATATTGGAAGTCACGTTTTCTTTGATTTAGAGTGGTAAATTCAATTCATCAAAGATTGATCATATTGGTAATTAGTCTATTTATTATTTATTTTCAATCCATGATCACTGTTTGCCCTGATTTTTAATTGTTAAAGCTTCAAATTTAATGTAAATGTAAAAGCATAATTTTAATTAATAAACAAGCATTGATTAAACATTTAATTCGAATAAAAATTCGTAAAATATAATAATTATTCACCGTAATAGTTTTACCTTCACTATGGCTATTTTCACTAGATGACCACAGGTCATCATTTTTAATCGTTACGAGCTATAAATTTAGTACAAACAAAAGAAAATAAATAATATAAATTATTTCGCGGTATAATAACAAAGGAACGTTGAATAAACTTTTGTTTTATGTATAAAAATAATTGTTCAATATAATAATTTTACCTACGCTATGGCTATTTTCACTGGATGACCACAGGTCATCGTTTTTAATCATTACGTACTTATAGTGTCACTGTTAGAGACCAAGAACATTAAAACAGAGTCTTTTTTATTGAAGAAAGTTATAAAAATGTATAAACAATGTTGTGACAAATTGTAATAAATATAATTTAGCATAAATGAATAATAAAATTATAAAAATTAAGAAATGACAAGGTATTTCAACATGGAACGTGAAATTCTTCAAGTTCATCCGTCCTTAATCACAACTATCGGTTGAGGACACAATCAGCGTATTAGGACTCCTGTAACCTTCCGGGAATTCATTTGTGTTTCGGGCGTCGACTTAGACAGGTGTTTTAAATTTTACCTGGAGGCTTCTGAGATCTGAATAGGGTGGCCCAGGGCTACTAGCTAGCCTATGTCCATCGTGTACACACTCTGCCTTCCTATTAAACTTAAACTAAACTATAATAATAGTCTAGAGTCATTTCCATAAATTAATATTTATTTAAAGAACTTTTCTTTTATATTTTTACAATAAAATCACGATTCTTAACTATTCCTATATATTATAAATATTCTGTTTTGACTTGGAGTCAAAGAAATTTTTATTTAAATTTGAATTCATTTCGAAATTGTTACAATATTTTGTACAATTATTCAACGAATTAATAATTGTACCTGATAATCCCTTTTCCGTCTCAGTTTAGTTTTCAGTTTAATATTTAATCAAAATCGAAGTTTTTCTATTAATGGATAATGGAACAGTGATAATTTGGATTCGGGCCTGAGGTACTTTGGCATGATCCTGACATAAGCACCCCAGGCCCGTAACTAGCATCCCCGGGGCCCTGCGCTAAAAATAAATTTTTTTTTTTTTGCCCGGGGCCCCCGGGACGCTTGGCATAGTCCTGACCTAGGCACCCCAGGCCCGTAACTAGCATCCCCGGGGCCCTGCGCTAAAAATAATTTTTTTTTTTTTTTTGCCCGGGGCCCCCGGGACGCTTGGCATAGTCCTGACCTAGGCACCCCAGGCCCGTAACTAGCATCCCCGGGGCCCTGCGCTAAAAATAAAATTTTTTTTTTTTGCCCGGGGTCCCCGGGACGCTTGGCATAGTCCTGACCTAGGCACCCCAGGCCCGTAACTAGCATCCCCGGGGCCCCGGGCAAAAAAAAAAAAAAATTTATTTTTAGCGCAGGGCCCCGGGGATGCTAGTTACGGGCCTGGGGTGCCTAGGTCAGGACTATGCCAAGCGTCCCGGGGGCCCCGGGCAAAAAAAAAAAAAATTTATTTTTAGCGCAGGGCCCCGGGGATGCTAGTTACGGGCCTGGGGTGCCTAGGTCAGGACTATGCCAAGCGTCCCGGGGGCCCCGGGCAAAAAAAAAAAAAAAAAATTTTATTTTTACCGCAGGGCCCCGGGGATGCTAGTTACGGGCCTGGGGTGCCTAGGTCAGGACTATGCCAAGCGTCCCGGGGGCCCCGGGCAAAAAAAAAAAAAAATTTTATTTTTAGCGCAGGGCCCCGGGGATGCTAGTTACGGGCCTGGGGTGCCTAGGTCAGGACTATGCCAAGCGTCCCGGGGGCCCCGGGCAAAAAAAAAAAAAAAAAATTTATTTTTAGCGCAGGGCCCCGGGGATGCTAGTTACGGGCCTGGGGTGCCTAGGTCAGGACTATGCCAAGCGTCCCGGGGGCCCCGGGCAAAAAAAAAAAAAAAAAAATTTATTTTTAGCGCAGGGCCCCGGGGATGCTAGTTACGGGCCTGGGGTGCCTAGGTCAGGACTATGCCAAGCGTCCCGGGGGCCCCGGGCAAAAAAAAAAATTTTATTTTTAGCGCAGGGCCCCGGGGATGCTAGTTACGGGCCTGGGGTGCCTAGGTCAGGACTATGCCAAGCGTCCCGGGGGCCCCGGGCAAAAAAAAAAAAAAAATTTATTTTTAGCGCAGGGCCCCGGGGATGCTAGTTACGGGCCTGGGGTGCCTAGGTCAGGACTATGCCAAGCGTCCCGGGGGCCCCGGGCAAAAAAAAAAAAAAAAAATTTATTTTTAGCGCAGGGCCCCGGAGACGCTAGGTACGAAAATGTTGAGAACCTATTTTTCGTCGACCGTGAAAGAGTGTAACAGTATCATCAAAGTCTACTAAACATAATTTTTTTAATCCGGAGCCCAGGAAAAACTAGGGCCGGCCGTGGGTGCTAAGCCACGCCCCCTCGGGACTTAGCCCCCCCCGGGGAGTTAACCCCGCCCCTTGGGTAGTATAAAATAAGTTAGATATAGAATTAATGATATAATAATTTACTTCTTAATATAGAATAAGGTAGAAAATAATTTATTTCCCAAGATATACTAAGTTAACATAAGATTTTAAAAACTAATTTTCTCATCCTCCAATTGACAGCGTGGGATGCGTGCTTTTATTATTCATCAGATAGAATAAGTAACTCTAACATAGAAAATTATACGAAATATTATGCGCGCTTTCTTACAGAGATACGTGACTCATCCGTAGCAAATTAAATAAAATATCTACTTCCTTTCTCACTTTCTTCTGAGAGAGTATGTTGAATTTTTCGAATCTTCGAATCAGCATTGTTATTGAAAATAAAATATAAATCCCCTCCTATATCATGCACCGCGGACTATCATATTTTAAAGACACGAATTTTTCCATTTCCCTGGCTACGAATGAGAAATGCGTATCTCTGAATGTAGAAAGATGCCAGTAGGGCATGTGCTTTTGTTGGGTCCCTAGCGTAGTCACCTCCACGTGGTGGGACCTGGTAATTGGTATCGTTTTCCAAAAGAAAATTGTAATTTGGAAGGCGATACCAAGCTAAGGACTACGCATATCTGCAGTTTACACCTGCAGGTATACTTTACTACAATAACACATCGAGATGATTTTCCTTTAATCTACTTTGCATGTAACACCGTGACAATCGATTAAAATATTTTTCACCAGTTTATAGAAATTTTAAATTTCAAATTTAAAAAATTTATTTAAAAAATTCATTCAAATCCGTGAGTTACGATTTGCGGTGTTCCTTTGTTAGTACTTTGCCTGTAATATTGTTTATGACAACCAAATAAAATATCTTTCAGCAGCAAATTAATTTGATATTAACCCCATAACATATGATTCCCGAACTATACATCTGAGCATCAGCTACTTATGGTTTGCGGTACAATTTCAAATATGTTATTAATATATTATCGATTAATTGCGATTGACAATTCTCGGTCTTACAAATTAACAGAGAAGTTAGAATTAAAATTAACGTTTGTTACTAATATGACTAGTTTTGTCGAATTTCAGCCGGAATGTGTGTAACACGTTCTAACTCGTTGTTATGGGGTTAATTCCTATCACTAATAGCACAGTGATAAAATAGTAGAAAATATAACAGGGTTTTAGATCCTCGAGTGTATGCGGCAACAAAATGCGTTAATGATCTACTTTACACACCCATATCTCGCTGTACGGCTTTTTATACGGCATTTCATTATAATGGCTTTTTTAATTATGGCACTTTTTCGATTTACGACACACAATGTTTTGTTGTACGGTAAAAAAATGCTGTAAATTGAATTTGTATGGGTTTGTATCAAAATAATTGATTCGTTATATGGCTTTTCGCTTTACTGCCAACTTTTCCAGAACGTATCTAGGCTGTAAAGCGAAGTATGGGTATACTCTGTTTGTGATTATATCATTCAGGATTCAGTATATTTCACTCATCGCCTAGGCGATAAATAAACAGGAATTGCTATCGATCTAGTCGAGCATTGTTAACCTGAAATTCCAAGAACAGTTTTCCTCTCTAAACGAAAGAAACTTGTTTCGCATTATGTCCGATTTAGCGAAGGATTTGTTAACGCGATATTACGGATTTGGTGCGGAGTTGAGCGGCAAGAGATTTCTGTCGATTCATCAGAGCGTCGAAGACTCGAAGAACGAAGAAGAGAAACAGATTACCGAGCTAACAACTTGCTTAACCACTGACGAGGAAAATCTCTCTAACGAAGATTCTCAGGTTTTTATTCACTTTATCGTACGACTTACGAAAGAATTTTTTAACTGTTTCATTATTCTAAATTTAGTTTACCCTTGTGTAATGTTAGTTTGTAATTACTGACAGAAAGATATCGATGATAGTCTGAAACTTAGCGCGGTAAGCGAATCGTATAGGCAACCATCGAGAGTCTTGGATGAATTAGAGGATACGTACAATCCCGATGAAACTTTCGACGTATTTAATATCGATCTCGGACCAAATATTCTGTGTGACATTTTCGAGCATGCGACATCTACGCCACGTGACAAACCATTGAATGATGTTTCGATAGATTGCACTAAAATCGTCGAAAATCCAGGTAATCGATGAAAATGTTCCTTCCGTTGCAAGATTAAATTTTTAAACAATTTTAACACCTTACCGACCTTTCTGTTGCCAGCACGACAGATTAATTAACACATTAACGTTCGGTAACATAAAAATATGGTTTCAAGCATTATGCATAAATATGTGTTACAATATATATGCTAAAGATGATATTGCTCATCGACTAAACTAATATTACATATAAATTTTTATTTGAAAGTCCTCTATCTTGAATTCAAACTGAAGTTAGAATAAAAATACAAATTTGATTATAATACCTCTTTTGTCATACCTTGACCATAATCTGCACGAGTGAGACTCGTTATACAGCAAGGGGTTAACGTTCCATGACAAGAGAAAGTGAACAACATGGTAAGGCCTCTCACGAAACGTAATAGAAAATTTTTAGAGCTCTAAGAATAAACGCGATAGGCAAAACCGAACCAATATTGAATTGTAAGACGGTTGGGAAAGTGTTAAAATGAAAAAAATACCTAATGTATATTTTAAAAAATTAGCATCAACTTCTCAATTGTAGAAATCGAAATAAACGACGCGAACGACACGACCGAAAACGATGGAAACCTAGCGTTTATCGAGGACACGTTTCCGGATAATATCTCGGATGTTTCTTCCACGACGTTAAAAAATTCCCCAAAATCTTCGAAAAGTAGCGTACATTTGACGTCAGTGGTGCCCAGAAGACAGCCATTATGCAACGACACGTTCGCAGACTTTTCCAATACCGACATAAAACAATTCCCTTATAACGTATTGAATTATTTCCCACATTTAAGGGTATATTGCTTTTTCAAGTAATTGCAATGGAATATTTGCAGAATTCATACAGGTCTTTCAACCGTAACTTCACGCCTTAAATACGTTCTATCCTTTTTTTTCTTCTCATTTTTAGATGTTATACTTGTCGAACAACAATTTGACCGAACTTCCCGACGAAGTTTTCACTTATTTAAGATACTTAGAATGGCTGGATGTTAGAAATAATAAACTCTCTTCGTTACCAGTCACTATCAAGTGGCATGGATTCTTAGAAACGATTTTACTTCAAGGGAATAACGTGGAACATTTACCATTGGAACTTTGTGAGCTATAACTAAAAATTTGTTCCTCTGTTATCGTACTTTTTCATATTTCTAACATTTAAAGTTACTAATACAACAATTGAATGAATAATTTATTTTTTGTACATAATTATCGTGATTTTAATATGGTCATTTTGATCAAGTTAATGTTTCCTGCGGAAATTAAAGTGACGTACAATAAGGAGTTTAGTCTCGTTACGTTTTAGGCACATTGCCAAATCTAAGAACTCTTCAGGTGACACAGAATCCACTTGTCACGCCGCCGAAAGATATCGTGGCTTCCGGTTGCTCGGCGATTTTGGAATTCCTGCGATTCCACTGGAATAACGTTCATCCCGAGGAACAAATACAATCGAAAGAAAGTTAGTTCCTATATTAAACGAATTTTTAATTTAGCTACCTGTTAAAATTCCGATAAAATAAGGGAATACGTGAATTCATACATAAATGATGTTTATTTTTCTCTTTTTAATATACACATATTCGTAGATACATCCAAGTAAGAAACTATTAATTAATTCCAGATAAAATTGAGCCGAAATTGTCGACGATTCTTTGTTACCAATCTCCGCGTAAGGATAAAAAAAGGATTACGCAGCTGAAAGATGCTATTCGTAATAAAAATGCATCGATAAGGGAGAGACGGAAGTCTTATAAACCCAGTAACAGGTACTGCAACGAAAAAACGAAAATTTTCAGCAGTGTCAGTTCTAACATCCTTTGTGATTCCTGTTTGCAAAAAATCACTGTTCCCAAAATTAATAAAAAATTAGAAAATACACGGAAAACGATAAAATGCAGTTTTTCTAATATTTCAAATAGTTTTAATCACAGTGAAAGTAATTATATCGACAACGAGATCGACGAAATGAACGATAAAATTTTGCGTCTAATGGGACCATCCCCGAGGTCCCTCTATGTCAGGAAAAATGTGAAAATTTTGAGAACCTATCGTTCGTCGACCGAGAAAGAGTGTAAAACTATTAACAAAGTCGCGCAGTTTGTTCCTGTAAATATAAAAGATCCTATATCATTAAAGGAGAACAATGCAGGATATAAAAATGACGTGAAAAATGTCGAACGTTGTTTCGATATTGTTACGAAAGATGCAAAAAGATTTCTGTTGAATCCGATGAGATTGGACGATTCAAATTTCATGTTATCATGTTTGGAAAATTATCTAGGATTAAGTAAATAGTATATAAAAAAACTCAGTGTATATAAATATACTCGAAATAAGTTTGTTAGTTATAGTTGTAAATGAGAATAGAGACTATTAGATAATAATTGATTGTATTTTAACAATAATAAAGGAAAATTAATATAAAAATTCCAAAATTATCCTAACATTTATAAAGAATTCTGTGATTCCTTCAGGTGTGAGAATAAAGGTGCGAACAATTTAATGGAACATCGTATGTTGTGGTTTTCCAAACTAAAAGAACTGTTCTCCAAAGAAAACGCAGTACTTCAGAAAATCAAGTAAACTTTTCTATTGTTTGCTGTTCCATTAAATCACGCTGAAATCAATTTATTTACCAATTCGATTATCGTACAGAGATGAGAACGTTCTGAAAGACTGGAGACGAGACAAAAGAAGTTACAGCAAAGCCATGGAAAAAGCGTTGAAAAGAAACGAAGGTAGATTTAGCAAAGTGTGTCACGTTTATCTGATTATTAAAGAAAATGTTCATTTAAACAGACGACATTCCGTTTGGATTCGATTTCGAGGATTACGCTTTAATATTTAAGCAAAGTTCGAAACCGGTAAGATTTTTTAACGTTTTTCAAAAGTTTTGCGAAAAATTTCACCGACAGTTGAAATTACAGAGAAATTTAGGATCGAGGAGAAAAGGCAAAGAAAAATTCACACCACCAACGTAAGTGAGAAAATTCTGAACAGTTCGAATTAAAACGTTTCTACACAATAATAATAATAATAATAATAATAATAAAAATGTATAAAAATGTAACATATCGTAGGGACATCAACGGAAAGATCAACGAACTGTTAGAATCTTTAAATAAACTTGAAATAAATACTACAAACGAGGTGACACCGAGAACGAAACAAAGTTTGTACAAAGACGAGATAGAAAAGGTACTCGACGAGCTCGTATGATTTTCCATACGGAAAAGAAAAGGATAGATCTTGTAAATGGTACTGATCTTTATGCATTTTCCTTGAAATTCCAGATATTACAATACCAAAGTGATATTCAACATTTGCGAAGATACAACGACGTCGCAATGGTACCTTTGAAAAATTAAAACAGACTGCTAACGATTCCGGCAAAAATCCATCGATCGCGACATCATTCGAACACGATCGACGGTGATCTCGACTACACCAAGAATATATATCAGTCTTGACATGTTTATTTAAATAAATCAGTAGTAATCACAATCACATATCGTTTCGGTAGTGTTAATTACACGTACGCTGCTTACAAATACACGACGAGACAACTGGAAATATTATTGTACGCACGTTTCTTTTTTTTTCTTTTCTCTCATTGTTTAAAGAACATCCAAAGAGTTGGGATACAAAATGTATACACATACATTGAGATTATGCTATAGAAAATATCGTAATCTTAAAGGAAAAAAAAAAATTCCTATTTAATAGAATAACGAATATTTTACGAACGCATAGATTTTTTTAGAAATGATTCTGAACGAATCGTAAAGTAACTCTGTGTAAAAATATAAATAAAAAAAGACAATGAAGATACAAAGGATCTTTTTCTTTTTTTTTTCTTTTCTCTACTTTCCAGTCTTCCCGTCAACGTAATTCTTCCTCTCGTTTCTGTCGCTCGATCGCCGCGAAAACGCGCGACGAGTATAAAAATCCTACAAAGTGATGATAATTCCGAGTTTAAAATAGATTTCGTAGTTACGCGAACGATTTTTCGCAGGCGATCAAATCTCTTTCCGTTTTCTTTCTTTCTTTTTTTGTACATGGCACCGCATCTCTCAAATCCTAGTACGATTCTTGTGTCCACTCGATCGGATTCGGAAAAAATGACACCTTACACGTCGCGATACAACCATTTCATATAGTAGTACCTATGATCGATAGTAATTATAAGGCAATTATCTAAGATCTCCAAGTTTATTTGAATTCTTTCCTCTGTGTGTGTGTGTTTGTGTCTCTCTTATTTCGTTAATTACTTTCTATCTTGGCTCTGTACATTTGATACACCGACGCATACGATGCGGTACGAACAACTAGCTTGTCGATACCTAACCTATAACCAGCGATGTAACGCTTCAAAGTGTTACGGTAAAGTTTTACGTTAACGTTGCATACATTTTATCTGCGCTTTCTCTCTCGGAAACGTAAATAAATTTCGCGCGTTTTTACGATCGATCTCAAAAACTTATTATCGTTAATAAAAGTGAACAATTGTACAAAACCACGTACATGTTATTCGGTGTCCTCGTAGAGATGAGATTAGAATAGAAATAGTTGCTTTTCAGTATGTATTAATCGTTAATGAAAATCGATATTTTTTTAAAACAATTCTATGAATATATCACATTCCGTACGTAATACATACAAACTGATCGTCACGTACGTACGATAGAGCCAATTAAAAGTCGCTAATAATACCGATATTTCTGCTTGACCAAGAGCAACGTGTTAATTAGGACGATATGCTAAACATAAAAAGGCCTTACAATAGGCATATTAAATATCGATTATGTACACATTTCGAAGTGAACATTTTTTCTTCTTTCTTTTTTTTCCTTTTTCTTCGCTACCGAGCAGTACCTATGGATTAGGTGGTTTTCTTAGAAAGGCGGATACGACGTTTAAAACTAGACCTTGTGTTCATTGCGTTAATTTTTCTCTTCGTGGTGTTTCAGCAAAAAAGTGTCTTAAACGGTGGAAGTTATTTCCCCTCTCTCCTCCTTCGGATCGCGATTTCCCTTCCGCCGTTTAAGATCGTGCTCCTTTCCGATAAGAAAATATCTTTCGATGGGTTAAAAAGCTTCGACTAATTCATCAACTGTGAACACACATACTGGCATTTCCTTGTTTCACCGCGTACATCATTCAAACATGTTATATACAACCTTCGATTTCTTTTTTTTTTTTTTTTTTTTAAGAAAATTCCCTATTTAATCATACATACCGGATATACTGAAATCCCATAGCATTGTACATACAAACACAAGTTATTCTCTAAAATTAACAAATCCTCCGTTTCTGTCTCAGTTCTTAGTTCACTCTATTTAATCGTTACTATTGCACGTTTTGCACTTTTTCTTCTGTATTTTCTTTTTTTTTTCGCTCTTAACATCACTGCAACTTAATTCATGCCGTATATACATCATATGCATATCTATATTTATAATATATACTGTTAAACACATCTGGGTGATTTCCTTTTTTTTTTCGTTTTGTTGTTTACAGTTTAAGAAGGCAGATATCTTGTAGGACAGTTTTCAGAAAGAAAGTAAGAGTCATCATCGATGATCGTATAATGTAAAACCTGCCTGTGTATTTTTCTTCTCCTCTATTCATCAAATAATGTTAATTTCTTCGGATGAATCAATCCTCTGTCCGTTGTACAAGAGATACAACGATAGACAGGAAGTTTCACCGGACTGTTTCAGAAATAAATATGCTTCTACGCTATCGAAAATTTCCGCTTCTAAATCGTAGAAGCCTTCTTCGAGGATGGTCCAAGCAGATACACTTTATTCACAAATATCACTGGCGTACTAACTCTTTGTTAGAAACTTCTACACATAGTTTTGACTCCGGGATGTTCCTCGTGCGCCAAATTTAAGTCGACGAAGCCTAATTTACTATAAAACTCGTGGGATTCCTTGTCTGTGTTCGACATAGTAGTATGTACACCAAAGGAACCTGAACAAAAGTTTTTTTTTTTAATATACAAATTAATTTTAAAAATTTTCAAATTTCATCGAAAAGTATATTTACCATTTGCTCTTAGAGCAGCAAGCATACACGTAATTAATCTTTTAGGGACAGATTGATCCGTGACGCTTGGCAATATAGCACACAACAGCTTCGACGGATGTTGCCTACACAATTGTTCCGACACATCCGGAACAAAAGAGTGGAAATACCGTATGGCATCCTAAAAATGCACAAATTAAATATCGCAAATATTTAAGCAATTATTAGAGATCGGTTAGAAGTAAATACTTGAACATCTTGTGGTAATTCATTGATATTGTCCTCCAATGGATATTTCATCCTCAACTCGGGTATCCAAGACACAGCTAACTTCTGATTATAAGACTTTACATTTAAGGCAGCCAATGCGTAACCTACTATACCGCTCTCGTCTTCGACGACCATGCACAGTTCTGGGCTCAATGTTAAGAAACCTCCGACAAATCTATAATTCGAAAATTCGATATCTCAAAAGCCTGCTTATGTTGAAGATGCGTTTACTTTTTATCTTGCTGCTTGATTTATATTCTCTTTACCGATCTGCCACTGCAGAAGATGTCACGCAGCCGGATATCTTATTGCATACAGCATAAACAGAATCTTCATCAGTCACTAAGTAAGGCCTTATCGTATAGATTTTACTACTGGGCACTTCTGGTGCTTTGTAAACGAACAAGTCATTACCACTGTCCACTGGAATTAATCTCTGCAAAAGAAAAAAAAACCTTTATCTTTGTTTTCCTAATAATTAAAAATAAAACGTACCTGAAGATCAGCTGTAAGACCTCCACGGAATACCCATGGTTCTTGATCTCCGCTCATAAAAGTTTCTTTCCAGCCATTCGAGAACCCTATCCCAAGACACATTATATAGCCTTAATAAAGCAGTGAAATATGAAGGTTTGTGTACGCGCGTATTTATGCAGTTTGTAAAAATTTATGAAATGGCTTCCACTGCTCTGAACACTAATTTTACTTAAAATTTGTAACATGCATAAGTAGACTTCGATCAATGACGCTTTAGGTTTCCTTATCTCGTCTGTACTATCGTGTCCTTTGCATTAGTTATGAAAGTTCGCGAGAATCGTATTGCGAGATAAAGAAATTCATCAATCGAAAAGAAACTGCGGTGCACCATTTCGTTGACGAATAAAATCATATTTAACTTGATCGTGATTAAAATTTTCGGATGGTGAAAATTTCAGAATAAAACGGAAGAAATTCGTATAAAACATTCTGAGAAACAAACTTCGTTAAAGGCTGATCAATTTGTCAACGTGTTGTTGAAAGATAATTTAACGATATTTTAAAGTCAAATCAATCATATAACAAACGTAAAACGTAACAACAGAAATTGTTTGTTTTTCTTTCTCTTCTTTTTTTTTTTTATAAAGAATGTTGCACCAAAGTTCGCGCAGCGATGATTTCCTGAGTTTTAATGGAAAGGAAGATGGGATTGGTGGAATGGTAATCCAGTTTGCCAAAATGCGCCTGAAATAAAACTCCTATTACTCCTGAAAAGAATACAGTTTCTGGAACTAAAAGAAATTAGTACAGGCAAGTTGGCAAAAGGAGGATATTCTACTGGTCATTCACAATTCACGAAAGGAGCCTTCGACGATTCATACTTAAGAAATAATAATAAACACCATAAGAAACATCGAGAAATAAACGAAAATGTGTAGAAAATACAACTTTCGTTTGGTTGTGTTTAACCAGTATAGTACTCAGGAAAAGCTCTGAACATTTTATATAATTGTTCCTAACATTGCCAATTTTGTAGAAATTTCAAATGGACTTACTTTGCGTGCAAAAATTTTTATCACAGAGAACACATTGAAATGCTACTTTCAAAAATGAAATTCGTCTTAATACAACGGTACAAAGTATATACAAATTATGTATATCTTTGAAGAACAATTAATTTAGAAATGAACTGTACTTAAATGATTAAACCAAATACAGTGATAAAGATAAATTCTGAAAAAACATAAAAGAAATTAAGTTAAGTTTACAAAACGATATATATACACAGGAAGAAAGTTTCAGTGCACGTGTTTCTTGAGAATTTTTGCAAAATAAAAAAGTATGTCCATCTTGTGTGAAACTATATTAAGTACTAGAGGTATTTCTGTTGAATAACATATAGATCCTTCGAGACATCAGAACGCTGCTTCTACGCGCAAATTTCTTGCTTTACATTAATTATAATAATGGTTCTTTGGCAAAGCTTCAAACGCAAATTGAAATTCTGCATAGTTCTCGTCTGGTTTGAAGCTTTGCTGGTCGCGCGCTTATTGTTGGATTACTCAGAATGGTGAATCGCATACATGTGTAGCTTCCCTGGGTAAACGTTGTCATCGTCGACGGGTATCTGCCAAACGCTATCAACAAGACAAAAAACACAGAAGTGCACGTTAGTCAGTGAATTGAAGCTGTACCGTTCCTCATACACTTATACTGCTGGCAGAAATTATTCACTGCAAGCATCGACTTTCCTTGCATCGTACATCTTCTTCTTTTATGCTACATTGTCAAATTAAAACATAACAGTTGCGAACGTATATGTTAAGTGTATCAGTAGCAACGAATAGATTTCTGCCAAACATTATCTGTGAAAGAAAGTCAGCCAAATATGTTAATAGCTGGCACAAGGTTATTTAAAAACACGGTATTTGTTCAGGTCCACATTGATGCTGTTAAATTGTTTCCCAAAGAGAGTGTTTGCTATGGAAAATCCTTCCGCCGTACATTGCGCTAGAAAGTCACATCAATTCCCTTTATTCTCATGATTTATTTTTACACATGATAATGTATATACAGTAACTGATGTACAATTTGGTTTAAAAGTGAAATAAAAATGATCACGGAAAAAATGAGAAATTCTGTGACATTCTTTACTCACTAACAGAACCATAAATATAGGAAGCCGTTAGTCGACAAATAAGAAAATCATTTTACGTAAAATGTCTGTATGCAGCAGTTGAAAAGTAAAAAAACAAAGTTCACTCAGATTCACGTTTTAAATGCTGAATAACTCAAGTTTTGTGTTTCAGTTTTGTATACAGGATAATGTTCAGTGCAACTGTATAATGCAGTTGTGGTTATTGTATCTCTAGAAGATATGGTTTGTATCAAGTAGAAAGAGTAAGTTTAAGTTATACAATTTAAATTGTTCTGATTTTGACTCACGGCAACCCTGTTTGTTTGTTTACGCGCGCCTTTATAGTACATTTGGTTCTAAAGCGCAGAAACAAATGTACAGATGTAATTTCACAGATATGCGATCCGTGAAACACATCGATTCCAATTGCTACCGATGTATGTGCACATCCTGATTGTTCAAAAAGTAATCAAATTATCGAGATCATTATTTTTTTCTTAAAGAAATTAGCGAAATCTTCGAACTAATTTCTTCATAAATTTTGTTAAATTTTGTTTTAATTGTTTCGTTGTCATTCTCGTTAAAAATATATATAAATATATATTCGTGAAATATTTGTTCAATTAAAGAGAATGAAAAATTATTTTCATTTTCTGATAGTTAAATTAACAGATTATAGATAATTTCGATTAATTTGAAAACGAATGATTTAAACATCGGTAACTTATAGAATCAGGTGTTTATGTCTTTTGCGTGTTTTATGATTGTATAGATTATGTCATTTTACAAGGAAGCACAGTGTGATATATAACATGAACTATTAATATTGGAAGATTTCGAAAATATACTCTAAGAACAGTAAGGTTGGAGTAATGCTTAAATAAATACGTGTAAGGTTTTCTTTTAGTGTATTAAAGGTAGCTCCAAATTCTACGAAATTATACACGTTTATTAGTTGCGAAACTCGTAGTTTAATTAATGAAAAAGAAAAGGACACATCTTTCTTGTAAAAAGACAGAATAAGTGAGTTAAAAAAAAAGAAACGGATAGAACATTACACTTACCAATACTCGAGACACTTTTGTTCTGAAATATAAGTATAGGTAATAAATTATAGTACTTTTGAGAAAAATTACTAACAGCACTCATCTGTAGCACGACAAATACGTAACTTTCTACTAGTCGCGGTATAACACGAAAATCAAATAGAAAATAAAATTTAGCAGCGTTTTATATATGTTTTGTATGTTTGTACTTTTGTGATAGAAGATATTCTTTCTGTTCCAATCATTGTACCAGCATACTAGCAATTTGAATGAACTTTCTTTCTATGTTTTAACATTACTATTCTTATAATGTTACCATTGAGAGAATGATGGAAGGATTGAAAAATATTTAAACGATATTAAAAGTGAGACAGTAAATTCAAATACTTTTTATACTATTTTCTACTTCGTTTCGAGCATCTTTTACTTAATTGTTGTTTCGATACACATCGAAACATAACGAGATAATAGTGATGAATATCTTGAATTCATTACGAACATAAAATGCAACTTACCCAACCATTTCACGTAACTGTTTAAGAGGGACACGACTCCTCGCATGTCCCAGACATACGAATACAGATCATATAGTAACTCACGATTATTACAGTACGTAAGTCGCTGAAATAATCTGTTTACTGCGTTACACATATCATTTAACTTAGCCGCCCGCGTGTGCCATTCTTCGATCTAAAATTATATTTAAAATATTACTTAAATGTACAATTTATTTGCAGTATGTTAAGAAAAAGCACATACATCAGACTGGGACGCAGTTTCGTCCTCTTTCGATTTTCTCATGACGACGTGGGCGTTACTTTTCAGCCAATTAAACTCCTGTAACAGTTGAATACCTTGACCACCATGTTCGAATGGTAAATAAAAAAGATCGCACAATAACGACAGATCCTCTTGCGTTAATCGCTTATCAGCGTCGATCGATTCTTGATCTACGTTATCGCCACTATCATGATTTTCGCTGTAATTTTCAACTATCATTTGAGTGCCGTTTACTACAGGAGAAGTGCCATCTACTTCCACTTGCATACTACCGGAGGCTTCGCTACACGTCTGCGAAAGGGAAATGAAAAATTTACATAAATTTCACAGATTTCGTTATCAACCAGAATTTCGGATAACTTACAGAAGTATTCTCTACCATAGCATCATCTTCCGATTGAATTTTAACCGCGTGCGCTGGGGAATTATTAGGTGTTGTGTTACAATCCATCGGTTCCATGGACGATAAAGCATTTGAACTTGGTATACTTTCGACGTTAGTAGAAATCGATGGGATAATAGGTTCGCTGACAACAGTTGTCTCAGAGACCAAAGAATTCATGACCGGACCAGTCGGAGGCTGTATATAACTCTCGCTGGTTGTCACAGTTGAGCAAACTTCAGCTAATGCTTGAAGATGATTCGAAGTGCTTACTGGTGTAGGCGTCGCCGGAACGGTGGTTGTCGTTGTCGTCGATGTAAGACTCATACATGTATTTACAGAGGGAATTATTGGAATCGGTACCGTTGGAGCGACACATGGCTGTGGTTTCGCTATAACACCCCATGCATTTCGCTTTTTGTCAAATTCTACTAACCAGTCGATAATCGCGTTTTTTAAAGCATGCCGAGGATGATATATATTCGGAGACATTGTCGAAGGAACATCCTCACCAAGTACACCATCTTCTGTCTCGGTTTCTAATTTTATATCAGCCGATACCGTATCATCTGAAAGAAACAACGTAATAAACATTAAAGCAATATCAATTTGATACACCGTGTAATCAGAAATAATTCGATACATACTTAAACTTAAATCTCTTTTCCCATCAACATTACACCTGCTCCATTGAGCCAGTGTATGAATTGCTATAAAGTTTGCTCCATATTCACAGTTTGGATTGGTCAGAACACCCCTTAGCTTAGGAATTAGGTCAGGAGATCTACCAGAGTAAGGTCCTAAGAATACTCTTTTCTGATCATAATCATTGGCATGCAAGTTGTCCCATATGACCGGTGGCCTTCTTAAAACTTCTGTAATCTCCTCAATAGATTCAACAGTTAAAAGTCTAGATATTACTTTAGGACCAGTCCACATTATATCAATCTCTTGAGCTAATTTACTGCCTAATGTGTTGAGATACTCTGAGGATGATACATTTGGCATTGCCCGGGTGGCACAATATTGTGTTGGGCACAACAGGAATTTGGGTTGACCAAGATGTTGGAAAATGTCATTTGTAACAGACACCTATTCATATATTGTTAATATTATATATCAAATAAAATATAAAAATATTAATCGAACTATTTAATACTCACTTGTGCATGAGCAAAGGACTGGAATACTTCTTTATCAGCTTCACTCATTTCTGGTTCTATATCATCAAATAACAAAGCAAATGCACTGCAGCCAAACTGGCTAACTTGTTCCAATTTTCTTTTTAATATAGTAACTTCCTTTGCACTTGAGTAAGTGATATCCAACCCTGGTGATAATGCATAATAAAATGTAATGCCACATTCTCTAGCAGCTGTTATCAACCCTGTTAAATGCTCAGCTTCTTCTACTGTATATAAATCCCTCCAGTATGCCCGATGCTTATAATCATCTTTTGGAGCATACAAATATGAATCCATTCCCCATTTTTTTAATCTGCAAATTATTAAGCAAGAGAGTTTACAATTATGCCTTTAGCAAAAACTGCGTGTCTCTTATCAAATTAAAATGAACGTAAATTACTTACTTTTGAAATAAATCTTTCCTTTGTTCCGTGGTCCAGGGCCTTCCGTAAAATCCTGAAATAACAAAATGTACTTTTCTATGCGAACAATTAGAACTACTGTCGCGAATAGCCGCATTCCGCTAATTCCCCCTCCTACGTAAAACTATCGCGAGTGATGACCAAATACGTGAATTTCATGCCGCGTAGCTACCGTTTACGTACCTTCAACGACGCCACAGATGAAATTGCCGTTTTTCGTATTTAAATTCGCGGCCCCGTTTGTCCCCGCCATTGCGGATCACAAGAGGCACGTTTGTTTAGTGTCGAACTACAAAAATGGCTAAAGGAATATTTCTGGTGCAAAAATGCTGCCGTTTCTTGAAAGAGCGCAAAGGTAGACCGAACGCGAAGGCTGTCTTCCTCGCAAGACGATTCTGTTGCGCGATCGTCACGACAGCATTACTCGTTCTCTTGAGAGGGAAAAAAAATCCACTCGGAACCGTGCAATTCCGATAGAACGAAACCCCGTCTTTTGTGTTTCTGACAGACTGCACCCGCTGTCCTGATCGATACTGTACGATCTCTCGATCCATCAACCTTACGCAGAACGATTAACGGAAAGCTTTCGCGGCGACTTCACTTTATATATAATTTCAATTAGGTCATCCACCTTCATTTTGTGCATAACTTCAACTCGATCATTTTACGCGGCAACTATAAATCTATTGTAATAGGATAATTTATAAAAAATTAATAGTTTATATTTTATTACTTTTTTTTAAGACTGTTTTATAAGTGACTCATGCGAGTACTTAATTACATTTTTAAATAAAATAAATTTTTGGCTGAGTAGTTTCCGTACGCTCGACTGGATAGTGGCGACATCTGAGACTTGAATCGAGGATACGCTTTCGAACGCGAGTGCAGTGAGTATCGTGTGATAACATTTTTCGAAGAAAATATCGGTTCTAATATTTATCGGGTTTGATGTAGTCTTTAAATGTGAGTAAATTAAACAATAAGACGGTCTGAAATAGTAAAAATATTTTTCTGTTCTCATCTTTAATCGGTAAAGCACTGTTCTTTAAAAGTAACCTTGGACCCCAATTAAACTGTGAATAATTACTTATTTCGACAGAAATATTTAAAAAAATATAGCGATTAAAGGTCAGGTTAAACGTTTTCTCATTTTTCATTAATTGAGATAACATTTTTTCGTTACGGATGGAAAATTTGAATGGTAAAATACCAGAGGAAGTTCTGGCGTGTACGAGAAGATGTCGCGACGAATACTCTACACCATGAAAATCGAACTGTTCTCAACACCGTAATTTAAAAATTAGCAAGAACATAAACGTCAAAATAAGGTAAGTTTATTAAAGTATTTGCATTTTGCGATACATAATATTTCTCAAATTTTTTATTAACCGAGATGATCTACGTCAGAATTGATAAAAATTTTGTCACGTCATCTAGTTTAAATTTTTTATTAAAGTTAATTAACCATAAGTGTACGAAACTTGAAAACTTTTTCGTTACATAATTCTTTACGGATAACCAAACTACAGCTCGAAAATAATTAACTTATATAACAAATGATGCATTTCAATATCTCAAATATATCTTATGGTGTGAAATTTATTTCGTTCTCATATTAAATCGTATATCGGTATCGGACTCAGTAATACCAACACGACGAAAAGAAACTCCGCGTATCGATTGCTGAAATGAAACTTGAAAAAGAACGTACGAAATTCCGCCCTATATATTCGTACTAATTTTATCAGCGGCATCGATTAAACGTAGTCGAGGTATATGTGATTTCGGTATCGTATAACCTCAGTGTTAGTTCGTGCCGCAGGAAACGCCACATAAAGCATAGTCCTGCAATACTAGTTTACACACGCAACCAATGTTCAAACACATAGCTCCGAACGGAACGTTACTAACGAAGTTCTACCGGAGGAAGGTTAATTGAATGAAACTACAGTCAAAAGACATATTTCAGCAAGCTACCATTTAAATGGTACTTTTTATCTTTTTTATAGGTTATTACAAATTAAACGCAAAGCGCTTGTCGCACAGAGCTCGTAAATTTTTCATAAAATAAAAACATATAAGAAACAGCTGTTAAAATAATGTATAGATCAAATGTATAGATCTTCCATTACATTCATTTACATTCTATACTTGTATTGGTATGAAAATGTGCAATGTTCGATACTTTCCAAAACCGATCTCTCGAATTAGTATCGCACATTGCTATCGAACACAACAACGTAACAAACCAATAACGAACTTAAACATACGTTAATTTATCTCCCGGAGTGAGTGTGAAATATATTAAAATACGATTGCACGAGATAAATCCATCGTAAACTTAAATATTCTTCCCGAACCGTTTAAGCGAAAAACATTGTTCGCATAACAAGAGGCAACCCGTTCCCTCTCGACTCGAGTCGAATCGAATCGCCGAGGGATCGCATTCGGATTATTCGATTGGAATGCTCGTGGTATTCAATCGTCGAGGGAAAAAGAGAGAAAACTGTCAGACAGTACGAAACATTGTTACGATTCTGTCCGAAAAATGTAGGTTCGGCAGTAGACGCGTGCGCGTTGTTGCCTCGTGAATCGAAGGGCCGACAAATCGTTTGACGGCTGCGCCACCGGGAGGCGCTGGGTTCGTTTCTCGAAAGAGGGGTGTAGATTTTTTTTTGTTTTGTCGAGCACATCCCACACGGTGGGGATGACGAAGGGGCGGGTATGGCCCGTGGTCGTAACGACAGAGCCGTATCAGTGTGAGGCCGGCTATCAGCCGCCTAACATCGAGGTCGGGGTTACGCTTGTACACGTAACACGGCTGCCGCAGGCACCCACACATACACACACACACACACTTGCGACACCCGTGCACGGATTCTTGCGGATTCTCTAGTCGTGGGCCAGGCGAGCAGAGGGATCTGCGAACTGTTTTCACGCGGGGAATCCTTTACGGCCGTCGACGGGTGGGCAGCCTTTCTCCATGCAGTATGCGTCGTAATCGATAAGGACGAGAGCAGGGCGCGCGTATGGGGATCGTCTTAAAGGAAACGTCGCGCCCTTCGAGTATGTCGAAATGAATGAAAGTCGCGAAAAAGAGGGAAAGAGAGAAAGATAGAGAAAGAAAGAAAGTGACAGAGTGTATGTGTGTTTGAAGGACTGGGCGAGGTGAGCGCGAGCGTGTGTGATAGAGAAAGAGAGAGAGAGAGGGAGAGAGAGTGAGAGAAACGTAAGGAATCGTGGGTGTCGAGGTTAGTAGAGAATCATGACCATAGGCGGACGGTGAACGTTGGGAGGGGGTTTGAAAGAGAGAAGCATTCAGATATATCGTGGATATTTCTCGCGCGCGCGTGTGTTTAAACCGAAGAAACATGATCTCATAACACGGGACATCTCTACGTTCATGGTGCACTTCGATACGTCGTAACGAGTTCTCTGTTTTCGTTTGACAGTCGCAGCAGAATCGACGGTGCGCCACACGTCGAAACGAACAACCGGTCTCCCTTCCCCGCTCCCTGGAACGTTGGAGTGCGGACAGCACACGGTAGACAAGTACAGAAGAGAGAAAGAGAAAGATACATAGACAAAGAGAGAGAGAGAGAGAGAGAGATGGTGAAGGAGAGCTGTTAGTGTCTACGGGGGTAAGGAAACTGCGAAACGTAAACGGGTCACGCGAGCGAGCCGTGTTATCGGTGTCTCGTGCTTCGAGAGGAGAAGTATCGAGATATATTGGCGGTGAGTGTGGTATCGAGAGTAATTAAGCAGTCGCGGGATTACTCGATAATAATGGCTGGTCGTGATTGACCAAGAGAGAGAGATAGACAGAAAGACAGAGGAAGAGAGACAGGAAGATCGTGTGTGCGGCTACTGGTGTACATTGGCTACATCTATCTCCAAGTAACACAGCAGGACGTCGAAGAAGTCGTTCAGAGAGTGGGAGAAGAAGAGAAATAGAAAAGAAAGAACGAGCATCAGGAGAAAGAACGCTGTTGGTAAAGCGGCGGGATCGTAATCGAAGAAAATCAGATGTCGTTAGCGGCCGTTGGCAGAATAACCCGGAACGGATATATCGATCGAGTGGCGACAGTTCAGTGAAGAAAAAAAGAAAAAAAAAGCGAACAGAATCGAAAAGAATCGAAGTGACGAAGTCGTTTTCGTGGTTTGTCTCTTGGAACGTCGATTAACCTCCCCCATCATATATAGGAGGAGGAGAGTCGATGGGCTTGCGAGAAACACGGCCGGTTCGAGTCGAAGCGTGCCAGCGAGAAACGGTGGAGTACGGTTCGAGGCGGGCAGATGATTTTCGATCGATTGACGGTCGCACGGCATCGAGACCTATCGCGCCACCGAGCTCCGTTACGTGTGTAGGCTGCCATGCCGTCGAACTGCCGTCGGAGATGCGCACCGACGTCCAGTGACGACGACACTTAGCTGAGATGTGTCATTTTTGACAGGATCGACAGGGGGTGAAAAGAACAACGGTCGCCACGACATCTGGGATCTTTTTAAAAACGATGCTTCGGATACATTATTATCGACGGGACGTGTGTGAGCATACGGTGATCATCGGTCACTAGTTAAATATAGATAAAGTTGTGATAGAGTGTCGAGTAAGAGAGAGAGAAAAAGAAAGGGAAGACGATATCGGTGAGCAAATCAACAGAGAAAGAGAGAGATATATATAGAGAGAGAGAAAAGAGAGGATGGCAGCTGGATACTCGTGCGTGGCCCTGTCGAACGTGAAGAATCGCGTCGTCGCGACAAAACGTTGGAAACAGCTGAAACGAAGCGAGGTGAAGCACGCGACCGCAGTTATTCGTTTCCCGCGACTCGTAACCGTGTCTCGATTCTGAGATTACATTTTCCTCCGTTGGACGTCGTTTTTATTGTGTCCTCCTCGTCAGAGTGGTGACGAGCGAGAGGATTCGGCACATTGCCCGTCGGTCGCACGTGCGCATTGATGGTCGATAGTGAAACTCCTTCCAGAGGCAGATAGACGCGGAATTAATCCCGTGGCCTTTCTCTTGTGTCGAGTTCTTTTCTTTTTTTCTCGTCAGTGTAGAGAACAGGTGAGAGAGAGAGAGAAAGAGAGAAAAAGAGAGGGAGAGACGGCCGCACGTACACGTTACCGCGAACGAACACGCGTAATCCGTCCTAGAACGAAAAATATATAAAGAAAATCTAGAAGAAAAAGAGAGAAGAGGGAGGGGAAAAAATACGTAAAAAAAGAAGAAGTGTGACGTGTGTTGGAGCCCTTCAGAAAATTCAGGAACCGTTCAACGGCCAACCATCGTGTTCCAAGGAGAATAATCGGCGACTAGTCGTACCAATCGTGTGCAGCGTGTCGAGAGGGAGAGAACGGGAGAAGGGCATGCTTGGTATACGAGGCAGTGTGATCGTTTCGAGAGAGCAACAGTAACAGCAGCAGCCAGCAGCAGCACATGCTACGGAGATCCGTATCAATTCGCGACTGTGATTTCTAAGCTTAAGGTTTAAACAAATATTAAGAAGAAGAGAAAGGCGAGAAGAATAAAGCAAGCGAGAGAAAAAGAGAGAGGGAGAGAGTGAAAGAAGTGGATAAAGAAGAAGTTGGAAATATATAAATTATTAACACAAGCAAGATAGAAAAATTAAAATCGTCCATTGTGATACTAAGATATATTAAACGAGGATTAGGTGAACACGTGCGCTCAAGGAGATGGGTGTGAATGAAAGGGGGCGCGATACAGAGTGTGCCAGGCTGAAATGCGAGTGTAATTAATGGAAACGATGGTCAATCGCGGGGCATGCGTCGGATCTACAAACTGTGATACACCGATAACCATACCGAGGAGAGCCTGATGGTTCGATCGCTAACGTCGAATCGCGTGTACTAGCCTTTATCGTCCAGGGAACTAAAAGTGAGATGAATCGCCGGTCTCGAAACGCGTTTTCGGCCACCTCGTGATTTCCTCGCAGGTACGTATCTTTTTTTTTTTTTCTTTCTCCCTCTTTTCGTTTATTTCACTCATCAATACATCCAACGATTCATTACCGCGTTAACTGAAGGACAGCTTATCGGTCGGATGATTCGAAACACCATCGAACTTTCCTCCTTTTTTCGTCGGTTTCGTTAACGATATCTCGTTTGACTGAACTTTCAGTCACCTCTCGAAACGTGTAAACGAAGTAGACGAGATCGAGCGTTGAATCGAAGCGTCACACGATTTGCTTCTTTTTTTTTTTTTAACGCGTCGGGTGATAATTGAAATTAGACGATGGAAGATGAGACAGACTCTTGCGTGAAAATTAATTAGCAAATTTCGCGTCTGTTTTTACTTCACTTTCGTGTTTCGTTTGTTTTCACGTGGAATTCAGTGAAACGAGTATGTATATCTTCAGAACGACACCTTTGGTGGTAATTATTTCTCCGTTTTTTCTTTCTTTCTTTTTATTATTATTCAAATTTCTTCTACTCGAACGTCCTTGACTTTGTTTCCACTTTGTTATCATTGCAAATGAGCTCGAATATGTCCCAGCTGGCACCGTAACACGTTCAGATTCGCGATAAAAATCACGTGTACACTCGTTAAGTGTCGCGCGGAGATCACGCGAAACTCGTGCAGCACGAGATTGACCAAACGGCCGTTAGAAATAGAAAAAAAAAAGAGAACCAATTAGAAAGAGTCGTAATGATTAACTACGTGTGCAACTTTGGAGAAAGAAAAAAAAATGGGAAAAATGTGTTCAACCAATGGATACATTAATTTCAGTAAGATTTAACGAATGCATGGAGATATTTATCGCGCAATCGATGAACAAGTGATTTCTCGTGTAAATATGAGTCGAGAATGTGGAACAAAGTTTTCCTTTTTTTTTTTCTTTTTTCCTTCTGACGAGGGTTCCTTGTGGAGGAAATCGATTTTGAAAATTCGTCGGGTACGGGTGCACTTGGCCAAGAACAGGTTGGACGAAATGGAGCAGCAGCAGCAGCTTGCTTCTATATCTCGTTCTACTTGATTCCTATTTGTCAGCTTAACGAGACAGTTTATGCTGTATGTAATTAAGATAGTTTTCCGATGAAGGAAATTACATTCGCATATGCAGGTGTATAGTATAAAATTAAAATAAGAGAAAAAGAGAAAAGGAATTGTTATTAGTTCGTCATCTTCTTCGGTAAGAAGATTCTTTCAGTATATCTCATCGAGGGAAAATGATTTTATATACCGAATTAGGTTGCACTAGTGTAAAGTGTGTTGATAAGTGCACGCGTACTCGAGGAACCTTCAGAGTCAGATTTCTTCCCTCTGCCAAGAAAGTTTCAATACAATAAGATTTTATTCCAGTTTTGAATTATTTTTGGCCTCTATCGCCTCCTACTGTTTTATGTTTCGATAGTGCCTTCAATTTTGTAAAAATTGGGCTGGTCCTTAGAGTTGACAGAAAACATTCAGAAAGCATTGAAATTCTTTTTTCTTTTTCAAGGTAAATCGACAACGTAATGCAGTTCGATAGTGATTTTTCAATTTTCACCTTTCATTTTCTCGAAATTTTATTGCAACTTTGCGAAACTATGTATATTTGCAAGTGTCAATTTTTCTCACGATTTTTAACCCGTTTCGCGTATCGGTGAAAGAAATACGGCAATGTTGAAAATTAAAGGCGTTAAATAACCGCATCGATTCAGGGTCGAACATTTCTCGTTTTTCGATTCGGACTGAATTAAAGGCTAAGGCATACTTCGCGCGGCCCTGACTGAGATTTCGGTTCCTTATCTTTTCAAGTTTCCGTCGATCCACTTGTCGATACGTTCGAACATGTAAACTTTGACGCCTGGCCAATTTTACGACCTCGCTGTATTTCTTCTATCGACTATAGATGATAGTTTTTCGAAGTAGAACTCACATCAGATCCACTTTCGATTGCGCCGATATTCTTTATTAAACATGAAAAACATCGTATTCACGTTTATGAGAACCGAAACCAAAATGACACAATTTTCCCTCGTTTATAATTATAAACCACTTAATTTCTGTTTAATCCTCTGATACGTCATTAGACACAATTTTCCATCATTTATAATTATAAATCACTTAATTTCCGTTTAACCCTCTGATACGCCATGTAAATTAAAAGTTACATATTCGTCACATTTTATTTGTTTATTACTATTCTATTCCATCGTTGTATTATTATAGTATTACCAGTCAATTTCTTTATATTAATTATTAATTCTTATTTCTCAATGTAACATTTTTCTTCTCATGAACACAGAAAGTTACATTATTTTAGTTTTAGAAATGTGAACATGGTGTATTTTATATTTAATACAAGCAAAATACTGCAATTAAAAATTGATTAATCCATTAATAAATAAACTATCGGCATTAATAACATATTTCAAGTATTATCGAATCAATAGCGAGTTAACTCATCATCCGCAGTTAACTTTTCTCTAAAGTTCTCTATGCAGTTTACTTAAACATACCAGTATCAAAAAACTAAACTTCAACTCCAGTTATCTAGTACTAAGACATCCTCCGTACCAAAACCAAACGCGCCAAAGATTCTGAAACCTCAGAACATCTCAATCAAAACTTCCAAAAATTCTTTTCAGTCAATCGAGCCGTGCAGCACCGCAAAGTAAAGAAAAAACAAATAGGAAATATCTCATAAGAAGAATATCCCAAAGCAGTCGTCAGCTAGAAACCACCTTCCACATCAAGTAACGGCGTCGATGCAAGCAAGGTTCACGTACAGTCCCTAAGGAGATCTAGGTGACAGCCAGTGATCAGGCGTGTGAGAGCTAGAGACGTGGGTGTGCAGGTGAAACAGGTGACGAGAGGAGAGAGAGTTTAGAGCAGCAGCCGCCGGAGCAGTCACCAGGCAACGTGTACCACCCCCTGGCCACGGGGGGTGGGACAGAAAGACCGTCAGCGTGGGTGCCGGTGCTGCAGGGGCGCGCCTGGCCCGTCGGCTCGCCCGCAGATTAGCACGCCGATTAGCGGCTAGCTCGGGCCCGTTTCGGCGTACCGGCCTGGCGACCTCGGGGGGCCTCACGTCGGCGGCGGTGGCCGTGGCGGCCACGGGGGAGCAATCCGCTCCCCCAGCAGCTGCGCCACGTCATACCACGCCGAACGGAAGTGCAAACGGATCGACCTCAAGCTCGAATCGCAAGAACAGAGCCATGTCCATGAGGAGCCTGCATCGACGCGTCTCTCACCCGTAAGTCAATCTTCTTTTTTTTTATTTTCTCCCTTTTTATACATTAGAGTATTGTTGCTGGTTATGCTGGATGACACTGATACGTGAATGGGATCAAGATTATTTAGCACATTCATCCCTCCATTTACGCGCTACTCTTTTTTACGCGGTAAATTGTCCCTCTATTTGCGCGATGCTTTTTTTCTATAATTTTTCATCGAATTTATTACATTTGGCGTATCACGATTACGTAACTCTGACTTTTATGGGTTTTTTGGACAGATTCTGCCAACGAATAAAATTTATTTTGATTTTCTGAAATGTCGTTATTCTTTTTTTTTTCTTTGGTAACCTATAAGAAATAAATGTTTTTATAACATGTAAGTTTTTCTTACTTATGTTTCCTTTTTTTCGTTCGATTTTCATTCGCGTGAAAAAAAAGACCACGGGGAACGGACAGTTAGCGTAAATAGGGGGATAGGTGTATGTTATTAATTCTCGTACATCGCTGTTTATGGCTATCGTACGTTGTTTAAGATAATATAAAAAATGTAAGAGATTTAAAGCTCTATTAAAGGGAGACTTCTGTGTAATGATACTCGTTTGTATCATCAGTTACGGGAGACCCTGTGTTTAATGATCTTATATTTAATTGTACTTAAATAAGTACAAAAGTTCGATTCTTTTTATTGTTTATCGAGTATTACGCGAGTTATGATCCTCTTTATCGATGAAGCATCTGTCACAGTTATCAGATTGCAAAATTTAGTAAATACTCGTATAATTAGATAGTTTGTGCTAGGTTCGAACCTATTTTTGAAAGAGAAATATGCAAAATTAGAAAAGTTCTAGCGTTTAGAAAAAAAAATTTGTTGTTTTTTTGAGGTTGAACTTCTGGAGAATTTTGCAACGAAGTGGACGAGCTTTGTCTGAAATTGTTAATTTATGTTTTTGCAATTAGTCAAACAGTTTTTCAGTTATCGCATACACCAGTTTCGAAAGCACAGTTTTCAGGAAGACATGTTTAAAGCTTATTACGAGTATCAATAGTACTAAATAAATTAGTGATATTCTCTCGATAAAAATGTGTCTAACATGTAATAAACAGAACTGTTTGAATGCTTTCCATCTTGGAAGCTTTTAAGAATGAAATCTTCGATGTAACTTCACCTTAACTGTGCACTTTTTCGTGAATGAAGGCAAAAGAGTAGGCAAACACCTACGGTGGTGTAAATTTAGTGCACCGAAGTGGAGAACGGTTTGATCGAGGTGTTGAAAATGTTGCAAAACGATATTTATCATCTTAAGTATACCTAAACTTTTCATAGAAAATGTGTCACTTTGAACTATTGATATTAAACTTCTGAATTACAGCATCTCGTGTGCTTAAGCTCAAAAAATCTACGTGAAATATCAATAGTTGATGAAAAATGTACGAAGGTTAACCCTATTCTATAAAATTCCATTGTTAGATCTTTCGATTCGTCTGTCTAAATTTCGCGAGAACTTCAAAGAAACCAAACGATAGAATCGCTTTGTAAAATGGATCATGCTCTCATCAGAGTCGTGTTTGATCTAGTGATAACCGTAGGAATTTTCTAGCATTAGAATTCGAGAAAAGGAGATCTGTTGACGTTTTGGATTGATCGGCTCGGTAAAGCAATTGTCTGGTAAAGATCTGGGTTCGAATAATAGTCCGATAATCCGGTTGGATGGCCTTTTTTTCTTTCTTTCTTTCTTTTTCTATGGATCGAAGACAGGGAAAAATGGCGGAGGAGAGATTTGAATGGTTTAACGCGGTCTAATTTCCTGTATCTGAACTTTTTCCGCAACGTGAACTCCCGGAGGCTCTCGTAGCCAGAGATCCTTGGGATTTAAGACCGTTAAAGGCATCCTGTTGTAAATTGTTTTCTCGTGGGAAATACTTTCATCATGCTGTCAGTATTAAAATCACGTTTGTACTGATACGTAGTTGAAATTATAATTTCCAATGAATACTGCACAAGAAAATAAGAGAGAAAACTGAGTGAACTAATTTTTGTATATTCAGTAGGTTCAGTTTCTCGCGCATGCCATTATTTTCCTTATTTCAATGTGGAATTTCTGCTTAAGTAATTGGAATTTCGAATTATTCATAAATTTGTTAACCTTATATGTGCAAATTAATTTGGCGCCTTCAATATTTATTTAGAAAAAGATCGAACACAATTTTAATGCTCAGAATAATCTCCATCATTGTGTAACTGAAGAATTGTTTCCCTGAAAAAATGTAGCGGCTTTTGGTCGATGAATTTGTTCAGACTTTTATGAAAAAAAAAGTTAATAATTTATTTACACATTTAATACATTTTATTTCTTTATCGTTATATTATTGCATTATCGGTAATTATCATCCTATAAAGTTGTAATCAACTGTAATTTTTTTTCTGGCGAACGAAGAAAAATCAAGTTATAAAGGGTTAATATTATTTACATAATTTGCGTAATTATATTCCATAAGAGTATTGCACAAAAACAGTAGCGAAAAGTACTTCGATACGTTGAATTCGAACGTGTCTGACCATTGCCAGTACGTATCACTTGACGCAGCTCAGTAGTACAACTCAACCATATCTCCTTCTAAACGTAAATTTCAAACAGTACATTATTTCTCAAATAACTTTTTAACAAAAGTTGTTCGTATTGATATAATCTTTAAGAAAAAGTGTATAAATTTATTAATTATTCTGTGTGAAATTTTTAAATTAAAATATCAACAAAAAAATTGTTGTTAATGTAAAGTTAGACATGTAAGTCACGTTTCAGTATGTGTAATGGCACATCTGGCTAAAAAGAAAAAAAATGCCTCTTGAAAAGGTCTAAGCTTAACGAATATCAAACATTTTAAATCCAACATTCTCAACACCTCGCGTCTCGTCGCATTGTACACGACGCTATTAGAAACAAGGGCCGTGTTCTCCATTCATGCAAATTTCATTTAATCCAGTATCGACGTTATTGCGCGTCTTTCGAAGCGCGTTCTAATGCTGTTTACCGGGGTTATAATACGTTCTTGATCCCATTCGCGGGAATGCCTAGCGCGTAGCAGCGACGCTTGAACCCTTTCACGCTAAACGCGAAACGTGAACAGTTTATTAGATGTATATGCAAATGAACTCGGTGTCTCCTTTCACGAGCTTCAATATATATTTGCAAAAAGTCAAACAGAATTTTAATACTTGGAATAATGGGGATTATCGTGGGTGACTTTTCTCTGTTTGTCGGACAACTGACGAATTTCCTCTTCGAAAAAAATGAGACAGTTTTGAACTGATGAAAAGAGTCGTCAGCACTTTGATCGATCTCTTCCACTGTTTTTGAATTAGCTTCAGCTAAGGTGATGGTCTTAAGAATTTCTGAGTCTCAAAATAAATGAATCATCTGTTTTATTTGCTACAACAATTGTTTCGAAACAGCGGAAGAAGTTTGAGAAAAATTTAAAACTGCCATTTGTTTCGAAGAGGAATTTCTCTGATGTGTGAAATGATCTTGGTTATTTTGAATATTAAAATTGTGCTTTATTTTTTGATGAATAAATGTTTAAGTCCGTGAGAAAAGGCAAATTAATTTGTACACCTAAGAGAAACCGATGACTGGAAGACGGAACTTGAATTCGAAGTGTTTAATTTTGGCCGCAAAAGTAGTCGGTTAATTCTCATTCCGAGCGACGTTCTTTCTCTCTTTCTCTCTTTCTCTGGCTATCTATCGCGTGTCTGCTTCATCTATTTTTCACGAATTTGTTTCAGAACGGTGCGTTTATAAATATAACTATCGATCTGCGCTTTTTCCAGTCGCCGGTGTATAAAAATATTATATCAGAGAGGCACCGGCGCGCCGGCTCTTCGAGCCGTAGAGGATTCGTACCGATCGTCTCGGACGAAATCGGGACACCTCGAAGGGTTGACGCGCGTTCCTCTGTTCAGAGAAGGAAAGAGAAACACTTCCGTTTAAATCGGGAACGATCTATTTTGACGATCGTTCCCTTCTCGCCCGTATGAATGAGATTCGTTTCGCTTGGAAACAACCGACTATTTAGGAAACCTTAATAATCGCTCCCTCTACAAGTCTGTCGACGCGAGTTCTTCTAAAAATTGATACCACTTCCACCCTCATTTTGTGGCTATCGGAGAATTTTGTAGATTTTTACAGGTTATCGCGAATTACACTTACAATCCAGCTTGTAGTCATAATATAAAAAAAATATATATATTTTTAATTAACTTGCATTTTAGCTATAATATTCAGTTTCAATTTCAGTCTGAAATTAAAAATTATACATTGTGCGTAATATTTTGATTTTTTAAATTTACAAGTGTATTAAAATTATGAACAGTTACGTCTAACATATGTAACAATTAAAAAATCGTAAGGCAAGAGGATAATTGTAGGTAAACTCTCGTCCATAAGGTTTAGAACACTTAGAAAATTTAAATTAAGAATAAATTCATAAAATCTACACTTTCTAATTAATATTATGGAGGGAGGTGAATTATTGTCTTTGTAAGATCATAAGATCTAAAATCATGATATAACCCTGTATAATGTAGGAATAAAATTATAGTACAATTATATTGCACTTTTCGCGTGACAAATGTGTTTGAAAAACAGAGCAGATTATTTTTCACTACAGCTTTGGATTAATCGTATCAAAATTAATTCGTCGACTTTTCACATATCATTTGCCCTCGAATATTTTTACTTATAATATTTTGGAATATAGAATACAGAGTTTTGTGCTCAACAAAATTTTCGATACTTACATACCTAAGCTGTTGGCCAAAATTGTGTAATCACTGCGTATTGCAAGTCAGGCAAGAGTCAGCAACTTTAAGAAACATTTAACGAATGTTTTTAAGAAAAAGATAAATTGACAAGTGGTCTTAAATATTTACTTGTTAGTTTATTCTATATGTAATTTTGCTTCTTATCTCGGTTCGACATTTTTTCCACATCGAAAACAGTGATAGAGAAAAATTAAATGATTCAATCGGAAAATTAATATCACATTCTCCTGATTTAATATTATTGGGATTGCCATTTATGAAACTTTTCAAATGACCAAATTTTTAGGAATTAACCACTGAAAATTAACATTATACCAGTTTTATAATTCGTAAGATTAGATTTGCTCGGGAAAGGGGATTAATATGTTGCTTGAAAAATGACAAATAACGATCTATTTATCATCGATCAAATAACACTATTATTTTATATGAACTATTGTTAATTGTAAATGTACTATTATTCCTGGATCGAAATTGGGTTTCTAAAACGACCTTACTTATTGGATGATCTAATACCACCTCGAAAGTGAATTCAGACTTACGTTTCCCAAAGGGATCATCCCTCTCCTCACTTGCACTACAATTTCCCTCCAATCTTATACCTTTACAAGCTTCTCAACGAAACTACCATCGCGGTGAAAATTACAGCCTCTTTTAATACGCTCTATTCTAGCGGTTTTTCAACCGACTTACGCTCACCTAGCCAAGTCAAGATAATCATCAACTTATGCATTCTTTTAACCAATGAATCACGACGATTTTTCTCCCCCACCCATCAGATTCAACCGAGGATAACGCTTTAAGTATTCACTTTTTTCGCGGTCGTTCACCGGTTTGTTTCGCGATTCCCTTTGCGTTTCCCCTTTATTTCCTGGGCGCGTCCTCCTCCTCCTCCTCCCTCGTTGCATCGTTACAGATCCCCCGAGTGTGATACACGCGTTCCTCAGTGGAGGCGGTCTAAAAAAAGCACACCGCGCGAAAATAGGCTCGCGGCCGCGTTTATCAGCGCGGCAAGGCAAACGTGTGCCGACCCTCGGGTGCGTCAACAAAGTTAGCTTCGCGTGTTACGCCTTTGAACAAGACAAAACAAACTGATGGACTGCTCAGAACAATTAGGGGAATCTATCTGGGAAACGTATCGCCCCGGTGTCCTGAAAGAAGTATTGTCCAGGCTGGCTACAATGCGGGAATTAATTGACGCGTGCACGTTGTTCCTGTTTGAATCTGGGTGACAGCCAGTTTCCTCCCAAGTCGACTGCAACCAGCTGATATTTTTGGCCCGGAATACGGGCAACCATTGTCGCTCGGTTTTTGAAGTTTACGCGATGGGCAGTTTATATCTCGAAGTGGGTTATGATAATTTTATTTTACATATTTTTTCTTTTTTTTTTTGTTTTCTTCGTGTGAAATTAGAACGTTTCGCGATGTTGCTTTTTATTCGGCACGATGTAAACAGTTGGGAGAGATTCAGTAGTACGAGCAATGTGCAAAATTCGAAAAGTGAAGAAAAATTTTAGATAAATTTTGTTAGATACAACGATCCATCGTTTCATTTTTCTAGCACACAGTTTCTCATCACTTTCTTTTACCTCCTTTTTCATCTGCAGCGATATCAAATATCTGTTCAACTGCAATTTCTTTTTTTTTCCTTTCTTTTTTTTCTTTTTTTGAAACCGCTAGAGTTGATTATAGTAGTTGGACGGTTTTATTGAAACGGGAATTAAGCGCCGTGTTTGTGTACAGGTCTATGTGACACAGTTTTTCAAATTGATATCCTTTATTGGGATAGAAGTGCTTTTGCTGGAAACAATTATGGGATTTAAATAAAAGGGTTAAATAACGATTAACCGTAGATACGGATATCCTTTAACAGAATTCGAACCGTAAAGGAATATCTGACGCGAAACGAAAATTGTAATAGCTTTCCAATGGTGAACTGTAATTTCTGTAAGTTAAAGCTGAAATACGGAATGTTACCGCAAAGTCAGTGCAAAGATGACTTCGCATTAATTAACAAAAATTGTTGAAAACGTTTCTTATTAGCTTCGAAAATTTTTTAGTTCTTTGGAATCTTCTTTCTTCATATTCACGAACGTCAATCGACAGTAGTTCCTCTCATTTTTTCATCCTCGAAAAATCTCAGACTCATCTTCTATCTGTTCTATTCGTCCAAACAGTAATTCTTGCAAAAGTAACTCGTTAGTCTCATAGAATCGTCTTGAATTATTCGTCCAAACAGTAAATCTTGCAAAAGCAACTCATAAGTCCCTCAGAATGGACACAAATCATCCACAAGAATAGTGATTCTTCTAAAACCAAGATTTGATCCGAGAGAATTCGACCTAATCGCGTACGCATCTAAGCAAATCCACGGCAATTTTGCACGATCAAAATTTTTTTTAACTAAAATCGCCATTAACCGTTAACCAAACACGAATTATTGCGAGTTAAAAGGACGTGACTAGGCGTAACGAGCGTGGAATAATGATTAACAGGTTGCACAGTTAGTGGCGTGGAATCGAACGTTGCGGCGTGAACGCCGCCTTTTAACGACGTCGATTAATTCTCGCGATAAAACGTCGAAACGTCTCTGTTTAACGGCCGCCGCGGATTGATCGTTGGAAACTAGGCAGGAGGCCGCTTTTGTGGACTTGTGTTCTCTGGCGGTTAGCGGCAACAGCTTCGAGGTAGATCGTGACTTGATCTAGACGCGTTCTTTCCTTCGTTTCTTCTTTTGTTTTTTTTTTTTGCTTTTTGTTATTATGTACTCTTTCTTCTCTTTACCTCGCGAAACGACACGGTTACATAACGAGAAAAGGCAGCGACGTTTCACGAGCGATCGCCGTCTGTACGTTCCCTTTTCCACTCTCACGGTTCTCCAATTCGTTGGGAGATCCTCCAACCAGCTGGAAACGTCGCTGGAGAACGAAATTGTGGCCTCAGGCAGGATTCACACTTGCCCCTGTCATCGCGAACCCTTTGTTCGCCAGCTGATACGCTTTATCGTGCCTATGCAAATATCCTTGCGTTAAATGACGCGTCAAATCCACGTTCAGCTGGCTCCATTAACACGGCCGGTCCTTCAAGTTGCGTTCTCCTGCGGGAACGTTTTAAGAACGACGTTTAATGCTCGATGGTATACAGGTGATCGGTTTCCAAGTGTATTTCGTATGAAAAAATATTTGCTTTGGGCTCCACAAAGGATTTTCAGCTTTTTTATATGGTTTTTTAACCCTCTGTAATTAGGGAAGAAAAATTACAGTTGATTGCAGTTTTGCATCTCGAAAAATTGTTGGAAAGTAAGAATTTATGATTAATATAAAGAAATTTGCGAAGAATAAATTTCTAATAGATAAATGGATATGTAATTTTTAAGTCACGTGATATTATAGAGGGTTAATTAGACTTCCAACATTGGAATGGTAATATTAACTTTTTGTTACGTTAATATTAAAAATAATATTCGCAACTTTCCTCTTGTCAATTTTATTAATATTAAAATTGTAAAACTTGTTTGTTTCGAGTTCGAAGAAAATTTGTGAGTACACATTTATCGAATTATGGTATTTTTAAAGTGGAAATATAAAAGAGAAAGTATACAGAGTATTATTTCAGAATGGAATCTAAAATATTTTCGAAATTAACGATTATATCGAAAAATGTTTCAAACAAAAGTCATCTTGAATAATGTGACACTATTCAATTCTTCTCTGAAACATTTCTCAGTATAATCGACTGTTTCCAAAATATTTTAAATTCCACACTTATATGACATAGAAACTAAAAATTCGTCACACATTTTCGTAACTTGAAAAATTATTTTATTTCATAATTATTATTATTAAAATAAAAAGTTGTGATTACTATTACTAATTATGTATTAAATTAGGGTTTCTATTATATTGTACTGTTCCTCTTATTTTTCCATTATATTATACATCTCTAGATACATTAAAAAAAATTAGTTTTGGCAATAGCTTTCGAAAGTTGTCAAAATTAGAGGATTCTATTATTTCGGTATTTTTAAAAATACTTTTTGCTACCAATCATACTTCTTCAATTACTTATTTGAAGAATTAAAAACAAATTCTGGGAAAATGTGTTTTATATGGAATTTACATGATATTCAGAAACTTTATTTAAATTATCCAAGAATTGCTTTACTTTTAAAGCTTCCCTACTCTTTTCTCGGAAGTATCTCTCGAGCTTAACAATGATTCTGCTCGCACGATTGAAATTCACACTAAAATTCACGAGTCTGAAAAACTCTGCATCATCAACCATAAACCATACGGAATCCGATTCAATACATCTGCTTCAATTCACCTCGAATATCGGATCTAAAACGATTCTTTCCCTGAATGGTACACCCACGAATATTTGGTGAAAATAGTTCCCACTATATTTAAAAAAAAGAAAAAAAGAAAAAATCACGAGCTCTCAGGAGCCGAGTGTTTCCACGAATTTCACAGTAGATTTCCGGACAGTAATCGATTGTTCTCCGTGCTACGGGCCGCGCAGTTTTGTCTCGTAATTCCTTGGAATAATTTTCTGCCGCGTAAAGCGCTCGACGGATTAACGACAACGCGATCGTTAAGCAAGAGCTGAATGAAAGGCAGAGATTACAATGGGACGCGTCTACTCGGAATCAAAAGGCGTCTCGAACAAGCATGACTCTTGCGCTATTAATTCCGTGTTTATCACGATTCATTCGTCTCGGTGTAATTTGTATCGTTTCGTCTCGCTGTGTCTAGATGTGTGATAGAAATTCTACAAAAAAAAAGAAAGACAAAAAAAGAAAAAATAAACGGGAGAAAATAATGTTTCCAATGTCTGGTTTATTCCTCTATGCGCGCGACTTGACCAAGAGATCTTCTCGATCTACCTTGGAATAACATGGGAAATAGATTACGTCTGCGAGTGTATGCACGTTTCAATTTGCATAATCCAGCGCGTGATTTACATAATGTCAATATATGTATATACGTACATCGATGATTAATTTACGCATTGCCCACGGAATGGGTGGATGAACCGACGGCTGGTTATAAAATTCCTGTTCCGTATACTCGTAGCATTGACAAATCGCGTTTCTCTTCGTTAAACCTTCCGTTTTGCGGAGTGTAAAATCATCCCTTCGTGTATTTCATCGAAACGTTTCGCACGAAGTTTATATCGATACTCTCCCGTAGTTTATCTTCCACGTTCTCTCTTTTTCCTTCTTTGCTCTTTTCTTTTCACTCTCCATTTTTTTTTTTTTTTTTTTTTTTTACGTCGACGAGAGAATCAAATGAGGAAGGGAAAGACGAGCCAATGCAAATGACACCGTGGATGCGAAATCGAAGGATCGATTCAGCGACGCTTTTAAGAATAGCTAGCTATTTCGGTGTCACCTTCTGTATAGTTAAATTGAATTGTCAATCTCGTCTTGAGATTTTCAGCGAGTTAGATTATCCGAGACCGATTCCACAATTATTCACGTTAGAACTTCGAGGGAGAAATTTGACGCTTATCGGTTAGGTCTCGTCTCGAACGAGGGCACTTGTAGCAAATGAAATTGTTGCTTCTCTTCTTGCGACGTGGAACGCCGTGTTTGAACGCAGGAAATAGATGAGAAACGGAACGTCGAAGTGTGACGATTTTCTTTAACCGAATTTACCGAAACGGAAAGAGTTTGTTATATTGGTCGTGTTTCACCGTGGAGGAAAGATCTCTCGCGATAAATTACGCTTATTGCGTTGAAATTTCCACGGTTAGGTCTTGCACATTCAGTTCCGTTATCGTCGAATTCTGCACAGTTCGCACGGAGAAAATGGCCGGCCTTAGTCGAGGTTTTTTAAAGGTTGATTTCATTAAAAACCTTTTCAACAGCTGCAAATTTTTTTTTTTCCCCTCCGTAAAGAAACACGATGTGTCAGAAAGGGAAGGGTAAATCGATTTTTACGACGTGTACACGCTGGCAGACACGTTTCGCAGATCGTGCGTGTGGAACGGCGGTTAGGTTACCGTTTCAGAATTCCCGCGGCATGAAATTCAATTTTTCTCGCCGGTTTTCATTCACGAGTAAGCGCGGGCTATCGTTTAGATATAAAAAGGGGTAGAAAGAGAGAGAGAGAGAGAGAAAATGTCGCGACTTACAGCGGCGCAATGAGGAAGTTAAGAAACAAAAGGGGAGCAGTCACGTTTCGTTTCGTCCCGTTTTTCGCTGGCAGCCGAGCGAAAGGATGGGGGAGGGGGAAAAAAAAAAGAAGAATGGAAATACCGTTGCAACCGCAGAAAACATGAACACTGGGTGCATCCGTGCTTAAGTTTCTCTATCCAGTGTGAATTAATCTCGACGTCATGCTCCGTCTCGTTCGAATCAAAACGCCGCATCGAATTTATGAAAAAACTATGCTACATTGTGTGTGTATCGTGTGTGAGCGATTAATAAACTACGGGGAATTCGTTTCAACTTCGTTCGACTGGAGATTCGTTTAGGATTGAGAAAATTGATCGAACAGATAGATTCCTTTTTAAATTTATAGACAATTAGAATAATTACTGTATCGTTGGTGTTGTTTAAAATTTAACTAATTCGATGAACTTTATTCTAACTTGGTTTTTTTTTTAGCGATTCGTTCGAATTGCTTCGAATTATTTTAAAATAAAGAGGTAATATATTAAGAGCAGATTTGATGGGAGTAGATTAATTAAACTCTCATCTTCTAGTAAAAAAATTCATTTATTATCATTGCATATTGTTCACAAGTAAGTTATACAAAGTTTAAAAGAATGTCAGAAGAAAATATAATTAACATGCTCTATTCATCTTGATTTTCACCAAAATTTGTTTTCACTTTCATCCGATGAAAAAGCAAATTGCATACTTTTACATTAAATTAAAGTTACCTTCATCCATCGTCAATCAAAATCGCTAAATTTCGTTCTAAAATTAATTCCCACCGCGTTCACTTACCATTCGGTGTTTCATCAGGATCGACCGGGATCGTTTGAAAATAAATTACACACTCACACTTGCATACATACGTACATACACGACAAGCATTACACACACATAGTGAACGGCGGTGGGGGACGAGAGAGGAACATTAATCGGTCGTCGTTCGGTGGACTCATGGTAAATTCCATAAATACGCGGTGATATGGCGAGGAAAACGTTATTGCGGTACGCGTACCACTTACTTCCTCTTCCCTCTTTCTAATAACGTTTGCATGCATGTCAATATAGTGGAAGAGAGAGAGAGAGAGAGAGCGAGAGAGCAGGACACCGCGACGTTAGAGGGTGGTAAGTGGTGGTTGCGTTTCGGAATCTAAGATAACAAGATAGAAACGGCGAAGGTGTATGGTAGGCGTTACAGAGAGTCGACCAGGGAGCAATCAATAACTGACCCATATTGTAGTCCTCGTTCTACTCTCTCTTCTATCTTCTCTCCGCGTCCTTCTCCTCTCTCTTCTTCGTTCCTTCTTTGCAACCCCTGCACCAGCCCCCTCCCCCTTCGTGCCTATGTATATGTGCCTATGTATCTCACTCTCTCGCGCTCTCACTCTCTCGCGCTCTTATTCTCTCGCGTTCTCCTCTCTCGCGCTCAGATTCTCTCGTGTTCTCCTCTCTCGCGCTCACACTCTTTTGCGCTCTGCTCTCTCGCGTTCTCAGTTTCTCGCGTTCTCAGTCTCTCCCGTTCTCAATTTCTCGTGTTCTTTCTCTCCCGCGTTCTCTCTCTCTGTACGTATGTGTCTCTCTCTTCCTCTTTTTCTCTCTCTCGCGTTGTCCTCGACTCCCGTGTCCCTCCCCCTATTACACAAACCACCCCCGTACCTCGTGTCCGCGACGTTTCTTTCCTCATGTTGATCCTCTTCCTCCATGCTCCTAGACGAAAATTTGCTCGAGTCAGCGGGCGAGCTCGCGCGTCTCCTTCGGTCTGCATCCACGCAGAAAACGCCTCCTGTGTAGAAGAGAGGGGCGGAGGTCAGCTAATCGGAGGACAGCCCTAGTTTCGTGAAAAAATTCACCCCGTTGGACGTTTTTAGGCCGGCGGAATTCCGAATTCGACGTGTTTAACGCGGCGTTAATTGAGTTTCCAATCGGGCCGATAGCGAATGTCCAATTTGAAGAAAAAAAAAGAGAGAGAGAAAAAGAGAATGTGACGTTACAGGGTGAATTGATATTTTCAGTGTCCCGTTTCATTTTCGAATAATTCGAAACCAGAGGAAATGAAGCGTTCGTTGGTTCGTTGTAAGGCTTGTTCCTTTTCCGTTTTCATTCCGCGTACTCGGCTGTGTTTCGACATTTTACACTGAGCTTCGGATCCATTTCGGTCGGAGTTTAATATTAAACGCGTTTTAATTGAGTTCAAACTGCCATACTCGCTGTTCTATGAGACACCGAAGTGAGAAATTCTTGTATTTATCTATTTTAGTTTCAACCGTGTTTCCGGAAGTTTTGCACAGGCACAGAGCCTCGGATTTTTTCGGCGGTACGGAATTTTAATGATCCATGCCAGTTTCTAGGCGAAGTTTCGCAAACCTTGACACCACACGTAAAGCGAATTCGAACATTTCCGAGCGGGGTCGAAACGTTTTAACCCGCTTCAAGGAGCGTTTACATTCACGCGATGAATTTTACATTTTGCAATCATCAGTCTTGGATTTTTCGCCCAAGTATTTACTTTTCCTTTTTTTAGCATGCGACAACGTGTGTTGGGTTGATCGAGCACAAGGACCAATTCACGTTTCTAGATACTTTTACACACTTCAACTCTCTGTAATTTAATTTTGCTTTGCTCACGACAAAAAAAGAATTTACAGCTGTTGAATAAGTCATTTTATCACTTAGCTTCAGATTTTAAAGAAAGAATATTTAATTTTCAAATGATAACGCGAGTTAATTTAACTTTTATTTAAAGAAAATATAAATGTATAACTTTTAAGTTACACGAAGTTATGGATGGTTAATTTCTTGTTTTACTTATAGGTTTCTGGATAAGCAAATTGTATTTTCAAAAATTTTTTTCTTCTGTGGTTGGTTTATTTTTCATTTTTATTTCATTTGTAATTATTGGAACACAGAAAGTTCGAAACAATCTCTATAATGCAGAAGCGGCTATAATTCGCGAACAACTTGTAAGCTTCGAGCCGTCCTTGGGGCGACTTCCACGCATTAAGAACACACCCTCTATGGATCGCAAATCCGTGTACCAAATATAACAATCCAATACCATCAAAACCAGTGGAACTGGCATGCTCCGCCCCTCCATCACGAAATCCTCTCTTCTTCTCAAATAGCCTAAACACCACCTTTTCCTTAACTTGTCAGTACCACAGTGCATCTTTCTTTTCGACGAGGTTATTTCGTAAATCCTTTTCTAGATCGATTTTATTACGTTACGTAATAATGCCGTATTACGTTGCATAAACTTTATATGTAGAAAAACAAAAGTATATCTCTAAACTTGATCTATATAAAGAAAAAAGTAAACATATAAAAATATTAGGTACTCAAACAATTTCGTATAGATTTTGCAACATGTTCATTTTTGCACAAATATATTTTCGACAATTCGATGGACACAAATTTTCAATTCTCCATTATAAATTCACTACACAGGTCCTCCAATTTCTTTCAAACAAATTTTTAGACTAATCAGCTTCATAATTTTTAATACAAACACTTGCTTTGCAAATAAATCTGTTGTTAATATCAAGAGTTACATAATACATACAATATGAAAAAAGAATTACCACCATCCCGAAGAAAGACTAGCGAAGGAGGATTTTTTATTGCGTTTCTTAGGAAGAACTCTTTCTTTAAACTCGTCAAATTACATAAAATCAACGACGGTAGCAAAACCGTCGTTCTCAGACACTTTGTATATCGTACAATCGTTTTGATCGTTTGTCATATACGTTCCATGTTGAATAATTCGCGTCGGACCTCTGAAATCATTGATAGAAGAGGATCAGACGGGATCAGCTTGATTAAACAAGTAACGTTGCAACGATTTCGTTAATTGTACGAGCGTGACGACCCTTTTCTGATCGAAATCACCGACCCAGATCTCGTCGTTCTTCGTCCCTTTGGCAGCGGATAGGCCGTGTCGCCTAAATAGAAGGCAGCCAAAGGCGTTTTTCGAGTGGGCCTGAAAGCCAAGCGGTCGAAACCGCAAGCGGCTGAAAGGATGGCAGAAGAAGTGCTAGAATGGTTCATATCTCAGCAATCTCTGTCGAGGTTCGCAGCCTGGCAGCCCTCTCGAGAGGTGACTCTACAATCTCTAATATTGCGTTCTAACCCATATGCCGTGGTCGGCTGGCGAACACAGCATCCGGTTCGAGGCTTCAAGATGAAACACGCGGTTGGGAGATATCAAAGTCACTGTTTATTAGCTGTTGCCCGTTTCTGAAACGCTTGTTTCGAAGGTGGTCCCCTTAGGTGGTATTTTACAAAGCGATTGGGAACCAAGATGGTAGGAGCATAATGTTCAAGGCTCCGAGACCTTTTGCCTGCTTAGCGTTTCAACGTGTTACGTGCGGCTAGAAAATTAAGAATTTTCTCGCCTGCCATTTTCGAGTTAAGCGCCGGAAAAGTTTGGGTAGGAACGTTGGGCATTTCGTAATTTTTGCACCGTGTTCTTGGAATACCGCGTTATAGGTGGATCGTCTGTATTTATATTTGAGAGATGTAGAGATAGAAGAGTAATTCGACTCTGTTGCAACGCTCGAGGATGCAAAGTCTGTTTTGTTTTAAGAGTCTTGAGATTGGATTCGAACCAGATGCAGAGGAACGTCTGAAATAGTCAAGTGCAAGCTCGAGTTTTGTTACGTTTTTCGATTCGAATGAAGTTCGAGAGTTTTAGAATATTGCTGATAATACGCTATCGATATCGTTTGAAAATGTCATGTTTAAATTTGGAAAACTTCAAGTGTCTAATGATCGAATTTGAAACACGCAAACCGTTCATTTCAGTAATCGTTAAGCTTGAATTTAGAATGATGTTGAAGAATTTTTTAAATTGTATTATCTTAAGTTTATTAAATTACAAAGTTGTGAAAGTTTTAGATAATCATTGTTGCATTTCTGCAATAGTATATGTATAGTTTGCACAAGAAAACATTTCATTCCATCAGATTCTCACTTGATGACACAGCGTTTGAGGGCCGAGCCCACTTTAGGGCTGAAATAGTAGATAATAACGAAGTACGAGGGCTGATCGAGTGTGATTCACGTCAGACTCGTCAGGAATTAGCAGCATAGCCTGAGATGTCTGAAATTTATCGTTCGAAACGATACAGGAGTCACGCAAATCGTTTTGCTTTTTTTTATCTACGGTGTTAGATGAAGATAGGCGAACATAATGGAGGAAAAAGTTAAATGGTTCAGTGGGGGTTATCATTCCATCTAATTTTTTTCTCTCTTCCTTGCAATTAGCCCCACTATTTTCTTTTCTTAAGTGTATAGATAAGAAACAGATCTTTTTTTAATTCGTTAAAGCACACAGGATGCTCGAGGATTTCTACTAATAAAGGAAAATCATAAAAAATTAAAAAAGGAGGAACATATTATCACTGAATTAACATTGTCATTCCGCTTCTTAGAAAACCTTTTCTTGAATTCGCTAAATTTGATAAAATCAACGATTTTTATTAAGAAAGATGAATCATAAAAAATTTAAAACAAAGGATTATTATCCATCACTATTTTTGCCAGTCTGTCATGCTATTTATCGCAAAAATTGACATTATCGTTCCGCTTTTTAAAAAAATTTTTTCTTGAATTCTTTGAATTTTATAAAATCAACGATTCTTATTAATAAAAATGAATAATAAAATATTAAAAAATAAAGGATCATTATCCATCGCTATTTTTGCCAGGCTTATTCAATTTGTCGCAAAAATTAACGCTATCATTCAGAATATTAACTTGCGTGAATGTGTTAAATTAAAAAAAGAAAAAGAATAAACACCATCTCGAAGAAAGACGCGGAAGAAAGAAGGATTTTTCGTTTGCTCGAAAAACGAAATGCGATAGCTGTTAAGAACGATATCCAAGAACGATTTATAGCAGGATCTAATGATACGATGATATATCTTCTACTAATCGTACAGCTACTGTGAAATCGAGCAAAAGTCAGCCACTGATCATTGTTGTTATTGTGTTGGTAGGAATCGGCGTATTGTCGGGGGCTTCCGGGCGATCAGCATCGCAGACTATGAGCAATAGGGTACATTGATCTCTCTCTCTCTCTCTCTCTCTCTTTTTTCTGAATTCTTTTTCCCTTCACATTTTCTATTTTTTATGCCTGGATATTTTTTCTTCTTACTGTTTATATACTGACTGATATATTTCTTGTTACGGTCTTGTTTAGCCAATCAGATTACGTTCTCTCTTACATGTTCTTTCTATCACACCTATCTTCGTTTCTTTCTTTTCCTATTTTTTTTTCTTTTTTCTATCTTTTTCATCGTAATAATAAGAGTATAACAGTTAATAACGAAAAAAGTAATCCGATCATTTTTGTTGATTATTATTATCATTAGAGAAGCATTTATATTTAAACTTTCTATCTTTTTTCTATATCCTTTAGAGCTTTTTAAGCTCTGGTCGCAACAGTTTAATTGATTAATTATCTCGCATGCATCAACATTCTTTATTATATCTCATTATGTGCTCATCGATCTTTTGTCTCATTGTTTTCTTCACTGTTTTCTAAATTATTACATTTGTTATATCTAACGTTTCACACCGTATCCATAGTGCATTTCAAGAGATTAGAAATATTTGATACGTATATTTATACATTACATATATTATTATACGTATATCTATATATACATATATATATATATATATATATACATATACATATTATATTTCGTAGGAGGCACATTGTAATTCATATTATTAACTTTCTCTTTTATCGTGTTTGCATGCGCCAGACGAAGTATAACACACTTCTCTACGATATGCTGTACGTTATGATTTTTCATCGTATTTCTCGTTTGTCTGGATATATCTCTACGTTTTTCCTCATTTTTTTTTTCTTTCTTTTTTTTAACCTCGTTCGCGCAACGATTCGATCTCGTGTGAAGGTAAGTCTGTTTTCAGGAAGGAGGAGGAAGAGGAGGTGGTGGAGGTGCTGCCAACGATTGAGAAATATCGATAATTCAACGGCAGTCGTGAATTTTAGATACGGTTAAAGTGTGAATGGGAATTTTCCTCTTACACACCGATACATACCGTAGAAATCTTCGGTAAAATCCCAATTGATTTTTATTCCTTTCAATTATTCAAATTACAGTTATCAGTCCAGTGAAAATATACGTATATAGCGTCATCCAAATTACACGCCTACGTGTGTCATCCTTTTTTAATAAAACATGAACTATTTGAAATTCTAAATACTAAAACCTAGGCGTCTTATTTGGATGTCTCTTTATATATCTCCTTTTTCCTTTTTTTTTTTTTCGTTACTATTTCTCACGTGAAATCGATCCTTTCTTCCTTTTGTTATAAAGGATTTATTAACTTATAGTGAACTTAATCACGTGGAAATTTATTTGAAAAAGTTCCGTGTGTTTTAAGCTTGTATCTCTCAGACAATTCCTTTTTTTTTATCTTCGAGACATTTCCTCGAGAGTTTCCTCGTCTACAGTTACGTTCTACTTTATATCTTTTATATCAGTAGATAAAGTTCAGCTTGTCGATATTCCGACGATGACATCGATAACGTTTCGTTAGCGGCACTTCTAAATGAGCATCTATCTTTCTCTTTTCTACATTGTTTCTCGCCTGTCAAGCGTTCCTTTTTTTCTCGTTTATTGCGATCATGATTCCTCAAGAAGCGAGAGAAGAAAGAAAATAAAAGATACAACTCTTAAGACGCTTGTTAAGAGCGAGTGCATCTCATCTGGCTACTTTTGCATTTCTTGCGTTTGTTTCTCTTAAACGAAGATACGAACACTTTCCACGCGTTCTTTCGTGAAATTTATTCACGTGTAATGAATTTCCATATCTTACGATTATCAGAAAGGAAACTTCCTCTTTCATTTTACACGGAATTTTGCTGATCCGATTTTCCGAGATTTCGCGGAAAGATTTGAATGCGATACTTTTCAATCAATCGTTCTACGATTTATTGGTGAACAAGCTGTATCTAGTCGTAAGTCGTTCGATCGTATATAGAATAACCAAGACTTCCTTTAAACAGAATGTACGACATTTTAATTAGCGAGCAATGATAAAAGAATACTTTAAAACAGTAAATCTACGATTTAACCCTTTGAGTGTGGAGTACTTTAAAGTCAAACGCTGTATGTGGACGGAATTATTTTTCGTATACAAGTAATATTGGTTCACACGTGATTAAGTTATCATTTTCATCCTTTATTCACGCTAAATTGAATTAAACATTTTTCTTTTCTTCAACATGTATCATTCGTTTGAGAAAAATAATAAGAAGTCTTAAAAATCCTGCAACTTAAAAATAATTCATAACCAATCTGAATCTTCAAACTTGGGAAACGCATGTATGTGTCCATAGTATTTAAAGGGATAAAAGAAACTTCGTCAAATCGAGATAGTTTGTTTCGAAAGCTGGTTGACAGAGTGAGAACGACGAGAGTCAGAAGTTACCCGAAGAATAAGCATTAACATTAAATATTCACCTTCTCATCTGCACAACAGAACGTTCTCCAAGAATAACGAACGTGAAACGATAAATCTACGTTCACGTGCCAACCCCCAGGCGTCTCTATTCATCCTCGGAAGGCAAAAGGGAAAAAAAGAAAAACTTATTTCACCGTCCCGCGACGTTAAAATCTCGATGACAGCGACCGAACGTAGCCGTCGGTGCACAAAAGCCTTCTTCAATAGCCGGAGTATTAAAAAATCCTCGCCCTCGCGCGACGTTCGTTTCTCGATTGCCCTGTGTGCTGCACCGTCGCGGCCCTCTATCTCTTTCTCTCTCTTTTTGTCGTCGAAAAGAATCGGCCAATAACTTCTCAAATAAGCCTGAAAGTCCATTGTTCCCGTGGTTTGCTCTGTCACGCGGACGCGATTCGGCGAAATCGTTCACAAAGCGTCGAGCATCGGTGAGGTGGTATCTGCAACAACAAAAAGAAAGAAAAAAAAAAGAGAGAGAGAGCGTGAGAGAGAGGGAGAAGAAAAAAGGTGAAGGGATGATAAAAGAGAGAAAGATAGGGGAGGGAAAAAAAAAAAGGAGCAGGTGGTGGTGGAGGAACGAAGAGGGGAAGGAGATAGGAAAGAGGCGTCAAACAGTCGAGCACAGAGCGAAACAATAGGCTCGTTCGTTTTGCAGTTTCGTGCACTCTAAAGCGCCCGTTGAGCCTTAGTTTATGCGGAAATGTGTATAGGTGAACGTTCCTTTTTATTCTGTGCGAAAAAAGAGGGAAACAGAAGGTGAGACTAGTGTAAGAGCGACGAAAAGAGATCGTTTCGTACCCGAGATATTCACGACAGCCTGGGGCACAAACCCGTGCACCCTTGCACTTCTTCTCGAGGATGAACGTGAGATCTACTCTCTCCTCCCTTCTATTGCGGTCTGATGATGATTAACCCCTTTTGTGACGATACACAAAACGCCGGGACAAAGTGTCTCGACGAAGAGAGACAGTGAAAGGAAGATAGGAAAAGAGAGTGAGAGAAATGTTTCGTGGATGGAAGTTCGATTCTGCTCGTCGTTTTCGGGGCCAGCTAGCCAGCCGCTCGCTCGCTCGAGCGCACGATTTCAACTCGACAAAACTCCCGCGAGGGATCGAGTATTTTTGGATGCGTCCGTTGTGACGGACAGATCGCTGGGGAGGATTCGTGGGCTGGTTTCGCGGAAACGTTTCATTTCTGTTGGCAGGATAAATTGTTTGCCGGCCAGGGATAGGCGAGGTTGATTTAATATTACAATTTTGTGGCGCGACGCTATGTTAAACGATGTTATTTGGCCTTTCACTTGGATTTGTTCAATTTTCTCTCTTTTTTTTATTAACTGTATCGTAGAAATATATTACTGTTCCCTTGATGGAGGATTAGATTTTATTATTACGTCTCTTTCTTATCGCAGTCTTTTGTGTTCGATATTTGTTGGTTTGAAGAACAATTTGAAGGTTTGATGTTATTCAAATAGGAAAATCGATTATTTAACGACTTTTGTTAATTATTTATTGATAACTTTAAACTTTTCTCCCTTTTATTGCTCATTTTTGTGTTCAAATGTCACAGTTTGTTAGTTTGAACAGCGATTAGAGGTTTGACTCTATTTAAATTGGGAAATTAGTGCTTTAGAACGTACGAATTCAATATTTGGTGTAAATTCTGCTGTTTTAGGTGTATCGTGTGCTTTCATTTGCTTTATCGAATTTGATGTTATCATATTCAATCATACAAGTACAGCTATAATTTCATATATTCATCATTCTGCTAGTAAATGTACCCAACGAGTATTTTAACATTTCTTCTTTTAAGTTCCATAATTTATGATATTCGAATATGCATATAAAATGACTTGTTAGTTAAATTAATTATTTGAACTCACTCTAAAAAGTGAGAAAAATTTTTCATCATTTCTATACAGTTTTTTATATTACTTTAATTCATCATTAATTATTTTAACTTTCATACAACGGATACACACGCGCAAACTTAACGTACCGATATTAAAGTATAAGTTTTTCTACTTTAACAAATAAAGTAATATATTCCGTATCCAGGTCACATAGAACAGATCCTTTATTACACAGTATGCCAGTATATTTGCCCAGTAAATCGACGATACGCAACAGTCAAATATTTCTCATCGAAACCTATCAACAATCCACACCAGGTTCTTTATCAACATGAAAAATTCTCCAATTATTCCGGAACGATGAATCACAAGAACCAAAGCAGAACAGTGCAGAAAGCTGCATGCTCAAAATTGCACCCGAGTCAAAATGATTTTCCGTGTCAAGGCCAGAATGGACGGCTCGGCGAGGAGTGCCTCGATGAATCGATCTAATTTTTCTGTCCCGGCCGTTTTCCACCGATGAACCACCCGCGGATACGTGATAACCGTTAGTTAGAAGCAGGCAAGTAAGACGCGGTTCTAAATTGCCACTTAACGCAATCGATACACGCGACCAGGGTTTTAGTCGATCTCGCAGAGTCGATCTCGCGTTTACGTACATATCGATTCCACGCGGGCAATAGTGGCCCGTTCATCTCGAATCGAATCACGAGGCTCCTTCGCGCAACTAATGAAATCCCGGTGATTAAACGCGGCACCGATTCCGCTTGCTTACTCCGGCCAGAGAACTTCCTGAAGCAAAAGTTCCCGATAGAAGCGATATCCTTCGTCGGAACGAGGCCCCTCCTCTGCGCAACTCTTCGCCCTGTACACGTTCTCCCCTGATGTGCTGTCGTAATTACGTTTAAAACAAAATTGCCGACCGTTCTTTTTTTTTTTTTTTTTCGAACCAGCCGGGATAAATTGAAAAACTTTCTCGAAATGAAAAATCGCCAGCTAAAATCGTTCTCCCACCTACGCGCAATTTCGAGCAATTTTTCTCTCTATTCTTTCTTTTTTTTCGACAGTTTTTCGTTTTTTTATTAGTTATTTAACGTCGTATCGAGCCCTTACATGGATTATTAGCGTCTCGATACGCAGATTTATAGTTTATTGTACGGTTTAGTAGATGTTGGGTTGTGTAGTGGGTTTAGAATTGATTTATCGTCTTTTAATTACTCTCACTGATGAAGAATTTGATATTTTGAGCGTAACATCTGGCATTTCGTCACGTGATGTAAATTGAACGTATTTCAGAGTAATCAGAATTGAAAGATCGTTCAAAAATACAGTTCCCTGTAGAAAATTTCGAAACAGGGACGTATACGTGAACCTACATCAGATATTTTACAAGTATAATGAATTAGTCGCTGTAGTTCTAATGAAAATAGAAGGAAAATGTCTAGCAGTGTCTTAATTTGACAGATTTAATAGTAATTCAAACAGAATTTTCTTCATGCTACCTCTTCAAATGTTCTCCATTTAATTCCAGGTAGAAAGGTGCAATCGAAATGTTTTTTCGAACATCCAAAGATATGAAAAAAAAAAAAGAATACTTAATCAATGGAGAAAAACGTTTTAACAAGTAACTACAGTCAACGATAGCATCGAAACAGTTAATTTAAAGGAATTAGGTGAATGGAATTGAAATTGCCCACGCTGACGTTCGTAAGACTGCAACACGAAAAATTCAGCGATTCGATGATTAATTTATTAGTAAATTAATTTTGCAAAAATGTCAGACGAACAGGAATTTAACGCTTCAGTCTGTTTCGCGGTGGATTTAAAGCTACGTGGCTCTCGAGGATGGGATAATTAATAGCTGATTTCGAGAAAAGCTTCTGTCATTCGCTGGCGTTAAATAATAATGCTGGCATTTGACTGATAATCCGTCAGGGAGTAATACGTTAGATTAATTGGGATTGATTAGGTTTTTATGAGCAAACGTGACACTGTTGTTTAAGCATGTGCGCGTGGCGTTATTCCTGACGGAGGATTTATTACAGAATCGATAACAGTTCCTCTCCTATATCATCTCAACATCGTCTCTATGAAAACAAGAATATTTACAATTCTTTTTTAAACAAATATACCACGAAAGAAAATAAGAAACATGTCTAACGAGGAATTTATGTCTTTTTTATTGAGTCAATGCGAAAGCTCGTGCACGATTTCACATTAAAATACAAGTACAATTTTTTTTATTGATCAATTATACAAATTTCGTTGATCTTTTTCTGATCGATCTGTCATTGTTAAGTTTCTTTGCAATCTCTTCAATTCAATTTGGGGATTATTTTGCAATAAATTACAAATACATAGTGTTATCGTTTGTTAAAGAAACTTTACCACAGCGTGGTTCATCGTTTAAGCTCTTCGTTACGACAGATTTTAGTACGCAACGTTGTTTCGCAAAAGATAGATGTTCAATTCGTGATCGCAAAGTTTGTTTAACTGTTTCGAAAGGTTTCAAAGTTTAGAGTTTGTTCCGGTAATTAAAAGATAAAATTAAGATTTAAATTACGATGGAAAAACAATAATAGAAGAGTACGAGAAAATCTCGAAAGCGCCTATAGGCGTCAACAGTAACGAAAGCATTAATTGAAAATCACCATATCTAAATTTTCCAAACCATTCTTTTTTTTTGCTATTTTCATCGCTCATTTTGAAAACCTTTTGATATATGGTTATAACACAATTACACTGTTAAGTCTTTCATTTTTCAAGAAAATTTCATTAACAATTTCTGTTTTCTCAAGTTGCAATTGTAAATGAAACTTTCGAAAAATTGCTCGATACTTTTTTCGTCACTATTTTTTCCCCCTCCTGGATTTTTCAATGTTCAAGAATTTGAAGAATTCGAAACATTTATAACACTCAGCTAAGCGTATTTTTTTTTTCAACTCCTGAAAATATTTGTTGCATCACTTTCGTGTTGTGAGCTTTTAAAAATTAGCGATCCAAAAATTTTTCGATTTCAATTATATTTTTTCGTACACATTTTTAATAAATAATTGTCTTATTTCTCTACTTAGTATTAATATGTTAATACGAGAAATTTTCCTTTTTCTTTTATTTGGAGCAATTATTATTGGCCCGGTGTTTTTATTATAGAAAGGCGAGAAAATTTCTCGACACGAGGAACGTTTCCTCAAGTTGTTCTGAACATGCTGCGGTCTGCTTTATACAGAACAGCATAACAAAGTGGCGTGTATCGATTGATCATCTATTAACCTTTGCCACTCCTCAATAATTTACCCAAGTCGTTACTTCACTTCTGATCTTTTCCTTGCGTTGACAGATCGACGTAACATAAAGCCTGCAGCCGCGTCATTGTACCTCAATAATGACGCATTTTCACAGAGGAAGATCACACGTTCTTTTATTCGCGAGGCGACAGAATAAACAGAAGGCGATTAAAGGGAACTTCAGGATAAAAGAAGAAAAACAAGAAACGTGGAAAATTCAAAGAAACTTTCATTATTTATTTTTCAGTTATTTTCCTTTCCAATTGCAGTGTTTAACATAGATCGATAGTAATTTTCTACGAATTTATCTTTCACGGAATTGAAGTTTTAATTAAATTTTTTGAAAGGTTCGTCCTTTGGATTTTTCTTTCTCTTTTTTTTTCACGTATGTGTGGGGTTCCATTAGCATGGAAATGTCAGATTTCGTGCTCCATTGCGATTGCAGGTGACATTATTTTTGAACTCCCGGAAATTGCAAATGAAATTAGTTCGAAATCTTCTATTGGTGAAATTGAGAATTGACAAAAATTCCTGTTACATATTAATAAAAAGGAGATGCAAACTTTATTAAAACATTTCTATTTATCGTGTACCTTGGTGAATATATAAAAGCAATGAAATTTATATAAAAGTACGTAACGAATATTAAAACTAATAAAACCACTGAAAACTATGAATATAAAGATTTGTCTGTCTAGAAGAAGACAAAGTTGGCAAACTTCAACGAGTGCAATTAATCACGATTGAAGGAATGATATATTTCAAACAGAAGAGTATTTACTTTGTAAAATTCATGTATCTATGCCTCTTAATGGCCTTAAAATCCTCGAAATTGCACTTGTCGAGACGTTCAAGATGACGAATGGAAAGTCAACGGGATACGAAAAGAATGGGCAAAAAGTTTGTCGAATTATCTCTGAAAACACTCGTACGATTGCACCAATTCGAAGCAACTAAAGCGTCGCCTAACAAAGGCCTAGCGACAATAGAGGCCTCTCGTTAAGCGTCGCTTAAGTGGCTCGTAATGCGAGTGTCGGCGCGCCCTCGCGAACAGAAAAAGAAAAACAACATTCTCAGCTTTATTCCAGCTTCGAATCGCGAGGATCGAGAGATCCCTATATATGTATCCGTCTTCAACATTTTTTTTCTTTTCTTTTCAATCTTTATCGATCGATTCGATCTCTTTTAGTTATCCGTAATTAGCTGGCACACAGGAATAGTTATAACCTACTTTTTCACCAATTAAGATATTTCAACGAGATAAAAAGTGTAATCACGATCATCGACGATAGAAGGATTCTCCGCGAGGAATTATTTTTAATCGTGATCAACATTCGCGAGAACAAATTTATCGATTCACGAGACATTTCGGGGAGCCCCGTGTTTCGTGAAACCGAGAAATTCGCAATTTTTGTTAATAATATCTATTTGACTGTTAAAATTTGCAAGAAATTTCGCGCGACAGTTCCTAAATATTTAACATCGTTAGAATCGATCGAAAAGTTATCGACATAGTGTGTTTTATATTTCTGGGAACAAAAATATTCTAATCCGAAGATGTTGGGTTGGCCAATAAGTTTGAATGAAGAAAACTATCAAATAATGCATTGAACAGTTTGGTTTGCGACTTTTTGCCATTTTATATATGCATTTGCATAATTCTGTTCTTCCAAAACTCATATCAGAATAATTGAATTAGAATAATAAAAAAAAAAATAGATTAGCCCTAATTTGAAAATAGCCTAAGTTTTCACCTTGTGGATTCGAGGAGTTCCAGAATTAATCCAAGAAAATCCAATCCAAATAGAATCATTTCTTTTTACCTAACTGTCTAAAGTGTCGATAATTAGCATACTAAAAAACAAAAGAATATCTACTGCGGGAGAACGAAATTACACACCTTCCGTTTCTCTTTCCAAGCCCCTTTATTCATACACTTCGAACATCATCATACCCGACGTCTGAATTAGAATATAAAAAAAAAAAAAGAAAAAATTTCCATATTCATGGAAATCCACCTGTCCATTTCTCTCATCTGTTATGGATAGGCTGCGCTATGGTACGAGCAACGGGAGACGGCTAGGGGACAAACGAGAAATACCCGGAGCATTGAACGTGGTTGGGTGGAGGCCGTTGTTGACAGTGGCGCGACGACAATGGAAATTACAGGCATGAAACGCCGCCGCGGAGAGCGTCTTTCGCGCCTTTCGCCTTTAAATTGCTCGCGGTGTGCTCGACTGGCCGTGCGCGGATAGGCGGGATGGTCTTTTTGAGCCGCGTATAAAAGCTCTCGACGTCCCGTGTCTACCTTCCAACCACACCGTGTCTCTCTGTGTGCGTCACCGCCTCCTTTTCTCTACTTTCGTTGCTGCGCCTTTCGAACAACGCGCGTGCACACGTGCGTTTCGTAGCACGCGCGCGCAACCAGGAAAAAAGCCGTCATCTCGTCTGATAGGGATGAATTCCACGCTTCCATTGCGATCCTCGACTCTTTCTTCTTTCTTTTTTTTCTTCTCTCGTCTCTTCCTCGAGCTTCCGCGGAAAGAGAATGCGGGAGAAGTGGATGGAAGTAATATTTGTTAATGGTGTTTCATTTTGAAAATGGAACGGGGTTAATGTTGAGAAACTCTGAATCCTTTGCGAACGGAGCTGCTTGTAAAGTGAACATTATCGTAGACGAGGGACATCAGGGCATTTTACCAACAGAGTAAACGTGTCTAATATATCTGTTATAAAAGCTAATAATTTTGTTTATTTATTATATTTGATATTGCAATATTTTGTGATATCTTTGAAAGCAGTTGTAGGCATTTTTGTTAACAATGAGGAAGGCCATAAACCGGTGAAACATGTGTTAAATTATGTTCAGGTCTTTAAATTTGATTAAAAACGCGAGAGATGTTGAAAACTGTGAGTGGCCCTAATTGTTTGGCCAGGGGCTATAATTATTTAACAGAATAGTAATTTTACAAACTGTACAATTGATTTTCCAACGTTCGGTTTCAAAATTGGAACTTTTGCAATTAGAATTCAACGAAGATAATAAACGTTGAAAAAATAGCAACCATCCGGAGCCATTTATACCGCCAGCTATGTGTCTTATAACTGACTGACAAGAAAAGTGAATGCTGACATTTGAACAGGCGTCTGTGACGACGTTAACGAAGTTATTACATGGCAGTAATGAAGCAATTAGCGTGAAACGGGTGAATCTGACGAAAACGATGAAAGAAATTGCTGTAATGAAAACAGCGAGTGGTCGCTGAGAAGTGATACTACACCCGGAATTATGCTATTTCATTAAAAGCAGCAATCTTGCTATTTTAATTAACGATAACGACAGGTAAAGCTCTTTCGCACGAGACGTTGCAGATATTCAAGTATTAATGAAACGAAAAACCCGAAGTGAACATCCGCGTGCATTTTTATCCTCGAATCGTACAGCGGGTTAAAGTAGCCCATTCATATCACACATTCTGTTTTCTTTTCTTTTTTTTCGTTTGTTTTTTTAACGCATTCGCTATCTCGTTACACCTTCAGATCATTATGCTGATTTTCTTTTGAGTGGCCACCGCCTTGCCTTTGTCTCGCGGCTCGCGAAAGAGGAAGATGACTTCCTGCGATAGGGAGAAGTAATTTCGCGTAATTTAACACTCGAAGTAATGAGCTTTTTCCACCGTGCAGCGGCTCGAGTGAACTCGAAAGTAAAACAACGGGGAGATTAGGTTTCGATCATTTTTCTCTGAAAAAAAAAAAAGAAGAAATGCAAGCAAAATTCAAATTCAAATCATTTTAATTGAATTGAATTGAATTTCTTGGCAACACGAGAAATTCGTAAATATCAGCGCAAGTTTATGTATTTCTTCAAATATGGAAAAGTGAAGGTTTCAGATCAGACGCGATTTCTTCGAAATTCCAACATTTCAACGACATTTTCCCCGTTTCCATCGCAAAAACTCCCAAATCACCAGCACAATCATTCCCCGTTTAAAATTACAAAAGAGAAATTAAAAGCGTTCCAAACTCCGTCGAATATTTGAAAAAAAGCCTCGTACCACGCGTTTAACCACGGAATTCCAACATTTCGCCAACTATCAAGGACATTTCCCTATTTTTAGCAGGCTGAAAATGATGTTAAAAAAAAAAAAGAAAGAAAGAAAGGAAAAAAAAGAAGTTTCACCTCCCAGTGATCCATAAGGAGAGGCGTGCTGGAGCCGCGGACGATTAACGTCGAAAGAATCGCGGGGGAAATTGTTGCTCGAGAACAAGATCAGGGTGAATAGAAACGAAACGAGACGGGACGGCGTGTCTCTCGCTTTTAGCTTGTATTCTCTTTCTCTCTCGCCCTCTTTTCTCCTTCTCTTTTTCTCTTTAGCTCTCGTTAGCGGCGCAAGATGCACTTTTATTCTCCCTTCAGACGCTGCGACTCGCCCCTTTGTCGAGCCGTCCAAGTGGTATTGTACGTGAGTTAAGGAAATTGCTCGACACCGTCGTGGCCGTAGAATGAAACCGGTCGGGTAATCGTGTTTGCGGCCGGATATCGCTCGCACGCGTATTTTTTCCGCGTCACGTGGAAGTTTCAAGGGGATGGACGGGAAGGGTTGCCCCTTGTCTTTCTCGCTTTAACGATGGAACAAAGGCTTGGAGGGCTTTTTTGCATTTTTTTTTTTTTTCTCTCTGCACTAACGAGGATCGTTCGAGTGCTGCAAGTGGATTTTTGCAGCTGGTAAAATGCAGGGTCTCCGATCGTGAATTCTAGGGGCGAGATCGGAAATTGTTGTTTGGTAAACGATGGGGTGTAACTTGGAGAACTTTAAATTCCTCCCAATGGGAAGGGGTGAAATTTATTTTAGGGGGAATGTGGGTTACGGGGAAATGGAAAACTCGAAAATCTGATAATAGAATTTAGCTGTGTCGATTCGGAAGGGAACCAGAGCGAGTGAACTGCTATACAGTTTCTCTCGTTAATATTCGCACACCATTTGAGATGGAATAACTTTTTTAAAATTGTACAAAATGTGTATAAACATTTTTGAAAAAATAGCGAAGATCGCTTTATATAACCTTTTTATCTGAGTCTATAATGAAAATTTAAAATATACGTTTGGTAGATTTATTGTGAAAATTTCGTTGAAATCGGTGGATGTAGAAACAAGCGGCAGACATTGAAAAATGTGAGAATCTTTGGATTTTTAACACAATTCTGACCGATTGTAACTTTCCTAGAAATTTTTCGCACGTAAAGTAGTTCTTCTAAATCCTCAAAAAATAAGACTCACATCGTTCGATCCAATTGTAAAACAGTTTTCCGTTTTAAAAAATATTCGAATATTAATAAAATTGATTTGAAATTTCTATTTATAGGGGTTGCAAATCAAAACAAATTTTCCCTGTAAATTTTCTTAGAACCTTGCTCGACAGGTAGACAATCTTAAACGATAAATAAAATAAAATTTTCTGTTCTGAAATAAATGAAGAAACTTCGAATTTCCCAAAATTTCCATTTACCATATTAAACCTCTCGAGTAACGAGCATTTAACGAGCGGATCAGAGTTCGAAACTATAGATCTATTATATAGACGTCGTCCAGGCTCTATTGTAGCTGGCCATTCTTTCAGCTGTCATGACGAACGGGCCGGCTCGATGATTAGCCACTCGAATCCGTCGATTCGATTGCTCGTTTTGTTTTCCATCGGTTTATTTGCAATAAAAGGAGCGTGCACGTTAATCAGATCATCATTACCCATACACGTGTACGTAGTATATACACACACAGATGTATATAGGATACGGCGGTGGTCGAAGCATCGAGTGAACTTATTGCCCATTGAACCATACTGTGCCACCATACTCACTGTAACCTGTGTAGACAGGCGAAGCTCCATTGCACAAACAGAGAGGAGGCACGGTGTAACACATCGCGCTTCTGTGAAAGCCTGCTGGTTTCTGGGAGCCATTTATTCATGATTTTCTACCGTAATTTCTGTGGTAGAAACTCGTAGGAAAACGTCCAGCAACGATATCGAACGTGCTGCTTTGATTGATGATGCCAAATGGCTTTCTCAGATTTCCTGTCATTTTCTTTTCTTTCTTTCTATTCTTTTTTTTTCATTTCTCTTTTCTTTTCAAGAAAATATTCGTTCCGTTTGATTTATGTAACTTAGTTTATCGTTGCACGAAGTTAATACACCATGATGTAATTTTTACATAGATTCCAAATGAAACATTAAATTTAACTTTATAAATGGGTTAGATTAAAGATGGTTAATTAATCGAAGCTTTTCGTATGAATTAATTCATCGGTAGAAATTCAGGTTTGATTAACAGATAGGTTATAGTTTAAATATTGACACGACTCTCGGATGTGTTTAACTTATAGTCGACGAGCCAGAATTTTCAACGTTGCTGCAATTAGAATCTGATCTAATCGGAGTGGTACAGAAATTCAATGTAGACCTAATGGAGACTTAACACGTGGCTAAATTAAGATATCTCTGGTCTTGTTTAATCTCGATAAGTATCATAAGGTAGATTTAACACAATTCTACCTTAGTCTTGACCTAGACCTCACATGGACCTAGACTAAACCTGACACAGATCTAACCTACGTCTAAGGTCTACCTAATTTACCTTTCACCTAAGACTTTACCACTCACGAGAGATTCTCAGATTTCAAACTGAATCGTTACCATTAAAATACGTCCTTTTCTCATTCTGGGAAAGTGTATTTTTTTTTTTCTTTAATAAAGTAATTTCTAATTTTTTGAATCTTCGACAAAAATATTTTCTTAATTTTTCTTTAGCTCTTTCACATTTATAAGATGAGAAGATTAATTTTACTAATTGTTCCTTTCCTTACAGTGAGTTTTCTTTTATTTTTTAATATTTGCAATAAGTTCACATTGCAGCGACAAGAATTAACCCTTTCGCTACGGCAAATTTCAGTAAAATTTGTCAAATTGGAAATCTTTGATCGTAAAACTATGAAAACAATCGTGGACGCGTGGGTCGATTTTTTAAATCGAATATTAAAAAGCAGCACAACTCGTTTCATTGGCTCTCAAGCAAGTGAAAACCGAATTTTGACGATTTGACGAGCTAAAGAAAATAAAAAATCATGTTTGTCCACACGAAAGTGTTTCTTGCCACAATAAATGCAATTCTCAGAACCGCGCGTGTTTAAATTATCATTTCAAGTGTACAACAGAAGTCTAAAGAAGTAAGATTTTCATACAATGCTTTGCTTCGAGGCTTCCACATTGTTCCTTTAGAAATTAGACCCACTTTTTCCCCCAAGAACGTTTCCTCTCTTTCAGCGAAATGAAAGAAGCTAGAGAATGGAAGAAAAACACAGAGAAATTAAGATTCTCCGACGAGTTTATCCAACACCCAAGAATCATAAGTACACAGTGGTGAAGAAAAATGCGTACGAAATTTTCCATAAGACAGAATTAAAAAAGAAAAATAAAGAATTATCTCTATTCTTCGAATTCTCCCAAAATTTTCTCACCTCGTTCGATAATTTCGGTTAGAATTATCACAATCAGAGTGTTCAAACATTCTACGAAAGATTAAACTTTCTCCTTGAATAATTTCACTCGTAATTCGCGAAAGTCTGAGGAAATAAAAAGAAAGAAGAAAAAAAAGAGAAAGAGAGAAAAGTTCGAAAAGTCGAGGATTTTCGTTGAATTATTTCAATCAGAGGTAAGAGAAAAAGTATTCCATTTTATTCGAGTGTATTGGTTCTAGATCTATTCATTCATCCGATAGGAGTATAGATTCGACGAAGTTGCGTTAGCAATACCACTCCGTACAGTTGGCGCTATTGTAACGTGAAAAAGTAACGCAATCAATGAGCCTGATTCATCGCGTATCCATAGAAAGACGGCGATACATTTCACATCCCGTTACGATAACATCAAACAGACGGCTGGTGATATTTTGACGCCAGTGGTGTGTATTTAATCGAACAAGTTATTTCGCTGAATTCCTCGGAACTATCGCGATAACTCAATCGGTCTCAGGTATCGTTGGCAATCTGCAAGTGATACGCCACAAAACTGGTAGAATTTACCACGGTGTTTCGTTTTCTGATAAATATTTCGTATCTTCTTGTTCATTGATTATCCGAGCATCTGAAAAATTAGCCCGAACGAACGGCTCGGAACGGATGGGATTAATGTTGCGGAACCTGAATTCTTCTTTCTCTTCGATCTCTCTCCCCAGTCTCTTTTAACGAATTCCCAAATTGGATTTCTCCGACTTCCGAATAGTCTCCAATTTCCATATATTGCTTCTCGCTACTTCGGTTAATTTTACATTTTCTTTTTACGTTCTTTTTCCTTTCTTTTTTTTCTTTTTTCTCTTTGGACAATAATTTGTTAAGATTTTCATCTTGTAAACGGAAGTTCTGCAATGTTTAACTTTGTCGATTTCTATCCTTTCGATTGGGTTTGGGTGATATTCGTTCGACTAATTGGAGTAACATTCATTTTGCAAAGTAGATTCTGCAATATTATCAATTCCTGGTCGTGGCGAAAAGTGTACAAATGTAATGGAATTGAAGGCAAATGTAGTTTAGAATTTTACTTTGGGAAAAAGTATTTTGTGACAATGAGATGTAATTATTTGTGATTAGTATTATTTTAATTAGCATCTTTTTCTTGCTGAATTAATGGGATTACTTCAGCCTCGCAAATTAACAAAATTTATCGCAAAATGAACTGTAAAATCTTTCACAAAATCGAGAGATCAACCTGTTTGAAATGAAACTGGAAGATATTTTGGCTCATCTTTCTTAACAATTTTTTATATTCAAAAATATGAAAGTATTCGGAATATTTGAAAATGTTGACTAATATTCGTTGAAAACGGGCAGCAATATTTAATATTTTATTGCTCCCACTGGTTTGAATTTATTTTATAATAAATTGAATTAAATTGCTTCTGAATTTTTACTTTAAAGAAATGTATTCCGCTAAATATATAATAATACTGCAGCAATCATTATTTCTAACTATATTCGTTCGTGAACGAGATAATTCGCAAAAATCGTTCAAGAAAAGGCCACATTATCAGACATTTCATTTCAATTTGCATGGAATTCTTATCTAAATTTCATAATAAATTTACCACGAGACAATTATACCATCCTTATTCAAATCACCTTCAATTTGTAATTAATTTTCCGAAGAATGTCTCAAATAAGCAACTTTCAATAAATTTTTCACATTCACGAATAAATTGAATAAGATCTCTATAGGTACATCTATAAAAATTAATTGTGTAACTAAAATAAAAACCAGTCTGCGAGACATCTCGTTTATAGATGAGGAAGGATTAAAATTTCACGCTGTGTGACATTTCGTTCTTTATTTCCATCGAATCTATATCAGATTTTTTTAATAAAGTCATGAAACAATTGTCAAATTACCATCAACGCACAAAGTCAAAACCAACCTGCGAGATATTTCATTGATGGATTAGAAAGGGTTCGAATTTCACACTATGCGACATTTCACTCCAATTTCCATCGAACCTGCATCTCGATTTCTTAAAAATTCTATCACCAAAACGAACTTCAATACAGTTTCGATACAGAACTCCCGGAGCCAAGAGAAGTGAAGCAAACGAAGTCCTGAAAAACTCGCGAAGCCTTTCTTCTTGCTCGAACATGTCTCTTCCTTGCCGTTCCCTCGAATCGTTTTCACGATCCGCAGATCCTTAAGGCCCGTCGCGATCGTCGCACGATAGAGATCGTCGCGACGTAGCACGGTGCTGTGTCGAGTGGGGAGGTCGATTGTGCTCGAGGCCAAAGGCGGTCTCGGCATATTTATATTTCAGAATTTTCATTGTGAATCGGTTTCTGGGCCACGGGAGATACGAACGGGGCGGCGGCGTGTTCAGGTCCGTCGTCGTTCTATTGAAAACCGGCCGTGGACGGCCATGAGTAGTACTGTCGTTCGATAAACGGCGTCTTTCCCGGAGCTTTCGGTTCAAAGATAAGAATCTCGGATTCGAGGTCAGCCAAGCAGTCCTCGAGGCCTCCTTTGGCCATCGGCAAATTTCGAAAGGGCGCTCGACCTCGTACGAGGTGGCAACCGGGCTACGGAGAACGATGAAACGGGGAGGGTTAGGGGTGGCTAGCTGACTACACACATGTGTGTATGCACCCAGCCACATTTTTCATTTTTTCGCAGGGTCTCCCGCCGATTTTTATCCGTGTGAAATGTTGCTAATTATTTTCACATTCTCCTGATCGGGTGAACAATGTTTTTTTTTATTTTTTTTTTTATTGAGGACATTTATGAAATATAGTAAAAGATATTTTGATCAAGTTGTTGTGTTCTTGTTTTTTTAAATAATTGAAATATTAGAAAGGCTTTTGTTGTTATATCTGCACTATCATTAGTGTCTTTAATTATCAGGAATATCTGATAAAGTGTCGGGATAATTTTCGTCTAAAAATGTATCTTCGTTTCTGCTACAGAATTTTATTTTATTTTATTTCATATTATGCTTTACAGAATTTTAAAGCATTCTTGAAAAAACAGCTATTCTTATACTATAAAAATCTTACTCAATACATCTACAAATATTTAAAAAAAAAAAAAAACCAAGAGATTCCATCATCATCCCTTACAGTTAACAAGAACCATTCATTTCCCGTCTGAACCGTAAACTCCCGGTGTACAGAACTGATGGAACACTCTGTATATATGTGTATAAGTCACGCGATCGTGTCTGAACGAAAGTGGCAGAGTGATCGAGATGAATTGGTTAGGTTACCTCTCGCCACAGTGACAAAGGACGATATCTAATAACTAGAAGAAGTATCTGAACTCCTTATTATAAAGTATCTTTCTTCTTTTCTTTTTTTTTATTCTAATATAAAACGCGACGAGCCACTCGTTCCTAGCGTACACGACGAGGATCAACTGAAAGGAAAGGACCGGCAGGTGCTCGATACGTTGCAGAAGGTCAAGCGCCCTCCGAGCCAGACAATGAAGCTCTTCTGGACTTGTACACTCTGTGTCCGGTTTCGAGCTACACTCTGAATTATTTCTTCAGGTATCTGGGGTACACTTCTACCTCGGTGGATTTATCGGATAGCGATGTGTATGATGTGTATTGTTTCGATTAAGTCGAGGTGCTGTTTCAAGAAGCGAGGATCCTGAGTGACGAGCTCGTTTTTCGAGATCTCTTTTGTAATGTACAATTGTCATTCTCGAGGCTGTATTGTAGGGAAATAGTCTAACAGAATAAGCATGTGTAAACGGCTCCCAGATCACTTTTTTTCATTTTTGTTGGCTGATAAATAATACTTTTTACCTGAAAAACCACTGTGCAAAATTTCAGACTAAAAGTAATACGAGAGTGAAACTTCTAAACTGTTTCATTCATTTTCCCAGTTATTACTTGAGATATTTCAATGAGAAGAATTTGTGAAAGAGTTATAAATCAGCTTTACTTGAGATTTTTTTTTTCAGAATTATTAGTATAATCAATTGATACCAAACACTCGTTATTTACGCTTTAATTTTTCAAATATTTAAAATAGGACGAAAAAAAGAGTTGCATTTCAGTTAAATTTATATTTTTGTCCTACCTTCAACTTAAAACTGACGATTACTAAATAGAACTTTCGACACTTTTCCTTATTTAACACTGTATACAACAATTATACAACTATTAGAAAACAAACAATCGTAATGCAAGGTGTTCGAAATTGTCCAAAAAAATGAATCTTTACACTTTCGAAGGAAGCCTCGTATACATTCTCTTAATAGAATTCCGCGCTTTCTAACAAACTACGCGTAAATCAAAATCTCCAAAATTCCTCGTGTATGTATTATATGTTCTATACAAACAGGAAAAAAAATAGAGAAAAACTCCAAGGATCAGCGGAATACGTACATACATATATCAGAGTTGCTTCAACTGGCACAACAGAGGTCTCTCTCTCGGAATCGTGCTGTTTTTCGGAGAAGTTTCTAGGAGGGGTAGAAAAATTCACCGCAGCGACCATCCCCTTAAAGACTCGGTCGACAAATAAATCACCGAGCTCTTCGTATCAAGCCCCAATTTCAAATACACTCCAGACTCGTCCGGCGAACTCTATTTCCGTGGCGGTAGGGGGTGGTCGACGTCGTGGTACAGAAACAGGTCTCTGAAAACATTCTCCCTGGCGTTGATACAGACCCATCTCAGGCCCATGGTGGTACGGTCGATATTCAACTGTCTACCGTTTCTCCTCGCCTGTATAAATGAGACACTTGCCTTTGAATAGATAGTCTATGCTAATTGTAAGAGGAAATCTGAAAGATCTACACACAGTCGCTCTGATTAATATTCTGACACTGTTTAAAACAGAATAACTTTGTTAAAATGGATCAAACGACGCGAGTACCTTTTATTTATTTTTTTATTTTGATAAGCTGGAAAGATTAGTTTATTAGATGACGCGTAAAGAAATTATTATTTTCTTTGCAATTTTCGTCAGTTGTAATTCTTTTAAATAGCTTCTTTAAACATTGGAACAAACGACCTGAGTTTTTTTTTATTTTTTTTTTTATTTTGAGAAGTTGGAAAGATTAGTTTGTTCGATGATGTGTAAAAAAATGATTATTTTCTTTGCAATTTATAATTAATTCTGTTAAATAACTTTTTTAAAAAGTGGAGCAAACTACGTAAATTCCTTTTTTTTAAATTAGAATTAATTATTGTATCTAACAATGAAAACGATTGTATATGAGACGCGTAGAATTTTCGAGTGAATTGTGTTTGTGAATTATACGAGCTGAGAATCAAATAAAGCTATTTCTATTGATAGATAAGGGCGTATTGACCACAATTACGTAAAAACAGCTAAGAAAGGGGCGAAAAGTCGGGGTTTTTCCAGAAAAATCATGACGAGCCCCTTGCCTTGCAACGATCGCTGGAACCGAGGGTTCGTCTATTGTTTAAAAATGGCGAAGCCTTGAAAATAACGTTTTTGTTTGATGGACCGTAACGGGACCTTGCCAGACATGTGTGGCTTAACAAAAGTGCTGAAATGTTAAAGCAAAGAACTTTTTTAAACGTATTCGTAATAAAGGAAAGTTTGCCAAGAGCCTTTAAAATTTTCCTATGGATGGAGATAATAAATGTAACATTTCAGGTTTAGGTTACTTTCTCAAGATCTTCGTTTCTACAATTGTGATTGAAAATCTTTCGATGTAAAACACAAATAATTTTTTTCTTTTCATCTGAAACTGATTAAATGCAAAAGTATCAATTGTACTTTACTCAAAGACAATTTAAATTTCGATAGGTGAAATTAGGTGCAGTTACACTGTAAATTTTAAAAAAATATTCACCTTTCTCTCATATTATAATAATAATTATATAATTTAATATCGTAATATTTACTTTTTGAATGAGAAAACTTTTACACAAAACGCAAATAATTTCTGCTTTCATCTGAGACTGATTAGACACAAAAATATCAATTGTTATGAATATTCCATAACTTTCAAAAAATATTTACCTATTTCTCATATTATAATAATAATTATATGATTCAATATCATACCATGTACCTTTTAAGTAAGAAAATTTTGCTAATTATATGCAACGAAGCGATAACTTTGCAATAAAATAAGACAGAATGTAGGATAAAAAGTTTCATCGTGGTCCCTTATGGTTTTCAGAAAGATAGCGTTAACCTTTGACGTAGCACCTGTATATTGTTATAATGAAAAGCTTTTAGTCTTTCTCACGTTAGAATTCCTTGTTCCTTTTTCTTGTAAATGTTGAAGAAAGTCGAGTCGCACATTCCTCCCTTAGATAAGCACACTTGGATTTATATTACAGTAATCCTCAGGTTTTATTAAACGTTGAAACGGTAAGTGAAGAATCTACAGTGAATTTTTCCATCTCGAAACAGTTTCAACTATTCGAAGACGTGAAAATGTTTCAACGAATACACGAATAATAGTTTCTGGAGAATGTTGAAATTTCGAACGATAAACTTTATGCCTATAGCAATGTTTACTCAAAGGAAGTGTTCACAAATCACTGTTCGCTGCGATAAGCTTCTTAAAAAAGAAAGGGAAATTCGTTTTGCGAGTCCGGTTTTTCTGGGTCGAAAAGCGCTTTACATGGAGGCAAACGTTTTGGAACATCCTGTTATAATTTTCAGCCTCTGATAAGCTTAAAACTGTGGCACACAATGCCCGGCCCTATGAATCCTGCCTAACTTTTCTCCATATACTGGGTGATTCTATTCAATCTACAAATAGATACGTTTCGAACAATTGTCCGCGTATGGACCAGCATTATTTGTTTCTTTCTTTAAAACGAAACAATGAAAACTGAATTACACCTGCACGAGCAATTTTTAATAAATAATTAGGTCACTCCGTAAATTCGTATATTTCAACGAAAACCTTATTTCAAAGAAATACAAATTTTTCTCAATATCTAACCGAGAGTTCACATTACAAACGTTAGAAAGTAATTAAAAAAATCTTTTCTGTTAATATTTCGTAAATTTTATAACTCACAATATATTTGTAAGAAATGTAAATTATCAACGTCACGTGATTTGAAATTTTCTAAGTCTCACTTTATTTGTTTATTACTGTACTATTGCATTTTTACCTTGTTGCAAATTTTTTCATATTAATTACTATTTTCCAAAAAAAAATATATATATATATAAAATTCTAATCAACAGTAATTTTTTTATCTAATGAACGAAGACAAAATCGGTTTGCAGGGAGTTGCGAGGAAGAATAGAAATTGAACCAAACACTGTTACCAAAAAAAGCTTCGTCGAAAAGCTGAACGAAAACAGAAAAGAATAATCACATCGTATTTCATGTAAATATCACAAGTCGCGAAGCGCAAGCGTAAATTCACTTGAAGACTTGTTTAACTTACTCCTGAAGCTCGTAAATCAACCATTCAAGAGGACACTAAAAAGCATTTAAAGCCTCGCTGGTATATTTCACAAAAAACGTCACATTTTCTTCAAAACGAACCTCTCTCGTCCTATTTCAAACGCTTCTCCATGCATTTTCACACGCCATCCGGCGTTCCTCCTCGCTCCCGATCCGACATGTTCCAAAAAATGTGTCATCGTACGCCACTTATCCACGAACAAACCGTTCAATTCTATTTACCGACACTCGTACATGCTATTTCAACACATGTTTCATCCACAGACATTCTTTATCCCTCGGTTTCTCCTATCGACGCGAGTGTTTAATTCATTTGCTCGCTCTACGTCCGACGATTCACCATTTCTTTACCACAATGCAAATCTCTGTTCGTCTGCTAATGAATTATTTAAGCATACACTTCTCTCTCTCTCTCTCTCTTTATCTCTTCTACGTCTCGGTTTCGTGTTCCTTACGATGCATCGTCCCGTATATACTCACTCGCCTCTGTTGAAAGCCGCAGAATTTACTATTCGTTCGTAGACCCAAGATATTCGTTTGACATCTTCGTGGAATTTACGAGGAATTTCTATGGAAATTTTTCCCTCTGCTCCACCTTCGAGAAAGTATTCTGTAGGAAATCGTTCGACGATTTCATCGCTGGACCTATCTTATACCGAAGATCGGTGAATCATAGGTGACGATAGATCGACACACCTTTTTTCTTTTTCTCGTGTGCTGGTTGTTCGTGAATTTTCGAATGCAATTGAATGGAATTTCAGACGGAGAATAAGAGTTTGTTATATTTGTCATAGGTTTGATCGATTCATCGTGAATTTTCCATAGACACGTTCGAGGTTATTTCGATCTCGTTACTTTTCACTCACAGAGTCTCTTCCTAGCTTCACTTTGGAACGGTCACAATAAACAGCATGGTGCGCCAAAGGAATCGATAACTCGCGTTGGAATCGAGTGACACGTGTTTTCGAGAAATTCTGCCCTCCGTTGAAGATGAAGTTCTTCTTTTTCTGGATTTCTCAACACTTTTCGCTAGTGCAATTTAGGAGGAATCGCTGCGTTCGATGTTTTCTATTGTACACGGTGTCCGTGAAATCACGTAACGATGTGGACAGTATTTCATTGCGACACGTGAGTTAGAACTGCGTAGAACAAGTGTGATTGGAGCGTTTATCTTGAAAGTGACGAGTATATTTTTTCTTTTATTTTCTCTTGACCTAACATCATTGAATTACCATTTATTTTGTTCACTGAGAAACACTTTCAAGGGTACAAACCATGTAAAATTCATATTTGATTAATTTCTGATTTCAATACATAAGAATTTTTTTGAAAAGGATTTTTTGGATGATGTAAGATCATTTTTTCCTCCTTCGAGATATTTAAGGGTTTGCATTTCAGTTGATTACACAATATCAACGAAGTGTACCAAATTTGCTAATGTTTATATAAATTTAAACATATGTACATTGATTAAATATATGTAAATCGATTTAAATCTATTTACGTTTGTTAAATTTCACCAAAACCTTCTGAATTCCACAAATGTCTACTGAAATCTGTTAAAATCTACTTGTTAAATGTAAAGCAAGCCTTATTGTTGTTACAAGTTTAATATAAAATTATCTAACGTGTTACAGTATTACCCTTAAAAAAAAAAGATTTTAAAATGAACCTAAAATTGTACTAAAAAGATAAATTATTTATTCTAGAATTTCGAAGTACATATACATACATGTGTACATGTTTAGTAATATATGACTTAAAATTATCTTAAAAAAGTAAATTATTTATTCTAGAATCTCCAAGTACAGGTACACATGTATATTTTTAGTGATATATTGCACTATTGGTGAGAAAATATAATTTAAATCAGATAATACTTTCTGCTCAACCATAATGGGCGTCCTAATACTTACAAATAGTAGTGTAGCTAATAATTAAAAGAATTTCTTCTACAGAACTAAAATTTCCGCCTATATTTCCCGCAGAATCTCTATTAAAGTCGCTTAATCGATAATAAAACAACACAGTAGATAGAGCAAAACGCGTTAGAAACTCGAAATGGAGATATCGAGCCTATCTTCGTTCGCTTTTTCTTTTTTTAAATCGCATTTCAATGTGCTTCGCTTCGACAGTGCCTTTTTCTCCGGCTGAAGAAAGAGCTACCTCGATTTGTTTCAACGCTGATTTTAAATTGTTTCTAATGGAAGAACCACGAAGGTGAAATTTCGATCAATCGAGACCATGTTCGCGCTTCTTTCTAGAGAATCGCGCAGGATTAGATGATGGAGGCGAAGAAAACGCAGAAAACCGAGGGATCTAGCAATGGCTAAGCTGCAAAAACCTTTAGTATGTTTACGTGGAACGTGGCGAATTAATTCTGACCTTTTCTTTCCCTTTTATACAGTTGCCATGGAATTGAGAACCGACATGCCGCGAAACACGAAAAGCGTCCGTCACAGAAGCTCGAAACCTCCTGGCCATTTTCCTTGTAAGTCCAACTAAATTACTTTGAAAAGTTGCTTGCTCGAGCGTTCTCATAAATCAAGTAGTTCGTCATTGCAACTCGCTACGCCGCTTTGGTTATCGAGCAGAATTATTTAAACGAGACGAGATGACATGAAATCCTCTATGGTGGTCACTGGCGAACCACGACGCGTATGTCACGTGAACAAGTTTCTTTTTGCAGACAGCTGGCTGTTAATAATAATTTCATGTGGTTAGGGATCGGTCCTCTTTCGAGTTCATTTCTTGTTAGTTGTAAATGGTGAATTATTCTTCAAATTCGCGAAGCATCTGGTGTAATATTGAAGCGACACTGAATTCTTCAACGAATGGAATTTCAATTATGCTTCTCGCTAGAATTTCTGACAGACTCGTACTTTTTTTTTAAAGGAAGATTCTTTACGAATCAAAGCTGAAATCCTAAGTGAACTGGTGTAAAAGTGTTTGCTTACAGTGGAAGTGAAATCTGATTTTTTTAATAGTTGAAATTAGTGGATGCACAATGGTCAAGTTGAAGGATTTTATGATAGAGAAGGAAAAACGATGTTTCCCTACTGTCTGATAATCTAAACAATTTTTTTCTATGACAATTCTTAACTGTTCTACACATCGATCCAACTATAATTCGTTCCACCGACAAAGTGTCAAATATAACAGTAAAACTGGGAATATTACGTGAAAGTTCTATTGATAATCGTGTCTTAAAATGGAAGCTCAAGTTAGACCAAAAATATCAATTTAACAGAAATAGGATTCTTCCTCTGTTACATGTTAGCTATAATTTGCAACACTAACTGCAACTTCTCGTTTAAATAAAAATAAAGGTGTAATTTCCAAAAAAATCTCCTTAACTATCCCAGACATCGATTCAGGTACAATTCGTTTCATCGATAACGTATCAAATCAGTAAAATAATTAAATAAATATTTTATTCACAATCGTCAGTCTTAAAATTGAACATTCAGTTAAAGTAGAAATATAAATCGCACAGAATATTATAATCTTTCTTTATTACGTATAAGATATAGTCTGCAACACTAGTGCGACTCGTCATTATAAAGCAAGATGCTAATTATCAACAGTTCTCTGAAATCCCCTTAACTATCCTAGACATCGATTCACCTATAATTCATTCCATCGACAAAATGTCAATTATTAACTTCGAACATTCGTCCATGGGTCATCGATAATCTACTCCATGAACCATCGCGAATTCTCCCCATGGGTCACGTACTAATTGACCTCCCCCAAATAAATCGAAGGTTTCGTTCCTCCTTCGAACGATTGAACATTAAAAAAAAAAAAAAAAAAAGAAAACAAGCAACGTATTAAAAGGAGGATAAGGAATTCTTCCTACGTTCTCTGTCATGAGAAAAACGAGAGGAAATTTGAAGGAGGTAACCGGTTTCTCAATGGGAATTCCTTTTTCCATATCTTCTCCCGGCTTGACGCCATTTTTACGGTCAATATTTCCCCTCTAGACTAGATGTCACCCGTTGCTTGGCCACCCTCACCCCTTTGCAACTTGTGCCACCCTCCGCGCGATAGCGCCACTGGCATGTTTCCAATTTCCACGAGGCTGCCCCTTTGTTCGTCGAATTCTATCGGCCGTTTTCTTGCTCCCGTTTCGCCTCGCTAAATTTATTCGTCGCCCGGCTACGACCTTTTCAACGCCGTCGCCGAACGTTTTTTCCGAGTTTGATCCACGGAAATTCCGCAGAGATTGATGAAAAGTAAAAGTACAGCGTGCTTAGAACCGGGTCACTTTGGCCGCGGAACCATTCCGTTACCATGAGAAACGCGAATCGGCAACGTTACGATTGTTACGTAACTTCTGCGATGGATTTTGGGAGAAGGAGGCAACCAGGCGTGGAAATACTTATTCGCGCATCTTCACGCAGAAATTGTCAGAATTTCTTTGTCTTATTTCTGTCGATCGTATTACTGCTTCGTTTTTTTTCTTTCTCTTTCGTGTAGTTATTGTTGTATGTTGTTGTTTCGGTGCTAAAGTCGAGGAAACTTAATTTTTCAGGGGAGAAGGGAAATTACAGTTTTCTAGAATTTCATCATTGAGAAGGGAATTTCTGAAAATCTTGTCGATGAGAAATCACGTTTCAATTGCAGCCCATTTTGTTGTAAAGTTGGGAAAATTCAATTTTTCAGGAGAGAAGAGAACCTTTGAAAATTTCGTCAATTAATGGAAAATCACTTTTTTACTGATTTCATTCGCCTATCGGGAAAGAAATGAATAAATACGAATGGTTATAGTTGGCGGGTTGAAATCAGCGCAAAGGTGATTTCACGTTAATTGATAAAGTGGTTTCCTTCTCTGGTGAAAAATGAAATTCTACCAATTTCCTGACGATACGTGAAACACGTAGATTCGCTAGAGACTATTTTGGAATTTCTCGACGGTGAAAATGTCGATTTTGTTAAACACGGTGTTCTCCGCGAATTTTTTGGCAAGGAAATCGAATCCTGTCGAATTCTCTAACATTTAATGTGTCGTTATGACTCTGTATATTAATAATTTAAAGGAAACCCATATATCTCTATCGCGTTTTTAAGAAAGCATATTTTATTAAGAATTTTCACAAGATTCTTGGAATTATTAAAATTCAAAGGTTCGAAACGACAGTATTCGATAAATATTTTACAGAAGACTTTTTCCTCAGTCAAATTTATGCAAACTTTTTAATTCCGTAAATTTCGAAGTTACCGTAGCATGAATGTTTATGATAATTTTATTCCAAGCGATACAATTCCTTTCCAATTTTTGACAAGGTTGAAGTGTAGATCGTACGAATAAATCAATCGGAATAATTTTGTTTAGAGTTTGACAGAATATGAGCGTTTTTAATTTCCTATGTAAAGCTAATTCTTTTCTGTCGATGTTAATTGAAATTACAAATATATTTTCACGATTTTATTTCTGACACATAGCTCTTGCTATCGTGTAAAGGAAGATTAATACGACTTCGTGCAATAATAATGTTATTGCTGAATGGATAGGTATTTATACCTCAATACTTCATCGTTGTGTCATCGCAGTGACATGTTGGGAATTGCATCCGATTCGCATAGATGCATAAACGTTACGCAAAGAAATGGATAGCGCTTACGGAATTGATGACATAAGAGATTACCGTGCTTGTTCTACATTTAGAAAATTAAAAATAGTTTGGATTAGTGTAACGTCGAGGAATTCATGATACGTACGATTCTATTTGAAAAGAAAGGAAAAGGAAAATGTAACATTTATGAGAAATCGAAAATGATACGATCGTTTCCAACGTTTTTATACTTCGAACGTTCCGCTTTGTAACTTTTCCAACACGAACTCTGCGAATCTACAGTTCCCCGTGGAATTCCAATACTTTTGTTATTCGGGAAATTTAAATTTTTCACGCTATTGATATTAGACTATCGAGTTTTCATCTTTTTCTATTTATAATTTTAATTTTTCACTTTTTAGCTTTCGTACCTTAAGAATTCTGTTATTTTTAAAATATAAGTTTCTTTATGAAAAATATCTATCTACAATCCCCGTGGAATTCCAATAATTTTATTATCTATGAAATTAAAAAATACTCACATTATTGATATTAGATTTCCAAGGTTAAATTTTTTTTTATTTACAAATTTAATTTTTCAATCTTTTATCTTTGATATCTTAAGAATTCTGTTATTCTTAAAACAGAAATTTCTCGATAAAAAGTGCTAGTCTCCTATTTCCCTTGGAATTCCGACAATTTTATTATCCTTGAAATTAAAATTTTTCAGGCTATTAATATTAGATTTCCGAGGTTTAATTCTGTATTTATTTATAATTTTAATTTTTCAATTTTTTATCTTTATCTTCAAAAATTCTGTTATGCTTAAAATACCGTTATATAACCATTATTTCATACAAATCTTATTTATATTAACACTTCGAGTGCAGAATACTTCAATATCAAGCCTAGTTTCTCTCGAAATATATTATTTATTAAAGAAAATTAATATTTTTAGAAATACCGTAACTCAAAAATAAATTACAATCAATCTTAAGAAATGCATAAAAGCGTCCATAGTACTCAAAGAGTTGAAATACAGCAGATTAACAAAATAAATGAAAATATATAAATTCATCCGCACATTTCATAGATTCCATTGCAAAAGTGTGTCAAATTGATAAATCGATCATACAAAATAAAAAAAAAACTACTCAGAGCACAGAGTTAAGGAAACTTGATTTTCTTTCACTATAATAAGTCAATTGAACATTGAATTGGACATATTCAATGAAGTATCTGAAACCCACGAAAATACCATTGAACGCGGTTCCATAAATACCACATAAACGATATGTTCTAATCAAAGGAGCAAGAAGTCAAGGATCCAGCCGGTCGGATAAATTTTGATAGTCCTCGAATAATCGTGGGCGAGCTTGACCTTAACACTGATTGGTCGATACCTTAAAATAGCCCGAGGCGGGCATCTGATAACGTGGTTTATTTATAAATCTGACTCAACATTTTCGCGCGCCGTTGGAATTCGTCTGTTTCGTTTCCCCGAACGGTTTCCTCATTGTCTGCGTAATCGAGTCCCCGCTCATACCGGACGTGTAGAACACTTTTATTGATTTATCGATTCGTCTATAGGCCTATGTTGAAACGGGACAGATAGTGGGAGATAACGAGAAAAGAAAACGAAAGAAAGTCGAGGAGGAGGGGAAAGATAAGAGTGTAGAGGAGGAAAGGATACGTGAAAAGTTCGTATTGGAGATGAAGAGCGAAAGGGGTGAAATGAACGAGGGAGGAATTGTTCTCTATTACACCTATGAATACGTATCGTCAGTTCTTATTCCAGAAATCATTTTTATTTTAGAAACAAGAAGAATGGAATTTCTTAATTATTTTTATTTCAAAAATTGGTCCATGTCCACTCTGACCCAATTTTAAGATAACCATGGATTTTATTTTTTGAACACGTTGAGTGAAAATTTAAATATATTTTTTTTTTGTAAAATACAATATAAATATTGACCGATTTTTCTTATAATTTTTGAAATATTAAGAGCGAAGTTTTGTATATTGCAACTTTCGACGACGACTCTTGGACAAGCTTTGATTATTTAAAAAATAATTGTAATAGAAGGGAAAATTAGGCTACCAGAAGGAAGTTAATTTTACTTAAATTTATTAGATTAAATCCGAAAGGAGATTAATGTAATATTTTAATTTTAAATTTTATTTTAATAATGTTTGTACACATGGGGCTGTAATTAAAATATCGAGTATTTGATTTTAAACCTTAAAAACCAGCGAAAGTTCACTTTCTCTGGTCCAATATCAATTTGAGTCAGTTTATTCATTGTAACCACTGCGAACGATAATTTTTATACTTTTTATCAAAAATTAAACAATCGCAGAAATTTGTAACTCCACTTTTTGTTTTCGCTACTGTCCGAAATAATAGAAAACAGTATACAACAATAATTTTTCTCTTACGATACCTTAAAAGGATTAAAATGGGATTATTTAGTCTAATATTTAATATTTTAAATTAAAGACGAAACCCTCACCTATTTTCACGAATTCTCATCTATTTTGCCAAACATTTATAGACATACTATATTAATTCATTTTCTTCAAACATTCCTAACGTTAATACAATATTACCAAGTAATTGATACATAATTAACCATCAACAGTTACAAAATATTGTCTAATATTTAGTTACAAATTTTCAAGGTTTAAAATTCGTTTTATTTCAAAGTAACATTGAGTGGGCATTGATCATTTTCCTCCACGATGTACTGTTCAGATAAGAAGGTTCAATTCCAGCTAAATAGTAAAACTATCGTTCCGTTGATTCAACCTTGGTATCGGTTGTACATTTTTCTTGTAAATGCATGCGATTTGCCCTTGGGAAATTATTGCCTCCGCGATGAATGGCTCGCGAATGGGACGAGTGTGTACCGGCTGCAACCAGCCTATAATTGGAGCAAGAAAGTCGATGGTTCTTGTTGTCTTTGCGCTTCCATTGTTATTTAAGTCAATGGAGCAGAGGAGAGGTACTCGATGGCTAGACAAAAGAAAATTCTGTCCGGCCAGTCGAAGCCGCCATCTTCACGGCATATTTGCCCGCGATGGTCACACTCGGTTTCATCGAACGTGATTGTAATTGTTCAATAAAACGTCGTTCCTCTTAGAATACTTCGATCGTATACTCGTTAATTTGCAAATTATTATTATTATAAACGTGATGAAGTCTAATTAATATGTAACTTTTGTGCAAACAGTGTTCCTTGGTTAAATAGACGAGTAAACAAATCTCACGATTAAATAGACACAGATTTCTCAAGTGAATTTGTAAGGGATGAAGTAGGCCTAAATGAAAAAATTTTATAAATTGTAAAATGAATTTGCGAAACTTGGGGAGTAATAAAAGTTTCAATCATTCGAGGAAAGAATCGCAGAAAAATTAATTTTGGTACTTTATTGTTATAGGTGGCATATTTCGGTGAAATATTTAATTGGAAATGTTTAGGCTGGTGAAATACTCGATTTTTGTTGGTAGAATATTTAATAACAGAGAGAGAAAGAGATTCATTTAGTATTCTTAATGAATAATCAGGTTTGCTTAATGGGAATTTGGTAAAAATGAATGGAAAGCAATATTCAATGCAGAAGAATAATTTATTTCAATTTTGTGGTTACAATTTGATAGGTACAAAAGAACGGATGTTCGATATAAGGGTTTCTTTGATCCAGGAACATTTAGCGTAAAAAAATATTTTCTATTTCGCAACTTTTAGTGTACATGGTCATTATTTGCTGTAGAATATTTAACAAAAATGAATTTTGATGATATTTAGCATAATCCCTTAGACAGGTACACCAGATTTTTCAGTGAGACCATTGAAACTTCTTGAAGGATTTTCAACAAGAAGTTCTACATGATTCAACTAATTAAATAGCAATTTTCTTCAACAAATAATACTTGTTACTTTTAATAATACATTACACGTATTAATATAATAAAAATTGAAATTCTGGTGCAAAATGTATGAAATGTTAATGCAAAAATTGCTATTTAATAGCACTCCATATTAAATCTCTCGTACATTATCAAAGTATATATACTTACTACTCAGAGACATTAAAAGGAAAGAGTATCGTTTACAGTCATCGAAAACTAGGCTCAGAAAAGTCTGCGAATATCGTTAAAAAAAGAGGAAAAGGAAAATGCACGAAATTTTTCCCAATTATTTATTCGAACAATTACTTCTCGTTACAAAGTATTTACCATTCCACCGGAATACTTCTTGCCGCAGCATTAATTCCCAAACGTTCCCCTAAATGTTCCACCGAAGCTCGCCCCATCAACAAACCCACGAATCATCCCCAGAAGTGTCGCTACGTGGAAATCCCCGGAACTACCACGACAAAATCCATCAATCACCCGCCTAATAAAACAAATCCTCTAACTAGCTCACCGGAAAGAAAGAAACATCGTGGAAAAAGGTACATCAAAAATCGTTCACACGACGACTAATCCTGCCTCTTCGTCTAACATCTCGAAACAGTTCGCGGACCTCGACCTTCCTTCCCAATCCACCATCTTTTTTCCCTCGTCCCTACCGACCGGAACAACGACAGAGGTGGAGGCGGTGGTGAAAAGGGAGCACACATATAGCGGAAAGAAGGGCACGAGAGAGGAAAATCGAGGCTCGAAACGTTTTGCGCAGTCGCGGGACCGCTCGATGTCGCGAGCAGTCATCGTTGGAGAGCGACGAGTTTCTCGCCCGCGTGTACACGTATATATCCAGCGAGAGGAGAGGAGCGTTCTCTTTCCAGAATTTCAGAATCGTGTAAAATCGGTGACAGTAGACTCACAAGGTTGATTAGCAGTGATCGATCGATAAGTAACACGTTTCAAGCATCCCGACGATTAGCGATCGCGCAAATGGCCGCTAGGATACGATTAAAATCATCCAGGATACACGATATATCCTCACGTTTCTCCGTGTTAATACGAAATGGACGCATCAGATGGACGTGAGAGGAAGGGGTTTCGCGACACGCGCGAAAACCACCATCACGACCGCAATCGTTCGTGTACGTCGAGAAGGAGGTGAAGGTGGATGAGGAGGAGAAGGAGGAGGAATCGTCTGGTGCATCGATCGCGACCGATCGTCGGTACATGCAGACGTTAACAGGCTTCCGGGAGCGGTGTGCCGTCTCCTGAACAACCACAGCCTGCTTCCCAATCGATCCTAGAATATGACCTTCGAGTCACGTGTGCCACGGAGCGACACGCAAGTCACCGATACGAGTGCTTCCGACTCGCGAGACGGACTGCTGGACATCGATCACGAGGATCGCGCGCCACACCGAACTTTTCGACGCTGACGCGTCGGACGCGGCACTTTTCCCTTCCGGGACGAATGTGATATACACACTACTACATAAGAGAGTGTATACGAGGCAGAGAGAGAGAGAGAGAGAGAGAGAGAGAGAGAGAGAGAGAGGGAAGGGGATCGATAAACGCGCAGCGGGAAAGTCGTCGAGAGGAAGGAACCTGGACCCGAAGTGAAAGGAGACGTAATTTTCCATCGAGGATTTCGCGAATGTTACCTACGCCACTTCGAAAATGAGCGTTTCTCGTGAATTCGACGTGGTAGATATACGTGTACCTGAGGAGGTCACAATGGAGATAACGAGGAGAAGGAAGAACTCGAGGCTGAACAGGCGAATGGTGGATTTCGTTCTGTTGTTGTGATTATGTCATGGATATAAAATCGGCGAGGAAGAAATTCGTAGGAAGTTTTCTGTATTCTAACGTTGTAACGTGCACCGATCTAATCTCGATCGTTCATGTTGTCTCTATCGAAACGTCAAGCTGTGATTGTTCTTCGAGAAAGCTTCTATTCCGACACTCTCTGTCATGTTGTTTCATAGATCGGTGTCTCTCTTAACCTTCTTCTCTCCCATCGAGTTGTTCGATCGTGTTTGTAGATCAGTCAATGACACTTTCCTCTCTTGTGAAACTGTGATTAACTACTTCTGTCAACAATGATCCTTCGTATTCGCTCTGCGATCGATTGACGTAATCGTGGTTTTAGACGATTCTATCGCGCGAATCCCTCGATGATCAATGCTGAGCCAGTGTTACCAATCCGATCGTGATCTCTGGGTCATGAGGCACATGTCCATCGAAGTGGTTAGTGAAGAAACTCGAGCGGAATTTTCGAAGGAATTGTTCGATATTTATGAACGATAGCAGTGTTCCTCGATCCACCGAACAAACGGCCCTTGATTATGAAACACTCTTAGACAAGAGGTGAATTGTGTCTTGATCGAAGCTTCGATATTTGTCAATGACACCAGTGTTCGAATCGATGGCTACATCACAGAGGACTCTTTGTTTAGGACTATCTTTCTACTTTCTGCTCAATTGCCCAGTCAATACGTTCGTTATTCTGTTCCACAATCAAGGCAAATAACACAGGAGAGAAAAATGAACGCGATAGATCGATCGGACAATAAAAAGAAACTCTCAGTGATACACTCAGAGCTGACAACCTGGTTCAGTATTTTCTACAAGCGTCAGGGTCCTAGAACTAGCATCGCCATCAATTTTTCTCCAAAAGCAGCGAGGTTTTTCAAGCGTGAAGGGACACACGCCGGCTGATCGATAATCGCAGCTTCATTTCGAAAACATCCTTGAACGAGTGGTGGTTCGTTCAAGGACCACCGTTCGTTCGAATGATCGAACCACTCGAAGGAGGATACACAGTGTGATCGATATCCTTGGCCCTCACGTGACTCTTGGAAAAGGAGACGGAAGAAAGAAATCAAATAGCATCTACTGATATTAAAACAAAAATTAAATAAAACAAAAAAAAAGAACGTCCACGAATAATATTTGTACAATAAAAAAGATAAATAAATACATAAACCATCCATCCAAGCAGTATGAAAAATTGGCTATGCTGATTCCTAGTTTCGTCGAGTTCATCGAGAATGTCAGAGGCTCGTCCTCGTACGGCGCATGTCCAGTGCCTTGACTACCAGCGGGACGCCTATACCTTGGCCGACGTCGCGAGCCACTAGGGTTTCTAGGGGGTAAAGAGAGAGAAAGAGAGAGACACAACGAGAGAGAGACGCGTATCAAAGTTTCGTCGTGTGCTAGCAATAAAGTAGCCGCGATAAAAAGCAAGCCCTGTCACTCGCGGCCGAACGGTGAAGCGTGGACGACGTGGAGAGCGCGTGGAGAACTAAACCGAGTGGCTGAAGTTCTCCCCTGGAAGTTGAAGTGGCTGTAGAAAAGGGTTGAAGAAGAATCGCGAAGAAAGAAGGGGGGGAAACACAAGCAACTTGAACAAGTCTCGACGATTAATCATTGGCTGTGCTGTTACACTTCTCCGTTTGAGCTTAAAAGTAGAGATTAATAGAAGGCGCAAACTCACGACTGTGCAAAAGTGAAAGAAAGAGAGAGAGAGAGAGAGAGAGATATTTTTGCTACGTTCTTTCTAGTGTTCGAGATACAACACACGTGGTTTTGTTGAACCAACACGTCCATTCAGATAGCTTGACGTGAAATGATCAAACAACGATTATCATTGAGAATCACAGCGAGTGTTATGATTGTTAAATTATATTGAAAGATCGAGGAGAGGTATATTAAATTATATATACACGCACGTGGACACGTGTCAAACATGTCGTTCCGTCATATCCTGCGCAAGTGTCTCAACAAGACCAGACAGATAATTGGCCACGCGCTCAAGAGGTGAACCGAATTGAATTCATTGTGAGCACAGATCATGCCGTGTTGCAACGACACCAGGTGATCGCTGATTTAATTAAATCAGGAACAACTTGGATAGTGGTTGGAACGATTGTTTGTAAGGATTGTTGAAAGGAGAGAAGAAAGATGACGAAGTACGGATTAGCCAGGTTGGCTTTATGGAGGCCAAGACGATCGGTCACCTCGCAACCAGTGAACCACCAGGAGAACAACCCTCTGATGTACGCCGACGGCAGCTTGTTGTATGTTGTTTGAGAACGAGCACACTGTTGTCGCTGCGTGCAGTTGCTGCTGGCTTCCATGGTGAAAGGCCGTGTGCTTTTGGTGTCTCACCGACCGGATATCCACCTTGTACCACTTGGTTTTTTAATAAAGCCATCCGAGACCATTTCTTTTTTTTTTTCTGTTGTCGCTTGATTCCGCTTGCACAAGTCGCGCACAGAGCTGGACGAAATTTTGGGTTTTTTGTTTTAACAAAAGGGGAGGATGGAATTGGGAGAACATTGTTTTTTTACACTTTTTGGTTCGGTTTGTATGAATTTTTTTATGGTTGATTCTTTGATTTTTGGGGATCTGAAATTTTCAGAATGTTCGATTATTTTTCATTCATAATAAATTTTACGTTCCGTTTGAATGATCTGTTAAATCGTATCTATCCTTCGAAATGCAATTTTGATTGAATAAAGATTTCCTTCAACCAGTGCTTCAATTGCTAAAATTGAAACTTACTTTCTCGCTGTTCGTTTCATTCGAAATAAATTGGAAGATTATTTTTCTTTTTTTTTTTTTTAATAATAAATTATGATTACAAGAATTTTATGTTCCGCTTAAACGATCCTTTACGCAATTATTATTAGTTCGACGGATTCAATGAAAATCGGAATATCTCGTGAATTCAACTATGACTTCCAAATTAATTAAAATTTACTATTTCCTCGTGTATTTGAGATTTAAAAAAGAAATTTACAAACGCACTTTTGTCTACGCTGAATTGAAGATTGATAATTGTCAATTGCCAAATAAATAAATGCTTACCAGCAAGAAGAAGAGAAGAAAGAGTCGAATTTTTCCTTTTTTCCGAACACGAAGTTCGTTTTGTTCAGCTCTGCCACCTATCCGTATCCAAAACTTCATCCCTGTTCCATCGCGTGCGTACGCGTACACGTAACTGCGCTTTGTTTGTCGCTTTCAATGTGTCTGCAAGCGTTTTGGGAAACGCCGGGAGAGCTGTGCAACGATCGCTATGACGGGGGCACGCTATGAACAATTACACGCATGTAGCGATCGCAAACGATACTACACGAAGCCATCGACAAAATAAAACGAAAAAAAAGGGGAAAAAAAGGAACACGTTCGAACTGAACTTTTGCTATTTAAACAACGAAACAGGAGGAGGCGGATCAACGTGTTAACTATTTGAAACCTGAGCAATATTTCCCCTGACTTTCCTATATTTTCTTTTTTTTTTCTTTTTCATTCCCTTTCAATTACACCGAATCCGACTTTATTTAGAATTCATGTTGTACAGAATTTCTCGAAAATTTGAAACTCTGATTAATAACGAGTGATTTACAATAAAGCGATTTTTATCCTCTTTGAAACTTAACTGTGACTTTTATCGATATAAAATGTACGAAAAAGTCCGTAGTTTAAATTGACAAATTAGATTTTTAACTTTTTCACAAATTCTTTGTTTTTGAGTAATGGAAATTGGGGTTTCTAAGGATTATTGGGTTTCCAGTTGTAAAAAAAAGAAGAAGACTTTCTGCTCGTCATTGATTTAGAGGTTTAACAGCGTGAGTGAGCGACATTTCCAAAATTTTCACAAATTCTTTATTTTTGAGTGTTGAAGATTAGGGTTCCTAAGCATTATCGGGTTTTCGATTGTAAAAAAGAAGGAGACTTTCTGCTCATCATTGATTTAAAGGGTTAACAGCGTGAGTGAGCGACAGTCGCGTTCATTCAGACACCAAAAGGGTTAGAAAGTCGCCGGAACGCATACTCGCGCGCTTTTTCACTGGGCAAAAATCTGTTGATAAAGTCGCGTAATTTGTCGCGACAGCGATTGATGAGCACGCTTTATTCAACGGAGCACGTGCGATCCTGATCGCTGGAACACGCTCGAATCGATTACGCGGCTGACGAACGTTCATTTGCTACTGGTTGATGGATATCGTTCGCCGGAACACATGATTTTCGTCGTTTGATCGTTGTTTCTTTTCTCTCTTTCTTTCTTCTATCGTTAGGCTTGTTTGTTTTAGGGAAGTTGTGTAAGATAGGTCGTTACTGATAGAGGATAAGGAAATGGGGAGAGTAGTAGAGGAAAATGAGATTTTTCAGTCGATATTCTCAGCAGTCAGATATTATCGCGAGAAATTATTTTATGGGGATTTGTTTTAGTCAGGAGTGCGTCATAGTTCGCTGCTTTTTTAGTTGGAACGCGTTATGGTAGTATCATGCAACCTTTGACACTTGAGAAATTGATGGTTGTATCAAATCTTGAGGAATCTTTCGTTATAAATGACAATTTTTTATTTTTCGTCAGTAATAGTATTATTTAGCGATAACGTATGAGAAATTAAACATTTTACAAGTCGACGAGTTATATTTAAAATTGTACGAATCTTCGGGAATTAATCCTTTACACTCGAGTAAAATATTTCAACATCCCCTTCCTCTAATTTGATCATTATACATTTTCAATTTTTCATGAAAAATTCACGAGCATTTTATTTACCAAATGTATCAAATTTTACATTTTGTAGATTATCAACATTGCGTTTTGAGAAATGAACAATTATTCGAATCACAATTCTCCGGAATTTTTATTTTCTATTAATAACAAATTCAGTGATATTGATGTTTCAAAAATTGAAAGTTGTACTTAGGTTAACCCTTTACACTGAAGTAAAATATTGCAACGCTCTCATTCTCTAATTCGATAATTATAAACCTAATTTTTCATTAATTCTTAATTAATTTTACCATTTATACATCATCTTATTTGCCACGTTTATAAAATTTTATGTTCTACAGATTTTCAGTGTTGCATTTTGAGAAATTAACAATTAATCCAGTCATAAATCTCCAGAATTTTCCTATCGTTATTAAATACACTTTTGCATTACCAAAATTCGAGCTTGAAATTAAGTAATTTCATTCGAAATCGCGTAAATCGTTGTTTCATCGGTTCCGCCGTAATTTCGAGTTTTATGACGGATTTAGAGGATCGTAAGGCTATAAGAGTGCTATTAGGCTTATAAAGCGAAAATTGTGCGTTTTCTCGATCTATAAAATCGGTGAATATCGTAAGACGGATCTATATGCGGAATAATTGAGCTATAGACCTCGGCCATCGAAGGACATTTCATGAGTCACTATTTTCTTCATTTATTCGTTTCTCGTAGGGGTGGTGTACGCGCATTTAGGATAATTGTGGAGAACAAACTAACTTTTTTCCTTTGTGTACTGCAGCAATTTTCCTGAGAAACTTTTCTCTTCCTGGAACTATAGTTTCCTATAAGAAAGATCACCTCCTTCTGTTTTAACCGATAGAAATATTCTCGGCGAAGAAAAGCGAAAGTATTCAATGAGAAATTATAAAAATTGCCAAACTTGTCGCTTCTTCTTATCCTCGGGAAACTTTTTTAGGTACTTCCGAATTGTTTCGTAAGTTCCATGGGGGAAAAAAAAAATATAAAATTCAACACCCTTGCGAAACTTTCTAACTACAACGTTCAACACACCGCGATATATTTTATTTTTAATCGAACACGTGCTGAAAAATTCACAAACTTCACACCGATAACTTCGTGCTACTCTGGTGCCTATAAAAAACTAAGATCTGAACTTTTGTTAGCTCGTAAATTTTTACGACATTTTGAGAACTTAAAATTACAGTATTCTTGAACTGTTGAATACTCATTTACAGTTTTGAAAATATGTAAAAGTTAAGATTGATAAGGTAAGGTAAATGAAGTCCCTTTCGCGAATGATGTTTAGAAATTTAACGCTGAAAAATAGAAAATTAGTCAATTCACACCATTCTTCTCTTTTTGATAATGTTCGAAACATTAGTTCAAATTTACTACTCAAAATTTCGAGGATAATTTTCGTTTGTTCCTTTCGGACAATTGTGAATGAAAAAAGAAAAAATATACGTTGATTATTTTTTCTGAGAACTATTATTTATCAACGTTTCATCAATATCGATGACTCTCGCTTAAAAATATTCCTTTTATTATATACAATTAATAATGATTAATAAAAATATTATTAAATAATAGAATAATAATTATATAATATTTCATACCACTTACACAAATCAAAGAAATGTGAAATAAAGAAAAAATACATATTAGACAGCGTAACATTTTCATTTTAAATGTACTAACGTTAAAAATATGTTAACAGACAAATTTATGCAATTTCAAACACGTTCATTTTTTTTTTTTTTAAATTGGCAATATGTTAATATCAATCATTTCATACAAAAATTACCAAACTGCAGAAAATTAATTCGAAGAAAAAAATTCCTTGTCGTAGAAGAAAAAATTCTCTTTTACATATGCATATATTTCTTTTAAATGTGCTAACGTTCATAACAGACAGATTTATACAATTTCAAGCAAATTAATTCCTTCTTTTAAATTGGCGACGTGTCAGTATCAATCATTTCATACCAAAATGATCAAACTGCAGAAAATTAACTCGTAATTAAGAAGAAAAAAATTGAATTTCAAATGTGGAAGAAAAAAAATTTCTCTTATCGTACAAAACATAAAAAAAAGAATATTTTACTTGACGCAAGTCTGTTACCTTGAATGTATAATTAAAATATAAGATGCGTGATACACGCATGGGAAGTCTGTTGCAAAACTTTAGCAAAATCGATCACATCGATCGAGTGAGAAGAGTAAGAATGACGGAAATGCGAAAAATGTAGGGGTAAAAATCAGAGGTATAGACTAAGAGGACAATTGGATGCGAGAGCAGGTGGTTAGGTGACCAGCTGATGCAAATCGATAAATATTTATACACTTAGCACCATACTATAGGCGATTATGCGATGGGTGCTGGCGAAGTTCCGTGGATGGTGCATGATTAATCGAGTAACTGACCTTTCAAGCTATATTACCACGATGTACAGCTGTAACAGATCCATTGGGACTACATCGGTACATAAATGGAAATAAAAATGGTTCACTGGACCAGTTTATGTTTCGTTCTTCATTTTATTCCGCGTCCTGCACGCTTTCGATCATTTCTCGATCGTTCATCGGACACTGATGGCTCATACGAACGAGAAATCGTGAAAAGTAAATGGTCACACGATGGAAAATAAATTAAACACCGTGTAAAAGTACGAAAACAAATCATTCTTTTCTTTCTTTAACTGAAACTTTAATTAAAATTAAAATATTAAATTGTAAAATTCGCGAGGACAATTTACAGCCATTAATTATTTTCATAGAGAGAAATTCAGAAAATTTTAAAAACTATGTATTCCTTAAAAATCGATTGACATTTAGAAATATTGAAACTTAATAAAAATTTCGATTTCAATTTTTAGAAAGAATTAATAAGAAAGGGAATAATTCTTGATAGAAATTGCTTCATTCAAAAACAAAACTTTTTTCTGTACTCTCTGGTTTTTTTTGTGTCTTCAAATTTGGATTCCAAAAAGCTATTTTCACCGTTTCAGTATGGACTATCAATAAATCGATCAATAAATAAAATATCTGTTAAATATTTATCTTCCATATAAATTTCGTGAAAATCAGCGTATTCCTCGTAAACGTAACAATTCAATTTTCTGTCGTTTTTCACGAATTTGTACCTTTTTCATTTTTTCTTTTATTTTATTCTGATTGAAATTTGTTTATTTATTTACTACTAATACAGAATATCGTTTTGATTTGTTATTTTCCCTGTAAAACGTGCAGTTCGATCTTTACCGCGTTTTCATTGTTATCTTCAATTCAGACTCGCGCGGGAAAATATTTCAGAAATTAATGCTGGAGAGATGGGCCGGGAGGGTAACTCAATTTTCCAACTTTTTTAACTCCGCGCTATTCTCCTACTTAGCGGCTCGTATATGGCAAAAGTGTGTTCCCGGACTCGATAAAAAAATGTGGATAACACGGTACAAATATGAAAGAAGTTTCTGCTGAAATGTGACAATTGCACGTTATCGAATTATTCATATATAATTATGAATAAATATTCCTCTATCTTTCTATAAACACGTTAATTATTGAATATTGTAAAAATTGGTATAACTGATATATTAAAAGAATTATTAAAATAATTATTAAGATAATATAATTGTGGTTAATAATTTAACAGCGATTTATTAATATCGCGATAAAACATCAAAAAATTAAATCGAGTTTATGTATACATTGTTCTATACTGTTCGAAACTTTTCTAACGTAAGAATTACATTGTCCACGAATATATCCTAGAAGGCATATGCCTCGTGATAGAAATTGATTCGGTGAAAAATTCAAGACCATTTCCCGAGCTGTGATTCATAAGACAATTTCGTTTGTTATTGCGCGATAGACGGTGAAAAGTTATGTACATTGCACTTCCCACGGTGTTATAGTGGGGCAAAGATATACACAAAATAACCGAACAATTATGTTCCTCTAGGTATCATTCATTTCACGAACAGAGCACGTCAGGTGATCATTAAAAGCTGAATATAGCCGTATCAGGTATACAAAAGTAATAAATAATCTGTTTCCATATCTACGACTGAAAAAAGTTTCTTGCAGAATGACCGATCGTTTGTATTCCTGTATCTACCGCTAATTTCAAATTAATAAAACGTGAACGTAAAAGGAATACAATTTTAGAGTAATTTTCTTGCAAAATAATCGAACAATCACATTTCTGTATTATTAATATCCGAACATTAGCATAGTGCATATAGAAAAAGTAACATTTCATAATAAGTTTGTTATAAAATCAGTGAAGAATTATGATCCTGTAATTGTTATTAATTTCACGAAAGGAACACGTCAGAAAATCTGAATATAACCACAGTGCATGTATCAAAATAATAAAAATTCCTTATAGAATGACCGACTTTATTTACCATTCATTTTCGTATGATTATCTAATTTAAATCTTATCTTAATAAAATGAAATTTTAAATTATTAAAATTCGAACATAAAAGAAAAATAAAATCTCACAGTAAATTTCTTAAAATGTAACCGAACAATTATGTTCCTGCGTCTGTCATTAATTTCAAATCATTAAGATACGAACATTGTTATAACACACCCGAAAAAAATAAAATTGTATAGTAAATTTCTTACAAAATAACTGAAAAATTATGTTCCCGTATTTATCATTAATTTTACTAACAGAGTACGAAATCTTAGCCATATATAATGCAAAAATGCATATATACAAAAATAATAAATAATTAATCCCCATATCTATCATTACACAATGACACTATTAACACTATCGTTAATTTCAAATCGTTAAAATTCGAACATCGTCATAATGTACCTAAAAAAAATATATATATATAAAGTAAATTTATATTTATATAGTTAAGATTTGTAAATTTGTACAATTTTATAGTTCCAACAATTATGTTCTTCTGTTTATAATTAATTTCGCGAATAAAATACATCAGGAAATCATTGAAATCTCGATACTGACAGGATTCGTTGTCCTTGGAAATGATTTTTCACCCTTCGAGCATTGTGGATCCCCCAGTGACCCACGTGTCATGGTTTCCCAATGTCCTAAGTCCGTCTGTCGGTCTGTCTGTTCGAGTTTGCCCTTTTTCCTCGTTTGTGTGTCGCGGGTTCGCGACCGTGCTACGCTTACGTCCGTATTGATCTGGTTTTACCCCGCATTCCACAACCCCCACACAACTCTCTGCACCTTCCCGCCCCTTCTGGTACATGTATGCATACCTGTGTGACGTCCCCTCCTTCTTTCACCCACCAATCGTATTTTAATCATTTCTACCCGCTCGAGAAAACACAGATGGAAAATTGTTCGAACAGTGGAAGCTTACTTGGTGGATGATGCATTAAGATCTGACTTTCTTAGCCTGGACTTCTTAGGTTCAATTGAATAAACGTGATGTTGAATTTGTTCGTTGACAATCGTTAAATACGATTAGTTTCTCATAACAAAATAGATTATCAACAGTTCGCGTAAATTATTTTGTAAGAAAAAGTCCAAAGTTTTGTGGACTTGTAGATATACTATGATTAGAAATAAGATTGTTCTGTTGTGGATATTCCGGAAGTTGGAGTGTAATTATAACAAATTTTTTAGTATCAGATTTCTTTTTAATTTGTTGATACTTCCTGGTTTTTGTTTACATTTGACTCTGACGTTTGGTTTGTAAATTGAATGAAAATTTTTGTGACAATTACACGATTAATAATTGTGTCATCAATCATAGTAACAGATGTCTCCTTTTATTGCTTGTTTTTTATTTTCAGTCTTGTGTTTGTGATCTTACGATTTCAGTGTGAAATATTGACAATTGAAAAATTGCCAATTGCACTCAATTCTTCTGATTAATAATAACATTAAAGTTACTTACTTCCGACTAATAGAAATATCAAAATTTTCCGATTTGACTAACAATATTCGATCAATTTGAACGATCGCTAAATTAAAATTTCGTTCGTTCACTTCTGCGATTCATTTTTTTCACAATGCAACTTACCGAATATAACTTTGCCGGAAAGTTGATATTTAGTCTAACTTAATAAGGAAATATTAAAGATAAATTTATCTTACGTTTAAACAAACAGTATGAATCCAATCAATGCATAATTGCATTATAACAGACCTGCCTCTTGAAAATTGCCTCAAGAATCTGAACTTCACTTGAAACGCTTTTAATGTACCTCCACGATTCTCCTAGTTAGGTGTTTTAATCAAGTTAAACGACTAATTTACAAAATGTAACATAGACGTATAAATCGTTAAAGGCGTGACTTGCCGTTTAACTTGTCACGAATAGGTATCGTATACGATCATTCACAGTCTGTCACATTCTCTCTCTCTCTCTCTCTCTGTTGTACAATATGACTAGCTAGATTTTTGTTAATCCATTGGCAAACGTTTACATCGCTCGTTGTAGATCGCACTGTAAATATTGTTGTAGCGTTTGAACGCTCGAATGTAGATAAAACGTGTGTTCGACGCCGTATTTTTTGGACTCTGTTCATTCGTGCTATCCTTATCGAACATTGACGCTCGTTTTCGTTGATAAGAAACGTCGAACGACATGGTTGTTTAATATCTTACTCGCGGACGAACCTGAAACTCTTCGAAAGAAGCGTAAAATATTTTCGCGATAAAACCGGCTACTTGCAAAATAACGCTGTTTGCAATCTTATCTTTTTTGGTAACTGAAAAGTTTTGCCTGCGATTTTTTTTTTACTTTTTTCTCTTTTTTCTTTTGTCTATGGTGAAGTTGGAAGGACACTTTATCCTTTAAATTTAAAAGATGAGCTTTTCGAGAGATTTCTTTTGTAATTTTCAGCGACACAAGGCGATCTAATAAGGAAAATTTGTAAATTTTTATTTAGTTAAGCTTTTCGCGGTGAATTTTGATAGGGAGAATTTTTATCCTTGAAATTCGGAAGATCGTGGAATTTTGAGAAAAGGGATTGATAAAGATTGCGTTTCCAAGCAATATTTTTGGGTCATTTTCAGTGACAGAGGGCTATTTAATAAGGAAAATTTCTAAATTTTTATTTGACTAATTTTTTTGCGGTGAATTTGGATCAAAGGAGCTTTTATCCTTGAAATTCGAAATATCACGAAAATTTGAGGGGAAGAAATGAACAAAAATTGCTTTTCCAACGTCAAAAGGGTATTTCAATGAAAATTGAAAATCAAAATAAATAAAAAATAAAAAAGCTAGTTAGTATTTAAAATGGCGGAAAATTTCTCCCTGAAAAAGAATTAATTCAACACATGAATACTTTATTTAATTACCTAATTCTCGATTATTTTAATATTTCAACATTTCAAACGAACAGATATCAATACCGGTATCTTCTTGTTGATTTCAAGTAACGATAAAAGATCCAGAATAGTTCTACGAATTTAAAAATAGATTCTGCACAATTCTGTTTCCTAATGGATGATGAAATTCGTCCTGGAATCAAGCTAAGGAGGAATTGGTGCGTGTCAAGATAGGATGAACCAGGTTTCACAGTCGTCGACAGAGTGGTGACAGAAAGTTCGAAAGTTGATATGGAGTTGGTGAAGTTTCAACGTTTGGTATAACGGGATGAGAAGAATGGTAGCTGTTTAGAGACAATTTGTACACAGTATTCCTCTCAAATAGTTACTCACTCGGTTGCCTTTGCTTTTCTCCGAAGTGTAACAAAGTTCCTCCTGTATGATATAGTTGTGGTCAACAAATATAGCTGAAAAAATATATGTAGCTCTTCATTCGACTGTTATTGAGAATGACTTGAATTATTAATTTTCTTGCAAACTATAAATTCGAATTGGATGACTCCACCATTATCATTTTTCATATCGTTTTGTATATATATATATATATATATGTGTTGAAAAACAATACAATACATACAACATATAATGTAAAATATTTGTGCAAAATACTATAAAATATTTTCTTATATTACAATAATATTAATATCAATAAAATGTTTTAAATATTCGTTTGTTAAATTAAAAAATATCTTGGTATTAATTTATAAAAAAAAATATTACTTTATATAAAAATATACTTACAAAATTAATTTAAGTATTAATATTTAGTATTAATATTAGTATTGATATTAATATTAATATTAGATATTAATGTAAAATATTTTACCAACTAGTAAGACTGATCATTTTGTACCTAATCAGTATTTCTAGTCGGTAAAAAATTTCTCTGCAAAAGGTTGTTTGATATTCCAATGATAAAAATGGCAAATATTTCGATACAAATCGATCGCTTTTTTCGCCACCCGTATCAACATCCGCTGGCACAGTTTCTCCAAGTTAATTCACTCCGGGTAAGGAATTCCTTTTTAAGGAATGTGCAAACAAGTCATTAGCAAAGCAACCGTTTTGCTTTTTTCCCCTCCCCTTTAAATCGTCTCAAAACTCCAAGATAAACTCATCAACACGTTGTACAAATATTTATTTTCTCTGAATGAATCCACTGCGCAACTTGGAATTCCCTCCGCGAGCGAAATTTCATTATACAGTACGCGAAACAACAGTCGTTCTCAAGATTCGATCAGTTGCAAAACTACGGACAATCTAGTTCACTTAAATTAACGAAAAAGAAAAAAGTAAAAAAAAAAAAGTAAATTCTCTTTTGACAAATGTTCGCTCTCCCCTTAGGGAAAATGAATCACACTCGTGCGGGTCAAGCGTTGTAAAAACTTCTAATTAGAGGAATTGTGAATATTATTTAACGACTTGTCGCGTGAAAGTCCACGCAACGTATTCACACGCGACTACGTATTAACTTTCTTCCTTGGAATCACGTGACCCTGTTTTACATACCGTTCTCTCGCCCACGTAACGAGAAATTGAAACCCAACTTCAGAATTCTGAACTTTCGTTGCGTTCCACGTGGAAACTTCCTTTGTTTCTTCGGAAAATTTCTGAATTTTCTGATATTTTCTTTTTTTCTAGCAAATTCGGGGGGGATTTTTTCAGATACGGTTGACTTCTTCTCTAGGCTCTCGGGAAGTTTAAACAAATTCGAAGTTATTTTCCACGATGTTGCTTGGCGTCGAAGAAATTCAGTCGCTTAGAATTCCCTGAAAAATTACCGCTGTTCGAAGAATCTTTGGCGTAAAAATTGGCAAAATTCTAGCACAGTATCAGAAGCTTCTTTCTATTTTATGTACTAATACGAAAAAGAGGTATTGTTTCTTGACATCGAAGAAATTTAGTCGCTTAGAATTTCTTGAAAAATTAGCGCTTTTCGAAAAATCTTTAATGTAAAAATTGGTAAAATTCTATCACGATGTTGAAAATTTGTTTCTGTTGCATGTAATAATACGAAAAAGAGATACTATTTTACTTGAATGTATTGAAAATGAGGTTGATCTCTTTTTTGTTTTTATCGATAGGAATATAATATAATTTTGAAATTTTTCGAATTCTTCGTGAAATTCTCTTATCAATTTTCCGCGGTATAGGGTACAAAGTGAAAGAAGACGTAGGAAAATTTGCCTAGAAAGTTTCTTTGTATCGCGAACATTCTCCGAGACCATCGGAACGCGATAAAATTACCCTCGAAACAGCTCCTCAAAGTGGGGTGGGACTCTAGAGGGATAGTTTCACCTTTCAGATACGAATCTCTGTGTCAGAGAAAAACATTCTATCCTCTCAATTTTATTTACCATTCAAGTATGCAAATTACCGCGAAAATAACACGACGAGAAACACACCGAGCGTGTTCTACGAATCTTTTAACACGAACTGATTATTATTATTATACTGACGAAGATTCGAGGACAATAAAATCCATTTGATTCGCCACTCGAAACTTTCGAATCCAAATGGTAAAGCTTACGTAGCAATAAATATGACAATGCTAAGAAAAACAATATTAACCCTCTATAATATAACTTTTATTCGTTTATAAAAAGAAAAATTACAATTTTGCACGTTTAAAAACATTGAAAAGCAAGAATTAATAATTGTTATAAGGATATTGACCGATACTAATATAATAATACAGCAATAAATAATTAAAATGAGACGTATAAAATATAGATAACATTTCTATATAGATGTAAAAAATAAAAACAAAAAAAATAGAAATAGTAATACAATATATGAAATCAATAAATGCTTTTTGAAAAATATATTTGATAAATGCATTTTCAAAGAGACTCTATTTTCTGATATGTGCAGCTAAATTTGTCATGTTTTTTTTTTCTAATAAAAAATATAGAAAGTGGCATTTGTGTCTCCAAAAATATGTACACAAAGAAATTTTGATTTACGAAATTTATTCACTATGAAATACAATTCAACTTCTGTCTATGGCAATTTTTTGCAAACTGCGAAGGAAGTCCTGAAATTTTGCAGTCACAGTTTTCGTATGAATCACCATTTATACAAACGTTTAATGCATTTTCGTGTCTGAAATTTTGAAATTCTGAAATTTGTCTAAAGATTTATCGAAGTTACGTCAAATTGTTTTCCTATAAAACTGAGTATATAAAATATTATATTAAACATTTTATTAAATACTTGATTAAATATTTTTTTAAACATTGCATCGAATAATATTATATCAAGCAACATTTTATTAAATACTTGATTAAATATTTTTTTAAATATTGCATCGAATAATATATTAAGTAATATTTTACTAATTGCTTCGTTAAATATTTTAAAAAAGCTTTTATCCTGTCTTTTTTAAATATTTCGTTAAATAATATTTTACATCGTAATATTTTTACACTTTTTTCTGCGCGCTGTTTGACACACGATACCGTTCCCAATAAAAAAGAGAAGGACAAAAGGGAGAGAAAATCACCCTTTCCTCAAGACACTAAAGGAACCAGTCAAAACACCAGCGTAATCTCTTAATCCTCAGAAGGGCGTCCATTCTATAGGAAGGGTTTACACACGGCGATAAAATTATCTTCGTAATTCAATACCGTGCACGAATAAAATCTCCCTTGTAAAAGCTACTCCGCCGTTTAAGCTCGACGGTGCCATAAATTTGTGACCTGGACACACAGTGGCCGCGTTTTATGGGAAACGACCCTTCTTTCTTTTCTCCTTTTTTCTTCTTCTTCCTTTCTCTTCCTTTTCCTCCATCCGTTCTTTTTTTTCCCTTTTTGTATTCTCATCCCTTCTTTAAATCACTTCCAAGGGTGAAAAGGCATTTCAGGCACGCGGTGAATCGTAACTTTCACCCTTTCGTGATTCAAACTTAAGGACTTACGTGACCCGCGATATTAATCACCGGTTCACCCAGGGCTAAGGTCACGTATTGAGAACGCCGGAAGTTACCCTAGAGAATTGTGTGTCTGTGTGTGTGTGTGTGTGTGTGTGTGTGTGTGTTGCGCGTAACACGCGTACGGGAGCGTTTACGTGCTCGCGTGTTCCTGCGTTCCCTCGTGCTTCGCGCGGATTTTCCTCACGAAAGACGCTTGGCTTTCGAGCATTGTTTCGTGCCGAGTGCTACTCGACGGTTTGAATTGCGGGAATGTTGGTAATTCTGATGTTTATGATGGGGTTTTGATGGTACTTTTACCATTCGCTTGAGGGATTAGGTTATGGGAGTGATGGTATCTCAAGGATTTCTCATTTGGTGTTTACATTATGGTAATTAGGTATTTCTATCCTCGTGACACAATTTTCTGGTCACGAAGTTTCATTTTATAAATTTTGTATTATTACTTTTTAAAATATATAATGTTTGTCGTGATATACGTTCTTTCGGTCATTTAAATAATTTTCGGAGAAAGAGGTGAACCAACCCCTTTACAATTTTTAATTTTTAATTTTTAGTTGATGAATATTTTATTATTTAGAAAGTATATATACTAATTATAATTAGATAAATCATTCGTACTGTCGTTTAAGTGACTTACGAAGAAAGAGTTAAATTATGATTTCTCTAATTTGTAATTTTTCATTTTCACTCGATTTAGTTGACGAATATTTTATTACTTTTTAAAGCATATAGTACTTGACTAAATAGTAATGAGATAAATTATTCGTGCTGTTATAGAAGTAATTTTCGAAGGAAAAAATTGAACTATTATAGTAACTTTCGTATTAATGATGATGGAAATGAAAGTTTGAATAGTTTCATGAATTTCTAACATACAGTAGAGTGTTACTTAAGAAAATATCAGCAATATGCTAAAAAAAGAAAAAGGGAAAAAAGAGGGAAAAAATAGTGTGCTTCTAGTAAAGATAAACTTTGTCATCCAGCGATACTTTACCCCGTATCTCTCTTCCGTAACTCCAGTTAAACCGAGTAGATATCGTGTTACCCACCTTCTATAGAGATTATGTAATAAAAATTGTAACGAGAATTACCGAGATAACAGACGTGTCATCCTTTGTGTTTTACTACTCTGATAGCTGATAAAGAAGTATCTCAGTACTACTAATTCCACTTTTTATATGCAGAGTATCCTATACAATGTTTACAAGCTGTCCTGCGAGATAACTAAAATTCATAAGGAGACATCTTCCTTCTGTACATTGTAATACTTTGAAAACTTTATGCCTTTTTGTTTTTATTTTTAACTCTACAAACGAATTGCATCTTTTTATTTTAAGACATGTTGGATTCCCGAATTTACTATTACACGATTATGCTAATCACAGCCTTTTATTTTACAATAAAATTACACTAAAGAAAATGAATTCACGGATTTTTTTAAATATTACTCTGTTTTGTTGGATTCGCGAATTTTCTATTACATCACTAATCATATTCTCCTATTTTACAATAAAATTACACTAAAAAGGATTAATTCGATTATGAATTTTTGTTTTTTAATCATTTCTCTGGTTTGTTCGATTCGCGAATTTACTATAAAACAACTCTGTCATCGTCGTATTTTAGCAAACCGCTAAAGAACACCAGATAATGGCTCTTTTATTTCTTTCCTCAATTGTTTACGATAACGGTGAACTTATACCTACGACTAAACTTGGCGCGATAAGATCTCTGGTAGCTGGGATTTTCAAGTCTTTGACACCATTCGAGCTACACTTGAAACAGTATTTTACATTCGAGGAAGTTAGTCATTAAGTAGTTAGGTATTTAAGAAAGCACTTCGTGTTGGTTCTCAACTCGCTAAGTAAATGTCGAGTATAAATATTCACGTGACCGTTGAAACATTCAGTTCTACTCGCGAATGCCATAAATTGCGAAGGAAAAGCGATAATTACTCGTTAATGTTCCCACTTCGAAATTATCGTCGTCGAAAGAAATTATGTTTACATATACAAATTCACTCTAACAATTTTCTTCTTATTTCAAACGTCAATAGAAAAGTGAAACGTAATTACAAATCCTTACTATAGTATCAGATCAAAAATAGTTACCATAATTACTGCGAATAAACTGATCGAAGTTAACAATGGCTCAGAAAAATGAACAAACTTACTTTAGGCGAAATTTCACCTAATCATGCACAGAGGAAAACGAATAAACTAAATTTTTCAACAAACAGGCTCTCACATAATAGAATTATATCGAAATTGCAAATAAAATGATCTATAAAATTTCCAACGTTTAATCTGCACGAATTTGAAATTAACCAAAGAAAAGGACAGAAATTTTCCAACAAGAAAACTTCCATCTACGATCGCTCACAAACTAGACACTATAAGTACCACCGTTTAACCTAAAAAAAAAAAAGTGAATTTCCATAATCCAACGAAATTTGCAAATTCACAAACCTACTCGTTTCTCTTTTAATCGCGCCTAAAATTCCCGTCCATGTTCGAACCATCAATATTCAATCAAGCACGTGCTAGAAATTCCAAAACATACCGACGAACCTAACCAAACATCAAAACCCGCTCTCTTTTTTTCCTCTATCACAATCAATAGACAAACACGATAAATATGAACGACGACAGCTGTTCTCGGCCGCTTTCGTCCGTTAAATTCGTTTCGTTTCCATGGATGCGTTCCAACCGAGCCATCAGCTATCAATCCTCTCGAGACTAGCTGATACAAGAGAAGGGAATAGAGTGGAATCGAAAATTGGATTAAAATATTACACATGATAAGATTCGTCCACCTCTATCACATCTTCTCGTCTCCACTTTCTTCCTCTTTTTTCTTTTTTATCTCATCGAAAATGGCGAAAGTATGTCCACGGAGGAACCGCAACGTTCGCTTAATTGAAAAATTGAGTCGCGAACGGGCGAAAAAATGCGGTTATGTGATCCACTGACCCAAATCGCGCGGCACACCGCGGATATATCCAGGTGAATAGAACACACATCCAGATTTGCAGTAGGCAGAAGTCCAATCGATAACCTGCTGGATTTTATAGGCTCGTGTATCGCTATAAACCCAAGCTACCTGACCCCTCCACCCTCTCTTTCTATGCCTCTGTGCATGTGCATGTGTGTGTGTGTGTGTTGGAGCGCTGTAATAAAATCGGTTTCTTACGTAAACGTGTCATTTCCACGGAGTATAGGACCAACCAAGTTGTTGTTCCGCTTAGAGGATCCAAGGGAGGAATTCGTTAATTCGACAGTGGCTGAGATATTGGAGAAGTTTCGTAGGCGGGTGTAACCCTCTTTAGCTCCTTCGATTAGGGAGATTTCAATGTTTATAAACGCCTTTAAATTTAACCTGTTAACTGGGTTCACCTCGAATTGAAAATTGAAGACAAGTGAAAGCGTCGCGCGGATTTATGTTATAGTAGAGAATTCAAGTACTCTGAATTTTCTTGAAACGTATTTTTTTATTTGATTAAGTAACTATCACTTGTTTCTATAATTTTTTTCGAACACTCTGTAAGCTGATAAGTGTCTTGGTTTTATTTGGAGAAAATAAATTACCTGTTGTGTTAATTTATATTCTTATTTGTAGAAATAAGTGATAAGTCAAGAGGAGATAAGTCTGGATTAGGAGGAAGATGTAATATGACTACCTAATTTGTATTATTTATTTTTTGACAAGTCAGAGGAGCAATATGTAGACGTGCAGAAAGAAGTAAACGTTTAATTAATGCTAGTTGAGCATTTACGAGTCTAGAATGGGCTTCAGTGATGAATTAAATAAATAAAATCTTGCAGTGAAACCTTGTTTATCCGATATTGCGAATTAAAATGGCAAGAAATTGTCAGAGAATCTTAATAGTTACTTTATCTTAGAGATTCCTAATTTTTCACTAAATATTTTATTGAGTTCCAAGTGTTTTGGTGCAACAATGACTATTTCTTCCCAGTTAACAGGTTAAGGTGAATAAAATTAAGGTGAGAATGAAGCCAAAAAAGGTGTATAATCGCCAACAGCCATAAAAAGGGTTAAAGTCTTGAAAAATTTTAGATTTTTCAAAGGTTCATCCTAAGAAAGTATCTTTACTCTTTTGCAAAAATTTAGAGAATTTTTTTGAGACAATTTACGCTTAAATTGACGACTCAGAAAAAATTTCCAAAAGAAACTGTAATTTTTAACAATCAGTCGCCTAAAATTTGAGAATAATTTTTGGGATAGTATATTTTAATTATTCAGAAGCATTGTCCAGGAGAATTTCGTAGAATGGAACGGATAATCGATGAAACGGAAAGAGGTAGATCCGTGGGAATAATTATTGGTAGCGGGTTAAGTAGTAGAGGTTAGTTATTGGTCAGACAATTGGCGCCGAGTCGCCTAAGGTCCCTATGGGGTTATTTTCTTCGAAGTTTGATGGACATGTTTTGTTGCCACGACCGTCTTAAGCATCGAGGATCTTCATAAATCATTTTAATCATTTTTATTTATTAAATATTGAACAATTCGTTTAATTCTGATTAATTAACTGTCGCGAAACATTTTTCGAAGGCACATCTTGTAGAACAATTCGATTAAATTAATTCGATGAATTCGCGATACTTTTGAAAAATTGTTTATATTGAAACTATTATTATTGCAAACATATTTCTCCCAGTTTCATTTTCTTATTTTCATCACAGTAGAGTATACTGTTTTTTTACAGAATCAACGTTAAAATTGGGTTCAAAATGAAACGAAAAAGTTTATTTCGTACTTGTGATTTCATTTATTTCCAATTTGATGAACATGTTGTTTTAAATACAGAGAATTTCTACACATTTTTTTAATAATACTTCTTTTTATTAAATATTCAGTAATTCATTTAATTATAATTAATTCACATTCCTGAAATATTCTTCCAATTTTGAAAAACACTTCTTGGAAAATAGAGGTAGAAATAAATTCTTCCTCATTTTTAGGTACACTCAATAATTTATTTAAAAAAAATGTAAATAGATCAATCATCGAAGTATTTTTCTGTAAGTTTGCAAATTCCATCGCGAATATTTCAATTGGCATAATTTTACTTAATTATGTAACTTCAGTCGGAAAGAATCTATTTCTACACCTAATAATTGGATAAAATTAATTCAACGAATTTACAATACTTTCGAGAAATCGTTTACATTAGATTTATTATTATTGCAAACACGTTCGCTACGTTGAAATGTACATTTTCCCCAGTTGCATTTCCCTATCGTCATCAACATTCATACATTACCCTAGTGACACCTTCGTAACACGACAGATATCATATTCCGCATTGTTTAGAAAAAGTTTTCCAATAAGACGTATATACATACATTACGAAACTTGTTCCAACGGCGGAGAATGCAATCGCGAAGTTTAATTGGATATTTTTCGCCTAATTTGTCATGTGCCATTGCTTGCATGTCACTGTTACTCACGTACACCTCTGCAACCATTATAGAATATTCCCTAAAGTTCATTACTCCAATCCAAAAGAAAAAAATAAATAAATAAATAAATAAATTCTAAATATAAAACAAAATTATTACTATCGTAATAAACACACTTTTATTTTACACAATTGTATTTCATCCGTCACGTTTATCCTCGAAGAAAAATATTGTCATTCCAGAAAGCATGTAATTGCAGATTTTAATTGTTTTTCCAATATTCAGTCTCTGTCTCGCGGAAGATTAAACTTATCTCTTCAAACTAGAGCAGAAAGCCTCGATATTAAAATGATTTTTAATATCGTTCGTATATTATATCTCATTTTACAAAATCAATAGTGTACTTAATAAAAGTGTTGGAATCTGAAGGAAAAACAGTTGTCAAATCGGTTGGTAAAGTAGGAAGCTTCGCCTGCTGCCATCTGCGGACGAGTATCTCGGTTGTGCCAATTCCACCTATTGTTTCCTTCGTCGATAGGGTTTTATTAACCGAGGCTGATGCAGAAAAAACGCAATTTCCTGGGTCGGAAACCCGTTTATCTGGTTTCGTTCGTGCAATCGTTTCTCGGAAACATTTATCTTGGTTGTGAAGCTTGAAAATATCAGCGATCCCTTTCAAGTGTCACTCTTCCGATGGAATTATTCGCTCGATTATGCATAACCCGGCAAATTACAGAAACGCACTCTATGCATGGACGATAAGGCAGAGTATTACAGGATCCGGATAAACAAGTTTTCCCCTCCCCGTTCAATCAGACGATGATCTCGCGAAATGATTACATCATTGAAGGAAAGAAAAAAAACCAAGGCACACTTTAATGCACAAACGTTTGAAGTTCTACTTGAAAGTCAATTAACTGTTTAAACATTTGATTTGGCGGTAAATCGTTCATACATTCGTGTTATGATAACTTTCTCGTTTTCTATTTTCGTAATGATGAATTTTCAAACAAAATAAGGTTCAAAAGGATTGATACTTTTTTTGTATGGAAATTTTAAAGCTTTGCATTTTGAAGATTTTTCTTTTTTATACGATTGATTAGCGAAATTCAAGTACACTTTTGTAGCGAAATTTCTGAACAGCAAAGGTTTCGTTTTGAGAAAGAAGATTATCAGTGTTTGTGAATTTATGTGTTCTTGTTTGCTTCATTTCGAATGGAATTGTTTAAATGATTTAAACGTAGGATTGATAGGTTTTTTGAAACGTGAAATTACAAAAAAGTAAGAGAAAAATAATCTCTGGAAAACATTGGAAAATTTACTGAAAAGATATAATTGCTTCCAAAGACTGAAAAATGATCTTTTTCTACAAAATTTATGGAATCATTTTGAAGAATCCACTGAAACAACATAATTGCTTCTGAAGATTTAAAAATGATCTTTTGAATTCCATGAAACTATCTTGAGAAAATCCTGTCTTATCCGATGATTCCTCCTAAAAAATTAAAACAATAAAACGAAAAAAACTATTTTAAATAGAGAAACGAAGCAGAATAAATTCTTTCATGACTTCATCGACCGCGTGTCGACTCCCGTGTTCCTCCAGCAAACCAGTAATTAACGCAAGACAAACGACTGGTATGAAAATATCCGCTGTTGCATTAGACCAAGTGGAAAAAAAGCGAAAGGAGAGGGAGAGAGAGAGAAGAGAGAAGAAGAAGAAGAAGAGTTAAATTCGTTTGCGTATATGTACGTCCATTGTTCTCCTTGAGAAAGTCAATTAGTCAATTGGACAGCGGAGCGCGTGGAGGAACGTTCGACGAAACGAAACGTAACGATATACATATTCCGCGTGAAATACAAGATGCTCTCGAACCCGTTCACGAGATCATTTAATCCTTATTAACCGACGAATAAGCTTGGTCTTTAAGCAAATTGAGCACTCCGCCTAGTGTTACCGAGAATTCCCGCGCGAATTGTCCGTTTCAATTGAGGATAAACAATGACGGGTCGCGATATTTCCGGCAATTGTTGAAACATCGATCGTACGATATTCGAAACTATTTATTTCGTCTAATTGGACAGCAACATCAAAGGAATATCTTGCGACACGATGTCCTTGCTCATACTCTTCGGTATATACATAGTGTAGAATGTAAATTACCCATAGAGATTTCTGTCCTTTTCAACTGTTTATTTCTCTTCGTAATATTCATCGATACTCGTTGAATTATCGAATAAAATTCCAATGGAATTTTTAATATTCTTGGGAAATCAGAATTCTTTTTTGTTTCTTTTTAATAAAACTTTGAAGCAGAATTGGAATGTTCAATCATTATATTTAACACGTTAAATGCATCGTGAGTCACTTTCGATTTTCGTATGAAAAGAGTAATATTAGAAATAAATTCTTTTCGAGTTTTGTGTGCAATAAAACTTTTTTTTTTAACAAATTTTTTTTATCTGCATTTTTCAAAATTCGGCAAAATTTACTGTAAGAAAATTACGTGGAAATTCCAAGGAACACAGTTCTTAGAGTTGAAACTATCGAGAGTGATAAGAAAAATAATAATAATGTCTAATCTGTATTAAAAAAGAAATTGAATTTTGAAATTTCTAATTATCGCACGATTAGAGAACCTTTAGCTAAGTAACAACGTTTAGCAAAATATCTTAATTACCGGTCAACAAAGCTCTCGACATAATCCCAGCTAATATTGACTAATTATGCAATGCAAATGTTCACGTTAGTTCAGACGATTCAGCAGGATCTGTCTCGCGTTGTAACGTCGTACCACGTGTTAATTAACAATCAAACATAACTATTTTTCAACTATTGAGACGAACAGTTGACGATGTGGAACGCTCCGAATTATTTTTATCTCTTCAACATTCGTGAAACATTCTCAACTGTTTATCGATAAAGTTTGTTGTCGAATTCCCCTCTGATACGGGAACGATCCACAGGATACGCTATTATCGAAGCACTCGTGACAAATTCACCAGAGAATTCGAGATAAAGTTGCAAAGTGACGAGTTCAAAATTTCAGTGAAAATTCGGCGCATGTTATGAACCATGATCGTTAAACTGGTGACAATAGAATAATACTTAATCGAGAATTTTGCGGTTTGATGGCCGACGAAATTCGCGTTGAAAAAAGATTCCTAGATTTTTGTTCGTTTTTTGTGAATTTTTCAACGACCATTGAAATTTTATTGCAAATTCAATTTCATTCTTCAATTTCTTTAGCGTAGAATAGCGATGCTGTTTCTCTTTCATTTTCAATGTCCATTGAGTGTCTTTCATTTTTTTTTTTTTTTTTCTTTTCCTTTTGGCGGTTGATAATGAAATTGCTCGTGATCGTAAGAAACAGTAGTTTCTCCACGACGTTCAACTGCAACGAATAAGAAACTCGATAGGAACCGTTCACCGAGATAGTGGAACTGATAAAAAATAAATTATGCCGATGTAAATGTTTGCAAAGTCAAACAGAAGCGACGATCTGTGTAGGGAGATAGGTATAAGAGTGCGGCTGCACTCGCTTGCTTCCGAAATCGATTTCCTCCGAGACAATGCCGGCCGCATTCGGCGAAAGAAATTTCTTTCCGACCGTGTAGAGAATCAGAACTCTGTTTTATTGCACGGTAAACAGGAATTACTTTTGTATATACTGTGATATAATAACGCGAAAGCTGGATGAAAGTGTTTACTCTATTGAAAGGATTATGTCACAATGGAAATGATATTTTTGTCTTATGAATTTTAACAATCTTTCGAACTTATATCGTGCGACATGTATATTAAACGTATATCACGAGAAAATTTGATAGAATTTGGTAGTTTTTAAATTTTTAAAATTTTTATTGGTATCTAACTTGGAAATTTTCGAATTTTTCTTCTTGCCCAATTTGGAAACTTTTCTTATTCTTTTATCCTCTAATTTGGAAGTTTCTTAATTTTTTTATTGTCTAATTTTGAAATTTTCTAATTTTGAAATTCTCTAATCTGGAAATTTTCTACTCTGAAAAATTTCTAATTTCTCCTTTTGTCTGATTTGGAAACATTTTTTATTCTTTTATCCTCTAATTTGGAAGTTTCTTAATTTCTTTATTGTCTAATTTTGAAATTTTCTAAATTAGAAATTTTCTAACCTTGAAAATCTCTAATTTCTCCTTTTGTCTAATTTGGAAATTTTTCTAATTCTTTCATCTCCTAATTTGGAAATTTTCGAAAAAGGAAATTTTTTAATTTGGAAGTTTTTCAATTTTTTCGTAATTCGAACATTTTCCAATTCTTTATTGTTCAACGAATGAAAAATTAAATACCCTATTAACTCAGAATTAACTGAAATTTCACAGTACTTATTCCTATAACATTATATTTAATTAACTAAAATTCGAAACACAAAATTAATGTACTTTCGCCAGATAGATCGATATTTAATACCACTCTTATTACAAAAGCAACAAATTGTAGTCTCACTACTAGAAAGTTAATTTCCTTTTCATCCACAATTGAAAGAGTATAACCTTCGACGTTTCTAGTGAAAAGATTCTATCAGTTTCTGCTGTTTCAATATTTTTCAGTACTCAATAATCCATAGGAATTAATCGAAATTTTAATCGAAGTTTATAAATTTCCCTTTACAGAGAAAAATTGATATTCAGTTCTCATTTCAACCCTAAATTACCAATTCATTAGAAATAAAATATTTAACTTCCTACACCTAATTATTTTTAATCTTTACGGGATTAAAAAATAACTACATAAATTTAAAAAAAGAAGAAGAAAATTTTCTCACATATCAAATCGTAAAATTACGTTCTTTGATAAGAAACACAAACGTTCGTAATTATGCTTATTGTTCACTAATGAAGACATTCGTCGATCAGATCAGATGCAAATGGCCACGAATCGCGTCCTTCGATACTTTCTGTTACCTGGTCCATTCGTTATCATCGCGATCGGAAATATGTCACCGGCAGCATGATGTGTCATCAATTTATTATTTACCAAACGTCGTTAGCCCAACACCAGGCATATCAATTCCGTTCTATCGCGTCATGAAAATTAATCATTGCCACGTACAAGCGACGCGCTTTCGTTACATCGCCTCGAATTTCTTCGATCACTTTCGATTATTTCCATGAACGTTTGCTAAGCATACAGGTTGACTAAGCAGGCCTATTCGCTGTGTGTTGTGTTCGTTCATGGAATAAATACGCAATGCGGGATCAAGGATGTTTGGAAAAGAACAATCGAAGGATTCAATTTACAGATTGAATTTTTTTTATGATTTTCTGTGAGCAATTTATTGCAATTTTAAATATACACTTACCATTATTATTATTTATTAGTATTCTCTGTTTTATAATTTTGCTATGAGTAACATTATAATATAATTATTATTATAATTTTCTATAACAGTTCGTTGATAATTATAACTTGCATAGTTATTGAAACTATAATTATATAAGTACTATGTATTAATTGTATTATTATTAATTATATACATCTAAATAAATTACGTTTCTATACTCTAACGAAATCCTGTTTGGTTTTCGTTAGAGTATTTTGAAATTTTAAAAATGTTGAAAAGTAATTTATTGTCTCGTTATTTTATTCAACTGTGTGAAATTCTCGAATGAGCGAATAATTTTGTGACTCCTCTGCGATTATAGAAGAAGTTTCGTAAACTTCTGTATCTTAATATCTAATTTGCATAAATTATAGTTAATTTTTTATTCCCTCGAAAATATTTCGAACATTTTGACAAAACGCCTACTTTTTCATATTTTCTATCAACTTGGATCAATATTTGTTCCTCGAGGCTGTGACAAACAGAACGCTTTTGATTCAATTCGTAAATTTCAGAGCGAACAGCATGCTTCGACAGTCTTGGACAACGATTCAGAGTAAATCGTAATCGAATATTTATCAGCTTCTGTAACCGTAAACAAATCAAATTTCTACATTTACCACGATATCGCTGTCTTTATTTTGAATAATCGATTAAACAGATTTTTCATTCCTACCATCGGATGTTTTCACGTTTATACAGTCTTATTTTTAAATACGAAAAAAAAAGCGGTGGAAAATATCGGAGAATCGTAAACAAGCAATCTTTTCACGTAGCACGCGCTTTTTAAATAAAATAAAATATTAAACGCGAGATTTTCCGTTACAGTTACCACAGCTGCGCGTTTTCTCAACATTTTTCTCTTCTTCCTTCCTCCCCCATGAATTTTCAAATCCTTATTAAATACACCTCAGACTGTGATAAATAATAAAGACAGAAATTATTCCAGCAACAAGCGTGCTTTTCTCTTCTGTAAAGTTCAGGAAGATTTAGAATCCTGGTGTTTTTATGGTTTCCCAAGGAAAAGCTACGCGTCTCACGGTTATTACGTAAATTGCGTTAAAACTGGAAATGACCATAGGCTTTGCTTTACGGAGAAAAATACGAAATCGTCAAAGGACGCTATTCAACCCCGGAAGTTGTAACTATTATAACCTCAGCACCAAAAAATAAAAAGTGTGAATAATTTACACTTTTCTCAAAGAGTTATTTTTCTTCCCAATAAACATTTAAAAATAATTGTCATTTCTTTTCCTTCTTTTCTCTTCGTTGGATTTTCCATAATTCTCGCGTCCTTTCAGCGGAGCGCTCTTTATGCTAAAATTAGGATAAATTACGATCAATAGGTGGCACGAAATATTGTTCATGTTAAACGTTAATTGGCCCGGAAGCTCTAATTACGTCTGGTTATTATTCGATAATGATTATCTCTAAAATAACGCTCGCTCGCGATATTAGCGGAAACAATTAGCCTCTGTATGGTCAAAAACATCGAGCACACTAGTGGAAGAATATTCCACGGGCTCTTTTTCCACTGTCGAGAAATAGCCGTCTCCCTGGAAAGCCATTTGAAAATTGAAAGACACGATCCGTCGCGAAGGAGGGGGGAAAAAATTTCAAGAAGTTACGGAAGTTTTCTCCTTCGAAGTGAAGAGTGGAGGCGTTTCTGTAATAAATCGCCGGGAAAATATGGCGGCTACCTGCTCGCTGTTTCGCGGAAAAACTCTCTGACGGGTTATTAACTATACTTACTTTTACTTCTTTCTCTTCTCTTCGTAGAAATTTCAGCGTAAATTTGAGTATTAGATTTGGGACGAACAACGTCGAGTAATCGAATTACTCCAATTAATCGGATAATTTAGAATACGTGCTCTTTATTCGAATACTTCGAATAATTCACATAATTCGGATACTTCAGATAATTTCGAATACTTAGTTTTTATTCGGATCATTTGAAAAGTTCGAATAACTCGGGTAATTTGGATAATTACTCCAATTAATCGGATAATTTCGAATACGTAGCTCTTTATTCGGATACTTCGAATAATTCACATAATTTGAATGCTTAGTTTTTATTCGGATAGTTTGAAAAGTTCAAATAACTCGGATAATTCGGATAATTCGAATATTCGAAGTGTCTAAATTTCGAATTGTGTCGAATATTTCGTAGATTTCGAGCATTTGAATACCTCACTTATACGATATTCGATTATTCGAATTTGAAATTTCAATTCTACATATTCAAATACATGGAATATTCGAATTTTCGTAATAGAATATTGCGATATTAGATCTTAAAATTTTTCAATGGCTTTCAAAGGAATTATAAGACTGCTAATATTTCGATAGGGATTCATGATTGTTTGCTTTTGATTAAGGAGGTACACTGTATTTATTACACAGTATTTATAGTATTTTAACAAACAAATTCGATGTGACTCGTTTAACGATGATTTACATGTGCCTTGATTTTTTTTTTTTAATTATTCATAAATCAAATTGCCAGAAGAAAATTAAAACTGTTTTATCAAGGGCTCGCACATTCACATGTGAACAAAATTTCACAATGGTTTCGTACTTCCATTCGAGGGGGGAAAAAAATATTCTTTAATAGAGAGAAAGCAACAATATAAATTTGCTTTACCTTTGTTCCATAAATTCGTACGAGATCCCAGCACTCTGGCAAACATAGAAAAATAAAACATCTGCCTATGACCTGAATTCACCCAACAAACGTATGCAAAATCCCAATCATCCCAAAACATCCTCAACACCTCACCCCCAGCATCCCTCGAAATCTCCAATCACGCGCCACAGAACGCATGTTCACCCGAAGCACAAAAATCGAAGCACAACGGTGAAAACCACTTTATCAAAAAATATAAATCCGTTTTATTCTCCCTCTATAAATTCATACTGCATCCTAGGGCACTATCAGGTGTAACAAAATTTACTTATTACCTCGAATTGTACAATACACCGAATAAACAGAATATCGAAGCTCAATTATTTTAAATATCTCAAACGATCATATGCAATGTAATAAATATTCTCGCGATGCATGAAAATCTCAGTTTATTAAAACGTAAAAGTTATGTTGATTAAGTACTTCGTTGAAGAAAAAAAATATTGAAATTTATTTCACTTTCTATCAGTATGAAACAGTCAACTTTCCCATATTTATCAACATTAATTGACTCATAATGCAATCAAGATTTCTCTCTACTTAAAAGCACAGTAGTAAGCTGATTAACAAAAAAAAAAAAAACAAACAAAATCATTGAGATACAACATAGTCAACTTTCCCCCACTCGTCATCACTGATATATCTCTCTTTAATCAACTCACAGTGCAACAAAAATTCCCACCTACTCAAAATCCCCAGTAGAAACTTAAATACCAAAACAACAAAAACAGAATCATTGAGATACAACATAGTCAACTTTCCCCCACTCGTCATCACTGATATATCTCCCTTTAATCAACTCACAGTGCAACAAAAATTCCCACCTACTCAAAATCCCCAGTAGAAACTTAAATACCAAAACAACAAAGACAGAATCATTGAGATACAACATAGTCAACTTTCCCCCACTCGTCATCACGAATACATCTCTCGTCCAATCGACTGGCAATGCAACAAAAATTCCTCCGTATAGAGAAAAAAAAGACACGCGTGACTAAACGGAACAAGTTCGAAAGCAAAAGTAGTCTCGTCAGTGGGTCACAGGTGAGGCATGATTCCCGCGGAACGTGTCAAGAAGCCCGCCAGGGAAACTCGTCGACGTCGTCGTCGTCGTCGTCGTTGTCGTAATCTCCCCGCCAGCCCGTTGCCCTCCCCCCTCCGAAACACTCGAGCAAGCAGCAGGCGCAATTCGAACCGCGTCCTGCTCTGGCAGCCTCTACCGGAGAAACTGTTCGTCCGTGCAGTTAGTCAGTCAGCACAAGCCACCACACACAGAGTCAGTGGCAGTAGTCACTCCCGGACGATCAGCTGGTGGTGGTGGCGGTGGCCGATCGTCGACGAGAGGCCAACAGGCAGCGGCACGTGTGCGTCTCCAATTCGAACCGCGCTGCCTGACGAGCTACAACATCGGCAAACTTTCTATAACCGAGAGAAGACGCCTGTCGATTTAAATACCGTTCCCACGGATCATCGTTTCTCTTCTTTCAAACAATCTCTGGATTATATATTACGCGAGCATCAGTTCTATTCGAGTGTTCATCGTTGGACTGTACATATATATATATATATATATGTATAATATTTAAATAATCGTCAATTTTTGAGAATTTCCTATTGAATCGTAGTACAGTTATCGTGATAAACGTTGTTGTTGTATCAACGTAAGTGTCGAACTCTATAGTTTCTTCGTTCTGTTTTTTCCCTTCTATTCTCTTCTGGTTTATATTCGTCAAGATTGTACAGGTGAATTTTTTCTTCGTTTTTTTTTTTTGCCTTTGGGTTTCTCCGTTTCGTCGAGATTTTGTGAACGTGGCGCGAAAAAGATTCACCGTGACCGGGGTGCGATTGTTATTTATTTAAGCTCGAGTGCCGTCGTTTCGTATAGCCGGGACGACGTTGAAGCACGCGCGTGAACACGCTTCCGTCGAGCATGGAACTGTACTGAAAGCAGGCATCCAACAGAGTGTGGAACACTTGGATGGGAGTTGAGCAGCGTCGAACAAGCTGCCAGTGAAACGACCCTTCCGGTCGTCGACGATCAACAGAGTAAGTTTTGGTTCACATGGCTTTTTTTTTCTATACACACGTCGCCAATTAGTTCCGGGAATTTAGGAACCGAGATTATTCTTCTTCATGGTTGTTTAGGTGTTGTGTACGAGAAGAACGACGATAAGTGCTGACGCGTTTGATCGTGAGTGTGTGTATGTGTGATATTGTTTGGACTTTGGTGTGACGGTGTTTGATTAGAGTTTTCACACGTGCAGGATTTTAGTGCAACTTTCGCGTCGACGATGGTTGACTCTGTGTTCAGGTGTTTCAATAATCGAGCGATTTTTCATTATTTTTGTTATTTAAGAATTTTCTGAGTTCGATGTTTCATTATTTTCGAATCTATCTGCCTTCGAGCATAATTTTCGAAGGAATTATCGCGATTGGCGATTATTTTTGAAATTTTCTGGAATTGTTATCTTTGGCAATAATTTGGAAAAACTCTGAAAATATCGCCTCTGGGTGTAATTTTGGAAAATCTCTAAAAGTGTCTTTGAAAAGCCTTCGAATTAATATCCCAAAGTCTAAATCTTTATCAGTGAGAATTTTTGAACTATTTTCCTTTCATTGACAGTTCTCATATACGCTTCTGTAATTTTTCATTTGCCAAATTATCAACGTTGGCGATAATTTACTATTAGCTTCCTTTGACCATAATTTTCGAGAGCTTTGGAATTACTGTATTTGACAATAATTTCGAAAAACTCTGGAAGTATGCGTGGCAATAATTTAGAAAAGCTCTGAGAATATCCTCTCTTCAATAATTTTGAGAAATTTCTAGAATGATTTCTGAGAAGCTGTTTAGAAATCTATTATAAATCCGTATCAGTGACAATTTTTGAACTGTTCTCTTCTCATTGACAGTTCCTTGCTTGTGCCAGACAATGACTGTCATTTTTCCACTAGTACAACCATTAATAGTAATTCTTTGAGTTGCAACAACACTTTCCACAGTCCACATGGTCAGTTTCCCTTTTCTATAATTATCAAGGCTATAATAGGTCGAATTCCACACTTGTTCTGCGTCATTTGAAGTGAGCTAAGCGAGTTAGTACTTCGATCCTACTTCAGCATCATAGAACATTCATACCCGCCTGAACTTTCCGTTAAATGATCCCGAAAGTTTGCCTTTATTTCGTGCTCATCGATAATCCATACGTTAATTCGAACTCCTCGTTTCTCTTCTCTATCATCCACGATCCATCGGTTAAATTATAACACCTAATCCATTCACCAGTCGGGAAAAGATCTAGTTGCTCCACTTTCTATATATATATATACATATACATATATCCAGTTTATATTTTCTTTCATGCTTATCCATCGGTCGATCTTCTTTTTTACATCTCTGAACGTCGTACAAGTAGAATTTTCTACTCTCCCAATTAGAATTCCCTTTCTACGTTCTTTTGTCGTTCGGTGATCCATTAAACGAATTGAACTACGAATCCCAGATTCTTTGTCATAGATGATTCACCGATTGTGTTTACACGATCCGATCGCAGACTCCAATTTTCCATTATCGACTTGAACCTTTGGTTTGCATCTTCGTCATTCGTCAAACGTGTTCATTCCTTCATTACCAGGTTTGGTTAGTCATTCTGAAATCTCTACACACAGATTATCAATTCTCTTCGAAAATTCTGTTCGAAGCAATCTCTATTCCTTCTCATCTTAATACATATTAAACGACTAGAAAAACAGTACTGATTAAACGAAGAAAAACTTTCTATTTCATTATGAACGATCGGTCAGTTGTCGGAGAAATTTTATAGCAAGTTTGACGATAATTCATCAGACAACTTCGAACTCGGTATTTTTAATTTCCACCTAATCTAAACTTTCCACTCTACATCCACTTCGTCGTCGTATATCAACCGACTGAAAAATTCCAATGTCCTGTTTTCGAAATGATCCCACATCGATCAACCAACAGAATCCTCTACTCTGAACTTTCTCTTCTTATTCTGTGCATCATCGGTCAGCAAGTACCTTTTGAAAGTTCTCAATGATAGGAAAAGAAAAAAAAGGGAACATAGAATTTCCCTGTTGAAATTAAATTTTGATCTCTCCACTTAACCGTCATCAATGATCCATCAAACGATTAATTAACCTCCTCCTTTCTACTCTCATCGTGAACAAACACTAAAGCCATAGGTATAGCGATAGGATAATAGTAGCAAACAACCCATATGATCGACCTTCCAAGCCCCACATTTCCCTTGGAATAACTACACAAGCTTCTGGTTTAGTCGCATAATCTCACCAGTGCACGACTATTGTATGTATATATGTATATACACATGTACATATGCTAAGCTAAATAGCTCTACGTACATGTTAGAACCGTCCACATTGGGCCAAGTCGGAATCTCAATTTTAGCTGAGTTCGCCCTCCGTCTCGCGGCTTATCGTCGCCGTTTAATGAATGGGAACAGACGGGGGCAGAAATAGAATCGACTCGAACGTCATAGTACAATGAGAGAGAGAGCATAACGTCGCCTCTGACCACGCATATACACGCGGTTTAACTCGGTTTCGTGAACCGGAGAGTTATTATTCCCTGTCGATACGTGCCACTTCAATCGAGTGAGGACGATCGATCGAACCAAGTTCCACAGAGTAATAGAAAATGCTTGATTCGTCACGGATCGACGGATGTTCGTCTGTCACGGGAATAATGCCTCTGTAACCGTACAGTGGCTGCTAAAAGTTAGGTGTATCGATGAATCGATTCTTTAGCATTATTCGCTATCTTTTTTTTTTCCTTTTTTCTTTTGTATTTATTGTATCTACGTTTTGTTGAGTTGTAACTGGACTGCGGATTTTTGTGCATTTATGGGAAATTTAGAGATGCAAAATTGTGTAGAACACGTATAATGCGGAGAAGTATACGAAATATTTAAGTTATAGTGTTTTTTATAATATTTGGCAGATGAAATAATTTTCTATTAATATTCTTTTTTTTTGAAATTTATTTATTTATTTAAGGTCGCATGAACTTAAGTTATTAGCGACCACTTGAGTTGTACATTAGTGTACAATATAATACAATGTGTATTTACAGTATAAATAATTGATTTGGATACATGGAGTACTTATAGCTAAGGTGGATTGAGTTAATAAGTATTTCACATTTATAAGCAGATATCTTATAGCTTTTTTCAAAGTTTGGTCAATTCTGAGTAACTGGTTATATTTTTTTTACGTAATTTCTGGGCTAGTTTAGTCATTTAGGCTAGTTTTGTTAATTCTCTCTCGTTTCTGCTGTATTTTGAAAAATATAAATTCGAATTGTAACATATTCACTGCCTGAGCGTAGTTTGACAGACTTCCTGGCCACTTTGTATCGTATTAAAGAGAACAGTGGAATACTAAATTAAATTGTAGTATTGAGTGGCACAGAAATACGACGTGATAACATATCTATTCGCCTTTTGTTTATTTATCTTGCAAATGGGAATTATTTGTTTGTTGTACGTGTTTTAAAATATTTATCGCGTGTCGCCTAATCTAACTAGGTGAATGTGTTAATTGTTTAGCAAGTTCCTTGACGTTAGGCTCGTCATTATCAATGGATGATCCATTTTTATTTGTCAAAGCAATTTTTTTTCTCACTTCTTACATTTCTGTTTATCGAATTCAGCGTTCATTTTTTTATTTACTTTCCTCTTCTTGGACAGTTCGATTATTTCCAATTGTATTGCAACGCATTTTTTTCTGAGTTTTCAATGAAGAATCCATTTGTTCGTTTGATTAAATTCAATATTTATTTTTTCTGTTGAGATAGTTAAATTATTTCTCATTTTTCCGCAAGGTTTTTCTTCCCAAGTTAGATGTATCAATGAAGAAACCATTTTTCTTTATCAAATTCAGCGTTTACTGTTTCTATTTGGATAGGCAAATTATTTCTAACTGTTCTCCAAGTTCTTTTAAATTAAGCCTACCAATTTACCATTTTTATTCTTTCAAATTCCACGCGTACAAAGTCCCAGCAAGCATCATCAGAAATATTATTTCCTCTTCGAAATCGGTGATGCTTCGATCGACAGCATCGATACTTAAACGAGTAATTACCTGTTTGCCTACTTTCTAATCGTACCTACTAAAGATACTGACACGCAGAATGTCATTAATCTCTAGTATGCACATATACATAAGGTGCTCCAGAAAGATTCATAAATGAGAACTGAACTTATAAGGAAAGAAAACGTTTAAAAAAAATTTGCAATTTATTATATATTTCTCTAACACGATTTTCTTCTCTCTTCATTTTTTTAATTACAATTTTTTCTTTTTCCTATCGATAATACATTTCATATGTATATAACAAAATATTCGATTTCTTAACATATTCCTTCAGGTCGTTTTTTGTGTAACTTGTCGCTTACGTCATGAGTCACTAGTTAACTATGGCGACGATCTTATTAACGTATGTTTTTAATACCTGTTTCACAATACCCATAACAGTGAGGATGTATCAATTACGAAATATGCTGGTAGCTATTGTATACATGCACAAACATAGTTACTTTCCTCCTGACTTGTCGATTTACATTGTTAAAGTATCTTCTTCTATTAATTTTCGTATCTTAAATGATCTACGACGAAATAAATATACTGGCCACATTAAACGACAACGTTACATATTAATTCACGATATAAACTATCTTCTTTTCTTTTAATACTAATTTTAATTAACCTAGAAATAGAACACTTTGTAGTTTGTAATTAACGCGCTATGAAATAGGCAATTTGCATATGTTAAACATCTTCTGGTTAATTATACTGCATATGATTTGATCATGGTGTTTCGTGGGTCACTGGTGACCCACGATTATTATTATCATCAAGTTTATTACACATAGGAATTATTTTTTATTTATTCAATGTGAAATATTATGTGACATTTTGACAGTGTTGTGATTTTAAATAAGAAAAATTAAAGATTCGTAAATTATCGGTGATTTAAGGATTAAATTAATATATTAAATTTTTCGGATAGGATAATTACTTTTTTATTTGCTGTACGATACAATATTCTTCTTCTAAGCAACATCAATTTGAATTATAAAGGAAATTCCGTGTACTGTTATCAGTGACCCTCGATAATTAACTTGACGACTCTTTTTCACTTATCGTATGAAACCAGATAACGTCTAACAATATTATTCTTCTAAATAACAGCAATTTCAACCACAAAAGAATTGTTTCATAAGCTGAGGTTCTCTATATTAACCTCTGCATCAATTTCTCAGTACAGTAATTATTTATGGTTCACCACGTGATGTGTAGTACAATATTCAACAATATTATTCTCCTTCCAAACAAGAATTTCAATCGTAGAAAAATTCTTTCGCAGTTAATCAATGACCTTTAATATTCATCTGTATTAAATTTTGAAGATACAATTATTATTTTTCATTCACCACGTGACATCGCATAATATTTGACAATATTATTCTTCTAAACAACATCAACTACAAAGAAATTCTTTCATAGCTGACGAGTACATTCTCTAGTAAATTTTCTTTTGATACAGTAATTATTTTTTGTTCATTGTGTGATACAATACGATATTCAACAATATTATTTTTTTAATCAACAACTTCAATCATAAACAATTTCTTTTATAGGTGGTTAGAGATTTTCTAATTTTGTTTAATTCACCATGTACTGCAATACGATATTCAACAACATTATTTTTGTAAATAATAACTTTAACCATAAAAGATTTCTTTTATAGGTAACACTTTAATACATTTTTTTTGGATACAGTAATTATTTTTTGCTCACCATATGATACAATACGATATTCAAAAATATTATTCTTTTAAACGACAACAGCTTCAAGCACAAAAAATTCTTTCACAAATAAATAGTGTCCTTTACTATTAATCTTTATTAAATTTTGGAGGTGTAATAATTATTTTTCATTCATCACGTAATACAATAAAATACTCAGCAATATTATTCTTCGCAGCAGTCACAATCTTAACAACCAAGAATCACGTAAATTACACGAATCACGTATTACAAAGATGACCCAATCTGTCAGAAATAAAAGGTACATAAATTCATCAAAATAATTCCACCCTATTTTCGTGCACTCTGTATAACCCATCTCGATGCAACGGGCAAACAGCTGTATACCGTTTCGAGGCAATTAGAAACAGCGTTGTCTCTCGTTTCTCCGTGGAATAAAGAGAATCTAACCGAGGAAACAGTCGAAAACGGCTGGGCAAGCGGTGTTTTCAACAGTGGCCCGTTTAGTTTCAATTAAAAATAATCACGGCTCTGCCTTGTGGTGAAATTAATGCACGTTGGGCTGGTCTGCGTTGCTGCGAATAAATTCGACGAATGTCATCTGTCGGCTCAATTGACGGGCAAATTGGACCGAACGAGACCGTCATGAATTATTCTACGTTCTCCCTCTCCTCCCCAGAAAAAAGAAAGAAAGAGAAAGAAAAAGTACATCGAGCAATTCTGTGACACGAAACGCTGACTTACAATTAATCTAGCGTTCTCTAACTTCCTCGTTCTTCTTTTCGTTTTTTCTTCTTCTTTTTCACCCCTTGATATTTCACAGAAACGATGTGAATTCGCGCGATATTTGTCACGGAATTTCGATTTCCGGTCTACCGGTATCGCTGGTGGTAGATTAAAATGGCAAGTTGCCTCGGTTGTGATTTACAATTTTCGTTAGAACGAGAAGATTGGATTTGAAAAAAATTTGAGAGCCGGGATGTTTCCAAAAGAGAATGGACGTGATTTTTGTTAGGTGGTTGATTAAGCTCCAAGAGAGCTATTTTCTTCAAGTATGCTCGAGTTCTAAAGAGAAAGAAACTGCTGGAAAGGAAGAGATTTCAGGGAAGAAAGTACAGAAATAATGCCTCTTTTAAATCTTTTCCATTTTCGTATCAACATCTCCGTTAATTCGAAAGACACACTTTGAAGAAAACGATCAATATTTTCCCCCATTTTATGGAAACTTTTCTCAATGATTTATTCGTAGTAAAATCTTTACATTCGTCTTTTCTAAATTCGAGAATATATCATCGTAACATAATTGAAAACTTGTTGATCTCGAAATTCAAGGGTTGAAAGAAACCAAGGAAATTGTAAAAGGTAAAGTCATGTAAAACTAACAAGAAGAAACGAACAAGTTTACAATTCTAGTATTGTTTGGTCGTTTAAATAACGAAAATGATATTAGGGTAGCTTATAGAACTGAAAATCACACGCAAAAGTGATAAATGAATGAAGGATGTTAGCTGCGCTGTTAAAATGTAGAAATGTTAATATGTTAAAAGTGTAGATGATATATAATGCAAAATAAAAGATTGTGGAAGCTGAAATAAATAAATACTGCTAGTTGAAATAATTTATTTCAGTGCAAATGTAAGCGAAAACTGCGAAATTTATAGAATGAGTAAAATGAAGAAATGCATCAACAACGATAAAATCAATTTTACATAAACATTTCATGAAAATGTTCCCTCAAACAGGCCGTATTATTTTTAATACGCTTTTAATTGGAAATTTTGTATTTTTTAGTTATAAATTGAAAAGTTTTAAACTTCATATCTTTAGTGATAAATTTCAAATTTCATAATTTCATACTTTTAATCATCAATTTCAACTTCTTTTTAAATTATAAATTTCAAATTTCTAAATTTTATATTTTCAATCGTAAATTTCAACGTTTTAAATTTCATATTTTTAATATACATATTTCAGGCTTTCTTTCAATGGTAAATTTCAAATATTTTGATACTCTATTTATCAGTTACAAATTCCAAATTTTTTAATTTGGCATTTTCATTCACGAATTAACTTTAATCATAAACTTCTCTCTGACACCAACGGGCAATGTCCCGGTGTTAAATGCCGCACGTTTTCCGTCAATTGTACTATAAAAAGGCAACATTACGAGGAAATTGAACCACATATACCGTCGTCTTGTAATCCCATCAAGGATAGATCATTTTTTATGCTTTCATTTCGCTTTGTAACTACGGTTCTATCGCTTGCAACGTTAATATCAACCGTTTCTTATATCCATGGCTCGAGCCTTTCACGACCCAGATTCCTTCACTTAAATACTGTCTTCCGTATATAAGTTCCGGATATATAACCTACAAGTCGTGTCCTTTTTCCAAGAGTGTTCCGACATTTCGCTTGTATTGTGGCTGGCTTCATTAAAGTTCCAACCACGCACTAATACCGATGTGCACCTTACTCGGTTGTCATTCATTTAAGGCATCTCTACTCGTCTCTCGGATTATTGATCACTACCTCCGTGTCTCTCTGTTAACAACGTTCCCGTGTCGTTTTTGTTAGCCGTATAATTTCGTTGCACCTCGTGTTTTTCGACACGGTGTCTCTTTTGATTTAATAAGTACACTGACACATCTTATTATAGATTATTTGTCCACTTATTTAGCAAATAAACAGGCAAAGATGTATTTAAAAATACGAAAGAAGACACTTTTATATTTAACCCTTTACACTCGAAGTTTTTCCGACGAAGTTGAATTCTCCTTAGCTTCTTCTTAGCATAATTACTTGTGTTTCCTGATTTTTCATCCTTCGAGATGGCACAGAAAAATCCAAGAGACACTTTATCAAAAAAGAAACATACTGTTGGAAAGCTAGAAGACAACTAAAGACCATGAGTTCGATTTTAAACATATTGGACATGTTTATTCGAAACGCTGTTAGGTAAAGGAATATAACGAAAAGTACTTTTGGGACAACCTAATACAAAGCGTCGAAATTTGCAATCGAGGCGTGAAATCGTTAGAGATGCTTCTGTTGCTGTAGCAGCGAAGGTACAGCAACATGAGATAGAGATCAAACGCGAACGAAAGTCAACGGGAACCACAAATATTAGCGATGACACAGTGCGTTTATGCGGGAACGACGATAAGATAAATCGAATCGATCGGAATGAATTTCTTAATACATTTCGAATAGTCTCGTCATCTGTGATCTGGATTTAATTAGAGCACAACTCGTGATTCGTCTTTATGATCTTATCTTCTCATCACGAATCATCATTATTCCTTTTAATTAATCTGGACGTAATTGTTCGTTACAAACGAAACAGATGTGATCGAACGTGGACACTTTACGTTCGTCGTTTTATGAAAACTACGACAATGTTTATTGCAGATTGTTTTGATTACAAAGTAGGAGAATTTTGAAGATTCTTCTACGATCGATTGCAGGTTTGTTCATTTTTAATTTTGTGTAGTAATTTAAAAAGAAATTCGTTGGAAAATATTCTGATTGCAGAGAGAATTTTGAAAATTCCTCATAGCGAGTTGCAAAATTAAAAATCTTCAATTCTGCGAGTTTGGAAGAAAGTGTAAAACAGTGATTTCTAACAACTCGTTGAAAATTTTTCAGATTGCAAAGTGAGAGAATTTTGAAAAGTAATAGGAAATTGCAAAATTAGAATCTAGAATTCTGTGATTTGGAAATACTGAATTTCTGAAAATCTTTCGTTGAAAATTATTCTGATTAGGAAGTAGGGAAATTTTTATTTCTCAGTCAGTTCTAAATTTGGTCATTTAATATTCTGCGAGTTCGAAATATGAGAAAATAGTTTCAAAAAGTTTTTCGTTGAAAAATGTTCTAAAAGTGAAAGAATTTGGAAAATTCCTCATAACAAATTGCACAATTTGAAATCTTGAATTCTGCGAGTTTGAAAGAAAGTATAATATAGTGATTTCTAATAAATGATCGTTAAAAATTGTTTTGATTGCAAAGTCAGAAAATTTTAAAAATTTCTCACAGCAAATTGCAAAGTTAGTCTTAAATTTTGCGAGTTTGAAAAAAAATATAAAAAGAGTAATTTCGTCGACACAGAGAGGTTTTATTATCGAACCAAAATATATTTTCGAAAGATAACACTCTCTGTGAAACTTTTCTATATTGTGTAATAAGATTCAGATTTACATGAAAGACGATTTAAAAAGATTTTCCGATCTATCCTGCTTTGAACATACTGTACATCGATGGATGCAAAAACTTGAGATTATATTGACAAATAAAGAAAGAATATGAAAGCTCGATTTATACATCAAACCGTCAGAAATAAGGAAATAAATTTGAAAGGTCGAGAAATACAAGTAGCGAAAAATTCGGAAAATAAGAAAACAGGAAAATCGGAAGATCGAGGAATAGCAGAATAAGAAAATTGGAATACTAAGAAAGAAAGGAAAACGGGGAATTGTGAAAATAAAAATATCGAAATATATCGAAAAGTAATACGATGACAAATAAAAAAATCGAAATTTTAGCTATAAAATAGTAAAAAAAAAAAAAATAAATAAAAAGAAATAGAATGGAAATAGAAATAGTAATAGAAAAGACTTTGAAAAATTTATTGTTGATAAAGTAACGCGTATTATCACCGAAAACATTTATTCCGCTCGATTGAACTCGTACATTATTTTTTTTACACTTAATTGACTAGTAATTAAACATGAAATGCAGCGATTTGAATCTTTGTAATTTGTTGTTCGATATCAGAGAGCTAATACGTTGAGCAAGTAGCAAAATCAACATGGACTTAAGCAGTTCTAATTTTAATCGTGAAACTTTAACGTCAAATGCATAATAATCGATAGGATGTATCGATGAAAACAACGTAAGAAATTTTATTATTATTATGTGTGCGGAAAAACACCGAGAAATCTTTCCTTCTGCTAATTACATTGATCGTTAATGTGCGTCTAATTATACCAATCTACTCAGTCCTGGTTGCTTTTAATCAAGAATAAATGAAATGAAAAGGGGAACTACTCAACGAACATTACATAAACGAAAAATTGCGTCTATCGTGAAAATTAGCTCATGCATGTTTCTTTTTACGCGGGATTTCATTCCGAACGCAATGTTCGTCTAATTAGAAAGAAATAATCAGCCGCTTCTGGACCTGGTTTGTAAAAAAAAAGGATAATTCAAAAGAAAAAGGTACAAAAATTCCTACTTCGCAGATAATCAATTTTCCAAGAGAAGAAATTTTTTTCATTTGAATAATATCATTGAAAACTGTTTTTATTCCCTTTTTAATTTATTTAATGTCACTTTTTCAGTTAGTTATATAAAATTTACTTATAAAAACACTATAATTTGGATATTGTACGCATTCCGTGCAATTTTGCACTTTCGAATTTCCTACAAAATGCAGAAAAATTTACTGTTCTCGGATGTAAAACGACCCAAGTCAGGAAAATACCTATGAATTTTATTTATACCTAGGAATTTGATTTTATTTATCAAGAAAAAATCAAAATTGACGTGTTATACCAATACGAACGTGAAATAGATTCAATCGCATTCGATAGAGAAAATTCAGGCGAGTTCGAATAATTTTCCAGCTAACCTTCAGAAAATACGATACATCGCGATTCAACGGAAGCTCGGTTTGATCGGTTGCCAATAGAGCCATTCATTTTATTAAAATTAATTTCAACTCTTCGAAGGAATCTGATAGAATTTCGCTTTATCGGATAGCTCGCGTTTGAAGAGTTCCAAGTAGCGCTCGAATATCATTAAACATCCTGCAGCCAGGGCTATCTGTGCCACGAAAGAAATTTTTCTTTTCGTTTCGCGATAATACGCCGCGTTAACTCCCGACCTTTTATCACGCTCGATAATTCAATCCTTCGACTGTGATTTTCTTTCGCGATTTTCCTTTCTTCTTTTTCCTCTTCCTCTTCTTCTTCTTCTTCTTTTTTTGAGTATGAGTCACGAAGCAGAGAAGAAGAAATCTCACGAGTACCCTCTGTTTCATACGTTTGATGATAATCTTTGATCAGTTTCTCGGAGAAGAGTAATTGGATGGGGAATTTTTTTACGCGTTGCTGCAATGGAAAATAAATATCGGAGAATAGAGGCGGTTTCAAGGATTACTGCAATAATTCTGGCGAAACGAACGAGAATGTCGAGATTACGAATTTTGTGAGAAATATCGACAGGAACAGTTTTAGTTTTTCGCGAAATTATAATTATCGTGAAAGATCACGGAATTTGAAAATTTAAGCTGAGAAAGCTCAAATAAATGGTGCATCGTCAGATTATTACTTATTTAGATCTCTTCAACGCTTTCTACAGGGAGAAATATGTTCAAATTTGAACTTTCTTTCGTCAGAAATGTGTTAATTAATCTTTTCAATTCTAAGCCTGAAAGTTTTTCTCAAACAGGGAATAGAAAAGTTTATAAAGAAATGGAGCAGTGTTAGATTATTTACAAATAAAGTATCATAATTAAAACGAACAGATTTTCCAACCCGCTTAATAGATACTCAATTACAGCTTGACAATGTAAACATTCATATTCCAAGCGAAACTTGCTTCAAATGAATTTCTTTTTGAATCAAACTCGCCCTCAGATCCAGCGTTGAACGATTTGATATTAATAAATTACGATTAAACGTACCTTTTCAATCAAACTCTCGCTCGATTTCTCTGTTGAACAATTACTATCAATAAATCGCGATTAAAACGTATTGCACGATTGCAATACGTCACACTTGGCGATAAAATAGTGAAGTACGAAATGCACCTCGATGAGAAATGTCACGTGGAAAAATTCTCGAAGCATGATCGACGTCGATCATAACGCAGGTATTTGAACAAGTTGTAACAACAACAGGTACACAATTGGCCTGGTCGATAAGTTCGTGTTCGACATGAGAGGAAAAGAAAGAAAAGGGAAAGAGAGAGAGAAAAAAAAATGGTACTTTTGAACCGGCGAATAAAGGTTCCTTCGGTGGTACGTGTTCGTTATTTGTTAACCGAATTCAATTATGCTCGACTCCGGCAGTAATAAATGTTCGAAAGAGTGAAAACAGTGAGTAGGTATGGAAGAGAAAAAGAGAAAAAAGGGGGAAGGGACAGGGGTGACGTGGGGAGCTTAATAAGGTAGTCTGCTTAGCAGGCGTTCATTTTTAATTGGCGCGCTGACATTGGAACCAACACACATTCTGCGCATTCAGGTGCCATCAGCACGTATTCGTGTCGTGTACAGTCTGTTTCATTACCTCTGTTACCGAGAGATTGTCCCAAATGCAATCGCGTTTCCTTTATGCTCAAAAATTTTCCAAATTCTCACGACAGTGTAACAAGAAAAATACGAAACTTTTTGTGTCTCTGTTTATCTGCAGAATTTTTACTAGGAATAATTATTAACATTCTAAAAATAATTGGTAGAATTTTAAAAATTCTTTATGCTCAAAAATTTTCCAAATTCTCACGACAATGTGAAACGAAACATACGAGACTTTTCATATTCCTGGTTATTTGCAGAATTTTTGCTAGGAGTAGTTATTAACATTCTAAAAATAATTGGTAAAATTCTAAAAATCCCTTATGCTCAAAATTTTACAAATTCTCACGACAATGTGAAACGAAAAATATGATCATTTTTATATATCTGTAGAATTTTTACTGGTAGGAATAATCATTAAAATTTTTATCGTTGAAATCCTTTATGCTTAAAAGTTTCAAAATTTTCACGGCAGTATGAAACGAGAACTGCGATACTTTTCTTTATCTGTCTATTTATCTGCGGAATTTTTATCAATAGGAAATTCTAGAAATAATTATTAAAATCATAAAGATTTTCCACATTCTCAACAATGTGACACGAAAAATATCATACTTTTCATATCTCCGTTTATCTGCGGAATTTTGACCAGTAGGAACGATTATTAAAATTTTAAATAATTTCTAAAGTTATTTTTAAATTGAATATTCTGGTAAAACAAAGTATTTTCTAATTTTCATGTCAAATTGGGTATAACAAAAAAAGAGGTTTACGGAGAATGGGGAAAAAGAGCGAAGAGGGGTTAAAGAGTAGTAAGGGAATGGAGTAAGTAGAAACAGACATTCGTAGTCAGACATATTTTACGTTCGATGCCTCGGAAACGTGAATTTTACTTGCCTCTGTAATTACTTAAACTTAAAGGTATTTAAATGGGCTTCGCTAAGAATTTGTAGCAGAAACGTTGAGACAATCTCTATATAGGGCTGTGTGTTGTTGTCGAGGTCAAGGATAACGGTGAAAAGCAACATGGACAGGGAATCCGGACGAGGGTCATATAATTTCGAATACTTTCGTAGATAAAATTCCTTCCTGCTTGACTTACGGCGCCTATAAAGATTCAAATGAGGGGTTAATGGCTCTTTCCTTCGAATAAACATACGAAATCGACGAGATAATGTGTCTCCGTTCGATTCTAAATTATTTTTCAATTATCGTCTTCTTCCGTGAGGCTCGACAAATTTATTGGATTATCTGTTTTTTTATTTTTTTTTTTTTACTGATATTTTTAACGAATCGTTAAATCGACTTGTTATGTGTTTTATTTGGCCACAAGATAAAAAGCCTTGAAAGAGACTTTTCAATGACACTTTGATAATAATTTAAAATATTCCGAGAGCTTGGAATGATTTTTATTTCAACTTTAATTTTAATTCTTTAAATTTTTTGTTTTACGAATGTAAGTTACAGACAACTGTAGAAATTTAATATTTTTTCTGTTTCATCAGCTCTTCGTTACCTTTAATTGTACACGCTTTCTGTGATTATAAAGGCTGATTGGAATTTAATATTTCCACGAGCCTTTCGATATCCATTTTACCATAACGAACACTAATAATGATTTTGGTCATTTCTCTTTCTCGATTCCACAATTTTCGATATATTTATAACCCCAGGGGTGTCGGAGATTAATTCCACTTTCTAAATTATGCATTCCAAAATTTCTCCAATTTTCTTCTTCAAACGTGTGTTCCAAACTTCTTCAAATTTTCGCACGTTCCCAATGCAAAAAGGAACTTTCATCCTACTGCAAATATTTTAATACACTTCTATCTAAACAATCACAAAAAATTGTGATTTTATAACACTGAAAATCATTCATCGACAATTTTTCCAAAACGTCGATTATCAATTTTTCCCGCCAAATGATGCATTCCGATATTTCTCGAATTTTAATCCAATCAATCTCGGTCGTTTATCGTCGAAGAAATTCCAACTTCGAGTCCTGCGTTCGTTGCAACCTGTTATTCCGTCTCGCTCGACCCGTCATTACCGACACGATTCGTTCTGGTTCCGAAGTTTTCACGCCTACTAGCCGGACGACCTGTTAACTCGACGCACGATTACGCGGCGCGATAATTCCTGGTTGAACGTGTCGGCTGCACGATCCGTTAAGCGAAATATCCACCACCCACGCGAACCTGCGTGTAAACAGAAAAGGGAGCCGGTGGCTCTCGCGTAATTACGCAATCGTAGGGCTGCTGTTGCTTTGGATAAATCAGCTGTGCCATCAGGATCGAGTAAACTGCCGTTTCAAACCGTTGTAAATCTTACAGCCGCAGGAGATTTGCGATCGTTCGTTTGCTGAAACCTCTTCAATGGATCCGAAGTGAAAAGTTTCAGAGATGAAATATTAAATGAATACTCGTGTAGTAATTGATTTCTTATTTTTTTTTTCATTGCAAGTTGATCTTTAAAAAACGAATGAAATACTTCGTTGGAAAGTTTCTTTAGTTTCTGAGATGTTGAATCTTGTAAGTGAAGAATTTTGGATAAGATATATTTACTCAAATTCTAAAGAGTTCAACAGTGTTTTGATTTTTTTGAGAGAGTTTGAGAGTGTTTGATGACATTAGTGAGACTGTAGAAGAAATATTAGGAATCATTGGAAATTAGGGTTGAAGCAATTACACTTCGTATTATGAATAAATAGAATTATTGCCTGCATTCAGTTTGAAACTGTTTGATGATGTTGGCGAGATTATGGAAGAAATATTATAGATCACGGAAAATTAGGATTGAAGCAATTAAGCAACGTATTGTTAACTGAATTTACTTTGCAAATGTTTGACGATGTTGATCAGAGTATGAACTAAATATTCCAAAGTATTGAAAATTTAGGTTGAAGCAATTAAACATCATATTATGTATAATAAATAGAATTATTGATTACATTCGATTAGGATAATCATAAAGTGATCCAGAAAGTTGGATTTCTGCAATTCAAAACTGTACTAGACCAGTAATCTCTCAAATATCCATGTCAAATTAGGTGAATAATCGATATTTGTCCATCTGTTGTTGAAAAACTAGTAATAACCATAACAATTATCGTTAGTTTCAATTCTACGTGCTCTGATATTTCCTTTCATTGTAATTCTATAATTCTACGAACTGCAAATGGTACGAACTTTCTCAGATATTATCTTTCTAGCAAATTTTGCTTACAGTTACACTATCTAACGATTATTATTATTACCAATTACCAGTTGCTAACGACAACAGTCTTGTTGGGACGTTTTCGCGCATTATACATCAATTGGATGTTGTTGCAAACAATTCCAACGTCGTTTCTGTTAATTAAAAATACTTGTCACGATTATTAGAATGATTCAGAGCAATTTCGAGCACGGTCGTAGCAACTTCTGTTATTCTCCGTCTTCTCTGAATAAAACTGTGATATAAAAAAAAAGAAAAAAAAAATGAAACTGATCTGAATTTAAAGTACGATGAATTTTAAACACTTCCTCCATTTCGTTTCACGATTAACTCCATTTTATGGCTCTACTCTCGACAATTCGAGATACGATCGGTCGCTCACGATCGGAATTAGCTATCAGGGATTACGTATGTCGAGATTACGATTAACAGAATGGAATCCCTCGACGAGAGATATTTCCCATAGGATCTGTTCTTAGTTATTTAAAATTATTTTCGCGTCGTCTGTAATTCGCGGAAAAGAACCGAACGGTGTAATAATGTTAGCTCGGGGAAACCGAGTGAAGATAACGTAGATTTCGAAGAATTTTCGATAAAATCTGAGTCACGTGTTAATAGTACGCGACAGAAATTGCTCTCCATGCGAATGTTCTTTGGTAGCACGTAGACTGTTCCTTTTTCATTCCTATCGTTCGCGATTTTTGCACGTTTCTCGCGTAGATCGTTTTGTCAGGCACGCATAACGCGATTTCACTCTCGTTTCTTTCTCCTCTTCTTCCACGTTGTTTTACACTTTGTTACGTTGCAATTGCTGCATTATGTCCTTCGAGGGAATTCGATCAATTACTTTCTGTTTGCTGTTGTTTGCGAAGTCAGGGAACAATTTCAGACGTTGTTTCTTTTCATTTCTCGCCTTTTCTTTTTAATTCTTTTTTATTTTAGCGTTAATATGTATAATAGTAATGTTAACGATTAATACGTGCGATTAGGGCAATCGAATTTTTAACTCCAATTGATACTAAAATAAAAATTCGTACAGAAAAACGAGAGAAAAGATTTATCGACGTTCTCGAATTTAGGATCATTTCAAAATATTCAGATTTCTGAATAAATTAGTATTTCTTTCAACTTACTTGCTCTTTAATATTGACTCTTAATTAACTCTCAAATATTAAAAGAAGTTATTATAAAGAAACAAACATTTACATTAAATAGGACATTCTCCTAGTTGCTCCTACTTTCAAATATTTAAACAAATTATTATATCATTGTTTAAACATTGTACAAAAAATTGACGCCAACTTTTGCTCGTTCTAACGATGAAAGTATAATTTCATATAGAAAAAATTCTTATAATTATTATTTCACTCTCGAAGAACTTAAAATCCGTAAGAATTCACAAGAAAAAGTATTAACATCTTTTTTATCGCATATTTCAATTGTGAAGGACTGAGAAAGCATTGTTCAGCGTTCAAACATTGTTCGATAGTAGCGGTATATTAACAAAATGTTCATCGAGCGAGAACAACAACAATCTCGAACAAAATCCTCGGGAAGCGGCCAATTAAAACCGTCGAAACGACGAATCGTCCGGCAACACCGACAGAGAACGAGCTCGAATAACCGAACAACACCGCTTAATTCGATCGGCAATTAATTTTCCTCCGGTCGAACTTCGGATCGTACACGTAAACGTAGCATGCTGATTATCGTGTTGCGTCGTCCAATTGGATAATACAGCGTCGCGAATCCGCGCGAGTTGATCCAATTTTACGCTCGCTTTTTCTCGCGCGTCGCAGCGGAAATATCGCAAAGAGAAGACGAGAAGTGGAGGAAAAAGAGAGGAAAGAACAGCAGCTACGGGAGGAGGAGGAAGGGAAAAGTAAAAAAAAGTGGAAAGGGAGGAGGAGGAAAGAGTTTTAATCCGTCGGTCGTCGATGCATCGAACAATCTCTTAAAAGCGCGTCGAATTTAATCCGAAAAGCGGTACAAGAAGAGAGCCGACAATCTGGCTGGTTCGATCGGTGAGAATTAATTAAATCCGATTTTCCTCGCACGAAGAAGCGAGCTCGCTTCTTTTTTCCTCTTATTTCTTTCCTCGTTCGCGATCTCACCAGCGATGAGGAGAAAAAAGAAAGGGAAACCAGAGGATTGCAAGTATAAACCACGGTTTCGCGGATTTTTCGACTCCTCGCCGTTGATTCAACGATGTGTGCACCAGCTTCCGTGAATTTTATCGAAGGTTTCGCCGGGAATATCGAGGTTTTATCGACTTGCTTGTGGATCAGAAGCGTAATTCTCTAGAGTTATCTGGGAAATTTTTTCGGTAGAACTTTCTTCTTTTTTCCTTTCTTTAGATTTCCTGCTACTTTTTTTTTTAGGTTAGATTAATTGACGCGACGTTTTGAACTGTACAAAAATTCGTTCCATTTTTTTTTCTTTTTGCTATCACGTGGAAATTCTGAATTTTATTCGCAAGAACGTAGGAAGGACGAAAATGTTAATCTGAAATTATTTGGCAGGAGTTTCAAGGTGTACCCAAATTTTTTGAGGTTAGGTTAATTAACGTGCCATTTCAAACCGTGCAAAACTTACTCTTTTTTCCTCCAATCATGTAGAAATTTTAAATTTCATTCGTAAAAATGTAGAAAGGAAGAAAATCTTAATGTGAAATTATTTGGCAGAAGTTTCAAGGTGCACCAAAATTTGTTTGAGGTTAGGTTAATTAATGTGGCGTTTCGAACCGTGCAGAAATTATTCTTTCTTTCTGTATTCACGTAGAAATTTTAAATTTCATTCGTAAAAATGTAGAAAGGAAGAAAATGTTAATCAAAAATTATTTGACAAAAGTTTCGAGGCGTACCGATATTTTGTTTCTCGAAGGATTTCCATTTCTTTGTTTCTGCAATGGTAGGATGAATTTTTTGGAAATCTAGAAATATTCCAATTGTTGCGGAGAGAAGTGTCTGCAGCAAATAGTGTGATACATCATAAATGTCGGTAATTATATACTTTAATAACCTGTAATCTGTCTTAACAATGTCTAATGATGGATCTTTCAACTTCGTTTAACCCAGACGCACGGCGATACTGCATTTCTCGCTCGAATGGAGATTCGAGACTTTCGACACTTTCAAAAGCGAATTCTTTAAAAACACAAAACTGTAAAATATCTAAATACTCACCAGAAAGAGAAAAAAATTCACTATTTTAACTTAAATATGAACTTTCAATCACCTCGTGCCCCACAACAATATTAAACAAAAGAAATCAACTCTCAACCATAAAAGAAATAAATAAAAAAATTTTCTATCATAGTAAAAATTACAAAAGTCACGCAAAAAAAGCCGACGATCCTGCAAACAATTTTTATTAAGGAAACCAATAAATCTTGCTTATTCATCTCAATTTGCGGAACACTTTTTACGACCTTCGTCGTTTAAGAACGTTCAAAATGCTCTCTGCACGTGGTTCTAACACCAAACACATTATAGAACTCATTCCAAAACAGTTTTCACAGGTTTCTTGTTATCTCGAAGCTTTGTACGAAAATTTTCATCGTTCGAACTCAATAAAAACCGTCATTACACTGGTCAATCTTTTTAGCGTGATTTCGATGGAAATAAATTCGTGAGACTCGCGTGTATGGCTTCTCCGCTCGTTAATTCGGCTCCTCGTCAGCGAGATTCGCGCTCGTTTCGAAAGAAGCTGGTAGAATCCCGAGCAATTGGTCGTTGACATATTTTCCCGCGACGCTGGAATGATTTTTAAAGGCGGCCAAGCTCGATTGACCTCGGCATTTATCGTCGCCAGGACGTTTTTGCATCGAAATTTTACGTAATGCGTTACTATGCTTCTCTTCACGTCTTAGATCGATCGTCGAAGCTGAATTTCCTCGTGTATCATGAAAGAATCTGTCCAGATGTTTCTCCTTTTTTTTTCTTCTCTCCCCTCTGCAGCTGTCAATGATCGATCGAGCCACGTGCACGTGAATCGATGATATTCTGCTTCGAGCAACACCTTGGCGAACACGTGTCTCGTGCTTGTTGATTCTACGCCGTTTCGAGACTTTGCATATTTTCTCTTAGCGAACTGTCATTTGTGACAAATGTGTTTTTCTTTCTTTTTTTTTTTTTTCTGTGGAATTTCGTTTGGTAATCAGCGTCATTGATGGATCCGGTAGAATCTGGTTTCGTGTTTCCTCGCGAGATGGAATCTTTTTAGAGATTTATTTCGAAAGTTCTCGAATTGTGGAAGTGTATTCATTTATTTGTTTTTCTTCGTATTATCGGTGAATTCGATGGAGTTTAGTTTGGGACTTTATTTTAGTTTTCTTGTGTCAGGTGGAATGGTTTGGAATAAATTTAAAGTTCGCTGGAACTGTATTTACTTTCCTTCTTTTTTTTTTTTTTGTATTATTGTTGAATACGACGAAATTTCATTTCGAGTTTTTTTGAGGTGGAATTTTTTTTAGAAATTTGTTTAATGAATTTGAAGTGCAGTGGAACTGTATTTATTTATTCATTTTTCTTTTCTTTTGTTATTATTATTGGATACAATGAAATTTGATTTTCAGTTTTATTTTAATGTTTACCACTAGCTGGAATTTTTTTAGAAATTTGTTTAATGAAATTTAAAGTGCAGTGGAATTGTATTTTTTTTATTCATTTTTCTTTTCTTTTGGTATTATTGCTGAATGCAGTGAAATTTTATTTCGAGTTTCATTTTAGTGTTTCTCACAAGGTGAAATTTGTTTAAACAGCTGCAATTCTGTATTTAAATTAATTTTTCCTTTCTGTTACTACTAGATAAGATGAAATCCGATTTAAAGTTATATTTTAGCGTCTTTTATGTCGTCATTGCGGTATTATTGCGTCACCAATATCGCGAAATATGGAGAACGCGCTGCCACTTTCGCCGAACGACGAACTACGCGCATCCTTCTGCATATTTACGGTTTTACGGCTTTATGCAAATGTTTTCGCGGTACGAGGACCATTTCCGAAGAGTAAAACGCAGGATTGTCCGTTGCTCGTGTTTTTCCGCGCCTCTCGTCGTTGTCTAATTGCATTTGCATTATTCCTTGGACGAAGAAAATGTATTCTAAGAGCTGAGAGCGTTTGAGGATGACGGCCATGGAAAAAAAAATTGTGTTTCTCAAATGTTTAGAGAATTTCAAGAATTTGCATGCCATTCTGTGAATTAAGGGTATTGTCGAATTGATTAGTTTATTTTAGCTGATGATAAAATCGTTTCCGATGAATGGAGAGAAAACTAAAAGAACTTCGATGTTTCTGAAACTGTGGATTATTTCAACATCGAGTGTAAAGCTTGGAATATTTATAAATTGATATATAGTACATTTTTTAGAATGAATATATTAATATTTAACAGAAAATTAGATTTTATTGTAGAAAATTGAATCGTTTAGAGAAGAAAATATTTTCAGTATTCGCTGCTGATGATCGCTGAAATCTTGATTTAATGTTCCTTTAATTCTGAATTTAGAAATTTTGAATATCGAATTTTTTAATTTTAAACTTTCTAATTTTGAACTTGCTAAGTTTGAATTTTCAAATATTAAAGTCTTTAAATTTTGAATATTGAATTTTTAATTTTAAGCTTTTCAACTTTGAACTTTTAAATTTTTGATTTTTTAATTTTAAAATCTTTGAATTTTTAATTTTCTAATTTTGAATATTGAATTTTTTAATTTTACAACTGTTTAATCTTGAATTTATGAATTTTAAAATATTGGAATTTTGAATTCTTTTGATTTTGAAATTTCATTTAATTTGACCATTTTGAAAAAATGTGCTTTAGAATTGCTTGACAGTGAATTACAAAGTGGATATAAATATTTGAGATTGATGTGAACTATTCCGATTCTATTTAATTCCTTTTCTTGTTTCCAATCGAAATTTTGCACTTCTTATATTCTTTCATCTTTTAAACTTTCACATTCGAGTCACTTCTGTCATAATTCTCTAACCAGAACGGAATTACACTGCGACGTTTCTTACGCGACTATTTACTCGAAAATTAGTTCACCAGATTTTTTTTCGAACACCTTATGTAGCGCGTACTTGACTCGCTTAAAAGCAACTGCAATTAGCTCGTATTACTTTTACCACATTTATCATTAATGACAGGCCAGCCACGATGGAGCCATAATTCTTTAGCAAGCGCTTGTTAGCAAAGAATTCTTTCTTCTTCTTCTTTTAAATTCGTTCACGGTCAAAATGCCTCTAATTACGGTACACAAAAAATGCTGTATTTCTCAATTTTAAACAAAAGATGGTATTTTTTTCTCGTTCATAAAAATCGTACTTACATTTTTTTTTTCAACAAAAACAAAAAAAAACATTTGCTTTCGACGATAAAATTATTACAAAATCCTTATTAAAAATCATTTCTTATTTTTACAATAAGACAAAATTCTCTTAGCTGTTTCATTCGGAATTCATTTTCCAAAAATGTTGGAACTACTTCCGCAACGATGCAAAAATCGCGAAGTCAGAAATTTGCCGCGAAGAAAAAGAAATTAATTCACCTGCTAATGAGGCGCTCGTCGAACGTCGTCGAATGTCGATGGAAAAGAGATTGATGTTCGAAGGGCGAACCAGGAACGTGGAAAAACGCTTGCAAAGTGGCTGGCGCTCTTACTCGTAACCGTGAGTGACTCGAACGAATCGTTCATGAGGCTAAACGGGTCACAAATACCAGAAGCCAGCTTTTTTCTACGATCGAGGGGTTCGCTGTGTCGCGAGCAACTCGAGAATGAAGACAAAACACGGATATTGTATGGTCTCCGAGCGTTTGAAGTTCCTGCACTTTCTTCGTTAATATTTCTTTCGGCTTGTTTGAACTCTTGCCGATAGCTTTGATCGTGGCAAATGTTGTACAATTCTGTTTGACGAATATTTAAGAATTCTTCTTTTTTTCCCCTATTTTTTAGAATATGCAAAGTAGAGAAATTATTTATTTATAGTAGGAAATGATAAATTGATAAATTTGATGGGGTTATTTTTTAAGGATTTTTATGTGTTTAATACTTATATAATATTTCATTAACATCTGACGATTATTCAGTCTGCATATAATTAAATTGGAATTATTAATGGAAATTTATGAATGAATAATTATGAATTGCAAATTTATTCAACAACACTCGCGAAGATCTGAATATTCGGTATATTAAAATGTTCGGGATTCGAATATTCGAATACGAATAGAATTCGAATTTCACTATCGAATAGTTGATCTGTTCGAGTATTCGAAATTATTCGAATAGCAGTAGAATTCTGATTTCAACTTTGAATAATTAAACTACTCAGATTAAAAAATTCAAATACTAATAGAATTCGAATTTTAACTTGGAATAATTGAACTATTCGAATACCAGTGGAATTCGGATTTCAACATCGTATAGTTGAACTGTTCGAATAATTCGAGTATCCAAAATGTTCGAATCTTGAATTACACGGAACATTTCGTACATTTCGGCAATACAAAAATATTCAGACGCATAATTTCCAAAAGACACGCAACATTCAATGTTATATTTATTTCTAAAACATTTGTCCTAATAAATAGCGATTTTATTGACGCTATATGACACTATCATCTCGAAAAATATTCCCATATCCTATATCTACACTATTACACTTTATTATTTGGTTTAATACACGCGTGTTATCGCGCACAAGTTAATTTTCCTGAAATAATAAAAAAAAAAAATACTATGTAAAATTCGTTCATGCTGTTCGTTGTTTAACCGTGATTAAAGAATATCCCCGGTTGAATTGATTCAAGGGGGGCTGCGAGTCAATTAAACAAAATCAATTGCTACACGTTCTCTGCGTGAGTTTTCATAAAATATACACAAACGCTTTAACGAGCGCTGCGCGTATTTGTTTCTTGCGTGGTTCGTTTCACGCTGTTTCAATCGGAAAAATTGTACGCCGCTTTTTCCCAGGACGCAACAACGTGAAAACAAAAAAGGGGAAAAAGAACTCCAGCTTGCTCGCGACTCGCGTCACCGGAACTCGATGTTTCGCGTACAGGTTTTTCCGCGGCGGCTCTTTTTCCGTCACGGAGAAGCGCGAACAATAAATCGAGGCAATTAAACGAACCCGTAGATTTTTCTCTCCGCGAAGAACGTTGGAACTGTTTGAAAGTTTGCGACACTTTTGCAAACTCTGAGAAATAATTTGTTCCTTCCTTCTTTCTTTTTTTTTTTTTTTTTGCCATCTCTGTTGCGTAATTTGTACCTTTGATTACGAAAGTGACCCGAGAAACGAGGGTGCAAGAGCGTAGATGATCAACTTCAGCGAAACTTGTGAAACTTACGCGTGAATAAATATTTTGTAACTATTAATTAAGACAGTTATTACGTTTGTACTGAGTTATTATTCTGTACGCGAAATTATCGAAATTTCTTGACACTTTGCTGGCTGATTTAGGAGAAAAGAATGAATTTGCTAATGTTCGTATAAATTTACCTTTCTCGAGCGTTCACACACTTTATCATACTTCTTAGTCTATTGTATTATAACAATTATGAGAATAATAATTTTTGTAATAATTATTATTCTACGTATCATCGCTCGAGAGGGAGAATATTGATTTAGCATAACAGAATATTGTTATATTCCCGAATTTTCATATTATGAAGAGAATTTCGGGTACTCAAACGTTTGAGTAGGTTCAATTAATAGTCGATAGTTCAGTTTTCGTGGAACGACATTGATTCTCGTATAAATTTTAATTACTTTTTTATAAGATAATAAATAAAGAAACATAACACATCGATAAATTTGTTTGAGAAATAAAATAACTCAGCTAAATACCCTACTATTTTCAGAAAAAGGGAAAAGAATTCTACTGGCTTGTAGAATATCACAAATATACTGTTTTTATAAAATATTAGGGAAGATTTTAACAAACATGTGTGCATCGTTAAATGAAACATATATATTAAATTCATTTTTACTGTACAGTAATTTAATAAATAACAATTGTCAAAGTTCTTTCTCAAATTAATCTGTTTCGAACGTTAGCGTATTTTTCAAAAAGCTATGTTGTTTAACATATTTATACCGAACACATTATTTTGAAAATTGCCTGATACTGTTCTTGAAGTCAAATTAAAAAAAAAAAATCGGAATTTTAACTTTGTTAACTTTTTAATTATTACCAAAATGCTCTTGTAAGTGTCGCTCTCGAAAAATACTCGCGTTCAGCAACGTGTCAATGCAAAATCATTCTCGCGATGTATCTACGCACGCAGAAAATAATATTTTTGCAAAAAACACGTTCAAATTCGATATTTTACAACACGGAAATCTAACTCGTCGACAAATACCGTTCATAATGTGATTAAACGATGACAAAGGACATTTAGAGGGATATCGGTGGTTTCTTGAATGGAAATGTTCAGTGCACAGAAGGGAGAAGTTAAATGGTTATACGAATAAACCGCAGGCAACCGTGAAATACGCGTTTCTCTCGGACCATATGTATAATCGTATCTCAGTGTAACCGTATATTGTTTAGCATTAATTAACTCACAGCGAAATCGAGATTAGTTGTACGATGACAGGGGAAGCCAGTTAGTCCGATAATTGATTCAGTAACCGCATCAAAGTTGAATCAAAGCGACTTGCATAAAGTCGAGCGTCAGTCGAGCGTTATGTCATGTCAGGTATACGGGTGAAAGCTTGCGTTTTGTTAAATACAATTATCTTCAACAGTTTTCCCGCCATCTTTACCCAATGTGATACTTCACAGGTTGCTTTATATATAATCTATAGGCTCCGTGAATCATTGGACAGTTCACTTCTATTTTACTTATATTTTCCATCCTCTCTTCCTATCTTTGTCTCTCTCGATCTCTCTCGGTTTCTCTCTCTTTGCTTAGTTCTCTCTGTCTATAATTTTCTTTCTCTCTATTTGTCTCTCTCGATCCCTCTCGGTTTCTGTTTCTCTCTCTTTTACTCTGCTTTTTGTCTCTTGTTGTCTCTCTTTGCTCAGTTTTCTCTGTCTATATTCTCCTTTCTCTCTGTCGTCTCTCTTCCTATCTTTGTCTCTCTCGATCCCTCTCGGTTTCTATTTCTCTTTCTCTTTGTCTCTCTCTGTCTATATTTCCTCTTTCTCATTTTCTCACTCTCTCGCCTGTTATCTTTGTTCGTTCCACTCTGCATCTGTCTCTGTCTCTCTGTCTGCGTCTCTATATGCCACCCTGTCTCGGAGCTTTTGATCTCGAGCGCGTGCTGAAACGTCACCTGGAACAGCTCACTCTCTCTCGCTCTTCGGGCAAATTGGAAACGTAGCAATCGAAAGCGAACCTTGACACCTTTTGCAACCCCTCCCTATGTCTCTGTCCCTGTCTCCGTTCCATCGCCCTTCTCCTCTACTCCCAGTGACTAGTGGGTTGTGCTGGTCGTTTTTCGAGAGGCGACACACTCGACACCGGGGATATATGCCTGTTCTCCTCGGTCGACCGCATCAGCCAGCGGGGAAGTTTCTTAAAATAGAGTCTAGTGCCAGCCGGAGGTTGTCGTGTGCATGTGCATACCGGGCGTGGATGATAGCACAAAATACACAGGGTCGAGCCACTCGAGGGAGAAAGCTAGAGAAAGAAAGAAAGAAAGAGAGAGTGGGTGGTTACGAGACTGAATCTATCCGCTCGTGCAACGCCAGCCAGCCACGCGAATCTTTCCCTGAACACCCGCTGTTTAAGTGTGACAATCGTTTTTCTTTTTTTTTGTTTTTTGTTTTTTTCTCTCAGGGTCGAGCAAGTTTTCTTTACACTCGTTCTTTTCGTCTTTCCCCCCCTGCTTTCTACGTTTCTCTTCGACTTTTCCTTTCTTCTTTCCCTTCGACGGTGTATCGTTGTCACTGGACATCCTCAGATTTTGTTTTCTTTGGAAGTTTCCCTCTGCGAATTAGCGAATTTCGTGTCAGAGTTTTAAGAATTGAAATAGATTGATAACGAGAGACTTTGTAGATGAATTTTGTTCATCGTTATTGAGTAGTTTGGAATTACTTTATTGCTAATTTTAGGGGTAACCTTTTGCTAATTCTTGAAATAATTTGGAAATGTGGAGATTGAAGCTTTTTCTTAGTAATTTTAAGAAACTGTGTCTCGTGATTTCGAAGAGTGAATTCAGTTGATAAATTTCGATTCACTGCTAAATGAATTGTTGAATGAAGTTTGAAATCACTTAATTGCTTATATTAAGAAGAATCTTTAACTCATTTTGATATTTATGTAGAATTAGTATTACAAGTATTATTAATAATTTATTTTCTCATAATATATCGTGATATCGACAAGTTTTTCTTCTACCTTCTGAAAAATTCCTCTTTTCTCGAGACACGTAAATGACTGGAAACTTTTCGTCAGAAGAGCATATTGTTCTTCTGAAAACTTTCGTCTCGCGGGAAGTTGGACTTTCGAGACTGCTTTTGGGTTGTTCAACGTAGAAGTTCAGATTACACATAACGTTGATCTTTAGTTAATTTGAAGATCATTTTTAATTGATATTTTATCTCTGTTAAATTAGTAAATATCTTCCCTCTTTTTTTAATATGAAAATTTAGTTCGCAATTTTTATTTTTGTTTGTTCTTTTTCTTTTTTTCTTTAATACGCGTTGCAGTGTTACATTCGTAAACGTTTCCTTGGGAAATTTTCTCTTCGAAAGATCGCACGAAAGTGAACTGCGTGTTATTAAAGTTTGACTGAATTATATTTAGCCTCCATGAACTTTTCACGAACTTTGACTTTTGAACTGAAACGCAAGTGTCCCATGCTATTTTTTTTTTTCTTCCGGCTAGATATGTAATAATAGAAACGATTTTCTAGCAAGATTCTATTTTTCGGAAACTGTCAGTCAATTTTCTTCAAGCTTTTCATATCAGTTTTATTAGGTCGTCTCATAAGCTCGTCCCAAATTCTAGATCAATATTTCAAACTTCTGAATTCAGTGAAAAAATCCTCCACAATCTCTTCCCATTCTTTTTTATTATTCTAACCAAACCAAATTATTGCTATGAAACTTCTTCGATTTTTAATTAATCTGTTAACTGAGTTCACAAAATTTTTGACATCAAAAAACGAAAAATTTGAAATAAATTATAACCAGTTAATTGATTTCAATTCTTGCAAATGTAAATCTGTCACATTTTAAGTTTTATTTAGTGCAGTTAAGGATGAATAATTTTTTAATAAATAAATTTCTTAATTAAGGATGAATAATTCCTCAATAAAGAAACTATTTCATTCTAAGTATAATATTTGTGAAAAAGTGACGAATTAACTCGTCTTTTCCAGTAAAGAAGCTAAAATATTTTTCACTTTGGGATAAAAAATTTTCCTTTTTTCTAATCTAATTTTTTGAATATCTACATTAATAAATATTAATTTTTTTACACTTGACAAATCAATAAAGCACGATCATTACGTCTTACATATGATATTAGCAAAAATATTCTTACTATTTTTAAAATATAAATAAAAAGTGACTTTTTACCAGAAAGAAATATTTTTATTCAATAATTTATTATCTATTCTGACTCATAATCCTTTTCCATCTTTATAATCCAATGTTTACAAAACTTCACCCTTTTTTAAAATAAATAAAACAACATTATATACCAAAAATGTTACTTTGGTATCTCTATCTTTAAAATTAAGCCAAAAGTATAAAACGAATCCAATCCTCAAACTTTTTGATTAAAATACACCATGTTAGCTATCAAAGGACCTTGTGCTTTCAACATTTTCTCTGAATTTAGTTGCATTTCCAAATGCCTGAAACTATCGCCGAAAACCGCGCGTATTTTCTAGCTAACTTAATATATTTCTATCTAACCTCATTCTAGTAACGTTATATACTTTGTTTTCAGTAACTTCGTAGGAAATATCTCTATACACATGGTCGTAAAATGTTTCTGTAAATATGCAAATAACCGTGTGCATACTTCGAGAGATATTCGCGCGCGTATAGTCGGTGAAAGCGATGTAAGATGAGATGCAAAGGTTCAGTTAGATGTCAAGCGGTAGCTCAGTGTCAAGTATTAAAGTCTCGTGAAACAAAAGGACCTAGGGCTGTGTTTTGCTATTTTTAGGATTGAGACTTTAAAAATAGGAGACTTTTAAAGTTCGAGCCCCCCCCCCCCCTTGTTGGAACATGTCTTTCAGCTTTCTTCTTTCGGTACTTTAAATTGACGTAACTAAACGATGATGTAACTGGAAACACTGGAACTTGTTTCGTAAAAGCAGGAGCGACGAAAGTACCTGCAAATATGAACATAGACATTCCTCTGTTACGTGTGTTTCCAATGACCTGTAAATAATTGTACACATTCACTTTTATTTATTTTTTTTAATGTACTACAATAATCAACGCAGAGAATACTTTGAATTCTTCTGTTTAGAAAAATGTGTTATATTCGTTTTATTATTTATTCATTAAATGGAATTGTGTGAAATTTTAATATGATAGCAATTCGATTTAATGAATATATAATAAAATAAATTATATATACATATTTTATTATTTGTTCTGTAACCCTTTCGCTTCCAGCGTCTTTTTCACCAAGATGCTCCCATTGAACGAGACGCCGCGATAAAAGTGGAAATCAATACAAAAATCAATTAATCTCTTCGAGAAACATTTGCTTTTTTTATCGTTACTGGAATGTATCGCTCGTGAGAACGAATTGAAATGAAAAAACAAATTTGAACAACCAAACTGCAAGTCTAGAATAAGTTACGAAGCAAGCGACTCTAGTCGCCTTTCGTAGAGAAAGGGTTAAAGAGGATTTACAATTTTAAAATTTTACTTTCCCATTCCAACTGAAAATGCATCTTCTAAGAACTGAATTCAGACTTAACCAATTTCCAATTCACATTTATCGTTTAGAATGTATTAAAACTGAGCTGAAGCATTCTTGAAATTCAACACAAAGCACTTATGTTTATTTTATTACTTATTTGTTAAATAGGATTTACTGTTTTAAACATTCTATCTGTGTTTCAATTCTAATACATAATGCATCTTCTAAAGCGTTTAACTGAAAGAGAGGCACTGATTCAATCGACAAAGAATCATCGAAAAATTCGTAAAACAAACGTTCAGAATACTCGCTACCTACACGTTCCACCTACACTTCTATTATCCACAACGATGATTCAGCCACTCATAAAAAGACCGCCTCTCTCAATGTCCCCTGTCCGCGTTTCCCTGCTCTCATCCAGGTGGTCCCTTTCAATCTTCTTCAGCAGCCACTTCTCTGACCCGTCTATGTATGATGTCGGTCTGAAAGTTCCTTCGTTCTTTCGAGAATCGAAATCTTCCTGTTGAAAGCAAAAAATATTGCTGCAATAGTGTATGAACATTTTTAACTTGTTCATCCAAATCTTTTTTTCCAGTATTACTATAAAAAACATACTGTAAATTAAAAATACCCAAATGGTACACTTTTCTACACTTCTGCAATTTTCTACTGGCTTATGATAATGAAATAAAAATGTAGACTCGTCTGTAAGACAAATGATCTATGGTTTAAATGTTCATTTTGTATTTTTAACTCTACGTGTAAATGGATTTGAACAAAATCTAAAAATTCATATTTTCTCGTTTATCTTCAATTTTTCCATTAATTTAGTATCTATACAGATTAGATATTTATGTACAAAATGAAGATACTTTTTCTGTAATCTCAAATTTGCATAAATTTACTGTTTTCCATGAGGTAAATATCCATACACGTTGCACATCCAAGTACAAAATACAGATACTTTTTCTTTAATCTTAAATCTTGAATTTTTCAATCCTCAAATTTTTTTAAATTCTTTAAACTTTAATCCGAATTGTTTTAAAATTATATATTCTTATTAATTCACGAATCACATTATACCACGTATGGTTACTTGTTCCTTCAATTTATGATTTTACTTCAATTCCTCAAGTGCACATGTAAGTATCATTCCTCCTCCACGGTGGCTGATAAGAAACATGTGCAAGCGCAAGGTGAGACAGCACACTCGTCGCTATTTTCGCCTGGTCGGCGAGCATTGTTCGTGGCCCCGTATCGACGCTTGTTAATTGGGGGAAGGATAATTAGCGTTCGATCAGGCAGGGTCGCGTGGCCTGTTTCAATGGAGTAAGAACGATCACAATGGCTCGCGAACGTGTTGGCCGTGTAACGTAGCTCTGTACTCGACCACGGAAACTAGGTCGTCGTGTTGGCCCGTTCCTATCCCACGTTTCCTCAGGGATCACCACGTTCCGTTTGTTTTCCTCGTCGTACCTCTACCGTGCCACGATGGGGGTTGATATGGCGAAGCATCTGTGACGAACCATTGTTCGACGGATCACGTGGGACGTTTCTCTTTTTTTTTCTCTCTCCCTCTTTTTTTGGAGGGATAAATTCGAGTTCAGCTTGTAAAAAGAATCTCTCTTTTTCTTTGGATATTGTTGCTGTGTGAATTTTGAACGACGCGTAACAAGACAATTTGGGAAAGAGTGATCTGACATTATGGTGAGAATGCTAATATGAAGACACTAGAGTCATTTTTGTTTAACAGTATCTGAAGAGATGAAGAACCATAGTTCAAAAATATTTCTGAATGGAAACTATGATACTTGTGGCATTCTTATCATGAGTTTAACCTTCTAATTACGAGAGACGTGTATGTACGTTTTTAATACTTACGAGAAGAATATAAATTACTATACAATTTTCGCTTTATACACTATGTTTATTGTTGTTGAAGGTATATATCAAATATCGCGAATTGTTTCAATTATATTCAACTGAAAACTGTACTTTGTCCATAAAAGTAGCAACTAAAAGAGACGTTAAATTAGATCCTGGAAATTAGCGTTGCATTTACTTGTTGAGATTTGTCTTATAAATCATTTGTAATGATCACATGATAAAATATTGAAATATCAAAGTTTATGGAACTTTTGATCAAGGAATAAGATTACGTGTACTCAAAATATTAATCGTAGTAATATGCAAAGGGATTCAATCGACGAAAATATTTATATTTATTGGAAGTATATAAACAATCGTGTCACTGTTACAAATCTCTCGTAAAATTCTGCTTAATTCGACAAAGCAAAGCGACGTCCACTTATGGGTAACGGGACCTCTATGGAAACATAACTGTCACTCAGATTTGGGTGACATAACGATCAACGTGTTAAAAATATACAGAGAAATAGAGCTTTTCATTTAAAAGCTGTTTTCCTTGAAAAAGGATGAAAAAAGAAAGAAATTGATAGATGCTTCACTTGAGGTTCTCTATAAACTTACAGAGTTTCAAAAAAATCAGAATTTTCGGATTATCAAAGTTCCTTTATCAGTGATTAATCAGCTTGAACGAGGATGGTGAAGATTATTGGACAATTTCGGCAATTCTGTCGCGCGTAGAAACTTCTACGACGTGTGTATTCGTGTTCGAGGTGTTCAGGTGGACGAGTGCGATGGAAACGCGGCTTTTCCGCGGATACTCACGGCGACGGAACGATCGTCCGCGCGGCGCGCGGTTCAATAAATGCGCGAGGCCATATTCATCTCGCGACGCACGGAGCCAATAGAATTAATTTGCGAATTTATCCGCGACGCGAGGTTTCCTCGCATTCAATGAAAGTGAAATTAAGTCCGGTTCATCGGGCGGTTCGCGAGGCTTGTTAAGTGGCGCGCGCCGTTATTTCTTCTTTTTTTTTTCTTTTTTTCTTTTCTTTTTGTTACCTTTCTTCTATTTTTTTCCCCGCAAACAATAAAAGGTTGCACTCGATTGTCGGCGAACAGCGAACTGAAAAGCGGCGAATTAATTGTAAAGGGAAACCGATGGTATCTTTCTCTTCTTTTTTGAAAATTCGTACTCCACGCTGAAATAATTATCGAGAATGAAATTGAAACGAAAGATATCGCAATGGATGAAAACAAAAGATCGTTCTTTATGAAGTGACAGTTTTATTTGTACGTATCTCTGTCAGCTGCCTGTGTTTTCGTCGTTCTGCCGTGAATTTCGCGCTAATTTTTTTAAACGAAGCATTTATTTTCGATATCGTTACGCGAGAGATTTGAAATTTGCGCCAAGAAGAGACTCGCTGCTATCAGAGAGTACTCTACAGCTTGATTTTCCGTTCGCAGAAAGTGAAGGAATAGAATTTACTGATTGAGAAGTATAATTAACACTTCGCTGACCAACCGGAAGAAAAAAGGAAATAGATATGATTGATATATTTGCGAATTTTGCGACGAAACATTTTGCAAAGTCTGTTTCGAATATTGTGACATTTTAAAAAAATTCTACGCTGTTTAATATATTTTTACTTTACTTTATATTTTGTCAAACACATTACTTTATGGTGGATAATTGTTTTTTTTTTTATTATGTCAAGTTATTTGTGCGATTCATAGGTGCTTAACCCTTTGATTAATGTTGGAGTCTATGGATGTTTTGGAAATTTGTCTCGTACTCTTTTATTACCACTTTTTCCGCCAGAATTTTATTTACTGCGTACATCCATTTTTTTTTTATATTTCGAATAACGAAAGTTAAATCTACTTTTTTAAATAGATAAAATTTGACAGCTGAGAAACTCATTTCCTCATCCTTTCTCTTTAAACATCATGTTTCGTGTTTTTCCTACTCGATTACTTTTTCCACAAGTGTTCCTTCTTTTTAATCGTATTATAACAATATAATTAAACTTGTTCAATTATTTTAAAAATAGATCGATTGTACTTTTCCTCGACAGATTTTCTTTCTCGTTAGAGCAGTCATTCCTCAAACCATCCATTTCTTCAATATTGATCAGTGATGTTGTAATTAAAACATCTCTTGAGTATATTATAAATAATATAGCATATTGCCAGCAATTTTTCATAAATTTGCTCAGCATTTGCAATATTCATGTTATAGTAAATTCGTTATATTTGCTTCTAAAAAAATATATCTAACGAATTTAAGTAACTCTATCATTTTTAATATTGTCAGTAATTTTTCATAAAATTTTTAATTTTAAGAAGCAAACGATTATAGACATCACATCGAGGAGTAATATTTTTTATATACACACACACACATTTAAATAGCAGACTGATATTCAGCTATAAACTTTTGGAAATGATATGCGACGTTTAGCTAATCATTTCACCGGAAAATCACTGATCGTGAATATGTTAAAATCTGCCTTCGTCTCCGTCAATTCTACAAATTTTCCACCGTGGATTAAAATCTCCGAATATACTTAAAAATGAAAAGCAAAGTGGGGTCGATTTTATGCAAATTTCAAACAAATATAACACCTTGAATAAACTTCAAAATCTTCTTCCAAAGGTACGCGTCTAATTCACTGAAACGTCGCTGAAATTCTCAGAGAGCAATTGAAAATTCATTCCGCTTATTCTCCTCTTATCTCATCGACGAATAGCAAAAGAACGTTGAAAGGTTTTGTCGTAAAAATTCTTCGATAAATTAACGCAACGTTGAAATTCTGCGTATCGTGCAATTGTTAAACGAAAGGAGACCAAACGAGGTTCAAGTAATAATTTCGCTGCGTCCTTCTTCGGTCCAGCCGCCATAGCGTTCACCATAAGACATTTGACGGCCGCATTTGCAAGAGGTGAACGCGTGGCGATTTGTATTCTGAGAGCTCGGTGCGGAGTCCCTTGATTTAATGCTAATAAATATTCATTGGCGTACTTGAAACTGACCTCAGAGAATTGAACGGCATTATCGTGTGTACTCTTCGAAGATTAACCACGATTATTCGCTGCACACGCTGTGTACAGGCCGCTTTATTAAAAGCGTTTAAACAATATCTCGGTAAATGGACAATTTCTCTTGTCACTGTAATAATAACTATAGCAATAATAATAATAATAGCAGCGTTACTTAGAAACGAGATCTGTTTGATTGTTCGAAGTGTTCCATGATCGAATTGACTGACTACTCGAGCTGTCAGGTTAAATTGATCGTATATATTGTTGTATGATGAATGAAACGAACTTTTATGATAATTATATGAATATTTATATTTTCCCGCGTTCTTCGTGAGATATTTATTGATCAGTTAGACGAACTATTCAAAGATATATCGAGTAACTATATACTTCGGGTAGATTTCTGAATGTGTGATGAATTATTAACGTCGCAGCTCTGGAAAATCAAATTATTGGGTGCAGAAATAAATTCCTTCCGACTGGAATCACACTGATCGGTATAGCTATTGAAATATAAATATTCGCAAGTTGGTAGAAAATTGGCGAAAGGTCGTCAATAATGATGGAAATTACTAATTTCTTTTTTTTTTTTAATAAAACTGAGATTGTATCCAAAAGTCAGAAGAAATTAATTTCTATTGTTAATCGTGTGTGGTTGTATTTCTACTTAACTCATTCTCAAACAATCAGGATTTTCCAGTTTTAGATATTGCATAAATTTGTCTGTTTTGAACGTTAGCAGATTTTTCAAAAATACTATATTTCTTTACTTTGGCATTACTTCGATTTGTGTAAATTCGTAATTATTTTATTACTTAAAATTACTTTATTGGTGATTTAATGTCTGAATGTTACTGACAAGGGAAATTTCTAAAATGAAACTTTATTATACACTAGTCCTAAAAAAAAAAAAAATCCATCAAGTACTGTTATGTCTTTATTAGCAGTCGTCCACAACGAAGAAATAAAAATGCCCTCAAAATTAAAAATAGTAAACATACTTAGTCTATCTCGAAGATTATTCGTGGCAGAAGAATGATACAAATAGAACTTTTATTTTTTTCGACGTGAAATTCGCAAACGCCGCTCGCGAAAAATTCGCGTGATCGATAGTGTGTGTTAAAGTATCGTGACTCTGAAATTAGGAATGTATTATTATTGATACTTGATCTAGACTTTCAAAATTTTCAAATTCAACCCGGACTGTGCCAAATGTAGATAATAATTTTTATTAAAATAACTAGGGACATAAAAATTAGCATAGAAGTAATAATCAAGTAAAGTAATTGAATCATTGTAAATGATATAATTGTACACAATGCAACATATTAGCAAGATGTATCTCTAATAAATCGCTCAGCAATGAAAAAGGAAATTTAAACGGTGTTTCTGCGTGGATGTTACGCAAGAAGGGAGGGAAAAAATTAGAAACAGAAAGTCTGGAAGACGTTGGAGCATCGTGGATGGCAGATATTTATCTATTTTGTGATCAGAAGGCAGGCTAACCGCAGAAGAAATCTTTCTCTGCGAAACGAGCTGTCGATAGCAGTGCTCCAGGGTCGTTATTCTTGTGTTCCTTGTCGTTGGATCTTCCTCGTTTGATCTTTCTCTTTTTCCTTTTTTTTTTTTTTTTTTCGTTGATAGGATCCTTTCTTGTCGTGCGTCGATTACCTTCCGACAACTCGTGTCCGAGATGCTTGGGAAAAAGTCGAGGATCTTTTTTGAATGAAAGTTCAAGCTTGTAGGAACATAGTATGTAACCTCACCGATATTTCTTTTTCGAGGAATAGTGTATTAGAATTTTGTTCGAGTTTTTACGTAGAGAATTTTATTAATAATTTTGGAAACTTAGAAACATTTTTTATTTTTTTTTATTTTAGAGGTTGAAAGAATTATAATTTAAACCAGTCGAAAGGTGTTTGAGGATTTCAGGAAGATTGGAGGAACACAGTAACTTTATTAATCTCTTTTTTATTTTTTAATAATTTATTAGAATTTTATTCTAGTTTTTACGTATAGAATTTTAAGAATAATTTTTTGGGGGATTTTAAAAATTAAAAATGTCTCGATTTGAAGTGGTCGAAGGATGTTTGAGAACTTTAAGAGGATTGGAGGAACATAGTAACTTCACTAATGTTTTGTTTTTGTTTTTTTTTTTTTAAATACTGTATTAGAATTTTATTTGAATTTTCACGTACAGAATTTCATTAATAATTTTGACAACGATATGTTTGAATAATTTTCTGCCTCGCGATTTGAAATGGTTGAAAAATGTTTGAGGATTTAACGAAAATTATAATCTCGGTGTAACGCAAGAAAATAACTTGTACAAACGCATTTGCGTTATCAACACACTTTGCACTATCGATAATTGAGAAATAAAATTTACGACAGATGCTGTAAACTTGTTTTCCTGAGAAGAATGATAGATTGACGGTTAATAGATTCTCAAGCTTCCTCTGACCAATCCGCGTGAACTGTAAAACACTACACATTCATAACTTCTTCTTCTGCTAACTTTTTAAATAAAGATTCTAGAAATCTATAATTCCTTTCATATTACGATATCAATTCTCCAAGATTCTATAAAAATTTCTGTAAAATAATTACACCGTAAAACAGTTGTGCTTAATTTAGAAAATTCAGGATCAAAATACTTCCAAAAAAATGTGCAAAAAGTTTCCCATCTGAAAATCACGCTACCGTAAAAAACACTCGAAGTGCCAATGATAAAAATTTCCCAAAAAAAGAATTCTTCACTTACCAAAATTTTTCTATCTTACAAAAAATAACGAAAAGCCAAATTTTTGGCAGAATGGAACTTTCAAATAATCACAAAGACACCGAAATTTCATAGAGAAAAAGAGAAACGCTGAATTTTACAGAATATTAAATTATTAAACGATTGCTTTGAAATTCAAAGTTCAATTCTTTAAAATCCACTTAGAAATCAGATTTTCCGTGGTATCTTACGTTACAAGAATAGCTGAGAGTCGTCCAATGGCGCTTGCAGTCCGTTTTGCGTCCACTTTTCAATGAATCGTTTCAATTATCACGAGTAGCCTATTCGAAGGATCAATTCACGTGGATCGTGAAGTGGCGGTTAGAGAATCGGCGGGCAATTTGTCGAGGGCGATAAAACGCGGCGATAAGCGAGTGTCCAGAATCGCAAGGACGATTCCGGAAGATGGAAAGATTAAGAAGTGGAACGCTCGTCGAGGACGGTTTTGCAAACGAGCCGCTTTAACTAGACGGCTCCCAAGGGTAACTATCTAAACGTGGAAGCGGGATACGTGTGTACCGATGACAATTAAGATACTACCGTTGCTCCTTCGTTGACCAGTTCGCTGGTCGTTTCGAAAAGGAATCGGTTCTCTGCACGCGTACTTACATACGTACGAATCTCTAAACGTCACTGTGAATCGTATTTCGCCCTTTAATTTAGCCTCCTCTCCGGAGTAAAATGATTTCCTCGGTTGCCGATGGAATCGAAGATGGAAACGGATGATACCAAGTTGATATTTCTATCATTTTTCCCTCGATTTAGTCGACTCGTTTTTTTTTTCCTTATCGTGGATGTTTTGACGTTGGAATGAAATAGACTTCATTCTCTGGTATATTTGATGTTTGTACGATAATAATCAGAAATAATTATTTTACGTTGATTCTTAGGAAATAGGTAGTTTTGTTTTTTTACGGGGAATAAGTTTTCGAATATTTTTTAAATATTCATATTCGATTAACTTTTGTTAATTTAGAAGCAAATGATTGGAATACACTGTGTGTCAGAAGTTAGGGACCACTGTGCGTTGCAAATCGAATGAAAAAGTGTTCAGAAAGAATTTGTGACGATTTAAAGACTTCTTTATTAATCAAATTTATCAAATTGTTGTTGAGTCCAGAAATATCGATTTTTCAAATTTATAAAGGTTCAGTTAATAGATTGGGTATTGGTTAGATAAATTTGTAAATGATCTGAAATGTTTGTGTGAATTTGAGAATCGATAAAATGATCGATGAAGATCACAGAAAAGGAGGGAAAATTTGACAATGTTCGAAGCTTTCGAAACATTTCCTGGTTATAAACGAGGACTATCAGTTCCTCGAATTAGTCAGCTACCTGCGTTCGAGACACTTCACATACCTGTGAACGAAACGCTCGACGCATTCCTCAAACCCATCTCACATCACGAAAGCATGCATACAGACAATACACGTATACCTGAAGATCCTATAAACGATTCACCGACAACGAGCAGACGTGAATTTAGGCTTGCTTAGCTCTGTGTATTTAGCTCGATAGAATTATCTGTAATGTATCAGTGTTTTTCTATTTGAATATTTGACTATTTTAATATGGCAATGTTACTATGTTCCTCAAATTTTAAATCTATATCTTCAGTATTTGAATATTTTTACATTTTAATGTGGCAATATTGTCATATTTGTATATTTTAATATTTCTACATTCCTACATTCCCATATTTCCACATTCTGAATAACTCTGCACCTTCAATATTTCAATATTTCTATATTTCAGTACGACAATTTTATCATATTTCTATTATTACGAATTACCAAATAAAAATATCGCAATATTACCATATTTGTATAACTTTAATATATGTATATTTCTACATTCTCATATTTCCATATTTTAAATATCTCTGCACCTTAAATATTTCAATATTTTTATATTTTAACTTGGCAATATTATCATACATCCATATTTTAATATTTCTACATTTTTATATTCGCAAAATCCCATGTTCCCATATTTCCACATTTTTAATATCTCTATACTTACAATATTTCTATATTTCAATATCACAATTTTATCATATTTCTATTATCACGAATTATCAAATAAAAATATCGTCATATTATCGTATTTCTATATTCCTATATTCCCAAACTTTCGTATTTCCACATTTTAAATATCTCTATACCTCCAATATTTCAACATCCCCATATCTTAGCACAATACCATCATACTTCTATGTATTAATCTTTCCACATTACTACACTCTTATATCCCCACTTTTCCATATTTCTCCGTCCCTTTCCTATTCACCTTCCCCTGTAACCCCTAAGAAACCGCAAATCCCCATAAAAACCAGAAAAATCATCACAATGCAACCCTTTCGTTGCCAAACTCAACCGCAAACCTAGCCCTAGCGTGCTTCACCACGATTCCTTTTCCCCTTCTTCTATATATACATGTACATACATACATACATATATATGTGCTATCTACGTTGAATGTCTCTATGATCGTTCCTCCGCACGGCAGGATCGGTAGATCGGTCGAAAGGATACGGAATAGGAAATGGAGTGTGTTGAATGAGGAATCGAACATGTTTTCAGGGAGGGCGAGGGTGGCGGCGGTGGCGGCCGTTCCGTGACCAGCGCTGGTGGGGGTGGAGGAGGAGGTGGAGGTCGACGGGCACCGAGTCTACGACTGGTGAACGGAAGAGCGACTACGGGGGTCAGTTTGCACACCAGCAGCACAGAATCCGTTCGTTCACCCCATCACCACCTCGGCCAGCAGCAGGGTGGCAACAATAATAACAACAACAACAACAACAACCATAATAATAACAACAACAACAACAACAACAATAATAACTGCCACGCCGGTAATAACCCCGCCGCGAACAATCATCCACGGCTTAACAAAGATGACAGCATCAAGATCAGCATCGAGAATACGAACACTTGCACGGACAGCCTCGTCACTGCTCTAGACGACGAGACATTGCTCATTACCGATTTCGTAGCCGACACAGGTGAGTGGTTCTTCTTCTTTTCTCTATTTTTATTTGTCTCTTTTCTTTTTATCATGTTAAGCGTCGTATTAATTTTGGTCGACTCGTTTGGACGTTCAGTCTCGAAAGTTTTGCAAAGAGTGTTGCTGAAAGGAGTTGTAACTTTGTAACGCCTGCAGAGGAAAGATGTATCTTTGCTTGAAGTTTAACGAACCTCATTAATGAATGATAAGGAATTATGTTCGAAATTTTAGGCTGTTAGTCTTCGAGATGATCTCTGAACGAAAAGTCTAGTATGGATCTGCAAGGATCGGTATGGCGTTTAACATGTTAATGGAAGTTCTGGTATTTTCGAATTGCTTCGTATTATTTGATGAATATATAATATCGGGCAGATGGTTCTGTCTGGTTTTATAAAGAAAGAAATTTGTAAAGATAAAAAGTTTGGATAACTGGATAAGTTGTTAGGAAAGTTTGATGGAAAATGGTTAAGAGGGATTTCTGTGTAACGACAACAGAAATAAGTGATTTGTGTACATTTCTAATTACATTAATAGAATTACTAGAATTACATTAATTTAGAAATTGTATATTTTAAGAATTGATTAAAATACGCGTTGACAAATAGAATGTAAAGTATATATGGTGGATATTTTCTGCGAGTATTATGTTGCAAGTTTTCCATCGGTTAACGATCGTCATATTTTTAATTATTCTACTTTACTGAGGCCAGATTTGACGGTTTGATAGAAGAACTCTGGTGTATCAAGATTAAGTACTTTACGCTCGTCGTTTTGCTCAGTGGCGTTCAGTTACATTTGAATCTTGCCCACCGGATATTTAATTGCGCTACTTGCGACATATACTGTTCATATTTCACGCGAGATTTCTGTGGAAAGCCTAGAATACGTTTACCGTCATTTGTATAACCCAACATCATTACGGAAAAAAAAAAGAAATTTAAATATCCAAAATGAGATAAATCCTTTTTCTAATATAAAATTAATTTCAAGAAGATTAAACTTGTCAACTTCGGTATTTTACTTTGAAAATGTTTGATTAATCGCTCTAATAAAGAAATACTAAGATTTTAGTCCAATGAAAACTTAAAAAAAAGAAATAAATCAATTTTCTTCTCTATTTCTAATATAATATTAATATTAAATTTCCCAACCTGTGCATTTTACTTCGAAATTTATATTTGACTAATCGGACTAAATAAATGCTAAAATTTTAGACTAATAAATGAGGAAATAAATCAGAGAACATTCTTCTCGATTTCTAGTATGATATTAATCGCCAATTTCAGTGTTTTACTTTGAAATTTGTATCCGACTAGTCTGATTTTTATTCTGCGATTAATCTCCTTCTTGTTATTCTCGTTAACAACGTCCAGCGTCGAAATTGATTAAATCGAAGTATCTACGAAATCGTTGAGAATACAATGTAGCTTCAGAAGAAGAAAAAAATGAAACCGGTGAAAAAGGGAAAAAAAACAAGAATTAAGGATAATTACACCGCTATACTTAGAACACCCACGCTCTTCCACTTACATATCAGGCTCATCTAATGCAACATAGAATTAATTCCATCATACACACACACACACGTACACACATATATATCTACACAAGGAATTACTACATCTCTGCTTAGGCGGCATGGAAACAATTTGACCTTTTTTTGTCACACCTATGAAACAATATTCCGTTGTACTTCCAAGGTGATGACAGCGGGCAAGTCGAAAGAATTAATCGGGAGGATGTTCCAATTATGATGCTCCAATTAAGTATAAACGATGAGGTAATATTCCGAAGTAAAGCGAAAGAGAAGAAAAATAAAAAGTCAAATTTAACCGGTGTGCATTAATTACTCGTTGAAGAAGAAACGTTTTGACGAAGTGTCGATATTTTTGATGGATCGAGTTTATATTCGTATAATACAGAAATAAGTGGAATAAATAAATAAATGAATAATCGTTGAAATAAGTAAGATAATAAGAGGAGGAGAAGTTTATGCTTGCCGGGGGAAACCCCAAACGAGAAACGCTAATTCAAAGTTATTGGCACACGTGTCCGTATGGAAATATGGAGCACCGTAAGAATGCTCGTTGAATTAGCCGTTTGTCCATCGACAAATGCGCGTAACGAGCCCATTATCGGTTGTTGCAATATAGAAAAGCAATCGGGCCGGCCGCACATTTAGTCGGCGTGTTTACGAGCACGTGACAACGCGAAGAAACGAAATCCCCCTCCCTCTGTATATTTACAATTAATTCGACACTTAACCTACACCGTAATTTCTTCCAATTACCCAATTCTAACCATTCTCCATCTTTTCTTTTCTTTTTTTTCTCACGGAGAACCAAAAATAATTAATTCGATTAAAATTAATAAAATTTGAATATCTGAGCTTGCAACTTCTGCATTTTGCAATGTTACAGAGGACCAAAAGTGATTAATTCAATTAAAATTAATAAAATTTAAAGATCTAAGCTTGCAACTTGTACACTTTGCAACGTTACAGAGGATGAGCAGTGATTAATTAAATGGTTAATTAAATTAATAAAATTTAAACATCTGAGGTTGCAACTTGTGCACTTTGCAACGTTACAGAGTATGAGCAGTGATTAATTAAATGGTTAATTAAATTATTAAAATTTAAACATCTGAGGTTGCAACTTGTGCACTTTGCAACGTTACAAAGGATGAACAGTGATTAATTAAGTGGTTAATTAAATTAATCAAATTTAAATATCTGAGCTTGTTACTTCTTCATTACATAGCCTTGCAAAGGAAGAAATTTCAATTTTTCGTCACGGTACCAAGAGAAAACTTTAAACAACTGCAAGCACATTGAAGAAAAGTGATTATGAATAGCGTTTGAACATCCGCTACAAGTTTCTTCTGTTTATTTTCCCTCGTGAAAAGGCGATATGTTTTCTTCGTTGATGTTCAACGTTTACCGTTTCTCTCCGATCGTAACCGATGCTACTCTTAACTAAATCTTTCAACCAGTTCTATTTTTTCCCTCCTCCTCGTATTTTTACGGATCCTCACGACCAGATTCTCAATTTCTGGCAAATGATGCTGATTTCCTTTCCCTTGACGTTAATTACCGTTTATGTTGAACCGTTCGGTCGATTTCTTTCGTGATTGGACAACTCGAAACGTTCCGAGAGGAACGCTTGACGCTGAAAGTGTCGGTATGTTTTTGCAGCAGCTTCGTTACTGGTTTCAACGTGGAGGCTGGTTTCCCCTTGTGGTTTCCGAGATGAAAAGAGGAGATGCCAGACGCTGTATTATGTTGTGAATTGTTTATTTGATGTTTCACGTCAAAGTTGCCTAGGAAATTCCGTGTTTCGGTTCGCGAGAATTCGCGGTTCTGTTTGTTGTGTTTTGTTGCACAGTCGATGTTGCAGGAAAAAGAGGAAAATATTAAACGAAAAAAACAAAAGAAATTCTCCCACGATGAAAATGAGAACAGACATCTCACGTGGTTATTTAATTAAAAACAATACCGATTTCTAAGTAAGTGTAAATTAGTATTAATTCGATTGAAATCGATGAGAGGAAGAGAGAAAAAGAATTGTTTTTAAAATTAATAGCTATTGAAATGTTTTGCCATTTATGATAATCGATTTCTTTGCATACGTTAAGAGTGAGCAAGTGCGGTTGAATAAAAATTCTGAGACACGTGATTTGTTTTTTTTTTTTTTTTTTTTTTTTTTAATAGATGGATTATTTGTTTCATAAGAGACGATTAACATTACTGGTTTTCACAGTTAGATTCATCTCGGAGAATTTCAATGGATTGTCGTTAAATTACGTATAAACGTGAGTTATAAACCTGTGACATTCAGATTTTTCATTATTCTCGTGACTAGGCGGCAGAATCTTCGTTGATTTCGATGGAAAGAGTTAATCAACCTAATCGAAGTCGTGTGATATTATTTGTACGGAATGTTAAGAGACTGTTAAGGAATAGAAGAGATTGTTAAAATGTTTTAAAAGTTTGAGTAATTGAAAATTTTCAAATAGTGAGAAATCTATAAATTCGAAAATTTGGATATTCGAATATTTCAATTTTCAAACATTCGGATTTTCAAACATTCAAACTTTCTAATATTCAGATATTCAAGTTTATAAATATTCAAACTTGAAGTTATTCAGATATTGAAATTTTTAAATATTTAAACTTTCGATTGTTCAGATATTCAAATTTTCGAACTTTTAGATATTTAAATATTCAGATTTTCAAATAATCAATCTTCCAGATATTCAGATATTCAAATTTTCAAATATTCAAACATTTCAATTTTTAAGGAATTAAAATTTTTAGGTGTTCAATCTTTTAGATTTGTCAGATATTCAAATTTTCAAATTTTCAAACTTTCAAACTTTCAGATATTCAAATTTTTAAGTATTCAAACTTAGATTTTTCAGATATTCAAATTTTCGAACTTTTAGATATTTAAATATTCAGATTTTCAAATAATCAATCTTCCAGATATTCAGATATTCAAATTTTCAAATTTCCAAACTTTCATATATTCAAATTTTCAAAAATTCTAACTTTCAGATATTCAAGTTTTCAAATATTCAAACTCTCAATTATTCATACGTTCGAACATTCAGCTTCTCAAATACTCGAATTCCCAAATATTCAAAATTCATTTTAAAAATACTGAAGTACACATGTAAACTAAATAACACAAAAATATTACTATCAGAGACACTCTTATACAGAAATTTCGTTCACTCTATTATTTTGAAAACTTATCTTCTCTACGATTCAAAGATCCATCCTCCTTTTGCCAAGTTCGCTTCTTAGAATAACCAACACAAAAGAAAAGAAGAAAAAAAATAAGAAGAAATAAGAAAAATAAAAGAGAGAAACAATTGATAACATTTATCATTTATCAAATGAAACAAACATTTCAACCGTTGCTAGATAAATTAAAATAATCACCGTCTAATTCATCAGTCTGACAGTGTGAACACAATGGTGCTATCAATTGCTAAAAGTTTCACGGTTTCCCCCACGCGAGATCGACATTCAAATATTTCACACAAACCTCGACTTCCCATGCTTGAGAAATATGAATCACATTTACCTATCGTCTCGTTACCACGTAACAAACAAACACACGCACAGAAATACAAACACAAACGCGTTACACGATAATCAAAGACTATTGAAACTCTGACTAATTAAATGTTACGCAGCAAAAATGGCGTCGGAGTGCAATATAAGAAACAGTTCTCTCTTTGTCGATTCCCTCACGGATGAGATAATTTGCCCACTCCTCGTCTAGCAGGCAAATTATCTGTCGCAAAAGCTCACTCCTACAAAGACACCGGAAAAAGAACATTTTATCACGGTAACACTGGCCGCCGGTGGTCTCGAATGTCGTGTTAAAGTCGTTCCACTTATTCTACGATTTCCAAGCGAATATTTTCGCTAAAATTCCTTTCTCGAACTATTCCCCTCCCATTATTTTTCTCTGTTTGCATTGTAAATGGAAATCGTTCCCCTTTGAATCGTTCGAAAGCGATCCTCGTTTCGTGAATTTTCTTCATTTCCTTGTTGTACTTCCAACGGTCTCTCGATCGTTTCACGATAGAATCTGACGTATCACGTGTTAAAGACAGAAGTACATATGTATTTCTTTACGGTTCGGTTATTTACAGGACAGTGAAACGGGGAATAAATCGTACGGGTGTAAATTACTCTTCCCTGACAGTTTGTAAACGGAACATAAACGAACGAACGATGAGAAATGTAGAAACGAAAATGGAAATACGTATACTTTGATGTTGCAAGTGTCTGCGTTGTAAGATGGATCGTTTCTTGAAAATTTCAAGCAAATGCGCGATGGAACGACGAAGATTAAACGGAAGTGCAACATTAATGCCAAACAGTTTCGCGTTATTCTATAACCATCGTTCCGAGAATATTCTTGAAATTTATACGTTTCCTTCGATTGAAGAAAAAAAGAAAAAAATTGAACATGCCTGTAAATATTGGGCGTGGAGATAAATTCTTTCAGCGTGAAGTCACATTATTAGTGTAGTCATTCCAATTGAAATATTCGCAATGGTATTCGCAAGCTGGAAAATTGCAATTATTTTAATAATGGAAATTAATTCGACGGTTCGTTTCTTAACTTCGATATAGGGTCCCTTTGTGCCAAAAAAAAATGCATAAATATGCAAATTTGCATTTTTCGAGTAGAGAACGAGGAGACGATAAAAAATTACTTTACAGTTAAATTTAAATCTGAACTAAAGACTGATATTTCTAAAAGAAATTTTGCAAAATCATCTCCAGAATTATCTGATCACTTTATGAATTTTCATAATTTATCCAATCGCACATTTCGACAGAAATTTTCCTCGAATTTTGAACCTTTCAATCACCTCCACTATTTTCAACTATTTTGCAAAAATTATTGCACACTACTGCAATCGAAAATATGTAGTATATGAGAAAATTTTAATTTAGTTTCCAAACGAAGGAAAAATTCGAGCTATTTTCCAAATCTTTAGCCACTTTCGTATTCAGCAAGGAGACAGTTACACGGACCATAAAGCAACGCGTACAAAAACCGCCTAAAAAAGGCAACAATCCACGCCGCGCGTTCAATCCACGCGAACACACCGCTAATTAAGACCACTCGTAGCCACCTTCTCAGCCAGTCTCGCGCATCGCGATTCTCAAAATCCTCCCCGACAAAAAAAGCAGAAGGAAAAGGAAAAAAAAAGGTAGAAAGAAATCTTCATCGTGTCTCTTAGCATCCTCGAAGAGAAGTCTTCTGAAGCTCGTCTAATTTCCTCCAGCAGCATCGAGGCGTCTCTCTGGAGGAGATCGCACGCTCGACTTCCTCGAGCGCCCTCGTACGCGTACACATTCTCTCAGCCTCTCCTCTCCTCTCCTCTCGGAAACCACGAGAACAGAAAAATCTGGTGGGAGTATATTACATACACATACAAAAACAAGAACTGTCCCTCGTATTTATACAACAAACAGATAATTCTCTCGAATCAATTGATGGAAGACTTTCCTCTGACGTGTTCCTCATCGGTCGGTTTCAGTGTCAAGGTTGACGAGAGATTGTCGCGTGAAGATTTGCATGTGTTCCACCCGTCTCGCCGCTAAGAAAAGAATCGAATACGCGTGGTCGTTTGGTTCCACAATAAAACCGGTCAGTCTATCTCTCTCCTTCTTTCACATACTATCTCTCTGTTACTCATACACGATGCTTCTTTCTCTTCTTGTTCTTTCTTCTCCTTTCGTTCGGCTTCTTCTACGTTTCTCTTCCTCTTGCTGGCTTGCTGGCTGGCTGACTGGGCTGGCTGACTGGCTGGCTGGCTGGCTTGCTGGCTGGGTAAAGCTAGCTGGCTTTCGCCAGCCGCGTGGCTTCTTTTTCCTCGTGTTCCGCTCGTCATTAGTCAACCTCTGCACCGGGGACCAGTTACACGGTAAACGGGGCAGACCGTTCTCGCGATCCTGAGGCGCTTGGCTTTCGGGCGATGGCCGACGACGATCTGGCGCGCGCCAACACGCTCGACGAACAGAGGAGGCCGCTATTGAGGGAACAAAGACAAATAGAAGGACAGAGAAGGCCCATCGGTTGTCGTACCCTCGTGTCCAGCTGGCCCGAGTTGTCGAACATACGAGGAAACAAGAGATTCGGTGAGTTTTCTCTGATCGGGGAACCGTCATCCTCTGTACTCGAAGAAGCTGAATGTTAGAGGATCGAGATAAGATTGTTTTGAGAGGTTTTTGGTTGGCTTCCGGTAAGACGTTGATGTACTGTAGCTCTTTCTTTCGGAGATGAAAGAAGCCTGTTGTTGGATTTTTAGGGAGCTTCTGTGGTCGTTTTCTTTTTTCAAAACGTGGCGATGAGGTTTCTTGGAAGTATTTCACGGTCTTCTGATAAGGTGATAGAGATTGTGTATCCTTGTTGATGATGTAAGATGATGGTAGGATTTTTGTGTATTTTTTCTTTCTTTTTGGAAAAATCGTGATGGGATTTTTGAAAGTTCTTCAGGTCTTCTGATAAGGTGAATTCTTTTTTTGGGAGATTGTGCGCTTTTCTAGCGAGACGGTGCGTTTTTATCTTTTCTTTGTTTTTGAAAAAGTGACCATGGGATTTTTGAAAGTTTTTCAGTCTTTTGATAAGGTGACAGAACTCTTCTTGGGAGATTGTGTTCTTTTCTAGTGAGATAATAGAAGAATGTTTATATATTTTTTTTTTCTGTCTTTTTGGAAAAATGGTGATGGGATTTTTGGAAGTTTTGAGGGTCTTCTGCTTAAGATAATAGAGATTCTGTACGTTTTCTAGTCAGAAGATAGTAGAATTTTTATACACTTTTCTTCTCTCTTTTGAAAAAGTAGCAATGAAATTTTTTTAAAGTTTTTCGGAATTCTTCTGATAAATTGAGAGAATTTTTTGGGGGAAATTTCGTAAAGTTTTATGTATCGCTTCTTTCTTGTCATTTTTAAAGAAGGCTATAGTAGAAATCTTTAATTCTCATCCTCTTCTAGAAGAGATGAGCTGGTAATTCACGATTAGCGATTATTTTGAAAATTAGACTGGTAAATATTGTAACAACAATATTTATATGTTTTAAACATAAGAAATCCATTTTATTTCTTTTTCTCTTTTAAATAACATCAGTTACCCTTTCTCAGGATAATTAGAGGAAAATTAAACGACTCATAAAGCTATTCAATTCGTTGAAACACCGAGAATAATTTATTAAATGATATTAATGATACAATTTCCATGACGATCAGCTGTTTGATATATAAAATTTTTATTTACTTTTTTTGCATCTTCAGCTGACAATTTTGGGAACCATTCTTCTGAGAATTTCTCGATCACGAATAATTTCTCTAGTAATGTGTCTTTATATCAGGTGATTCACTGATAAACTTTAATCAACTTCTCGCTTTGCAACAACTCCCTTCAGATAGCTCCTCTATCCTCTCTTGGTGATTACGACTCACGTGTGTGCGTGTGGAGAAGTGTCTTATTAGCAAGTTTTATCTTGCAATGATTAGCATATAATGTTTGTGTACCCTCCTCAAAAAATGACGCTGTCGTGATTTATCCGGGAAACTGTGAAACTTTCATACAAGACAGACACTTTCTTCCTGTTCAATAATTATTTTCCACATATTCTATATTACCAATTTTCTATTCTTTTTTTTTAATACATACATTTCCTAACAAATCGTTCGAAATTTTAATAAATAACTTTTAAATATTACAACTGTCATAAACAAGAAAACTTCCGTACAATGCTAATAACTATTCACCATGAATTTTACAGCAATTAATTTGTATTCTGAAACGAAAACATCCTCCTATCAGTTTCTTACACAATTCCTTTTTAAACCTGTCGTATCTATTATAATTCATCTTCGTAATTAACACTCGAAAGATGATTGATTAACCATTCGTATCACACTGTAACTAGTTTCTTACTTCCAAGAAGCTATTCTTACCAATGACAATCCTCTTCATCATACTTGCAACAATATTCCTACGTTCTGTGTACGAGGATAATCGTCGCATACCGTTGAACAATAATTTATCAATCATTCTTCTATCAGGAGTTAAGTTTAGTCGCGAAATGTTTCTAAAAAAACGCTCATTATCGTAATAAATTAGAAAAAATGTATACCTGTTCGTGATTAAAATTGTACTATATTCTACTAAAAGAAAACGGTTCGTGTGATTTGAAAAAACCATAATGCTGAATATTATACAACGTTATCATCTAGGCGTCACATCTGGACGATCCTGTATTACAATTATCATTTCAGTTTTCCTATATCTATCGCAAAATAGAGTTCAGAATCCTCCCAGTTAACTGTATCTAATCGAGTCGTTGAGAAAACGGTGCTTGGTGGTTTTTACGTTTCACGAGATGATGGTGTGTATGGTGTGCGTTCGAAGAGGAACGAGAGAACGGAATGAGCTCGCGTGTGCCACGAATTCCTGCAGAGGGAAGTAGCGGGGATTTCGTGTAGCTTGTAGCGCGCAGTTTCCTTCTTTTTTTTCTTTTTTTCTTCTCTCCATAACTGGACCTGAGGTGTGATTTATCTGAAACGCAGAAATAACGAATCGAAACGATCGACGATACTGTAGTTCGAATTCTTATGGATTTTCTTCGACGGATTTCGTAAGCTAGGTGTATTTATAGAATTTATAGTTGTTCACGTGCGACATGGTCTGTGCTATTAGCAGCACAGAACGACGTGGTATAATTAGCGGCGTAATTGATTACATTCAACGCTTGGTATCTTGATATCAAGATAATGGGTAATTAATTGAATCAACTAGAAAATCGATGACAATGCGTTTGAAGATCGACGTTTGTGGTTAAGGTAGATGCGATAATTGTGTGAAAATGATCTTTCTGTATCGTGTGCAATTAATCCGTAGAAATTTTGTTGGTTTTCGAGTTGCAGAGATTACTGGTTTCTGTGACAAGATTGACGACACGTGACGAATCATTTTAAAATAAACTTTTCAACGATCATTTGCTTCCTCTTCTAATTTTTACAAAAATTCTCTGAATGCACCTTATCAACGAAACCTTGTCACTTCATAGAATTTGTCAGACTAATTGTATAAACAATCGAAGTCAAAATGAAACTTTACATTCCAAAATATAGAACATCCATACATAAAAGAATACAAACTTAAGAATCATTAATTCCACTTTTTCTCGAACAGATAATTTATTTCAATAATACTCAAATTTTGTCCCATTTATTTTAACAATATTAAATTTTCCCACATTAAGATCTTAACATTTCACGAAAAATTAAATACAGAGGCTATTTACTCTAACAAATTTCCTTATATCAATAAAGTACTGCTTGCTATTGTAACATGTTAAATTCTCAAAAGATATCAGAGATCTACCAAAATGTCTCTTCAGAAAATGTACAACTTGGAAATACCAAACTTCCACTAAAAGTACAACTATTCAAACCCACTGTAACAAACAGAACGTAAAGTTCTTTAGTCGATAGGATAATAGCACTGATAAGATCTTCTCTTTTTATCTTTACAGGCAACGAGATGAATTACAAGGGCAGCGGGAAGGTCCACTTCGGAGTGGACGATGTGTCCCTCTACGGGACGCCGAAGGAGGAGCCGGGCCCGGGTCTTCCGGGTCAGGAAGTTAAGCAGAGCTTCTTGAAGAATCAGCTTCAGGCCCTGTTCCAGCCTACGGACAACAAACTGGCTATGAAGCTGTTCGGTAGCAAGAAGGCTCTGATGAAGGAACGGATCAGGCAAAAGGCTGCAGGTCACTGGGTCATCCATCCTTGCTCCAGTTTTCGGTGAGTCCTTCCGCCAGATATCAAACCGCTTCGCCTTGACAGGCAACGAGATATCGATCGTGTCTCGATTCCCCCAGCTCGATGGATTTTAGCCACAATGACTTTGCGTCTTCTCTTGACCACCAGGATCTCTACTGCCTTTTTCTATTTTTTTTTTTCTTTTTCTTTAAGGGAAAAGCGGTCTGTATAATACTGACGTCGTTTTTTGTTGAGTCGCGTCCCCTGGAAAAATCTTCAAAGAGATCTTCTACCTGTTTTTTGCTTTTATCTCGAGATTGAAGGTTATTTAAGCAACTTAAATGCTTGCACTTTTTCTCTGTTTTTTGAAGTCTTTGTTGAGTATACAGAGATGAACTTTACATTGTTAAGAAAGAAGTATGAGCAGTTAGAGAAAAGAATAGAAATTTTAAGGGAAGTGGTTTATTTGAAATACAGGATGATGATATGGGAGAGCTAGAAAAGAAGTTTCTTGAGAATATTGTGTAAATTCTTTTTTTTTTTTTTGTGACAATTTTATAGGGAATTGCTTCATAGAGTAATGTGTATTTTTATTACACCGTGTATTTGCATAGAATAATCTCATTGATCACGATCGAGAGAAATTCGATTTGCTTTAGCTAAGAGCAAGATTACCATGTCAACTTATCAACGTCTGTTCTTCGATCTACCGGGTGATTAATTAGCTCGTACGAAACTGACGTCCTATGTTAATATATGGAAAATGATCACTTGTAGTTCTGATTAATGGTCCTGACTCGCTTTCGATCGGGACACAAATTAAACCGCCTTCGACAGCCTACCATTTAGAGTGGAAAATAAAATAACGTGTCACATCCGGCTTAATTATTCCGACGATCGAAGTACTCTTCAGATCTGCTAATTAACCAATCTCAGCGTAGAGAAAGCGAAACGGCACAGCTTTTGCGATCACAAATTTCTCAACAATTCCAAATTTCGTTAAAAAAAAAAAAAAGAAAGAAAGAAAGAAGAAATAGAAAGATCGAAATAAGCTCAGTCATTATAAAGAAGAAACTTATGTTCGATCATAGTTCGAACGCCATGAAAATTCAGCGTTTGCAACACTTCGTAAATTCCAAAACCCAAATAAATGTGCCGGTTTTATTCAAATTTATTTATCAGCACACTTCTTTCGTCGCTTCACGTAATTTACCATTTCAACGCCGAGAATTATTGTTTCTCGTTCTGAGAAATTCCTCGTCGATCGAAATCGAACGATTTGCTCTCGACGATCGTTGAATCTACGTGAAAGAACAGAGCGTAGAAAGTTACAGATGCTCTGAGAATCTTGTAGATTTATTCTTTCCTCTTCTTACGTTTTATTTCCCTGCCTTTTCCTTGCCGTCTGATTTTTCTTCGATCCTCAAAGCAACATTCCGCGCGCGGCGGCGTTGACGATCGCTAACGAGGAGTGAATTTGAAGGATCCATCACCGGGCCATACCACTCCTTTCTGTTCTAATTACCAATTAAAACGTCTAATTAGAGTACCCGAGCCAGTACAGCCGGAGCAGATTCGAATCAAACGGGGAACAGTTGCGTCGAAGGTTTTCTTCATCGCGATTGCGCGGTGATTGGCTTTGACCTAGTTCGCAATCTTGCCGGAGAAAACAATCGATGATAAATCCGGCTACATTGAATAACGGACGTCTCTATGAACACGCTTCTGGCGATCCTGTGAAAGTATTTGCCTTTCGGCCGTTTTAACCGTTTGCGGTTCAACGTCATTATTACAGGAACCACCGGACAGTTCTGAATATTCTGATCTGTGGTCGTTTCATGGAAATCATTCTTGTGTCCACATGTGTACATACGTAGTTATTTGTCGTTGAATATATAATTGAAAAATATATTTATTTATTTATTTGAACACGTTGGATTTCGTTTGGAATGAAAATTTTGTGACGTTTTTTAAAATGAAATTTGGAAACTATGTTTGGATATTTTTTTTGTGTAGATTTAGTTAACAAAGTTTGAGCCATTTTGTTTCATTACCTTGCGTCATCTTTAAGGCAGTTTCGTCATCGCAGAAATTCTCACATTTCCTTCAATAGTTTGATATTTTACATGTTTGAAACGCCACTTACTGAAAAACGCTACGAACTTTTGTTCAATGTGATTTGAAAGTTACATATCCATTTTTCTATATTTTATACATCATATTTTATTGACCTAACCAGTGTCTTTATAGTAACTACTAATTTTCGATTTTTCGCAATTTTTCAAAATTTAAGATTGTAATTTTACAACTAACTGTTTTCTTCTCATAAAAATCGGGTTAGAGAGAATTAAGGAAGTGGTAAATTCATGGGTTTCTTTCGTTGGAAATTTTAATTATGCTCTGTGTTTAATATAGAGGTTCAGTTAGGTACTCCATGTGTTAAAATTAATTTTTTTTATTAATTACACTTATATTGAAAACAATGAGATGTGTAATTTTATTCTGGACTGTTTGAAGGGAAATTTTTCGGACATCTGGTAGAATTAGGGTTGAAGGAAAACTATAATGTGTTAGATTAGATTTTTATTGTTAGATGTTCAAAAAATTAGAAAAAGATAAATGTAGTCTGAACAATAATTGTAACTAATTGTAACAAATTCTACTATTTTTTTAATTAGGGTTATAATTCTATTAGAGGGAAGCATTGTTTATGGTGAGAATATAGTTCTCCTTTTAAATTTGTTAATTATTATCAGACTACAGATTTTTATGCAAATTAATATTTTTGAGAATATGTTAAAAAAAGTGTAACTTCAATAGAAAATTGTTTCACCTATCAGGTACTATAAAAAGCACTATAATTTGGATATTTTGTATACTTTTTCGTATAATTTTCGAAGTCTAATTATTATTGTACTTGTTCTATTTCTAAATTGGACTTCATATTATTTTGCATTGAATATGTTCGAGTGAGAGTTGATTTTTGCTCAAATCTGCGTCATGGTCACTGAATACGGATTTTTATATCAATTACATGCATATTCACAGGTGTAATTTTTGTACGAATTAAAAATAGTTTCTCGTGAAATCTATTTCGATCAAGGATATCTTCTACTCGGGCTTTAGGTCAAATATTATCTAATTCTTAAGTATCCTATTCATAAAGCGGATAACAAATTGAAGATGTCACCGGTGAAGGAACTTTTCTCTCAGGAACTTCTTCAACAAGTTCGACTGTCTTCAAACTACCTCAGGCCCCGCTGTTAAAATTTCAATCTGCAACGTCACTTGCTAGATGGCTTTTAAACTAGTAACAGATACACTGAAATCGTGGAAATCTTTTATTCATTTCTTCTAGAACATCTATTAGCAACCTCTTGCAATTAAAAAAGCTCTTTCTCGCGAACAGCTACTCTAAATAGAGTCCTGTCATATTCAATTTCGTGAAATAAAACGAAGAATTCCAACGAAATTTGAAAATTTGAATTTTCTCCTAAGTTTTCCAGAAAAAAGAAACGACTTCGTAAAGAAAGAACCGAAAAGTATCAGTGATGAATTTTATCCAAGTATCATCTCAGAATAATGAAAAAACTCACAGAAAATAGAATCCATTAACCGCCAATTTTCTTTCCAATTAGAAAATTCCATAAAAGAAAAATTGAAGAATTTTGGTAAAGTTTGAATTAAATAACAAGTGATTCACATTCTTAATAATTCTATGCTCCTTCACAAGTTGTCCAAATATCATCTCAGAATGATGAAGAAACTCAGAAAAAATAGAATACACCAACCCATAATTTTCTTTCCAATTAGAACATTCCATAAAAGAAAAATTGAAGAATTTTGATAAAGTTTGAATTAAATAACAAGTGATTCACATTCTTAATAATTCTATGCTCCTTCACAGTTATACAAATATCATCTCAAAATGATTAAGAAACTCACAAAAAAATAAAATACACCAATCCTCAATTTTCCTCAAATTCTATAAAAAAAAAAGAACTGTAAAATTTTGGTAAAGTTTGAATTACATAGCAAGCGTTCCAAATTCTTGACAATTTTGCCCCCTCCATAGTTACCAAAGTGTCATCTCAGCAAGATCGAATAACTTACGAAGAACGGGATACATTAATCTCCGAAGTTTCTCCTCAATTCGAATATCGTTCGCCATAACACCGTCTGCTGTCGAAATTTCTTGGGTGTTGCTCGGTATCCCTGCATGTCAACCGCATTGGAAGAATTATAGACACTTTGGGGATCCCTGGCCTCTGTCTTCCGGGACAGGATAAAGCACTTTCCCGTATCGGGGTCGAATTCCTCATGTGGTTTGGCCGGCTCCGTTTGAACAACCGGAATGCGTCTGGCTGTGTCGCGACATATTTCGAAGAAAGGTTGAACAAAGAAGATATTTTTCCTATGGGAGCAGGATAACGCGTTCCTTTGGGCTTGTTCGATCGATTCAGGTCAATGGAACAAACCATGGTGGTCTACTTTTATATAAATACAGGAAACGAAATCGTTCGCTCATTCGTCGATTTTTCTTATCGAAAACGATATCTCGCTCCTGTTTAAAATATTAACCACGGAAATGTTCATGGTAATAAATATTCTAAAAATTCGACGTTCCTTCGATATTTCGACAGTACAATTTAAAAAGGGAGAAATATTGAAATAGGTTTGTGTAAACGGATGTTGAAAAATGTTCCAGTGGAACCAAATTTCACATCTACAAAAGTTTTCTACTCTCTTCGTTCAGATCTAACGAGGAAACTGTACTACTCTCTTCTTTCTTCTCTTTTCACGTGAAAAATAAAGGTGCGAGATTATAGAAGAGACCACGTTGAAGAGGTAAATTTTGAAGGGGAATCTAGAATTCAAAAAGCGAAGGACGTTCGTGAAATGTGCAGTAACTTTGCAGTAAAATCTCGACGCTTTTTGCATAATGTCGCCGGTAATGTCTGAAATATGTAGATAGTGTTTTCAAGCACGGCATCCTGAATTTTTGCTGGTTCCGAATCAGATTTCTTCGTAGCACAGATTCTCTATGAAATTCTAGTTCAACGAGGTAACAATTCTCTAAGTCTTTGTTGAACATCGATTATTTAATAATACGACGTTTAAAATGATTGTACAATACTTCTTTCAATTAGAAACAGCATAAACAACTGCTGAAAATTTTTGTACCGTTCTTTGTTCATTTATTCGAAGGATTAGAATTTTACAAATTTCTGTATTTAAGTGTAAAACACATTCTATTTGTCGCAGCAATATTTTTATTTGATAAAGTACGTTAAAGCTTCTCATGCAGTATTAAGTTTCATAATAGATAATTATAGTTAACACTTCTACTAATTATGACAGTCTTTAAAGTATATACAAGATTTTTATACAATATTAATTATCAGGTGAAAAATAATATCATTTAAATAAATATTTCACTGAATATATTCTAGAAATATATTAAGACTCTATACTTAATGTTTAAATAATACTTTTACCAGTTACTAAACTCTATAAATACACAACAGATTTTTATAGAATATTAATTTCCAGATGAAAAGTATTATTGTCGTTGAAACAAGTATTTCACTGATCATTCCCCAAAAATTAAAATACTTAAAATTTAAGTAACACTTTTACCAGTGGTAAATAACTTACAAAGTACATAAAAAACTCCTAAAAATATTTGAGAAATAGTATCATCATTTAAACAAACATTTCACTGATTATTTTCCAAATATTAAGGCATTAAATAACAGACTGCTGATTTCTATCCATCTATAGTTAATTTAAAGCTGCAAAATTGCGCAGAAAAAGTATACAAAATATCGAAACTACAATACTTCTCGTAATACCCAACAGATAAAATAATTTTCCACCGAAATCCCACTTGTTTCGCAAATATGAATTTGCACAAACCTCCACAGTCTGCTAATTACACTTGATGCTAAAGTAACGCTTGTTTATCGATCGTTAAAATCTATAAAATACACGAAAATTTGTCATGCAATAATGAATTACACGGAACGAAAGGCAATACTATTATTTAAACGAGTGTTTCGCCAAATGCCTCGGCAAATATTAGCATTAAATGCCTGAAATTCTTTCGGAACACGACCTTCTTCTGATTTCACCGGCAGTGGTACACCGATCGATGGAAAATCCACGTCCGAAGGGTCCTCGAAGCGTGGGTCGTAGGTTGGAATTGCTGAAATTACCAGGCATCGTTCCATAACCATTCACGAAACAGTGCACCGTGCGTTTGTCGTGCCAATTGCCTGAAATTGCCTCAGCTCTTCCGTTTCAGAATCTTGTTTAATTACTGATAATACGAGAGAGAGAAAGCCACCGGGTGTATCCAGTTTCCCTTGGACGGTGGAAATTTTCATTTGTACACGTTCCTAACGATCCTCGTACGTTATCTTTTGGGCGATCTCGTCAGTAGCCAAGGGAATCTTTCAATTATGCAGCCTACGAGGAAGAATACCAAACGGGACTCTCTAATCTCTGATCTAAATGTACGCTCGGATAATGGGTGTATTAATGGCCGTTTAATGCACAAGACTCGTATTGAACACGTGGCGGTGTTCTAAATGAAATTTAACTACTTTGTACTATGCTCTTCTCGCTTTGTAACTAGCAGATCAAGAGATTTTGCATACAGACCGCGACGATGAGAATATCTTTTCGAATAGTTATATAGTAACAGTTATTTGTTCAACTATAATGTATGAAACTTATTGATAATACACTGGAAAGATTCTACAGTCAAACAAAAGCACACGAGGTTACTTGCAATAAAGAAAAGAAAAAGAAGTTTATAATGTTTAAGGAACGTGAGTTGAATGAAAATAAACGAACCCATCTTTCTGTCGCCAGTTGTATTTTCAAGGAAATAATTGTATCCTTTCGTTTGATTACTGAGAAATTTTTAGTTCTGTAATGAGTTTCAAGCTCAAACAGTTTTTTACACTGTTTTTTGACGAGTTTCGTTTTTTGTAAAAAGAAATTTTCATTAAAATTTGACGGGGATTTGGAATTTGAGTGTCTCATGGTTTTGGTGATTTTAATATTTTCATTTTTTGCACTCGAGGTTCTCGTTGACAAAGTTTGACGTTGTTTGAAGTGTGACTCTCAGATATATCAATAATATATTGCAATAAACAACTAGAATATTGTGATTTATTGTTGAATTTCAATTGCATGTAATTTTATGTTTTATTAGTTTCAATATTTAGTCGTTTTTTTGAGCAACGAAATCCAAAAACTTACTATTATATTCATTGTGAAAAAAGATGCAATTGAAAAAGAGTTGTTTAAAGATGAATTTGACAATGAATTTGTTTTTGAAAAATATGAAAATAATTTAAAAAGTGGTTGTTCTGTGGGATTCTTTCGCGACATTGTTCCACCAGTAAAAAAAGTAAAATTATTGCAATATAGTGATCGGGAAGATAAAAAAAATACAGATAGTGTTGTACAAAAATTCAGTAATTGGCAATAAATTCTTGAAAAAAAGAAAACACTGTTCACATAATAGTAATACTAAAACAACGTTAAAAAAAACAGTCTTTCAAATTTTATTTACAAATTTTACTATCCAATACATCGTAACAAAAAACCATAAAAAGTTCGAATCGCTGTAAACTTCAGCTGAGATAAAACTTCGAATGCACAGAGTTAACATTCAACAGAATCTAATATTTGTGAGTAACTAGTTCAGCTACTTCAGCCAGTTGAAGTGTTCACTTCGAGAATTGCAATTTTCAAGAAATCTCAGTATCGAATTAACTTCAATGTATTCTATCATTTCAGTAGTAAACTTCCATTCCTAAAAAGGTTCAAAAAGTTCCATTGCAAGCTAAACATTAATAACAGACTGCAGCTTAAAAAATTCCAAATGATACTTTTCCCAAAAAATGCAAACACTCAACCATATCATGCCAAAATCTCACAAAAAAAAAAAAGAAAAATAATAAACCAGACTCCAAAACTTTCGATAGAGTTCTGCAAACGATTTGTAGAGATCCATCAATTATTCCATCACTTTCACAATAGAAGAAAAAAAAATATACTCAGGGCTCGAAGAAAAATGGCGTTTCACCCTACAACGATGTTTTATGAGAACCCATGGTCATTCATTTCGCGTTTAAGGGGGTGAATGTCCGACGTGACGGTCGCAGATGGACACCATGGACACAGGCCACTGTTAAGAGTGCGTTCTTTTTCGTTTTTTTCAAGAATCCATCGTTATAAATATCGTTGGTCGGCGTGATAGTCGATGGCGTGCACGCAGATCTTGCTATTTTTAACTCGAACCTTTTAAACGAGCATCTGACATCTTTGCACTCTCGTAGGATCATAGGTCATTTTTATAGTTAGAATCCGCGTCCCGCGAGTATGTCCCGCTTCCTGTACACGCGAATCAGAATAGATCGGCCTTGTTGATCACAGGGGGGGGGGGGGGGGGATCCAATAATTGAGCTTGAATTCGCGGATATGGAATTCGACGAAGTTTCCAGGAAATAGGAAAAGGCAGCTGGTTGATGGAGATCGTCACACATGTCTGTGAATCTTCTTTAATGGCCTGATTTATTCGAGATTCTTCAGACGCTGTCGTGTTACTTTATTGTGTACATTGTGGTTGATCTATGAGATTCATTTTTTCTCTCTTTCTCTCTCTGTTTTCTTAGATTTATTCTTGCGAATTTGTATCGATGCTATTTCGCGACGTGTCTATGGTGTTTTTGAGATTTTTTAAATCCTCGTTTGAGTTGATGGCGTTTGATAATTTCTGCAAATGTAAGTGGAAAATTTAAAGCTCTCAGATTTATCGATGATACTTTAGAAATTTCAAGATTCGAATGAAATTTGTTTCTCGAAGTCTCATTTTTGCAATTTTAATTCTACACATGGTAAACTAATTTGGTTAACTTAAATGTTCCTCGAACTTCAGTTACTCACGCAGTTACTGAAAATTTATAATATAATTTTCTTCGTAATTTAAAGTAACCAAGGAGAATCAAGGAAAATGTTACATCTATTTCTATACAGAGTGTATATCGACAAATCAAGGAAAGCTTGTGAAAAATAAATTTCTAGAAAATCGAGCTTCGCGTCGTAAAATTTCGTGCTACATTTCTCACCTATTTTTACACGAGGAATTCTTCTTACGTTTCGCAACAATTCTCGATACACATGTGTCATATCGTAACAAATTCCGTCGCACATTAACTTTTCAACGCGGAACCACGGATTGTCCGATTAAAATTGCATCTCGCGCGTCCCAGGTGAGAAATAAAAAGAGGTGAAAGAGAAGGAGAGGGAAAAAGTAGGTGGAGGAAACGTTCGATCGTTCTTTGGACATTGTCCAATCAGTCGGGTCAATGGAATCGAGTCCCGGAATATTTAATTAATGAGCCAGACCGATGATGTAATTCAACTTCCTCAGTAAATTAAAGCCATCTGTAATTCATCGTTCAAATCACGTTCACAGAGAAAACTGAGTCTCATCTCTGGGATATTTCCTTCTTTCCTTTTTATTTTTTTAACGAGCCAACGGAAACATACGTTTTTTTAATGAGCCGCCGCTCGAATTGTTATACGAGTTGTTTGTGAAACATTCGCCGTTTGAGACAGCGGCTGGAAAAGTGGCACGAGATCTCTTTGAAAGAGAAGGAAACCGAAACCTGATTCACTAGAATCTATTGAAATCATTAATTTACTTTTTTTCTAAGAAAATTAAAAAGAAACACTATTTCGGTGAATTGAAAAAAGACCAAATTTGACGTTATTCGGTTATATCGTTGCAAGAAACTCGCGACAAACACGAATTCACCTGAAGTTCCCTAATAGTGATGTCTCTCGAATGAAATCTGCAGCTAAAAACAGTTTTCCTTCGGATTACATTTAACTTCAGCGGAATATCGTACAATCCTCTACGTTTGTAGAACCGAAAATAAAATAGTACAACGATTATGTTGGAAAACAGGTGGATATTAAGTGTGATTAAATATAGAATGTGAGAGCACGGTGAAAGCGTGTGTCGAGTACATTTTTATTCGTTCTAATAACGTGAGATACGAGATAGAACGATTTTACGATCGAATTAAATGTGGTTGGTGATAAAAATAAGAAACACGAAGTTATCGATCGAAATACAAAATGTTTAAGAGAAACTCTTTACGTCTACATCGTTTACAATTTTTATTTCTAACTATTTTGTCACTTCTGCAAATATATTCACCTGTTTCCTGTCTCGTGTCCAAATTGAAATTGACTTCGGTATGTTAATCACACGTTAAAATTTCATTTGATGGAAATATATTAACCCTTTAATTATACATGCGTTCCACGAATCGATATATTAATAAACCAGTGAAATGAAATGCATGAAAATTTCATCTCGTCTTTTATTACACTTGTCTAAAATTGAACGGTGTTCCTGAATTTGCTAAACGTATTACCTTTCGCCAATTACAAAATGATATGCTAAATATAAACCTCGTCATAGTCGAATTATCATCAATTACGAATTTCTAACAATGAAACGTTAAATACGTATTAATTGCCAGCTATCGTGACACAAAGGGTTTAGAATAATTGTCAAATTCGTATTAATATATAAATCTGTTTAGTAACAAATTTATTAGTCGATATTATAGGTGATGTCGAACTTCGTGGCGGTGACACGTTTTGATTTCAAGGCCTCTTAATTTCGCTAATGGCTCGCGGGGATACGAACGAAATAAATTCACGGGGCTAGCATCGAGAACGTTCTTCTTGGAAAGTCTTTGCCTCCTTTCAAGCTCTTCCTCGAGACTACTAAGTACGTATTCTCGTCGTCGACTGACAATGAGATAAAAGGGAGGATTGTACAGGGTGGGAGGAGGAAAAGGAAAATATTTGCCGACTCCTTTCAGCTCGTACCAGTCACAAGCACTGTAATATTTTTAACAGTTACAGTTAATGTTTCGTTCGAGAGTTTTCTTGCACTTCTATCGGTTCACTTATCGAAATTGTCCACTCGTGTTCTCGTTCCCTGTAATACTATGTTTCCAAATTTAAAATTCTCGCGCGTTTTCGATGAATATATTTGGACAAATTTTTAGGGAATTTTTAAAGACACTTGGAATATTGTATAATTTTATTTTTATACGTAAATACTTTAAAACACGTGGAATATTGCATAATTTTATTTACGAAGGCAAGATATTTTATTTTATACAGAGAGGTGGAAAAAATATATTTGCAGATTCCTTACATAGTTTCAGTCACAAGCACTGTAATATCTTTAACAGTCACAATTCGCTTGTCGATTTTGTCAATTCGTGTTTTTGTTCTCTATAATATTAATTTGTTCCTAAATTTAAAATTCCCGCGCATTTTCGATGAATATATTTGGACAAATTTTTATGGAATTTTTAAGAAGATACATGGAAAATTGTATAATTTTACTTTTTTATAAATATATTTTTTTCCATTTTAACAAACTTATTCCAACGTCTTTCGAGAGGAAAGTTCTTTTTGGCAGATTCTCAAAATGTCTGCCTACAAACGAAGGCAATCCTTCGCCTCTCTAACATTACTTTCCCTTTTTTCTTAATTTTTAAATGGAAAGAAATTGCAGTGTGCTGAAACTGAATTGTAAGGTGGATGTCGCAGCTCAATGAATCTATATTATTTCTGGATAATAATTTGAGTAATGGCTGTGCACCCTGCAGTTGTCGTACAGAAGTAAATCTTTTCTTTTCAAGATGCTCTGAATTTGAATCAAGCTTTGCACAAATACACGTAGCAATTGTTTTTCTAACGTGTCATTTTTGCTATGAGAATTGGATGAAAAATTGTATTTTATCGAAGAATTTATTCTCGAGCATAATTTCTTTCAACAGGATTTCTTGCAAGCATAATTTTTTATAATTTATTCGCCTTGAAATAATTTTCTCATAATAGCTCTTCTCTCGAAAATTACAATATTTTTTCAAAAAAAGAAACTGATTTGACAATTTTATGATTTTCTTAAATTTTCCAAAAAGAAAAAATATAAGAAACGACATTAAAACACCATGAAAAAAAAAGAAAGAAGAAGAATCAGTGTTAAATTTTACATTAAGAAATTAATCGAATGCCAATTTTAAGCATCGAACAGGTTTTTTCGCGAAACAGAAATTTTTTAATATTCAACGAAACAAGTTTTATTTATGGAACATCGTGCATGCATTTAAATCAGGTTGGATCTATTTGATGACCAGAATCTGTTCGAGTGTGTCTTTATACTCTCAAGGATGATTAAGATAAATGCTTGGTCGAGCTCAGTCGATAGCACAGTAGCATACATCTTTCAAAGATACAATGATCTCATTTTCAACAAACGTTGAACATGGTAACTATAAGAAGAAACTTTTGTCTTCGAAGTAGGACACAAGCAATCTGTTATCCACGAGTAACGAAGTAACGATTGGAATATAAATATTACTTATTCCATCACAGTGAATTTCCTATAATTAAAATTCAGAAATCTGAGATCCGTCATTTCGTCAAGTTCCATTATTCACCTGTTAATAATTCTATAATAACTGTTTCAATTTCCTTTGTCACATTCACCAAGTGCCTTAATATTTGTGAAGTTTAATTGAGGACATATAAAATTAACTTTGTTGAAAAAAAATATATGTAAAATCAGCTTAATTAAGGACACTGTTTTTAAGTGTTTAAAAAAATTAGTTTGAAAACTGAGAATAATTGTACTTTGTTCAAATTTCATTGCATCCGGAGAAATCTGAGTTCTTCACGTTCGAATTATTCTGAAAAAGTGTAGAAAATCCTAGTTGAGAGTGTTCTATTTCTGTCGTATGTTGATGGAACACGAAAAATCCGTGTGACCCGATAGTGGCGATGTGAAAAACAGTTGAGAGCGTCGCGAGAGGATAAAGAGAAGGCAGATTGAGTGGTGTGCTCGGTATAATGGCAGTTAGAATCGTGCCGGCCTGGCATCAGCTGTAAGAATGATCTCAGAATAATCATCCGATTAAGCGAGAGAGGCTACTGTGTCACTGTGGGCACGTTGCTTCGAAGATCGCACGTGTCTCGAGTGTGCTCATGTCGCGTTGCGCGTGCATCGATGGCTTGAACTCGTGCATTCGCGTGATTTTAAGCTAATTCCATGAAATATGCATACTTTAATACATTTACGGTAGGACTCTTGCGAAAATTCGAACATTCGATGCATTCGATATGTTCGAATATTCGAATATCAGTGGAACTTGGATTTCAACATCGAACAGTTGAACTATTCGATTACTCAAATATGAGTAGACTTGAAATTTCAACTTCTAATAGTGGATGCACTCGAATATTCGAATATTAGTAGTATTCAGATTTTAAGATTAAGCAGTTCAACTATTCGAATGTCAGTAACATTTGGATTTAACCATTGAGTAGTTCAACTATTCGAATACCAGTAGAATTTAAATTTCAACATTGAATAGTTGAACTATTCGAATATTCTTCTGTCGATAGAAATACAATTTCAACGTCTAATAGTTGAGTGCACACAGTACTCAAATATTCAAATACGAATAATATTCGAATTTCAACATGAAATAGTTGAATTATTCAAAGAGTAGTAGAATTCGAATTTTAACATCGAATATTTGATCTTTTCGAATATCGATAGAGTTCGGATTTCAACATGAAATAATTGAATTATTCAAATACCAATATTCGGATTTTAACACCGAATATTTGACTTTTTCGAATACCAGTAAAATTCGGATTTTAACACGAACAGTCAAACTGTTTAAACATTTGAATATCGATAGAATTCGGAAAATATTCACCTTCAGCTCGACAACTTCGATTCTTTTATTTCCCTCGTTTTTTCTTTTATATAAAAAAACATTTGATCACATTTTTCTTCCATAGAAAAAGAAATTTGAAATTCCCTAAATAGAACAGTCCAGAATTTTACGAAAACGATTTCCAAGGAAGTTGGCGTCATGCTTGACATAAGTGCGCTTCGTCATTGTTCCACGTATTGTATCAATTATGCAGAAAATTCGAGTAATTTGACATAACACAGAGATCTTAATGTCAAACAGTGATATTATGAATTCCAATGTTAGATCGCATACGCTATCGATACAACGAACGAATGAAAGTATCGCGTTAAATTAATCGAAGTAACAGAACCTTCAGCTGATCGAAAATAACAGTATTCATGGAACAAGTCAGATAAGAAGAGAATCCAGACACGAGGAGGCGTCCGTTTGCGCGGGATGATTAGGCGTCCCGACGACAGGCGTCATTAGTCGGCTGATGTTTCGCGCAAGACAATGCATATCGTATCTCGCGCGGCTCATATTCACGCATTCCCCCCGGGTCAATTAAGACGTCTCGTGGCTATTCTATCATTCCCGACCCTGGCTTGGTTGTGCAATTCCGCGTTCAACGCGTACGCGTTGTCCGATTCGTCTGTTTCAAACGAATCCTCGCGTACATCATTGTTGTTGCAGCTTAATTATTACACAGTACGTAACAAAAGTTCCTAGACTTGAAGTTTAATCAGTTATTCTTGGTCGAAACGCGAAGACAATGCTAATTAATAAATAATTTCGAATTTCGAATGGAAAATAGGATTAAAAATTTGAAATTTTATTATTAAATTTATTACAAGTACTTAGGAATGTTTTCCTTCGAAGATATTCTTAGAATTGGAGTTTTCATCTTGGTGTTTGGTGCCACGGTAGATTTACGATACGTTAATGACTCTTAAGAAGTGAAAAGAAACCCAGAGTCGTCCTCCCTGTGCTAATTAGAATTCAGAGTTTCCTGCCTAAAAATAATTTAGCTGAAAGCTGTTAAGGTAGGAGCACAAGGAAGTTCTTAATCTCGAGAACAGCGAGGATATCACGTACGATGCTGTAAATTTAATATTTGGCACAGTTCCTTACACCCGTGATTGAACTACGACTTTTATGCAATTTAACGCTGTTTAACGTCGGTATTATTCAGTTTTACGATACAGATGATATTTATTTTATAATTGATATTTCAAAATTCTGGTTCCCGAAGTTTCAGCCATGTTGCTTTATGATTTTATTCGTTCTATTTATAGTATATAGATACTTATTCCATGTAACTTCGGTGGTATGCTCTCCATTTTCTAAAAGACCGCGAATAGTTAAGAACAGTTTAATTTACGCGCGAAATAATTTCAAGGAATGTGCAAAAAACGATATTTTTAATTGTCGAAGAAAGATAATTCGAAATTGAAGTAATCACACTGTCTGCAAAGTAAATTACTAGCATTTTAGAATCAACCTTGCATTTTCATTAAAAATAACACGAGAACAATTTAATTTACACACGAAACAATTTTAAGAATTGAACAAAAAACATTTCTTTTTTAATTGTCGAAGAAAGATAATTCGAAATTAAAATAACCGCACTTTCTGCAAAATAAATTATTAGAATTTTAAAATGAAACTTGCATTACCATTAGAAACAACACGTGAACAATTTACAACATATTTACAAGTACAAAACATATTTTTTAAATTAAATTATCGAAGAAAGATAATTCAAAATTGAAGTAACCACATTTTCTGCAAAGCAATTAGCATTTTAGAATCAACCTTGCATTCTCATTAAAAACAACAGGAGAACAATTTAATTACGAAACAATTCCACCGAATTTCCCAGAAAACCTTCTTTTTCTAAATTATCCAGAAAAGATTATTCGAAATTAACATTAGCTTTATCAACCTAATACTAATATTGAAATTATACCGGTTTTAAGTTCTTTAAATTTTAAGTAACTCAACGTTTCCAAGTATTTCCCCTTGTTCCTTAAATCTCCCATAAAATCTCACCTAAAACCATCTTGCAATTTCCTCCATTCAGCTTCGTCCTCTTTTTCCCTTCGATAAAATCATAATCACATGACAGAGAAGGTCGTGCAAGCGTATCTTTGATCATCGTTCGCACGATCGAGTTTATCGGGCATTTCGTCTGGAAAGTTCTGTGCCGCGCGTCTTGGGACGTCGAAACGAAAAGAAAGAGTGGCAAGGATTAGCCTGGTTTCCCTGGGCGAAACTGCAAACTGTTATTATCGAGGCTGGAAAAGCGGAGTGTTGCTTGTTCCTAACTGCACGGCCTATCGAGTTTTATTCCGGCGATCAATTAGGAAAAAAACGCTTAAGGGTAGAACAGCGCGCCGTTTTCGTTAATGCCCACCTGTTTGTTCCGCAGTTGTTCGCCGGGGTCTGAATTATAATTACCGCAGAAAATTGTTTTCCACGTCCTTTAGCAACGATAACGAACGATCCGCGCAAAAATTCTTTGATATCTTTGTTTCTCCTTGCTTTTCGTCGTGGATTTCAAGTGAAATGTGTCACCGGTCGATATGGTTAACTTATAGTAATATTAGATTGGCTGGAAATTCGGATTGATGGATTAATTGGTGTTTATTGTCCGGGAGATGAATAGCAGAGTGTCTATTGATAATTTGTGGATTTTTGTGAACAGGAATTTGCACGATACAGATATTTTAATGTTGGTAAATTCGTGGACATTGAGGGAACAATAAATGTGTATTGAAAATTCGTGGATATTTGTGAATATGAATTTTCACGATTAAGATACTTGAATATTACTGAATCCGTGAAAATTGCGATTGTGAATTAATTGGGAAATAAATAAGAAAATTTGTATTGAAAATTCGTGGATTTTGGCGAATACGAATTTTCACGTGGATCAATTCATGAAAATTGAGAGATCGATAAGAAAATCTGCAATGAAAATTCGCGAATTTTTGTGAAACTGAATTCTCACGATTAATATATTCGAATACTACTAAATTCATAAAAATTGCTACTGTGAATTAATTGAGAAATGAATAAGAAAATTTGTACTGAAAATTCGTGAATTTCTGCGAACACTTTTCACTGTAAAACCATCTTAATATCAATCAATTCGTGAAAATTGCGATTGCAGGAATTTCTCAATCAAATCACAGTGAATTTCTCAGAATTTATATTACCAATAAGAACACAAATTCTTTTAATTGTTGCATTTAAATTAGGACAGATTTCTTGCGAATATATTTATATTATCCTTTCGCGAAAACTTTTGATCCTCACGTAACATTCGAATTGATATTCTCACTTTACACAATTTAACTTCAACAAAACCTAATCGTTATTACTGAAAACTTGAACTACGTTATTAAATACTTCGTCGAAGTTCTGTTAACAATTTAACTAAATCGTCACGATGGAGAAAAGGTGAAAGTTCAAATGGATCATTCGAACCTAACCTTTCCCGCGAAAATTTTTCGAACACGGATAACGATTGAACTTTTAAATGGCATAAATGTATAATAATGGCCGCGCAAAATTACCGCCGTTTGCGTGTTTACATTTGCTCCGGAAAAGAGAATACTTCCTGTGTCTAGCCGGTAGTAAATGGTATAGCAAGATAGAAATACACTGTATATATGTATTTTAGTCGTTTCCCGCAGCGTTTCGTGTTCTCCGGGCATAAAATATTCTGACAAATGTGCCGTGGAAACCGAGACACTGGAACTGTCAAACTAAATAAAGAGAAAGGTCTCAAGACTTCCGAATGTTCTCAGGACAGTTCCGTTAATGTTACGAACATAGACTCGACGAAGAATTTCATAAGATCATTAGCAGATAAATCAATCAGATTCTGGCAATTTTCCACTTCCTTTCTTTCAATCGAAAACCACCAAATTAATTATAATATTATAAAGTTATTTGTTTCTCATAGTTTTAGAATTTTAGATTATTTTATATTTTACTTTATTAGCCCCTTTTTATTCCATAATAATCTCTGTCAACTGAGAGAGACTTTGTAGCATCACATCTGTGAAACTGAACGATCCGAAATTTCGGAAAATTGGCTAAATTTACTAAATTGAATTGTCTAAAAAATTTGCTAAATTGAATTGTCTAAATACATACGTCTCAGGAAGAAAAAAATATTCTACTTTTATCGAAGTTACAGAAACACCAAGAAGCGTAATTTATTCATCCGTTCGTAATAATTTAATCATACAACACCTGATAGGTGCAACAATTTTTTGTTAACTAGCTTAAAATAATATTTGATAATATACTTAAAGTAGTGTTTTGTTAAATACGATTGATCGTATAACACTTGGTAAAATAATTTTTTGCAAACGCTCTATATTTTTTCGTTATATTCTAAAAAATATGAATTTGCATAAAAATCGGCAATCTGTTATAAATAAGAGAGTCTGTACATGTGAACAAAATTATTATCAGCGTAACTTCGTAAGTGTACGCTTCTAGTGCAGCTGTACTGTATGATTTTTATTAGAGGAAGGTAAATCGTAATGAAATTGTTCAGAATTTCGTTGATTTTCATTGAAATTTTATTAGTATTTATTAAAAGTTTGAAGGAATGATTGGAAAATGAAGAAAATGAGAGTTTTATAGTCGATCGTGCGACGCTGAACGATTTCTCGTCGAGCAGCTTCGACTTCAATCAGCGTCGTCACGTGGCCAGGGATTGCGTAACCTGGCCTGACCGTGCCACATAGCGGCGGTCCGTGTTAGCGGTAGGAAACCATTGTTTAAATTTGCAAACTACCTAATGATAGGACAGAGCCGAACAAGGCCTCTGCAATTTTCAACTGCCAGCCGGTTTCCGATCACATCTGCTAAGTTTAGCAGCCGGTAGGCAGAGTGTCATCGCACTTGCCGCGAGAACTGGACTCCAAACGATCAAAACAGTACAAACAGCGTATTTTAATGCTGACAGGAGGATCGTTCAAAATGATATTGCTTACTAGAGAATTTACACGCAATTGAAATTGGAGAAATGTTGAACTTTACGATTTGAAAAGGATTTTTGGGAGCAATGGGAGATTATTATTTTTAAGTGTTACTTTTAAAACGTGAGGAAGTGTGCTTTGGAAGAGTCAAACGGAAGTTTTGAAGAATTTTCGCGAGATTGACATTTTTGTGGAATTTGAAAAATTTGAACTTTGCGATTTTAGAGGATTTTTGATAGTTTCTTGTGTTAAGAGCAATAATTTTTAATTATTATTTTGAAGACGTGAGAAAGTATGCTTTGGAAGAGTCAAACGAAAGTTTTGAAAAATTTTCAGGAGACTGAAATTTCTATGAAATTTGAAACATTTGAACTTTGTGATTTTAGAGGATTTTTGATAGTTTTTTATGTTAGGAGCAATAATTTTTAATTATTATTTTGAAGACGTGAGAAAGTGTGCTTTGGAAAAGTTAAATGAAATTTCTGAAAAATTTTCACGAGATTGAAATATCTGTGGAATTTGAAAAATTTGAACTTTGCGATTTTAGAGGATTTTTGATAGTTTCTTGTGTTAAGAGTAATAATTTTTAATTATTATTTTGGAGACGTGAGAAAGTGTGCTTTGGAAGTTTTTTTATCTTCTATTAAAGTGTAATTCTTAATTTTCCAATCTCAATTAATTTTGGATCTATCCATATAAAAATGTGATTTAAAATAATTGTTAGAAAACAGAAGAAAATCTCAGTTCTGCATTTTCTTGTTTTCAGTGATTTACATTAATAATGCGTTGAATTTAACATGAAGATATTTGTTCATCGAACATGAAGGAGTTGTTCTGTGCGAAGGTTTAGGTTAGTTAAGAGGTTGTGGTAAATTGGGAAGTAGCTTCATCAGTGTTGCAGCTATAATTACTGTTAGGTGAATCTATTTGGAAACATGCAGATCATGTTTGTTTGAAGTTACTGATAGCTATATTAATTGACACACTGTTCCTAGAACATCGTACACTATTATTGTTCGTATTTCCTATAAAATACAAAATAATTAAATACATACTTATTTGTCGTTCCAAATAATACTATTTACCAATTCGAGACACTTTTAAAAATAAAATCTTAATAGCAGTAGCTATTAATGTTCCTTAAATGAAAATTTAATCAACGAATTGGTCAATTACAATTTTTTTTAATTAATATCGATGATAAAATACGTTTAATTGCACCCAGCGTCGAATGTTCGTCTATCAAAAGCAAACGTTCCTTTTAATTACATCAGAGCACAATAGCGTGGCGATAAATTGCAAAAACAATGTACGGAAAATCGAGAAACCATTAACTGAAATCGATGAAAGAACGATCGCTCTTTTCGCGGACGTGAAAATATTAATTACGCGGAAAATCGAGATATCCTGCGATATCCTCGTCATCGATCAGTGTCAATTAACGTCGCTGCATGACTTATACGTCTTTAATTTCGAAGTTCGTACAATTTTACATTCACTTTAGATCGAAATTTTCAAGCACCAAAACTTGAAGACTATTTTCTTCATTTTTCTCATTTTTTTTCTTTTTTTTTTTTGGTACATTTTAACCAAAGGTTTTATTGCACTTTTATCTTGGCTGAAGTACCAAAACATGTACTCACTGTTCTCGATCAACGTCAACCTGTGATCCGTAAACTTGCTATTCTTGATTTTACCATCAAGTTTGAAAGAAAGGAAAAAAAAAGGAAGGAAATTTACGAGGAAACGTGAAAAATAGAAACTTGCAAGTCACCACTTCCCTGTAGCGGAAAGTATCGATTATCCTTGAGATCAAGATGCCAGATCTAATTTCGTTATCAGTCGATCATCATAAATTATCGTTAAAATGTGATCGATACGATAGCGTGGCTTATCTTGATTGTGGAAAATACTCGAGTTAAGTGGCAAAAACGCTTTAATTTCCGTCTTATCGTGACCATTTATAATATCAACTCACTGGTGGAACCTGTTATCGAATTATTAGAACATGTTCCAAACTGTAATCAACTTTCAAACCGAGATGCATCCTTTTATTCCATTAACATCTTAAAAAAAATAAAAAGAAAAATAAGGAAATAGATTCATAAAATCTAGTATCGTCTTTGGTTTCTTTATTGATTAATGTATATTAATCTTGAAATTTTTATCATTTTTAAACGATGAATATTATTCGATTAATTAATTTCCTTATGTATATTTCGAGTATTCAATAATTTCAAGAATATTAAGGAATCTTAAGGAATAATGTAATAACTGTCGTGTAAGTTTGAAACTGTAAATTCGAAGTTGCAAATTGGTCGCATATCTAGACGTCTTGTTTGCTGGACATTAAAAGATAAACGCCACTGGTATCAATGAACTCGTCTGTGAAAGACGATCGATCGCGTAAACTCTGCTGATCCGACTTTAATGGCCACGCAAACTCGAAACGTTGCGGGATTACTTCCTGGCCGAGTCAGCGACTCACGTTCCAGAATAACTCGACAGAAACGTTTGCCGATCTTATTAGGCGCCTCGAATGAAAGGGGATCTCACCTCGGTCCAACCGATTTCCGCCTACATCGCGAAATGTTCGAAACGTTTCGTGCGACAAGCTCTAATAATTATCGTTGTTAATGAATAAATGTAATTGGCGTGTTAGAAATTGGAAGGGGGAGAAAATCGTGAGATAAATTCGATATACAGAATGTTCACTAATTTCAAAGTTTTTGTTATATTTCATTGGAAACATAAGTGTGTACTTTTTGTAATAAGGAAGAGATTGATTTTAACTGTATTTTCAATTCGATCTTTAAGTAATTGATACATAATTTCACTGTGGTTATAATAATTCGATTACCTACGAATACGTGACACTTTTATTCACACAAAATTAGATTCGAGGAATGTTCAATCAAAGGATTTTCATGTAATTCGAATTTAGGTTACTTTTGGAAGAAATGGCCAACGATATTATTATTATTACTTTTTTTAATATACTAATATTTTATGTTTCTTTCGTTTACAAATCTAAATTTATATTTTGTATTTTTCTTATTTTGTAGGAAATTAATTGAAATCTATTATGCAAAAGTCAACTTTACTGTTTACATTCTTTCAGCTTTTAAACGCGTCCTAGAAAAATTAGAGCCATCGCTTCTGAAATTAGAATTAAAAGTATAGAAATAGAAATAAAAATATAGAATTGAAATGTCTGAGTGAAACAAGCAGTAAAAGTAAGAAGGGAAAGAGGTAATAAATATGTAATAATTTAAACGTGGGATTGTCAAATATAATGGAACGATAATGAGGGGAAATTAGGTGTCGATAGGAGAGAATCATTTCTGTCTTTTAAATCCGATTAAACCTCGAAAATTGGAGATTTCGTTCGGTGAATGATATCGAGCGATTTGTTTCGACGTTACAAATGTAAATTATCCATCGTTCGCCATTTATTTGAATAAATTAATCGTCTTTTAGCTGATAACTCTTCGTTAACAATAAAGAGAGATGTGCGATCATAGTTGATATTGTAACCGAAACGTCAATAATTGATCCATTCGAATAATATAATACAGAAACGTAACAACCAGAGGGATAATTAATATCGAAACTAACCTGGACTTGTGAAATTCAGACGGACAAATATTCATAGAGAGTTACATCGACATTATGGGGAACAGAAATTCTTACATTCCGTTGACAAATTACAAATTTCATTATTGCAAAATTAAACCGACACTTTATACACGAAACGAGTATATTGAATATTAGTATGGTAATTATTTTCATATGAAAAGAATATTTTAATATATTGAATATAATTGATATATTTATTATTTTCATACCATTTGCTTTCAAATATAATAAATATTACAATATATAATTGGAAACAGAAAAAGACGTGAGTCGGAAATAAACGTCGAGTATAATATATACATAAATAATATGTAACGAAAGTTTTAATTAGTTAATAAAAGTAACATCGTTAATAAAATTTAGCATAAATGCACAATTAGAATGTAGAATAGTTAAATATAAAAAAATTCGTGATTAGCTGTATATTTCGTGATTTTTAATTTTTCATAAATTTCATAAAATCTATCATTCGCTGCCGGAGGAATTGAAAACATTTTGGCAAAAGTTTATTTCATAAGAAAACGACGAAATTCCTTAAAAATTAATATTGATCAGCTACAGATGTTGTCTTTTAGTGGTTTTTATAATAATTTCTTTTTCAAGAAAATTTTTCTTCAAATTATCCGTCACTTATTCCGTGAAAAGTAGCAGTTAATCCAAACTTATAGCGCAAACTGCGAGATATCTCATAGTTGGCAGCGAATGGGTTAAATGTACATAAACCACGTTGCACACAAGAACAAACTCGACGAAAGCTTAGCACGTGGATACGAATTTGCCTGTATCACTATCTCTTAATCGTGTTGCCAATAGAAAGGACATAAATGCGAAAGAAATTCCTTAGAATTTTCTTAAACTCTGAAAATTCTTGCATATCTTGCATAGCGAACCAAACATTTGGAATACATAAAAGAAAAAACAAGAAAAAAAAATAGAAACTATATTTTTTGATTTCCAAATCTATAATCTGACAACAGACACGAAGTATCTTCTTTTTACAATGATAAAAACGTTCCTAACCGCGAAATTGAAAGCATAGAACATCCAACGTGGAACGATATCAAGTTTTAACGAGCTTGCAACGCGTCTCGCTGGGTCTGTTGCATGAAAATAATGAATAATGAATTGAAAGAAGGTTGAACGAGGACGTGAGAGTCTCTATGGTACAACAGCCACAAAACCGCCTCGAACTGGCTTGTTCCCGTACGATGCGTCTCGATCTCGATCCTAAGAGGATCCCGTGGCTCTTTCTCTCGCGTATCGTTTTACGTTGACGGCGAAGCCTGTTGTTGTAATTCAACGAGCCACCAGCGTCGGCCACGCATCTGATTTTATTTCGAGACCACGCGCGAAAACATCCTTGGCATTTCCGTGGAAACTTCGCTCAGCTATGGATCCAGTTAACTGTGATAATCGTGACGAGTGATTCGGTTAATTTGCTGAATAACTAACGATCTAGTGTGTACACTTTGCTGTTTAATAAATAATAATCAAAATAAAATATAATAAAATAATATCAAAATAAAACATACAAGAACTAGTAAAATAGTAAAAATGGTAAAACTAGTAATAAATAGTAATTAAAGTAAGATAGATTTAAAGAAAATAATATTAAAATAAATGATAGTAATAAAAGCATTTTTCTTTTTCTGAAATGCAAATGGTAAAAGAAATTGCGTCGTTAAGCCGAAAAATCAGGCGCAAATCGAGCAATCTGACCTAGAAAGGAAAAATTTAACGAAAGCAAAAAAAGAAAAAAAAAAGAAAGGAAGAAGGAAAAAAAAGAAGGTACAGACAGAACTGAACATTCCCAATGGGATTTGCAGCATCGCGGAAATATAGAGCGTCCCGGTTCATCGGACATGCATGGCGTTTCACGAGGGCGTCGTGGCTCCCTTAGCATAAATTTGAAATTGCAATCGACGTCCCCTTGTCCCGTGGTGTTTCAAACCTCCAACCGTACCGGCTACAACGCGGCTATTTATGTATAGTGTTGACACAGTGCGCTTAATTTAGTCTAATCGAGCGTACCCGGAAGCCTGGAGACGTTATCGATCCTCCTCGAGTCAGTTTGCTGGGCCTCCTGAACGCGTTTGAAGTGGCGAGCATACATCACAAACGTCAGAACGTGACGCGATAGCCTAATCCTGTTGTTCTTACAGCATTATGCGACAGGAAGTGCCGATCTGGTATCGTGGGATTTGAATTCTTAAACACTTGGTTTGGCTGGTTTTTGTCGGGAAATCTTTTAAAAAAATCGGGGGAAAATATAAGATTCAGTTGACTATTTTTGCTGGGAAAAATGAGGGAAAAATACAACACTCGGATGGTTACTTTTGTTTGGAAATCTTTCGAAAAGCCGAGGAGAAAAACGTAACACTCGAATGGTTACTTTTCTTGGGAAATCTCTCGGAAAAATCGAGGGAAAATATAACACTCAGTTGGCTGTTTTTGCCGGGGAAAATGAGAGGGAAAATACAGCACTCAAATGTATACTTTCATCAGGAAATCTTGGGAAAAAATTAAGGGAAAATATAACACTCAGATTCTTTTCGTAAAACGGGGAGAGCTTCTTTAAAAATTGATTTACTTTATTTAAGTCACCAGCGATGTTTCAAAAAATTGTTCAGACACTTTTCTCCCCTTCCAAATCGCTACCTTGAATCACTACCTTTCTCTTAACTGTAATTTCGCACATTAACCCGTTTACCTTGTCTTACTTCGACCCAACAAAAATTCCCCATCGCAAAATGCAATATCTTTCAATCACATTAAACAAAAAAAAGAAAAATAGACCTCGAAATCTAGAAGAACGTCTTCGTATCACCTCAACTATAAAAAAATCTTCCCTCGTACATAAATGATCAATGAAAGAAAAGTCACAGGTGACCGGTCCACCTTGTTCCTCGTGAATTAATTATCCAAAAGTAACAAAACATTACCAAGGACCATACTGAGAAGAGGAACATTACTGGCAAGGTTTCTTTTTCAACGATGAGATCAGCATTCCGCTTCCGATCGACATTTTCAAGTCAATCTGTCGAGGAACTCTCGCCTCTGAATTACCTTCACCGCTTGCCAGGTAATCTCGAGGGAGTTCCCCACGCACACGTGCCGCGTGGTTTACATGAGGAAATGTCGAAGCAGCAGGTAGAACGTTAGTATTAGTATGACCCTGCTTCATGGTTAGGCTGTTAGTGGGCCATGGCCGAGTTGTAGCTATGAGGAACAGGAGGCGGTTCAAATATTTTATTAGTCCAAGATTAACAACACCCTCCCACGGTGCTGGTGTGGGTCCTGGAGAATGGGCCGTAGGCTAAGAGTAATGGCTTGGGAGTGGTTGTTATCTCTTTTTCTGTTTCTTTTTTTCTCAGAGGCTATCTGATCGTCGTAACTTTTATTGCTGTCTTCGATGTTGCGACAAGATTCTTTGAAATTACTCTTCATGTAAATTTGGTAAATATTGAGACGTGATGTGGAGGAATTTGTGGATCAAGATTCTTTAATTAGGCAAATTTTGCGTGGCAATAGGACAGATTTAGGTTTGAGATGTTTTTGGAATTATTTGTGACTTGAATTTCTGAATTTTTGGAGGCTGAAACGAATATTTGTAATGAGAATACTTTTGCAATTAAGATTCTTTATTTAATTCTAGATTCTTTATTTTTTGTGACAATTGGATAGATTCATTTTTTAAATATTTTCAGAATTATTTGAGACTTAAGTTTCTTGATAATTGGATTAATCAAGCAAATTTTTCATAACAATTGAATAAATTCATTTTTGATATTTTCAGAATTATTTGTAACTTGAATTTCTGAATTTTCTGGAATTAAAATTGAATGTTTGCGTTAAAAATACTTTGAAGAAGATTCTTTGTTCAATTTTTTGTGACAGTTGAAAAATATCCTGAAAATATTTTCAAAATTGTCTATAACTTAAATTTCTTGACATTGAAGAAGTAAAATTGAAGAATTGCTGAAAATAGCTTCAAAGTTAATTGCTCCTTTTTTATTTCATTCTATTAACCAGTCTAATATTTCTAAACATTTCTATAATAATTGGTAGATTCATTTTTATATCATCTTGACCAAAGGACGTTTCTGTATTTTTCTTCTGACACGTTGACAAAAAGTTTCTTGTCCATTAGAAGAATGTTCTACCATTCTTCCAAAAGTAACTTCGTCCACGATGATTTATCGCTGTCGACTGCATTATCTCTAGTATTGACACATTCATATTTCTTCAGGTTCCGTTGATTAATGACCCCAGAATATTCCCCATATATATTACATATATTTTCCCCTTCTTTTTTCTGTGACTTCGCTGAGATATCCACGATACTGGAAATATTCTCATCGTTACAAACATCTGTTCGTTATCAAAATAAAGAGAATATTTTGAAATAATAATTGGTATTTAAAATATGAATATTTTAAAATATAAAATACTGCAACTTCAAGGAAGGAAAATTCACCGAAAACGTTTCGTTTTCATTCGCAATCGGCATGATTCCCTTCCTGTTTACGTACAGTCGAGAATTAAATGTTGCCTCATCCCGTAATCACGAATGTGCACTCTAAATTCAATCTGCTAGCATCGGAACACTCGTGACGTTGAATGTGAAAGACATAAAACCAAGCATGGTAAATATATATCGAGATCAATCCTACTCGGTTATTTCTGTTTTCAGCAAGATTACACAATGTTGCTTCTGTCACGTGCTCGTCGCGGCGATTATGCCTGCACGTGGCCAAACATTATTTCATATCGTCGATATTTGCGATAACAATAAATCAAATGGAACGTATTATCGTTAGAATAAACGAAATTGATTTCGCTCGTTCGATTTGATAAAAATCGATCGAATCAATATCGCGCAAATGTTAAAAATGAAATGTGCATTGTGTATATGTGTATGTATGTGTGTGTGTATGTTTAATAGAATGATATATTTTTATCAAATGTTTACATTTGCACGGTGTGTACAGCTTTCAATTATTGGATATTCCTGTAGAGCGTTGAAGTTGTTTGAGTAGCTGGCACTTCGATTATTTCGAGCTACATGCTGTAATCGATGTTTTCGCAAAGCACCGTTTCTCATTCCTTCTCCGTAAACTGCTGGAATTTAATCGTGCCAAATTAACGGTTTAGTTGAGGCTAGAATTTCAAGAGTGATCGCTATTAAAATACGTCTAAATTCGTAGCTTCCATGTGCAACATTTAAATCCCCTCCAAAGCAAATATTCGTGAAATTTCTGAGGTCTATTTTAAGGAATTCATTGCTTCTTCATGCTTTGATCTTGAACCGTGGAGCAGGATTAGAAACATCGAAGAAATCGGATTTTCCGAAAAGCTCGAACTGTTGGAAAAGGAGGCTCGAATTCACAAAGCGAGTTCCAACAAAAAATCCAACATTAGACGCATCGAATTTCACAAAAAACGAGGTCCAAAAATCTCGCATAAAATTCACCTAAAAAAAACTCGTCCACCCGAAAGACTAAAACCAGACAAAACGAAAAAAAAAGATATCAAACATCGAAGTTTTCAAAGAAATCAAACCTCAAAGGATTTCCAACGGTAAAAACCGATTCAAAGCGAGCGGAGTTCCAATAAAATCGGATATTAGAGGCGTCCAATTCCAAAAGATATCAAATTCCCAAAAGAATTCAGGTCTAAAAAGTTTTGAAAGGCGGGAACCACAAAAGAAGAAGAAGAAAAAAAAATCATAGAAATTAAAAGCGACGAAACTCGGAAGAAATCACATTGCAAAGAGACGTGAAGTCCTTTAGAAAGAGCTGTTCACTGAAAGTTTCGACGATTAACGTAACCACATTTCACTAAACTCAGAGATGCTTGTAATTCGAACGATGTCGAAAGAACATGACGACCGATATTTCATCGTCGAAGATCGTTCCGTTAATTACACAGAACGGAAAAAAAAAATCTCAATCTCGAGATGGATACGCTTCAGAATTTCCATCCACTGGCTTGGTCGTTCGCTCGTAAAAGAAGAGACCAGTGGTGGCGTATAAAGCGGGTCTAGAAAAGCGGTGGAGATTTACCGACGACAGCTAGCTCGTGCCGTTGTTTCTCGTAAATCTCTCGTAAAACAACGGATCGAGAGTGCGTAAACACAGCCGCGTAACACGCGGCAGTAGCCGGTTAGAAATTTCTGTCACTGTTCCGGTCAATAACGGCCCAGTGCTCGTAAATTCTCGGTTCGGTGGCATCGTTCCCGTACGATGGCCTTTCGATCGTCAGCCATGAAGTCTTTTATTCACATTTGTGAAGTTTATGGGCGGAAAGAAGAGTTTCAGAAATAGCAGTAATTGTTTGGATAGGAAAGTTCTATGGGAAGGAAGAGAATTTTCGTATTGTAAGGCTGTTTCAAAGATTCGCTCGGTTTATGGGGATGTACGATGCTATTGAAATAGTTCATTTTGAGAAATTTTATTTTCATTGTTGAGATTCTTTTTTTTTTTAATGTGATAGGTATTTGAAAGAAAAATTAGCAGCGGATAATGGAGTGATAGCGGCAATTTTGAGTTATTTTTGAGATTGGGGCAGGATAAATTGCATTTAATGAACGAAGCGAGAATTTTGGGCACTAAGTTTTTATTTAACAGTGATTTTATGTATATGAGGTTAGTTTATGGTGTAAAGGTACTTAGAGTATCAAAGATCTGTCGTATAGATTGCTGAGAAAACTGAAAGAGAAAAAGGCTCTTTCGTTGCCCGCTTCGAAATGCATAAAAATGGTAGAAATGAGAAAAATTGCTGATTCGAAGTTCGAGTTGCTTCTTCGTCCCGTTTATTCTCCAGATTCACCTTTCTTAGACTTCCCAAAACCGAAAAGATGATTTCCATCAGACGATGAAGCATTTGTTATTTATAAACAGCTGTTTTCAAGATCTTTCGAAAAATAAAAGCAATTTAAAACTCTCGTAACTGATAATAAATCTATATAAAAAAACTGAAAAAGAAAATCAGAGATTAGATAACGCAGCTAAACATGGAACAGAAAATAACACAAGTTACAGGAAGCTTGTATTTCGATTTTCAGAGATCTTTACAGCTGAACGAAAGAAACTAAACGAAATTCTAATTACCGTGATCCTGCTCTATCTATCACTTCAACAAAATAAAAGTACATTCATAAATTACTGTACAGATTAACGTGTAAATTGAATACCACATTTATCTCTCTTGAATTGAAGATAAATTAAACCTTCGAACAGCTTGGTAGGGTCAATAAATAACATTATCGACCAGAGATAATTTGAAACGATCGAAGAAACGACGCTTCGTTTGTACCAAGCTAATATTTACCAATGCAAGACGAGTCGTGAAGGCGCCTAATTGCCGCCCCACGATGTGTTTAAATTGTCCACGACGGCCGTGTTTCATTCACCGAACAACAACGACGGAAACTATAAAGAGGAGGCGAGAAGAAGGGAAGAAGAGAACGTGTTGTCGCGTGAAAAACAACAGGTTCGCCGGTTTTTGCCGCAACGGTGCAATTAAACGAGAGGCCCACGCTTACTAGAATCATGGATTCCAGCTGGTTCGCAATTAACACTGGCTTAATTAATTAATTCGTCTCTATTCTTGCGTTAATTCCCGTGGCGCGAAACCACGACGACCGTGACCCACGCCCACTGACTCTTCTTCTGTTCTCTTTTTTTTTTCTTTTTTTCTTCGTCTTCTTCCTCCATTTTCTCGTTTTCGCAGTTTCAAACGATGCATCTCGTCGCACTCTCATTGTGCGTTTGGTCTTCCGGTTTCGCGGATAGAGATTGCGGTTTTCTCAGCAGCCACGACGAGGGAAAACTCGGGGATCGGTTCGAGGTTTTGAGGTTTCATGTGAGATTTCAGAGATTCCAGGTTGAAAACGTGATTACGCTGCCTCCGTGGCACAGAAATGGAGGACGAAAGAGGAATTAGGTTGAAAATTAGAAGATAGCGCTGGAACCGCTAACTTTGGATCTTAGAATTGCGGATGAAATCGGAATTCGCGAATTTTTAGGGAGACAGTGAACTTTTGTGCACGAAGAGGAAATTAGATTAAAAATTATTGAATTTCACAGTTACAGAGAAAATCAGTATTCGCGAATTTTCAAGGAGGCAGTAAACTTTTGCGTTCGCAGAATTTTGGTAAAACGCAAGAATTAAGTAATGCTAAAAATTAAATATAAAAAGAAAATAATACAGAATTAAATTAGAAAAATTTGAAATTTCCAAGGTGTTTCACATTTCGATCGAAATCAGGGATGATGATTTTACATTTGCATATGAAGGAACTTTCGATGCTGACCTTGGGACACAGAAATATTCGATGATGTTATAGTAGACATGATCTGGGTGTTCAATTGCGTGCGGAATTAGAGGAATTCGACGTTGATGGTACAATTAGGAAGTTCGAAGATTACACGTGGAATTAGGCAAATTTGATGTCAGACACCGGTAGTAAGTTCGAGGTTAACCATAGAATTTCGATGGTTAGAAGTTCACCTTAAGGGCTATATACATGAAGTTATTTGTAGAATTAGTTTCGAGGGGAGAATTAGGAAGTTGTTAGATCCGAAGGTAGAACGGATGAAGTTCGAGATTGTACACACAGAAAATCACGTGCAAAATTAATCCGTCAAACCGTATACAATAAAAAAGAAAATTTACTTATAATTATCAGTTATATAATTTTAAAAATTTACTCGTTTAAAATCCACATAACAATTAGTAAAGCTAATAGCAGAATCATCGAAGCTCCAAGGGTTAAGAAAATTTTTAATATTAATTAACAAAGTATTATTTAAGGAAATTTTAAAATATTAATTAACAAAGTTATCATATAAGGTATAAAATTAATAATTTGATCTGCAATGAAATATTTTTTTCTTTTATTTTTTGAACCGAATGCACGTGCTTTTAATGGTAAACGATTCTTCGATACTTTTCTTTTTCTCTGGTGAAAGATACTTAGGAATACGTTTGAAAATTTAAGAGACCTCTTCGAATCTTCTGTCCTCTAAGAATGTTCTCAAAGTGTCTGGCTAATGAGCACGACGTGATACGTTTGATCGTCCGCTGCGCGCTATAACGACTCAATTAATTATTCTCAAGTAGCGTTGATCGTCGGTCCTGCGTATTGAAGCGAGTTCCAGGGGCACACTATTCACATACTTTAACTCCTATCGTCCATACAACGCCGTTACATTACTGTGCTTTTCTTAATACCCTTTAATAATAGTTAATTCTTATTTCGAACTGTGTTTTTCTTTTTTGTGTGTGCAAATTGAATCGTTGCACTTTGTTTGCGAAAGTTTTCTACAATCCTTATGAAATTTCACTTATTTTATATATAGAATATTAAACTTCCATGTTTGTATAAATTTCATATTAATTTGAGGTAGTACAACTCCTGACTGTCATTAATTTTTTATTTAAAATTTATTTGTCCTTCTTGTGTATATGTGTATTATATGTACAAGTATACATATGAAATAAATATGTACATAATTGATTTCTGAATGTTGAGTTTGTCTTTCTTTAAATAAATCTGTAAATCGAGAAACCTAACTCACATATAAAGCTTCTGTAAGTCGAATTTTCGTTCGTTACCCCTCGTTAACCTCTTTTACTTGGAAACTTCGATAAGTTGAAACCTGCATAACTTGAAAATTCCAACTCTTCCCTTGAGATTCGTGGTTCCACTGCACGAAGTTTACTTATTATAGTTAAAAGTCGCCACAAATTTTACCAACTTTCTCACGGTTGCACTAGCAATTATGGAACGCCCTGTACATACACACCAACGTGCAATTCTATCCTGAGTCTAAAGAAACCACAAAAGAAAAAAGAAAAGTTCGTACCTTCAAAATACAAAATTTGCTTATACCAAAAAATCGACACAGAATTTCCTCAATTCTCTCACGATCGCACCACCAATTATGGAACACCCTGTACATACTCACCAACGTGCAATTCTATCCTGAGCCTAAAGAAACCACAAAAGAAAAAAGAAAAATTCGTACCTTCAAAATACAAAATTTGCTTATACCAAAAAATCGACACAGAATTTCCTGAATTCTCTCACGATCGCACCACCAATTATGGAACACCCTGTACATACACACCAACGTGCAATTCCATCCTCAGACCGAAGAAGCCACGTACAAGAAAAAAAGAAATAAAAAAAAACAGAAAAAAGAAAGGAGGGAAGAAAAAAGTCCAGAAGAAAAATTTATATCGAGGCAAACAGTGAAACCGTATGGCGTTCGGTCTATTGACTTCTCGATAAGGAAGCATCTGGACGAATCACGCGGTTAAACGGGCCGTAGCAATCGCGGCGGCGTGATCAACGCCCGGACACAGGGTAGGGTGGGGAATTGGAAGGATCTATGGAAGGTTGAGGAGAGGTGGAGGAGGGAGGAGGTGATAGAGGAGGAGAGATCGGTCGGTCAGCTTGAAATTTGCATCGCGCTATAAAACTGCACGCACGCGGCCGTGCTTCTGGTTATGTCAGCATCCTCTGGCAGACAATGGACGACCCCGCGGTATTGTTCGGCACGCCTGTGTACACCAACTGAGTGTATGGCTACTATTTCATGGTGATTCTTACTAATCGATGTAATCGCGTGTACGTGTATGCACCACGGACGCTTCCACGTGCAGCCTGACAACGTACACTATCGTTCAGAAGTTTTCGGATCACCGACTTCGGAATTTTATCCCACGTACACGTACTTACAGCCATCTTTGTTAATATTCGGACACACAAATAGAAGAATTTGAACCGGACGACGTTCCTTTTTTTTCTTTTTAATTTTTCAGAAGTTAGGATTACTTTATTACAAGCGTACAGAAGATTTGATTATCTTAAATCTGTATTTGAAAATTTGAATTCTGGATTGGTGACAAGTAACGTTATCGTTTAAAATATTTCATGGACAATGTGAATAATTAAACTTGGAATTAATAATGAATTTATGAAGATTGTACATCATTCAACAATATACGGAATTGCGTTAAAAAAAAAATTCGCAGAACTAGTAGGCGTAGAAATACTTTTCGACTTTTGTGTACGATAAAACTGTTTTTTTTTTTTTAAGTGGAAACAGATAAGTTAGCGGAATAATTTCCACCATTGTCGATGAACTTTTGCCATTTTTCTGACAGTTTGAGAATATTTTAATTTAAATGGCTGTCTTAATTATGGGACTCCAGTAAGAAAGAATTAATTAATTCCTACACTTAATATTAAAAGATTACATTGACGAGAATTGTAATCAAGTAACTGAATAGATTGGCAATGTTTTCTTTTTTTCTTTGATTTATGTGATAGTTAACGTTGTACGTAATTTTAATTGAAACCGTGAGAAGATTTCTGACTTATGAACACCGATGTATGCTCATTGCTACATTAGCTAGTATTAGCACAGAATCTGGCTACGTTTATAACAGTGTGTGCACAGAGCTTTAAGTAAAACATTTATGGGGAAGGATTGTCCGTAGCTCATTAGAGCGTAGAACGAACGAGCCATTCTGTCGACAAATCTTATTTGGTTTACTCTTCCGTATCTAGCTTTCAACGTTGTTATTATTCGCCCTCTTTGTGTTTTTTCTCAAACGCCTGCGTCTGAATAATTAGCGAGCATATTCAAACATTGTTCGCTCACGGGAACAACAGTTAAATCATTCTCTTTTCCCTTTTTCTCTTCTTTTAATTAAAAAAACAAAAAAAAAAGAAAGAAAATTAATTCCAACAATGTCACCGTTATAATTCTTAAATTCAAATTGATCGAGTTCAACTGAAATCTACGTGAATCACTGAAAAATTCACGAACACGTTCCACGATTCTGTTAAAAAATATTTCATAGTTTGTTTTTTTTTCTTTTCTGTATTTTTATTTTTTTTTATTTTTAATCTTCTCGTAATATCTGACGCTATTGTTTTTTCATTCTTTTGAGTACACACGAAGAATACACAGTTAAAAATCACACTGAATAAAATACAATGTTTCACGTCGATAAATCTGCCTGAGAACGGCACGAATGTTGTACAGTTTTCGTTTGATTAGTCATCGCGAATTCATTGCGGAACGTTTACAAGGGATACCGATGATGAATGTTTTGCAGTAAAATTTACGGCTGTTTTAAAGAATACACCGCGAGCAATTCCGTCAAGAAATTTGTTTCGACTTGCTCCTCTCCCTCCTCCTTCTTTTTTTTTCCCTTTTTATTTGTTTTCCCGGGCTGTTATTCAGGCCGCTGTTTGCGAAACCAGGGACGTTCATTTCACGGCGAAGCCGTGAGAGGTTGTAAAAATAAAACACGAAATATTTTGTTAAAGCGTTTTTCCGCTTGCGCCCTCTACACCGCCTTCTCAACTTTTACGGCCACCACCGTTTTTGTTATGGGAAAACCGATGGGACGCCGTTGTCTTTGAAAACATTTCCCGTGATTTACGCTCCAACCTCGCAGTGGAGATCTCTTGGTTAGGCATAAAGGATCATTGGAAAAGGGAATTCATTACTTATAAAACAAAACAAAGAAAAGAAAGGGTTAGGTGAATATTTGAATATTCGGTGCATTCGAATAATAGAATATCAGAATGCATTTAAATTTCAACTTCGAACAGTTGAACTGTTCGAATGATTCAGATAATTCGAATATTCGAAACGTTTGAATTTCCGATTGTATTGAAGGTTTCGTAGATTTCGAATATTTGAATATTCCACTTGATATGTCATTTAATTCAAAATCCGAATTCTGCTGGTATTTTCTGGAATATTCGAATTTTATTGGTATTGAATTTTTGAACAGTGGAATTAGTCAAATATTCGAATGCTCAGATAAATTAAATATTTAAATTCTATTGGTACTCGAATGTTTTAATATTCGAATGCATTGAATATTCGAATTCTACTGTTATTCGAATACTCAGATACAGTAAATATTCGAATTCTATTGATAGTCGAATATTTGAATACTCGAATGCACCGAATATTCGACTTCTATTGATAGTCGAATGTTCGAATACTCGAATGCACCGAATATTCGAATTTTACTGCTATTCGAATTATCCGTATGAAAATTCGTATTCGAAATTACCCAAATGATTCGAATAGTTTCAAATTTCAAGAGTTCGAAGCTTTACAGACCTAGTTAAGAATTCGAGACATGTTTTTTTCTCTTAACAGAAATATAAATTAACATTTTTTTTATTTGAAGAGCATTCACGCGAGAAAAGTTCACTGATTAATTGGTGTACTCCGAAAACTGTATGCGTTACAAATAAATTATGTTAATTAGAGGTGGGTTGGGTCATTAAACGCGCACCTGGAAACGCAGAAACACCTGTGACGGATAAATCATCCTCAAACAAACTGTATCAAGGAAAACCGATGATTTAATGAAACATTTCTACGTCGTTGAACTGTGAAATATACGAACGTATACATAATTTGAAGAGTCGTCGAACGTACAGTAGCTATCACAGAAAATATATTCTTTAAAAAATGAATCTTTTTATAAACATCAAAGTTCACTTTCAAACACAAATTCCCTTATTTAATCAAATGAATATTCAACACTTGAGGAAAACTTGTTTTTTTTTCTGTTTGAACACTTGTATCCTTTTAAAATGTGTAATTTCACAGCGTGGTTTTCTCAGAATTGGATTTTTCTTCATTCACGTGTAAAATATCTACGAATTTCGGAAGATTTAAATTTCCACTCGAAATTTAGAAACTCGTTTATCTTTTTTTTTTTTTTTTTTTGAATAGGAACTTAAGAAAAATGATGCATTATTTTATAAACTTCCAAGTTCTTTATTTAACTTGTTCGTTAGATTCTGCGCTCATCTTCGTTCAACTCTGACATTTGCAAATCTGAATCATCGCGCTTCTCGAATTCCACTCTTCATCATTGGCTGTTTCGAAAAATTCGAACTACCCTTCTCAATTCCTATCCACTTCAGGAAGAAGTTCACCATGCGGAAGCTCGCGAGATCCGGTGTGCCATTCATCAAAATTCTACGAACGAAAATCCAGGCCACTTAATTCTTCATCGACGCGGCTAAAATCAATTCAGCTAAGTAGCTATCTGTGTACGGAAAGTTGAGGAAGCCGAGCCAGACGCGTCGGGCACAGTGAAATATCGAGGAACCAGTTCGTGTTAATCTCGAAGACGTTGATTAATCCCTGCAGACTTTTCGCGCGAGTTAAATTCACTACTGAAACGTGAACGCTCTTATTTAGCGTTATAAAGTGCGGAGATTCACCAGGAATGTTTGTAACAAGCATATGAAATAAGTTTCCAGGTATAATTATAACAGCTTGATTATTATACTAGTCGAATTATCAGTAAAATCCTCGATTCTTTCGTGACTTTAATAAAATTTTTTCAAACACTTTCTATCAGCTTTTACCAATTTCAAAACACTAAATAAAAAATTGTTGGTAGATAAAATCAGAGCAAAATTAATTTCACAGCAATCTTTTCAATTTTTGCAACTTTATCAAAAGAGTTATATTTTTTCCTTTTCCAAAAATTTATTTCACTATCTCAGTAATGACGATAGAATGCCTAATTTTTCTTTTTTAATAAAATTAAACAACTGTTTGAATTTAAAAAACAATTCCTAGGACAATTATTCTGAATTTCAGGTTAAAAAGTTTCAAACGAATTTAGTTAATAATGAAGATACATTTTTGATCGCACAATCTGTATTCAATTCTTTCAAGTAGCTTTAATTAATTAACGCACCGTAATTTCTATTAAAGCAGTCCTTGTTGCATTGTTCGACATTCGGTAAGATATACAGAAAGGAAAGAGGAAATTATGTTTTCGTGAATTGCATAAAGGAAAGGAGAAGTACAGTCGCAGACGGTCGCATTTCATCGGTCAATTTCTCCATTCCTACTTGTACAATGGGACCTGGAGAAGCGGTCAATTAGAGGGCGGGAGGATTCTGTACGTACCAATCGTTGTCGGGAGGATTAGCTGATAGCTCTGAATACATTGCCTACCGGTCTCTAATGACCGATCTCGTTCAATGGTTCTGAACGCAATGGAGATGAATGTAATGGAGACGAATCCACCACCAGCTGGATAAATGAAAGTTCTACAATAAAAAAAAAAAAAAGGCAACTGGATAATGAAATTATCACAGTGTTGATGTAATTGCAATCGAATGTGAGAAGTGAATAGAGATTGGAGATGAAAACAATTTTTTCTCATTGATACGATTATCATACGACTACATTTTCATTCAGAAATTGATATATTATATATATTTTAAAGTTTAAGTTCTCCCTATTATTGAAAGCATCGATGAGAATTCAGTGGTTTGAAGTAGGACTGTAAAGTTTCGAATGGTTGAATTAATTGAATTATTTGTATAATTCAAATACTCGAAATGTAATAATTTCGAGGTGCCTCGGGGAACATTCTATTTGATACGTCCCTTAATTAGAAATTCGAATTCTGCTAGTATTCGAATATTCTTATACTTGGATACGCCGAATATTCGAATCCTATTGATATTCGAGTATTTTGACTGATATTCGAATGTTCGAATACTCAAATACACCGAATATTAAATTTCTACTGGTATTCGAATGTTCGAATACTTTTAGAATTTGAATGTTCTTATACTCGGAACCGTAAAATATTCGAATGCTTTTAGAATTCGAATATTCTTATACTGGGAACTGTGGAATATTCGAATTCTACTGTTATTCGAGTATTTTTATACTCAAATGCGCCGAATATTCGAATTCCACTAATATTCGAATACTCAAATACGTCAAATATTAAATTTCTACTGGTATTCGAATATTTCGTGAAATATATAATTCTATGATTTTTGGGATATTTAATGTTTCATAAGATTTGTCGAGTGGCTCGCGAACGATAATGGAAAATAGAAGAATTAGAGTCGAAATATTCTGTGATACCGTTCTGACAAAAAATGTTTCATAGACAATGAAACGAGCACGTATAGAAACGTATTGTTTTTGTAATATTTTATAGGAGAATAGAATATCCTGCCGCTTTATCGTTCGATATTGAAAGATATTCAACCGGCTGTATTTCATTTCAATTCTATCGGCTTCTCTGTTTCCAATTCATGAAACGAAAACATCTGTTTCATAGGCTGCAATAATTTACACTATGGTATATCGAATGGTTCACGAAAGAGAGAAAGAGAGAGAAAAAAAAAGAGAAAAAATTCGTATCGGACAATGCAGCTTTGGCTATCGATTCAATTGTTGCATAGAAAGGCAAACGAAACTGATAATTAAATTAACATAGAAAATAGATAATAATTAAAGATAACTGTTAAAGCAACGCTTTTGGAATTTCGTGAAGAACGCTTTCAATTTTGCTTCTTGAAAAATCAGAATTCGTCAATTATTACTTTCTGATATTTAAATTTTCATGAATTTATTTATTCATAAATTCAATTGTTCATAAATTAGATACTCTCATCCACTTTACGAATATTTGCAGTGGAGTAATTGAATTGAATTCTCTTCAAATCTAATACTCTTTTAATTTACAAATAAATCGAATTATTCAAAAATCAAGTACTTTCCTCTACTTTACCGATGCTCACGTTGAATAATTGAATCGAATCGAATTATACATGAATCGAGAACTTAACCCTTTGGCTACAACAGGCATTTTGGAAATTGACTCGTATCTTTTATCGCCTTTTCCTCTCAATCTTATTTACTGCGCGCTTCCATTTTAATTGAATGAAACAGATCATATTTTGCAAATTTGAAAATTACCAATTTCTAAACTTTCGAAGACGATTCGACAAAATTTTACGAATGAAAATTGGTCGTCTACCTTTCTACCGAGATCTGCTGTAACGAAAAAGTGAATGATGCTTTAAGAATGCTCACGTTGAATAATTAAGTGGAATTATTGATAAATCGAGTACTTTCTTGCACTTTACGAATACTTCCATCGAAGAATTGAATTCCACACAGTGTTTTAAGTGGCAATTTTTTGTTATTCAGAGGTTCGATCAATTTACGAATATTTGCCCAGAGAAAAAAGAAGCGTACTTAACGAGGGAAAAAGTATTCACCTCGAGAGGATAAATCTTGTAGCCGCGTTATTAACGAAGCCTTCGAAGTAAATACACAATGGATACAGTCGCGGCTCGGATTCGTGGTGCAGGCAATTATTTCTCGTTTGTATCGGTCGATCGATGCATACGGTACGAGGTAGCAGCGGCCATTTATGTATATTTAAGAAAGCGCGATTCAGGGCCAGAATTTCGCGCTATTCCGCGACTGCTGCTGTATTATGCATTCTCAATCAGCGGAATGGAACGTTTCTCTGTTCCCCGAATTGGCCTGCAACAATCCCGATACGCGGAACACGGTATAAAAATGGGAAAACGTTCGAGTTATTCTGGGAACGTCTTCAGACCGTTCAAAGATTCAGCGAAGATTCTTCATCGAAGAATAAATTCATCGGAAGATAATCGTGATTCCAATGGTAAAATTACGAGGCTGTAGAAAATGTATCTTTCAAACGAGGAAGCTACTTTCGCCAATTAATATAAGATCGTTAACTGTAGCGTTTATATAGGGTGATCCAAAATTCACGCAAGAAGCAATTTTCATAGAAAACACAGGTTTTTAATTGAAAATTGTGAATTTTTTATTGATTCATAAGATATATAGTATAGGGTTATGTATGGAATAGTATATTGGATAAATGGCCTCCACGGCTTTGCTAGTTGTATCCTTTTTATTTATCAAAATCTCAAGTGAACTAATCGAATTTCAAAGCGAAATACGAATACTTCTGCGACCGAGCTGTATCCAATTTCGAAATTACACCTCGTCGATTAAACCGGGCTACATCCCGGGAGTTGACTTTTTGCATAGAGAATCACAGATACCCGATTCTTCGTTCCTGAAAAGCTTCTCTCTCACAATGAAATATTTAACAAACCATCGAGTTCCGATGCACACGAACGAACGCCTGTGCAATATTCTTCAATATTCCCCCTATCTGGCCATAAAGTTTCCCCGGAAATCTATGCACAACGTTGCCTTCCGTTGTTACGCTCCAACTACGGAACAACACACGCCTCAAGTAGAACAGAATCGATATTAGACGGTCGACGCAGCAACGTCCTTTATCGTAAACTCCTTTCGAAGGAGTTATCGAAGGAGCTGCAACGTCCCCATTTGTTCTCGTCCGTAGACCAAGAAAATTTGCAATAATTCATTGAAACGCGACGTGTCACTTCATCGTGGATCCTTCGTAAAACGAACCTTCGTTTCGTCTCTCTATCTCTCTTTCTAGTGCCTCTATTCGACCAAGAGAAATGCAATCTTAGCGAGTCAACGCAACGATGAGGAAAGTGTGGCGATAGGAATCTTAGTTTCCAGCCATTTTACCACCTTACGTGAAAGGAAATGACTTTGTAACAGCTCTTTGAACTAGTATTAATAGACACTATTATATTATGTATAAAAATATATAGTATTCTATTACAAAAAAAATTAAATTGGCTTTGAAATGTCCCTCGCAACATCAGAAACAAAGATAGTATTTAGACAACGTCCTCATGTATAGCAAACAACTTATTAACTTTTATTATAAAAAATTAAGAATTATAATTGGGAACTTGTGCCTCACTCACTATACTCATCGGACTTTGCACCAAGTGATTATCACTCATTTCGATCTTTGCAAAAATTTTTAACCGGCAAAAATTTCGACGATGTTAGGCATGTCAAATTGGCAGTAACTCAGTTTTTTAATTCAAAATCACAAAAATTATTTCGAAAATGGGATCGAACGATTGATTGAAAGATGGGAGGAAGTCATTGAAAACGATGGCCTTATCAATGATTAAAGATAAATGCAAGTATTGTTATTTTATAATTAACTTAGTGTCAAAAAACGACACGAGTTATGAGTTAACTTGATAGAAACCTATATTTTTTACTACACCGGACACTGAAAAATTAGAAACGAGTTTAAAAGAACGTGTGAAATCCCGATTTTTGTTTTTGTAAAATTTGAGTGAGTTATTTTATTATAGGGTTAATGTAATTATTTTTTTTTAAGAAGGTTAAACAGTGGCTGAAAATCTTGAGTTTAGAAAAATACGTGAAATTGAAATGAATTATTGCTTGAGAAAGAGCTTCCATTAATAAATTGCCTTTTCCTACAAGCATAATGCAAAATACTTGTACCGAAGGGTCAAGAATTCTCATCTTGAGTTATTACACCATTAATCCTCATTTGTGTCGCTACATTAAACCGGAACAATCCATCAGCACCCAACTTTAAGTAGCGTTAGAAGAATTTTGCATCGCTCCATGATCATTTATTCGAAAGTTTACGAAAGTTTATGGGGCAAGTTGTATATAAATTTCTTTCAATTTTCCGAAACATTCGTATCATCATGTAACATTTAAAGTAACTCAAGTCTCCATACAAACAGATTTAGAAATTCGTGAAATAAGATCATCGATTTACAAAACTGTGCTTAGCTTTTCATTTTCTAAAGTTGGAATAATTTGCAACAATTCATATTTACGTCTGATTAAATCCAAATCATTAACTTTCAATTTCATCGATAGATTTCCATATATTTAATTTTGCAAAAAATACGTTTCAATTAAATTCAATCAGATTAGGTCGGATCGTTAGATGACAAATCTTCTTGCAAACCAAAGCACGATCACCTATAGCAATGAATCGAAGTTCCCATAATTAAAACGATATATTAATAGCAAAACTCTCAACAAAATCATCGTCGAATAAATTTTCCCCCTTTTGCAATAAAAAAGAAAAAAAGTAAAATTAATCGTCTGAATATAACTCTCGTTTAAAATCCTCGACATCATTCTGCGTCATTCGTCGTCACGTGTAATATTCCTTAAAATACCACGAATAAAACACGAGATATCGTGTTGCAACAGTCGCGTTGTATTAATAATACCCAAAACGGCAGATAAAAGAGAAGCGAAGCGCTGTTATTAAGTAGGTGTCTGATAGTTCCACTTTCTCATACGCTCAGATAGGTCCAGTTCCAGGGGAATAGGTTGGCAGGAGACAGACTCGAAAACTGCTTTAAATTGTCTCGAATTCGCGTAGCTGGCCACGAGGCGTGCTCGTTAAAACAGATCCTCGTGTAAAAAGCCGCGCATAAATCTCGTCTCTGGGGGATATGGTTATCGCCAAGGCGTAATCTCTCGACGCTTCTAGGTCAGTGTCTAGTGGCACGTACAGGGTGTTAGAAAAGTAGACTTCAAGAAGGCTGTTTAACAGCCAGATATGACCGTGTATCGTTAACGAATACATATTCGAACGTACGAGAATCTGATAGCATCGATCATTTCTATAACAACGGAGGATTAAAAATATCCAACGATGATCAGATATTAACCCCTTGTCTTACGAATTTTTAACAGTTACGTAGAATTTAGATATAAAAATGTTGTTATTATTATTCTATTATATCAGAATTAAGGTTACAGAACTACACATATTATTACAATTCTTTAGAACTCGACTTCTAACTCAACATTGTTCTGTTTTCCATCGGGAAAAACATTTCCTAAGTTATCGAATGGTTCATCGTGCTACCCTAATTGGTTAGAGGGCATTTTTGACTTTCTTAGCCTACTAGACCCTTTAATACAGTGTTTCCCAACCTTCTTTTGTACCATGCTTCACCTAACTCTTTCTAAAATTTATATGTCCCCTGTGTAACATATACATAATTTTTAATATTCAAAAATTGAATTGTTCACTGAAGAAACTTAAATTATAAGTTTTAGGAAGAAATCATTAGGAAATTGTTAAGGAAACGCAGTAGGTAAATTTTAAAGAGTTCATTTTCGAATTTCCCGCCTTAACAATCAATTTCCCTTGGAGTGAAGGCACCACCTTGGGAAACACTGCTTTAACAGAAATATAATTCTCCTTTCATCACATCTTCAGGCATAATAAGCAACACGTCGTTCTAAGGCAAGGAACAAATCTAAAATGTTAAACTTCTTTCGTTCTGACGAGTTTTGAAACGAAGAGAATCTCTTTCGTAATTATCATTTCCACAAATGTTTGAGGAAGTTTCTAAAAATACTCGAGTCAGGATTGAAATGGAAAATGCATGGTCGTTTATCGTGGCTTTCTGGTTCGATCACAGGAATCATTTTTATCCTCTCTTTATTTATGATAGGGAAGCAATCGCTTAATTTTAGAAGCTGTAAATATTTAAGCGAGTCGTCGGAATGATTCTTTGTCCACGTTTTAATTCGAACGTTTCTTATTCGTTTATCTATAGTAGAAGATCGTGCAGTGATTTTTTCTTTTTTTTTAATTTTCATACGTTGAAATTTCTGGAATATGTTGTGAACGATAATTTCGTACTGTAAGCAAACTTCTCCCGATAGATTTCAATTTTGTAAATGAGGAGAAGGACGTTTAATATTCCCGAGATCTAATTTTACGCTTTATTTTAACCCGAGGCTCGCTTAAGTTATTTGCGAAATCCACTTCACTCAGCTGAAGTGTACAGAAAACGCTTCAGTTTTAAAAAATTTTTAAATTATTAATTTATATTCTTTTTTAAGAATTTATCCCTCATTTTATTAATAAATAATATATTCATCGTTATCTGTATTAAAAATAAAGAAGTTCACCCTGGAAATTAACAATTTAGAAAAATGATAAGTTAAATGTTTCAAGTGTCGTTGAATTTGTAATAAAAATATATAATAATTAATTCTCTTGCTCCCACTGTAGCTACAAAACTACATTTTCTGCACGGTTTATCGAATAAATTCTAACAAATACTACATCTACTTTAGGCTGGAAATTTAATTCACCTCTTAACTGGATTTATCCCTCGCACAAAACTTGAATCTCTCTAATTTATAATTAAAATTGAGCAAAAATAATAAAGTTTCATTTCTTTTTCTTGCAAATGTGAATATGATATATTTTACGTTTGGCAAGTATACGATTGTATAATTAAAATTGAATAATCGTTCGATAAATAAACTATCGCGTTCCAAGTATTTGTGAACTAATGGCGAATTAGCTCGTCTAAACTCTAAAGAGCCAATTTAAATTTTACTTAAAATAATTTTATTTATTTTTTACGAAAAAATAATACTCTATAACTTGAGACACTTGTAAAACTTGCACAGAAATTACACATTCGACTTCGCGTTTCCAGAATCTGGTTCGTTCGTGAAACAAAACACCCTAAATGGCGATCTAATAGAAAAAGAAGAAAAACCACTCTCGAAGACAAGCAAGCTCGCCTTGAAACGAGGGGAAATTTCATGGAAACAGAGGAAGAGAGATAGGTAACGAGAAGAGAGCTTTGGAAAGCGTGATATAAAGAGGTACTCCAATACTTTCCGCGAAGGTGTCACAGCGAAAGCTCGCGTTCATCGGTGCGCGCTGACGAAGAAGCTCTCTCCTTCTCTTTTAACGGTGGTTTTCGAGCCAAGCTGGAGCAGGGGTTCGCTACGAGCACATTTATTGCCCCGATGTATGTAGCTACGTTATTACTCGGCAAAGTGGGCCAATGTTGCCTGCTGCCTGGCCTGGAATCGAACTGATTAAAGCGGACCTTTCAGAAATTGCTCTTCTCTTTTAACCTTCCTTTCTCTGTATCTTTTTTCTTTCTCTGGTCCTATGGCGAAGCAGCTTACTTTGGTTCTTCAGTCGATGGAACGGTTTCGCTTCGTGTACCGGGGAAGATTCTCTTTTTCTTCCCCTGTTTTATACAGTGTTGGTGAGTTACTTGAATTGTTCGCCTGAGAGGGAGAATATTGACTGGCGGGAGAGACTTAAACGCGTGGAATTTACGATTTTCGGCGAAGAATCTGAGCAGGAAATTTAGGATTAAATGAAACAACGACCATATGTGTGTTGTTATTATTAATCGTTTTATATCTAAACGTAGTTAGATATTTTACAATAAGTATTTTGAAAATTTCCAAATAATTTTCCTAGGATCAGATCCCAATGATTTGAAATCATTCCCTGAATGTCAGATCAGTCCATAAATTCGCGAATATTGATCTATACATGATCAGAATCTTGAACACAAAAGAATTTTAAAAATTATCTGTAAGAGATATCAACAAGTTGTCGACAGTGAAAGAAAATATGTAATTAATTAAAATAGTACAATGTGTTTCATTTGCATCGTTATGAAATTTCTCAAGGGAACATACGAATTTATAGACTGGCACGATATTAATGTTTTAATTATGTCCACCGTAGATCTATAAAATTAGCCGCTATTCGTCGTCTAGAATGCACACCATTTCGTTTAAATCTCGAGAGTCTGCTTAAGCGATGAAAAATAAAAAAAGGAAGAAAATATGACGCTGAAAATAAGTCGAAACAAAAGCATCGGAGTCTGTTAATTAAACTTTCGCCCTTGGAGAACATTCTGGACCGCGTTTCCCGTGTCTTCGAGAGAAAGCAACGCTCCTGGCTGTCGCGCGAATTCTGAATCTTCTAGCAGGATGACGATGAATCGCCATTTTCCTTATTCACTGGACGCCCTTCGTCAAGCGTAATGATTTCACGAGAGCTACTAGGTCAACTGAAAAACGGAAAGCGTATCTGGTGTGTGATTATTTTTCGGTGCGTGTTCACGGAACAACCATAAATCGCTGAAATCGATAGATCTCGTTCGTATCGCTACCGGAAGGACGATTATGATCGACGTGAAACACTGAAATTCTACCAAGCTCGTGAAAAATAACGGGTTTCTAATTTTTTAATCAATTTTCTTTCCCCTTTGCTCATTTTTCTATATTCCTTCTGTATTTTTCTTTTTTACCTAATTGATTAATCCAAAATTAATTATTTTTCACCTGAGTATACTTAAATATACGAACGACTCGTCAGAATTAAGTTTCAGACTGAAAAATACACATCGATATTTTTTCATTCGTTTATACAAAGATTTAGAGTTATCTATCTGAACAATTCTGATCTTCATTTGTCGTTGAGAAATTTATGCACGGCTATAGAAACGTAACTCGAGGAATACGTTAACGTTTTTCTTTGGAACGTTTACCAAAGAAGTGAAATTTCAGAACGTCGAGGAAATTTTTAAATTTCTACTTTTCTTTTTAATACTAATTTCTATGGAACTGGAATTATTTCAGCGAATAAGTTGTTGTCTTTATTTGGACATTTCGATTAACGCGATTCAATTTCAGATTTTATGGAACTTTTATTCGAATATAAATTTGAGATTTCGAGTTTCTTTTTTTTTTTTTTTATGAAATGTCATTCTTTTTACCAAAATTTTTCACCATGTGAAAAGTGAATGTTAGATTTACCGAGAAATGAACACGGAACGGTGTCTCTCGTTTAAAAACTCTCAGTTAGACCTCTGGTTCTATGTGTTAATAACGCGTGCACCCGAGTAAACAGAATGAAAATAAAATCTCCGCGCGACGAGCACGTTGTACGACCGTTTAAAACGTTGGTTTAGGTCTTGGTAATTGAGCGAAGTTGGCCCGTAAAGACAATCCTGGGAATGGTCGGTTTAAGGAAGGCCGCGGCCTTTTGTGGTAAGTAGGTTACGCGCTTGGGACCGGAATGAAAATTTCTAATGCAAAATTCACCGAAGCTCTGACTTATTTCGTGTCAAGCATGGGTAAAGATAAAAGGAAGAAGTGGCGGTCGATGTTACTTTTCAAATAGAAAAATTCGACAGGCAACTCGCGACAGAAAACTGGTTAGTTTAAATCAACTTACAGCTGTTTCGTTGCGAAAGATAAATAATGAGACGAGCCTTTTTTTTATGGTGACAGTTAAATGTATGGACATGACTCATGATGAATTTTATCATGATTATTTTTCAAATTTTATTTAGAATGCTAATTATTTTTTATTTTTTAGAGATTTTTAATTACATATTCCGATGTTCATGAGATCAATTTCAAACAGTCAGACACTATTTATGCACATTCTCAACCATAAATCAATAGATAAATGTTATTTTTTTAAATAATTTTCATTGATGTGGATCTCTACTAAAATCTTATAGTTTTCTTTTTTGGAGACTTTTAATTATACATTCTAGTGTTTACAAGTCTTAAGACACCCTTTATATATACTTTTAATCAAAGTCACTAGATATATGTTACATTTTAAAATAATTTTCGTTGAAATGAATCTCTATTAAGATCTTATAAAGACAGATTAATTTAATTTCTTTTATAACATAAGTGGTTGTTGTAAATTTATTTTGAATTTAAATATACTAGTCCCCTTAGAGTTATGGTCACGCATCGAATGATTTAAATTACATTTGTTTGTCAGATTTTTCACAGTAAAAGTAGCAATAAAAATGTATGTTCTTTTTTTTTTTTTTTTTTTTTATTTAAATTATGGGATTTCAAACTGAAGAAATTTTTGTCATTTTATTATTAGGGTTGCTTCACAATTAGTACGTGTCCTAATGATTTTTGAAAAAGATTGTTCAGAGATTGAATTTTAGTATCTGAAGAATTAATTGCAAAAATAAGAATTCGTTATTGTATTATGGAGCTGGGCTGGCCTGTGTCTGACCATTACGGGATATTCTACTTAACGCTCTTATCCAAACGTTCTTCTACTATTTTCTTGAATTTCCATTGTACACATTTTCCATTAGAATTATTATAAAATGTCACTGAATAATTATTGTATAATTTTCATATACCAATACAATTTTTCACCTGTTGAAAAACATATATTTAAAAAAGTACGTGCAAGAGAAAAAGTGCAAAAGTTACATGAGTAGTAATTTTTATATTGCTGAATATCTCAGTTTTACGATATTATTGTATATATTTAGTAAATGAACTTTGTATCTTTTATCTATAAAAATTTAATAAACTGTGTTTTTTAAACATTTTTATAATATCATGTCTTTTTCTTTAATTGAAATTTTTCTGCACATTCTTATTGTATCTAGTTTTTCGAAGTAATTTATATTGCTCTAATATCATTGGCTTTTTTCTTTGATTACAGATTCTACTGGGACCTCTGCATGCTCCTCCTGCTGGTAGCTAATTTGATAATTTTGCCAGTCGCCATTAGTTTTTTCAATGACGACCTAAGCACTAGATGGATAGCCTTCAACTGCCTTTCCGACACGATATTCCTCATAGACATTGTCGTCAACTTCAGGACAGGTGAGTCTGACTGTTTGCAACTCAAAAATTTCATTCTCAAAACGACAAAAAAAAAAATTCACATCACTCCGACAGAAATGAAAAAAATAGAAACTGAAAATTACGAAAAAAAAAAGTAAAAAGGGATCTATCTAAATTATCACAAAGCACTTTCAATTTAATCAACAGTTAAACGCATAAATCTCTTAAAATTCAGTTAGAAGAAAAACAAAAAAGTAAAAACGTTGAACGTTCAAATTTGTAAAAATTCCAACTGAAATGAGAGACCAGAAAAAACAGCTTGAACTCTTAAATTTCAAATTAGACAATTCTCTCTCACTAAAACATATGCGTAAACATATTTCCACTCGTGAGAAGGTTCCACAAATTCAAAGAAAAAGAAAAAAAAAGGGTAAAGATTAAAAGATCCATGTTAACCTTTTAAAACTATCCACGTTCAATTTCTTTTCTCAAAAGCGCGTTTAAAAATTGCACAAAGATAAAAGCGACCTCTTTAGCTGTACATCCACAACCGCCCGGAGTTATAAGCTCTGATAGAAACGAGGGAGAAATGGCCAGGAACCGAAGAATATTCTTTATCCAAGTCGCGTCTCAGAGAAAAAGTTTCGTCGTTCCAATTGAACTCTGTCCGTTTGTACGTTTAAAGCCTTATCTACGGTGTGTGTCGGCGCATTCAACTAAAATCGTTCGATTCGTGAATACAAAAAGACACGACGACGAGGAGAAGGCCTGGCATTTTTAGTCTGGACGATCACGTCAAGTCTAATGGTAACCTCGTGTCCGTAAATGAGAGGAGAGGGGATCAGAGGCGATGCAAAGTTTGCATTGTCGCGTGCACATCGGGAAAAGGACATTGAGGAAAGAATGGAGGCCGACCTCGTTCCTTCCTCTCATTTTTCCATGGCCTGGCTGGTCTCATCAGGCCAACCCAAATCTCTGCTACTTCCCTCAGAACGACCGACGATTTTGTTAACTATACCTTGGTATTCTCGTCTACACGTGGACGGTGTTCGAGTGGCGTGTAAAAATTCATTTCACGTTGGATAAATTAACAATGAAGCATTTTTTGGTTTTTTGAGTAATTTTCAAAGGCGATTTTGATAAAACTATTCTGCTTTCTTATCGACGGGAAGTGTTAGGTTAATACAAATGAAATTTCGTTCTCTGGATAGTTAAAATTTGGAGAGTTGATATCGTGAGTTACTTTTTGTCATAAATTGATTGTAAATATCTTTTTCAAGAAAAAGAAATTTAATGTAGATTAACTTTTTCTTTTTTAATGATTGATTGTTCGAAAGGAAGCACGAGGAAATTCAGAAATGGCAAGCAAGCGGACGTTGTATTGCTTTAAAGGGGAAGTATAATTTGAAAGTGTCAAAAAAATCAATTTCTTTATTTTTCTTTCTTCTTTTTTTGTGTGTTCGAGAACGTGATACTGTAACAGTAAAATTGAACTCATAAAAGTAACGAAATTGAAAGCATACTTATATTCTTTACAAAATTGGTGTTAAAGCGACAACAGTTAGAAGTTTAGAATGAGTTTTTTATTGTATCAAAGGGGAAGTTGAAAATTTTGAAAAATGTCCAGTTTGAAAATTTCAGAAAATCAGTTTCTTAAGTTTTTTCTTCTTTTACATAAACTGGAAGTACATCTCGAGAATGTGTTTCCATAATATACTATCAAAATCGAATTCGTAAGAATAGTGAAATTAGGAGCACAGTTATTTTAAGCAACAATGGAAAGAAAAGATATTTTTCGTACAAAAAACACAATCTTTAAGAAAGATACTGTGAAACTTTCTGATTCTGATGGACTCCGTAACAATCGTTGTCCGCGATCTCCAGACATTCTACTATTTACATCAATTGTAGAAACGAAAGTTGCAAAACGTTATTCTGAAAGTTCAGATCCGTCACAAACGCCTAAAGCGGTAAACTTCCCCTTCAGATGTTTGCAAGTTCAAGCATTTCAAGAGAGTTCATCTTTATGCTTGGAGGCATGGAAAAGATTTCAAGGTTACCCAAGTGTTCTTGAAAAAAAAAAAAGGAAAGAAAGAAAGTGTTTCATACCGAACATTTTTCTTTTTTTGTAACAATAAGAGTTGTAAAACGAGCTTAAAGAAGTTGTGTTCCATAAGACTAACTCATAATCGAACAATGTTATTTTAAACTCAATTTTTCCATTCATTGTTTCGATTTCCTAATTACTGAAATGGAATTTTCTTCCTTTAACATTTGATCTCCCTTTTTTTGCAGGATTTTCCAAAAATCGCATTCTTTCGTCTAATTAAAAAATGCTGATAGTTAACGACCAATAACCAATTTTCTATATTTTTCAATTCTTCACCTCAAAAATTGAATTCTGCCTTCAGTAACTCAGATTCTTGTTAATCTTATGCTAAACTCCGAGCAACAAGTCTTTAACCAATTTTCATCATACGGAAGAATTGAAAATATGAAAATTACAGAAATTTAGATGTTATAGAAAATATGAAAATTATAGAAACTTAGAAATTATAGAAAATATGAAAATTATAGAAACTTCACTTGAAAGCGAAACAAATTTTAGATACCATAGAAATTTAGATGGATCGTTAATCATAATTGATCTAGAAATTATAGGAACTTCACTTGAAAGCGAAACAAATTTTAGACACCATAGAAATTTCGATGGATCGTTAATCATAATTGATCTGAATTTCACTTAATAGCGGAATTTTCTTCGGAAAGAGAACCTCAGCGATGGATTTTCACTTGGAAATTTCTCGTTTCTTTGAACGTCGTTTTCCACTTGGTCACGATTAGGTAATATTGTTGCGGGAGGCTTTGAATTGAAGCTGCCTTTGAGATAGCGCCGGTGTCACCGTCTCGAGAAAGCTCGGGGGAACTTTGAAAAGAAGGAACTTCTAATTGTTGACATTAAAGGGAAGGCTGCTGTCGGGAACGTGATGAAAAGGGAACGGACAAACGAAACCCGGAAAATCGTGGCTTTCATGCGAGTCGATTACATTTTTATGAAGTTACATTCCGATTCGGGACCGGTTGATTCGATTTGAATCACGTCAAAGGTGCTTACAACCACTAGAAAATAGTTCCCGGAATGTTAATTGTCGCGTAAAGTAGTTGTTCGTTAATTGAATTCGACGAATCTAGGAGTTGATCTATTGATACAGAAAAACTAACAAGAAAACTCGATCCTGTCGCATGGTTTCAGTTGCCATTGTCTCTTGTAATTGTTTGTAATTAAGTAATGGAAAGAATGACGAGATTAAGTAGGGAATCCTTCGTGAGTCAATTCGTTTCACTGTAAGAGAGATTCAAAGGTTCAGAAAATTGCTATTCCTGATAGAATAGACACTGAAGAGATACACTTCGCTTCAGTCACAAATGTATTCAAGAATTGCATTTCAAGAAGAAGAAACGATCAATTTTCGTCATTCGAAATAGACTTTCTTTCGTTACTCCGAGTCTCAACTTCAACCTGCACTGAAGTATATTTATGCAATTGAATAAATAGAAAGAATTTTTAATAAAATGTCCGTTTACAGTGCTATTATCTTCGTATCTTATTCTTCAATTTATGAATAAACGTACTATCTGAAGAAACACCTTTTTGCATGTATTAAAGTAAATAAAAATTAAAGTATAAAGCATCTTTATATTTAAAGAAAGCTAGGATGACACATAAATGTTACTTCGGTTTATCTTATTTTTATTTATTCCTAAATTTACAAGATTTTCTTACAAGAAAATCACTTAGAAATATAACATATGTGTTATTAGGCTCAATAGTAAATTTGTCTATTACTGCTAAAGCAGAAACAGACAATAGACATCGAAAGATGTGAGAATCGCTAGATTTATTACATCGTTTCAGTCATTTTAGACTGAGAGTCGTGAAAAACCGCGATTTCTACTATCCTTTAAACGTTTGTAGTTTATAATAACGTTAACCAATTTCAATGAAATTTCCAGCATGCATACAACTGACGTAAATCTACAAAATGTACTTTTTTAAACTTCCATTACGAGTTCGAATAAAAAAGTTGAAAAAACGACCGTTTATTATTTTCTGCATGATTCCGGATATTAAAAAAAAAAAAAAGTTTTGTACACCTCAGCCAGTGAACTAATCCTTCTAAGTTCTCGAAAAGACTCAAGTCCATTGGTCCAATCAAAAGTTATTTTATTTCAAAGGATGGTCGAATACTTCTGTGACAGACTGTACATGCACAAATCTTCCGCGATTATTAAACGTAGAAAGGGGATGCCGCGATAATAACGTTGCTTGACACGCGGGCTGGTTTGCAGCTTCAGACGTTTCGTTATTGCCGTGGGATTAATTTGAAACGCGTTCGAGTCAGGTCCCAGGAACTGCGGGAAATTGGGTCACGTGCCGTGCCCCGATGAAAGCCATTGTACGCGTTAAACCGTGTACGTGGGCCGCGTCGATTCGCGATTGTTACGAATTCTTGATCCAGATTATCGGCCGTCGACCAATATTACATACCCGCATGTCGCATACTAACACCCCGACGCGGCGCGACGCGACGCCGACCGAGTTGATCGACGATGAAATATTTGGATGCTAATGAGGCGGTCGCTTCCGGGAAAGACAAAGTGTCGCGTCAGAGTAGCCAGAAACTAGGGGTGGAGGAAGAGTGAATTCGATTATTTCTATGCTGTCACGTTTTTCAACGACCTATTCAAGGGTTGGAATCAGAGCAAGGCTATTAATTCATGTATCGATGCAAGTAGGAATTGATAATGTATTAACCCTTTCGATGATTCTCACGGAAGTAAAACAGTGCGATAAAAAAGAATGCATAATTTTTTTATGATTTATATCGAAAGTACTTTTCAGCCATTTCTTGTTGAATTTTCAGTAAATTCTGTTATTATAGTGTATGATAAGTTTTAAGAGTGGGAAAAATAAAATGGCTGCTATTTATTATTTTAAATGGAACATGAATACAGTGGTTATTAAAGTATAGGTAAACTACAGTTTATTCCAAGTACGTGGATATGCTAAAAAATAATATGATTATAAATCATACTATAAATATTATAAATATATTGTTATAAGTCGTCTCTTTGTAATTGTACAACCATAATTTTTCTTTTTTTTTTCTTTTCTTTTACGGTTTTACTACTTTAGAGTCTAAGCTGTGTGTTTCAAATAAAAAGATGTTAAAAAGTCATTTATTGTTGTTGATTATTTTATTCATCTTTGTCACATTCTCGACTCAGCGAATAATTCTGTGACTCGCTGTATATTCGAACACTATTGAAAATTGGCACGAACTTCCTGTTATTGTACAATATAAAAATTAAGAAGGAACGCATCGAATGAAATTCAATTCGACGAAACTTAACAATATATCCTGGTTATTTTTCTTTTTCCAGGTATAATGCAACAGGATAACGCGGAACAAGTGATCCTGGACCCGAAGTTAATCGCGAAACACTACCTCAGGACTTGGTTCTTTCTCGACCTCATTTCCTCCATACCACTAGACTACATTTTCCTCATATTTAATCAAGTAAGTGCATATTAATTATCCGTGGCATCGTCTACCTATCTCCCGCTTTAATTCGTTACCCGAGGTTGTGTTTTAGTTTCCCTAGCAAACTCGATTTCTGTAATTAATTTGTTTATACGAACCTTGACGAGATACACAGTGTTTCACAACACAGTATTAATCATGTGTGTAATATTTTTGTAACGAAACGTCTTTCATCTTCAGATGAAATTACAACGTTGAATCCCATTTCTTCAGTTTTGCGAAATTAATGGAAAATTATTAAAAACCAACGACAATCTTGAGCGTTCTAAAATTCGTATTAAAACACTCGAAAGAAAGAAAAGGTGAATCAGCAGTCTCCACAATACGTCAAAAATTAATATATCATGTAAAAATATAATAGACCATCGCAAAAAAAAGTTAAAAAATCGTGCAAGAATTAAAAAAATGCATTTCAGCGTCGCAGGGGTCACCGGTGACCCCCAGTAAGTTAAATCCGTTACACATGATTATACGCTTTAACTTATCTGTTATAATAATATCTATAACTATCTATAATAATATCTATAATAACTTATCTGTAAATAATACTTCAACGTAACATTGTAACGCATAATAACAAATTCATGTTGACGTTATGGGCAAGCCATGTAAAATTATCGTGGTATTCAACGTGTTAATTCGTATTCGGAGAATGAGAACGATTCAACTTAGAATAATTCGAATAAAGATTGAAAAAAAAAAAAATTCTTACATTCCATCAAATAGAGATCATCGTGTCTACATCGTTCAACGAAAAACATCTGTATTCCTTTTGATCCCTCAGATAAAAGTACACCATTCCTTTTTTTTCTCCATTGAAACACACTTTCAAAGGTGCTCGTTCAAAATAATCCTCTGATTCAACGTCATTAACGTATCCAATCGTCGCTCGACAAGCAACATCACCGAACGAGACGTATTAAATTCGCCTAAACGTCGTTCTCATTCTCCTACGAAGGAACATGGAAATTGAACGCGAAAGCGCGGCAGCTCTAAATAAGCCACGCGGAGTAAACCGTTCCCACGTGGATAATCATTTTCGTATCGTCAGTTTCAGGACTTTAGCGAGTCCTTCCAGATCCTGCATGCTGGCCGTGCTCTCAGGATCCTCAGGCTTGCGAAACTGTTGTCGCTCGTTAGGTTACTACGGTTGTCAAGACTGGTGCGGTATGTCTCGCAATGGGAAGAGGTCTATGTGAGTGTTTACCACTGTTTCTTATACAAGCACCGTTTTTCCATTATATATATATATATATTTTTTCCATGAAAAAAATTTTTTTTTGTCTCTTCTCTTGGTTTTCGATTCTCGGTATCTGTCTATATACATATATATACACACGTATATATATGTGTGTGTATATATATATACATCGTATAATACCCTCCCCCCCCCCCCACAGCTCGTGTGATCCTTGTACAAAAAAAAATAAGGAAAAAAATGGAAAAAAAGAATGAAAAAAAAATTGAGAACAAAACCAAGCGTCTCGTCGTCGTTTTTTTGTCAATTTCAACAAAATGTTCCTATTTTTTTTTTCTCTCTCTCCCTCCACCCTTCACGTATTTATTATCATTATTATTATCATTATTATTATTATAATTATTCTTATTATTATTATATATACATATTTATATATTGAGCCTCTCTTGGCCGCGCTGTCTGTCTGTACAGCTTTGCGTCGCCGTTCATTGCAATGTTTCTTTTTTCTATCTGACGATCACGGGGCCTGGCTGGTCCCAACCTCCCCTTGGTCCGTAATTCTGTTCGTCACGGTTGAAAACACGGCGTCGTTCCCGAATCAGTTTCTGGATCGCTGTCTGCATTACAGAGAAATCACTTGCCGCCCCCGCGCGTTTACCGGAAAGGGAACAGATGCGTGTAAAAAGTATATTACTTAAGCGTGTGTTCACCCGCACGGAATGTTAAAAATAAAAAAAAAAAAGAGAGAAATCGAGAAACCAAAAAGAAAAAAAAATGACACGTAAAGAAGCAAGTTAAACGAAAGGAGCCCCGATGCAAGTCCCCACGAGTCGCCTGTCGAAACATGGCCAAAACGAGCTGACGTTTTGTACATACATGTGTATAGGTATATATTATATTCTTATTATGTGTGTGTACCGTTTTCGATCAGAGCAAGAAGTAAACGAACGAACGAATAAGACGAGCAAAGAAGATTCAGAAACCGGACCAATTGTGTGACCGATCGAATCGCGCGAGAGAAACTCTCAAGGCCAGTGGTGGATCGTTGTCTCTTTATTTCGCTTGAAACACACGAATGAAATTTGGAAATGTTTACATTTCTTTTTTTTTTTTATTCTTCTTTTATTTTCTCGTCAGCCAATCGATCGATCGATTCGATCGATTTCCATTTGGTAGAGTATTTCCAGTTGGGACCAGCAGTGTCTAGGATCTACGATTTTTTTCTCTCTCTCTCTCTTTTTTTTTGGTTTTTGGTTTTTTATTTACGTTAGGCGACAGAGAGAAGAAACACCAACGTGAACACACACCTAATCGCGTGTATGTAACTAATTTTCTTCCACCACTGCGGGGAATCCCTCGGATGGATGTTAAATTTCTTGTAACATATGTATACACACATACACGTACATATATATATAAATACACACACGTTTTTAAACGTATATACACGTCTCTCGCTTTCAGTCTGCTCGATATGTATACTTATAAAGATTGATAGCGTCCCCGCGGCTCTTACTCAGTCCCGACTGTACTTCCAGCTTCTCTACGATGAAAGTCTCCAAAAGGGAAAAGAAAGAAAAAGAAAAAAAGAAAAAAAAATGAGAAATCCCTCTGTGTCTTTCTCTCTGACGCGATTTGCCGCCTCATACACCGACCCGTTTACATTCCCGCGCTCGTGGCGATGAGCTTCTTTTCGCGATACTCGAAACAACAGTCCGATCTCGATGAAAATTCAGTCAAATGAAAATCGTCGCGAAGTCTGAGATAATATTCTGATCACGAAAAGAGCCTTTCACTTTCAAAAGATCGAGAAACGTGGAAATTGAGAAAATTCGAGTATTAACTCACTCGTGGAAATCATCCCTTGCTAACATCTGTTTAACAGTTCACGAAGCGAAAAACCAATTCCGATTCCACACGCTTATCCGAGTAACGGACGTGTTATAATTGCCTCTCGTTGGAAGTTTCGAAAGTTTCAAGGCTTCTTCTAAGACGATCAATTCGTGCCAAGATATCCGCGAACAATTTCCACGAGATCTATAGGGTCTTCCAATAAGAGCAATAGAACTTTGAATTGAAATGAAACGAAAAGTACGCAAGATAATCTAATACTCGTTACTTCATTTTAAAGTACACTTGATGGCATTCTACGTGAAATACAATATCATATAAACAATTACCATGATTACAGTTAGTGAAGTGAATACGACAAACCCAATTTTCGATGACTCTGGCATGTAAATCAGGTTGTATCTCACCCGTAACTCGAATAACGTTTGCTTCGAGATCATCAACAGTTTGTGGGTTATTGGGATAAACATATAGCCACACAAGAAGTCTAATTGCAAAATCTTGGTGGCCAATTCAAAGCTCTATTGCTCTTATCGGAAAACCCTATATGAAGGAGCTTTCAACAATTCACCATTAAACAAACAAACAATTAACCCATCGCCATGAGTTCGGTCGAGACAACCATCTGATCGATCCTCCTTTCTGTTTCTCTTTCTAATTTGTTCTCTTTGGTTACGACGGTATACGAACACGAAATCTCTACTCAAGCGGCAAAGTCCAAAGAAAAACAGAGAAAATAAACGAAGGAAAAAAAAACAAACAAAAGCAAAAAGAAAAGAGGAAATGAAATGATTAAAAGGAGAACACACGCACACACGCATATACACACACATACAAAACGTGTATGAGAGCTGACGAGGGCAGGCCGTGAATATCGAGCGTTGTGTATCGTTGATATTTTTTTTTTCCATCGGGCGGACGGTTTCTCAAGTGTTTTCCGATCGATAGGCGTTTTCCTCGCGAAGTCTTCGGAACTGCTACGAGTGTGTCTCGTTAGGCGATAGGTAAGTAGTTTCTCCTCGAACGGAAGTCCTCTTGGCTCGATCTCTTCCGTCTACCAAGTGTATACGCCAATCGTAATCTTCGTACGCGAGCCGATTTTTCGAGGGAAATTGTCTCGAGTAGGCCTGGCAAGACAGAGAATCACGTTCGAGCCAGCCGCACGATGAGAATTCAGGATTGTTTAACCCTTCTGATAATGTAAAACGGATATCGGAGGAAGTGTATTCTACAGTCGGTTCGATTCGGATCTTTTTGATGTACACACGACAACACGGTATATATATATATATATACAATATTTGTCCAGTGAGTTCTGTTTTCTGTTTTCAACATTTGCATGCCAGGCGAGTGACGATTCTGCTGTAACTTGCGTATTCAGCAATGTTGATTATGTTGAAAATTAAGTCGAGAAATAGATTAGTTACAGCAGGATTAATTCGCTAACCAGCCCATGAATATTTAACACATTACGTACAAAATTTCTCCCCGTTAGTACCATTACAATCCATCACACTGTGAGAGGCAAGCGAGCAATAATACAGCGGAGTTCTTTATAACGAATTAATTCGTTCCGAAATATTTGTTGTTGTAGCATTCGTTTTTTATGAGGCACATACAGCGAATCTCAACAATTGACTTTTTTTTAAATTGAATCAAACGGCGTGAGATTTTTTTAGAAGTTAAAAGACTTAGTTTACTGGATGATGTGTGCAAACAAATTTTTCAAAAAATTCCAATTGGTCGGAATTACGAGGTGAATAGGTTTTTTTACCAATTTTTTTATGAGGCTGTAGTGAAAATTTGAAAAGTATATCTTGGAGATTTGTGTTAGTTATGAAGAATATTTCGATTTATTACAGTGATGGGAAAATTCAATGATCACGCGAGTAATCCTTAATCTTTATCCAAAAGTGGATAAAATTAAAAAATTAATTATAAATAAGAGGAGGAATGATTAGGACAATCTGCACAATGGTCTATTGGATTTTTCCACATTCGTTGAAGCATAATTTAACAAAGAAAACTGTTCGTTATAGAGGACTCCACTGTATATTGTTCTTATACGAAATCGAAGATAATTGTGAGCACACTTTATCGACCAAGAATGATACGAAACTTCCACACTGATCAGTGATAAACCATTTTCTTACCATTGATAGACAAGGCAAAACTATGCAATGTTTCCGTACGTAATGGGTTAAGAGTTATGAAAAATTAGAACGGGGGAAAATGTGAAGGTTACTCGATGTATCTTATAAAAGAAAGGATGTGTCGAAGGATCTAGCCAAGGATCTGCTCGAACTTTTTAACTGTCACACGTTTTTCAAATTTTCGTTTTTTTTTCCTCTTGTTACCCTTCCTTTTTTTCTATATTATCTTTTTTTCTCAGAGAACACAACCTCTCGGTAATTTTGTTTGTTCACGTATGATTGGAAAATTAAGAGCTCCTTTTTCTGTGTCAGTTTGATTGTGTCTTGCCTTTAGCGTGGCGCAGCGAACAGACCAACGAATCAATCAGGCTTTCCGTGTCCAATCTCGAGAGAGAAATCCTTTTTTCTTTCTCTGATCTTTTTTCTTCTCTCTCTCTCTCTTTCTTTTTTTTCTTCTTCTATTTATACATCCCTCTGTCAACCGTAATTAAATACTATGAATGTTACTTGCGCTTGAGAACGTCTTGTTGCCTCCCTCTGCTTTTCTTTCTTGTTATTTTCTTTTTTTCTTTTGTCTATCCACTCTTTTCTTTTCTGTTCGACGAGCCAGATTCGCCTAGGCGAGTTGCTTGCGTCGCGCGGTTCAATCACCGATCCAATCATCGTCAGTCTCAGACGACCCCAATTTTTCACTTCTAGAGAGTTCTCGCGACGGGAGAGCCGAGTTTCCTTGATTTCGGGACGATCAATTCGGTATAACGGTGTGCAATTAATTCTCGAACGATCGAACATCACGTTGAAAAAGATTTATTTTTAAACGATCGTATTTGAACTATTTATGTTTTGTATTACTATCGCGACGAAAAACGTTTAACTCAATACTATTCCCAAAAGTCTGCAAGGTTCTGCTGTTTGTAGTTATGCGAATATTATGATCATTTGATGTTTAAAATTTTTAAAAATCAAACATTACAAATACATATTGAAAAAATACTTTTCTTAGAGAATGAATACGGTGAATTTAATTTGAAATGACGTGGGACTACGTTTCCGGTTTCGTATACTTTCGAAATAAATCAAAGGCAAATTGTTAAAATTTATAAAGTACTATTTTTGGTGGATTATTGGTTGGTTAATATTGGGGAAAAAAGAAAATCGCGATCGTTGAATTTCATCGTTTAGGATTATCATGATCGTCCGTTGAGGAACTCGACGAGGGATCAAGTTAGTATTAGTTGCATGGGTAAAGAAAGAGGAAACTACCGGTGATTTCCTTAATTAACGTCCCTCGTACTCTGGCCATATTAAAATCGGATCGTCTTCAGCTGTCTCAGCTGAATCGATCCGGAGATTCGGTTTAACGAGCGCCGTTTATAAGAAACGTAGGAAATTTGCTGACCGCGGTTACCACAAGAACCTACGGCGATCAGACTTCACATTTTGAGAAAATAATGAAACATCGACAGCTTGAACATTTATAGAGGAACCTATGCTTCTTTTTTTTTTTTTAGGTTTGCAAAAAATTAGAATTTACGTAATTTCTGCAAATCTGTTCCCAACAATTTGATTTGTAAAAAAGAAAGGAAAATGTTAAATTCGAAATTCTGAGAATTGTGTTCGAAAATGTTGACAAATTTTTATTTATATATGATTTTGCTGAAGAAGCAAATATTTTGTGAAAAATATGACACCAACGGTGTCGTTTCTCTGAAAATTATGCTATTCTGTGGAGACAGTTCCTCGAAACAGAATACAGTTCCAGGGATATGGTTTCCACGAAGGTTTTCGTGCATCTTTGCCCAAAGCAGCGTTGGTGGATTAGTTAAAAACAGCATGTCTAATGATACACGACACACTTGGGCGTATTTAGAGCTGATTTACAACTACGGTCCAGTTCAATACCCTGGGGATTACCTCTGGATTTCGACTTTCTGCTCTGATTCGCGAAGAACGGTCCAGTCGTGATGGGTTCATGGTCGTTCTTTGAAATTTGGCTTTAAGACTTTTCCCTTTATTTTATTATACTTTGAAAATATAGAACGATAGATTTGGTTCATTTTAATGATACAGTCATAAATTTTTGTTTAAGTTAGTAGCATGAGTTTCTAGTGAAATATTTAATTTTTCATTGAAGTAAATTGCTGAATAATTCTCAGCTCTAACATTCTTCTTAAATGAAAAACGTTTAATTCTAACTTAAAAATTTTTAGTTACATTTCTTTGAGTTTAAGACTGGAATATTTTATTGGATTTTAATATTTATGAGTACAAGAAACATTCCAAGTGATATTACCCGCAGTAAAGAGAGTGTTGAACCTGGACCGCTAACCCAAAATCGTCGCAATATTTCCACCAGAAATAAAACCACTATAAAATCAACTGGACTATGGATTCTGATATTTACTTGGTCGATTACTAACTGTAACAACACACAATCACCAAGTCATGAGTCTTGAGTGTCCCGGGACTGATTCGAGACTAAAGACTCAACATCAAATGTACCATCAGTTCTTATTCTATGCCCAAAATCTCAAATTCTATTTGTTAATAATCTATCGATAAATTCTATCTGTTACAAAAAGATTTTCTTCGTTAATAATACCGAACAACCACGAATTAACCCTTTCGTAGATCAATTATTTCTTTCCACGAATTTCTTTTTCAATTACTGATCAATAATAAATGTCCCACTTTTAAAAATTTAACGAAAGAATTAAACCTTGAACAGAACTAAAGTATTTCGCCTCAATTACTAATCAATAGCACAGATCAATTTTAATTCGGATACTCGAATGGGAAATAAACACCTCAGTTTTAAAAATTTAACAAAACGATTAAACTTTATGCAGAAATAAATCTTTTTTTTTTCAATCATTGATCAAATAATAAATTCAAATCAATTTTCACTCAAATACTCAAGTGAGAAATTTTTTCAAAATTCAACGAAAGGGTGAAATTTTGGGCAGAGAGGTAGAAACAGATCAAGTTTTGAACGTGCCGGGACCAATTCGAGACTAGACCACAACATAACGAGAAGAACAATACTCCGAACACAACTAAGACACAAAACAACCATAAAACAAATGAACTAGTAGGCGTATTGCGAGAACACGTTTCCGAATGGGTTTACAGATCCCCCTTTATCAACAGCCGGAGAGGCACTACGAGCGTCGGGCGACACCGCCCCAACCAGACCGAACCAGCAAGGTGTGCCTGCCTAGTAACCCCGAAACCAAGGCCAAATGCCCTTTCTTGATTCAAGCGTTCGTTAACTTAAAACTTAATGTTTCTACGTATAACTATAAATATATATATATAAAAGTTTCATATGCTTTTGTGTATATATATAGATATATATATATTGTTTCGTTTTGTTACGGTTCTTGATTATCCATTGAGATGTTTACTATAAACGTTTTTTCGATTGATTATCGTTGTCGTTTGGTTTGGAAATTTCCTATATATATATATACACATATATATATTATATATATTTTATAATATATACATGTATATATATATTTTTTAGAAAGAAAGAGAACGTGCATAGTCTTGCCGTGTGACCTGTTTTTCTTTTTTTTTTTTTTTTTATTTGTTCTGTTCAAAATCTTCAGTATCCAAGGAATACATTCGACACGTCACATATATGAACACATACATGCATACATAAACACACCGACACTTACACAGAGTTTTAGACCCGTTTCTTGGAGAAAGCTAGGCCGATCAAGAGCTTTCTTAATGCAGCGTAGTTGATCGATTGATCTTTTTTTTCTCTCTCCTTCGTTCGATTCTTATTATTATTTTGTTTTTCTTTTTTCATATTTCGTTTCCCTTTAGAGATCGATGTTGTTGCACGATGGCATAAGAAGGTGTTACATGACGAATGAAATGTCATAGAAGATAGAGAGATCATTTCGTTCTGTTCGTTTCTTGTGTGCGTGTGTGTGTGTGTATCTTGCATCGTGACAGATATATTTTCCCGCGTGATGTGCGCTCGATTGTTAGTGAGAAATTTTATTGTAAATCGTTCAGAGTGGTGAATTGTAGAGAAAGTGTTCGAGAGGTATTTAATTTTTCTCTAAGATTTCGAATCATATCGGAGTTTACTCTATCATCGGGAAACAAGCTCTTGATCCGGCTAGCCTCTAGTCCTTGTAGTCTTACAATTCGCAGTGTCACATGGATCGCATTAAACGTTTAATTTCAACAATCAAAAACAGATACGTCAAGTTTCAACAATCAGAAACAAAAACATGGTAAAGAATTATTTTTTTAAATGAAGTATCCATGTTGCACCGACTAGCTCGATCCTTGTGAAAGTTCTTGGAAACGATTTGGTATGACATGTATATTTTACAGTTTTTTTCTTTTTTTTTTTTTTGTTTCTGTCGGGTCTTGATGGAAAGCTCCGTGCAGTTGTTAGGTATACTAAACATGCGTTTCGTTTTAACGTACATAGTCACCTGGTCGTGTCGAATACCGGGGATCTCGATGAACGATCTCTCGATCGTCGACGTTGCGTTCTTTATTCTCCTCCATCGCCACGTCTCTGTGTCACAGCTGCGTGAAAAATTTTCTAAAAAAGAAACTCAATGGCTAGGTGATCGTGACACATATACGCAAGTGATTACAAAAGTGGTCCAATTTATATATAAAATTCTTTTCGACAGCCTTTCTTTAAGAAACCAATCAATTTCCATGCTATTTTGCAAAAATTGTTCCATTTTAATTCTTTCCAATATTTTTCACTTATGACCACTTTTATAATCATCAACGTATATGTAGAATCGATAACTGTTCCTCTGGCGAACAGAATTCTGTGTATAGAGAGAAGAACGAAACTCGAGAGACGCGTGCATGTAACTGTTTCAAAACGTGCATGATGCACCATGAACATATGCCAAAAAAAAAAAAAATAGAGAAAAAGAAAAGGAAAAAAACGCACAGCAGACGCGGCGATGATTAAGAATCAAGAATCTCCTTCGACTTTTTCACGAGAACGAGCGAAAGTTGCACGGTGCAAAAATCTCTAACGAAAACAGAAGAAAAAAAAAAGAAAATAGAGAGAAAGATTTCGAACCAGCTGGAACAAAAGGACCAGGACAATGGTGGAAATGCTGTCTGAGGTATTCGACACGACACGCTATCCACATGGCTGCTCTACAGACGAGAAAGTTGGTTGGACTGACCGTAGGTTCTGCCTGTGAGTGTTAGGTGTATATTAACCCTATTTGCCCGACATTTTTGGCGATGTGCCCGTGTTCAGTGTGTGCTCCCCTCATTTGTTTCTTCTTCTTTTTACGCTCCACCTCCCCTCGTTTTCGTCCTACTCTTTTTTCTTCTCTTTCTTTCTTTTTTTTTGGTACTTTGAAGAGTATTTTCCTCCAGTTCCGTCTTGCTTGCTGTTCTGTGTCGTTTAGATGCCCAGTTTTTTTCACCAGTCTTCGAAGGTTCCACACCGTTCTTAATCGTTTCCCTTTTTCAAGTGTTTTTCTGTTTTCCCTCCACCTTTTTTTTTTTTAGTTTAGTATATCCTTTTGTTCTCGTTGTCGTTTCCTTAAGTGGAAGAAGACAACGACAGATCAGACTTTGTCATCGATCAATATTTTCTCCACTATAGTCCAGTAGAGATATTTTTTCCGTTGACTCGGTTTCACATCCTAGTTCTATTAGAACTCCTCGAGAAAAGTGGCATGTCATTCGAAGATCGATCGATCCTCTCGATACTGTTGTCTGTTTGTTGCGACCAGTTGCATCCAACTTAACCCAACAGTTTGTCCAATCACACCAAAATAAAAACCCCGCCCTCCCACCTACCCTCGTTGTTGTTCTCGCTTGTAACGTGTGTATATCGTCGCCGACGAAATATAAATAATCGGGGCCTGTTGCGTTTTGATTTTGCTCCATGGTTGCTCCGTTCGTATTTTTACGAAGTTCTGTCTGTTCGTGAGGAATGCAGTAGTAGATGAAAGTTCGATATTTTGTTGATCGATCGGGGGAGCTGACGCGATAGAGAAGTAGTGTACGAGCCTCGTCGTGTTGTTTGCACGTGTCGTACCTCGATGATGTTTTTTTCCCGCCGTTTGTGCGGAACCAGGAGAAACAGCTTGCTCGAAGAACTTTATCATCTCGACGTCGAAAGAGAAAAGCAAGAAAAACAAAAACAGAGGAAACGAAAGATGGTAAATTTATTAAAAATTCGAGAAAAGGGAAGAGAAATGCGAGGTATTCTCGTTTGTTAGAGATTCACACTCGAACGATCTCCTCGATTTCTCGTCGATTTTTCAAATTACTCGTTACGCCGAGTTCTCGAGATATTCGCGAAGCACCGTTCGCGGAAATCCCTGACCGAGAGATGGATCTTAAAAGAACGATTAATCATATCTGTCGCAGAGGAATGATAAATGGGAGATCGGCGTGTGGCCTCCTTTGATTTTTCGTTCGGTTCGGAACACATCCTCGCAACAGGGGGAGAACACAAACCGACCATTGTTTCCTCTAGCAATTTTCTGCACCCTTTCGAACGAGTTTCAGAAACCATCGCGGTGATTAATAGGGAACGAAGTGAAAGAACAGATCTTTCTTACAAATTCAACGATACATTTTTTATTTTTATTTGTTTTCTGTTTCTTGATTAATTTCATCAGCGTTTCTGTGGTGGTTCCTTGTTTTCTTCTCTTTTCTTTTAGTCTCCTATGATTTTCCATCCACCTTTCTTCTCGCGCAACGATCGCCGCTCGATTTTCGTCGGAAACATCGTCGAAGAAAGAAAACTGTGTACGAACAAGGAGATACAGAACATGTACATTTTCTTTTTTTTTCTCTCTCTCCCGTTTTGTACACCGACTGATTTTCACATTTACGAGAGAAACGTTTTCCATGCACAAATGTCTGGGACGATGAGACGGTTGTGTCTGATTGTAGATCACCATCTGGATGCTGCACGGGAGAAAAAATAAAAAAATAGATCCAGAAGTTTGTGCGAGTAGAAAACGAACTTGAACAAACCCGAACTAGTTCTGTTGGACAGACACGTTTTAATTACATCAGGATGTGTTTTATTATTATCCTTCTACCTTTTACGTTATCCCGATTTAATCCTTTTTCAACGAGATGTGCACGCGTGTTTATTCGCACACGTGTCTTTTACTTCTTTCTCCAAAGCAGAATATATATGTACTCACCGTTTTGACTTTTACTAGCAACGAAAATGAAAGGAAAAGGAAAAAAAAGACAGAAAATCGCACAAAAAAAAAATATCGACGGAGATTTTTCCTTTGTTTCGTTCGGAGGGCTCCTCGATAATTTGAACTAACTTCCCCGATTGTTCATCGTCGCTATTAACCTGCTAATAAAAACCAAAAAAAGAATGAAAAACAAAAAAAAAACATAAGAAAAATAAAAGAATAAGAAAATAAGTAAATAAGTAAATCGATCTCTCGAGCCTTTTTATTACGAGCTTTGACAAGAAACTGCGGCTTCACGCTTGGCGCGACTGCTGCAACGAAAGCTTTGATTACTAACGAATGGCTTCTTGATTCTTACTTCTCTTTAACTCACGAACTCATCAACTTCTCTCTTCTTATTATCATTACATATTTATTCTTATTCTTATTATTACCATTATTCTTATTATTATTATTACTCTTATTATTATTATTATTGTTATGATTATTATTATGATTATTATTATTATTATTATGTGCTGTTTACGGTCAATCTGTGCAACAAATTTGTTCTCCACACACCGTATTTTTCGATCCACACTTTTGCGCCAACTATATATATATATTTATATAAAACCTATCATCGCGTCTCGCACTCCGGGGATTTGGTGGCACGTGTGTCCTACCAATCGCAAGAAACAAAAGAACTAAGGGAAAAATAAAACAAACAGAACATTAATATATGTATGTTAAGAAAAAAATAAATAAATAAATAAAGAAAAAGGAAGAAAATCAAAACACATATATGTATATATATTTAAAAACAAAAAGGGTACTATTATTATGGACGAACGAACGAACGAATCGAACACGAAAACACCACGTTCTACCAAAATACAAAACACGATCTCTACCGTTTCTGTTGCCCGTTTCTTTATTTTTCATTTTTTTTTTTCTTTTTTTTTCTACTCTTGCTCCGCCGAGTAATCGACGATACTATATCTGCAACCACACGAAAGCAGCCGTTTCGAGAAGAGGATGGATAATCGAGAGACACAATTCCGCCCCCCGCGCTCTTTCACCCTCGAACGATCGATCGACAGATCGATCCGTTCCGCCGAGGAATGGACGAGAATTTATTGCGTACACGCAACGAACGACGAACCCGAAACCGTTGTCAGTGTAGTAAAAAGCATGGGGGAAAAACAGAAAAGAAAAAAAAAGAAAAACGAGAGACCGTCCGTGGGTCTTTCTCGATCGACTATACCGCCACGCTCTGTCGCAGGATGAGATCGCTGTTGAAAATGGATCCCGATACGTCTTTTTAGGGGGAAAAACAAAAACAGCCGGCGTTCTACCCGCACGTGACCGTCGTCCCCTGTATTAACCGATAGAGCGGGTCCTTTCTGCACGGCGCACTTTTATACTGGAAGTCTCTGCTCGACGAAAGAACGAAAAGAAAAGAAGGAAAAGAAAAGAACAGAACGATAAACGAACGACACGAAGGTAACGGAAAGGAAAAAGAACTGAAAACGAAGGTAGTAAAGGAAAAGAAAGGAATGTGAAAGAGTAACGAATGAGAAAAAGCGGAAAAAGGATTAAAGGAACTTGAACTCCTGTCGCCTACACACCGATCTGATCTGCTCCTTCTGTTTTTTCTGCTCCCCCCTCTCTATCTCTCTCTCTCTCTCTCTCTGTCACTCAGTTACTTTGTATTACTTATTAAATCTCTCTGTCTCTGTTTCTGTCTGTTTCTTGAAACTGTACAGCAAGAACAAGAACGCGTGACGACTGTGATAAAAAAAAAAAAAGTTAAAAAAAGAAACAACAGAAAAAAGATAAGAAAGGAAAAAAGAAAGAAAGAAAGGAAACAAAAATAGAAAAAAAAGAAAAGGATTGAACAGTTCTTTCGTTCTCCACCAATCATTTCGACGACGTTTCTTTAAAAACTTCCTTTCTCTGTCTTTTCTTACGTTCTTCCGTTTTTCAATCTCTCTTTTTTCTCTTTCTCTCTCTCTATTTCTCTATTTCTCTTCTTATTTTTCCATTTTTCTCTCTATCTTTACCTCTCTCTCTCTGTCTCTCTCTATCTCTCTATTTCTCTATCTCTATCTCTCTGTATCTCTCTTTCTCTCTGTTCTTTATACGAATCTCTTGATAACCTGGCCCTTTTCTTACTACGTCTTGCTATGTCCCGCTTTCTTTTGTTTCTAGATATTGCAGAACCTACAAAAAAAACGCACTGAGCGGAGGGGGCGCCTAAGTTCTGACAATATGAGTAAAAAGAAGTCCGGTTTCAGCAAAAGCGACCTTATTTTTAAGGTAACCCGCCCTAACGAATGCGCGAGCTCGCGTCCGCTCGGGGTTCGCGATCCTCTCGCGAGTCGTCGAACCCGCCTCGAGACCACCTTAGGTCCCGTTTTCACGAGACTCGAGCGAACCACGCCGACTCTGTCCTCGTCCTGTCTCGTTCTCCCAACTATCTAATTTGTACCATCGATAAATACCATTCTCAACGACAGAAATAGAAAAAAGAAGAACCAAAAAAAAAAACAAAACAAAAATCAAAAAAAAAAAGTAAAAGTAAAAATAACAGAAAAAAAGGACAGAAGCGATGTGTCGTGTCACGTTTCGTAAATCTCGCCTGTGATTTAGACAGGGTCAATTAGAATGGGTAAACGTAATGGCCAGTTTCCAATGCGAAACAAACTGGCTCGATCAGGGGAGTGTTGCATAGAGATAAACGAATGGTTTTTTTTGTCCAAACACGGAACAGAGGAGAAAATTGAGAGTCAGGCCAGTGTGTCGTTCGATCGATGTCTCGGGGAACAGGAAGAGCGATCACGAGGAGGCTGGACGCAGGAGCTGTACGCTGATTGGCTCGTTGGTTTATTACAAACATTCGCTTCTACTTTCCGCCGCATTATACATTACATATTACCCGCAGCAATAGGCTATGCTTCTTATACATTCACCATCGGCACCCGCCTAGCGATGAGAAAGTACCAAAGTGTATTTTATCATACATATATATATATATACATACATACATATTTATGTGTGACGTTACTATATATATACTTTAGAGAAACTTCACCGACCAAGTCCAAGTCGTGAAAGCTAGAAAGCCAAAAAAAAAACTGATGAGAAAGATATTTAAAAAAAAAATAATAATAAATAAATAAACGCCCTGCTCTCGAGGAAGCCGGAGCTGATTCTCTCTGACTCGTTTTCGAGACGATCTGTCATCTCGTTGTCGAAGTTAGCGAGAGCATGACTCGTCCCCGTGCGTGAAAGCGAGGAAAAAAAATAAAAAGTTAAGAAAATTACAAAGAAATGATGATAAAATGAATTGAAGAAGCAGACGTCTCCACGTAGAGATAACAATCGTCTACTCGTGGATCCCTCCTCTCTCTCTTTCTATCTCTCTCACTCTATCTCTCTCTGTTCTATTCTATTCTATCTGAATCTATATTTCTCTTTCTCTATGTCTGTCAATCTCTATTTTTCTCGGTTACATATCCGCCTGATTTGCTGTATTTTATATTTCTCAAAAAAAAAAAAAAAATCTGATTTCTCCGTTTCGTTTCCAAACCGGTGTTCTCAAAACAACTGAGATTGTTGTTATCTTTGTGTTTTTTTTCTCTTTTTTTTCTTTCCACCTGTATAAATGGAGATAGACCTCTATCTATCTGTCTAATCTTTTCTCTATTATCCTTGAGCAAACCCTTGTATCACAATGTCCCTATACCCTGATAGAAAACCCTTTTTAGAACTTTCTCAATCGCTCCTCGACGATCCATTCCTTCTAGTTCCATGGAACGGTTGATCCGACGAGCCGGAAGAACAGACGGCCGCACTCTGTATACCAAAAGCCCACTGTCCACGCACTGTCTCTTGAAACGCTTTTTTGATCGCTAGACGGTGTGCACGATCCTTTTGGAAACGAGCGCACGTTGATTGGGCGTCCCTTCTCTGTCGCTTTGTTGCAAATTCGCACACTGTGCCCGGCTGTTAGCGATGGGCGCGCTCGACTCTCATCTGGGATTCTCGCGAGAGACCTCTCCTCCCTTATGCGATATTAATTTTAATTGCTCGAATTGCTTTGGATGTTGTGGACGTTGGGGATCCCACGGGGCGGGAAAAAAAAATAACCCGGTGAAAATATGTACAATATATACCGGGAATTCGAAGAATTTCGGTGAACCCTTGAAACCTTTGGAATCTTTGGGTTTTGTTAGGTTAAAGAAAAAAGAAAGAAACTGACGCAGTAAAGTGGTTCATAGTTGCGGACATTTTTCGTTCCATGGTGTTCTATTTTTTTATTTTTTTTTTATTTTTGTTGAACTTCCAAAGATTACGTAGATAATTACGAAGAAAGTAGTGGTAGTTTACTAAGTAGAAGGTAGAAGGAGAGATCGTTTTGACTACTTAGATTAAGTTTGACATTGTAATACGTAAGTGTGTGCCAAGCTCGTTTTTAACATTGTACAGTTACTATAACTAGCGCTTTCTTTTCAGATATAGCGAATGAAGTGATTTACGGATAGGTGGTAATATTTCATTCAATTGTTCTCTCTTGCGAATTAACGCTGATGGAATCTAAGCGTACCTACCGAAAAAAAAACAAAAAAAAAACAAAAAACTAACTAAGAATTCTTTCAGTAAGTCGCTAAGTCGCTTTTGTAAGTATCATCCTATTCTCTCTCTTGACACTTTAACGACCGCCCCTGTCACGCAAAAACTTTGCGCCTGCCGTCTGTATATCGAAGACGAAATATCGAACGAATTTAAGAAAAATAGACGGAACAAACGTTTTAAGTTTGCGTTTATGTGAATATCAAACAATCGATTTGTTTTTTGTTCATATGGTAAATGGAATGAAGTCACAAACACGCAATATCGTCTGAAAAACTCTGGCTGCGGCCGTTAAAGTGTTAAGTTCGTTACGATACGGACAAACACGAATGGAAAAATTACTGGAAATGATTTCCCGATGATGAACCATGCAAAACTCGATTTATTCCAAAAACGTATAAAAACCACGCCACTTCGAAGGTTCTTTTATACGCGTTCGAAGCGATTCGAGACTGTCGCGTGAAATTAATCATCGCTAACGTTTCGAAGCGTGTGAAGAAAAAAAAAAAAGCCCATCGCTAGCAATCGTCATGTGAACCTAACCCCATGAACCTCTTCCACCCGCCCCACGCCCCGGAGAGAAAGCCCCGTGTGTCCCATGGCAGCCACCCTTGTACCAGGCGCATCGCTGTTCTTTTCCTAGATGAGTAACGAAAACGGAAATGAAACGAACCAGAAAGGAAACGGAATAACAATTAGGGCGCATTGTCTGAGAGTAGAGAGCTCGCTACCCCTGCCGCTGCTCTGCGAACGACCTTCACCATCTCTCTCTCGCCTCCTCTCTCCTACGCCCCCCTTCTCTTCAGCCTCTGTTGCTTCTCGGCCAAGAAAAACTGCACCCCTTTTGTGACACTGGCTGGCTATTTGTTGTGTGACTGCAAACAGGCGCAGAGAAACAGAAAAGACCGTATATTATATAGAATGAAAAAAAATATATATAAAGCAAAACAGTTGAATAAAAACAAAAAAGAGAAAAAAACGTAAAGAAATAGAAAATAATATATATGTACGAAACAATAGCGAGAGGAAGAGGTGGCTTGCTTCTCGTTGCTTAGAGCCTGGCTTTTTCGCCGCTTGATGATTATTTGACTTGGCAGCTGGCGTTTCTTTTTACGTTCTCTGTCTCTTGCTCTCTCTCTCTCTCTCTCTCTCTCTCTCTCTCTCTCTGTCTATCTATCTATTTATCTATCTATCTATCTTTCTCCTTCTATCTTTCTCTTTCTCTTTTTCACTTTCTCTCTCTCTCTCTCTCTCTCTCTCTATCTATCTATCTATCTATCTATCTATCTCTATTTCTCTGTCTGTCATTTCGTTTCTTCCCGTGTTTTTCATTTTCTTTTGCCGTTCTTTTTGGTTCTCTGTGTTTCCTTTTTCGTTCCGCGGCGTCGTTTCTCTTTTCTGCTTTCGTTCCGATTCTTTTCGTTTTTCCCCCTTTCTTTTTCTTTTTTTTTTTTCGTTTTTCTCTCTCTTTGGTTCCCGTTTTTTCTGTTCCCCCGCGATTTCGAACGTCTCGGAGAAAGACCTGACTGACGATCGGTTTTCTCCTTCTTTTCGATATCTAAGTGTCTCCCGTTTTACTTTTCGTTCGTTCGTTTTTTTTTTTGTTCTTTTTGATTTGCGTTCTCTTTCCAATTTTGATTTTGTACTTCTTCTAGTCTCCCCCTTTTTCTCTTCCCTCTCCTTTCCGTTTTTTCCTCTCGTTTCTCTGTTCCGTTCGATTATCGTTGTGTTCCGTTTGTACTTCTTGTTTTTGTTCGTTCCTTCAGTTACGGTTTCTGTGTTCGTTAATTACGTTGATTAGTAACGCTGTTGCCACACCTGTGCGCGATTCGCGCGCGTCCACTCGCGCGCCGTGTGATAACAGGCAAACGAGAAGGAAAAAGAAGAAAGAATACGTAGCGCACGATTGTACGCGCACGGATCACGCACTTGTACAATATTACAAACGCCATCGTTTACTTGTTACTGACCATTGATAATCATTTAGCTGTTCATTTATTAACCGTGGAGAGTTGTGTTTACGACCAACGCTTTCGTCTTTTTTAAATGGACTTGTGACTGTCTTCTTGTAGAACAGAAGGTTGGATGTTCAGTTCTTTCAATGTATATGTATATGTATATCGTTCCTTTGTTTGTTTGTGTCTCGTTACATATCTTTTTCCTTTTTTTCTTTTGTTTTACTGAATGAATTCGAACCATGCGTATGCATATCCACTATGCGCGCGCTCCCATGCGTGAAACGGTATAAACCCATGTGCATCGTATACCATACATACATATATATATTTCATAGATGATTTAGCTCACGTTGTGTAACATCCCACAACAATAAACGAGGAAAAAGTAAAAACAAAAAAAAAGAAAAAGAAAAAAGAAACTAATTATCATTATTTGGTCGTGTGTCGTTGTGTATCGTCCTACAAAATACATGTGTCACTCTCTCTCTGGCGTGTGTTAGCGCGCGCGCGCGCGCACGTGTGCGTGTATGTGTACCGCATGACGTACAGTGTTTGTTAGTTTGTTCCTTTGTTTTTTCGTTGTTCTTCTTCTTCCTTTTTTTTTTATTGGGGAATTTCTTTGTTGTTGTTTTAATGCCAAGGTAATGTATTGAAACTAGTTGTGGTCTAGCAGTAAGTTTTCATCGCCCTGTTCTTTCTCGTTCTTTTTTTTTTACAATTTTTTTTTCCACCCCCGTATTGTTCAGTAGGCGCAGAGAAAAAAAATTACAACAACACACTGTGACATTTTCTTGTATCAGCTATCATCATTTTTTTTCTTTTTTTTTTTTATGTGGATCTATCATTGCGATATACGTACATTAATAGTGACACGTCGCCGTTTCCATTCTACAACTGTTAGAGCCGGATTCTGTGCGCTTATTTTGTCCCTCGCGATCGAATGGCGATTCACCGAGGAATTCCTCTGTTTTTGGATTATGGGTACAACGATCACGCGAAGCCTGCTGTCCCTGTGTATCTTGACACCGGCCGAATAATCGAACAACGACAGGAGAAATCGAAGGATTCTGGCATTTCCTTTGATCACGTTTGTCGATCGAATCGAACTATCGCCATTCGATTCCGAGATCAGTGATAACCACGCACCCGTGATTGCCCGATATTCAGAACCACAGTTCTGATTTAATAGAGGCGTTCCTTGGTGCTCTGTTACCCCACCATCGTTATTGAGACCTCTGTATGCATTGACACACGCTATCTGTAGACGATAACGTTCCTCTTGGAAACGGAATTCGATATTGTGCTGTAATGACAATGATCCTGTAAAATAAGCAAATGCCCATGTAAAGAAAACATTCTCCTTTATTCGTTTCGATGAAACAATTTCCGCGAACAGGATTGAAGATCGTGTGCATGCTTTTTTCCCTGTAGATCCTTTTCACGAAAAGATAGTAGATGTATCGTCGTTGTTGCGAATCAAGCTAACAGTATCTTATTTGCAAAATATTTTAGTATATCATCTGGAGAATTGTGTAAAGGGATGAACTTATATTGGGAGTTGCAAATGTTTGATACTGTTTGAGAAAGTTGTATCTGTACTTTAGAAGCAAAGTAACAATGAACTATCAAAGTTTTTAGGTTAAAATGTGAAGCACCTGGTAGAGAAGATTTAAGTGTACGTGGTTTGATCAAAAAGTTCCTGGAATTTTTGAATTTCGAGTGCAATTCGCATCTGACATGTTTTTGTCACAGGTAAATAAATAAGATGTGTTTTGGGCAGTTCGGAAATATTTTAATTGTGGAAATGGCAGAAGAAATACAAAGAAATTGCATTGAAGTTTGTGTAAGAAATGAAATAAAGTGCACAAACGTTTCAAAGATGAGGCAAACGAATTGGACAACCTTGACACATCGATTACCAATGAAAACGTGGAAAGAACTAAAAGAAAATTATCCTTGATGCTCGCTAAATAACTATTAGGAAGTTTTCTGGAAGAAATTTTTACTGACGTCCTGGGTTCGAAACAAGTGCAGCCAAATGAATCTCAAAATTGTTGAATCTTCAACAAAAATGATGAGCAATTGCCGAAAAAAGTCTCAGACGATCTGTTTCATAAGAGGTTGAAACGAAGAACCACTCGCCTCAGTGGAAGCTTCCTCTAAGAACCGAGACCAAAAATCACTGAACGATTCTAAAAGCTATTCCAGAAAATCCATTTCAAAGATATTTCAAGGATTGAAAACAACGTTGTCAGAATTGTATATTACACGAGATAGAAATTACTTTCAAAAGGACCACATCAACATCGATGAATAAATAAATATTAGATTAAAATAAATAAAAATTCCAGGAACTTTTTCATTAAACCTCGTACATAATGTTAAATATTTCTCGGGGAAGAAAAACGAACAGAGGAATGTTCATTAGGTGGAACAAAAATGATAATAGCGTCACATTTACGATGAACAAGGTATTCGTGATGTTATAAATAAAAAACAGTGCTACATTCCCCGCCAAAAAAAATAATAGAAAAAAAGAAGAAGGATGCATTATATAGTACCATATCTCCTTCCCTTAGCAATATCGATCATGTCGAATAACACTTCCCACAAAACTCAATCAATCACGTAGCATTACGTTTCTTGCATAGCAGTACCTGTTACGTAATACAGCGTTCCTTGTATATTGACATTGATCGTATAGTACTGGTGTTCTTGAATAACATGAGGTGAATCACGGTCTACGCAGTTGACGATCAATTTCATATCACGTATTACTACGTAGTTGAAAAACACAAATACCAAGTTACGCTTAAATAAACGATGAAATAAACAAATAATACATTTCTCAGTGAAGCGATACTAAATGTTTATGGATCATGTAGTATTATATTTTTTCTTATGCTCCATCGGAGGTTTTACGTTCTCCAATTTCATTGGAGGATATCTACGATGACTGTATATACATGATTCTTTCATAAAATATAATTGAAGTACTTCGAATTGTTAAATAAACTTCCGCTTTTTTTTACCATGGAGTGTAACAGAGTACTTTAAATCACTAGATCACACGGTGTTACAGTATTACATGAAAACTAACCACAAAACCACACGACGCTGTAATAAGCCACGTTTAATCGCTGATCGATTATAAGAGTGATGAGCAACCCTACTTTTTTCCACCTAACCCGGGTTAAAAATTGGAAACCTAATAATCACTGTAATCTAACCTTTAAAAAAACTAATGTTATCGATATTAGAAATTATTCATTTATAGGATGAAATTTTTTATTTTCAACGTGGGTTAGGTTTCAACAAAGGGTACACTTTTCATCTATAAAAGTCGTGATTATAAATTAATAATTTTGAAAAGTGAGAAGTTTGAACAAATTGATAGTTTTTATTTTTATATGGTCGAAAGGAAAAATTAACATACAGCTAAAAAATTCAGTGAGCTTTGCGAAATGCGAAAATACAGACACCCGTGTGCAGATTCTAAAAATTTACGAATTGCTATTTAGTTAAAAATTTAAAGCTGTATACAATTATAATTTTTTTTCACACGAACAAAGAAATACCGAAATGTAGAAAGGATTAATAATAATTGCAAATTAATTTTTGCTTCTTCCAACAAAATCTAAAATCGTGTACAACCATATAGAGGATTAATAATAATTACAAATTGATTTTTGCTCCTTTCGTCAGCATGTAAAACTGTGTACAATCATAATTTTTTTTTTCACATTAACGAAGGGAAAAAGTAATCACATATTAATTCTTCGTTATTCAACTATAATGTTCCCTCCTACGAACGAAGAAAAATCGTCTTACAAAGTGGGTTATTAAAATGTCTTCCTTAAGCAACACCTCCACACTGCAAACAAATAATTACCAATCGGCGCGGGGTTGCTCATCGCTGTATTAATAAAATAAGAATGAACATAACACGATAATACCCACTTTGAATTTCATCAGTACTGAAACTAATCAGTATTGCCATCTTCCACGAAGAAAGTGCAAAAGTCCCTCGACTGTCCAACTTCCGCTATCATGTTCCCGCTAATTTTCCCTTTAGCCAACACCCAATCGTCGTTTGGTTAGCACACAGATAGCGTGTCTCGATGCGATCTCGCGGATACCCAATGCGAAGATCGAGGAAGTTTCGAAAGGGCTCGGAATTAGAGCAACAATAAGAACGATAACGTCGAAAGGCCTTGGCTGATTATCGGGCCGTTGCTGGTTAAATTGGAAAAGTTGTCGAGATTTAGTCGTGGATTACGGGATCAGAGATCGTTTCCCGCGATCGCGCTTCCTTTGGTGTACGCGCGCGCGCGCTCGCGCCAAAAACGGAAACACGTGCGCTCGCGCGCGCGCGCGCGAAAACGTGTGCTGTACATACACACGATACGCACATCATCGAACCCTTTGAAACCGATCCTTAGATTATAGCCCCCGGATCGATTGGAGAGCGCAGAGAGCATTTTCGATGGGATTTCTAAAGCTAATTATAAACTAAGTCTCTTCCTCTCCTCTTTTCTTTTTCACACTCCTTTTACGTTCGTTTTTATTTTTGTCTCTCTCTCCAATTATAAAATTCCAGGGAAAAATTGAAGAACTTGTCTTTGTAGATCACAGGATTCCGAGGAAAAATTGAAAAATTTTTCGCCATCAAACGTATTTCGTGTGTGTGTTTGTTTAAGTCGACTACGCGGCTGTGTTTGTTCGGTCTAATTGGTTGGTTTTTTCAACGGCGTGACGTGTTTTTTTTTTTCTAAGCAACTTCGTTACCACAGAATATTGTTATATTGAATTTCCTTATTTCTAGAATAAAAATGAAAGATAGGTAAGTCTAAATTTCCCTTTAAAAGAACAGATTTTATTTAAATATCGTGATTTAACATTAAAAGTATCGAACGGTGGCAATTTTCCAAACATGAATTTCTTTTTTTTTTTTAATTCATCTCGTATCGATGGAAATAAAGGTGAACAGAAAAGAAAATCAGAAAGTTGTGAAAATTCACTTTCTGTGAAGAAGAACTTTACGTGAAAAATCGCAATCACGAGTATAGCAATCAACTAAGACACTTTTATACGAACGAAATTCTAGTGCACGCTGCAGGAAATTTTAACATTGCAACACTATACCAGCTCTATAAAAAGAATCGAATACAGATTGCTTGTTGATCACACAGATCACCAGTAATTAAGAAGAATTATGTGTCGTTTCTTTATTAATGCCGATCGTAAATAATTCTCGTGGCATTCCGAAAGAAAAACGCTGCTAACGTAACTTCGTCCGCGTTTCTGATGCTCGTGTCTTGCTCGTTTGAAGATCCGGCCCGATCGAATTGCATGAATAATTCTCTCTCCGCGTCGAAATTTCAATGTTCTACTCGCCTCGAATGGAAAAACGAAAAACTGACTTGCACGCACGGCTTCGCCGTGTTTTTTATCCGGGTTCCACGTTGTTAATCAATCTCTAATCCGTTTGTTAATCGGTTCCAATAAATCTCTTATTGACACGTTTAATTGGCCTCGGCAACATTCGCGGAGCAAACGCGAGACTAACATCGCGTGCACGCGTGAACGAGAAACGCGAATTGGTCGAAGCGGGGGAGGAATATTCATTGACGAACGATAGCTATTCGTAAAACTGCACGAAAATTAATTGCTAGCGATTTTCCGGAAGCTTCGCGTTCAGCGTGAGCATTTTTCAAATTCAAAAGATTGTTCTCATTAACCTCCGGGTAAATAGTGCCTCGTTACAAGCGTGAAAGTATTCGAGGAATTTGTTTAAAAAGCGCGGCTGTATGTGCGGTTTGGCGGGATAGCGTTGTCAATTTTTCCCTCGGAATTTTTCCACTTAAAAACAAAAAAAAAAAAGAAAAGAGAGAAAAAGAACCGTTCCATGTTAAACGTGCGTTACCTTGTTTTTTTTTTTTCTGCGTTCGTGGATAAAATACTGTTCGTAATTATTCGAAGAGCCCTGTTTATCAGAAGGGAATAAAACTGGGCTTGCTAACAAAAAGTAATTAAAAGGATGTATTTGAAGCTGAGTCATTATTAAAATAATTGTACAAATATACTTCATGAAAATGTATCATCGTTGAAAAAATTATGAACAGTGTTTTACTTCTGTTGATCAATAACGGAAAATTTTTAAAAATTTTTATAAAGTAAAATTCTCCCTCCTATCAAAATGGTTTCTGCGCTCTCCAGCTTTTTTCTCTTAGTGGAGGACTTGGATTCCCATATCGTGCTTATGGCGCACTGTTCAGCCGAACAGTTTGCAGTTCACGTTTCGATCGATCGAGGACGATCGATAATATATCATTGTGATCAATACTGAACGTTAGAACTTATCCTGAACAGGTCCGGCCCATAAGCGGGTCTGAGAATCTTGGCCTAACAGTGCAAATGACTGATACGTACATATATATATTGTATACATTTTTGTTTCTTCTGTTTAGAGCATTCGTAGAGTAATCATTATTATAAACGTTTTTTAGGTTACATTGACTTGTTCTTTTTTGTGTGCCACGTGATGCGTATTTTCTAATGTAGCATGCTTTTTGAACTGAAAACTAAAACCCGGAAGTATGAACAGTGAAGACTACTTAGGAAAGAAAAGACACTGAAATCGTTCGCGTTCAGACTCGATATATCGTCTTCCTCATTTAAAAAGGAAAATTATCTTTAAAATTCCTCTCTGCCCTCAAAAAAAAAAAAAGATAAGAATTTTAGTATCTGAATTTTATTGTAACGCGAAGTTGTGAGTTTTCTTCGAAAGCTGAAGGCGACAGCTTCCGGTCTGAACGTTGGAACGTCTCAGGTAGTTTACTTGGTCCTTGACTCAAACTTTGGATAACAATTATTATGATAGTTTTGACAATGTATTCAGTGAATTAATATTTGACGCGTTTTTGTGCAACACTCGCTTATTTGCTGTACACTACGCAACCGGAGCTTTGGATAACGAGAGAAGTTTTTAACTGAAGTGTGAACAACATCCTGGCCCCTCGAGCTGGCACGAGAATAAACCTTTGTTGTTGTTGTTGGCAGTTCCTGAATATGGCGTCGGTGTTCATGCGGATTTTTAACCTGATTTGCATGATGCTCCTAATCGGCCACTGGAGTGGCTGCCTGCAATTCCTGGTCCCTATGCTCCAAGGGTTTCCTAGTAACTCATGGGTCGCCATCAATGAATTACAAGTAAGTGCTACGCAAATTCATTCGCGAATTTTTTTTTTTTTTTTTTTGACAACTATATCGAAGCTTTGAAAACACAGATTTTAAATTCTTTTAAAATTAAACACTATAATTGAATGTTTCATTTTTCTAAACTTTGTAAAATTAAGCACTACAATTGAATGGATAAGAAGATTACGTGTAAATTTGTTTTCTTCTATAATTAGGTAGAAATTATTTAATAAAAAATAGAGTAGAAGAAAATTGAATGAAAGCTTAACTCCTTCGATCCTTGGAACAAAGTGTAAGGATCATTAAGAGGGATATAAATCATAAATTCATTAAGTATGATGTGCAATTATAAAAATTCAACGAATAAGGTTAACGACGATGGATTTCATAAAATTTCCCCCGGCTTTCCTAATTTCCTCCCCTGGCACAACTGATTTCTCTACCCTGGACGAGAAGTTTCAAAGAACAAAGCACAATGCAAGATTCTGGGGGAAAAAAAGGGGGGAAAAACCAAGAGGAGGATTCTAAGCTCTTCCTTTTATCTTTTAAAATTCTTTTCTCTGCTAATGGCTTTTCCCTTTCTAACGAGTCCATTCTGTCGTCGTTCTTGGATATATAGAGTACACCTTGTCCAGTGTCTAACGAAACGAGAAACCTACCTGACTGATTACCAACGTGATCATTTTTTTATCAATTTTATTCTTACCATCCACCATGAAATTCCTGCAATTTGTCGGAAAATGAAAACCTTGGAAAATGGTGAAAATGATTTTCGATACTCCATAAATAAAATTAATAACCAACCTAATAAATACACATTAAGTAAATAAATTAATTTTTTACATATTTTTTTATAAACTTTATTCCTTCCTTCCATCATAAAATTCCTGCAATTCGTCGAAAAATGAAAACCTTGGAAAATGGTGAAAATTATATTTGATCCTCCATGAAGAATATGAATGACCAACTTAATAAATGCACATTAAGTAAATAAATTAATTTTTTACATATTTTTTTATAAAATTTATTCCTTCCTTCCGCCATGAAATTCCTGCAATTGGTCGGAAAATAGTGAAAATTATTATTGATGCTCTGTGAACAAAATTTGCGAATCAATTTATACGTCAAATGTATCGCTAAAGTTATATTAAAAAGATGGAAATTTTTGATAGTGCGTTAAAGCAACACTGTCGTAATATTCTGCCATAATTCTTTCCTTAGGACTCGTTTTGGCTGGAACAATACTCATGGGCCCTTTTCAAAGCCATGTCGCACATGCTCTGCATAGGATACGGAAGGTTTCCACCTCAATCCTTGACCGACATGTGGCTCACTATGCTCAGCATGATCAGCGGTGCTACCTGTTATGCACTTTTCCTCGGACACGCGACGAATCTCATTCAGTCTCTCGATTCCTCCAGAAGACAATACCGCGAGAAGGTAGTTAATATTCAACGAACGAACGGCGAGCTATTGAGGAATCTCTTTACCCTTTTTACCTTTCTGCTTCTCGTTAAATTCAGCCTTCAATCTTCACGGAGTTGAAAAGTTGAAATATATTCAATGGCGATCCCCACGAAGCTTCAACTTTCCACCGAGTTCGCGGTAGTAAATGAAACTTAGCTTTCGCGCAAATATGGAGATCATTAACCGTATACTTACCTCTCGGTATATTTTTCATCTCCTTTTTTATGGGATATTTTCTTCGATATCAAAAGATGGAAAGAATTGAAATTACTAATATTCCTACACAAAGAAGTTCGCTAATAATGAATATATTTTTATTTAATTATTAATGATTAGAATCGTTAATTATATTTTTAATTTAAACTCAGGATACTGTAAATACTGTAGCGCGAAGCGTGGAATAATATTAAAAAAGCGAAGCTAACTTTATATGAACGTTATTCTGTTATATGATATTAGGTTTCCAACGAAGTAAAATACTGAGATGTTCCTTTATCGAGTTAGAAGTAATATCAATTACTCAAAAGAGATAGAATTTTTTAAATATTCAAAGTACATGAATTTACCTCCATAACGTGTTAAATTTAATATTAATCAGGAGAATATTAAGCGTGATATCGTTCGAAGCAATCCAAAGTAGAATTTGATTGTTTCGAGGAATGGAGATTAATGATATTTGCTTAAATCAGGTGAAACAAGTAGAGGAGTATATGGCCTACCGGAAGTTACCACGAGAAATGAGACAGAGGATCACGGAGTACTTCGAGCACCGTTACCAGGGAAAATTCTTCGACGAGGAGTTGATCCTTGGAGAACTCTCGGAGAAACTAAGAGAAGTACGAGCCGGAATGGAGAGACCATTGTCTACCGATCTTCGTTTGTTCCTTCGACGAATTCTAACGTTTGTTTCTCTGCGTATTTATTTCAGGATGTGATCAACTACAACTGCAGATCGTTAGTCGCGTCCGTACCATTCTTTGCAAACGCCGATTCGAACTTTGTCTCGGATGTCGTTACCAAACTGAGATACGAAGTCTTCCAGCCAGGTATCGATTATTCACACCGTACAAGATCGTCGTAGAATCGTTAGAAATAACGATAATCCTCTCTTACTTTGCCAAAGTTCCGTAATCTTCGTTCGATTAGCTCTAAACGTTGTCGTGTGAAATAGGCTTCAGTGCTTAGAGAGCTTTCCTCGATCTTGCTAGTTATTATGTAGGAAAGCAATGGTTCGCGCAAGAAATCTATGTGTGAAGTGTCCAAAGTGGAAAAGGACGCGCAGTATTGTTGGATAATTCGAATCATTTGCGCATAATTCGAGTAACTCAACTATTCGAATTTTGAATATTAGAATACCAGCAGAATTCGAATTTCAACTTCGAATATCTATAGAATTCACATTTCAACTTCGAATATTCGAATATTCTAATACCAGTAGAATGCCAATTTCAACTTCGAGTAGCTGAACTATTCGAATACACCGAATATTCGGATTCTCCATAACAGTACAATTTTACGTAGAAAGCGAAACACCGCGCTCAATCGTCGTGTAAATCCAAAATTACCATCTGATCCTGAACATTACAGACCATCGATGCTCTGCTATCAATTTCTCCCATATTCCACGTGAACGTAAATTCTCAATTTTCAATCTTCAAACGTTAGAAGATCTAAAATGCCCGAAGAAGTATACCGTAATCTCCTTTCCCCCGAAAGCTCGATGGTAACGACGTTGGTGATCGTGTTGTTCCCCTCCCCCAGGTGATATCATCATCAAGGAAGGTACGATCGGCTCGAAAATGTACTTTATACAAGAAGGCATTGTCGATATCGTGATGGCGAACGGTGACGTTGCTACCTCGCTGTCAGATGGCTCATACTTTGGCGAGATTTGCCTGCTGACGAATGCGAGGAGGGTCGCATCGGTCCGCGCAGAGACCTACTGCAATCTCTTCAGCCTCTCGGTGGATCATTTCAACGCCGTGCTGGACCAGTATCCGTTAATGCGCAGAACGATGGAAAGCGTTGCCGCCGAGAGGTATAAGCTTTGGTTAGGTTTGTTCTATCGAGTTGGTGTGCTAATAGATGTCAATCATCACTCCCACTTCCATGTTGATTTTGTTGAACATTGTGTACTGTCCGACGAAGCGAGTTCTATCAGTCATTATTATTATTATTATTATTGTTGTTGTTATTATTATTACTACTGCTATTATTATTATTATTATTATTATTGTTATTATTATTATTGCTCAAAAACATTCATATACGCTTTTCTCTTCGACATATGATTCTTATTATTATTATTATTACTATAGGGTCTTCCAATAGGAGCGATAAAACTTTGAATGGAAATGAAACGTAAAGTAGAGAAAATAATCTAGTACTCCCTGTTTTATTTTAAAGTACATTCGATGGTATTATAGGTGAAATACAATCTCATATAAACGACCATCACGATTGTGCTTGGTGAAGCATCTCACCAAATTCGGCAATTGTGTTTATTGACAAAGCCATTCATCCAAAAGCGAGCTTCATCGCTGAAGATGATTTTTGTGGCGAAAATTGGGTTTGCTGTATTGACTCCACCAAACGCAATCGTGGTAGTCATTTGTATGATACTGCATTTCACATATAATGCCATCGAATGTACTTTAAAAAGAAACAGCGACTGCTACATTATAGTACTTTTCGTATTATTTCAATACAAAGTTCTATCGCTCTTATTGGAAGAACCAGTATTATTATTATAATTTGTTTCTATATCTCTGTGCTGGTTTCAACTCGATGTGCTTGTTTTTGCATACACTTTACACACACAATGAAAATGAAACCTTGATTTATTGACTCGTTCGTTATTTGTCGATTGAAGAATCTCTCTTATTGAACGTGACAGTGCAGAATCTTTTTCTATCTTTTGGGGAGAAAGTTTAACAACGAAAGCGCACTAACTTGCGATCTAGAGGGACGCGTATTCGTTTGGATACGTGTCCCCAATGAGTTGAGAGGGTCCCGATACAAATATTGTTTTCTCTTCTTTTTTTTTTTTAATTCTTTCTTCTTACTCTTCCTCGAATACGGTTTTCTGCGTTCGACAAGCGATATTTCGTACCGTTTCGTGCCGGGGACGTTCGCGAGATTGCGTCGAACGATTTCGTTCGAAATGTAAAAGTACAGAACGCCATTGAAAACACCGCGACAAAATATTTCCACACTCTCGACACATTCACTTACATGGTAATGTTATATTCATAATTTTGCAAACATACTTTATAAATGAGTTTCGATTCTCGGCCCCGCTGCATCTCCGCAGAGTCACATTTCCTTTCTTTTCGCTTCACATAGACGATCTTATTATGATTTGTTCGAAATGCAAAATGCACCGTTTAAGCACCGTTTCTATTGGTCAGCATTGCCATATAGTACGTTTACCTTATGTAATTTAATAAACGCACCAGAATATTTTATCTTAACAACTCAGCTTTCCTTTTGAGTTTTATGTAGTGGCCACAATCAGACTTTATGTTAAAACAACTAGACGATTTAACCCCTCGTTCGAGAATTCTATCTACTATGAATAATAAAATAGCTTCCTTAAATTATCGCTAAAACTTATCGAGTAAGAATCACTAAACTTTTCTCAACTGAATTAGAAATTATACGAATCAGTTATTATCACGAGTTGAAGGATTGTTTTTAGAAAATAATGAACGCACTTTTATCTCCTCACTTGCATGTGTCGTTTATTTTTCACGTTGAATTTGTATGAACAAGAATTTGTGATGCAACTTTCTGGATCTGTTATTTACTTTTTTTCTTAACTCGCACATTGCACATTACTTAAAAATTCTCCATGAATGTAACTTCAGTTCCAATATAATAAACAGTTTCTATAGAATAATAATTTAATTTCACAGTAACAGATGCACTTACGTAGAAAAGATTGCAGCTAAAACAAAAAAAAAAAATGAATAACTAAAATTCCCTATCATCCTTTTCATTTCTGAGGGGTTAAAGCGAGTACACTTTTTTAAAGGTTCAGAAAATGTGATTCTGCGGTGAAAGCATTTTTCAAAGCTACTGACTTTCTTTTACCCAGTCTTGTACCTTACATTGTGAAACCTTTAGCGGTGCAAGTGGTATTAGAAACAAATAATACAAGTCTGTTGCAAGTCGCGGCGGAATAATAACGTTCGATTTTTTAGGGAATACCTGTACTGCTAAACGGTTTGTAAGTCGATCGATGTGAATTATCGTTGGTTGTGTTCTGTGCAACATTCCCTACGCTTAACTGTACTCTCTCTGTAGGTTAAACAAAATCGGCAAGAATCCGAATCTAGTGGCTCACCGTGAAGAGGATCTTGGCAGCGAGTCGAAAACGATAAACGCCGTGGTGAACGCGCTCGCGGAGCAAGCTGCACATGCTAGTGCCAGTGAAGAATCGGTAAATTCATTTTTACAAAGTCACAATTAAAGATTTAATTAACAGGATTTTCACCATGAAAAATTACTCATTTTCTTAATACAATATTACTTAACCTTTTGCGCTCCACCATAACTCCATTAAAATTTCATTCACATTGAAATAAAGCAAATTAATAAAATAAATTCATAAACGTGTATAATTTTTGTCCTCGATTTTCAAAAGCTTCGTTGCAAAAGTATGTCGGAGTTGTTAAATCGAAAATACTCGGAGAGCAAAGATTTGAACTTGAACATTTTCAAACAACGAACAATCTGTAAAAAAATTTTACATCGACGTGATGAAAACTATATTTCCAGGTGCACAGTATGGAGCTGAGGACACTTCCAACCTGCCCGTTACCCAGGCCAAAGTCTGAGAATAGTTTCGCGTGCCAGGAACTCTCGAGGGAGGGACGACGGGTCTTCCACAAGAGCGACACTTTCCGCAAGGACTCGTATCAATGACGACACTCGTTAGACTAGCATACAGAGAGATACTAACGGCTCCATGTGCGACAGTGCCTCTGTTCACTGTCGATCGGATCGTTGGTGGCCATTTTAAGCCTAGATTCTGGACGCTACACTAGAAGCAGTCTACTATACATAGATATAACGCCATGCCAGTAGTCTTCTAGCGATCGGTTTCTAGCGCCTTCTTATATTAACCCGACGGCACGTTCCAGTCCAGGATCTACGCGTAAAATTGTGCGGACCAAAATGTATCCCAACGTGTTCTCCAGCGATGGCACAGCACAGACATACACACATACACACATACACATACGTGAAAAAGAAGCGAACACTCGTTTCAATGAAATGTTTGTCACTACAACAGCAATAAATAAAGTGGAAACGATCGATGAAAGAAGAAGAGACAAGAATATCCGGAAGGAACGTTTCTTGCACAAGATGATCAAGATAACTCGAGAAAGGATGAAAAAGAAGAAAGGATCGTTACAGGTCGCTGTGTCATCGATCGGAGAACAAGGAGCCGTTAAAATTCCTGCCGCGAGTCTTCTTCATCGACGGTGGCGTCGCATCAAACGAACGAGAAACAAATAAAAAAAAAGGACGCGGCGACTGGATGAAGACCTCAACGACGACGAAGAGCAGGCCTAGAAATTTATAGAGCATACGGTAGCCCATCGTGGACTAGGTAGAAGAAAAAAAAAGCAAGAAAAAGAAATCCTAAACGACAGTGTTTAAAAACAAAAAAAAAACGATGCGTAATTCTCTGTGATTTTGCAAAGCCGACGTTTCGCACTTTAGGAACAAAGAAGAGGAAGAAGAGAAGAAAAAAGACACAACATAAATGAAGAAAATTTCGGGGGTGAATGAGGAGAGGTTTTAGGAGAGTATAATCTACTACATATATACATATATATATATACACGAACGATTAGGATTCTGTTTCTGTTGGTTCTTTTCTTTTTCCTCTTTTCTTTTCTCTTTCTTTTTTCTTCTTTCTCTAAGACAGAACTAACTAACACGTAGAAACGAAGAGTAATACGAGAACGTACTCGTAAGACGAGAAAGACAGAGATGTTTCAGTTGTAAGTTTGTTTAAACGTGTTTTAACTTCAGCTTCGTATCGTCGAGAGTAGTCCCGCGCGAGTGATTTAAGAAAGAAGAGAAGAAGCGACACGGAAGACATAATGGAGAGAGGAGATACGATACGCTCCGCAAGTGTTGGTAATCGAAAGATAGGATTCCAATGAAGGAAAAGGAATGGAATGGAGAAACGAAGAAGAAGATGTCTTCATTTATCGCGGCTGATCTATCCTAATTTTCGAAGTACGACCGGAGCGCACGCCTGATGCATTATTCCGAAATCTCGCCTCTGCGAGATAGCTCCAGTTTTATTTTCGAGGCAGAAGACAAAACGAAAAACGAACAAAAAAATAAATAAATAAATAAAGAAATAAATAAAACGAAAGCGTCTCGGATAACGCTTACGAGGGAACGCTTGTAGGTAAACGCCAATAATCGTAACGCGAACACGAGTTCTATTCAATTTAAAATCGGAATGTTAGGAAGACCGTCCTGAGACGTGAGATTCAACGGGCCACGGGAACCGAGATCGATGGAAATAAAATAAAAAAAAAAGAAAATATAAAAAAGGGAAAACAGAGACGATAGAAAAGCGAAGTTACGAAAATTTCACGGGTGGGAGGGGGAATTAATGAAAAGGGCGAAGAGATTAAGTCGTTCTACAAAAAAGGTAAAGAAGATTAATAATTATAATATTTAAAATCGAAGGCCCAAAGACCGTGTTAACTTGTTGAGTGTTCTTTGGGCTGTTACGACTAAATAAGGGGGATAAGAAAATAATAATAATAAAAAAAAAATAAATAAACACACAAACACGTCAATGAATGAGAGATAAGATTTAAATAATGTGGAACGCGAGCGAGAGCGAGAGAGAGAGTATCTTTTTATTCGGGAGAGAGAGAGAGAGAGAGAGAGAGAGAGAGAGAGAGAAACGCGATGTACTATAAGAAGCGTAAACACAAAAGAAACAAACAAACAAACAAAAAAAAAGAGAAACAGAGCGAGGAAGCTATAAATATTATGTAATAAATTATTATTATTGTTACCGATTATCATTGCAATGATTATTACATCCACTACCGCATAACAAGAGAATACCTAGGCAGATTAACGAAAAAATAAAATAAAATAAAATAAAATAATAATGATAATATGAGAAACTATGACGTATTGTAAATGAGAACAAATACACATATTATATATACATACATATATTATATATATATATACACACATACATAATTATACATATAAAGTATGCATAGTGGTCAATACCGTGTTGCAAGATATTATGTAACGTTTTAAACTGTAACACGAGAAAGGGTTAAACACCGACAACACCGATACTGTTACGGACAGTCTCGACAACACAGTGACGATCCTTAAAAAGCTACTGCTTCTAATTGAGTTCTCAATCAGACTAAATTATATTTCGAAAATAACAAGAGTCAGGATAATATATATTCAAACGTTATAGAATCGAGATCGAAGCTGTATTATTTTTGTAGCTGTTGACGCGTATGTTTTAGCCAGTGTTATACTTTGCGCCTTTAAAAGTTTAACGTGACTGTTGAATTTGTCTGATGATGTTTAATGTACTCGTAGCGGAAGAGAGAGAGAAAGAGAGAGAGAGAGAGAGAGAGAGAGAGAGAAGCTCCGTTCCGATGAAATATTTTTCGCGACAGTGGCTCCTGTGCTAGAATTTTACAAACGACGAACTTCGAACGTAATTTCTCCTGTAAATTCTGAACTCTAATTCTCAAATTCAGTTTTGACAATTCTTCTAAAATAGTCGAATAAAATTTCGGTAAATAGGATTCTGTAAGTAGTTAATTACTTGAAGTGAAAAAAAGAAAAAAAAGAAGCAAAAGAATTTTGATCCAGGAACCACTGTCAACTCAACTGAACTGTAGGTCGCAATCTGTTCGCAATAATACTCTTCTTTAAACAATTTAAACGAACGCTCTAAGAGTCTAATTTATAGATAGCAACGTTGCTTGTTACTTTCTGAGGTATTATATATACATATATTATATATACACGTATTGACGTACACTTTTCACCGACGGATACACATTACACACACACGACAACACTGGCGGGTGAAAGAAACGTGCCATTCGTTTCCTAATTGAACGTGTACACCTCTCGTGCATACGTGATGTTATGCATACATGTACATATATACATATATACATATATAAATATATAAATACCCACGTAAGAGACTAGGAATATTATATACATGCGTTTCATACATATACATATGTAAACATATACACCTACACACGTGCGAGGAAAACAGAAGTACCTATTTTTCATGTAAGAGAGAGAGATAGTTTTCTGTCATTATTTTACATCCCCTCACGTCATCCTGAATAATATATTATATATATATACATATAAATAACGATAAAATAACTAACTAACGATAATGATTATTATTATTATTATTATTGTTATTATTCTTATTATTATTCTTATTATTATTATTATTATTAATTATTATATAAATATATTGTAATAGCGTCGAGAGAACGGTTTGCGTAACCGTTGGGTTAAAACGCAGCCCGAAAACAAACAGATAACAAAACAAAAAAAAAATAATATAATGGTAGAATACTCGTAGACCGCATGACCGACGTTTTTATAGATTAATCTATACACACAAAAAAAAACCGGTCTAGGACTAATCTGCCAGCAAAAGGTTCAGGCCTAAAGGAGTACGCGTAACTAATTATACTAAAGATAAAAAAAATAGCAAAAAAAAACAAAAGGGAAGAAACAGAGAGAGAGAGAGAGAGAGCGAGAGAGAGAGCGAGAGAGCGAAAGGAAGAGACAGATTAGGGTTGTTATTACTAATCGAGAGGGCGTGCAAGAACAATTATTATCGTTATTATTATTATTATGGTTATGATTATGATTACGATTATTATTACGATTATTATTATGGTTATTATTATTATTGTTATTATTATTATTCTTAGAACGAGTAGAGAAAGGAACGGAAGAGAGGAAATTGTACTCTTTGCTATCACTGCTAACAAAAATAAGAAAAAAAGAAAAACAAACCGATAGACAACTATTTAGCCACTGTCTGCTAATTGTTGATGAAACGATCAGTGCGCAAAAGCAGGAAGGAAATTATACGAGAGAGTGTGTGTGTGTGTGTGAGAGAGAGAGAGAGAAATGCTACTATCGTGTAGAAAAAAAAGATATTGCGCATTACGAAACCAGTATAATGTACACGTGTTGTACATATGACAGCTGCGGAAAAAAGCGTAGCATTCGCGAAATGGAGAAAACGAGGGCGAGGTTGCACAAGCGAATAGAGGGGGAAAAAACAGGTGAAAAGCGAGAGATGGGTAAAAACAATATTAGAGTTTAAATATCGAGCAAAACAGAAAACACGTGTTTGAAAAAAAAAAGAAAAAAGTTAAAAAAAAAGAAAATCGTGCAGCTATTCGAGTGTGCACGTTATCTGCTAAGCGACAAGAGTGAGACGCGTTAATTAAGCGAAATTAACAAAAACAAAAGCAGCAAAATAAAACAAAAAACTAAAAAAAAAAAAAGAAGAGATACATACAAAAGAGGCGAAGTTAGTTTTTGTATCGATCTACCGAGAGATGTATGTATGTAGGTTTCGCGAGTGTAGCAAGAGAAAAAAAAAACGGGACACGATCGGGGGTCCGGAAATCGGAAATGGTATGTAAATTCTTTGCGCGTGCAACGTTCGATTCGTGATGAATCGAAGCGACACATAAGAAAAAAAAAATGAAAAGAAACAAACGGAGTTCGATTTTTAAACAAATTGAAACCGTAAAGAGCCTTTACAGATCCTTCAGTTTTCTCGTAAAAAGATCGGCAGGTCGGCGATGAATTGCGAGATCGTCGTTTGCGGTTCGTGATTTGGAAAATGAATGTACATATATATAAATACACGACGCCGGAACTATCTTAGAGCCAGAGTATCGAGGAAAAGAGAAGAAAAGAGAAAGAAAGAAAAAAAAAGAAATAACAAGTATACAACACACAATAAAAAAGACTGTAGCGCCATGAAATGTATATCTCGGATCTTAACATATCAGACACGTTTCGTTCTGCGCGACTACGAGTTCGTTTGCGGCGAGATTTTTCGCTGGATCGACTATTAAAATAATCGGTTCCCCCGCGTTTCGAAGCACGCTTTTAAATGAGTCTGGTGATGGGCTAACGAATTCTTTAAAGCATATTTACAATTGCTAACGAGCGTACGGTTACTATTACTGAGGTGAAATAAGCTGATTTTCAATGTACAGAGACAGCGAGTACACGTGAAATAGAATCTTTTTTCATGGTGAAGTTTCGTCGTTTGAATGGATGACATTTTGATAGTAGAAAATTTTATCAACGAACATTTTCGAGAATCGTCTTTAAATTATTTTTATGATTTTTCTTTTAATTACGACGCCATGATTAGTTTCAAATTTATCAGAGAAATAAATCTTGTAACGCTTTAAATAGATAGGAACATTTTCGTTTTACATCTTCGAGTTATTCTTGCATGGAAAATGACTTTATTACCGGTGTTTATCAATCTACAAAGCCTTCAAGTATTACCATTCCTTAAACAGATCTGCCAATGTGTGAAGGCAATTACTACAACTTTTTACTCGTACAAAAAATACTTCAACATCGTTTCATACACCTTTGTATCGACATCCGACATTTTCAAGATATTCCGATATTTCAAGACCTTTTAAATTATCAAATCGACTATCAAAATTTTCAAAATTTCCTTCAATTTCTACTAAATTAACATTTTTAATTTTTAAAAATTTATCTGAAAATTTGAGATGCTAGGAATCGAACGTCCATTACCAGGCCGAAATTCCACGGCTCCACGGAGACCAGCCCACCCCTCCAAATCTCGCAATTCACCTTATTCACTATTGTTCTTGAAAAGAAAAAAAAAACTAAAAAATATATATATAAAAAAAAATATAAGGTATTCCGTTTTCGACACTTATTGGCTTGCGAGAGTTCAACGAGCCTCCCGAGATCCGTCGAGTCGAGAGAAACGTAGTTGAGCTGAATTATAATAGCGGTGACACATTGTAGATGACAAAACACACACACATACACATATTCACACACCTAACTAAACTACACTTCCGTTTCCGGTTTCAAGGATCGAACGCGACTATATAAATAAAAGAAAAAAAAATACAAAAAAAAGAAATAAGAACAAGATCGATAACGAAACATGCGACTGTCCAATTGCCAAGTAGAATGCTAAGCTTCGTTAGAAAGTACACTGACAAGCGTTTCTCGGTGATCTCTACAGGGTGACACGTAAGACTGGCTTTTTAGAATCGCTGAGAGTTTCGTAGAAACACGAGTAGAAAGTTGTATTGTTTGATGCAGTTGCTTTCCTTTGTCCTATTTCTAATTTTTTTTTTTATTTCTTTCTTTTTTCTAAACGTAGCGTTTCTTTCAAGTAGTACACACAGAACACGTATATACAAGACACACGCGTGATTAAAACAACGAAATCGTGGATATTATAGTTCGTCATTGCAGATCAACCGACAAGTCGATCAAGCCTAGCAGATCTCTTTAGATTCTGATAATTAAACGCCTGAACCCTCACTTATGCTCCTCTTTTTCTTGGTCAGAAATTAACCCTTTCACGGCGTAGTCGAACGACGAGGAATAAATGATTTAGAAACGTACGTGTTTCTTTTTCTTTTTTTAATCATCATCTGGATCGTTTGATTTTGTAAAGTGTAATTTGATAAGTTCAAGTGTGATAAATTGTAAATTATTGTGCACGATAGAAATTGAGACAGAATCTACGTTAGATCCACGTGTAACAGATCAAGTGACTCGTAAATCGCTCTGCTGTATAAAAATTGAAGAATTTTTTAGAAGCCAGATTGTGATTAACTCCACTTTCACAATGTTTTCGAATTTCAGTATCAAAGCGCATAATTCGTGGTTAAATTTTCACATATAAAATAAATTTTGTAAATTTTGTTACGGGGTTAGTCACTTTGAATTTTTTTTTTAATTTTTCAGTTTTCAAATGGTAAAGTGACTTACGAACCATCTTGTATAACTACGAATTATACATTGGCGTTGTAATAGAATATTAATTTGAAACTTTCGTTTTAAAGTCTTAGGAAATATCAGATTTATTCATGTATCGTACAAAAGATATTATAATTTTTTTCATCAAGTTATACGAGGATCTATCGTATATACTATTAGAAAAAAGGGGTTAATTCATAGAAGATTCATTGAAAAATGTCATCAAACGCAAATTAGAGATTAAAATCCAGCGGTGTGCCACCGTGTAGAAGTCATCTTCCGTCGCGCGAGAAACCTGCGTAGTAGCGCCTTGTAAAGAAACAAACAAAAAAATATATATGATATACATATATATATATATACGAGCGAAAGAAAGAATGTGTGAGAAATGTGTGATAGGAAGAGCGAGAGAACGAGCGAGCGAGACTGCGAGAAAAAAAGTAATATTACCCTAGCGTCAATTTTCTACGAAAAGAGTTTTCTACAAAATTCACACCATAAGCGTGTATCTCTATCGTATCGCGCTTATCGTATGAATGTATGTATGCTACACGCAAGCGCTGGTACGAATCTCTTGACGTTTTTTCTAATTAGAAAACATCCTTCGCTAAGTTTGTTACCAAATGTATCGAGGATCGGATCGAGAGGATAATTCGACGATTGTTCGCTGTAAAATCGAAGAGAAACGAAGAGAGAAAGAACGAGCGAGCGAGTGAGTGAGAAAAGAAAAAGAGTACAGCCCCATAAAAAAAAAATGCAAGCGTAGTAGCGGATATAAAGATTAAGAGCTCATAAATAGGTGCTTGTTCGAAACGCACTAAAATAATTGTAAAAGCGAATAATATGGAACCAGATAAAATGAAAAAAAAAAAATATGAAGTGAAGCAATCACGAGCTTATCGTTCAATTATTGAGTTCCGTATCGGTGTTTAACTTTCCGCACTCGACGCGCCGTTATTTCCTTCCCCTCTGAAACTTTTACTTTCTACGAAATTAATAGAGAAAAAAAAAACAAGAAAAGAAAAAACAAAAAAAACAAGAAGAAGAAACAAAGAAGTAGTACTTATATCTTACGAAGATACACTATTATAATTCGCAGAATAGCAAACAGAAAGATTATCGAATGAAAGATTCTACTAACTTAGCCGATCGAGTGCGTAAAAGATTAAAAATCGATCGAGTATTCCTATCGCTCCGCGAAGAATAGAGTTCGATCGTTCCGAGAAGCACGTGAACGAGGAGGATATATATATATATTACTATATATAAAAGGTGTTCTGATAGGTGAAGCGATGTTGCGATTGATAAGGAGTTCAAAAGCATGTGTACATACCTTCGTTCCATTGTAAAAATCCGTCGTCTTAGGATGACCAATGGTGTAGTTACACGATCAAAATTGATGATGCCCGAACGAATTCGCGATTTCGATCTGGCAACGTATGTTTTCAGCTACGTCGATACGTACTAACACAATTCGATTCTATACGATGTCTGATCGATATCTACTAGAATGGACATAAAGAGGTCCCAGTTCTACGTACGTACATACATACATCGACTCTCTCTAGTCGCACGATATATCGATTTCTTTGGTTTGGCAACCTTCGTTCTTCTTTAGCCTCTCTCTATCGCGGCAAAGCAATCGACAAGATAAATTCGCGTTGAAACGCATTCAGGCGACCTTCTTTTAGCGGAGTGTTCAGAGTAATTATATTTACCATGGAACACCGTAGAATTCTTACGTAGGTTTAAACCATGACGTTTTAGGCGTGTTGCAAAACGAATGATATTAATAGTGGCTAGAGAGTTGAAAAATGAGTTGTTTTAACGGAAGTTCGTTCGAAACCGCTACACCATTGTTCGCAAGAGTGATTTAGCATCCTTATCGGCCTTAGGTTGGTCGAGTGTTATGTTTTATGCGACGAAAAAAATACAGAACACAAAGTACATGTAAAGTGTATATGCGCGCGTGTGTACAATAATGATGCTGCAGCACTTCGTTTAGGCCAGCTCGTGGCTCAAGCAAAACAAAGATATTTATTCAGAAAAAAGAGAGAAGAAAAACAAAGAAGAAGAAGAAGAGGAGGAGGAAGAAGGAGAAGAAATGTGAGTAAATTCGAAGGTGTCGGTTTTCGGACGAGGGATTCAATCGAGATTATTCCATCATCCGCAACTTGTTGGTATAGAGAGTACACATACACAAGTCACACCAATGAAAGTCTTCACGTTCTTATGATGCAAAAGGGGGGACGGAGAGTTTTTCGTCAGGATCACATCAGTTACAATTAGAGAAAAAACGATTGGTCGGCATTTGAACGGAATGAAAGCGAATGAAAATGTAAAAATATCGCGTACGAAATGACTCTATAGCGAAGGAATACATTAATACTTCTTGAGACATATACGTATACTTCTTCTTGTTTCCGGTTTCTCTAGCCCTGCGATTAAGTATATTTTATTAAAGGATAAATAAATAAAAGCAAAAACGCAAAAAAAAAGAAAACAGACACATATACACGCACACGTACATACACACAACAGATAATCGACTAACGAGCATAAAAAAAGTAAAGATGCATGCAAAATAGAGAGTAAAAAAAAAACAATAATTTAGTGGCCGCGGATTATAAGGTACGCAATTGAATTAAACGCGAAGCGAGTTGAACTAAAAGACAACAGTGAACAACCAACCGAAAAAGCAAAAACTGAGAAAAGCAAGAAAAAGAAAAAAAGGGAAAAAAACAGAAAAAAATGAAGCAGATTAGTTCTTTTTCTAACGAGCGAATCGTTTTTTAAAATGACACGTAGCTGGCTAATTAGAAGTTAACTGGCCAATATACTTTTATAAACTGTACGAAAATGGGAAAAAAAGAGAAAATCTAAAGTATTCACGCGCGTTTAGACATCAGCACTTTTAAAATATACTTGCCATAACGAATGCCTTAGCGAACAAAAAAAAAAAATATAAAAAATAAAATATAAAACGTTACTGTACATTGAGGTACGACGACGATATGAAGGATATATATTAAGTATAATAAGTATACATACAATGTCATATACATACAGAAACAAGAATTAAGAGAAAAAACAGAAGAGAAAGAACAAAATATAGAACGAGAAACAAATTGACAAACAAGCCAAAAAAGCCAATGCACACATCAACGGTAACATTTAGTAGCGAGAGAAAGAGAGAGCGAGCGCGCGCGAGAGAGAGAGAGAGAGAGAGAGAGAAAGTGAGATAAAACATGAATAAACAAATACATACACATATACACATGTACATTTATGTTCAGGATCGTGTATCTGTATAAAATGTACTCGCGACAAATTACTCCATGTATATTTTATACATTTAACGTTATTGTTTAAAAAAGAACAAATAACAACAACAAAAAGAAAAGAAACGCAAACAATAAAAAGTGGTTACGAAAATTAAATTGAACAAAGCATACACGAGAAGAAACACGTACATATGCACACACAGGAGAAAAAGAAATAAGAAATTTAAAAAAAAAAAGTGTACATGAAACCTCTCAGAAGCGCACTAAAATAAAAGAGAAAAAAAAAACAGAAGTATAAGAGATGATGATGAAAAGTGAGAGTATATTATTAAATGTATTTAGATTAAGATTTGAATTATTAGGGGACGAGAGATTAAAAGAAAAAAAGAGAAAAAATGAAGAAAAACAAAAAAACGATCATTAATCGTGTACATAAAAAAAGACATCGTTGGCAATATTCGACTTCGCCCGTCCATTTAGTTTCTAGACCACACGTCTCTACGAATTGTTCCTTTCGAGCCAGCATCGAATAGGTCAGAAACGATTGAAGATAATTTGCGCCTGTAATTCTTGTTAATCTGTCGTTAACACGTTGACATAATTTAGTCGAAGTGTTTTCTTCTCGAACAGAGAATAATTATAATATTTTAAAATATATAATTGTTTATGTTTAAGACACTTCCAAGTACTCCAAAGCATTCATTTTATTATTTATCATGGTCATTATCATTATTGTTTTATCATTTTCATTGCCACGGTCCATCGTCATTTACGTCTTTTTATCGTTTTGCACTTCCTTCCGCGATTTCCTCATCTCGGTTTCATGAAGAATTTATTTCAATCGTCGGTTTTGTACGATGTAACGTTGAACCACGATGCAATAACATTCAATTGAAATGAATTTAATGAATAAAATCTGACATCATTGGTACGGGGGATGTACAATGTTCTTTGTACGATCAGTATTGCAGATGTTAATTCGTATTTCACTAATTTTTTCACACACAGGAATTCTTTTTTCATATCTTTATTATTTTCTTTATTTTGATAAAAATTAATCGCCCATTTCTTTTAACTCTACCTATTTTCAACGGTGAAAGGTTATTCTTGTTCTTTCTTTCCTTTTTCTTTTTTTTTTTATTGAAAATTGGAAAGGTTATATAAAGTATCGGATATTATACGTTAGCTTTAAATTTACATTAAAATACATAGTAATTAGTTGTTCCTCTACTGTATGCCTTTCGAATACCTAAATATTTAAGACTTATGTTTTTAATTGCTAACGAAGGGTATTATTTCTACGAAATAATTGTACAATTTACGAACATCTTTACACGCATTTCAAGTACTCACATTCTGTACAAAAATTTATAACTATTAACTAATAAACAAATTTCGGCAATGAGTTAATTAAACTTATAGTTGATTTTATGTTTTTCTTTCTATTACAAAGTAATGGCTAAACATTTAAATCGAAATATTGAAGGAAATTTAAAATGTATCGCGATTTGAATTCGATTATCGACTGATATCGAGTTATTCGAGATAACGATGTTAGACAAAAACAATGAAGATTCAAGCAGTTCGGAAGATGAAGCAACTAAAAATGCATTAAAAGAAGCGACAGATTTTGAGTTTCTGAAAGACAGTTATTTTCTCGACAAAAAATCGGAAGTTTCAGAGATTTCTGACAAAACCGACCAACAAAGTAAGTATCATAACCTCACTTTTACTTCTGCTTTTTGTTCTTTACATTTCGTTGTAAGAAATGGTCAAAATATTTTTTTCTAGGTAATTTAACAACAAGTACAGGTTTAACGAAACCTGTATCATTAAGACCAAATTTAGAACAAGCGAATCAATTTACAACTTTCGGTGTAAAACCAACATTTCAAAATTATGTTGCTAAAAAGCTGGACGTAATAATAGAAAAGTACGTAATTTAAAGGAAATATTAGTTCTTTAATGAAACATTAAAACATAATTAGTTGCTTCATCATTCCATGTACTAACAGAGAATTTTTTCATTAGATCTATTAAATTTAAGAAGAAAGAAACAAACAATTTCATAAATGAAAAGGAGAATGAAGACTCTAATTATGGTATAAAATTGCTGAATTCTTCGACGGAATTTTTAGCAGCCAAAGAAGCAGTTGATGAAATTCCAGAACCTCCTAGAAAACGGAAAATTGAAGCAACCATGGATGACAAAGCTAATTTATTAAAATGCAGAGAAGTTACTGTTGATCCTGAAGTGATATTATCAAAAAAAGAAACTAAAGCCTGGTCAGATAGACGAAAAGGAAAAGAGTTCAAGTATAAAAAACAAAAAAATGGTACTTTAGTTGAAGTAACATAGCATTAGGTTATGTTCCACTGTTCTTCATTTAAAAATTAATTTGTAATATATATATATACATAAATAAATGATTTTATATACAAATCTTGAAACTTAAAAATTTATTATTTCCTTCTTCGATATTTATTCTTTATCATACCTAAAAATTATTATCATTATTACACACTGTTGTGTCCGAGTTAAACATAGAACTAGTTGCCGAAACGTGAAAGGATCTTGTGCTCTTAAAATTGAGAGAATATAAAAACATTAAAATATTAAGAGCCCACAATTGTAAATAAATTTACAGTAAAATCATGGATATTCAAAAAGCAAGTTCCGCAAATACAGAAAACATTTGTAAATTGTACGTGTCGCATCATTAACCTCAAACTTTGCTTACAAATAATACCTAACCTAAAAATAATAGATATAATTTTTATCTGTTTTTTAAATTATTTTTATGAATCATTTTCTCTTTAACTTCGATCTTTTATATTTTAACAATTTCATCACTTTGATGTACATTACACGATGTCTATTCATTTGAGTTTTTTAAGTAACCTATTAGAATGAAATAATTAAAAACACCTTATTTTTAATTTTTTATCGATTTTAGATGCAACTCGCTTCCTCGTTTATACACCTGTCCACGATGTGATATAGGATATTGCAGTGTTAATTGCTACAAGTCAGATGCTCACTTAGAGTGTTCAGAAAGCTTTTACAAGCAATGTGTGGAGGATGAATTAAAACTTCAAGAAAGAGGCCCAGGAAGTAGACAGAAAATGATTGAAATTCTTAAAAGGGTACATGAACAGGATTTAATAAATATGCAAGCATTGGAAAGTGATAATGAAGATGAAGAAGAAGGAGAAATGTCAGAAGAGCAATTAGATTCAGATGATGAAGAAGATGTGAGGAACATTTATATTCTTATTAACAAAACATAACACTTTTTTCTTATTTTTATTTAATTTAATGTCCTTTACAGGTGCCAGATTTAGAAAATAGATTGCATAATATAAATTTAGATAATGCAGATGAGGTATGGTCTGCATTAACAGATGCTGAAAAGCAAGAATTTGAAGCACTGATAAAAAATGGTGATATAGAGAAATTGCTACCTCAGTGGGTCCCATGGTGGACATATCATACTAAAAAGAAACTTGTACAAGAGGTGGATGAAAAAGATGATGAAGAAACAAAGGAACTTCCTCCTTTAATTGATGTTCCCATATTTACTGATTTACGGGTAATTCATAAAAGAAGTGAATTTATATAATATTCTAAATATCGTAATTTTATTACAACAAAACTACGAATATCTTATTTATTACAGAAAGCTTCTCCAAATGTTCAGTTTAATGTAATAAATGTAATCTATGCATATGCATATATTGCTAATTATTACAATGGTGACTATTTAAACTGTCCAGTGGAGGCTACAGTTGTTTTTCTCGATCTGTGTGATAACATTAAATTAAATAAAATTTACGAAAATCCCGAATCGGCGATATCTTCCGTTGTCCATAAAATTATTAACGTAAGTATCGGATATAGTATTTACGCAAAATACATCGAACACAGTATTTGATATATTTTTAGAAATTAAAATAATCCAGAAATTATACATTTTTGTTTTTTTTTTTTTACTTTCAGTGTAACTGGTTACCACAAGATGAACAAACGCTATCTAGTTTCCAAGAAGCTGGAAACATGATAATGCAAGGACCCGAAATGAAAAATAAATATCTTTATATTGCTGTTGCTTTTTCTGAACTGTATAGCCTACTAACAGCAACAAAGGAAGAAATCTCAAAAAATAAGAACAAACTTGGTAATAAAGAATTTTCTAAGAAGTTTACCCAAAGATATAATATGGATAATATAAATTTATCGAAAAGAGTTCTTCTTTTGTATTGCAAAAAATTAGAGTATTATTTATCATGGACTAAGTGCTGTCATATAAATATGTGTATGTAATATTTTGTAATAATTATATAAAATTACATAAAACGAAAATATGTATCTCATGTAATCTTATCTATTTAATAGTAATTAAATAAATATATTTTCCTATATATAAAATTGATATTTTAAATTATATTAAATATAATTACAAGAAGTGTTGAATACGTTCACTCACCAAATCCTCCATCCTCCGTTGATTTTATTCGTCAAAAAGTTTGATTTTGCTTCATTTCACATAGAAAATAAATTATTATCACTAAAATTAAAAATTATTTCTCTCACAACTGTTACTGACACGTCCATAATGTTAACGATGCAAATTCAAACTATGACTTCGAGAAACGGAATCGATATATCAATCTTTAAAACATCGATTTTTCAGTGAGATGCGTACATATCGATTAATCACTTTTTCATTAATTTGATTATCTTCTATGCGATTATACGAAAGAAATAAGATTTCAATTTAAAATTTAACATCTGCGCATAAATTCAAAGAAGCTGACGGAATACTATCGACATATTGCGCAAATTTAAAAATTTACTTCGAGGAATCGATAGGTCGAATAACGAAAGGCGGTCTGTCAGTGAGACAAGCAGACGATATTTACAGGTATTACAGCAAGTGGATAGTGGGCAAAATGGTGGCAGACGAGAAATTATTTTTCTCGAAAGCCGTCCAACATTTAGCCAGATGCCTAGCCGCGATCAAACCTACACCATGGGAGAAGGTACGTTAATTTATTGATCGCATATTGCTAATTTACATGCTACATACGTCTCCATAAAAATTGACATTTATCTAATCAGGATTAGGTTAGTTTTAAGGAGCTGTCAGCTGATATCCTGATATGTCATCTCGTGATATAATTCGAAGGACAATCCAGTAGTCAACTCATGTATTAATGATACGTTTGCAATCAACAATTCACCTCACAACGCTTCTAAACGAATGAACTTTGACATATGCCTCAGACATAATTATCTGTTTATAGGATAGTTTTTACAGGCACGAGTTTTGCGAATAAAAAAAAAATGTAAAATATATGTACATTTATATATTAATAAATTTTCTAATTCTTTCCTTTTGTGATTATTAATTTACGAAATTTTATTTAAGTTAACAATTATTAATACATTACATACCATGTGAAGTAACATGGCATTTACGATTGTACTAACCACTCGAACGTATATAAAAACGTTTCATAAAAGCTTTTGATTTGAATTAAATAATATTCTGCTTTGTGTTAAATTTGTTTGTAATTGATTTTCATGTGCTTTGGTTCTCAATAAAATACTGATCTTTCTTATAATACATATTATGTGAATATTTAATATACCTATCTCAGATTATTGAAAACAATACATATAGTAACATTATTAAAATAACATTAGTTCAAAAATTTAATAGCAGTTAATCAATATTATTAAGTATGATAAATTTTAATAGAAAAAATAAAATTTCTAAACTTTACATTCTGGAATTTTATGATGAGGAATTTTATGGTAGCAATATTATTAAGGATTGTTTTTTACAACAATTCTCAGACAATTTTTTGATTAATTTAGGTCACACAGTTGTTCAAGTTATGCCCACAAGAATCTACCCAAGGTATATACCGGTTGGATCAAAGGGGCCAAGATGCAACAATTGCACTGGGAATATACTTTTTGGAATCTGGTATGCAACATCGGGATCGGATATTACCTTATTTTCTACGGTTATTGCGTGGTCTTCCAAAAGCTGTGTGGTTGGATGAGGTCAGATGTTCACCCACTGAACGCATTCCTGTTGCTGAACGCTTTAGTTTCTGCTTAAACACACTTCTCAGTGATGTGGCAGCTAGATGTGAATTTGTACGTGAAGAGATCATTTCTACCCAAGTAGAAATACTGGCAGTTCTAACAAATCTTATCAGAGGGTACAAAGATCAAAATGGTAGCAGAGGGATGCAAGCAAAGTGTAGGCATTATTTCTATTGTTAATTATATTTTATTTAATTATATATAATTGCAATTATATCTGCTTCCTTTTTTTTCAGTGTCATTATGCAAATGCTTAGTTCCAGTTTTAATTGGTTTAGCACGATCGATGGGTCGCTTTGCATATACTGATCCGCCGCTTTTATGTCGCATTTTTCCGAGACCAGAGCCTCCTCTTTCGATACCGAACACAGAAATGCGTTTAACAATGGACAAAAAGCATCATAGCTTCTCGAACTTCCGACCAATTATTCCTCGATCGTTAAGTGGCAACTTGAATCCTCATCAGGCCATGGATAATGCACCAAATTTATTAACAGTAGAACACGAATATCCCAGTACGAAACGGCCGTCGTTGCAGTCCTATTCATCGGTGCCCTATGATCCGGCCACATATTTTTTTAGTAGATACGGATCAAGCTTTAATCAATTCCCTCAAATGAGATGCAATGAAAGTCCCGAGAGAAGAGCCGGCATGCAATTTAATGTGGTGCATTTGCAAAGTGTATTGGCTTTGGCAAAGAAATTACTTACTAAAGAGATTTTAACGTTTCTCGATGAAGAAGCTCAACAAGTTAGTTACATTAATTTATAATGGAACGTTATCATACGATAGCGGTAAATTTATTTAAACATTTATGGTTTGTTCAGGTGTATAACTCGGGACAGGTGCAGATATTTCCTTATCGAACATTCAACGAGACAATGAATCTAGTAATGGTCGCTCTTTTACGAGAATTGTTACAAAATCAACGCGATTTACCTACTCCTTTCACAAGAGACGTACAGGAGTTCGTGAAAGGTCTTTTTTTATCTGGACAGACAGAACTACAATCGCGTCAACATGATGCGAGCGAACGGGAAGATATGGACACGAATTTTCGAACTGTAAATAGATTTAAAGTGAACGTTATGGCTAATTCTGCGTGCGTCGATCTCCTCGTTTGGGCAATTGGCGATGAAACTGGTAAGCAAATTCATAAAGCGGACCTTGTGAATAATCTCAGTTAAAACCCACACAGATTTGTTTTTAATAATTTTATTACGATTCAATTAATATTATTTACTTAAATCGGTCTTCTGTACCGGTAGGAATATCTATAGATCATTGCGTTATTTTTCCAGTGAGAGACCAGTATGATTTGTCCGCGCTATTCGCAGATATCAGTTCGATGCTGATTGGCGAGGGTATTCGAATTTAGCTTATATTGCATACCGATTGATTATCCTACAGCTATGATAACTTTCAATAGTTTTAACTAACGAATACACTTTTTACAGCCTGAACAGTGCGTTAACGCGGTTCTCCCGTTAGCTTTTGTTGGTTTAATTTTATTCTATTCCACTAAAAGTAATTCTCTTACCTATCATTCTAACTGTTTGTTCAACTATTAATGCGAAAACGAACAATGAATATGCATAGGCAAAGCCATTTTCACGATATATACACATACTTCTGTGCACAGCCATTTTAAAGCATTGTCACCAAGAGTTTCATTTTTATACAGAATTCTTCATTTCCTGGAAGGATTTCTTAGCATTAACAACAGATATCCACTCCATGAATGAATACATACATTTATTTCTGAATATAATACATGAAGGTATAATTATTTACAGGTGCAGATAGTTTGTGCGGTCGTCTAGTTGAGAAAATTAACTCTAACCATGGACCAAAATTGGTGCTGGCACATATGCCTCTGTTAATGGTATGCCTTGAAGGGTTAGGAAAATTAGCACAAAAATTTCCTAACATAGCAAGTACGTCTATATATTATCTACGAGATTTTCTCGTTGTCCCGTCGCCTATACTTTTCAAACTGCACCGTCAGCAAAGTGAAAAAGGTAGCATAAAGTTACACAAAGTTAACACATTGTATTATACAAATTGCTACTTTAAAGGGAAAGATATACAAGATTCGAAACAAACTACTTCATCGATACAAACAGTCTTTGAGAAACTAAGAGATGCAGCTATTGGTAATCTATGCATTGCACTAGAAGCTGCACATTCTGTAAATCCAGATTGTGTGCCGGCATTAGTTGCCAGTGTCTCGAATAGATTATTTGCTGCCGACATATGTGACGGGTACTGCAAATATTATTTAATTTAGGAATTTTAATTAATTCGCCCGATTTGTACCATGTTTCGTATGATATACGAATCATTTGTTTTATTACTTCTTCTAGCGAATCTGACGACAGGACGAGTAGCGAATTAATCTCTAAAAACATAGTAATCATGTTGGGTCATGTGGCAGTTGCGTTGAAAGATACTCCAAAGACCATGCGCACAATATTTCCATTTTTTCAACAATTATTTTGCCGAACTCCGAGTGATCTTGATTTCTTGATCGTCGATCAATTGGGATGTATGATCATTGCGAAATGCGAGTCGAAGGTTGAGTTTAATAATATTTAATAATTACCGTATAAAATGGTAATATGTACATCTTTGAATTACAGTTTTGAACACGCTTTATTTTTAGATTTACGAAGGGATAATGCAAATGTTCTCCATGTCACTGGGCTCGAGTACTGCAACCTATGCTTCGAACGATGATCGTAAACAGTATTGTCACGTAGCTAAAGCAGTTACAAACGCTCTTGCAAATATAGCAGCAAATTTACACGGTGAAACAGAATTGAACGATTTGCTGCTTCATTTACTTGAACTGTTTGTCCAACTCGGATTAGAGGGCAAGCGTGCCAGCGATAAGGCGTCAAATAATGTTAGCGTAACGGTAATTAAAACTAATGATTCAATAGGAAACTAATTTTTGATAGAGCTTCAATTCGATGTTTTATATTATCTACTAGAAAACAACAACAAGTGCAGGAAACTTGGGTGTGCTTATTCCTGTAATTGCTATATTAGTACGACGACTTCCGCCGATTAGACACCCGCAAAAAAGGCTTCTGAAGCTTTTCAAAGATTTCTGGCTTTATTGTGTTGTAATGGGTTTTGCCGGTGACCAAGCATCACGATTATGGCCCGCGGAATGGTACGAAGGTGTTAAAGAAATTGCTGTAAAATCGCCGTATCTTATTTCCCAAACTAGTGCACGACTCGAGATGAGAGAATTGCAATACACCTCGGCTGTACGCAATGACAGTGTTTCTCTGAATGAGTTACAAGAGTTAAGGAGTCAAGTATTAAAATTAAGCACTCGGTAGGTATCTTTCTGAAATTTTTATAAATTTATTTCAAACGACACAAATGAAAGCATACGTTTCTTTTTTTTTTGTTCATAGGACTAACGACATTTCGCAATACGTAACGAAGTTACAGTTCGCACAGTGCACGTATTTATTATCCGTCTATTGGCTCGAAACATTGAGGGTTGCAAACAGCCCTGAACCTAGTTTACAACCGATAATGGAATATTTGTGCGACACTGACTTACAAAAAGATAAGAGCGGCATGTGGCAGTGCATATGCTGTGTCGCTGATTCTGTCTTTGTCAAGTTCAAAGACGTAATGCAGCGTAAACCGAAAGACGAGAGGCGTGAGAAGGAACTCGAAAATCATGCCCAGTTTCTTCTAGTGTATTTTAATCATGTACATAAACAGATTAGACGAATAGCTGATAAATATCTTAGTGCGTTGGTCGATGCATTCCCGCATCTCCTGTGGAATTGTAAAGTACTTTGGAGTATGTTAGATATATTACAGGTACGAATTTTGTTTCGTCTCTTTATATTTAAATGTTATTGTATTACATGAAACTGTTCTTTCCATAGATATTATCGTTCTCGTTACAAATTGACCCAAACGAAGAAACGCCGATTCTACGAATACCCGGTACACCGTACAGTATTGAACTCATGGATACACTCGAAGCAACCGAGGTACGTATATTATTACGATACTCGTAAATTACTCAAATATTGATATCACATTATACCGCGTAGATTATCGTGAAAGATTTCACCGCGAGATGTAAAGGAATAGTGCAAGAAGCCATGAAGTGGGCGCCCCAAGCCACTATATCACACTTGCAAGAATATGTAAATCAGATTCCATCTTCCGGACTGAAACATCATTCTGGTTTATGTTTGTCTACAGACGCGGTCCTTGAGTTTGTGGACCTCGCTATTCCGACATCGGCATTACCACATGTAACACACGAAACCCTTTAATATTACATACTTCATAATATCTTCGTTTAAAAATAACAAAATGTGCTTCTTATAGACTAATTCATTAGATAAACGACCACGTGGTCCAAAAGGAGCCAGTTCTTGGCTATTGTCCATGATGTCGACACGATCGAGATATGCCGGAGAAATAGCAGGAATGTTGTCATTGGCGCAAACCGAAGCAAGCACTTCTGACGTATCGTTCGAAGAAATCAGAAACAAAGTAGTCGATTTGTTAATCGATGCTGTGTGGATGGCATGTCGTTCTCGTAACGATGTCAAGCATCGTAGCGCTCTTTGGCGTGCTACTGCATTAATGATCTCTATGCCTGGTAATTGATAGCAATAATTTCTCAAAAAATTATATTATTATTTCCCAATTTGTCATGTTATAATTTATATCTCTAGGAACGCATAGACGTTTGTTACATACTGTAGCCTCGTCGCAAATTGAATTGTTCACACCTGTAGCTATGACCACAGCTGTTGAATGCTGGCAATGGATACTTACTGTACGGCCAGATCTGAAACTGCGTTTCCTGCAAGAAATGCTCGTTGCATGGCAGTACACCGTCGATAAAAGAATGGGTCTCTTTGCGCCGGATGAAAAAGAAGTCAGTCCATTGGCGGTATACGAGGGTTGCAAGTTAGGTCCGAATCCTCCTTTAGTGAAACCCCATGAAATTTGGGTGACATTTATCGTAGAACTAATTGAAACTGCTAAATATTGCTGTCAAGAAACAGTCGATATGATTGTCAGTTTGCTACATCGGTCATTGCCTATGACTGTTGGTGCTTCTGGAGAGGAACCTGGAATGAGTCGTCATGTTGCTGCGGTTGGTGTGCGTTTCAAATTGCTTTCTTGCGGACTGCTTCTTCTTCAGGGAGATATTTTACCAAGGTATAATATTAATAGCGTAAAACAGAAGATATATTTTAATGAATAAATAAATGGTTAATACATTTCGTTTGCAGAACGTTGAGTAAAAATGTGTTACGAGAACGCGTATATTGTAATTGTTTGGATTATTTCTGTCGAGATTGTCAAGTGCCGACGCAAGAATTCGAACAGCTGCACGAAGATTTGGTTACGCTTATACGCTTTTGGCAAGTCAGTAAAATATTCTCAATTTAATAACACCAATCTTTTTGTTCAATTGTTCTTCCTAACAATATTTATTAAATCATAGGTGATGCATAGTGATAAAAAGTATTTGGTAATGACTGGTAATGAAGGAGAATTTGAAATGTTAACACCGCAGTCGTGTTCAACCGGTGGCTTTGGACCTAGCGAAACGATTAGCTCTTTAAGCACAGCGTTAGGCGCAACCAATTCTGAATATCCAAAAACACCGACCAGCGTCTGGATTAATACAGTCCCAATGTCCACCAGTAGCAATACTTTGGGTAAACGTAGCAATCGTAGCAAACGCGTTATGAACGCCAACGTTTTTGTAAAAGATTACATAAAAAAAAGAAATTTGATCCTTGAATTGCTAGCTGTTGAAATAGAGATGCTACTGGTACGTTAAATTTCGTGTTTCTGCTTTGGTTTTCTTAATATTTTTAATAATATTAAATACTATTTAAAATACAGGTTTGGAGGAATCCTAGTGGAAGACAAGAGCTTGCACTTCAGGGTGAATCGAGTATCGCAGAATGGCGTGCTAAGGGTATGAACGATCGATGGCGAGAATACACGCGTCTTGCATGGGAAATCAGTCCCGTTCTCGCTGTATTTTTGCCGGTTCGATTAAAATACTCGGAAGTTATTATCAAAGAAGTTTGTGGACTTGTTCGTCTCAAGCCGGTACCAGTTATGCACGTCCCAGAAGCTTTACAATACCTCGTTACGACAGACACATTACTTAATGACGTACCTGAAGTAAGTCGTTCTTTAAATAATATTATCTTTAAATATTCTATAGGATTCAAAATTCTGATTTTCTAATTTTAAATATTTTAGCTGGTGTACATGCTAACATGGGAGAGAGTGTCGCCTATTCAAGCACTAGCATACTTTTCCCGACAATTCCCCCATCATCCAATCTCTGCACAGTATGCAGTAGAAGTGCTAAGTTGGTATCCAGCGGATGCTGTACTTTTCTACATCCCGCAACTTGTACAAGCTGTGCGACACGATACCATGGGTTATGTGATAGAATTTATCAAGAAAATTGCTAAACGTTCTCAAGTGAGTGTTGAAAATATTAATTTAAAAATATTACTCAATTTTTCAGTTTCTTAAAAATTAATATTTCATATTTATTACTGATGTCGGGCAGGTAGTAGCACATCAGTTAATTTGGAATATGTATACAAATATGTACATTGATGAAGATAAAACAATGAAAGATCCTGTTCTCTACGATATATTAGATTCGCTCACGAAAAATATTTTGGCATCACTGTCTGGTCCAGCGAAGCAATTCTACGAAAGGGAATTCGACTTTTTCGAAAAGATTACAAATATTTCTGGCGAGATAAGACCATACCCTAAAGGTCCCGAACGTAAAGCAGCATGTTTGAAAGCATTATCGAAAATCAAAGTGCAACCAGGTTGCTATTTACCATCGAATCCGGAAGCTATGGTAATCGATATCGATTATAACAGTGGAACTCCTATGCAAAGGTAAATACCACGATTTAAATTATTTGTTTACCATGTTTCGCATTGCAGACGTGAGTTATTTAAAATATCATTATTATTTACAGTGCTGCTAAAGCACCGTTTTTAGCATGCTTCAAAGTACAAAAGTATGGAATTAACGAATTAGAAAATATAGCATTAGCGGTATCGGCTAATGGTAAAACTGAAATGAAAAGAGAATTAGACAAAGAGACATGGCAAGCCGCTATTTTTAAAGTTGGTGATGATGTTAGGCAGGATATGTTAGCCTTACAAGTGATCAGTATTTTCAAGAATATATTTCAAAAAGTTGGATTAAATCTATTTCTGTATCCGTATAGAGTAGTGGCCACTGCGCCGGGGGTAAGTGAACTTTACATTTGTAGAAAGAATTCATTTTAATATAGCAAATGCTTTACAAACGCGCGTTTCAGTGTGGTGTTATAGAATGCGTACCAAACGCGACGTCGCGTGATCAACTTGGCCGAACTACCGACATCGATATGCACCAATATTTCATCACGCGTTACGGAGATGAAACGACGAAGGAATTTCAGAATGCACGACGCAATTTCGTGAAATCAATGGCTGCTTACAGCGTTATCACGTATCTTTTGCAAATAAAAGATCGTCATAATGGTAACATTATGTTGGACACCGAAGGTCATATTATACATATCGACTTTGGATTCATGTTTGAAAGTTCACCCGGTGGTAATCTGGGCTTTGAACCTGACATTAAGCTTACCGATGAAATGGTGCTCGTGATGGGAGGTAAAATGGAGGCCGCGCCTTTCCGTTGGTTCATGGAATTATGTGTACAGGCTTTCCTTGCAGTAAGGTAAATAGACCGAATCTTTTTACAACGTTATTTGCGATAATAGGTTTTCTTTATACAAATTTTGACAGAATTACAATGTTACTTTACAGACCATATCAAGAGGCAATTATTTCTCTGGTTTCTCTAATGCTTGACACAGGATTGCCATGTTTCCGCGGACAAACGATAAAGCTTTTACGCAGCAGATTCGTGCCGACAGCTACCGATCGTGATGCAGCGGCCTATATGCTCAATGTAATACGTAACAGCTACCTCAATTTCCGTACGAAAACTTACGACATGATACAGTATTATCAAAATCAAATTCCTTATTAAATTACCGTTTCTAAGTGACTTCCGTTCACACACTGTTAATTTATAACAAAGAAATTCATTATTTCTGCGAAGATTGTTAAGCGGGACACGCCGTGTACTATATTGTTAGATACAGCAAACGTGAAAATTTGCTGTCTTGTACAAACCCCTCAGTGTCAATGTTATTTTTAGACTCGCATAAATTTTATGAAAGCATTATATGCTCTGTATGTATGTAATAATAATGTATTATAAATTGGAAAAATGATTCTATATAACCTGCCTTCAGGTTGAAAATGTGTATATGAGAAAACATTCCTCTGTTTATTATTTATGTACTGTTACCAGTTAAACATTAAATGGGAAAGTCATTGAATAACATTTAATTTATTTATAAATTACTCATTAATATTATTACATGCACAATTTTTATTTACATTAACTTTATGTGTCATGTTACAATTGAAGTATAACTAATGCTGCTTAAGAATATATTATTTCATTTATTTATCCGCCAACTGTGGTTTTAGGGGACTCTGGTTTAGTTTAGTGACATCAATAACCCTAAAATAAATTTAACAATGTATCATATGATAAAAAGTTAAATACTCTGTACATTGAAAATATTAACACTAATCTGGCAGATAATATTTTGCCTATTTTTATATTTATTTTGCATATATAAAAATTCAAAAATATAATCACCCTAATTGTAAATGTTCATCTGAGAATATTTCAGTCGGTGGTTGCATAAGACGTCTAGCATCACGAGTGTAATAATATACTTTTGAAAGCTTATGATATGGCCCACCAGGTACATGTGGGTCTGGTTGTGTACGTGCAGCTATACAATCTGCATGTCTCGCACTTTCTACAACCTTTCTCTGTAATGTTCATCTCTGTTCAAGTAAATCTCTTTTCCACTGTATTACTTTACTCCACTAATTATTTATGATTTGCTTTTATCGCAAATTTTTAAGTAAATATATCGTTAACAAAGGTTAATAATAATCATTTCTAATATTTTCGATGTTTATTACAATAAGCAGTACATAACCAATAAAATAGTTTCCGTACAATCTCAAACATAAAACTTTAATTTAATTTCATGGAATACGAATGGTCAAGGATATTCCGCATATTTACCATACAACAAATACTTTTAATATAAATATCAACAAAGAAAATAAAAAGTTACGTAATTTCTAGAAAAATAAGAAACAAGAAACACAAATTGAATTCATGAAATGTTACTTACACCTCGAAAGAAATTTCGTAGATATTGTATGAAAGGAGTAACTGAGCGATGCTCTACGGGCATTTTTATTTTTCAAGTAATTGTTTAATCTTAAATTAATAAACAACTCACTCCCAATGCGAATTACGATGTAGATATACAGTATTGAACACTATATAAACACTATCAGTTGTCATCTCGATCTTAAATTTCGATAGCTACTCGTAGCGTCGATTATCGATAATCGTTATTCTCGAGAGTTAAACCGGAAATCTTTCAAATTAGTTTATGCAACTTCTTACGAATAAAAGTCCAAAAAATAATATATGTAGCGAACAATATTACTAGTAATTCAAAGTTGTCATTAAATTTGCTGTATATATATAAAGGTACAAACTATAAGTATATTTATTAAATATCTTCACTAAATTGGAATCAATTGTATTTTAATACTATTCTGTTGAAATAAAATATCGTAATATTGTTCCTAGCATTGTAGTTAAATGTCGGTTTGATTTGAAAACTATCCTAAACGAATCACATTAATACTACATAAAGTTTATAAAAAAAATTCACCGGTGATTACAAATAAATAAACAAATACGCCACCTTGAGTAGAAAATCTAAACTAAGAGATTATTTCGCATTCTCCTCTCGTCTAACCTCAGATGATTTCTGTGCTCGTCGCGCATTTAAGTTCGTCAATGGTCATTGATTGTAACGTCGTGTGATACGCCATTACTTCAGCTAAACGGTAAGATCGTTGTATTATCGGCCGATGTGCTCGATACTCGATACGTCAGCATATTTACGCTCGTGATTCAGCAAAACGATAATTACATCTTGTAACTTAACAGTAGTTACCGGAGTGCTTACACTTCAAAAGCATTTGCCGTTGCGTACAGTCGAGAAACTTCTGACAATGGTTAAAGCCGTGTGCGTTCTTCAGGGTGATGCCAAAGGCACTCTTTTCTTCGAACAACCGGTAAATAATATCTCTTTTTTTTTTCTCTCTCTCATTAATTCAGTGAAACTCCGTATGACAATATTTTATTTTAATTTGATACGATGCAATTGCCGAATAGGACAAATCTGAGACGGTGAAGGTCACGGGTCAAGTAACCGGTTTGAAGCAAGGATTGCACGGTTTTCACATTCACGAATTTGGCGATAACACTAACGGTACGTATAATTGCCCGGATTTATTGTCATTTTTTATAACTGCCATGAATGATTTAACAACAAAGAGTATTATTATATTTAATACAAAAAGCAACGTGTAGAAATCTTAATACTCGAAAGATATAGTCTAGAGGTCAATAGAAAATGTATAAATTAATTCAGTTTATCGCGAAACTTTAAAAATGATTTTCGCGAATTAATTGATGCTGTCGTGTTAATGTGTTACAAATTCGACTTAAAATTTGTTTTATAACCTTTGTTAAAACAGAAAACTTGATATATTAATAATTTCAGACTATTAAAATATGTAAATTTCATCAGAAATTAACTCCTGAGTTAAGAGATAAACAGTAATTATCTTTTAGTTGCAATAAAGAAATTTTAGAGGTACTGTATTATTGTTTTCATATGTTTTACAGGTTGTACAAGTGCAGGAGCACATTTCAATCCATTAGGAAAAGAGCATGGTGGGCCTGATTCAAGTGTTCGTCATGTTGGAGACTTGGGAAATGTAGAAGCAGGAGCAGATGGTGTTGCCAGTGTTAACATAACTGATAAAATGATCCAACTCGAAGGACCACACAGCATTATTGGTAGAACTCTTGTAGTAAGATATTGCATAATATATTTTTATGAACTTCTATAATTAATCGCGCTACGCGTATCACTGTTTATGTATATAAACGAAATTTTGTTTTTCTTCATTGTGATAACAGGTTCACGCTGATCCAGATGACCTTGGCAAAGGTGGCCACGAGTTATCAAAAACCACCGGAAATGCCGGTGCACGTCTTGCCTGCGGTGTTGTTGGCATTGCCAAACTCTAAATTATGCATCACTCATTCTCATACAATACTAAATACAATACATACTGTTACTAGAAACACAATATTAGGATTACTGCAATTTGAATATCAGTTCAAATATCATTCCTAATTCGTTATAATATGAATATTTCACATATATAATCTATGTTACTGTAATACTGAAATTTCAATAAAGAAACTACTAAAAATGGAACTTTCGTGTTTGCAAATTAATCATGTACCATTGAATAAAGTTTTGGATTTTAAGCAATTTTACCTTCTATCTTTCATATAATGACATGTACTTCTGCTTGAAATTGATTATTTCTCATGGTTGAAAGATATATAAATTGTTGAATTTTACATAATAACGTTATCGCCGAGTCGTTTTTGCATTTTAAAAGCTGATTTCAATAACGAAACGCGGTATCAAGTGCAACGTATATGGTTCAAGTAGTCACATAACATTTAGATTATTCAATCACGTAATACTAGCTTGGGAATTAATCGTTCTTTCCGGCCGATTTTCAATAGCAACTTTTCCCTCTTTCTCCCGCCGTGCATGCTTGTCCCAGCAACGATTGCACACGATATATCTCAGGCGCCTATCATATAAACAGCGCATGGTTTTATATGGAGTGCTATTATCGCTGATAATAAGCCGATAGCTAATAATAGCTCACGCATTAACAACTATCAATTTCGATTTCAAGTTGTCTAGTTTTCAAAAGGCGTTGAACAACGCGCTATCAAACTAGCATTCAAAATCTAGCGTCATCTAGCGTTAGAAGTGCTGTGCTACTACTAAACTGCAAAAATCAATTCCTATCACTTGATTTTCACTTATTTTAATTTATGAAGTGCCAATGTAATTAATTTACACGCCATTAAAGACTTCTCAAACGAACACAGATGCATTTCTTCTTCTTTACCATACGACATTCGATATCATAATTTCGAATGTATAGTTAAATAACGGTAACATAGAAAAAATTAAAATTCCGACAATTCAGAACAAATATGGCAATTTTCTGCCGTGTATTTGACAGCTCAGACCATTTGCAATGATATGCAATAATTATCGAGTGAATTTTAAATGATTTTCACTAATTAGAAGCAATTTTTCTAAATACTATCTCTTTAAGGACATCTTTTGGCGCCATCTAGCGGCAAGGTGCTATTACTAAACTTCGAAAACCAACTCTGGGTTTACCCCTTTGTGTAGTACATTAGATTTGCCACTAGATGACGCCACCTCCTTAACAGTACATGTTACACCATCTAGCGTTGGATTACTAGTACTACGGAACGAGGTAAATGAAGAATTGAGTTTGGTGTTTAGTAATATCACCCTTGCCGCTAGATGGCGCCACATCTACCGCCGACTTTTACGCTCTTCTTAGTACCGCTGTTCGCCGCTACGTGGCGCCACATTGAATTAACCACGCGTTTTAAAAGATGCGCAATTTGAAATCAGAGTTGATTCTCGTTAAAAAGTAACTGATTATTAACTTTGAAATTTATTATTATGGATAAGAGTGCTCCATGGGTGATATGGAAACCTATTTATGCGAGTATAGCCCTAATGCTTTACGTGTAATTTATATGGTGTCGTAATTTTTATGGTATCGAGCATATTGTCTATCTGCAGAAAGACGTATAGCGGGAGAAAGATGGCGTGTCTTCTGAAAATCGACTAGAAAGAATACTTAATCGGTCAGCCTGTTGTAACATAAGAGAATCTTTTTTAAAGAAAACTATTAAGCAGTTCTTTCGAACAGTTATGATGTAAGTGTAAGCTGAACAGATGAATGAATACAAGTTTGTTGTGTAGACACAGGCGAAAAACAAACTAGCGATACACTTTTCCCCTAGTGTCACGGGCTTTAAATTGCGTGCTTACGTTGGTAACGCGAACACTCCGTGACATAAGTGATCATTTGTATCAGCACGTTTTGAAAGCAAGGTTCTAATAATCGTTCGAACACAGATGAATTTTCATTTTTTCCAGCTATTCTGACAGGTTTTCATAAGGACCATACATGTACGATGAGGAGCGAGATTTCTGCTTGTTTATCAGACTTTCGTATCATTTTTACGCCACCGAACTACAGCTGAAATCGTAATATACTCATTACGTTAGAATGAATGTGTACACAGAAAACAGAAGAGATGACATTTTGCGATAATTGTTTTTCGAACGATTGAAATTGGAAGTGAAATGGGATGCTTGTGAAAATTGCCATTCCACGCAACAGTTCTATTTCTTCGAGATAAATAAAAGCTGTCGTTACGTATCATGTAAATAATTCGTGGATGTGCGGAAGAAAATTGACAGGGAGAGACTATTAAGTTAAATTTTGTACATTGCACAGTATTATCAGTCGAAGTAAGTTAAAATGTTCAAGCGAACGGAAAAGAACAGAGAGAGCGAGTACTCTTTACCTGCTAAACGACCGAAATATGATACAAAGAGAAGTTTGATGGGAACTTCCATAAATAACAGAGAATCAACAAGTAAAAAGAATGGGAAATCGGATGATATTTGGGGAGCTGATTTTGCTGAAGAAGATATTGAAGAAATGGATTTTGTTGCTTCTCAAGCTTGCTTGCAGGTTCTGTTCATATTAACCAATGTGTTCATATTGAATTACCATGTAACTTTTTGATTATTTATGGTATCTTGTTTTCAGGAAGATAATATTTTAACTGAACCAAATAGAGATGCAAATATGTCATGCATACAAAGATATAATACTATACCATCCTGTAGTAAAACTGTAAATAGCAATAGTAGTAAGATATCGAGATCTTTATACATGTCGAAATGCAATACTGGAAAGAAAGAAGTACAAGATTTAAAAGACACAAGCATGATACTTTCTGTTGATTATAAAGAATTTGAGAATAAATTAGTGAATAAGAAAATATACAATTCAACATTTAAAATGGATGATTCTATTATAGGTAAGAGTTACACCATTTCTTAGAAAGTTATGATTTATATCATTTTCTGTGCATGGCAGTTTAATGAATAATCTATGAATTTTAGAGCCAGAATACGTGAAAGAATTGGAGAGGTTAAAAGTTGAAAATAAAAAGCTGTTAGATGACTTTATAACTAAAGAAGGAGAAGCTGTTTTTCTACGTAATCAGTTGCAGCAGACACAGTTGAGAGCAGAAAATGATAAACTGGAAAAAGCACGTTTCATTGAACAGCAAGAAAATCGACATAGAACAGAAATTAATGCTATTTGCAAAGAGAAGGAACATTTAAAAACACAACTGGAATTACAAGTTAGTCATTTCTGAGTGATGAAGCAATTTCTTTAATTTTATTTTGTGCATTACATTTATACTTCCTTTTTTATTCTAGACATTTGAAGTAGGGAATCTAATGGAACGTTGTAAATTGTTTGAAAGTGGGAATGTTAAATTTACAGAACCACATTCCATAAATTTCAATGCCTTTGCAAGTAGAAACAAATGTAATTCGCCGTTGACACGGTAAACTTTGGAAATATATTTTTAAAATGCGTGTTTATTGAAATACTTAGGAATATGTTTCCATATTATTGCTTTTAGGTCTTTGATTTCAACCACGAAATCAATAAAGGTCAGGGAAGCATGTGTTCAAGCAAATGTACATAATAAAAGCAGTTATTTTCTTAAAATTTGGAATCCGTGTAAGTAGATTATATCACGAAGAAAATATTAATCTGATTTTCTTTTTATTTCTTAATAATAAAGAGAACGTATTGCAGATTTCCCTCTTGCAGAAATTCCTAAATTAATATACGATCTACCGCAACCCGAGAAACCCATAGTCGATGTTCAAATTATAGAGAAAGTTGGTCGACGAAATTTACCAATTTTAAAAGATGAAAATACGTTTAGAATATATGGTAAAATTGTTTATTTAATGTTTTATATTTTACACGGACCTTATTTACATTTTTGTATTATTTTATAGAAAATCCAGAATTGGTGAAGCCTATAACAACCGTAATAAACGATAAGAAATTAACGGTGGAGTTTATTTTTCCGGAAATAGCTGCTCTACAGCGAAAGACGAACTCAGAGCTTGAAGCGGAAGATACTATACCAATAATAAACAAAGTAAATTGTCTCACTTATGTATAGTTTTAATCGTTTTATTCAACAACACGTAACTTTGTTGTTCATGTTTTAGTTAGTTTCTACCTCAAGGGAATTGCTCCTCAATATAATAATCGTTCTCCAAACGATATTTCAAGCTATGAGAAACGACGATATTCGAGACATGAACGATATTTACTTCTCCGAATTGTACTCAAGCTCTGATTTCAATGGAAAATCCGTATGTTCTGCAAATGCGTGGCACGAATATGAGCGTGGTGTTGAAACTAGAAGAGTGTTCGGTCTGTTATCGTACGTAACGTTGGAATCTACTTATCTAAGCAAATACATTGCAGGGAAATCGCGTTTACTCACAGAAAGGGATGAATCTTATAAATGTTATTCATGCCAAATGGTTCATTATAATACCTGGTTGAAGAAACACCATAAATTTGAAATACTCGAAATGTTATTGCAATTTGTTGTTTTAGTTGGATCTACGGTAAGTCAAATAATTAAGAAGTATAAATCTTTGTTACAGTTGAAGTTTTATTACTTTCAGAGAAGATCCCATCAATTTAGTGGCCTCATATGTGCAATTATGATGATTATTTGCAACGTGCATAAAAAGGTCGAATATTGTTCTCAAGGGTATGCAAAAAATATATCGTTTAAAAAAAAATTAGTTGCTTTTAAAATATACCTTTTTTTTAATGAAAGTTTTATATTTCAGAATGGAGTATATCTATCGGATATTTAAGGAAATAGTGTTTGCTAGGCCTCTGCCATATTGTTATACCCTGGTCTGCAATATAATGCTGATTTTTGTAAAATCTTCGACGTACTTGCGGAAGCTTTGTGTTAATTCACGTATGTAATTTGTTACGTTAATAATGTATACTAACAACGAATATTTATGACATGCGTTAACAAATCAATAAATTTTTATGTTTAATTTTCATCACTCATCTATTTTTTCATAATATCTCATAATTCTTACTTTGTACATATGTATGATTTATCTTTATTGTATCAAATGCAATAAAATACATTTATATGTACGCTGTTATTGTTTTTACAGAATCAATGGCGGTAAATAATTGGAAAGGCTCTCTGCACTTTACTCCAGGTAAATCAAAAAGATTTTTTTAAAAGGAAACAATAGCTTAATTTCACGAATAATTGTATATTCTTTTTTTCAGACGCTTGTCCGTTGCAAATATTTTTAGCGCAAGTGGAGAACCATTATTTTGATATAATAGCTGCGATAGACACTACGGATATACTGTTACAATTTGTGCAGTACATATTACACACGGACATTATTCCCTTGAGATCTGAGACCTTGAATTCCTGTAATTGTTGCATGAAATTGCTGAGGTTCACCATAAAGACTCTGTGCAAGTGTTCCGAGGCAAATCTGGCTGACCTCGGAAATTTTAATTTGGACAATTTCCCTGTGCCAAGGATAGATTCTTGCAATTTGAAGAGTATCTGTGCCAAACACTCTATCTTTTATATAGGAACAAGTAAGACGTGTATACGCGAGATATATCAGGATAAGTTTTCGGATGAAAACGCTTGGACAACTATGAAGCGGAAACAGTCGAAGATATTAAGGGACGGGATAAGATTCTTGTCTCACCTGGCGATATGTGACCCTGATTTTGTAATTAGACTGTCAGATATCGAGGATTCGTTTCATTTGTTTATGAGAAACTTGAATGCCTTCGAGAACTTTGTTCTTCACGAAAACGAACGTAAGTGTGGGTCCATTCTGTTCCACAGAAAATACAAACGTGCTAATTCTGAAACTTCCTCTCCATTGATACACTTGTTCTGTCTCTATTTTTTTTTATTCTCGTCACACGATACGAGCCACTTTAATTTCGTCTCAATTTATCGGCCCTGGAGAATTTTTATATATCCGCCTGGCCTGTTACTCATTTTTCGTAATCAGTGGAGTTCAGTGTCGTGAATACTTTCCCATGGCCACACATTTTTCGTTATTTATAAAAAGAAAAAAATATATTAACGTAACATAAATTTCCCTTTTTTTTCTTCTACAGAAGAAGCTATGAATCGAATAAAACAGACGTTTATTTTCGATAAAACGTCGCAGACTGAAACCGAGCTGAAACAGTTGGACATTATGACAAATTTCGAGAAGATATTCATTCAACCATCGTCGACGAGGTCGAAGAAGAACGAGAACCACAATAAAACTTTGATCACGTTCAAATCACTGTTAAGCACCAAAATGGATTTCTCCAACCACTAAAAATCAGAACTACAACTGTGTATTAGCTGTAGAAATTAACTCTTTCCTACTGGAGTCACACAATCAGTGCAGTCATTTACATTAAAATATTCGCGAAGCTGTTGGAAAAATTGCAGAAGATCATCGACAATAATGGAAATTATAAAAAAAAAAAAGAAAAAAGAAGTTTTATCCTACGCAAAAGTCGGAAAGAATTCATTTCTGGTCGCATAGATTCGTTTCAATACCGAAATTTCTTGTACATACTATCTTGTCATTTACCCACCTGTTATTAAATGTTGCATTTTAATAAAACACACAATATTTTACCCAGAAAACTGTTGCTAAATTAATTATAGACATCGTTTCGTCACTTAACAAGAGCACCCTTCGCAGAGGGTTAAAGATACGTCCATGGCGTGGACTGCAAAGGGGAAAAGAAAGAAAAGAAAAAAAGAATCCTGGCGCCAGGACATGGTCTAATCAGAGGCGGTCACTATTTTTCTCTCTCTCTCTTTCTCTCTTGTAATTCATTTATCTCCGACGCAAAATGCAATTTGTTAGGAATTCTCCTCAAGGCCTGGTAATGTTCGATGTCGATAACGTCGACCGGAAACAGATAGAAGACTATCGCTTGCAGCGTGTCGACGGAAGTGATGTTCCCGCCTTCCATTCGGAATGGAATATCCCTGAAATACGGCATCCCTGTTTCATTCATAGATACAGAAGGACCGACGGTCGATTATTACTTTTTATTCTTTCCCCAGTGCGTGTCCGTATTCCAATTCTTCGTCTTTCTTTCTTCTTGCTCCATCGTTCGTAATTTCGACGATTTTTTCCTTTCGTTTTCTTCTTTTCTTTTCCTTAGTGGTGCTTCTAGTAAACATGTGCAAAAGAATCTGAATAAGAAAAGTTCTGTGAGGTGGGAAACACGTCTTCTTTTGGATCTGGTTCACGAGTTATGAGTACGGTGGATTGTTTCTTTGAGAAGTAAACGTTCTCAGGATGAAGATATCCTGGTCGATGCCGTTTCTTCTGCTGACTGTCTTCGCGCAATGCATCGTTTGCCATTTGCCAGGACAGAGTAAGTGGTGATTCTGCAATTCTGTGTAAAATTCTCGAGGAGAAAGAAGAAATGTCGATTGTCGAATAATTGTATTTCACTAAGGTGGACTTTTCTATTTAATTGGTTCGGTGATATTTCTGTATCGCGAAGAAACCAACGAAGAAGAATAGAGAAAGGTTTTTTTTTAATATTCTTTCCGAGTATTTGTTTATTTTTATCGTCACAAAAAGTGAAGAAAAAGTAGATTCAGGAATTGTGTCGTTTCCGTGGGTTTTGCTTCGTTTGTACGAATGAAGAAATAACGAGATTCCGCTCTGTAAGCCGATAAATGCTGTTCCAATACTTTACAAGGGAAATAACGGATATTTTTCTCGTTTCTCTTCCACTTTTTTTTTCTTCTTTTTCTTTTCCTTCGGAGAGAGAAAGATTTCGAGGAAAGAAACTCGATTCGTTTACCCGTGAGAAAAAGGCTCGAACACTTTCTATAATCTACTCCTTAAGATTAGTTTCCAAGTGTAAGAGGCTACTTTCGCTTCTTTTCTTTCCTTTTCTTCTCTTTTCTTTCCCTCTTTTTTTTTTGCACGGTAATTTCTACGACGATGAAACGAGGCGAAAGGTTTCCTCGTCAAGCGGGAATTAAAGTCCAATTTCATCTGGCTTATCGATTTCAATCCCGAGCGCATAATGCTGAATATTACACGAGGCATTTGTCGAGGAGTATTGTTATCGGCAGAAAAGAAGAGATTTGAAATATTCTCTTCTGTTTAAATTAATCTTCGATCTTCATCTTTCACGATTACAGGGAAAAATACAATTGGAATATTGAAAGACTTTAACGTTACTTAATTTCAGATCGAGCTATTATTTCCATTACTTCAATAGTTTAGCAACATTTCTTCATTTTCGCTAATACGATTCTTCCATTATTTTTTCATTTGCATTTATTATTCTAGCAAGGAATATCACTTCTTCTCTTTTTATAATTAGAATGAAAATAAAAGAAGAAAAGAGTTTCACCTTATTTTCTCAACTGTGTACTCTCTTTTTCGCTATTAACGATCATATTCCTCATTTCTTCGCTTCTTCATTACATAATTAAAACAAAAATAAAAGAAGAAAAGAGTTCCATCAGTTTCATCTTATTTTCTCAATTTTATTATCCTCCTTTTCATTAGTAACGATCATATTCTTCATTTCTTCATTTCTTCGCGTTGTGTCGTTGACGTGCGCAAGTCTCGTCTTCAACTTAGAATTTCATTTACTACATAGAGTTTTCGTCCACAGGGAATTGGACAATTGGACTGATTTAATTTATATTGCTTCAACCCACAGGCAGATGTCCCATAATGAAGCTGGAGAACGGCAGAGTTCGAACAAGGGGCAGAGGCAGGATCATCAGGTTTAGTTGTTACGATCGTTTCACTCTCGTAGGTAACAGGTATTCCACTTGTATTCGAGGACAATGGGATACACCTACACCCGTATGCGTCAGTAAGTACAGCTTTTTAATCACGCCTGATAAAATTATAACAATAGAATTTCATATAAAACGCTTGCTCGTTGTGAATTCTGCTTTTAACGCGATTAAATCGAACGTTTCTTAACATCTTTTACAAAAACTAGTTCAATCCGTGGAACAGATTCGAATGAATATGATATAATAGAAACAATTACATCGATGACAAAGATTAATTTTAATTCTAAATTTAATTTCAATCTATAAGATGAAAAATGACCAAAGCGTAATAGAATATATATATTAACTTTATTTTACTTCATATAGTATTAAAATTCATAATCGAACTAAAAAATCTTCATTAAAGTTGATATCTTTGATACATAGATTTTATTTAAATTTTGAAGATACAAGTTTAATAAAGCACAAATTATTTGGAATTTTTTCGTTTTTGCTTTTTTCTGAAAGTATGATCGATTGTAATTATGCATTTACCCGTGTACAAAATTCAAATAACCCAGAAATTGAAAGAAAGAGGATTATTGAACAACGATAAGCAGATCCATTGTTTTCGAGCAAAATTTTATTTAGCGACGAAGCTCATTTCTCACCGGATGGATTCGTTAATAAATGTATAAATCTCTACACTGACAAAAAGTCACCGTTCGGTGTGCATTTCGGGCAAATGGAACACAGTCCAAAGAACAAAATCCAACAGTCGAAAAGAAACAAGTTGAAAAAAAGTTCCAGATACTTTGTGTTTCATACAGGCGTGTAAGTTGGATGGCACTATACATCCTTCGATCGTGATTACGTTCGACGAATGAAAAACGGAATCGCAATTTTCGTTTCACACAGATGCTTCTTTGCCTTTGATTTCTTTTTTTCCAGATAACCGTAAGATTTTATTAATTGTTTTCTCTAAATAGACGCAGAATGTACTGTGCCCCCATTGCCCGAGCATGCTGTAATGTCGCTTAAATACAACGGTGCCATACTAATATATTTCTGCGAACCTGGATACACCTTAATTGGATCTGCTGAGATTTTTTGTGATGGAAGGCAATGGAATGGCACAACACCATACTGTCGAGGTGATTTCTCCTTGTTTTCTTCTTCTTTTCTTCGTCTTAATGATCCTGCAACTTTTCTATCTCTCGAATGATCTCTTCATTAATTTCACCAGTGTAAATATAAAATATGATAGAACAGAGATTAAAGTAAAGGAATACGTGTTACATTTTTAAATAGACACCACTGCGTCAGCCCCGACGCAATGTGACTTTGAAAAGCCCGATCTTTGCTGGTGGGAACAAGATCCTCGGCATGATTTCGATTGGAGACGACACAATTTCGAAACGCCAAGCTTTCACATCGGAACTGGACCAACTCACGATCACACTTTGGGACCAGGAAACGACGGTATTTATTTTGTTACCTTTCGTATTTTTATATGAAAATTTTGCCGATCGGCTATATTTCAAGCAAAAACTATCTCGCGCAGTTGGCCATTCTTGTTGAATATAAAATGAAAACGCCTAATAAGCTTCGACAAATTTTATTCAAACAGCGTGCATCGAAATGAAACTTACATAGGGTCTTCCAATAAGAGCGATAGAACTTTGAATTGAAATGAAACGATAAAACGAAGTGAGAAGTTGATATCTTCTGTTTGTATATTCGGATTCTTCCACCTCGTTTTGAGTAAAGTGAAGTTTTTAATTTTCATACATCGTTTGAGTATTGATTCTATATCGTATAGGACTACTAGCGCCACGGACACGGAACTTGTGGAAGTTTCTGTAAGGTTTTACTCCATATTGGTATACCTTCCACCTGTGGAATTTTTTTCGCTGGAACGTCTTTCAGAATTTCCGAAATTTTTACACTTTTATAGCGTGTGTATTTCAAAAATATACGTAAGCAAAGATGTGAATGTTTTTGAAATATCTCTGTTTTTATAATATATGAATATAAATGTTTTAGAAATATTTACACCTTTGCTTGCGAAATTTTTATACTTTCTGAATTTTAATTCGCACACTTGAATTTGCGAAATTGTCCACGTCGAGAGATCTTCAGGATTTCCAAAGATACTAAATTCAATCCTCTTTCTTTCAGGTTATTACTTATATATCGAAGCTTCCGGTCGGCTAATAAACGACACCGCAAGGATCATCTCTCCTATCTACAACGCCTCTTACACGGACTCGGGTTGTTTCTCGTTCTGGTAATGATGTATCTGAATTTCTATACTTTAAATTACAGAAAGATACGTTCTTTTAACGGTCGCTGAATCTCAATCGAAGGATAACAAGGCTTGATATTAACGGATCGAGTTTTCGTAACGATCGACGCTCTATTTTCCCATTGTAGAGGATCATGTCTGAAAATAAATTCGCCGTAACACGAGGGAAACGTTAAGTATCGTTCTCGTTTCGACGTATAACGCACGTGAGAGGGATAAAAAGAAATCTACAAATGACACGCCAACGGCTAATGAAAATTACGGCTCGTCGTGAAATAAAACATGCCTTTCGTCGGATAATTTCTACGTTGCCCGGTATTATAGGTCGCATAATTACGGGCTGATCGGTGGATGTTCATTAGAGAAACGATCGTGTCCTCTCGATCTTCATTTGAATTACGATTTCACGTGTTGGAACAGGGTAAAAACGCGTTCGTTACGGGAACGGAGACATTAAAGCGGGATAATTTCATCGAATTTTCACACGTAATACCACTGGCACTGTTCTATTTGATATTTAATATTATTACATGTTGACATGTTTGAAAATTTTTGCTCGAAGAGAAAGCAAAATAAGATAATGAAAGGACTAATCAATTTCTACATCTTTCTATGATTTTTACAATTTTCTAACACATCTAAAATTCGATTTAACACATTTCTAGCCCGTTTAAAGTTAACAATTACAATTTTAATTATTTTTCTCTTTTCCTTCTCGAATAATTCTTTTTTTATCTATGATAAATCTCAGGTATCACATGTTTGGAGCCACAATGGGTATTTTAAATATATACTTCAAGCCGGAAAAGGATCTAGTGCCTCGACTGATGTTCAAGAAAGAGGGAGATCAAGGGAATCAATGGTTGCACGGGATTTTTACTCTTCCGAAGGTTGAGAAAGGTTTTCAGGTAATGGGACAACTTTTGAGTTAAATATCAATTGTAGAAAATTTTCAACGGCGTTTTTTCTCATTTTACAGATTATAATCGAGGGTGTGCGTGGCGAGGGTTATGTGAGCGACATCGCCATCGACGACTTGGCCATTTTGCAGGGCGACAAGTGTCGAAGCGTAGAAGAAACAGAAACCGAATGGACCACTGATCATTACGAAGGTAATTCGAGGAATCGAATTTTCTCATGAAGATCTTTTAATGACGAAAAAGGAAAAGAAAGAACACGAGACAACGTTAAGAGTTATCTTTTAATTAATACAATAGAATGGAGCAATATTAAGACCTTCTGAATTTATTATTTCAAATTTTTAAATAATAGTTCAAATTTAAAGTTAGATTTTACCGTTAATTTTTAAATCATATGTAATTATATTTAATTTAATTATTTACTATTATTCTTTCTATTTAATTGCACTCGTTGACGTAACGGATGTACTTATAGTATATCCGTTATTTTAATAAAATAATATTTATCAACGACAGTGATATAACGTACACGATAGAATTATTTTTTATCCTACGAGTTTTCACAGAATTTCAATATTAATTTCAATATTTCCCTGTGATATCGTGTATAGTAGAAAGTTATTTCTTACAGTTTCTGTCTCAGAGGAAACGATCGAACGTCTATCTGTGGAATAGATTCTATCAGATATTATTTTCAATGACCGATTTAGCATATCGGTGATTGACGACAGAATAATTGAAAGGAATGTTTCAAATAAAGAACGTATCATTCTTTCATGTCGTTTTGTAGCTATTTCTGATAATATGTACATATATATTCATCGATGAATTTTCTCGCCTCTGATTCGATATGTACGGTTTTTAGATCAAGTCGAAGTAGTAAACGCGCAGCAAAGTTGTCGGGGAAGATGTAAAAATAGTATGACATACAGTTTTACAACCTCGATGACGCCCACGCAATCCGAAGTCTGCCTTTGCACCCTCGATTGCGCTGAATACTCGATTTGTTGTCCGGATTACGCCGAGTACTGCGTTCTAGGTGAGTATATCATGCTGGTAATAATTTTCAAGTGTTCCATTTATTTCTGAAGCATTTCATATTTTGCGCGAGGTGAAACTTATTTTAATCATAGCCTCGTGTATCGTTAACGGTACCAATGTTCAATTTATTCAATATCCAACGAAATATAATTAACATAATTAACATAAATTCCTCTTTGAAATGATACGCAGCATAATTTAGTCTCATAGATAACAGTTAACTTAAGATTCAATTTACTGATGATATTAAATCAAGTTTTTGCTATGCAAAAATATGTTACAGCGATGCAATAATCTATTGATTCTTCTCTTATGAATTCGATAATTTTTTCCAAATCGTTTCACATAAACTTATGACACTTAACTGTGTGTGATCGATGCCCAAGGATTGATCCTGGAATTTTTCGAGTTGAGCGAAATACGCGCGAAAGAGTTAAAGTATCAAGAATTTAACAGCTACCAATATTTTTTATAATTTAAATATGTTCAATAGATACTTTATATTCACTTCATATTTCTATTAATCATTTGCATTCTACTGCGGTGACATTTGTAACAAGCCCCATTAAAGCATCATTTTTACATTAAAATAAAGCGAATTAATAAAGAAAAATACAAACAGATGAATTCGTAAACATTTACCATTTCCCTTTTCTGAAGAGGACAAATCTTTTAACTTTCAAAAGCTTCGCTGTAAAGGTGTGCTAGAATTGCTGTATGGAAAAATGCTCAAAAGTGCAAGGGGTTAAACCTTGCAACTGTTCTGATGGAATGTGTTACAAAAGAAACTTTCAACACGTTCAATTAACACGTTCCTCCTCTTGTTTACCCTAAAAACGCGAACATTTTAATTCACAGCGTACACGGACGAATGGACTACTGCGATGGCAGAATCGAACGCTCCTAATCACGATGCGATTGGTTCGGTTCCACCTGTGAAAAGTGGTACAGAGACGGACATTGCGACTGTTAGAACTGGTTTCTCGATAAATCCAAAGGATGACATCGATCCTGTCACCTTGAGGCCATATACAATGGTAACAACTACAATCAAGCCTGTTACGACAACTACAAACAAGCTTGTTACAACTACGAACAAACCTGTTACGACAACTACAAACAAGCCTGTTACCAAAACTACAACCAGGCCTGTTACAACTGTCGTCGGTTCAGTTACGAATACGATTAAGCAGAAAATCGAGAAACCTACGTTGAAAACTACGAGGCAGACCACTCCAGCTGTCTCAACTACGAAAACTGTCGTTCAGACAAAGGAGACGTCATTTGTACAACAGAGCACCGTAGCCAGGAGATACGAGCGAGTGGACGAGCAACCTGGTAATACGAATTCTTGTTCAACATTCGATCGTGAAACTTTTACTCCTGTTTGATCGAGGAACACGTGTCATGGTTCCCTTTGTGCTGAGTTGTAGATGAATTCCGTAAATCGGATGTGGAAGCATTGAGAAATTCTGTCGATATGGATTTCTGTGTATTTAGAAGACAGATTTTTCGTTCAATTGTATTATAAACGTTTTTTTTTTTTTTATTGTGTTTTATTCGTGGTTTCTGTGCAAGATCCGGAACGTGCTCGAAATAACATTTAGAGTCACGTTCCATCAATATTTGAACATCCTTTAAAAGAGAATTTCATTGCAGACTCAGATAAAAAAAAAAAAATTAGAAAAAGCGACCTTTATTATTTTGTTATTTTTTCAAAAATTTTTAATACATCATTCAGTAAATTAATTCTTCTAATTTCTGAAAAAGACACACGTTGTTTTGTCCACTTTAAAAAAAGTTATTCTGCTTTAAAGAGTTTTTGAATATTAATGAAAGTGTTTAGAACGCAATCTTCCATCTTCCAATTTTTATATCGTCATTTGTAGAAAGAATATTCATTAATAATGTAAAAATATTATAATATTTTTACGTATGCTTAGAATAATGAAAATTCTCAGAACGTAGACAATTTTCGTGACAGTCAACGTGTTAAATCGTACGACAAAACTCAGAATCGTTCTTTTCTGCAGATTCGAATGCGAGGGGGCAAGATCCAGAGAAAATTCATCGTGGTTCGTCGAAATTTAGTTCACCAGGAATAATTGGTATAGTAGTTGGGATTTTCACGGGAGTATCGATCTCATTATTGGTCGGAATCATTATACTGAGAAGAAGAAAAACGTACAAACGAGGAACGAACGGTTCAGCGCTCTCTGAGGACAGCGATGTACGATTTTTAACATCTGACGAGATGTTAGACTTCACGTTAGTCAGACCTGGTGACCACGACGAGACATAAGAATGATCGTTCTCGTTAATTTCGTTGGAATGAAGGAAACTCGTGGAAAACGTGTTACCGTTGAAGAAAACCAATATCTAGGTTTCTCCTGGAAGTTCCGAGAATCGTGACTGTATTTAGAACGTAGGAAAATCACAAAGCGCCATATTTTCGGTGTGTATTTAAATGTATTATTTACGATCTATTTAATAAGGGATTTGAACGAAACATGGTGACGTAATTAGTATTGCTATAAAGTGTTAGGACAAAGCCTATTTTATCTTTTGTTCACCATTTTATGACGGAGGAGTGAGATGTCTTGAAACTTGCTAAATGATCGACTAATTAATAATTTTCTACTATAACAAACAGATTTTATCATTAATTAATTGTTTTTACTATAAAGAAAGTTTATATTTAATTAATATTGAGTGTAGAAATAAATTCTTTTCGACTGGAGACATATAATCAGTACTATAATAAATCGAAATATTTTTAATAGTGAAAATTGGTGGAAAAATGACCAAAGATCATCGACAAATAAATGGAAATTATTTCTACTAAGTAAAATTCCTATTTTACTTGAAAATCGGAAAGAATTTATTTCTGTATCTAATAATAATCTACTATAAAGTAAAATTGTGTAAAATTTGTTAGCTGTGCCATTGTTATAAAAAATTGATTGAGTTTATAACACTGCAACTGCATCCTGCTGAAATATATTGTTTCTTCATGAACAAAAAAAAAAAAATACGAGGATTGTACAGTGTTATTACTTATGAATTTCTCGATTCATCAGCTTAAATCATTATGTTTTGAGATTTGTCTTTTGATTAATTGTTAATTAGAGAGTTCATATTCGTATCGTATAGTGAAATTATGGTTAAAATAGTACTGTAACAATTGGAGTGCGTCTTGAAATATAAATTCTATAAATGAAAATTAAGAGATCACAGTTTATCGATAATAGTGATAATTAATGTTAATGTACTGTATATAGTAATAAAATTGTTTGTAACTGAAGAGTTGTATAAACGCAGATGTATGAGATAAATACCGACTGTATTTAATTATTACAATTTCAGGTGATTTATATCTCAAATATTATTTTCCAACATTCTCTCAAATTTCTAGGAAATTAAATGCCTGTCAAATTCGCTGTATCCATTACAGAAATTTCACAAATTCAATTTTTCTTCTAAATTCAATAAAAATTATAACAATACAATTTATACACCTATTTACAAAGATCGATTTAATTCTCTTATTTAATTTTCAACGAAAAATAAAAATAAAATACAAATGGAAAACAAATCGGACCATTCGTGAAATAATAAATTTATAATGCTGTATGTAATTCATTTTATAGAAACTAGAAATACAAAATTCATAAAAAATTATTCTAAAGGTTTAATTACTATCATTATTATCGTAGATTATTAAGTTTTTCTTCCCACTTAGCGGATTTCATTTTCAGCTTTTGATGTTGAAATGAACACTTATATGTTTTTTAAACAATTTATTTATAAATAAGACGTTTAATAAAAACTAAAAAAGGGAACTCTCTTTTCTAGGTTTAATACCAGTGTTAACAAACGAAACTATACGTGTAGCATAAATTTTTGTTTTTAGCAGTTTATATTTTTTTAAATTTATTTCGAAAACCATGTAAATCGAAGGATAGGTGTACTTCTCTTATCACTTCAAATTTTGAAATATCTTCAAAATATTTAACTATTATTTCACATAAAACATCCAAAAGTTCCACTTCTCTCTATTTTTGATATGTAAGAGTGCTCTCGTCTGCCAATTCATTCGTTCGAAGTACAACTTCATTTCACCCTCTTATCCATTCCCTCCGCCTCCTGAAAAGCATCCGATAAAACGTTATCTTCTATTTTTACGAGCACATACACTCGCCCCTTGACGGTCGAGCGTGAATCCCGAGTTTAGGCTGTTCGATGGGGCAGAACGATACGTTCGGTTCTCTGTAATTAAGCGTCAGATAGCAAAACGACAGAGAGAGAGAGAGAGAGAGAGAGAGAGAGAGAGAGAGAGAGAGAGAGAAAAGGGTGGTTTTCCAGCAGCTGTACGACTCGTGAACCGCGATCCTACAATTTGTTTCACCTTGCTTATCTGTCTGTTGTATCGTTTCCTATGATATTCACCGAAGAGACTGCAACGGAAACAAAAACATTTCGACAGAGGGTATATACACATAGACGAAGTGGAAATCGTGGACGTCACTCGAGTTAGGAAGTTCCTTCAAGCTTGTTCCCAGCTGGCCTTTTCTCAGTAAATGCTTACAGAGAGGATCGACGATAAGGGAGAAATACGGACAGGTTTTCGAGATTCGATGCTCCTTTCGAAGACTATCGTCGACACAACTTTATCTCTTCCTCCTTCGGTTTTATCTCCTCTGTTGTTCCGGCTTTTATTGTTACGACCTTCCGTTCGATTACTTTCTGTTACAGCTCCATTCTTGCTTCACCTTTTAATTTACACCTTTCCGGAGTGTTTCCTTTTATACAAGATGAATTACTTGAACGTGATCACGTTATAATTGTATTCTTGTTGGTGAACCGATTGTAATTTCATTTGTATCGCATCGATGTGAATGGTCATTTAAAAAATACACTGACACATAGAGTTACTTAAAAAATTTAGCGTACGCCGACGTTGGAAATGAAAATCAGGGGAAATGTGAATGAAAACATAGATATTTTGGTGTAATAACGCAATATTATATTTATTCATATAACTTGGATAATAATTAATAAAAGAAGTTCTAAATTACCTTAACTTGTTGCTTATCGTTAACTGAAAATATGTATGTTCTTTTTTAATAAAATACAAATTATTTGGAATTTCTTCGAATTTTTGTTTTTATTAAAAATATCAATTTGATTATCGAAATTTTCGATTAATACATTTAAGCATCAGTTGCTTATTGTTTCAATAACATTTTATGTAAAAAGCGTGAATGTATTAAAAATTAATTAAAATTGGCAATTGTTAATCCTATAAATTGAAAGAAAAATGAATGTTAGTTACTGATATAATTAATTAATCTATTACAGTACACTTTTTATCAATCTATCCTCTTCGAAGAGGAACATAGATTAAAAGTACATATGATACGTAATCGAAAATGCATATGTTTATCAGGAAATTAATAATAATGTGAGACTTGGATGGAAATTTATTTCGTTCATTCATTTTGCATATTCTGTATATTTTACATGACACGATTTATTAGTTTCAGAATTATTATTATTTTCCGTTGTTGTTTTAATTCTCACAGATTTAACGTGAAAATTTCGTTTATGTACGTATTTCATGGACTTTTAGCTTAATTTTCCTTTTCTCTTGGGGGATGGGAAGTTTCCTGATAACGTGTTTCTAATTTATGACTGTAATGATAGTTGTGTATAATAACCAGATGTAACGACAATCGAAATATACGAAATAGCTGTAATCTGAAGATCGACGATAAAAAGTCTGTTTTTAACGAAATTCCAGAAAGGTCTTTAAAAAGTTTCAGACGCGTGTATATTAGCTTATCTTGAACTTTCTCGCGTTAGTTTCCACCTTCTGCTTTACTAGTCCCCAGTGAAAGAAAAAAAAAAATCTTTTATCAAATTCCGCAAGCCATTTCAAACTTTTTCTTGTTTTTCTTTTTTTTTTTTACGTCAGCAACGATTTTCTATTTTACGCGACCTTATCATCCAAGGAACTTCTTTATAGAATTCCACAAATCTAAGTTTACTCTTGTAAAATACGTTTCTTACTGTTTCTTTACTTTTTGTAATACTTTATACTTAAAATCTTATCAAAAGTTACACTTTCTTCTCACTTCTTACACTGTTAGTTTTCAACTTCTTCAATCTTCCTATAATTTGCATACAAAGTTTCACTCGATAATTCATATTAAATATCAAAACAATATTGAATTTCACCAAGCATAACTTTCACTCTTGCAAGAAACATCTCTATTATTTCTTTACTTTTTATACTGTATTTTATCTCTTATCTCTTATTTCTCTCTTAATTCTTAAGTAAACTTTATGATTTCGTTCCTCGCATAATTTATGCGAAAAGTTTCGCCCATCTCTAAAATAATTCTGAAAAATTTAATTTAAGATTTTCCTTATTCCTAAAAAGATTTCTAATTGTAGATCTAATAGAAGATTCGATTTGAAATGGAAAGAGTACACGTAACGCGTCGTTAAATATCGAATTCGACGCGAGTTTGTGAAAAAGCGACGCGAGGGAGCCGATAATTGCAAGTGAATTTCCGCGTAACATTGGAATTTACATTCGTAGGCGAATAAACTGTACTTTGTATCCTTCCCCGAAATGTTACCGTTTTTCTCGACTATCAGGATTATACGATTTCGAGTAACAACGTTGCACGTGAAACGTTCCAGGAGTATTTGTTTTAATGGATGCAACGGAGAAACACCTTTCTGCTTCTAGAGCGACCAGGCACGTTCAAATAGAACGCATTAGGATTTGTTTTCAACGAGGATTTACTCGAGAATTAAGAGAATAATATAGTAATAGTGAATTTGAAAGAGAATTACGAGAATGGTATTAGTCCTGATGATTCATTTACGAATGAAAGAACGATTGTAAATTTGCAAATGACAAATATTTCTGGTATAATTATTTATTAGATGTATTAGAAAATTATATTTTATTATAATTACGTTTTATAATATTTTCAGTGAATATTTTATGTAAATAATATTTTTAGTAAAAATTGGTAGAATATATTAAATGGCGAATATTGGAAAATTTCATACTTTTTAAATTAAGAATAACACGTATATTTTTTTCTTTTAGAAATACAAATGTTATTATTTGCACAAATTTTGTTTTATTAAAAATACCTGTTACCAAAGCCCTGTTAAATATATTACAGCGTTCGTTAAATGTTGCTTCTATTAAAAGCTCCCTCGTTAAGAATGTTTCCACTCGAGGATCAAAACTTTCTACGTTGGAAAATATTGTCGTTTGTCAGTTTAATGGAACTTCTTTTCAAGAAAATACACTACTGTATACTTCGAACAGCTGTTTCATTCGTATTTTCATTTGTAACACATTCGGCATTGTGATATATTCATCAATCTACACTGCGATATCATTTATTTTTGACAGTTTTAACATAATAAGCTATTCATAAATTATCATATATTCTTAATAGTCTCTAACACTTCAGCTTTTTCTGAAAGAGTTTTCAAATCAAAAGTTTAAGTGTAATTAGTATTTTTAAACTCTGTGAAAAATCCTGGAAAGAAGGAAATAGGTTCGTATAAATTCAAGAGAAATTCTCCGTCGATACGATCAATCATACTGTAGCGTTGAAAACTTATCTTCCCCCGTTTTTCATCGGGACGTGACAACAAAATATCACGAGGAACGACAGTCGAGGAGGGATGAACGAAAGTTTCAAGTCGAAGTTCAGCCTGTTAGACCGACGGGTTTGCTGATCGATAATCGGCTTAAAATAGCGTCGCTGATATTAAAATTAAAATTTTGCACCGTTTCAGCCCCTAAATTTAGGGTTGCGTTTCAAACGGACAACCCCGTGTACTACGAGCATGTCGGCCGATAAACACGCGCTTTTATCGTGGCCTCTCTCGTTCTTTAATCTTGATCGTGTTTTGCTGGATTTACTACGAACGCGTTATTCGCCGAAGCGAACCGAGGCCGCTTTTAATTAGTAATAAGTTTCGCTTCTGCGAAAGCGACATATATAAAATACAAACTAACGTACCGCATGGATTCGAGCATTTCTAATTATCGCCAGACTGTTTAATTAACGTGCTATTTATTTCAACGTGTTGCTTTCGCTCTTCTTCTTCTTCTTCTTCTTCTTCATTCTGTTTAACGTTGGAACTAATTTTCGTTTCTTCTTTACACGTTTTGTGGTGTTTTGTAATTTCTAAGAGGAATTTTTGGAAGTATATACGCTGGTATTTAATTAGTTTCGTTTTCATTTGAATATTAAGTAATGGATTCAATTATACAATAATGGTAATTATTTGATATTCCATGTCAATTGAAATTTTACTGAATACCATTATTTTTAACGTTAGTCAAGATTATTTGAAATTGCTGTTAAAATTTAACGTTCTTTTTTTTCTGTTCGATTATGCAACAGTGGTAATTCACTCATTGTATTCCATGTTAATTCAGATTTCACTTAAGTTTTACTAAATTGAGTTACTAAAAATAATTTAACACTCGTTGAGTCCTTGTTGTCAAAACTTATCCTCTGTTAATAGCATCGATAAAGTGTTTCATTTGACGTGGCAGGTTTCCACGTTGGATGTAAACCGTGGTTGGGAAATTGCAACCTGCCAAAACTCGTTGAAGAGTTGACGATAACCCAGGGAACTTGGTGTGCTGAGAAATTGCCAAGCGGTGAAACTTATCAAAAATTCCACGTAGTTGGATCGCGAAATGTCAAAACCTCGCTGGGAACTTGACACATCGTGAGATTGCGAGACATTCAAGCTTCCCGTGTCGGTTCCCACGAGGAAAATTCGCAAAAAAAAAAACTTGAACACCCAGTTTTCGAAGAAAAGATTGAATTGTCTCAGGAGAGATTTAAACCGTGTTTTCAATTTCATCTGTTAATGTGATTGGATTGTCGTAAAATCAAATAAAATTTTAATAGGTGTGCAATTTGATTTAACTGATGAAAATTAATACGATGGTCTGAATTATATGGAATATATGAAGCAATTATTTCGAACAAAGAAAGAGAGTGGTTATGCTTCCGTAACTGGATTAAGAATTATAATATATGAAATGACGAAAAAATAATTACCTCTTCGTTATTTTCGATTTAAAAAAGTGTGATTTGCAAAAGTTATTGCAACAATGGTTTATATAATATTGGTAAAATTACGCAATCGAATAAATACGGAAAAACAGTTCCTATAAATAAGGAAAAAGGCTTCTTATAAATAAGGAAAAAGAGTTCTAGAACTAATTAAGCAACCCTCTGATACGGACTGAATTTTTGACTGAAAAAAATAATTACTCAAATACACTTGATTTACCTGAATTTCTACTAGTTATCATTCTTTCAATACGATGTTCTATCAGCAAATTGTGTTCCTTATTATTGCAAACACAATGGTACGAGAACTTACATAATATTGGCATTCATCGTTGCTATTATCATTCTCGTTGAAAATCCATCAGAATTAGGTGTAAAAACAAATTCTTTACGACTTTTGAGTACAATCAGAATTTCATTTAAAAAGAATGAAAACATAATGACATTTTGCTATTTTTCTAATCACTTATGAATATCATCAAATATTTCAATGTGAATAAATGTACTTCAATCAGGAAAAAAATTGATTTCCCTTCCTAATATAATACTTCTATCAATCACAATGGGAAGGACGATGAAAAGAAAAACTGTGACCAAGTGATTCAACGCAAACCTTTATTATTACCTGTAAATTATAACACATAGGTAGAATAAAGACAGAGAATTTGATCGAATTTCAGTGGTAATCTTAGGATCGACGTAAGGTACATTGTATAATTGCTTGTCGAAACGATTAAAACGATCAGCCACAACAGTTTATTCAGAAAGCGTCGCACGATACGTCTCTCTCTCTCTCTCTCTCTTTCTTTCTCTTTTTCCATCGTTGTTGCTTATCATACGCGCGTTCCAGCTATATATCGTTATCATACTCGACACATTTGCGCAGTCGCAATCGATCGTCCCTTTGAAACACGCGTTTACTTCGTACACGCTTCGAATGTTCCTTTTTTTCTTTTCTTTATTTCGCTTTATAATTTCTCGTTCACTTTCAACAATCGTGCAATCGTCTCCGCATCTCGATGCCTAGTTAAGAAGTCGTCGTTGAAAAATCCAGAACGGAATGGCTCGTAACACGAAAACAGGCAATCGATTGTTCCACGGGTAAACACGCCTGCCGTTCGGAAAATACTCTCGGGTTCAAGTGTGTCGAGGCTACTTTAAAAGATGCACAATTTCCTCAGGTACGCCGGCCGTCCGTCCCTTCGACGCGTCGCCATCGAATCGCGACCTCGTTGAATTTTTAATACGGGATTCCTCCTCCTCCTCCTGCTCCTTGCCTTACGATACACCGCCATTATGGTGCAAATTCGGACTGGCAAGTATAATTTATATTTGTAATTCAAATTAACCCTTTGAAACGTCAGTTGATAATCGCGTATTTACAGTCTGTCGCAACATTATTCGACCACCATTTAAGACACAATAACTTGTCTTTAAATTGGATCAAATGATTCGAATTTTTTGTTTAGTTAGAAAAATACGTTTTGTATATTTTATACATGCTGCAAAGTTCATCGAAATCGGTAAACGTTGCTGTGAGCTGTGAACGGTTAGAAATGGCGGAAATCGAAGTCTTTCACAACTGTAGCCGAAGTAAGGGGTTCAACTTCCCTCTGAAGAAGCAGGAGAGGCTTTTCTGAGGTATTATAGGTTAGACACGTTTCGTCGTGACTCTAGGAAAGTTTTGTGGTCGTTAAGAGACTTCTTTCGACTCTTTTGGGATTTGTCGCGGATATAAAGAGGAACGTTTAAAAGGATGTTTAAGCGTGGAAAAGGTTGAAATTAAATTAGAGCGTGTCGCGTACTGTAAGAAATTGTAAGGTGCATTAAGGATTCATTACGAAGGTTTTATGCATTTATACTTTTAGGTACTTCAGTCGTTATGTAATTGTAACACGAATAGAATATTCATAAATACTTCTTTTTCTCAACGTTGTTAATTGCACATTTCTCTGATTACGCGAATATTTCTCAATAGTATAGAAAATAATAATTAGACACCTATGAATTCACCATTGAACTTGATGTTTTGTAATTATCGTTACAATTACGAGTTATTCGTTATACACCTTATAGATCGTAATTTTTCATAATATTATATCGTTAGATTTTCACCGAAAAAGTTTCAGAATCACCGTACACTTACGATTTGATCTTCTGTTGTATTATTACCAGCTAGTATGTATATTAAATATGTCAGTCAAATACACTTTAAGAAGCTCGTGTTATATGTACGTATGCTGATAGTATCTTCTGTTTTATTTTTTATTTTTTATTTTATTTATAATTTATATAGTTTTGCAAAAATATTTCTATTTAACGCTATCGAATGTTACGTTTAAATATCTTCTTTTTCTTTTCCTTCTTTTCCCTTTAAATATATTAATGAGGTAAATACAGGTAGTGATTGTCTACAGGCTGAATCAGTAGTGCAGGTCAAGCTTTAGAATTACCATGGCGATCACCGTGAACGTTTAATCGTCGGCAAAACAGTGGTCTTAATTAACTGACGCTCGGCGGTGGTGAATTTCACGGGGGGAAATATTGACAGTTACGATAATGGTTAATTCACGATCAGGTGAAACGATGGTTTTTAAACACCTGTTGAATGCATTCGCGAAAACGCGGCAACCGAAACCCGCAGGATATATAGAAGTGAAATCTTTTTCACTTCGTCTTTCTTTCGCAGACAGATGTAACTTGCTTCTTTTCAAGAACAGAGAAACAATTGGGAAAGAAACTGAGAAGGTCAATATTTACTTTAGAAATATTTCAATTGTATCGCTGCAAAAAATTTCACTGATATTTTCTTCCTTTCTTGGATTCTCTTTTCGATTGATATTAGAATTTTAGAATTGCAAGAATTTCTATCATCGTGATATCTGATATTTTCTATTGCAATTGAATTGAAAAACTCGTGAAAAATATCTTTGATATTTATTTAACTTTTGATAGCCTCGTCGGATAGCGTCACACGTTCGCCCTAACTCTAGTCAAGCTGACATCACTCTCGCGACGTCATTAACAAATCACCCTCTCGGGGGAACGCGTAAACTTCAATTGGATTCGAAGGCTACTCTAATTATTTCTTAGTGGATTAAACAATTCCGGCTAGATCAGAATATCACCGCTATTTTCATACGTTCGCGCGTCATCACACGTTGCAATTGATTCTTTTCTCGCTTCGATAAGTACACGTTTCCCTATACCGTCCACGATGGATATCCCATAATTTCTTACACACGCCTCAGAATGGTTACATTCTAAATTGACGCGGTTCTGCGTCATCGATAAAAATTCACCGTTAATTCGCCTTGACTCACTTTCTTCTATCATCCTAACTTAAGGGTGATATTATATATTGAAGAAATAACTATCATAAATCAGTAGTATTGCTAAATTAGTAGAGGGTGAATTATTCATGTGCTACTACGATTTTTCTTTCATTGAAAAATACTGCAAATTATTAAACTTTAATTAACTCAACGAAATTTGATTAGGGAAAAATTATTCTCGTCTGTACAAATTATAGAATTAGTAATATATTATACACTGTCTATTGTAACTTAATATAATAAATTAAAGAAATTACTATTATAAGTTAATAGTATTGTTAAATTAGTAGAGAATAAAAATTATTCAGGGGTCATTATGATTTTTTTTTTAGTTGAAAAGTATTGTACGTTATAAAGCGTTAATTAAATTAACCAAACTTGATTATCCATAATTATTTTGCTATGATTCAATGAACTTCTCAGTTCGCCTGTACAAACTGAATAAGTGACTATTATAAATTGGTAATATTAGCCTTAGTGTTAATTGAGACGTGGTTCTGCGTCATCGATAAAAATTCAACGTTAATTCGCCTTGACTCACTTTCTCGTATCATCCTAAACAGATCGCGAAACTACACCTTCACTCAAACGTTGTCCTAATTTTACGTCATCCTTTTCTCGGTTTTTTTCCACATATGCGAATAAAAATCATTCTCACGAAAATATTCTGTTTATATGATATTATAAATTTCACGATTATTTGTCCATTTTTCATGTACAGCCAATTGCACAAAAGTATTCCTCTACTTAATTAAAAGAAATATTACGTAGACGAATACTTTTGCCGACTGCATGTGAATAAAAATCATTATCACGAAAATATTCTCTTTCTATCATTTTCAGAATTATCATCGATACCTTTTAAATTCACTTAAATCGATCTTTTAATGAAATTTCAACAATATTTATCCATAGAAAATATTACTCTATCTTCTCTCGAATTTCTACACCATATCGTCACAGTTTCGTATATTTTTTCGTTCACTATCCTTCGCGACGAATAATTCTCGATTTAAAATTCAAGTTCGATCACAAGAGAATCAGCATTTCTCGTGCAAAAAAAAAGAGGACCACGAAAAAAGTGCATACATATATCAGGAGGATGTAGAAGAGTAAGTAATGCTGAGGTGTCTGGATGAAACAAGCATCGCACATTTATTCGAGAAGCATGAAAAAACAGGCGAGTTTGGTCGAGATTCGACGGCGTGTTTTGTCGCGCGAAAAGAAAGGGTCACCGGCTGAAAAATTTACGCAGAATGCTCTCGCGTGTACGCAAATTCATTTCGTGTTACTTATTAAATTTTCTGTATATTTCAATACCGTGTGTATCTGTGTTTCCGTGTATGTGTATACAGATATATCGTCTAAAAATATATCCTCGAAGCTGGCGACAATAAAAGATTGCACGGCCTTTTGCATATCTTTCAGCACGGTACAACGAACTTTTTCCTCTTTCTTTCGTATACTTCTTCCTCGTCTTTGTTTTTTTTTCTTTCTATCTTTCTCGTCACATTCTCTCTATCGTTCCATACAATGGACAATGACAGGACAGTTTATCAATACGGGCGTGGGAATTAAAGCTAATCGTCGTATCAAAAAAGAAGCTGCTTACAGAACTCTGTGTTTCATGTGTATGTATGTGTGTACGTACGTATGTGTGTTTGCGTTTGTTTTGTTAATTAAGTGTGTCGCATTTTTGCAATCAGTTATTTTGCTCGTATGCTCGATGCTTCTTTTGTCAGCTACGCGATCACTCACTGCCGGTGTCGGACTAAACGTGATATTGTTCTGATTGTTCTCCGCGCTCTATCGCTTTTGCTACATCGATTTCTTGATGCACCACGACGCCCAACCGGCCGACTATCTCGAATCGCAATTTCTCTTCCTTATTGTTCAGGGGTTAATGGACACAGAGGTGAACGATCAGTGTGCTTTTTAGCTCGTGTGTACGAATTGTAAAATTAACAGAGTATCATACGTGCTATATTATAGCGTGTAACTTGATATCATAAATTTAAAAAGTTACTGTTATAAATTAGTACTATTGTTCAATTAACAGAGGGTGATAAAGGAGGATGTTCAAAGGCTATTTCGATTTCTCGTTGGTTGATAAGTATTTGTACATCATCAAACGTTAATTAAATTAATGAAATTCGATTATGGAAAGATTATTCTAACGTGATTCGATGAGCTTCTTAGCTCGTGTACAGAAATTGTAAAATTAGTAGTATGTTATACATTGTGTATTGTAACTTGATATAATAAATTTAAAAAATTATTATTGTAAATTAGTAGTATTATTAGATTAATGGTGAACGACAACGTTCAGAGGCCATTTTGATTTCTCTGTGATTGAAAAATATTATGCATAATCAAATATGAATTAAATTAACGAAATTCGATTATGGAAAAGTTATTCTACTGTGATTCAACGAGTTTTTTAATTCGTGTATTCAAACTGAATAAATTACTATTATAAATTGATAATATTATTCTTAATGTTAATTAAAATTACCATAAGGAAGAAATCATTGAGATGATTCTTTTTTGCTATATTGTTTGCGGAAATAAGTACATCGTTAAATGCTAATTAAATCATTTACATTGATCATAGAAATACTGTTAATACTCTTATTAGATACTGCACATTTGAAGGGTGATTTCTTTCTTTTGTGTCTTCATTTTTTTCGAATTAGTTATCGGATGAAAATTATCGAATCATTTTGAAGGATTAGGAATTTGTTTGGCAGAGGTTTGGTATGATTTGTAGCACGAACATCTGAATGAATTTTCAACACTCGCGGGAAAACGAAACGAACAATGGAACTCGGTTGAATTTTCCGCTATCCCGCCTTTTTCCTTCGACAACGAGTTCGGAAAAAGTCCAACTCGGCCGGTTGAGCGTTTAACATGATAACACTTGTTGGAACATCGTGCACCGAACAACGGATTCGCATGCGTGCCGCAGAATGCCCCAGAGACAACAATCGCTGAGCAACAGGAAGTGTTCTAAGTCTGCGCGTCGTTCGGTGAATATTAAAAATATTCTGTTCTGATGAAAAATACGTAGCGTAGATTCTGATATGTTCAGTTTACTTAGCCCTCCGTGACTCAGTGTTTCTCGAAACGAAATTTTCAAAAGCTACTCGTGTCTATTGCGAGAGTGTACGATAAAATTCCAAGAAAAAAAAACAATGCCAAATGATTTCACGTTTCATTTTAAAGCAGAGACTATTATAACCTTGATATAAAAATTATCATAGATTGTCCGGAATAATACGTTTCAAAAATGACACACAAAATTTTTTAATCATTTATACTGATTATTTTCGACAAATTAAAATTTCTCTTCAGAATCTTTCGTTCTGAATTAAAGCAACAAACAGCTATATCTCAATAATATTCTAAATAATTGTTACTTACTTTTTCCCTGCTTTAAAAGCTCTCACAATAGCAGCGAACAAATTCAACCTTTCTTGTTAAAACGTCTCGAACAACTATTGAGCATCTCCACGTGAAATAGAACATACCTATACGTATGTACACTCTTGTCCATAATTCACCAGACATTTGTCACTTTTAAACATCACTTTCATCGCGTTTATTTTCCTGCAAGATCTCGTAAAGACGCAATAATTAGCAAATTTCAGTTCCGTTTCGTAAGTGTTTTATAAATGTATTTTCAATTTGAATATACAAAGTGTCCAGAGACTTATGGACGAGAGTGTACATCTTTCGATTCTTTATCGACCAGCGTAGTTTCATTAAAAGAGCCACACTTCACGTGTTCCCCTTTTCAAGCGAGTGAAACATTCGAGGCAGCAATAGAAACGTTTGAAAAGTAAATTCCCAGTGGGTCACAGAGGGTTAAGGGTGCAACCCTGTATTCAGATGACTCGATTAAACATTAGTCGTCGACTAAAACGTGCTCCTCTCTTTTTTTTCTTCTTCCTCTTCTTCTCCCTGGAGTTAACGTCAAACTACAGAAACGAAATCTGTTCTACGAACGAATCTGGCACTTGACGTGTGTCGCTAGAAACGAGAAACGGTGTGGCATCTGCGGATCCTTGTGATCCTCGAACGAACGGTCCTCTCGAAGAAAATAGACGGCGGCTGGCCACTTGAGAACATCCGGGGGTGTAAGAGACGAGAGTTGATCGCGTTCGGGTCGCCACATCTCGCTCGTTCGAGCGTTAAATGAAACTTTACAATGTACAATCTAGACGTTGTAATACTGAATTGACCTTTTGCAAAAAGGGGATTTTCGCTTGACGTGTATCGCGAGTCTCTTCCTCTAACTCCGCTTCACCCTCTTCTGCTGAACTTCTTCGGAATTCGCGCATATCTTTTATATTGCGTAGTTGAGCCTCGTCGGTGTCTGTCAATTTTTCTCTTTCTTCCTCTTTCGACTTCTTTTTCCAAATTTCTCTTTCTTCTTTTCTTGGATTCTTTTTTTCCATTTTCATTTACCTCGAGATTTTTATATACTTTATTGGATAGTTCGATATATTTATCATTTATAATCCTAGGAGTGTTTTTTTTTTTATCTTCTTTTAATTCATTTTTTTGCGGTAGTCGTTTAAATCGTAGAACCTTACAGTCTAGCTCGACGAAACAAAGGTTATGCCCAATCTCGAATTCTAGAAAGGCTGCACGCATCTCCGGGCCGCGTGAGTCTCTCTCTCTCTCTCTTTCATACTCTTTCACGTCCCATTTCTTTTTCTTTTCTTTTTCTGAACAAGCTAACACACGGCAGTACAGCAATACGCAGATCGGAATTCTCTCACTCGAGACACTTTGATCGTCGACAGCCTGATTAGTTTCTTGCAAGTTGTGGAGAGGCTCCTCGTGCGTGCTCGCAGCTTCCTGATGCCTTTCTTTTTCATTTATATGCAGAGAAAACAATTCCTCTCTTTGTTTAGGTAATCTCTAAAGAATTTTATCACGATGTTACTTTTGCAATCAAAGAAAATTGCAAAATTCGCAGGATTAGTTCGACTTTCTTCATGTTTGATCAGATTTTTTTAAAGGTTTATCCAATTACGATGGAAAATATATTCCACTCGGTTTGAAGCACGAGCTCGCACGTTCCATCACCTTTCCACGCGGTACACGAACAGTTTTTGCAGATTAAGGTAGTTATCGCCTGAGACACAGTCAAACATTTACCTCTAAGCTATATAATACATATTTCTAACGTGGAGGGGAAAGAAACAAGTAAGAAGAACAGGGAATCGTCGGGAACGCAACAGGAGAAATTCAGCAGGAGGAAACCAAGAGGGGGGATGATTCAGACCATTTATGTGTTTTGCCGTTCTCAAATCGTCGATACTCGTGAAATTGTTCGAATAAAGTTCCAATCTACCGCGTGACTCGAGCATAAATGGCTGAACGATCGATGCACCGGGACCAAAATGGACGTTCGTCGGAATCCGGAAGTCCAAATTGATCGCCGCGCCAACTAAAACTTATATTTTCCTCTTTTTTTGGGGGGGGATTTTTTGGGTTTTTTTTTCTTTATCGTTCTCAGTCTTCGAAGTCTGTAGTAGCGTTCGCGTTGTACGAAAATAAAGTCGTCGAAGGTTTTTGAGATCACACGGCTCGCGGGAATCGCTCGATTGTTTGAAGTTCGCAGCCCAAAGAGACCTGCGGATGGGAAAGGTGGCGCCATTTTGTTACCGGAATTGGTAGCAATGGTACGCACACCTCGCGAACGTTACTGCTATACGCCCCTTGAAACCTCGGACACCCTTAATTTGTACTTTAAACATGAGGATACCTGGTTGCCATGACGGACGGCCTCGTTCAATGCGTCTTTGTGTTAGGCGAAAATTGATATGGTTACATCGACTTGCTGTTTTTATTCCCTCTTCGATCAGTTTCGAGTTATTGGAAACGTTTCGTTATTTTTTCGATTGCTTGTATCCTTTTTTCTTTTTTTTTTTTTGGATGGTTGAAAAACTTGGATTTTGAAATTTTGAAATGTTTTAGTTCGACACTGTTTATATTTTATAGTTTAATCAAAGATGCATTTTTCTTGTTGTTGCCTTTTTTTTGTTTAGGAAATATTGTATCGATTTATTTATTTGATTCAATGTTTTTTTCATCGAAATACTATGAATAAGTTTGATTGTCACGATTAAATATTCTTACATTTTCTTTAAATTCAAGGATCTTTTGATATTCAACGAAATACTTTAAGGATAGCTGAAGAGCTTATCTGAGTGTTATTCTAATGTACAATTTAGCTTTTCACTCTCTTAAAATGACAGTTGATCTTAATCTTAGGAATGGGTTTCCAAGAGCAAGAAAATTGACGATCCATCATCGAGTTTCTGTACTTCAATTGTCAAGAGAGGAAAAATTCTTCAAAAGAAAGATTGCGAAAGACTGAAATCTGGAAAACTAGTGCATAAAACTATTATCGATAGCCCGAGATAATTTTCCAAAAGTAAAGTTACGGAATATTTTCAGAATTCACAAAGTTATTCGGAAAATCTGTTGAAAGAATAAAGTACGAAATTTTTTATTAAAAACGAACATAAACTTCAATAAATTATCTTCATAAAAAATGGATAACTATTGCAAAGATAAAATAAAAATCATTCAAAATTAAAAACATGAACTTTTCTGAAATCTTTAACTTATACAACAAATGAATTCACACACTTTAAACAAAAGATATACAATAATTAACTTCTCCAAACTCTTCAATCTATATAACAAACGAATTCCCAAATATAAAATACCAAATATGCAATAATCCCAAAAGAATACTTAAAATTGACTACCTCGATACTTTCGAATCCTCTCAGCGGATCTTCCGTCAACTAACAATAAGAGAAATCTCGGTGAAACATCGTCAAACCACCGGGAAACCCGTGTCAATTGTTCGAAACATTTCCTCCTCCCTGCCTCTGACACATGAAAACGTCAAACCGCAGAACGCGTCTATTTGTTAATGACAAGTTAAACGTGTCAGTGAAATCACGCGTTATCCTCGCTGAGACACGTAACGCGTTGAAAACGAGGCCGCTTCAGAATCAATCCGCACCCCTCGGAGAATCGAGCACGGATCCGCCATATTTTCGGCTGAGTGCTGCTCGAGAGACGATACATCATTACGTTCCCCTGAGTTTAATTTCAACGTGAACATCTCACCCTCGCGTTTGTTCTTTCTCTCTCACACTCTCGCAATTCTTCATTCTCTCTCTCTCTATCTCTCACACACACATACACACACACACGCTCTTTCTTTCTCACTCTCTCTCTCTCTCTCTCTCTCTCTCTCTCTCTCTCTCGCTCTCTCTCTCTTTAAATGTGTTTACGGTATTATTTTCTTTTTTATTCTTACACGGGAGAAAGGGAGAACTCTCTGCAAAATAGACGATGCGGGAGAACGGGGAGAATACGAGCCAGGGTGTTCGTCTTCTCGACAGCACGCGTTCCTCTCGCGAGCGAGCGGATAACACCGAAGAGGGATGCCTTTGTTCGTTTCCCGGAGAAATTGTGATCACGCGAAAACCTTTATATTTATAAGGACGTATCAGGAGCGTGGATAATGATTTTGATTTATTCATGTTTGGAATAGTCGTGGCTAAACACGAGGTTTTCCTCTGGGTTTCCCGAGGATGCCGTAGATCGTCGATTGACGGCTGGAAATTTTCACATTTCCCTCGGTTTTCCATGAAGTATCGAAAGTCTCATTCCTTGAACTTTTAACCTCTTCCCGCTGAAGTTTCATAATTAAACTTTCACGAGATTCGAATATTCGAAGTGTTGGACGTTGGAATTCCTAGAATCATCCCTCGCAGCAGATCTCTACGATAGAACTCGAAGTGTTTCACGTAGATCACACGTAAAACTTCGAAAAGCTTGATGATACTTTCACGTAGAATTTTCAACGGATTAGTAAAGAATTTCTCGAAGTTGAATGAAATATCAAGCTGATGAATATTCCTATCTTTGAATTAAACGAAACTGCGCGATTAATCAATGTACGATTTGAGTCCAAGGATTCAAGCTTGTCTCGTTCCATCACCGATCTCCTCTTCCGATTGAAATTCAACTCTCAACTCTGTTATCTTCTTCCGGCGAATAGAACGAAATCTGTCGCGTTGAGAAGTAAAGAAGAAAGAAGGGAAAAAAGAAAAGAGAAAGAAAATTTCATCCCCCTTCATCCCTCTCGTATTGCTCGCAAGAGAAACGTTCGCTAGCAACGAAACGAAAACCCTGAATATGTGTGCGTGTACACGAGAGCCTGTGTACACGTGCACATACACGGGAATATATCATATACATATTATATATTGTATTTATATTTATATATATGTATATATAGGTGAATGTATAAAGAAGTAAACTCGTCAGACTTATGATTTTATGCATAGGTCAGAGGTTCATCGTCAACAAAGGAATTAGCGTCCTCTTGCCCATCGCAAAATGGCATCTGCCAATACGTCAAGGTGAGCTTTCGTCTGGAACAGAACAGAAAACAACGTTTGCTCGTGATAGCATGATTTGACATGAAAGCTGGCTATTTCCCCATAAGGACACGCCAATACTGTGTATGTACATACATATGTGATCTGATAAATTCACGTTCTCGTTGTTATGTATCAACTGTTCGAATAGCGAAATGACAAATTTATTTAACAAAATGATTTTCCTCTTTTGTGAAAATTGCAATTTAACTGTAACAGTTGAGGTAGCAGGAAGTATTGAATTTCTGAGGTGAACATATTGTTTCCACAGTACTATGTGTGAAATTGAAATGATGGAAAGATCAAATGTAGAAGGCACGCGTGACATTTGAAGATTGCAAGGTGTACTCGATGCGTTTCTTCGAATAAAATTTGAAATAGGACTTTGGAACTTTTAAACGATGACCTTTCAGTATTTTACGCTCTTTCAGATGGAAAATTTCTTAGATAAAAAATACTGCAGAAATCGTAAGGAAATCGTAAGAAAATTTAAATCCGTGCAGATTTAATACACTTTTTTCTTCAAATTTGTCAATATTCCATAAAATATATTTCCTGCTACCACGTTTTCAAGTCGAGAAAATGTTTCATGGAAATCTTTGTAATAGATGCATGCATAATTACATCTAACATCACATAGAAAGCAATTTTTAAGAACTCACCTTAACACGCTCGCTACCATAATTCTCTTTAAGTATTTTTCTATTATTTTTGCGTACATTGTCAATCTATGCTTACAAATTTAATTTCGAAAAATGGAAAATTCGTACACGTACATGATTTCTCTGTCTCTAATAACGTTCGAGATGTTAGCTGAAATATTTTTACTATTTTCAACTTCGAGGGTGATTGCCGATAAAAAAAGAAAAATATGTGTAAAATATTTTTTTGAAAAATTACTGTGTAACTAAAATTTCCTTTCCAGTGACATTCTTACATTTAAGCAGCTATCAAACGTGCAAATAACATGAAACAATGAAATAATAATTATCAAAAATTTTATTATCACTCAGAGAAATCAATGCGTTTGATAAAATGTTACAAAAAACAGCATAGCACTTTTTAAAAGTCTTTCAAAATAAAATTCACAGGAAGATCTTCCAGATTGATCAGCAAAATGTTAACACATTCGAGACCGTTAACTTTAAACGTTTTAGAAGAATGCCGGTAATGTAGTTCTACGTCGTTTCAAAATCTATATCTGAGTATTGACAACATGGTTCCACTATACATTTTCTCATGTGTTAATATCTATGTTTCTATCAGTTTTACAAAACACGATTCGTGCCTGTACTTATGCACACGCAATATGCATTAAATACTTAAACAATGCATTACGTGTAGATAATACAAAATCGTGAGAAATTGAGGCGTCACGCATATGTTTCGCTCTGTAGCGAACGTGTTAAAGAAAACAAAAAAAAAGAGGAAGATGAAATACACAAACTCTAAACTTACATTTAGAACAAACACAAAAATCCACATTCCTCTTACAAAAAAATTGAAATCAATACATAAAATACAAAACTGAAATGAAACTCCACAAACAAAAAAAAAAGAAAAAGGAAGGAACATTCTGTTGCAAATAACCAGTTCAAAGTGTCTTCGAGAATTTCGATATTCCTCTCAGCTTCGTCCCCTTTCTGAACCGCATGGGTCGCGGCAAGCAAGAAATTCGTTAAGCTAGTTGGGTGAACTTTTCACGTAGATCCACGCGCGCGTTCTCGCGAGCATCTCTGTTCAGTTGATCGAGTTCGAGGCGTCGTGCTACTTCGATAAAATCCAATTCGCCGTAGTTCGACGCGGTGGTTCGACTTTAATCAGATCTGGAGGCCACCCACGCTGATCAGGTCAATTTCGTTTCTCGACAACGTTTTTCTTTCCCTGGCCCGTGCGTTTCGCTTGGCACAGCGGAAACGGAAAGAACGTGGCGGCAGCGGCGGCACGACTCGACCAGCCGGAAGGAAAAGAAGCAAATATCGATTTCAAAGAGGCGGAGAGACCGGGCTGGAATCAGCCAAAGAGAAAGGTCAACCGTTCGCCGGATGTGAGGGATGATAAATCTGCTGGAGGGCGAGACGACGTTCAGATTTCCCTCTTGATCTTTCTTTCTTCTTTTCTATCTCTTCTTTTCACTGTAGCTTTTTCTTCTTTCACTTTCTGCCTCACCTCTCGTTTCTGCTTTCTTTATTCTTTTTATATTTCTTCCGTATCGTGAAACACGTGGGAAACGTGTTATCTGCGAAAGTGAAGTGTATATAGGGTGATACCAGCAATTCTAACAACTATAGGCTAGGGCTATAGGTCTGTTCTTTGAGTGAGCGAAGTTAGGAAAACATTGTATAGGACAATTGAGGCTATCAGCGTGATAGCGACTTAACCTACAATTTTGGGTGAATTGGCATTTCATGTATAAATGATCTCGTAACACGGTGAAACTTTTATTCTACACGGTGGCCTAAGCAATCTTTCAGAAAGAGAAATTGTACATTTATGTACATATGTATCTAAACATAACAATTTTTTTAAACGATAATCATTTTATTAGTCAAAGTTGTTTTTGGGTTTATTTATTATGCTGAGTTGATAGCTCCATTTTGCAATGTTTAACGAGTTTTGATTTTTTTTTTACGACACGATTTTTCTTTCAAGTGTACTTAGTGTACATAATTTATCGAATATTTGAGATATTTCACGAAGCATTGAAATTTTTTATGTTTCTATTTTAGCAGTTTTAAGGATGAATTCGTTTTTTTTTTTTTTTTAGATAATAGTTTATTAGGAAACTTCGTGGAAAAAATGACGATTGACAGAGGTACTGTACGAGTTACTATAATAATAATAATGACACGACTCGCAACGTAAAGACGCCTGGCAGGGAACTCTAACGACTACAAAACGACTCTTGCAACTCTAAAGACAACTCAAACGACTCTTAGACGACTCTTGGAACACTGACCCTATTTGCGAAGAAAAACTCCTTCGCATTCCTCCTCTTTCCACAACACGCTCACGCTTTCCTAGAGTTTCTCCGCAAAAAACGGTCAGATTGTTCTGAAAAATCAATCCACGCAGAAGCGTACAGTTCTATTAAGAGAAAGAAAAGTTCAGTTGCAGTTTGCTGAAGTGAGAAATGCAACGAGGCATTTTTGCAAAAGAAATAATTTTTAATTGAACAGTGTAAAATTTTCCGCAATACGCTCACGCTTTTTCCAGAGATTTTCTACGAAAAACGGTCAGAAAAAGAGAAACGCAACGATTCTCTTGTGAACAAAATTATTTTTAATTAAACAGTGCAAAATTTTCGGCTATAGACTCAAACTTTTCCACAATTTTTCCACTAAAAATGGTCAGAACGTTCTGAAGAATTAATGCACGCGAAGAAATACAATTCTGTTAAAAAAAGGTTCAATTGTACTTTGCGAAACACAGTTCCACTAAAGAAAAAGATAAATACACGTGTTTATTCGCAAAAAAAAAAACTGATTTTCAATTAAATAGTGCAAAATTTTCCACAGCACAGTTTTCCAAAGTTTCTTCACCGGAAGTGTTCAGAATAATCTGAAGAATCAGTCCACGCGGAAAAGTACAGTTCAACTACACCTTGCAAAATGCATTACCATTCCAAAAAAAAAAAAAAAAAAAAAAACGGAAAAGAAATGCACCGATACATTTGCGGAAGAGAATTATTTTCATCTTAAACATTGCAAAATGTTTCCTCTACGATTGTTTTCCTAACCTTCACAGAAAAGAATTGAGAAATGAAACAGCTTCGTTCGGGCTTCAAAGATCTCAGGAAGATAGAATTCGAGCGTGTTTGTACTAATTTATGAGGGAAAATTGAATTCTTCTATTGGTATATTTAATAGTAGGTGGTACATCTGGCGTTTGGTGAGTTACGAGTGTGGAATGTGGGCGAGTATTATAGTGTTTATGTAAGTAGCATGTTTGTGTAATTAATGGATGGTTTAGTTCCGCTTTTATTGCTCATGGTTGTTTGTACAGTTTGTACTATAACGGAGCTTGATAAAGTGAAATAACGACTTCTACGTTTGTTTTATAATTCTAGATCTACCGTTTCATACGTTTTGCAATTTTTAAAGGTTAAAGGTTAACAGGAGCTGATTTATTATTAGATTTGCTTTGTGTTTATTAAATATTCGATTTAAATTGAACATTTGATTGGAGAATATTGATCTCAATTAATTGCTGTACAAATTTAAATGTGTCAAAAATATATTTCTGATTCGTTCCTTAAATACAGCTCGTATTATCAAAAATGTCACTGGAATAGAAATTCTATGTACGAATCTGAATTAGATCTAGGTCAAGTTGAGTTAAGCGAATTTGTTTCGGAAGAACTTCGGTAGATTTGAAGTATTTGTAAATCAAAGGGAATAGATTTGAATTTATATTACCAATTTCAAGTTTCTTCCAGAACTACACTTATTTTCATATATTTTTCATCTTTAATAAAGTCCACGATCAATTAAATTTGGTTTGAACGTACGAGACATGTTTCGTAAATACACTTTTTATGTTTTCTCAATGATATTAAATTATATGACATAGATACTTATACTCGCTCTTATTGCAAATGTATATTACTCTGTTAACAATCCATGCCTAATGTATTAATATTCTATTCAATCCAATGTATCAATATTCTATACTTTCTGTGGTCACTAATTTTTATGCTAATTCATATATTTGAGAGTATAGTAAAAAAAAGTAGAATTTTGATAGAAAATTATTTCACCCGCCAAATATTACGAAAACAACTACAATTTGGATAGTTTATATAAATAGAATTCTGTCCAATTTTGCACATTTAAATTTTCTATAAACGCGTGAAAATCCGCAACCTACTAATAACAGTAAATCGGATGTGTTCTTAAATAAGTAAACTAAAAAACAAAAAGAATTAACGATATTATAGTAATTTAATAATTAAACATTATGACAATACGGTTTTCAAGATTGTTATAAGCGGAGAGAATATATATTTGTGCGAATATGTGATTGAATCCACTTATTCGAACGTGAACTTCTATTATTTGAACGAGCATTCGCAGAGAGTGGGAAGAATAGGAAGATTCCTATTATTTGAATGACCTGGTTATACGAACTGCTTGTCTCCTGACGAGTTTAGATACGCGGAATTCTACAGTATATTGAAATCATTCAATTCGTCTCAATGCTCCTCAACTAATAGGCAAAACACACACAAAAAAAAAAAGAAAGAAAAATAGTTTATAATAAAAATCGTAATAATACACTTCTTATACAATTCTAAAGATCATTAAAAGACAACTCTTGTCCAACGTGTTTCACGAGTCTCGGCAATTCCAAACGCTCGCGTTTGTCTGCATTCGCCATTCGCTCTACATTTCGAGCGTTTGTTCGCGGAACTTATCATTCTCCGTGCGCATAAGCCGCACTCTAATCTCTTCTTTCCATCCACTTGTTTCCTCTTCCGCGCGGCAGTCGAGAGGAGAAGAGGAGGAGGAGATTCTCGGTGGAAATCAGGAGCAATTGTTTCTCTTTTCTTTTCTTTTCTTCTCTCTCTCTCTCTGTTCTCTCTCTTCGCGGACAAACTCAGCCTCTGTTGTTTTTCCAACGGCGACAAAGCCGGAGGAAATCGCTTCTGCCAACGGGAGAATTAAGGAGACGAGGCTTTTTAGAGATTTACGCGCTCGCCAGCGTGTAAATTGAGCTTCCCGGTCCGCGAGATTAGTTCCCCGTGGCTTTCGAGTATTTGCTTGTGTGCGCGCGAGGGGACCGACAGCTGGAGAGGGGCAATCGCGTGTGAAATTAGCGATACGCCAATATACAGTGGCAATTGTTTGCCTTTGAAAGTGGCTCGCGAGTGTCGCCGTAGAAATTTTCACGCGTGGCCGTTTAAAGGGAAACGGAAGGTTAAATTGAACGATTTTTTTTTTCCATTCAACACCCTATCGACGAGATACAGATACAGTAGAATCTATAACATTTGAATTTTCTTTATTATCTTTCGTTTCGCCATAGAAACTACTGTAAATCGAAATATAAATTTTCTATAAACTCGAATTATTTTCTCCACGTTTAGACGTGCTTAAGAACGCACGATAGATTATATACAACGAAAACTGACGTTTATTTTTTATTTAAAATTTATCTCTTCTTTATGTTTATACTGTAGACGTGAATAATTTAAGGTAGCACATTTATAAATAATTCTATAAATAATTCTAGCAGTTTTTAATAAAGAAATTTATAAAATTAATTTTTAAATATATATTTCTCTTATTTTTTTTTTTTACAATGGTAACTCAAATGGAAACACTAATTTTTGGATTACTTTTTAAATAAATTTCTTCTTCTTCACGGATCACATTCTCAGCGATACTTGAAGTATCTCAAACAAATTTCCTCTTTCTCGTGGATCTCTACAAGGTGTTAAATAAAAGTTGAAGAGTACATATTTCTTCCTTTAAAATTGCCTCTTGAAATTTTTTGTTCCGAGATAATTCACGTTTTTTAACGACACTTCAAATATTTCAAATAAATTTCTTCTTTTTCATGGATTTCTGGGATCACGTTGATAAGGTGTTAAATAAAAGTTTTAAATATATCTTGAATAATGGGTGAATATTTCTCTCCTTGAAATTACCTCTAGAAATTACTTGTTTCAGGATAATTCGCATTCCCGACGACACTTTAAAGATTTTCGCAGAAAAGGGCGGAAAGGAAGGAAAATGTAATATAAGTTAAGAATAAAAAGAAGAAAGAAAAGTACAGTAGAAATTGAGCACACTGTACGACAACGTGCTTAATATTAAGAAACGTGAGCACGTTCCAATTTAAAGAAATAGTAATCATAGGAAATTAAATTCGATGCTTTCGTATCGACTTTCCGGAAGTTCGAGTAAACGGAATAAGAACAGAGTGGCGATATTTATAGATAGATGAACAGGCAACACGGATGGAAATATCCAATTTTTCAATTAGACGAGAAATACGATGTGGATATTCTATCAGTTGGTAATTGTACAACGACGAACAGTAAGAAAAAGAAAAAAGAAGAAAAACCGATGATGCTTGTCGAGAGGATGCTTTTCTTTCTTCTTTTCTTTTCTTTACTTAGCGATCATGTTTTAACGTTTTCAACAGGCATCGCGAAGTTTATGACAATGGAACGGCGAACAGTTTGTAATTACTTCAACAATGCGAAGTTATAAACGATGTCAATTAAGGAAAAAATAAAGGAGGCAACAACGGAAATAATACTTTGCGTAAAATGAACGACGAGTTCCATTTTGTTCTTTGTACAAATTCAATTCAGAAATGACATTTAAGAAATAAGTTTAGAATGATGAATGAAAGAAAAGGAAAAACAGTAATTAGGAATGTAACGAGAAAATTTTGTCGACATCCTTTAATCCTTGACAAAGAAAAAGGAACAGATAGAAAGGAATGCAAATTATGTGCATACACGTACAATCAGTCACAGAAGTCTTCATACAGAATTAAAACAGAATAACTTTCTTAAAATTGGACCAAATTGAGTGTCTTTTTTTTTTTGAGAAGCTTGGAAACTTAGTTTACTAGATCACGTGTAAAAAAATAGCAATCGATCTAAATTGCAAAAGAAAATAGCAAAGATTGCTTTTCACAGTATTTCTTCCCAGAGCTTGCAATGAGAATTTAAAAAACACATTTTTGTAGATTTATGCTACGAGCTGGAAACGATGAAAAATGACGGAAATCGCAGTTTTTCTGGAAAATCTGAGAATTCTTACGTTTTTCAATTTCAGCAGAATTTTCACTATTTATATAACTAACATAAATCTACTTTTAATAGATGTTATCTATCCCAGATAAAAAAAAAATGTTGTAAAAAACGACTTTCATTATTTTCCTCGCAATTCCGACCAATTGCAATTTTCTTAATAAATGTTTTACACATCATCCAGCAAACTAATCTTCCTAGCTTTAAAAAGAAAAGAACTCAAGTCGTTTGGTGCAATTTTAAGAGCCAAAATCTTGGCAAATCTCGTTAATTGTAATTTTCTGAAAATCTTTTTCTAGATATTATCTAGTAAAAAAATCTTTTTAACTTCTCGGAAAAGAAAAAAAGAAACTCAAGTGTTTGTTGCAATTTTAAGAAAGTTATTCTTATCTTTAAAGAGGGAACGAAGACTTTTGTGAGTGACTGTATATAGATAGACGGGGTTAAATGAAAATTGCAGAAAATTGTGGGTTATTGATAGAGTTATTTACAGACTACACTGTCACGAAACAGTTGATTAGAGACTTACAGTTTTGTAAAACATGCAGGCTTGCCTGTCCTCGTCTTCACCTGTAGGGCAGTCTATGAAACCGTCGCACAAGGCGTGATCGTCGATGCAATGGTATCTACCCATTCTGTCTGCAGTAGGACACGCAAACCTTTCCATCCCGTCTTCCGAGCTCGGGCATTCTGTAAAAGAAATAATTGCAAAATTACAGCGGCGCTTTCAATCATAGTGCCGTGCTATTTCTAGCACTATAACCGTGAAAAGAGCTTTCGAAAGCTCTTTAATTTATTACTCATGGAATATTATTTATTCGCAATAATTCCTTTTTCGTGACTTAGTACAAAGTACAAAAATAGATGACTCTAAATTATTTCTTCACAAGTGATACACTTTTTGTTGCATATGCAAATTTCATAGCGGATGAAATAAGCGATATTCAACAGTTAGCAGATTTTTACGTTTCGTCAGTTCACACGTTGTAAAGAAAGGGTTTTTGAAGATTCATTCGTGTTATGTTCATATTTTATTTACTACAATATTATTTCTTTTGTTGATTTGTTTCTTGTTTTAATATAAACGAACGAAAGCTTGAATAGAATTACAGTGTGTACGAGGAATGTTGGGAATGGAACGCAAAGAGTTAAAATTTCCTACGAATTTTTACTATTCTCTCATCATTCCACAACGTCGTTTCCCCATCGTCATTCCATTCCAAATTTATTTCCTCGCGACGTTTCTAATTCCACACATTGTTATTTCCAACGTGGGCTCTCCTATTTTCATCGTTCCGGCATCCCTTCGACGTTAGCGTTTCCATTAATTTGTCACTATTTCCGTCGTTGGTTCGTATAATTTTTCTATTACATTGTTCACGACATCGATCGTATACTATTTTTATGCAAAATCGACGCGACCCTCGAAGGATCGTATCGTCGTCACTCCTCACCGCGAAATTTCTTGCAAGGTTGCCGGCGGAGGTTTTTTTAAAAAGCTGCATCGTGAATGAAATTTCAAAGGCATCGGAAAAATACCAAGGCTCTTGTTAACGTTTTCGTTCTATCGATTCGCGGAACGCGTTGTTCCATCGTGTGTCGCGTTACTCAGACGCACTCTACGTAACCGATAAAATGCATCCAACATGTGAATCGAATTCAATCAAACTCTCTCCGTGGATTTTCTTCGTTAAATCATCCTTCAAGAATTAACGATTATCTTAATTATTGCTGTTGTGACTATTGTATGTTTATCATTATGTTTATTCTGATTATTGTTTGGATTATGTGTATTATTATGCGATTATTGTTTCGATTATTGTGTATTATTATTGTAACTATCATTTAGATAATATGTATTATTATGTAATTATTGTTTTGATTATTTCGTATTATTATTGTGATTATCATTTGGCAAAATGAGGAACTTAATGCTGTTTTTATTCATAAATGTTGCTGCTACTATGTTTAAGTGTGACTGTGAGATAAATTTGGAAAAAATGTTCAATAAATAATGAAATATTTTAATCGTTCGTTCTATATCGAACTACATCAATTTGGATAAAGAAATTCATCCTCTTTTATCTTTACGTATATTTCGTTCTTCTTCTTTAATTTATTTAACAATTTCTTCTTTACATATATTAGGAGCTTCAGCTATCATTGCGGCTAAAGATTTTATAGTAACAAGTGTAATAATAAAAAATGTATCAATTAATTATGATGAAATTTCATTGTTTCTTTGATCTATATTTGTTGCAGAAATTTTATTATTTTTATTATCATGACCAATATTATCAGAGGCAATTGATATATTATTACATCATTTCTTCATTCATTTGATGATTTGATGAAGGTAGAAGTGGTAGATGAACTTTTCTGACGAATTTTGAAAAATTTATTTTCTTTTTTTTTTTTCGTTATTTTCGAGAGAAATTAGCAATTGTTATTTCATAAGATATTCATCGGTGGGAAACATTCGTTCGACTTGTTCTCCCTTCGCCTGAGCATCATCAACTTATTTACCCGAGATCGATTAGGGTGGAACAACCTTGAATGTGACATCATCCCCGAAACCTCGAACTCCATCAGCACAAAAAAAAAAAAAAAGAAAGAAGGAGAAGAAGAAAAAGAAAAACTTGGAGTTTCATTAATTTAAAAAAATCCATTAGCATATTTTCACTTCGATGTAATCATAATTAACCCATTAAGTTCCAAGTAGAGAAATAAAGCAATTTTTGTATATGTAACTAATTATTATTTATAAAATTGTATAGGAAAAAATGTAATTGCTATCGAAAAATTTGTTGTGCAACGAAATTTCACGTTTACGCAACTTTGGGCCTTCAAGGTATTGCTATTACATTAGTAAGAAATATAAAAGATGCATTATAATACTAGACGCTGCATAGAAGCTTACTAAATTTAAAATTTGCCCTTAAAATTAAAAATTCGCTCTTAAAATTAAAAATTTTTAATTTGTGCTTAGTTAAATTTATAAAAAGTCAGGCTTATTAGTGTTATGAATTGTGTAAAGTGCTATAAATGAACAGGAAGTTTCTGAAACTGTCATCTACAATTGCAACATGAGAAAACAGAAATTATCGATGCAAATTTGCCGAAGAAAAATTGCGAGCAAAATGTTGCGGTAGCGCAACGTCGGGAAAAGAGAAGAAAATCGATTCGGGACTTTCACGGAAGTTTTAAAAATTTTATAATTTCCGCTACTTTTGTACCTAATTGTTTCATTTTCTTCTTTGCATCTTTTCATTCAAATCTCCAAATTGACTGTTAAAATCATTCCTCTGTCTCTTTTTCTCTATTTTCACAGTTGAAACGATTCCACTAATTTTCCGCAATCTTTCCTCTTTATCCACGGATTCAATTACTCCAAAGTCAATTCATTCCATTACATTTCCTTTGTATCATTCAATTTCCTCAACTATTTATCAATCTTTCGTTAACCTTTTGCACACGAGATTTCCATTAATTCCTGCAAGCGTTTCATCGATCCCTTAACGATGTCTTTGTTAAAAGCGAGGACAATGATCGAACAAAGAGTCTTTCACTTTTATCCAGCAAATTCCAAGACAACTTTCCCTAACGTCTAGGCAGCCTAACAATGCGCGATTATTTCTGACAGCACCGCGGTTGCATCGAATCGCCACACCCTATGTGTACGCGTGTCCACTCGAAACGAATCGACGGAAATATCGTCGCTTAAATCGAACCAAGGTCCTTTCCTTCTTTCTTTTCCTAGCCTATTTCACCTTGTTCCTTTCCTCTTTTTCTCTTCTTCTTTATTCACACTAATCGGTTCCCTATTGAATTCGTTAATCCTCCATCAAAGAGGGAAAAAAAGTAGCGAGGAAAGAGAGATCAACGAGGGATAAGGGAAACATTTGTTGGACTTTATTAAAAGGATCGACATTTTCTAGGTCGAGCAGGTGGCGATATTCTTTTTCTTTTATTTAAATCGTCGCCGCATTATGCATCGTTCAAACGGGAAGGCAAGCTTTTCCCCTTGTGGAAGGCTGGTGTCGATGCATTTAAAGAGACGATTAAAGCTGTAATCCAACGTTCCCTTGCTCTGCCACTGTTGGTGTATAATATCACAGTGTGATCGTTTGGAAATCTTTGAGGATTTAGCACAAGTAAAGAGAGAGAGAGAGAGAGAGAGAGAGAGAGAGAGAGAGAGAGAAATGGACCGTGGGGAAAGCGACAGCTGTGTGTACTGCATGTTATATCCTCAGCGAAGAAATGTCACTTAACATTATTTCGAGCGTGATTAATCGCGCACAACGAGGATCTGATGTGTCTGCTCTCTTTCACGTGAGTTTTACTTTTGTTAATTAAACGTGTTTGGAGAATGTCTGGAGGGGGGATGACGAACGATGCATTCTGGAGACTAATGTTTTTTTAGCGAACAATTTCGTTCATCCACTTTGCGAATTTTGTTTGTTTCTCCACGTACTTTGTTTTATTTTATGCACTTCGTGAGTGAAGTACAAGTGTAATGTGAAATAACGAGCAGCGATGTTTAAGGTAACAGTGTTACAGTGATAAGTTCAGATTACTGTTATATGAAGTGATATTTAAAAGGGAGAAACAGAAATTTTAGAAAAATTATCTTTGCTGTATGTAAATTACGATTACTATTATATGAAATGATATTTAAAAAGAGAAACTGAAGAATTTTTAGAAAAAGTATGTTCACTGTATAAAAATTACGATTACTATTATATGAAATGATATTCAAAAAGAGAAAACGAAGAATTTTTAGAAAAAGTATGTTCACTGTACAAAAATTATGATTATTGTTGTATGAAATGGTATTTAAAGAGAAGAAAAGAAAAAGTACGGTCACTGCAGGGATTGAACTACTAAACATTTCATTATGAATCTACTGTCTATGAGTAAAACATACCGCGAAGACTTCAACTTCCGGTGGCCTACTTCACAAACTTACGAGAATCTCAAATTTTCTGAAAAATAGAAAATTGGCAAAAAAGAGCATTTTAACTAAAGATGATAGATTATTTATTTTTATTCTAGATTCTCTAAAGAATGTTTAGTATTATATTCTAAAGAATGCAATTATATGTTTCACCATTTTCAACATTTCAAATTAATTTTAAATAAACATATTAAACTGTAGAACATCGATGCTTTTCTTTTTATTATCTTCCATCAAATCGGGATAAATTATTTATTTATAAATTGTTGAATTTATCAACAATTCAGGGTCCTACAAATTTCACGATACACTATACCATAATTTCATAAAAATGACTATATATAACTTTTGATATATTATTTTAATAAATTATTTGTTCAAAACACACAATTAAGAAACAAAAATTCTTTTTCTAGATTCTATAATTTTAGAGATATTCCAAAAAAATATGATTTTAACCATCTACTTTGATGATTCTTTTCATCCGTTCAATGTAGTGAATGTTATTTATTGTTACTCTCAAATGTACCCATGTTTCACGTGTTTCATTTAATTTATTTATTGCTGTACTATCGATAATTAAGTACTTTACGATAATAATTCTTTTACGATAATTGAGTATCAATTCTTGTTCCTCTCGGCAAGATATAAAATTACATTCGACTATTTTTCTTCTCACGAACGAGGAAAAATTGAGTTATAGAGGGTTAATCGTCACAATTATTTTCACGAAAACAATTCCACGGAAAAATCGAACATTCTGAGATCCTTAACCATTAAATGATCCTGCTGATCATTACTTACAGGTGTCACAATTAATTAGGCACCTCCGAATATGTTGTTCTCGCGTATTCAACAGGGCATAGTGTTGATTAATTGTACGAGAATGCTAAGGGTGGAAAGGAGAATGCGTGCGTGCACGATTACGAGTGATTAAATTATTATGATCAGATGAAAAAAAAATTTGCATATTTTATGCTTTCAGTGGTACTATTATGACTTCGATGATAGTAAAGTATAACCTTTTTTTCATACAATTTCACTATATTTGAATATCTTTAAAAATGATCAGAAAACGTAACAACAAATTTTGTAATAAATAGTCTGCGGATTTTTATAGATTTATAGGGAATTAAAAAATACCAAATTGCACAGAATGCAAAAACAAAATATATAAATTATTGGTATAAAGATATCTAAATAATAAGTGAAATAATTTTCCACTGAAGTTCTACGCTCTTTTTATTACATTCTGAAAAATATGAATTTGCACGAAAATTCGCAATCTATTGGAAAATAATAAACAAACCATTTCAGTAGCCACTGTGAAAAATGAATAAAGAAAGACTAAAGTAAAGTAAATAAATAATACGAGGTATAGGTTTACTATATTTCAAACGATATTTCAACCGATATATCAATTTTCTCTACATTCCATCGGTTTAAATTCTAATAAAAGTGCAGTGTTTCAACTGATACTTCACCGGTATTTTTACCCATTTTTTTACTACATTCTCAGAGATATAAATTTACATAAAAATTCATAATCTTCTGACAAATAACAAATAAACCCTTTTAAGAGCAACAGTGAAAAATAAATAAAAAAAGATTATAAAATAAATGTAACAAGGATTACAAGAATACAAAATAAATAAATAACACAAGCTGTAGATTTACTATATTTCAAATGAAATTTTATTCAATGTATCAATTCTCTCTACTTTTTATCGCTTAAATTTCTAGAAAAATCACCATGGTACAATAACTAAATTTCTACTATTTCTTTTTTTTTTTGGCTACATTCTGAAAAATATGAATTTGCATAAAAATTCGTCGTCTGTTAATAAGCAGAGTGTCTTCATTTCAAATGTAATTTTCAGTTCGTTTCGTATTCAAAGTTCAGAATAAGTGATATGTAATTTCGAAGTGATCAGAATAATTCGATCACCCTCTGTATTTAATCAACGACACCTCGACCGACGCGTGCAGGTGGTCGAGCATCAACTGAGGCGAAACTCGATAGACCGATTCTCCGTGCGCCGTCCCGAAAAGGTCACCGGAGTAAAATTAATCCTCGCGAGTCGTTCGTCATTTTTCACCTTTCTTTCTTTTTCCTTTTCTTTCCTTTTTTTTTTTCTATGGAAACGGCCGGTGTGCAACGGCGAAAACGGAACCGGCGATTAAATTGTCACTTCTCCGTAATCCGTTCGAGGATCAGCGGCGTTGTGGCATCGCGATCGCCCGGCCGTGATAAAAGTCATTAAAGAGCGCCACGTATCACGGCTAGAAAATCGATACGCGCTAATGAGCAAAAAATTCTACATTAATTACGCGCCCTGTGACCTGTTAATTAAGTCGACAAATAACGATTCACCCCAGCGAAGAGCAATTTTTCGGGGAAAGGCGAGGCGAAATCGACGATTTCGATTTTCTACGAAACTTTCTGATTAGTCAATCGTTAAAACGTGCGAGCGTCGATTGTGTTCTCGATTAGAAATAGAAATTTTTGAAATTTAGTCGATAAAGTTGTTCAGAATTTATGAAAAAATGCACTGAATTTATGTGTACATATATTTTATAATTCTCATTTTACTTGTTCGCTGTTATCCTACTATTACATTATTAATCATTCATTTCCTTACAGTAATTATTAATTATTTCTTATTAAAATGTGAAGTTACAACCAACCGTAATTTTTCTTTTCACAGAAATATAACAGTGAACAAGTAAAATGAAGGTTGTAAAATGTATCGTAGGAAATGATCTAAACGATAGAAATGTATCACAGAAAAATGTATTCATAGAAAAAAGGAAAGTTCAATTATAGAGTTTAATGTACGACAAAATGATACGAAATTTTACTTAATATCGTAGTACTTTTGATCGTGATATTCGTAAATCAAGCGACAAATAATAATAGTGCACAGTTTAAAAATTTACAAAAAGAACAATTTTTAAAATTAATAATTTTTATACAGAATTTTCTTAAACCAACCCTCTATAATTTTTCTTCGTTTTCGAAACGAAGAAAATTCTACGATTAACTAGAATTTTACACTTTCAGAAATACTGAGAAGCAAGAATCAATAATTATTATAAAAAAGTTGATTTCAAAATTTTTAAAAATTGACTCTGACGCTTCAAAAAATTTCTTACCTGATTGCGATCAAAGGATGATCAATTTTTCGAAAAACAAAAAATTCTTCAGCTTAATGTACGACAAAATGATGCGAAATTTGAAATCCTTCGTTATCACCGAGGACCAGCTGAATAAAACCAGAAACTCGATCGAGGATTAGCACGAACATCGCCGCTCTGCATAAATATTAATCCTGCCACCTACCATCGACTCGAATGTAAAGTGCGTTATCGCAATAGGCGGCAAGGGGAGTGTGCGAATGGGTCGATTTGAAATCGCGGGATATCGAATATCGAACGAGTTAGATGTCCCGATTCAAAATAGCCTGGAGGGCTTTTTGCAATGATAACCCATAGAGAAAATTGCTCCCCGAAGCGGTGACATTTAAAATATGAACAGAATCGGCAAGAAATCGCTCCTCGTCTCTCCAACGTTATTTTTTTACCAACTCTTCTCATTTTTTATCACGAATGGAAAAACTGATCATTTTAACACTATATGTGAAGTTTGAAGAAAAATAGAATAAAAAATACGCTTCAAATGAAACTTTCTTTTTTTATCATGAAAAATATTGTTATGTTTTTGAATGAAATATTGCAAGGATTTTGAAACTTCTGTAAATTGTTAAAAATATTTTAAACTACATATATTAGTATTACCCATATAAATTTATTAGTTATCTGATACAATTGGATTGATATTCGATAAGTTGGCAGAATAAAATTTGAATTTTCTTTTATTTAATTAAACTGTTATAATACAGACAATTTTTCTAATTTTTCTTAAGAATTAAAAGAGATATTATCGAACTCATAATACTACCGAAAATAAAATATTTCATTTATTCATCCATTAAAAAAAGAACCCAAAGTGGATTTCACTATGAAAAAGAAACAATTTTCGAAATATTTCTTCACTCAAATATATACATATTTTTGTTAATATGTATTTCATTATTTCATAGTTGTAAAATGTCTGGAAATAAAATCAAATTCTGTATCTAAATGTTAAGAACAAAGAGGTCTATATTTTACTGTTATTGAAATCACAATACTACTCAAAACAAAATATTTAATTTATTCATCCGATCATAAAAATTTGATCACCTACTGTACCTGATGAAACAGAGAAAGAGGAAGCCAAGAGAAACCTAACCAGATTGATAAATCTCAGGAAAGGAGGAGAAGAGAAAAGGGTAAAAGAGATTAGATTAAGTTAATAAGTAGAGGTTAGTAAAATGAAATTACTAAGATGATTAGATTAGTAAAATGTACAGTTAAACAGAGTGTAAAATAGTTATGTGAACATACTACGTGAAATAGTTAGCAGAAATAATTGTAAACCACGAAAGAGAAATAAATTTTCCATAATTCGCTAAAATAATTAAATAAATAAATATAGTTCAATTGTAAATTTCTACAATTACCTCCTAAATAGCGTACACAATGTCTGAAATTCACATTTACAACAGTGATGTATTAATTACTCGATATCGATGATGTACAATTAAATCCACCGGTTGCAAAGTCGATCGGAACGTTTCGAATAATTTTAACTGGTTGATCTCGATGTTGAATACGTTGAATTAAAGTAAACAGATCGGAAGTGATGAGAGAGAAAGAGCAAAGAGTGCTGAACGAGCTATGGCGGTCATGGACAAAGGTGTAGTGGAAATAAATGCGTTTGCACTGGTGTGTTTGTAGAACGAGTGAAACGTGACTTTCGGAATTAGTTTTGAGCAACGAAGCTGGACAAGCGTGGAAGAACATCGAAAATTTCCGTAATTCGCGGAAAGGGGATTTCAGAGGAGGAGAGAACGAAAGGTAATTTGGATCTTGAGGGACAGACGGGACACAGTAGTCCCAATTGCACGTGTCGAAATTAACTTTTGAAATTGTCCAATCCTTTCTGGAATGTTAAACTCTCGGACATTGAAGTTCTGTGAAATTTTTGTTAATTTGTTCTAGTCACGATAATTACTTTGGTTAAGCAATCAACGTTTAGACGTTAAATTAAAGATTAAATTAAAGAGTAACATTTTAATCCTTTATGAGGCCGTGTGACTTGAAAATTACATGTCTGTTTAATTTAATTTATTAGTTACTATATTATTGCATTACTAGTTTTGTAAAAATGGATGAAGTTGCAAGATTAATTTTTTAGAATGTTGAAAAAATTTTAAATTTTATTTAAAAATTACTATTCTCTTTTATATTTTCATAAATTTTCAAGATTTGTACTGTTACTGCTCGTGCAGCCAGAGTTTGTCGCTTGATTCACGAATAATTCAAATTTCCATCTGAAAAATTATGATCCTACGATATTAAGAATGAATCTATTTAAACTGTCAGACGCTACAACTTTAAACGTGCTTTTCTCAAAGCCATGTTTTTCAAATTGCCATTCCGGATAACTGAAAATGTAACCGACCTATCAACTTCCGATAAAGTTCCATTCAATTCGATATAAATTTCTCCGGAGATTGAACGGACAATCAATATTTTATCTTCATTTATACTGTTTTTACGAGCAATATAAAACCGATTTTCTTTCATAGGAAAATAAACTTTCTCTTCGAAGCTTTCAAATATTCGTTTCTTTTTTTATTACATGTTGATACAATCTCAATAAAAACTATCAAAGAACAATAAATATTTAAAATTATTAGCTTTTAAATTATTTCGACAGATGTTAAAAGTAATTACTGAACATTACTGACAATGCTGACTTGAAGTACAAAGTTTACAAAAACAACATTAAAAATTACATTGAAAAAAATTTGTATTATAATTCAAGGATGCCTCTTTTTACCAAAAAAAAAAAGGAAATATCGTGATATCGTTACTCGTTCAGTAAGAAAAAAAATGATTAAAAATCAAACCGATCTCTCTCCCTTAACTACTTTAATTTACGATCTCACCATATCGTTTCTCACCTCCATTCAACCGTCCAAGGAAACACAATTTCTACTCACGAAAAATCATTAAAAACTTTGTTACGATAAAAAACTTTGTAATAAGGATGGTTTTTTGTACTCAAAAAAGAAAAAAAATATCACGATATCGTTACTAAAGAAAAAAAGTAAAAAAGGAAGGTTTAAAATCGCTCATTTCTCGAGCGAACTCAAACCGATCTCTCTTTAACTCCTTAATTTACAACTTCGCCATATCGTTTCTCACCTTCATTCAACCACCTAATAGAACACCAACGAACAACGATAAAAGAGAAAAAGAAACTCACCGATTTGCGGGACGTCGTACTGTATGGTTCCTCTTGTAGATCTGAGCATAAGTTGAGAAGCGACGGTGATGCCGTTCCCAAGGGAGGACGGCGGTTGAGCTTGATGCGGGGCGGACTCACCGGCGAGGTCGATGGAGCGACGTCCTACCGGTACTTGGCTCCTTTTTCCAGGTAGCTTGCTACCATCTAAACCGAATGGTGGCCTAGAGGCAAACGGTGCTCCATTCTGATAATCTCTCGGTTTCTCTGGGCCCCGTGTATTCGGGTCAGTCTTCAGATTCGTAGCAGTGTTCAGTTTCTGCTCGAACAGATCGTCGTAGATCAATTGTCTCGTCTCCTGTAGATTCTTCTTGCCATTATCATCGTCGCATACTCTCATCGGCAAACTGACAGTATTCCTTGTATGTCTACAATCTATCCGTAACTTCTTACCACGTTGACCACCAATCGGACCACCGGTCTGTTGTTGTTCCTCGTGAAATAATTGTTCGCTCGGCGGTGTAGCCGTGTTCACATATTCCGAGTACAACATGTTCAACATTGCCGGCGACAGCGCGAAGAATACCGTCTGAAGCTCCCTCGGTTCTCTGATCATGTCGTCGATCAATATACCAGCCGGTGTCCACGAAGAGATCCGTGGCTCGTCGTTCAACAATAACCAATTGGACAGTTCGTCACGATGAGATGCCTCCGGAGGATATATCCTGAAGTGCAACAGGTTATTCCCTACTGTGTTCAACTCGCTCTTCTTTCTTATACCATGACGATAGTCTTGTTCCTGTGCACCTTGCATTATGATCACCGGACGATTCCCCACGGCGAGGTCTAGCCCTTGTCCCACGTAAGTGAGGAGCCAGAACATACACACGGCCATCATATATGTATCTTTGAATCACCGGGTTCAACCGGGCCTTTCGTTTAATCGAATACGAATTTATCTCTTCCTTCTTCTTCTTCTTCTTTCTCTAACCACTCTTTCTAATATATATATGTATATATTTATATATTTCTACAATCACCCACACGATGATCTTCGATCTTCGTTCAGCCAGTCGAAAGGCACAACTCAGTGTGTGTGTATGTGTGTACTTTTTATTTTTTTAGGCCGACTTTTCGTTTAGCTCTGTACGGGAGAGGAGGGAGTAATAATTTTTGGGGCGCGACCGTAGGGAAGAAGAATATATGTGGACGATGAGCGATGACCGGCGATCAATCGATAATCGTTCTGTAGAGACTTCCTTGTCCCATGTAGGAAAACGACGACGTTGACGACGTTGACGACGCTTCTTAAACGCATACGGCTACTTTCATTCTACGCGTCCGTTCTTTCATCTGAGCGTAGTCCGCAGCTCTAGAGGGATAGTGGGTGGTAGGCGGGTCGGGTTCAAAGGGGGGTGAAGGAAAGGGGGTGGGAATGATACGCGGAGTCACGCGCGCACGTTCGTCCACCCGCGTCTCTCTGTTTCACTAGAATCCACGAAAACGACTTCTCTCGATCCACAGGTCCACGCGGGAAGATCTCCTCGCTAGCCTCGCATCGTTTCGACGAGAAAACGCGGCTCTTCCCTCTCAACAACAGAGACTCTTCAGGGGGGAGGATTACAACTGCGTCCTGAAATCAGGCCGTTAGTAAAAAGAAAAGAGCGGATGACGCGGTGTTGTTCGTTTAGCCAACGATCAGAGACAGAGATAAAGAAGGAAGGAAAAATAGAAATAGAGACAGAGAGAAAGAGAGAAAGAGAGAGTGAGAAAGAAAGAAAGTGCCGTGATCAATGGTGCTGGTGCTTGGTCTTGGATGCTTTTACAGGTGCTTGCACAGGTGTAATCGATCGTAGGCCTCGTGATCGAACTATCAACTCTTCCGGGCCTCTTTCGCTCGTACGCTTACCCCTTTGATTTCTCTTCCCGTCTCCTGTACGATCGTTCCTTCCACCGATCGTTCATCTGTCGCCTCTGTGATCCTCCTGTTAACGTTAACATGCCTATCATCCACGTTCCAACAGTGCTCTCGCACTTTCGACGAACAACTTCGGTTCATCCAAAGATCCTGTTACCGTGTTGCCTTCCTGTTTCGAGTGTTTCTAAGGAGTGACTTACGACTTAATCGGTCGTCTTGACGGATGACTATTCCGTTCGATCGTGTATCACCAAGAGTCTCGGGACTGAGGCCGTTTCTGTGCTTTGAGCGGAATTTCTACGTGCTGTGACACGGCGTGCAGAGCGGTGGTTGGGTGACATCGAACTCCCCGAACGACTTTAGAGTGCGGAAAAGTGGCTGTATAGTACGAGAGAGATCAACAGGTGCCCGAAAAATGTGCAAAACCGTGCTCCCGGTCGAGGGGGTTAGATGAAGGGGGATAGAGGGGGGGAGGAAGTGGGATGGGAATTAATTAGACGCCGGACGACTAAGGCCGGTCGGTCGTGAAGTTTGTTGGAACAGCGAATGGAGAAGAAGAGACACACACAATACACACATCGATCAGATACAGTGATAAAAGTGTGACAATACAACAGAGGAGGTGTATATAAATATATATATATATATATATATATATATATATATATATATACGCGTGTGTGTATAAGAATAGGAAAAAAAAAATTTTTTTTATCGGCGGGAGGTGCAATTACGGAACATTATTACTCCGGTGATGTATGGAGGTTTGAAAGAGTATGTGAGCGTGTTTGTGCGGAAAATACTTGCTTCTGTGACTCTGGTGTGCTGGCGAGAAATGCTTCGCACTTCTCCTCCTATTTCCCACTGTGGGACCCTTCTCTCATGCGCTACGCTAACAGATAACCGTCCCTGCCGCTCAAATCCCCTGTTCACCGTCGCACATACCACTCTTCTCTCTTTCAGCGTTGATAATCCTACTCTGGAGGAATGTCACGGGTGTTGGAACTTCGACTAATCACTCTGGTAGACTGATTAGTTTATCTCTTCTTCTTCTTCTTCTTCTTTCTTTGCTCGTTTACACACTTCTCGTTTGATCTAATTAACGTAGCCTGTTCTTGATTCTCAGCGACGAGCACCAGTTTCTTTTCTCGTTCACGTTCGGCCACAGTTTGACCATCACCGACGGATCTGAACCGCGGATGATCGACTCGTTTATTCTTCTTCTTTTTTGGTTAACCGATCACGCGAACACAAAATGGTGCGAACTGTCTGGCATATTGCTGATGATGGTTATCACACGATTCTCTCGTCAGCTCTGCTTTCAAACGTACAAAAAAAAAAAAAGAAACGTCCACGGATCTCACAAAGTTTTATTCCTTTCTTCTGCTCTTCTTTTTCTCTCAGCTAGATACCCTCGAATTTGGTTGTCAATCACGTAACAGTTCTGTCTCCCTTTCAAGTGAATTGTTGAAGTACTTTTATCGACGATGTTGTTTCAACACTGTTCTATTACGTCGAGCTGCGTTCCCTCCCGACGAGAGCTGTGTTCTTGCATGCTCGGCTTTTTGTCCGATACGGTTGTAGAGACGGTTCTGGGAGACGCGTAAAAGGTGGTGAATGGTGTTTCGTACGTGATGCAATCGCTGATTACAGTGTCCCTGTATTATCCACGGGCCGGTCAGAGGAAGTCGCGAAAAACAGCGGCTACGGTGTCGGTGAAAAGGAGGTTGCGGCCGTGGATGTTGCTTTGTTGGCCGAAGGTCGAGGGATGGAGGATCGAAGGGTTGGGACAGTGGGTTAGTTTAGCGAGTGAGCTGGCTGGCGCCCTCACCAGAACTAACTCCCACGCTGCGCGGCAAGAGTCACCGGGTTTAATACACCGCGCATCCTCCCCACTAGACACACACCACCATCATCCCCTACCTTCTTTCTCACCCCCGGACTACTCTGCTGGCTAACCCGGCCCCGGCCACCCCGTTCATCGTTCACGCTTCCGTTCCGCATCGAATCGCACACACACCGGTTCTGACACTTGTGCTTTCTTCTCTTCTTCATCGTTCCTTTTTTTTCTTTTTTCTTCTGTTTTTTTTTTCTTTTTTGTGGACGATTTTGCACTGCTTTTACGAATCTGACATCGATGGTGCAATCAGCTACGATTGCGTTTGAAGTGTACATGGTGTGGAGATTGTAGAGAGGGGACGTACGGAGTTTGGTTGTTCGTAGGCTTGTTGGTCGATGAGGTAGCTTAACAGCTGTTTGGGTGTAGGGAGAGTTTTAGGGGATTTTGTGGGTTCGGTGAATGTAGATTGGGAAGATTTTTAGAAATTTCCATTTCAATTTGTGGGGTAGTTTGAACGTGTTTCAAATTGAATAGGGGAAATTTAGAAATTGGGTGCTTGTCAGTTTTGTGGGTCGGAGGATTTTAGTTATTTCTTTCTGAGAATGTTGGATAAATTTCAGGATTTCTGGAAAATTTGGGAAATTTCAATATTACGAGGGTGTTTAAAGACAAATAAAAGAAATTTAAGTATATTAGAGTATGGTATTCTTTGGATTTTATGAATTTGGAGGATTCTAGTAATTTTTTTGAGTAGGTGGGATATTGTAAGGGTGTGTAACGTCAAGTAGAATGAAGTTAAGGCTATCGGTTTACCATTAGTTCAGTGGTAGCCTCGTGAAAAAGGTACTTAGGATGATTGTCTGTTTAATGTAATAGGTGTACAGAATATTATGGCTTATTCGCGCTTCTCTTTCACGGCTAATGCTACACGCAAAAGGAAAAGCTGTTGCCTCGTAGAAGAAATTTGATGATATTGATCTGCTACAGTTTAGACACACTCGGCTCACCTGTAAAGGGGCCTAGTCAAAACTAGTCTTCATTTTTACACTCGTAAAAGCAACGAATTAATCTAAGATTTATAATATTTCATATAAGAGAGAAATTTAATTATTAGACAGGATTACATAAATTTTGTTTCACGAAGAATACGGTTTTTAATAAAATTGCTTAAAGTGTTAACAAATTATACTATAATTATTGTAAATTGTAATCAAGAATTACAGTTGGTGTAAATGAAATGTTTTCTCAACTACTGAAATTGGCAAGTTGATATATATTAAATTTTGTCAGATCATAATTTTTTCTTATGAGTGAATTTTATTTAAAAATGAGTTAAGAAAAAGGCCAGTTGATGGTAAAACTTTTTAAGAAAAGTTATTGAAAACATTTCATATGAGAAACTATGAAATTTTACCACATCCTTAATTTTTCTGTAGACTTTCCTCTAACAGACTACTATTTTTTTAAACATTTAAACAATTTTTTAACAAATAAATTATTCCAGAAAGAAGGCACTGTAAAAGCAGCATTTAGAGAATTTTTAAATTCGAAGTTTAATGATTTATATAAATGTGGAATAATAAAAGCAATTAATCACTGAGAAAAGCGTATAAAATCGTGTAGAAATTATTTCGATTAAATACATTTCTTTTTGTGAAGAAACACAGTGTATCAAAAGTTTCATTTCAAAAAATGACATCTCATATGCACCAACCTAATAAGATAACGTAACATAAACACAAACTACCCTCAATTCGATTAATCTCTTCACTTTTACAATTTTTAAAATTAATTATTTACAATGTCAAAAATTAACCGGAGAATAATAATATTTCACATAAAGTTAAATCGATGTTGACAGAAACTCATGAAATTAGTCAGAATTGCATAAATTTTATTCTATAAAAAAGAAAAGACACGACTTAAAATTATTAAAATCATTCATGTTTACATCTCAATGTTTCCAGAATAATGTAATCAGAATACATGTTTCCCAGTTATTTCATATTAAAACACAGTTAAAAATGCAAACAAGGAGAAGTGGCGTTGAACACGATTCAAATGGAACAACTAATTAGAATAAAACCGCGTGATCAGAACTCGATATTACAGAGCTTTCAAACGACGAGCGATCGTGACAGATTGCAAACGATATACTTGAAATTGTCGACACTTCCATTCTGCATTCAATGATAGGGGATAGAGGGAATGGATTCTGCCGGTGTAATATGTTTGACATGACAAGTGTGAACGCAAGCAGGGAAGATTCGAATGCAGGGGGTTGCTTTGATCGATGAGCGCCCATTCAGCATTGCACACGCTTTACAAAGTTCAGTAACTGTTATTTACCCGGGCTTTGCACGGAAGCTCATAAGGAATCTAGCGAAAGCGTTTGTGGATTTTAGTTGATACATAGCTCCGTTGGATTTAACATCGTGAACAACAATGGACGATTAGATTTGTGTATTACTGTTCTGCGATGGCTTCGTGAATCAACTTGAGAATACTTCGACACACTATACTGTGGTAATACAGTAACAATATTTGCTCTGTATTATTATCTGCAGAGGTTGGATTTAAACACTTTCGCTGTTCAAATTTCCCGAGAATATTAATAATTCTTTCAACGAAGTGTGAAAGCGTAATTATCGTTTGTTATTTATTCGCAATTCATTAATAATCGAGGTAATTTACACGCCTACATGTGTCTTTTCAATAAAACACGAATTATTTGGAATTCTTTCAAGAATTCACGTGTAAAAATTATATTAGGCTTGCAGATTAATTTCGTGCCACCTTTGTTTTTTCGCAAACATCAATATTTATTGACGAAAAATCAAGCAAAATTCCAATTTTCAGAATAAGCACCATTATTTTTGGCCACTCGTTTCCTATTTATCAGGTAGCTATATAGTACAACGACTTTTAGTCGATAAAGTTGCTCAAAATTGAAGAAAAAGTACGTCGAATTAGTTTGCACTAGTTCGATACATTTTACACCTCTGGTTTTATCGGTTTATATCGTTAGTACAGTTTAAATGATTAGTAATTTTGATTTAATAGTGTTTAAATTATCTTTTAACGATTACTAATTTTTTCTTTTCTCGTTAAAGTGTAAAGGTGCAATCAGTTGTGATTTTTCTTCCCATAAACGAAGAAAACTCGAGTTGCAGAGGGTTAATTATTAACTCTTTGTCTCAGGTGGCATGATATTTCGTTAGAAAATACCAAGAAAAATGTTATTTTACGCACGAATTGTAACAAAAATTGATATTCATCGAACTCTACATAATAACAGTATTTTTAACAAACAAAAATCTGTATAGAAAATAAGATAAAATCTCCTGAACAATGATACAAACGAGACGAGGGTTAAAATGGTACTTTTATCGACACCGCGATATTATGCAACGTCAACTACGATTCCTTGATAAACAAACGTTCAACATCGTGGAAATTCAAAATCGCGGAAATTTTTAATGGAAACGTTTAAGTAACAATTCTTCAACGGATGGTTTGCCGTTCAATCGGACGCGTGTACGATCGAAGTTCCATCTGGAAAAATGCGGCTGTATTATGCATGAGCACGGTAACGTGCACCTTTTTGAAATCTCTAGATCAATCTGTTCCCTTGCAGGCTGATCGATCGCGTGCGATAAGAAACGGACATGAAAATGTACCCGGCTTCGAGACTTTTCGAATTTCAAACCGTCAATTCTGTGTTCCTATCAATCTACGATAATGCACAACGATAAGCGGAACACTTACTTTTAAAATGCATACACTCCTGTCCGTAAGTCACTGAACACTTAATAAAATTAAGGTGCAGATAGATTTGAGACAACATTATAGAATACAAGTAATTGTCAATAAGAAAACACCTTAGAATACGTCCAGTCGTCACGCGGTCAAACAAGTTTCGTTATAAAGTTCTCAATTGAATGGTCCATTGTTCGTTATTTAAAATCGACACACCACGTGCAAATTCTACCAAGCTCGAGAGATTTTTTGTAGAAACAATCACGAGAATTAGGAAATTTGTAAACGTCGCTCGCGAGAAATGCTCGCGATAGGTAAATGTCTAAGGAGTTTAAGTAGAAAGGGATCGTTTGTGGTCAGACACGTTTTCTTCACAAGAATACACTTGTATTTTACATAGTAATATTTTAACAGACAATATTAAGTATCTACTGGACGCATTGAAATGTTGCAAATTGAATAAACATTTATAAAAATGATTCTTCAAGCACGAAAATGATGTAAATTTTATTTTACGAGTATTAGCTACAGATATACAGAGTCTTTCAATAAGAACGATAGAACTTTAAATTGAAATAAATAGAAAAGTACGAAAGATAATTTAGTATTTATTACTTTATTTTAAAGTATGTTCAATGGCATTATATATGAAGTACAATATTATATAAATTACTACTATGATCGTGTTTGGTGGAGTGACTACGACAAACCCAATTTTCGATGACTCTGGCGCATAAATCAAGTTCTATCTCACCGATAACACGAATAAAGTTTGCTTTGAGATCATCAACAGTTTGTGGGTTGTTGAAATGAACAAGAGACTTAACATAGTCCCACAAGAAATAGTCTAATGGCGTTAAATTGAGTGTACTTTAAAATAAAACAGAGAATACTTTTCGTTTCGTTTCAATTCGAAATTCTATCGCTCCTATTGAAAGACACTCGTACTTTGCATAATAATATTAGACAAAGTTATTTTATTTGCATAATAACATAGAGAATATTAAATATCGAGTGTTGAAATTGTGCAAATTGTATAAACATTTCACAGAAAAAATTCGAATACAAAAATTATATAAACTTTTACGATTATCAGCTACGGGATGCACTTATCTTTATTTTCCTCGTTAATTTCCTGTTTAGCCAGTTTCTCCGCGGATTCCTTTATCAGAAAGTTCTCCTTTTAAATATACTCGAGTTGCTTACGGTTAGACAGTATACAATCTTTGTTCTTTTATTTACAACATAAAGCACATCCCAGTGCCTGGATGAAGTTTAATAGGAAAAATGCGGCGAACGCAGCGGAACATTTTCCGCGGCGGACAATAAAGACGGGAATGATAGCGACGTGAATATCAAAGTAAAGGATCGTCGTACCGTGAAAGTATAAAAACGAAGGAAAGCCAGGCTAAAGCGATCGCTTTGGAACGAACGCCTTGGCGCAACCTTTGAGGCATAAAGCCACCACGTTCAAAGTATAAATAAGTGAAGAAAGGATATCTACGATTTCTTCTTCCTCCTGCTTCCAAATCGGCTCGCTTTTATTTCTATCTTACGAACGAAGAAAGAGGCAATCGTACTTTTTTAAATACTTCAAACAGTTACCGTTACCGGAGAAAAAGAAGAAAAGAAGAAAAGTGAACCGAGCATCAGGTTATTTCAACAGTTTTCGTGTATTTCGCGTTCCTTTATTTACGCCATTTTAGAGAGAATTCCTTCTGCCGAATCGAACTGCGACGACAGATTTCTGCTCGGAACGTTCAAATGTTTTCCTAACTCGCGAATCGCCATCTTCGGTAAACAGAAAAGCCATAATTTTGTAACATGGCGATACTGAAGAAAGTCACTTCCGGTGAACTGAAAAATTTACCGCGGAAAGTTTCACTATATCCCTCTTATTTCCCTGGCTGTTATTACTACCTCTCATAATTGCTTATTTACAAATTTACAATAACTTTTTATGTGTAAAACCTTTGAAGATTACGAGGCAACGAAAATTGTCATTGATACACTCTTCTTCATTCAAAACTCACCGAATTTTTGGCAAGAAGTCATTAAAAAAGGGGGAAGTTACATTTGACGATTAAATTTATTTCTTCGTACGCCTTTTTCGCAAATAAAATTCATGCAAAAGTATACAAAAACTTTTTAAATCTCTCAATAGATGAATATCGTACAAGAGATTAAACATTCGAGTCGGGACACTTTTAAAAACTATTTTGATAGTAATTAAAAATTGATAGATAACTGTTATTCCATCATATTAGAAGTTATTATAAATTCCTGTAATTCTACTAACACGATGTTAATAATTCTAAAGAAAAGTATCTGAAAGCCGTCATTTTGAATTGCTAGTTCCGGTGTAAAGGAACAGCTTTATCCACAGATCCTCGAGATGTGCAGCTACTATGTAACTGAGGCATGAAAACTTGCAGAGCTCGCTGTTATCAATATGCCGGGCACGGTAACGACGCTATGAAAATAAGGAGTGCTTGGCTCTATGGTTGAGAAACTTGGTCAGACTACTCTAATTATTAGACTTTATGGGCACTTTAGAACGTGTTGACACCTCCTTCGGTTACAAAGATATTCCACGATAGCTCGTGAAGCTGGGAAATCTTTTAACAGCTGGTAATTCACTGAATTTAGGGAAATCTTACTGGAAAGTATACTGGCGAAGAATCACGAAACAATCTGAAGAATATTTAGAAATTTTCTCGTTCAGTTTTAACATTAAATTAACCTGTTCACTGTGTGTTCACCTTTTAAACAGAAATTAAATATCTTCAGTTTATAATTGAAAATTAGCGAAAATAATAACTAATCATTTCATTTGGATTTTTGCAAATTATGATGTATTTTGTACTTAAAGATTAGCAATTACTTTTATACGTAAACTGTTGTGTAACAAGTGTTGATTAAGCAATGACGAGTTAACTCGTCTTCCCCTTTTACTTATCCTGAAACGTAAAATAAACCACGAGCTTCTTGTGAGCAGTACGTAACAAAATTCGGAGCTTTTTATGCATTTTATCAACAATTCTGTATCTGTTTAAATGTTGTTCAGAAGTTTTTGAGTAACAATAATAACTTATACGATCCGACTGACAGTTGAACATTTTTGATACGTAAAATATTTAGACTATTTTACTTAGAGCTATGATACAAATAGATTAAACTAATATTCTTTGCATCTTCTTTTTCATGTAAAATTTTGTCATCGTTGCAATTGTACGATTTAAAGAGTCGTTTAAATGCGACGTCTTTTCGATTGATACAAGCCATTTTGTTTTAATAGAAGGTAATACACTTATCGTGAAAATTCGTGATTCCTTCGATGTGAATAATAGGTCAAATCAGTCTTCGATTGTAAAATTAGTGAAGAAAATTGGAAGAAACCGGTTGTGTTATTGATAAACCAAAAAGTGGAATACCAAAAACTGTCCAGAGACCAAAAAAACACAACAAAATGGAAACATTCTAGTTACAAGTGAACCGACAGAGTAAATTTCGCGTCGTTTGCATATTTTATGGCTCCGCGTAGAGGATTTTGCACGTAGATTTGCATTTACGTTGTGTCTGAAATTCAATTAACCCAGGAACTGAAAGAAAGAGACCCGTTGCAACGTCGCAATTTCGCTAGTCGGATTATTGAACAGCGAACAACAGATCTATTGTTTTCAAGGAAAATTTTGTTCAGCGACGAAGCTCAATTTCACAATGGACAGATTCGTTAATAAGCAAAATTGTCGTATCCGGAGTAATGAAAACCCTCGTGGCATATATTTTCACACGAACTACTGAGAATGTTTGCTTGTTTCGCGAACAAAGAAGAAATTATGCAAACTGGCATCTTGTAATTTTGCACATCTGGAACTTTCAGGTAATTTCGTTAATTTTGCTTCAATTATAAATTCAAGGAGCATAGTGCTCTATTTTCTTTTTTTAATTTTTCATATGCATCATTAAACGCTCGTGAAACGAAGCAAGTATATTTTTTATTCACATTTAAACGTTCCTTAGAAAATTTTCATTCATCGTGCAACGAAGTGAATACACTTTTATTCACACTTAAACGTTCCGTCGCAAGTTTTCGTTTAAGAAAACAACGTCGGCACTCAAAATTCGTAAATCTTCTTCATCTTCCGGCAAGAAAACCTGCGAAACTTCTGAACCTTCTATCTTCTGATTCCTCTTCGTCTTAGCGAAGAATGTCAGAAGTTATTCATATCGTTATACACATATCTACTTTCCTTTTTATTCGAAGATGCTATGAATTTTTCAAAAGTGTTGCATCTTCTTTAATGTATGAGATTTACGAAACGAGTTACATTTTCGACTTCCTTTTCTGGAAAACTAGTTAAATAAACGCCCTTACTGAAATAAATAAGCACACCGTGAACGAATAGGTGAGCTTAAAAAAAGAAGAAAAAAGAAAGAAGAAAAGTGCAATTTAAAAGGGAATTTCAGTAATTCGAAAATTCTAATTTTCCTTTTTTTAAACTTTGCTAATTTATATAGGACTTAAAAACAAATATCGAGCGATCTTTTTTTTTTAGTCCATTTGTCGATTATTCGAGATGAAAACAGCATTTGAACGAAGACAAGTGTTAGCCCCATTTTTCTGTATATATATAAAACTAAAGTAGACATATAACAAAGAAAATGTTTATAATAAAATTTTAACCTTTTTTATACCTTACGAGAAGATGCTATTAAACCAATAAAAATCATTTGTTTAAAAACAATCTTCCACCACCGTTACTGCACTCGATTAACAGTCTCTGCAATAATAATTGTAATACATTCTCATATCCTGCTAAACCATAATCAAGGATAACAGAATCTTGTTAACTATTGCACATTTAGCAATAATGGAATAAAAAATCTTCGTTCATACTATTGTTCACGCTTTCGTATCAAGTTGTACGTTAAAAATACACTAAACACATACTCGATAACTGATCAAATTCGTTCACTTTGAAAAACCGAAAAAGGGGAAAAAAAAAAGAGAAAAAATTGGCTTTCCAGCAAAAATCGGAATTTTCAAGCTACCAAAGATCCCTTTGTTACGCGAGAAGTTACTCGAAACTCACCAATGAAATAACTTACGCTCTGCGTATATACGTGTAAATATCAGAATTCCTCAAAATACCGTTAAACCAATGGAAACTTTTCATTTTATGCAAATGTAATCAACGCATTAGCGATGATTTAAAAGATAGTGTGTACACGCACCCTTTCCACGATGGGAATAAAACGAGATAGAGGTAAACAGGGGAAGTTTAAACAAACATCGATGCACACGTTATTTCTACCTGGGTTAGGTCGTAATTTCTTCGTAAACTATTCTGCACGGCGAAAAATTGGATCAGATACATAGCGGAAGGCTTGTATACAGTGTTCGTTCGCTATCGATTTCGTAGCTAGCAAGCCTCGGCTCTCAAAGTAGCCGCCATAACCATAAAAATGCCGGTGCAGAAGAGAAACCGGCTACACCATCGACAATGTCATTAACCGTGTTTTATAGCGTGCCGGTACTCGAGCTACCACTTCCGGTCCGTGGCTCGACTGGAAAACAAATTTTCAGATTAACAGGAACACGTTCGTCGGTAGGAGGTGGAGGAGAAGGTGGAAGAGGAGGAGGGGAAGAGGACGATCGTCATTGATCGCGTCATTACAGTCTGGTGGGCGTTTTATGGCGTCCGCAGTGCCTCTAAACGCCACCCTTACGTCGCCCCGTTAAGGGCGTCTCATGGATGGAAAAGAAAGCGGTACAGTTGAAGGTGAACGTCATGTACCGAGGAGCAGGTGGGTGTGCAACTATCGTCGTGAAATGAACGTACGCTGGATGTTAATTAACCACGCGTGGAAACGTGGCCAGGGTGAAATTTAATTAAAACAACGAGATGAAGGGACGCGCTGCGACAGTAACGGATTTTTAATCATTGATCATGCGTGGCGCGATTCATTTTCCAATTAACACGTGGCTAACGAGACGATTGAAACGGTTGTATGCGTACGTGTGTGTGTGTGTAAATGGTATTAATTTTTCGATCGTCGACGTTTATTAAAATTTATCTTCATCCTGGTACTCGTGCTGTTGAATATGCCAGAGGTGTGAATTATGTTTGTGATGGAATACCATTTGGATGATTTTAATTCATCTTTTTCTTTTTTACGTGTGAGTCGTTTGGAACTCGGTATCCCACGATTCGTGGTATACTATCTTCGATTTATAGGTGGAATCTAGGATTTGCGGCTCCAGGTTCGAGATTTGAAGCTTAGAGTGTTTGGGAGACCAAATGTTACAGTCTGAAATTTAGTATCCAAGGGTTCAAGAATGAAAAGTTCGAAGATTCATTGATTCAGAGTTCAAAGTTCAGAAAGTACGAACCCTGTGAGAGAAATGAAACTTAATATCTCTTCAATATTTCTCCTTTCCTCTTCTTTTCTCCCAATTCTCTGTCTTTAATTATCGCTAACTTTTCGACTGTTGTTCAGAGCCGTTGCTACTAATTAAATCTGATTACAAGGATGTACTCTGTTGCTATTTACTAATCAATCGGCTTCACTGGGCTGATGAGCGCTTAATTGAGTAGTTGGCTTAATTGAGTACGTACAGTTACTTCCAAAAATATCTCGATCGCTACACAAATCTCGCCTTACTCAGCGATGTATTTCGGTTCAAATATAAAATGATCGGGTCGATGCTTTCTCGTTATGCAACATTTGTTTGATTGTTACTTCAAGGTTACGTATTGTTTGCTTTTTCTCGTAAAACGACATTGTAATATATAGACTTAATCGATTGTTGTGTCCATTTATAACATATGGTACGTATATATTCGGACACTTAATAGAAACGAATATTACAAATACATTTGCTGTATTGTTATTTGATATATTTCCGTCTGCGCTATGTTTAACAATTGTTTGGTCAATGGTCAAATATTTTTGGATATAACTGTGAATGCGGCCCGTTTATCTATAGAAACCTTCACTATACAAATTAAATTTCACAAAAGGCAAACCATTTGTCTTTCACCTTTTTGTTACCTCGTCGTGAAACGTTGGCCTCTGCTTTCGTCATTTCGACGTAAGAAGATTCATTCGTTGACAGAATTGTAACGCAGCTTTACTGTAATGCGTAGGCACTTGTTGCTTTAAATAAACGAGTTTATCTATCCGACCACGAAACTGACTGAATTAACAGATTCTTTAGACATAACACCGTTTACGTAACGGGCAGCGCTTTGTGATCAATTCGTTAATCCGATTGTCTCGTTCATCAGATTTAGCAGCTTTCATTTCGAGGAAAGACAGAACTGGAAGTTCTCGGTGAATTAATAACCCACAGCGTGTATAATTTCCCGTGTACTAAGCGAATTATTACACGAAAAATTTGGTAAACTATTTATTAACGAACATTAAGTGATATATAACAATTTCAGAAAAATTAGAAATAACAAGCTTTCGGGATTCTCGTTTGTCAATGAACAATTACGATTCATTCCGATAGAAAAGAAAATGAAGAGCTCAACCATAACGAAGTGTCTTTATAATGAAATGTTTAATAATGAATTTTCTAATGTTGTATTAAAATTTTAATATTATTAACATTTCAACGTTGTTTCAACGTTCTAATGAAACTTGTAATTCTCCTATGGCATGGAATGTGTTAATAACCATACGGAGAACTCAATGGAGACTACTAATTTCCCAGACTAGTTATGAATTTAATCGTGATTGATGAGTACGACGGTTCCATTGACGCTGGCTATAATAAATTATCGCTGTCGCGTGAATATTAACGACCAGAAACTTGAGGATTGCGCATAATAAATGCCTAACGTTCAAAGATAAGCCAATCATTGCTTTCAGATTTACTAATTTCCTGTTTTATTCGTTTCACATATATCGGCTAATTAATACGCTACAGTTTTATGTCAATCATTCTACCTTTCATTCATAATATTAATTTTCATAGAGAAAGAGAGCGAGAGAGAGAGGGAAATATTTTTTGAGAATAAAGAGCGAAAGCGAGAAAGCGAGAGAAAGAGCGTGAGAGAAATATTCTCTCAGAAATAGGGAGCGAGAGAGAAATATTCTCTGAGAGACAGGGAACGAGAGAGAGAGAGAGAGTAAGAGAGAGAAAAATATTCTCTGAGAGACAGGGAGCGAGAGAGAGAATAAGAGTGAGAGAGAAATATTCTCTGAGGGAGAGGAAGTGAGAGAGAGTAAGAGCGAGAGAGAAATATTCTCTGAGAAAGAGAAATTCTCTCAGAACGAGAGAGAAATATTCTCTGAGAGAGAGATTCTCTCAGAGCGAGAGAGAAATATTTTCTGAGAGAGAGAGAGAGAGAGAGAGAAATATGAATTCTCTCAGAGAAAGAGAGAGAAGGAGGAAAATGTCCGCATGAAGCATTTGTTTCACTCTCGAATGGAAGAATTACTGTTTAATTAAATAATTCCGCAGTTACTATAAATTCCATTTTGTTCAAGCTGCTGCAGATTTATTTTAATTCACGTATATTTCAACAATATCCTGTTCGATGTATTATCAAGGTAAATATAATATAATCTACTTGTCTTTTTCGCATAGGTACAGGTGCAAGGAAAAAGACACTTGATTCAAACAGTTTAATCTGGGATAGTGAATATCACGAAGATACTCCTGACATTTCACAACTGAATTTTAAAATTGCTCAACTATTCGAGAGTTTGAAACATTTGAACGCCTACGGAGAATTTGATTCGATATTCGCTACGTTTCAGCGACATTCTCGAAATTCTTCCCACTTATATCGTTCGAAATCTTTCAGACTGTAACATAATTAAAAATACAGCATATTTAAAACAAAAATTCAACACCTATATGAAAACTCGTCTTTCTTTTTTCTCTAGAAAAGCTGATAATACAATATATCACATTAATAAATGTATTTTGTCCTTAATCAAATACAATACAAATACAGCCTTAATTAAAAAGAGATGACAATATTCTATAAAATTTATATATGATAATTTTAAATTATGAGACTCAAATTGAAGCTAAAATTTGAGCAAAAATACAAATTTAGTAGACACATAATTGTTACACTTTTACCATAATGTAACTCGTCATTGTAAGGCAAGGAATTAAATAACATCTCTACGTATTTTTAGAATCTTCTGTTTCATTTACGAGAATAAAGAAAGAAAACAGGGGAGCAAATTCTTTGTGATAAAATTCTTTCAAGCTTCCTGTAATATGACAAGTCTGTAATTGAATCTACAATACGGATAATAAAAAGAGAAGAAAATGTGCAGAAGCATGGGTAGTAAGGTTTTGTGGCGACAAAGAGCCATCGAGCGTGGCAACGCAGGGAAAAAGACAGCCCCTAAGTAGGGGTTGCTGTGAAAAGGCACGCTTTAACAAGTGGCATCGTTGCGCATGTCCACTTTCCACGTGACCCTGACGTCAGATTGCACAATTCCACGCGAACAGTACGAGACATATTCAATAACCTGATGTGCTTGCATTCACCGTTTAACAAGTGCCATTTAGACTGTCGCATCTCATGGTAAACATTGCTCTCAGGCACGGAATCGAAGAACGTAGACGCAAGACGTTGCAATTATTTCCATTGCACACTCGTCTGCTCTCTTATTCGACAGGAATTGACGGAAATAATGTTTTAATTGAAGTACTAAAATGTTCGAAATTTCATGAATTAAACATTATTCGAAATTGAAGTATTAAAAATTTTCTCAATAATAATTTGTAATTAAAATTAATTGATATTTATTTTTTGAAGACGTGGCACTTTTGTACCAATTTTCAAGTATTTTACTCTTAATGAAATTTATAATTTTTTCCATTATTCGATAGGATATTGACGGGAATAATTGTTTAATTGAAAAATTAAAATGTTGGAACATTTATGAATTAAATATCGTTTAAAGTTTTTAATTAAAGTAATGAAAAGGATTAAAATTGATTGGCGATTATTTTCTCAGAACGTAGTACTTTTATATTAATTTTTAAGTATTTTACACTTAAGCGAATTTATAATTTGTACAGTTGTGTCATGTTTGGGAGATTTTTCCAACTACCCTCGTAAAGGCGAATTGTTCGAACAAAATGAGGAGGAAGTTGATAAGAAAAATTAAGGAGTTACAGTGAAGGACATGGTGTAAAGTTCAAGTACACTGCTTTAGAAATTTTCAAGAACTCTTGTTACTTCGTCTGCGTCTCGAGAGAAATTTGTCTTTCCGGCATTTCTCAACGGTTTTAAGTGAAATGTAATACGAAATATTTCTTTTCTTTGAGATTAAAGAATTGCAAGTTTCTTTAACTGTTTATCTATGTGTGTTTAATACAATTTTTACGCACTTCGTTCTTTCTACCACACATTTACATATACATACATTTTTTTTTTAATTCTCACTTAGAAATTCTTCAAATTATCCCTATTTATACGAAATTATTAACGATCAACACACTCGCTTCATTAATACTATTTTCATCTACTTTATCTTTCAATTTTTCATTCTCGTTTTTGCAACAGAACAAAATATATTAAATCGTGTTTAACACAATGAATCAAGTTGACTTGTTCTTAAAAAATATTCTTCAAAGAATATCGAGGACAGAATTGAAATTTCAAAGGGTCGGGGAAAATTTTCGGCAGCGGTAAATTTAAATCAGCCGCGTGTCTGACATATGACGGGTATATTCTACTGCGTGCGGCGAACGCATTTATTTTCGTTGCTTCGCGTTACACCGTCGCACACGACACGATAGTTTAATCTAGAAAATGCGAAATTAAGACCGCCCCGATGAAACTTGTACACGAGCCACCGTGAAAAACGTTCCTCACCCCCCTTTATTTCTTTTTTTTCGTCGACACAAAGGGATGTTAATTTGTAATTATAATTCGTGCACGCCACGGCGACGTCTCGTCTGGTTTTCAATGCTTCTTTCCCGGTAATTACAGTCTGTGCGCTCGTGAAACAATCGAAAGGAGAAAAAGACGACGCGATTATTAATTTTCCAGCTATTTCTTTTTCCTTCTTTGCTGAAATTAATCACGATCTGACAGCTTAGAACGACACGGATGGAAATTGGCCATTGGAAAACGGGTATCGCGAAATCTGTGAACCTCGATGCAACATATCGTGTAATAATTTTTCTGCATTTATAGGAAATTTAAGAAATATTGGAAAATTGCACAGGATACGAAAGAATATACGAAATATCAAAATTATAGCTCTCTTTATAATATTCAGCAACTAAAATCATTTCCTATCGAAGTTCTACCTTTTTTAATGTATTCTCAAAAGCATGAATTTGCGTAAAAATCAGATTTTGCACATTTAATAATATCCTTGATTATTTATCAGGTAACTATACCACGAGACGTATGAGTGAAAGCAGCAACATGTACAAAAATAAAGTAAACAGTGTGTTCTTTCGAACTGTCATCGACATGAGAAAAATTCAGATTGTTTAATTAATAAACAAATGCGGTAGCAAGACGTTGTTAAATATAATTAACCCCAAATCTGATCCAACTTATAATTTTTTCTTTACTGCTCCCTTCTGTATTTCTTTCGAAGGCTTCAGGAACCTTCTCACTTACTATCTACACGATTTTCTGATTTTTTAGATCCAATATTTAATATTCACTTCACTGAGACACGTGGTACCCTCATACACGTTAAAAACCCACCTTACCATCCGGATGTTAATAACATATCTACATGTTTAATTACTATCTAATGAATAGCGTTAATACTGATAATAACTCTCGTCTGAACCGCAAGAAGCACATGACTGAAATACAACTGTCTCCAGAAGAAAAAAAAGAAAACGAAAAAGGAACGTGAAACGTAAGAAAATGAAAGAAGCGGAGAAAAGAAACGGGGGAAAAAAAGAAGAAAAACAGCAGGGGAAATTTATGAACGTTATAAAGCAAAGTGCAAGAAGCGCAACAAAATAATCCCGCTCCCTCGGAGAAAGGAGGAAAAAAGCAGAAGAAATTGGGAAAAAATCGAGACACGCGGAGGAAAATAAAAATGAAAAGGAGAGGCTTGGTGAAAGGAGGTAGAAGAAGAACGGTTGAGAATAAAAGAGAGAAAGAGAGAGAGAGAGAGAGAGAGAGAGAAAAAAGCGGGAGGTAAGTAGAAGGGAAGAAAGCCGGCAGGCAGGCCGATCCGGCGACGTGCACACGAGGCCAGGCTACAGAGCACGGCCGCGTCTGCGATCGATTCAGCTTCCAGAATATTTCGCGGAGAGAAGTGGCGTCACGACCATAATCCACGAGAGCGTCATTATGCACGGAAACCGCACACCGTCGCCGCTCAGCCGCCACTTCTGTGCAACAGATTACACTCTCCTGTGACAGAAACCAAACCCCACCCAGCCGACGATTCCCCTGAGCCATCGCAACGATACCTAAAAGAAAAAAAAAAAAGAAACAGAAAGAAAAATCATCCTCATCGAGAAAAAAATGGAAAGAATTCTTTTTAAAATCAGCTAAACGCTCATTTCTATAATTCAATGCGAAACGTTCGTTGCACGTGAATGGTATGCTTTGTTGTCAGATATACGGTGAATTCGCCATCACATTTTCTATAGAAAACCATAGGAATCGTGCAGTTTCGTCAATTAGGAAGAGAGATATTGTTATTTATTTTTAAATTTCTTTTTTGTTTTTTGTAGTAATTATTGAAGGAACTTTTTTGTTCATAAAGAGGATCTGGCAAAACACGAAAGTCTGATTTGGAACGAGACATTCGAGGTTTCTCGCTCGTCCAGACGATAGAAGCAGGGCGTGGCTCTGTGATTTCGTGGTTGGCTTTTTTAGCGTTGGTTCAAGGCGGCGTTTAGATTCCATTTTATTAACAAGAAGCCAGGAACTCAACTAGAAATGTGTTAATTGTAACGGCGAATCGACGCTCGAAATAGAAGCCATGGTCACGATTTCGTTTCTGGTGTCGCTGGTATTAGCAATGCCGTGTTCTCGTACTGGGAGCAGAAGAGTGGGGGAATTAAGTATGAGTGGGTGTTACCAAGTGATAACGAAAACAACCCTTTCTTCCAGAGACTCTGTTATCCCTCGGTGTATTTTCGTGGATGAGAAATGTTGTTATTTAGGATGGACTGTTTTCTATTTTCTTTTGTTAAGATAAGTACTTGTTGATGATTAATTCTTTACTGTAGATCTCGTTGAATTTTAGAAACGATGATCTGTTTCACGTGGTTCTTTAGTGACGAGCTTGAATTTTTATTTCACTGTCGTAATTTGTGTGAATTTGTAGCAGGTTGTAAATTATTTTCGTTTAGAAATATTTCTTAATTTTCTACGTAAGTGTTCTGTTGTCGAATTTGTTTATGTTCAAGAGTCATTATTCAAATTATGGAAATTATTTTTCTTTCATTTTTCATGGAATTTTTATTTTCGTTTAATAATTAGTTTTAATTTTTGTATAATAATTTCAATGAATATTTGTACTACGTTTTGCAGGAATTTTCAGTTTATTTAGAATTTTCACTAGATTTAGATATATAGCCATACTTTTTGTACAACTTCAGAAACATACTGCGTTTTCATGAAATATCGGAAAATTCTTCGAATTGATCATATTCAAGACTCATTATCAAAAGTTGCAATTTTTTATTTCAATTTTTGTTTAATGTAGATTTTTAACTTTTGTATAATAATTTCAATTAATATTTATGTTATATTTTACGCAGAATTTGTTTAAATATTTTCACTTTACACATTCAAGAAATAAAATTCGGGAATATCTTGAAATTGTTTTAAAAATATCCAGCTTTGAAATTACATCCGTCATATATTTTTTTAACAAATAAATGTACATACCACCAAATGAAATAGTTACGTTGGATTCATTTTCTTAATACAGTGATTTAATAAAATAAAATTTGCCAAGTATTCTGGAAGACTGTAAATCTGTGGTAACGTCTTAAAGAAAGATGTCTACAGTTAAAGGGTTAACACGTTCACTGTTCTCCGAGCCATATATAGCTGAAAATAATTCAAGCTTGTCGTCACACCCACATACCTTTTTTTTCTTTTCATACAGAAATAAATCTGAATAATTCAATTAAATGTTATTTCAATATAAGGAGCGTATTCTGATAAAAAGGAGAAAACTTTGCTAAAATTATAACATTATAAAATTAAATTCGTCTTCTGGTTAATTCTTTTTCTAATTATAATTTTATAAAATCTTTTTCTGATTAATTTTCTTCGTCGATTTAAATTAACTTTCAGTATTTACAATCTTTGAACAACGAACGCGTTAACGAAGTGTCATTGTTGCTCGTTAAACGAGTCGATCCAATTTTTACAGAGTTGATTGAGTTAATTTTTCCAATGAATCGAGTCATCACGATGATCAATAAATAGAATTACGAAGAAGATGCGTTTACTTCTCAAATTTGCAAATTTGTTTCGAAAAAAGCTGTTTCTCAGCTATTAACAAAAAATGTTCAGTTATAATTAGAACTTCCACAGTGTACACCTGTGTATGCGTAAAACGATTACTTTTTCCTTGTTCTCTAACACTAACATATCGTTGCAAACAATTCTTCAGACTTTCTTTATTAGCGAGCTAGGAACGAAGTGGTTCATGGAAATAAAGAATAAAAAAGGAAGAGAGAAAGAAGAACAAGGAGGAAACTTTTGTCGTCGTCGCAATATCCTTGAATATATCCTCTCGTTTCTTTCCCTCTCTTCTTCCTCTCCTTTTTCTTCTCCTTACACGGCGAACTTTTCTTCCTTTGGATTTTGCAACATTATTTTTTTCTCATGTTATTGAGATAATAATGAGTAATGGCCACGATGAAACTCCCGCGGGGAAAATATCAAGAAGTTTATACAGAAACCTTTCTCATTTCACAGAGAACAGTATTACAAGGATCATTTTTACTTGGAAATAAACAGCGTTGCTCGATCTTATAACGTTGCTTAATCTGGCAAACCTTTGCTTTCGATAATAGATCATTATCGTAGACCGTGTTTCCAGAAGGGATTCGAAATTTCAATGAAAATCGTCGAAGAACTGATAACACCTATTTTAATAGCTGTTTACATTATTCAACTTTACTGTGATACGTGGACATTTTCCGATCGAATTGAAATTGTTCAATTCGCGCGATTCTTTGCTCTCGCGTTAGAATTTCCTATTACAGGAAATTTATACGAAACACTTGGAAATTATTCATTAACACGTTCCCTGCCACGTGTATGTACAGAAGACAGTACACAGTGAAAGTAATTTCTACGCCAAACGATATTTTTCTCGTTAACCTTACGCATTCACAAGTTTCTCGAACCTACAATTTGAAGAACCTCAAATTAGGATTATTTCTCTCGCGTAAAAAAAATTCTCAAAAAATTATGCATAGACAGAGTATTTTTTTGTAGAGCGCTAACATCTAGGCGTCACATTTGAACGACATTTTATTTTATATAAAAGAAATATACGAAAAATTGAACTAACAACGAACGTGATTAGGAAATAACCAATTTTTTTTTCGAGCGTCATAAACTGCGCCAAATGAAACACTGGAAACGTGGAATTATTCTTTCGTAGCTAGTTGCATCGAGAAATAATTCCACAAGGCCACCGTCTCTGCAGCTGAAGAGGCCAGAACAACGAGAACTGTGTAACATTGAGAAAAGTTCATGTTAATAAAGCTTCGGGAAAGCTGAGAGGCGTGAAATTCAAGCGTAACGTGTACGAAGAAAGTCAGAAGAGAAAGATATGGGCTTAGTTGGAAGGAAGGTGAAGGTAATCGACTCCGACCAGGTATTTCCGAGTTTCATCGGAGAGATGCTCGGTTAATTCTCAGCCGGATGATACGAAGCTTTCTTTATCTTCCTCGAATCTTCCGGATGAGTGGCTCGATTCGTTTGCAAGCTCTGGTGGTAAGGGTGAAATAACCCTCGTATGCTCGTCGCTGGATTTTCCGCGAATTGAAAGCAACAAGGAATATCCTGAAACGTTGTTCCAGACACGTTTCAGGATTTCTAGGATTATTCTAGGCTATCGCGGCTAGAATCAAACAGCCCTTTCTGAATCGACGTTCACTTCGTGTTACGTACACTCTCGTTCACAAATCATCGCGCAATATTTCACACTTTGATTATTGAAAATATTTAAAAATTACTAGAATGTAAATACAATATTTCTGTCCCGAGTTTATTGCATCTTACAGCTTTAAAAATTTTAAATCGAAACTCGTGAGAGGGCTTACTGTATCGTTCACTTTCTCTTATTATAGGGTGATTCACTAATTTATTACTGGTAGCAAGAAACCAATTAATAGGCTCTCTAAATTGAGAAACGTTAGTAGCGAAAAGTTGATTAATAGACTTCCGGTCGGTAAAGTGTTAAGAAGGGTTTTTCATTGAACAGAGACAAACATGGTGCTGAGAAACTGGATCGTTCGATCTTCTTCATTTTTAATTGAACTGTCTGTATGATCACAATGGATACTATAGAGTATAATTATTCTTTTAAAAAATGTTCGAGTATTGGTTAGTGTTGTAAAAGAAGAATATACTGTTGAAGAGATTGTGGTAAAAACTAAAATTTCGGAATCCTAATTTTATTAAGTATCTGGTGACTTATGGACGGGAGTGTACGTTCTGTGATACTCTTTGAAGTAGTACCGTATACGAGAAGATTAACCCTTTCGTTACAGCGACGTTGGACGATAGCTATTCCTGTACGGCATTGTTGAGCTGCGAGTTTACACTTTGCAAACAAATAAACTGTAACATCTGCTACTTTATTTTTCTTTAAGAAATTTCTGAGTAAGACGAAGCTATTTGAACGAACTAATTTTAATGTGATTTGGAACAAAAGACAGTTCAGAAAGGAAATACGTTCACTTGACAGAACTAAAGAACGAATTTTCCTTTCTAAAATCTTCATAATTGTGATTGAAAAGAATTGAAAAAGACACTTCAGGTGTAGCAAAGTGTTTCAGATGACAGTTCAGAATTTCTGCTTTTTTAGAAATACAGATTTTTAAGGAAATTGGTAAAATTCGTCTCTTGAAACAACAATTTTGTTATTTCGTAAGTCATGTATGATATTTTTCTATGATCCTTCGCCGTCCTCGTTTCTTTTGGACAATTTGCAACTTTCATTTTGCCAGAAATTTCGTTCCTACTTTATTCCCTTTAAAATTGAAATTTCCATTGCATCAGGTAAAACGAAGCTATTTCAACGAACTAATTTCAATGTTACTTGGAACTGGAAACCATTCAGGAAATTCATTTGCTTGCCAAGAATGAGTAAAAAAATTCTTTAATTTGAACAGAATTCCTATAATTTTGGTTGAAAGGTGTTCAAATTTACACGTATCAGAGTGTGTCAGAAACGTATATTTGTAAAATGTTTGAACACGGAAATAGACGTCATGTATGACAACTTCGTTTCACACGAATTCTCTTACTAAAAGGGAATCGATTTTCACAATACACCGTGCACATGTGTATTTCAACGTACCACACAACGCCTATATCTTTATGCAATAACTCATGATATACTTGTATCATCGTGTGGGTGCGTGCGTAGATCTACGTTTAGGCGAGTTTCATACACGAGGCGTGGGTGTATCAGTGGCATATGTACATTATATATTTGTGTGAACATCGTAAGCTTTTGTTTTCCTTCAAATCTCATTTTTCCCAGGCTGTTGCAGACTTTCAAAGGCTTTCTGCATAATGTGAAGTCACTCCAAAAAGATAAGAAAAAAAAAGGAAAAAAAAGAAGGAAAAGCTTATAAGTGTTGTCACACCCTTGCTTCAACCTCTAACCTTCCAGGATCCTCTTCTAGGAACATGTAGGTTCTACCATGTCAGGTGAACTTCAAGGATTTTACCAACTATCGTTTCGGACTTTTACCATTTCTGCTTACATTCTCATGCCCCCTTACATTTTCCCGCCGTTATTATTCACACGCAAAATTGCAATTCTAACGTGCGATTTATGAGGCTCAAGCTCGATGCTTTAACAACTTTGTGATATTTTAATTCCTGCCCCTCTTTTCTTTTTTTTAAGAAATGATTGTGAATTCGAAAGTAGCAAAACGTAGCATAATTATTTGAAATTCGTAAATGAAAGTAGGAAGATACGATAATTTCTAAATTTTAATTGTATTTTTAAGAATAACTGCACATTGCTTTAATAGGAATATTTCGAAATGAATAAAAATAGCACGAATGTTAAATTACTCTTATTTCGACAGTTTTTTTGTTTTATAATATTTCGTGACAGAATAAATCCCTCAAATTCAGGTAGAAAAATACCTAATATTTTAGAAACGAATGCAGGTTGAAAGATGGTAAGTAGGATTGCGAGGAAATGTCAGCTTGAGGAACAACTAAATGGATAAATTAATTTTTAAATTTTAACTATGTCTGTCTTATTTCCAGAGGAATATGTATACTTTCTTTTTTTTCATATTTCAGAGTAAAATAAATCCCTCAAATTCAGGTAAAAAAGAAACACCTGATATTTCAGGAATGACTACAAGTAGAAATGCGAAAACATTTCATTTTAATGAATAAATGCACATTATCTTAGCATAAAATTTGCAAAATTAATGAAAGTACTATAACAGTAAAAAACCATAGAAATTAGTATAGAAATAAAAGTAGTAATATAGAAAAACAGTACACTTGACTTCCAAATTTTTTAAAATTTCACAAATTAATCCAATCCTAATAAATTTCAATATAAACCTGAAATTCGTAATAATGTGAAATCTCACTTCACGTCTCAATAATGTACATCATTTTGTTTCCTTCTAATTTTCACTTGACATAAATGAAAGAAGAATAACGATGAAATATGTAGACACCTAAATTTTTTACAGTTTAAATATATCATTCTTACTAATAGGAGGTTAAATATTTTTGCATGTTTCTTTTCCACGTCGATTTACGGTCGACTTATCAGAGTGCATTTCTGTTCTTTTAATTACGATATCTCGTTACAGTAGACGCGCGGCATTTGCATCCACGTTAAAAATTAATTGTTTGTAGCGTCGCTAGCTGCGAAACCGATTCAATTTAATAAATGTTTGACGAACTTGCGCGATTCGGTTGCGTTCGTTCCGACGGGATAATTGAGCGGTTCAATATTCACGAGGCTGCACTTTAATGGCAAAGTTCGCTCGCATTTCGCGAGCTTTTTCAAACCTTCTCCGTCGTTTTGTTTTGCTCGCGATGAGAAACCGGAACGGAACAATTCAGAACCGTTGAAACGGAACACCTCGAATAAAGTGAGTCAATTATTTAGATTCAAACGCATGTTTGCGGAGTACTGTTTAAATGTCGACGACAACAACTTCACATAGAAGTCACGGAATTTCGAGTATCGCTCCTTTTCCAAATGTTAACTATTCAAAGCTTTATACAAAGCTGGCAGAAGTGTCGGGAATCAAGTGGCTCGAATGCTTCTAAAAGTACTTCAATACACCATATGAAATTTTTTAATTCTCTTTCGAGCTAGAAACTTAGAAATTTTTGAAGAAAGAAAAATTATTGTCTTCAATATTTTATGTAAAATTATTTCAAACCTTGCTTTTAATTTTTTAACAAAATTCACACGAATACTCAATAGAAAAGTGGCGAAAAATGGCTTCAAATCTCTGCGAAGATAGATTTAAAATCCGATGGAAATGTGTCTCGAAGTTTTGGGAAATTGAAAATTTCATATGTAAAGGATAAAATTAACACATTGCCGGAGAAACTTTCGTTCTAGAAAAAGAATCAATACGCTGGATATCATCGCATTTCGAATACTAGCACATTTTTTAGAAATGCTGTACTATTGAACACATTTTCACTTTACTTCACTTTTTATTATACACAATACTTATAATTATTATTTTATTATTCATGGGTTCTGAAATGTAAGAATATTGCTAGCAAATTATCATCGATTTTAATGAAACTTTGATATGCAGTATTTCTTCAAAAAGAAATATTCGCCACTTGTTTTTTCTTTATTGGAAATCGTCCACAATAAAAAAAAAAAAGGAAAATCGCCCCTAAAATTGACAGTAGCAAATATTTCTCTACTGTCTAATATCTTTAATTTAAGTTTAAACTCCGTCTAATATCTCGAAAATTATTAGAGACATCTTTCTGTACGAATTTTTATTTTTCAACCTTAAAATTTTTAAGCGAGCGATAGACAATGTATTAAAAATTCAAAAATCTACGAAAATGAGAGCCAGTAAAATATCTAAAAATTACTGTATCTCAATATTTCCTAATATTCGCTAATGTCGAAGTATCGAGGCTTCGATTCAATAGCAATTGCTTTCCTTGAGAACCACTTTCCCATAAACAGTCGCATCAGCTGTTTATCAGGGAGATACGTCACAAGGAAATTTTCCGAAGTGACGTTTCATTGGTGCAATAATAGCCCCGCCGTTCAGATAAATAAAAATGATCACAATGAGTATTGATAAACAGCCCACTTGCTTTGTAACCGATTCCCTTCTTTTATATACGTTCCCTATCCTTCTCCGTAATTATCTAAACAGAATACAGCAACGCGAATAACCTTTGTGCAATGTAACAATTACTTCTACGCACAGAAGTATCAAATCATAGAAAAGAAAAGAAGAAAACTTCGATTTTTAATTACTTAGGATCAGTATTACTTACACGATACTATAATCATATATTAAATTATATTAATTATGTATTAAATTTCGTCTGATAAAAAATTTTTATTTAATTAAATTCTTATACAATCAAAAAGAAGGAATTTGTCGTTATTAAGTTACGAAGCTTCCTCCGTAAACGACATAAGGAGTTTTCCACTAAAATATTTGTTTTATTTTATATACAAACTTTAGTTTTTTAAAAGAACTATTATATATTCTTTAGAAATGCTTATTTTATATATAAACTTTTGTTTTTTAAAGATACTATTATGGTGGACTGATTAAACGAAGATGAATGCATTTATGATGTATAAAAATGTAGAATATTTATTAATTTTGTATTAGAATGCACACAGAATGCATTGTGTGTATTCTATGAACACTATAAACATGCTTCGAGTATTGCTTCATTGGAGCATTTTGTGTGGTAATGATATCGTTCGAAAGAAAAGTGGACGAAAGAGTATCTCTTCTTTTCCTCGGCCATTACGAGCTATTTCTTCCAAGGGAAACGTGTCGATACTTTTTATTAAAGAAATTGTCCTCTTAACAGCCGAGATACTCAACAGGTGGAAGAACCTTCGAACACTTATTCCTACATACAGTTGAGACACGGTTTCCGTTCGTGTTATTAATACTATTTTTAATTCTACAGATAGAATTAAGGCTAACTCGTCTTTCCAATAATTAAACCGACGATACAACAATGGAGTAAAAAAGAATAGAAAATAAAAGAAGAATAATACATGAAAGATTAATATGATTACAGGAAGTAAATGTCAATTGTAAGAATTATTGCAATAATTTGTTTATTAACTAACATGTACAAAGTTCGAGTAACTCTAAACTTGTTATATTTCCTTTGAAGTGACATTTTCGAGATTAATTTTTATTTCAATACAGAATCAGAGAAATCATCTTTATTTAATGCTTTCCAAATTTTAATCGTATATAACAAGTTATAAATCAAATTTCTTTTAATTAAGTTTTTTCAATTCCCAGAAAATTGAAAGATTGTAAATTCTCGTAAAATGCAATTGTACACTCACCGTTATTTAACACTTTGCAAATTTTAATTGTAGTATATCATTTACCCTGTTCAAATTGTAATTACACTACCGAGATGTGAATCGACATCTGATATTTCCTTTAATTATTTTTTTTTAATTTTCAGAAGATTGAAAAATCAGAAGCTACTATAAAATATATAATTGTAATACTCATTGTTCTTTAATGTGGTGCAAATTTGTATCATACTGCAATATTCATACTTTTCAAACTTTAATTATATCAACAAGTAGTAAATCGATATTTGATGTTCCTTTTAACTCTCAGAAAATTGAAAAATTGTAAATGCTTGTGAAATACAATTTTACACCCATCGTTAATGCATTCCAAATTCTAATTATACTTCAGCAAGGAAGACATTAGTGTTCTAATAAATATTCTATAAATAATCTGTAGAAGTTTCATATCTTCCAATTTTATGTCCGAATAATGTCATCGAGGAATGAATTTTGCCATTTACAAATGCACCATATAATAGATCGCAGTTGTTTCATTTGAAATCCGTGCAAGTTTGAAATTGTATGGCGATTCGTCTAAAGCAAACTATCCGATTCCCAGGTCCAGGGGAAAATTTCGAAGTGGATGAAGGGGTACATTGAAAGTTCTTCGTTAACGTTGTTACCAACCTGACAACAATTCGACTTCGCCTGTTATTGTTAATTCCATTGCATGTTGTCCACATTATTCAACCCTTCGGGGATATTGTTAAAGTTCAAATTATTAGTCCTGACATTTAACAATATCCATTACGTCATAACTGCCAACCTAAAGGTGAAGATAATTAAATATATTGGATAAGGATGACACTACGGAATCACGTGTTCTATCGATCTTCTAAACGTTTCCTTCAAATGTTTTTCGATTTGTTCAATTTCTTTCTTATCAAAGACATTTTCTATAATTGTTTGATCTGCAAACTTTTACATTTGAAAGTGGACGCAATTTTTTTTGAATAAAAGTGTTTATTACAGTGAAAAGTTCCATTAATTTGAGATTTTTTTAATTTTGAAATCTTTCTGTTCGAAATGTTCAAATTGCAAGGTTTCTAGTTTGAAAATTTGTCAATGTAGTTCGAGTTTCGGTATTTTTCTTTTTTTTACGTTTACATTAAATCAAAAGTAGGGTTGAATGTAGTAGAAGTAAGACATTTCAGAATATTTCATTCTTTGAACTCGTTTCACATTGTCATTTGTTTTTACAATTCTACGAAATTCTTTTTTCATCTTTGTGCCAAATTTATCGTGTTACTCTTATTGCGTTTTTTCGATCCACTCTTTTACCTTTGTATATATTTGATCATTTTTATCCTGTTGCACTTTTTTGAACTACAACCTTTCTGCTCTTTTTATATTCTTTTTTTGTTCCGCAGGTATTTCGGAAAAATCGGGTTTCTGAAAAGTTTCACAATTTGTAAAAATAAAAGCTCACTTTTTTCAAGCTATCACACAAGTAAATTTACTTTACTGCAAAAATTTGCAATACTGAAATTCCTGCGCATTGCAAACACATTTTACAGTTTTTTAAAACTAAGTCAATTTAGTTTACTGCAAAAATTTGCAATATCAAAATTTTTTCGAATTGCAAACATACTCTACACTTTTTTAAAACTAAGTAAATTTAGTTTACTGCAAAAATTTGCAATATCAAAATTTCTTCGAATTGCAAACACACTCTACACTTTTTTAAAACTAAGTAAATTTAGTTTACTGCAAAAATTTGCAATATTAAAATTTCTTCGAATTGCAAACACACTCTACACTTTTTTAAAACTATCAGGTAAATTTAGTTTACTGCAAAAATTTGGAACTTTACCACAGCATTTATATCAATATATATTCAAACTCTAATTATTCCAAACAGTCTTCATAGTTTGTAATACACTTGAATTATCTTTATGCTCTAATCCATGCACTTTTTTCTCTCTTTTTAACTTCATTTCTTCGATGTAAACATGTATCGACGCTGGCTGTAAATATTGATATAAATGCGAGAGTAATTGTGCAATTTCGTACAAGGTACTGCAATACATTTCGCAGAGGAAAACTGCAGTCGAATGTACATACATATGTACGGTATGTACAATGCAGAATATTCGTCGCAATGTTGCTCACACCTGTGTAACATTTAACGCATCGCGTAAATATTCCAATCACGGACATTCGATTACGTCACCGTTCGATATCGTTCACATTGCTTTATTGTGGTCATATGACGTCAGAGCATGTATCGTGATCCGAATATAATGGGGTGTGGAGATGCATAGATTTGACGAATTCCATCAGGATAGTGACATTAAATCAACGAGACAATTCTATCGAGTCAACGACTAATTACGGAACGATGCATTCGAATATCTATTTTAACCTGCTAACTAAGCTCACCTTTCAGACAGAAATCAAACATCTCCAGGTTATAATTAGAAATTAGCGAAAATGATGAACAATTGTTTCATTTTGAATTTTTGCAAATGTCAGTACAATTAAAAATTAACAACACATTTGTACATTAATTATTGTGTTCTAAGTATTGATTAACTAATAACGAGTTAGCTCGTCTTTCTCAATTAAAAAGTTAAAGGTTTCCTTTTTTAGAAATTTTCTGTTAGGTGATTTTTAATATTCCAAAATTTTTTTATAAAAAGACAATATCTTTATAGATAAATTATTGTGTTTTAAATGTTGATCAACCAATGACGAATTAACTCGTCTTCCACAGTTAAAATTTAATTAAACTGCTACGCTTTTTTAGCAATAGAAACATCGAAGCTTTATAAATTTCATTCGTCTCTCTTTTTCTTATCAATTTAAAACGAAATTTGTAAAACATTTTCCAAAAATTTCATATTGGAAAATTGATGAAAATTGAATACTGAATAAACTTTTTTTAGACTTAATAGAGTAGGAAAGAAACTTCTTTTGCACTGAAAGAAAGAAAAGAACAAGGGTATATGTATTTAAAAATAATGTATTAATAAAAAAATATATTATTACGTTTCTTAATAAACTGTGCATATAATTGATTATATAGTTAGTCTATTAGTTAAATTGTTCGTTTTAACGTATCATCCAACCAGTCCGGATTCAATTAGTTCTACCATAATCGATAAGTTGCCTATCCAGTTTGCTATAGTACGAGTTAATTAATCAGCTGGCTACACTCGATCAACTTTAATCAGCTTTAATTGGTTCACTGGTGTCAGTGAATCTTTATCAATCTTTAGCAGTCAGTTCAGCGCTCAAACAATGTAGCCTATAGTCACGTACAATTACGTATAGTTGATCATAATCCACTTGCAATAATTCACGAAAATTATGTCCACTAAAATTCAACTGTTAATCAGTTACAATGAAAAAGTCAACGAAAATATACTTTTATTTTCTATATTAAAATAACAAGAGAAAAAAAAGAATATTCCTTTTGTTGCACAATTTACAGATGCAAATTAGAACAGAATTACGTTGGTAATATGTTCACAGAAAATTTTCTAATTATATCAGCACACTTTAATCACTTATCTCTTTGCACTCGAAGCTTCTGTGTTACAGATGAGTTCTTTTTCAGTAATCTCCTGCCTTCTAATTTCTTTTCAGCAAACCTGAATTGACGTTTGCAAACACACAATTATGGTGCACATTTAAATAATATCCTACTATACATATATTTATAATGGATCATACTTTCGATGAAAAAATCAACTCGAATAAATTCTGAACTCTTCGTATTTTATTAAAAAGAAATATGGAGGCGTGTCTTTTTTGGATGACTCTATATTAGAACGAGAGAAATAGGGCCTGGAGAGGATCAATAAGAGTTTTATCAGTGAAAAGGATGAAACTGACTCAGATGTGTAAATATTTGAAACTCAGAAGACACCAAATAAGAAAAGGGTCCTCTGACAATCAGTCAGGGCCTTATCGAAAAGAAGGGGAGAAAAAGACTCGAAAGTATAAATATTGGAGAAACCAGAAGCGAGATTTCAAGTCGAAAAAGAGTTTGAACGCTTTGAAACTGAGAATCGATAAAGGATCAACGATAGAAGATCGATTTGACAATAAACATCGTCGAATTGGATATGATATTTCACGAAATGGTCGTTGTTTGACGACAACGATGCAAAAAGGAAAGAGAGAAGACACGTGAGGAGTTTGAAACGTCAGTCACGAAAACTTGAAGAGGGTTAACGTGGATACTAAGAATAAAGCAAACTAAAGTTAGGACTCGTACAGTTTTCCCTCGTGATTAAGTTAGAGGAAATTTTGTTGCATTCGATCTGTTGCTTGAGAGTGAGAAAAAAAGAGAAGGATCAATGAACGCTTGGGAAAAACAATTCTTTAGTGAAATTGAGTGGAATGGGTGTTTAAATTCATACATTTTTCCTGGGAATTTGGTACGTTTACCTGTTGCGTCTGAATAAAACGGAATGGAAGGTGACCGGGTTCGTTTCGGGTAGCCCTTGAAATTTTTGTTCGTGCAAAATGTGAAAAGGTGACTTCCAGAGTGGTCTGCGTGCCATTTTGTTCGACGTGACAGTGTTTCCTTCTTCTCTTAATGAGATTCAGCATTGAATTATGCTTGAGAATAATTCCGAGAACATTTTCATGAATTTTCCATGGCGAAATTGCTGGAGCGTTCGAAATCAATTTTTTGTCAATGAAGTATAAAATATATATATATTTAAAAAAATAAATTTTGCGTGCATATTTTAATTCTGCCATTTCCGACATTATGCTGTCAATAATCGTATCGAAATTCGAAGCATTGGAAATTACTTTTTAGAATTTATTTTTCAAAAATTTGAACAAATATTCGAGCAATAAAATAGAAAAAAAATGGTACAACCTTTACTGTATTATTTTTAAAAAGGTAGACTTTCGAGAAATTGTTTGCACTCCTGAGATATTTTCGCAAATGGTGGAATTATGGCAATTGCAAAAAGTTTCCTGGTGCACGACACTTTCCACATGCATTTTCCACGAAGCACTCTTGTTAAAGACTCTACTGAGAAAAATTTCACACACCCACACGCTTCTGAATAAACTCCAAAAAAGACAAAAATTTGATTCAATTACTTTACGGCGAATTATTCAGCATTCGTCACTTAGTTTGTTCATAATACAGACCGTAACTCCATTCAAATTTCATTTGTATTGAAATAAAATACACAAAAGTAATGGAATTCATATCAATAAATGGATTTTTAAAAGTTTCATTGCTAAACCGTGTTGCAGTTGATAAATCGATCGTAAGAAAAAGATACTCGAAGCAGAGAGTTGCATTTCGAAATTTTGCATCGAAACAACTGCAACCATTTTCCAAAAAAATTACCAATAAGATTAATTAATTTATTAAATACGTAACATGATATTTTCGAGCTTAAAACTAAGATTATCAGTATTCTAATTTTTAAAAGACAATTGCTTCAAAAAAACAACGCGACAAGATTCCAAAATAGTCGACGAAAGCTTTAATTACATTCTTTTTGTTAAAATTATTATCACACATCGGCAAAAATATTTGTATTCATTACATCACGAAATTTCAGACGAGATATTTCACTTTAGAGACTTAACAATTTTTTGACGACTGTTTCAATTTGTTTCATCCTCGGAAAGTGTCCTAACACTTACGAATGAGAGTGTACGTAGCCTAATTTCGTTCTTAAAGACTCGAATGAAAAGCGTAGATAACACGTAGCATGGAAATTGCTACTAGAATCAACGTGGACTTTGTTCGTTACATCTTCTGAGTAATTTGTTTGTACATTGCATATCTAACGTTCATCGATAGTGAAAGTATGCTATTTAAGTTCGATCGATAAGCCTCTTATCGAGACGATTCTCATTTATTCACGGTTTCGCGTTTCTTTCCGTGAAAAAGTAGGCACCGTGACGCAAATTCTTTAGTAAATGATAAAACAAGAAAAGAGGGGGGGGGGGGAGGAAAAATTCCTTGTAGTTAGATGATTCGATAATCACGAAATCCGCGAACAGAAATCGCTCGCGTGACTACGAGTGGAAAAGAAATGATAGGGAAATGCAAGGAGAAAAATCAACTCGATAACCCGAGGTTTATTACGTAATTCATCTAACGTCTCTCTCTTACACACTCTTCCCTTACCAATTCTATTTTTAATTGAACGAAAAATCGAAATTTGTCGACGTTTCAATGAAATTGTTAAATCGACGACAGCTGCAGCTCTCCAGGTGAATAACATTCTTGATTGGAAAAAGCTTCCAGCCTGATAACATCGAACTTTTCGATACGTTCGAGGACATAAAGCTCTCGATTTGAAAATAACCTCGATCTTGATGAAATTCACTCTTGTCCTTTAACAACTTTTGATTCGGCGTCTCGTCGTTTTGAAAAGCTTTCATCATGGAACACAGTGAATTCGAAAAGCTCTTGAGATACGAAAGGTACACCAAGGGTAATTTAATTTGGGAAAGTTTTCAAATTAAGGATTCTACGGTTTAAATGTCATTCGATTCGACGAGTTTACGTATTTTAAATATTTGTCTATAGTGTTACTTCGCGTTTGAAACATTCTTTGCTTAGGAATTCTCCTGAATACTTTTGTCGCTAGATGAGATAGAAGATCTCAACGATTCAGAGTGCTTACGCATTCTAAGTTCATTCATGAATTATGTGGATATGTTTGTAATACAATTTCACTAATCAAAATTAATTTTACCAATGTTTCTATGCAATTCTTAAGTTCTTAATAAAGCACAGTATATGTCATTTCTATTTCGCGAATGAAAATAAATTTTGCTAGTTTTTTTATATAATTCTTCCAAGTTTCTTAATAAATCATACTCCGTGCAATTATTATAGTATTAATAAAAATTAATTTTACCAATATCTTGTATAATTCTTTTTAAATTTTGTATCATTCAACAGATCTTAATAACCTCAACATAAATTTAGTTAAAAATAAAGACACATTCACAATTAAGAATAAATTCTAACAAACTTACAAATCATTTTTAAAATTCTACACCATTCACGTGATTTTAATAATTTCACTGTTACTAATGGTATAATGCATGAAATCTAATTTTTAAAAGAAAAGTTCAGAATGAAGAATAAATTTCACCAATTTTTTATACAATTTTTAAAATTCTATTTCATTCAAGAAATCTCAATAATTCTTCACTATTGTTAACAGTACAATGCAAGAAATTTAATTTTGCAAAAAAAAAAAAACTCACAATTTAGTACAAATCTCAACCAAATTTTTCTCTAATTTTTCCGCATCATTCAAGTGATCTCAACAAATCTACTATCATTAATAGAATAATGCACGAAATTTAATTTACCAAAAAGAAATTCACACTCAAGAATAAACTTGACGAATCCCTGTATAATTCTTAAAATTCCACGTCATTCAAGTGATCACAATAACATCGCTATTATCAATGGAATAATGCGCGAAATCTAACGAACAAAAGGAAAAATCCACACTTAACAGTATATGCAATAAACAGTAAAATTCTCGATGAATAATATGCAAATATTCTCGTGCTGCATCATACTCTACATGGGGAGCTGCAATTTCCAGCGATTACATGCGAAAAAGTTCGATACCGTTGCGGAAAGAATCGCGCCGATAAGATTTTCCACGAGAAGAGGGAGGAAGATGGATCAACCATACACGACTTTTCTAGAAGTATACACGTACTTGTTTGTCATTCATTAATCTCGCCGCGGAAGAAGAAACGACGATCCATTCGAAAAACCTGATACCGCGGAGTATTTGATACGCTTCCACTACACATACTTGATGAGTTAATAAAAATCGTATCGGCAGTTTCCTGCGCTGATAAACGCCGGCACAACGCGAGGATTGTTCACTTTATTTATTACAACAAAGCTATCGAAAGCCTTTCAAGTTTAATTGTCGATCAACGATAGGAATACTATTTACGCGTAGATAAAAATATTCTCCTCGGGGTGAACATTTGCATAAACAGGGACAAACCGTGGCAAATTAAACAAGAGAATCTTAACCGTTTACACTTTCTTCGGTTAATTGATATGATATACGAGCTACATTGTCATGAGATTTTCCGTAATTCTTTCTTCTCTTTTATTCTCTTCTTTTTAATAAATTAAATTGGATTTTATGGATTTTGTTAACACGTTAATTATTGACAACCGATTGATACGCTAAACTGGTAGCTTGAATTGAACAGAGAATTGATGAAACTTGAGAATTGAGCATCTACGTTACGTACTTAAATCTGGCTTAGTGAAAGGGTTAATTATACATTGGTATAATCGATCGTAATGGCGGTGAAGTTCACGCTACGTGAAAAAGTATTCCGTTACACACGGAGAGCTGAAAATTTAGAGTACTTCGCAGTCAAAGGGTTAATTGACATTACTATGTTAAGTTAAATTGGAGATTTATCGTTATGAAAAAGTTTCGTTAAGTTTATTTAAGGATTTTAGAAAAACATTGCGCGGATAAATCTATGCAACTGTTATAAAATTATCTTCATTTTTCTTCTTTTCTTTTTAATTAAATCGATCGTGATTATTAGAAAGTTCGATTGTAGTTATTTATTTAGGAGTTTCAGTAAGAGTTAGTGTTACGTGTCGAACGATGCAAATGAAGATTGAGTAAAGAAAACTGTAAGCACCAGCGAGTTTAATTTTCTTGCTTATTCATTAATCGGACAGTTCAGCGGCGCTATCGTGTGTTATCTAACAGACGCATAATGCTGCTACAGTGTATACAAGGATTCGTAACTTTTGATAGATAACATGTAGCAGCAGGGGGAAAAAGCGAGACTGAAGAAATTGTGTGAAAGCTGACAGCGCAGAATTGCTACTGTAGCGAGTCGAAATTTTTTTTCAATGATCGTTAAGAACGTGATTTGGAAAAACAAGGGGAATAGTGTGAGGTTCTTAGAAGCAGATATCACGTGCAGTTTTAACCGATATTGTAAGAATTATGCAAAAAGGGTTGATTCACTGTTTAATTTCGGTAAAAAGCACGAAATAACCTGAATTGGAATCACGAAGATGAAACTGTTGCCACAGGAATCATAAAATGGCTAAACTTCAATTATAAGAATCATAAAAAATGTCTAAATGAGTATGATAATAATCATAAGAGATATCCAAACAAAAATGATCAGTAGAAAAGCCTAAGTGAAGTTACAAAAACCGTAAGAAACGTCTGAAGAAAAATTATAACAGTTGTGAAAAATATCTGAACCAGAATGATAAAAGTTATAAGAAATATTTAAATAGAAATGATAAAAAACATAGAAAAGCATCGAATTAAAAATTGTCACTCAGCAAAAATCGTAGAAAAACTAAAGTGAAATTATCTAAATTGTAAAAATCGTCTAAACAAAAATAATCTAAATCAAAATTATGGAAATCGTAAGAAACATTTAAATGGAAGTGATAAAAGTCATAAAAGAACGTCGAAACAAAAATTATCAGTGGTAAAAATCGTATCTAAACCAGAATTGTAAAAATCATGAGAAATACCTGAAAATTTAAAAAATGTCGAAATAATTCTCACTTGCAAAAATCATAGAAAGACTAAACTGAAATTATAAAAATCATAAGTCGTCTAAAGAAAAATGATAAAAATCCTAAAAAATAGAAATAGAAAATTGTAGATGTAAATCGTAGACGTAGACTTAAAGATATAAATCAAAAATGCTAAATCGAAAAAAGAAAGTTTCTTCAATCTCCAAGAACATCTAAAAATCTCCAATAGAAACAGGAAAAAATTACAAAAATCACAAAAAGAATGTAACAGAATTGTAAAAAAGGTTCTTAAACAGGTCAAGATAAAAAGTCCAAAAGCTGAATTGAAATGCTAAAAAAAGAAAAAGGGAAAAAGACGATAGAAATCGCTTAGAAAAGATGGCAAAAGAATGCAGAAACGGTATCGATACACCACGTAACCCTCGAGCTGCACTTACTAATTGTTTTTCCACGGTGAAACAAGCACCGGAAGCTATCTGCGGCGCTTCCGTGGCTCTCGGAACGCGATCGTTCCCATTTCCTTCTTCCGCCTTTTAAGCCTGACATAAGGATAACTGCATTGCACGCGCGTCTCTGCCGTTTGTCTAGCGTCGAGTAATTAGACGTACACAAAGGAGCGTGTGTGCTGTTTGTTTGGCATCCTCTCAACAGAGGATACGAAACACGATTTTCAACAATACGTCCGCGCGTTCCTTTGATCACCAGACAACCTGCGATGAAAATTCACAAAGAGGTAAAATGTACACCGGATCTGCTAGAGAAGTGTTTCGTTGGCGGATCATTCAGGATAGATTCAGCATAGATAAAAACAAATTGATTAGTTCCATGCCAGAAGAATCTACGAAGAACATTTTCTTGTACGAAAATATTCGTTGCAATTTGCACTTTTTTTTTTCTTCTTTTTATTACTTCTTTGGAGGTGAAGTTTATTTTCGATGGAAATCGAGCGAGCATAGTGGATATATTCGAAAATTGAATCAATATTTTTCTCACGATAAAGTAGAATGTGCTTCGATTAGGCTGGACTCTCGACTCCAATGGCATAGTTTATTTTTCCAAAGGAGCAACGGTCACGGTGTTATCACTTCTATGTAAGTCGGTGATACACAAGTTGCTAGTAACACATGGAGGCTCGTTAACCTTCTTGTAGCGAGATCAGAATTTGTTGCTCGTGAGCAGCTGCGCGCTTGAACTTTCGATAGACGAAACAATATTGCAAGGGAATATAAACTAATCGTATCTGTCGAATATATTTTCATTCAAAAATTGATGAAAAATAGTATTCGTGAAATTTCAGTTAAAATTCTGTAACGCAAGGGTTACAAAATACGTAAAGTATATTTATTTTATACAATTTAGATATGTGAGCGAGTGAAGCCCGAGAACTTTCTTTCTTTTATTCTCCTTTGCTCTGCTTCTTACATATTGTTTTTACATGAGCGTAGCACTCTTTCAAATAAAGCTTGTCTTCGTCAAAAACTATTTTCATTGGTCTTTGAGAAGCTCTTGAAAGCTTCACCTTTGCTACTTTTCTGGCACAGAGGTGGAAAACTTGGGTTTTCCTCAAGCACGCGAATTAGTTACCGCATGCTTGTTTTTTCCTTAAAAAGATTTGGTAGCAGGCCATGGTTTATGGTGGTGGTATATTCGAGAGGCTCCGCCATGGACATGAGCCCCTCACGCGTTGTAAACTAATTCCGATAATTACGGTTCTTAACTTACAGTAGTCGTAAGAAGGTGAAATCTTCGACATCTGCAAGTTTATTTTTCTAGGGACGATCATAAACCATGCTCCGCTACAATTGTTCCCTTTAATTGATGATTAATCTTGTCAGAAGGATTTACCAACGTAGAATTAGTAATAAAAGACAATATTAGGCGTTGTTCGAATTTGTTTTTTCGTTACGCCAAAGTTTTGCGTATCGACAACCTAATTAATTCGTTCATTTTACAAATTCGAACCACAATATTAGCCAGGAACTAGTTCTATTTGCAAACACGTTTCACCAACAGTATGCTGATGCAGCGTCAACGTCTATGCGACGGATTCTCGGCAAACATGCGAAATGCGCATTATCAAAACAATATTCCGGATAGCGGCGGTGACGAAGCGGACCGCGAAGTGTGGCATACAATCCATTTCCGGTAGGGAACCCCATCCGGCAGCGGGAATATGTTAATAAAACGTCAGCCGGCGAAAGAATACACGGATTGTGCGCAGTGATATTTTTCCGTTGGTTGAAGTTGCGATGTCGTCAGACGAATTTAAGCTGTTGCGCCGTGTTAAATCGGATCGTACACGTGGTAAACAAATTGGTTAAGACTGTGGTAGATATTTTGAAACAATACGAAGACTCTGGTAGACACTTTGCGGCAATCTGAGAGTCAATTAAATACTTCGAGACAGTCTGAGACACTGTTAAACAGTTTCGGACAATTTGAAACTCTATTAAATACATTAAGATAATATCAGAGTTTATCAAATACACTAGAGACAATCTGAGATACTATTAAATGCTTTGAGACAATTCTAAGCTCTGTTAGATACTTCACAGACAATTCGAATCTCTATTAAATACACTAGGGACAATTTGAGAGCCTTGCTAAATATTTTGGAACACTTTGAAAGTTTATTCAATATTTTAAGACATTACTAAATACTTCGAGACAATTTGAAACTGTATTAAATAGTATAAAAACAATTTGAGACCCTTGTTAAGTGTTTTGAGAAAATTTGGGACTCTATTAAATACTTTCAGGCACTTTGAGACTCTACTAAATACATTAGGATTCTACTAAAATCTCATAAATACGATAAATTTCAATTTTATTCTATAAAAGTGTGTAATATAAGATGTCAGATTTTTCAGGAAGGAATAAAAATGGTTGATTTGAATTTAAATAATCGTTATCCTTAGATTCCCTAACAGTAACACACCGAGAATTGTGCAAACTTAAAATTAATAATCGCACGGCTAATCACTTAAACGATAAACTTGCGAACGATTGAAAACATTTCATATTACATAATCCAATGCAAACGAACGATCCAATTCTCTGAATGTTCTTCTGCGAAACGATTAAATAGTCAAATCGCGACACTCGTCGATTTACTGTTTATTTTGAGCAATCGGAATACGAGAGAAAAAAGAGAGAGACAGAAGGAATCGTTCGAAAGGGGGGAAAAAAACGAGAAAGAAACAAAAACGGAGCGAATCGTGAAAAAAAAATTTTATCGACATCGTTGCTATGCTGGTGGGCTAGTACTATCGCGTTATCGTGATGTGTTTGCTAGTTAAAGTTCGTGTTACTTTCCACAATGTCGTCGTCGTCGTCACTATAAACCGATGATTAATCCGTTTACTGACAATTTTCCATTCAAATCTGCCTGTATCTGTCTCGTCGAATTATCTGGGGACATGTTTACGCATAGAACTTGGCGCGTTCAATTCGACGCGATTGCTGCGAGTAATCTTGTTTTCTCTGGAATCAATATGTTCACACGACAAATTTTCTGATCTCCCGAGGAAACTGTACGCGTTCTGTTCCGCTTATTAAACGAACAAGTATCGGCACTAATTAATTGGAAATTTCAACGAATTTTCTATCTCAACGAATCGATTTTTTCAATTTAGAAAGAATATTGTACTTTTTCTTTTTGCGTTTTTATTAACTGGAAAAATTAGCGTAGGATTTATTTGCAACGAAGGTCGAAATAAAATGTGTGAAATTAGCTCGCGTCGTCTAAATGAAGTAATACGTAAAATCGAAGACGATGATGTGGTAGAAAATAAATCGAGATTTAAGGCGCATAAACATTTACAATATCTGAACCGACGATTAGTAGAAACCTGAGGTTATCGGAAGTTTAAACTTACTTTGGTCGCGTGTACAAGGTATTTCTGAATTATTTACGTAACGCTTCGAGTTAGTTGCACACTCGAAAGATTCTATAAAACTTCTCGCAAAGATTTTCATTAAAACGCACAAAATTCTACGGATATTCGGGGAAACTGTTTCGTTTCCGGTGAAAAATGCTAATTTACATTTGTGGTTTTTTTTAATCAATTTTCTAACCGCTGGAAAATCGGAGAATTGTACATTTTTGTAAAATATAATTTTACACTAAATTATTCTTGAATTTACTAAAAATAGAATTTATAATAGAAAAAAAGGGCTCTCCAAATTACTCAACAATTCTAAATTGAAAAGTACCATTTGGCAATTTCAAGCATGAACAGAATATTTTCAATTTTTTCAAATTATATTAGAAATATTAATCATAAGAATACCGTTTTGGAAATTTTACACCAAACTGTCCAATTTACGAAAAAAAAGTATTTATAACAGAAAAAAAGTGTTATCAAAATTACTAAACAATTCTAAATTGAAAAGTACCATTTGACAATTGAAGAAACAGTTTCTCACTTAAAGGAAATATTTTCAATCTTTCCAAATTATATTGAAAATATTAATTATGAAAATAACTTTTTGGAAAATATAGTTTTATCACCAAATTACCCTTGAATTTATAAAAAACAGAAAAGTGTTATCAAAATTACTAAACAATTCTAAATTAAAAAGTACCATTTGATAATTGAAGAAACAGTTTCTCACTTAAAGAGAATATTTTCAATTTTTCCAAATTACATTGAAAATACATATGTTAAAAATATCATAAATGAAGAAAACATGTTCAATTCGCTTTCTATCGCATTCATCGACGATCGCTAAATTAAAAACGTTATCGAAAATAGGTCGTCCGTTCAACGTCAGATTTCAGAGCATAATTATTACGAACGAACGAGAGGTATAATTTTCGAAGACACGGAGAAACACAGATTCAACGTCTCATCGTTCTTGTTAATCTATTTTTTCCGGTATGCAGCAATTAAAGCGTCGCGCTTCCCAGAAGTCACGGAATAAACGATGAAAAAAGAAAGAAAAAATAGGAGAACTGCACAAGCTGATAAGCCACGGATCTCCAGCGGAGAAACAAAAAAGGAAAGAATAGGAAAAAAGAGAGAATCGTGATTACATGTGACACAGGAGTATCACAAATCGATTTATCTTCGTCCTCGACTAAATGTTAAGTGAGAAATATTGCAAAGTACTCGAATAAAATCGACCTCGAATTTCGAACATTTTCTGACAAATTTTCTTATCAACAATATAATTTTTGTTTACACATCATCTAGTAAACTAATCTTTCTAAATTCTCAAGAAAAGCTCACGTAGTTTTGTTCAATTTTATAACAATTACGCCGTTTTAAACGGTATCCGAATATTTATATTTCTTCTCGAGTGAACGAAAAAGCAAATTTTTCTTCTAAAAATTGTTTTATCTAATTTGGTACAATTAATTATGTACAATTAATTTACTTATAAATTTCAAAGTTTTCTCGTGTCGTTTCATTAATAGAAATCAACAAAAGTAGCTGGAAAATAGTAGCAATAATTTTTGTAATATATCTCCAATAAAATTCATCTGGAAATTCAAACAGTATTGTATATAATATTCTTTTTAGCAGACATGCTCTTTCACCATCTTAGTACCCAAGAAAATAAGGATTGAATTTATTTAATCTTACATTAATATGAATAATATTGCAAAATTACAATTTTGACATCTTTTTCGTGAAAAAAAAAATTGGTGAAGCTAAAAAATACGAATAAATAATGACTTTAATGTGTTAAATCAGATTAGGCTTTTAAAATAAATTATTGAAAAATTTGTGACTTGAAGTGCTTAGTACTTTCGCGAAAAGAAAGGAGAAATATAAAAGAAAATTACAAGAGAAACCAATTTTAGATTCATCTTTAAGCCGACGATAGAAGCTGAATAGAGACACAAATTCAGAAATCTCCTCGGAGAGAAGCAGAGGTGAAAATTAAATTGAATATTCTTTCCATCGGAAAGTTTCCATCAAAATTTCATATCTCGTACAAATTTTGCAAAACGTCAGATACCGGCCACCAAGAACGAGTTAAATATCAGGAAATTATAGGAAAATCGTAAACGGAGATACGATGAAAATCTCGTGGGAGGAATAAATTGAATCATCGGGTTCGTTAGAATTTACAGTGGCTGCAGTTGAAGTGTTAAATGCAGAAGCGATAAAGTTTGTTATCAGTATTTTAATTAATCGCGATACGGGCGAAATAAGCGAATTCCACTCAAAAAGTGTGTAAAACTGAAAAAGACAATTGATAATATCGATGAAATTAAATCGTATTTCATAATAAAAACAGTTGCAAAAAGCGACCTTCGTTACTTTCTTCTCAATTCCGATCGATTGCAATCTTTTTCACAATTTCTTATACAAATCGTCTACTAAACAAATCCTAAATTCTCGAGAAAAAAAATACTAGCGTCGTTTAGTCTACTTTTAAAGAAGTGACTGTATTTTAAAGAGTATTTAAATATTAATGAGAATAGCTGCAGATAAAATCGCACGTACAGTGAAAAATATTCCAAGTAAATCGAATAATAATATTTCTTTCAATTTCCCTTACGCCAAGAGATAGAGAGTGTATCAAGATATCTTTCTGAAACGTGGTCGTAGTAATCACAATCTCGAGTGAAACGAAAACTGATGCGTGAAACCCAGGAGAGTAGTTTCAACAACGATATTATCCCAAGCGTCTAACACTTAAACGAGAATAAATGCATCGTTATTTTCACGACTAGACGTGATTGTTTCATTTCAAACTCGCGTGGAAGGAAAAAGCTAGACGAAGGGGGGAAACAAAAAAAAAGAAAAAGAAATAAGTCGAGAAAGTGAAATAAGAAACTTCGGCATATTAATTAAAGTCGAATTACGCGAATAAGCGCGCGTTTCGAACGAAAATTTTCCTAGCTAGAGGAAGATAAGCACATTTTTCCTCCAGGATGTGTTCAAATTATTTCATCGAGACGTAAACGTTCCACGAGAAACAGAAATAGAATAAATGAGGTTTATACAAAGATTTTAGGGTGAATTAATTAGAGTCGAATTATATAGAGAAGAAAAGAAAGAAAAACAAGAAAAAGAAAACAAAAAAACAGAAAGCAAGGTTTTCTTTCAACTAGATTTATTTTTATTTTTATTTTTTTCTCAGCTAAAGACTAACGAGGCTCTTTCGACGATTCTCTTCGACCGGTCTAATATAATTACTTTGAAACAGCGAGACCCGGTGGAAAAATTGTCTCGTGCCTCCGGCGACTATACTACTTCATCCTCGATGTTCGTGTTACAGCGTTTCGGTTTCCTTCGTAAAAATCCCACAGAGTGACGTACACGAAAGCAGCGTTAAAGAAAATGTCGTTACGCTGGGAGAAAGGACGGGCTGAAGGGAATTCAACCACGTTCGCTTAAAAGTCGCCTCTACCCTTTGGACTGTGAAATTGTCCTTTGATGTTCGCCGACCAATCCGACTGTGCTTCGGTAATTAGGCGTTACAATGATAGACACATTTTCGTGAGATTTGTCCTTTATTATTTTTTTTTTTCATTCCAATTTCAATCGTATGTCTATGTGTAACAGAAATTTATCGAATTAAGAGGAAGGAAAAGTTACCATTATCTTCCTTATTTTATACGAATGAGAATTACTTCATAATAATTATATTTACACGCAATTATATACTTCTGTATGCGTGTAATGATTTATCTCTTGTTTGAAATATAATTTATGATATAACTATAGTATATTGAGATATATTAAATTATTTTTGAAACTGTAACAGAGGTAGTGGAAATGAAATTGTGCAAGATAAATGATGGAATTAGGACGAAGGTGAAATTGGTATTATTATGGAAGGTTCCTTAATGTATAGTGATGGTAATTTCTTCAAATGTAGTAACGCTTGACTTTTTCTCAAGAATAATCGCATTTGCATGTTACGTACATTTGTATACGTAATTTATTTCACATTTAGAGAATAATTTATGGTGTACTTATTGTGTATTATGTTATATTGAATAATTTCGAAAATTACATCGAAATGGTAAAAATAAAATTAAGTAAAAACTGGTATCTTTGAGTTCTAATTTATATTCAATTATTTCAAAGATTGTCCAGAAAATGATTGAAGTAAAATCAAGAAAGAATAGAATACTAAGTCATTATATTCAATTATTTCGAAATTTGCACCGAAAGCGATAGAAATAAAATTCAATAAAAATTTCTACCATTGAGTACTAAATCATCATATTAAATTATTTCGAAAATTGCACAAAAAATTATGAAAATGCAATTAAATAAAAATTGCTATCACTGAGCATTCAATGATGGAAATTTATACTTATCTTTATTTTATTTAAGTCACATTCAATTATTTTGATAATTTCACCTAAAGTGATGGAAAAAAATCAAATAAAAATTGCTCTTATTAAGTACTAAGTAATCATATTTAATTATTTCACGAATTATTCCGAAACTGATGGAAACAAAACTAAGTAAAAATTTCTACTACTACAAAACGACGTTTCTTGCATACTAATGCGAAATGATTCAAAAGTAGCAACGATAAATACACTTTCAAAAGATAAAGTCTGGGTATTCGTGTACACAATGTATCTCGAAGTAAATGTTTGAATGGTTTGGAACGACCGTAGGAAAAATCAATCTTATCACAGCACAAGTTGGCACTCGTACAAGCACGATTAGCGGAAATCAGAATTGTCGTTTATCTTCCTTATTTGAAAACGAGTCATTCATTAAGTTCTGCGAAGCACAAGTTCGTGTAGCACTCTGAACAATACTTCTAATACAAACATTCTCTATAGGATCCCCCTTTAAAAGTATCTAACCGACTCTTTCATAATAGCACAAAGAGAAATGTAACTGAATGAAAAAGAAAAGAAAAAGAAAAAGTCATGAGTTTCCTTTCCAAGAGAGCTGCGTAATAGTCTTCAACGCAGCCAATTAATTTCGAAGAAAGTCCGACTTAATAGTGACTCGCGACTACTTAAATAATAAACCATATTCCTCAGCAACGAAACAAACAACCACTGGGATAAATTGACCACAGCATCCCGAGTTTATATCTCCTCTACGTTACCCGACTAATCCCTAAAGTGCTTCATTTCCCAAGCATGTATCTACCCATTCAGAAATTCAAATACAACAGAATATTCTTTATTATTATTTTTTTGCTTTTTTACAAAGTTCTGTTTTCCGTTTTTCACGAGTCTTCGAACATAGATCTATCGAACCACATAGACAAAACTATAAAATAAAAGTTGATATAGGCCTAATTTGACCAGAAAATATGAAAAATGGAATAAAGTATTATGCTCAGAAAGATTTAACCAACTCGGGCCATTGCCATTGCCATTTCTCAAAAAACTAGGTACAATCATCCATCGACAGTTCTACTTTCCAATAACAACAAAAAGAGACATCCATTGGATACCTATCACATTCTTCCGTCTTAATTAAACTACACTGAATCCATTAATTCATAGGTTTGAAAGTAAAACACGCGGCGAATATAAAGAAAGACATTAACATTGCAAAAATATCGAATTATAGAAAAAATCTCATCATCGAAACTATCTACTACGATGAAGCAAAGACATAAGTTGAAACGAAGAAAATCCAGTCATAGAAATTCCATCATTCCGACCCGCATAAAACACCTGTTATCCCAAAACGAGGTATAACCATTCATCAACAGTTCTGCTTTCCAATAACAACGAAAGTGACGAATTAGCCTAACGCGGATGACGAATACGAACGAATGAATAACGAATTGCAAAATGAAACACAAACGTCAAGCAAGCACAAAGGTTACCACGATCAAAAACGTAGCACACCATGTCAGGTGAACGTGTTCAAACTATCACAGATCTAATCCTGTATGTTCGTTCTCCTCCTCGTTGGTTCGTTCGACAACGTTGTTTCCTTCTGCGGCCCGCCTCGAGATCTCGTTATCTCAGTGTCAGCGTGATGAATAGAATACACACGAACCGTGTATGCCAATGTCCAGCAGCCATGGGGACAAGTGATGACGAGTGAAAGAGGGGGACAGCAAGAGCATAAAAGCACGGACGAAGAAAAGCATCGGTGCTTTTGTGGTGTTCAACTCGTGGCTGCATCGTGTCCTGACTTGGTATTGTGCAACAGTGCTAGAAGCCGGAGACTTCTACCTAAGGGGACCGTCATGGTGCATCCACCTCGACTTACGGGGACGACCCTCCTCTGCCTTTTACTTCTGTTCGCGGTTGCTGAATCAGCTAGTAAGTACATCTAACTTTTTTCCTTTTTTTTTTCTAAGTAAAGTTCCTTCCTGATCGAACTATCACGGAAATCTGTGATTTGCCAAAATGTTGCGAAAAAAAGCTCTTTGCTTCAGAATCACAATTGAACATTTCAACTTCTCTTGAATAATTTGGGTTTTTGGGACCTTTGCTGTACTCTTTCAATCAGAATTGAAAATATCAACTCTCGGAAAGTACAATTCTGGAGGTTTAAACTGAATAAGCAAAGCTTCATTTTGCAGTTTTGAAAAGTGTAAAAGTCACGGTAAATGCGAAAGGACAGAATGTGACGAAAACTTGTTTCTAAAGATCGCAGAAATTCGGTACTTTTGAATAATCGGGGTAACTTCAAAATTAGAGTTGAAAGTATCAACTCTCGGAAATTCCAGTTTTGGAGGTTTAAATTGAATAAGCAAAGCTTCTTTTCGCATTTTTGAAAAGTATAAAAAGCACGGTGAATGTGAAAGACCAGTGTGACATTAAAGATTTCAGAAATTCGGTAATGGAAAGTATTGCTATTTTCTATTTCGATCGATTGTTAAACTCGGAGTCAGGGAACTTTTGTTACACATTGTATATCAACGAACCGGCTGAAAATTGTTCCTTCAGTTTGCCTTTGGACGAGGTTTTTAGGTGTTTTCTTTTTCTTTTTTTCAAATCGCTGAGATTATGCAAGAAAGAAAATTAGTGATGAGTAAAGAGATAATCGAAATTGGGGTTTTGAAATTTGCTTTCACCTTGGAAATAGATGATTTAGTATAGTGACATTTCTGGAACGTGATTTCGCGTTAGTTTTGAGAAACAGAAATTTGCAAAATTGTGTCTTCGGGAAGAATTACTCGAATGAGACTTTACGAAGTAATTTAGTAACTTCCTACTTTAAATTGGAATGTAATGATAGTCGAGTGACATAATTTTATCGAATACAGCCTTCTCTTTCGTTTCGTACGTGGGCTTTTCGTGAAAGGAAGAATTAGGAGATAAATGGTGCTCTCTCGTGTTAGCAGAAATTTGTGGGGCTTGAGGGAGACTCAACAGTGGTTAGGCTTCTTTTTTTTTTATTATAAAAGCGGTTTCTTTAGCGAAGGAAATACGAGGAAATTCCTTCATCGAGTCTCTTTTTTTTCTTCTAAAAAAATGAACTGAAGAAAGTGTTACATTTCTTTCTTAATTTATTTAGAAGAATTAATCGTTATTCATACTGAATAGAACTTCTCTCTTGGGTCCGATAAAAAAATGCACAATTTTTTTAATAACTCATAAAAACGTGATTTCTCTTTTTTTTTCTAACCTCATAACACCATATTTACGGGGAAAAATAAACTGCTGTTTTCTTACCGAGGAAAATGATCTCTTTAAAAAAAGAAGAAGAAAATTTATTTACCCCTGCGAAGAATATTCTAGATTTCTAGTGGGTATTAAAGTTTTAGTGTGATGTAATATTAATAATTTATGGATCAGGGACAGGTTTCGTGATATTGGAAGATATCGAACTCTTAAATATTCCATCCGTTTCATCCAGTTTTATTTCACGAAAAGTGATAAAACTGACGTGTTAAAGTAAACAGATAAACATTAATATCATAGTGTTGAATAAGAACGCGTATTCTTTTTTTCTTTTATTCTAACCGAAGGAAAAGAGATATTTTAAATAAAGTAATGTACGAAAAATAATACGCGAATAAACATGTGGAGAGATAAAAATTTATCCTCTGATATTTCGAACGTTTTCACTCAGATAAGAAGTGAATGACAATCAAACTATTCAATCCTCGAATTATCTAACTTGCGAAACAATTCGTGAAAAATCTCGTAATCGTTATCGTACTTCGAAGATTAACGATATTTACCGAGTGCTCCGTTTCTCTGTTGACAAATGTAATCGGCACACAGGATTAATAGAATTTCGAAGGTCTTTGAAAACTTCTAATTCTCTTAAAACTTTATGAATCTTATTGAAGATTTATTCCTCGTCGTATGTGTCTCGAATTTCCTCTGTCTTGTTACGTTATTTTAATTAATAAGACATTATGAAAAGTATATTCACCAAATAATTCACTAAATCGTGTGACTTGTGTATTATCGCATAACTTATGTCTGTATTGGTGGAATGCAAATGAAGTGGGGAAAAAAATTTTTTGAAAAACTTTCCTATGTTAAATCGTACTTTGGAAAACTACTCGAGTGATTTGGAAAAATATTTTAAAAAATCTTGAAGCATATTTTCACAAAATAATTCACTATTGCTAAAAACAGTGTTGTAAATTGCATAACTTATGCATCGCTGTAGAAAAAAGTGCATAAATTACGTCCGGTTTGATGCAATGCAAATGAAATAGGTAAAAATAAAATTTTTGTCGTAATCTTTAAACAACTTTCCTACGAAATCGTGCTTTTCGTCTTCGTTTACCTTTTCTCTCAAAAACCACTCGAATGATTTAAAAAAAATATAAAAAAAAATCTTTCCAAAAAAGAATCTTCTATAAATTCATCGTTCAATGAAATAAAAAATGTCTAAGCAATAATTTCGATATTTTATTTCTTACTTTTATGGTCACTTTCCTTGAAACACTTCGTGCTGGTTAACCAGCGGAAAAGTTTTCCCACGTCCAGCGAAATATTTCTTCAACTCAACTTTCTCGACGAAACAATCCTATCCTCGTCTACCGATCCATCAATATTTCACAATGTCGACCTAATATACTCGAACTTGAAACTCTATACCGGCGTGGAACTTTCGTCCAACAGAGGCGACAAAAAATATTTTTAACAGGCTGATAAATTCAATTTACACGGGAAAACCATTGGGCCAGGCACAATGGGGACGAAAAAGCACCCTCACGTAGCAACAAATTCCCCATGAAGTTTGTTCAGCGTGTACCGTCTGCCTCTAAAATGCATGGAACTATCCCTTTGCAGTCTCCTAGGAATTCTTCGCGGACCAGGTAAATAAGTTCTCTCCACCCTCGCAGATCCGTATCTCCGGTAAAAGTTTTCGTGGAAACGCGTTATCGAGGCCAGGAGGTAGAAGAGTCGAGAGTTCTTCTTCTTCTTCTCGTGTTCATTTTTTCTTCCTTTTTTTTCGACGAACCTGAACGGATCTGATCTTGATTATACCGTGTGACGCACGTAAAATCGACCTCAAACGTGGAATACAGTTTTATAGTTCGATTTGGTAACTAGATTGAACTACACAACGTTATCTGGGTTTCTTTTGCATGTATGATAGAATATCGACATTTGCGAAAAATCAAAGAACGATCTTTATCATTTTTATTTTAGAGCTTCGAAAGCTTGAAATATTTTTTGGGGAAATTGTACGAAATTAAGTAAAATTTCTATTGATCTCTACGATGTCTATTTCGAATCTATGAGGAATTCGTATGCAAATTAATTCTGAATTACAGAACATCGACATTTGCGAAAATGTGAAAAATCAAACGACACTTTCGAACCCATCTTTTACTTTAAGATTTTTCAAATTTGACGAATTGTTTGAGAAACCTTTCGAAACAAAATAAAATTACTATCAATATCTGCATATCGATGTGCAAACTAAGCCTAAATATTTTATTGACAGTGTAGTTTATACTGATCTATATAACATCTGTCAGTAAGAACTGTCAACTAAGAGTAATTCGTTATCTGTTGATTTTTTCAAAAAAAAAAAGAAAAAAACTGTTTCACACGAAATATTGATTTTTTAAAGTCTTCAATTCTCCGAGATATGAAGGTGACCATGAGTCTTTTTTAATGGGGCTTTATCATAGTGTTGTAGCTGCTGAGAAGATGAATTCGGTGACCTTCAATTGACCTTGAACCTGAAAACAAAGCTGGAAGTGTGTTGAGTGTAAATGTACCATGCTTTCCATGATTTTGTTCAAAGGACATGTAAACTTCTTCTGTTTATAAGAATTTATCGTTGCTACACAATTTTTAAGCTTTTTGAAATTATGACAACCTATTACTTCAGCAATTCTGAATTAATACAGATTAAATAGTGCATATGATGAGAAAATACGATGCGAGAACACTAAGAAAGCTGATATGCTGCTGATTTATGGCGAAAAAGGAATTTTTTTTAAGATAATTGCGTAACGCAAATTTTCGCAACTTTGAACAGTTAATTTGAATACTCGAACGATTAATAAACGATTTTGTTATTCCTCATAACTTTTTAAAGTATCATTTTACATTTTCATATTAGAAACACTCTGTGCATGTAATTTACTGTAGAATTGATTTACATTTGATACAGCAAAAGTTCACTGAACTTTTAACAGTGACTCTCATTAATATTCAGACACCGTTTAAAACAGAATAATTTCTTTTAAATTGGACCAAACGACCTGACCTTCCTTTTCTGAAAAATTAAACGATCAATTTACTAGATGACGTGTAAATAAATTTCTGAGAAAATTGCAACTGGTTGGAATTGCGAAAGAAATAATAAATAATAAATAAATCGCATACATTTTTTAATATCTATCGCTTATTTTCTAGGACGACCGATTTCGATGAAATTTTCTGGGTGTGTACAACATAAAAATCTTTGCACACATCATCTAGTAAATTAATCCTTCCAACTTTTCAACAAACAAAAGAATTCACGTTTGGCCTAATTTTAAACAAATTTTTTAACAATGTCCGAATACTAATGAGTGTTGTTGCAGCGAAATTGCACAGAATTCACGTAATACAAGAAAATATCTAAATTATAGCGCTTTTTTTTTATAATACGTGGTAGATGAAATAATCTTTTATCGAAGTTCTACCTTTCTGTTTTAATTTCTCGCTATATTCTTAAAAACACGAATTTGCACAAAAATCCGCTCGGATGCAACAGTTACAGAATCACAAAAAGCAAACTTTAAATTCGTATTCTGCATTTGAGACCGATTTTCTACCGAAATTCTATCTTTCTTTCTCTCTCCGATTATTTTGCTATATTCTAAAAAACACGAATTTGCGCCAAAATTCGCTCGGATGCAACAGCTGTAAAATCACGAAAAGTAACATTAAATACGTATTCTGCATTTGAGACCGATTTTCTACCGAAATTCTATCTTTCTTTCTCTCTCTGATTATTTTGCTATATTCTAAAAAACACGAATTTGCGCCAAAATTCGCTCGGATGCAACAGCTGTAAAATCACGAAAAGTAACATTAAATACGTATTCTGCATTTGAGGCCGATTTTCTATCGAAACTCTATTTTTCTTTTTCTCTCTAATTATTTTGTTATATTCTAAAAAATGCGAATTTGCATAAAAATCCGCTCGAATGCAACACCTAATGAATCACGAAACGTAACTTTAACTCCGTATTCTGCATTTGAGGCCGATTTTCATCCACGTCACACAGAGAGCACGATGTGCCGTATAGTAAGTCATCCGGTGATACGACGTGAATTTCTCTATCAACAGTAACGACACGATAGAAAGGGTCAACGAGCTCGGGGCTTCGCGCGGCTCTCCGTGTCAAAAGGTTATTCGCCGTGTCAAGGATGGACAGATTAAAGTGAGAGACGGATGTCGAAATCAGTGATTAATTTTAACCGATACGATTACGAGAGATTAACACCGGTTACCAAGAAAATTTCGCTGCGATTTTTCTTATGGTCTCTTCACCGTTACTGACAATATAACCGATGATGTACATAATTAAACGTCACGTTGTTAACGTGTTAATATAATACTTATGGTGGTTTCGATGAATACTTCTTTTTCTTTTTCTTTTTTTTTTAAGTTGAGTCTTAGACGTTATTTGTTTCCTTAACGGATGTACGTTGGGTTAGGTTCTTTTTAAATGGTTGTTTTTGACCTTTTGTCATGTCTGCTTCAGTCTACGCTCCAGTGACTACTCATAGCGTGGTCCACGTCATAGTGGACGTCAGTATACTTTGCTAATGGCTACTCGAGTATTCTGTGTCCATTGCCTTTCCTACGTGGATGCTTGTTCACGCTGTGCTTTAGTTCCTACTGCTTGCTTGTTTTCATTTATGCTTTAATGACAGCTCATAATGCATTTCAATGGGTGTTATCCATGTTTTACGATTTTCGCGAAACTTGAGCGTAATATATTCGATTTTTTGAAAAATTCGCGCCGAAATTTCACAATTCAAAGCACTATTTCTCTTTTTTATTTTATGAGATATATACAATTTAGTTCGATAATTTTTCATCGTCTTTCCAGCAATTTGTATATTCCACTTTGCCGAAAATTTCGTTTCCCTATTTCCCGTAACACAGAAATTTTTCGTTTTAAATTTTGCAAAGTATTTTTGAGCAATTTTTTCTGATAGCCCACCGTCCTTTTTTTAGCAAAAGAAAAATATTGAAGAGTACCCTATTTTCTTCCAGAAGAAATTATTAGATGTAGAAATAAATTCTTTCCGACTGAAGACACATAATCGGCAGTTATTCGCGAGGGTAATCGCAGAGAAATAGCAAAAGAAATTATTTTGATGTTCTGCTTTTATTCTTTATCAATAAAACTCTGATTGTACTTAAAAGTCAGAACAAATTTATTTACCTAATAATACTAATAACGAATAAACTTTCAAAAGAAACGTGACAAAATAATCTTTCAAAATATATATCAGCTTTATGCTATTTTTTCGTTGTAATATATTCAAAGACTATCTATCCAAAATCGATATAAAATTTCCGAACAGCCTAATAATTTCTGAGGGAATATTTGACACTTATCTTTTTCTTTTTTCTATTGAAATAGTGAATTAGAAATTTTCAGGGATGAAAATAACTATAAGATCTTCGTTACACTTTAGTGTTATTTAAAATATATATATTTTCTTGGTTTTCTTAATAATCGCGCTTGAAATTCATTCTGCATTTGAGAGAGATGAGTTCGTCGGATGAAATTCCATTTAAAAAAATGATGGAAGAATTATTAACAGTTCTCGGGAGATTCATTGATTTATAAATAAAGAAAGATCTTCGAGAGAGACTAAAAAGCGTAATAAACATTGATACAGAAGCCGGCCGGCGTAACAGCGATTTCCAAAGCAACAAAGATAGCAGCTCGATTCGTACGATTATCTTTGACCCCCGTACACTCGCGATTTTTTTTTCCCCAGCTTTGCAAACAGTTCCGATCGGTTGAGATCACGGCGTGAACTTTGAAACCGCGTTTCTTCGAATGAAAATTCAACAAAAATGGTAAATAACCAATAATAGTGATCTAACGATCGAACATTTCCTTTGAAAACATTGCTTCAGGAAGCATTGCAAAGATGATTATGATAAAATGTAGAAATGTTTAAATTATGATAATTACATAATTTTAAGAAATTCTTCTTTTCGTATTTTTTCCTCCAATGAATTTCGAGAGGATTTTAGTTTTATCGATCGAACATTTTTCTTTTCATTCGCTCGCTTTTAGCAAGATCCTTCGAGCAACAAGAATTGCACGTGACATTTAACATATTATTGTGCACTCACCTTTACGAACACAGTTGCGTTTCCTTCGCGATCATTAGAGACGATGCATCAAGGAAAAGAGCTGTTTTAACGTGTTTCACTTCGCGGCGAACCATCAACGTTGCGTGCCACACTATATCTTCACCCCGGTTGCTCGTAAAACATTCTATGAACCAGCACATTTATCAAACGGTAATATCGAAAATGAAATTAATAATTTACGACCGACGTGACACTTGCTCGGAAATTAATTTATATATAATTAACGTCTCTCGGATAACTGTTCTATCCGGTAATTAAATTGCGATCGCGTTTTTTTCCCCCCGGAGTATTATAAACGAAATTTCTTCCTTACAAAATTGCAATCTTAGAATCGAAAGATTTTTTATTCAATTTCTGCCATTTTACGAGAACGCAATTTTCAACGAAGAAGCAAAAATACTCAAATTTTGTTAGTGAACAAATAGTAACTTTCTTTGCTCTTTTCTTCCCTGAATATTGCAACCATAATTATTTTGTTGTGAAATTTCAATTTCAGACTTGAAACCTTTAAATTTGCAACGTTTGGAGCAAATTTCTGCAATTTTACGAGAACGCGATTTCCAACGAAGAAGCAAAAATTCTCAAATTTTGTCAGTGAAGAAATAGTAGCTTTCTTTGCTCTTTTCTTCCCTGAATATTATAATTATAATCTCTTCTGTATAAAATTTCAATCTCAGATTTGAGAAACCTTTTAAATTTACAAAAAAGGGTTTTTTAATTTAAGAAGAAGCAAAGATTCTCAAATTTTATCAGTGAAGAAATAGTAACTTCCTTTGCTCTTTTCTTCCCTGAAAATATGTTGTGCAACCATAATTTCTTCCTTGTGAAATTTCAATCTCAGAATTGAAACTTAAAATTTGCAACTTTTAGAACAAAATTCTGTAATTTTACAAGAATGCGATTTTCAATGAACGAGAACGAAAATCTTGGTGAAGAAATAGTAACTTTCTTACGTTACCGACTTCTATTTTCCTGAAGAAGGAGAACAGCTGCGAAAGAAATAAAAAAAAAAAAGAAAGAAAATAAAAGAAGAAGAAAGAAACGCACCGTCGACTTTCGAATGAATTTTTCAAAGTCCCATCTGAAAAATGGGATGCTATGAAGAAATAGGTCGAGTCTCAGAGGAACGCGTGCAACTTGGGTTCGCGTTCGATCGAAGCTGAAAACCTTTGAGGGCTCGAAAACCACGACATTTCCCTTTAAAATTAATACACTCGTGTGAAAAAAGAAGTGAATTTCACACGTATATGTACTTTCCAATAATTTTTCGATCATTCGATATCTATGCAATTGTTTACAAAATTTTTACAAGGAATAGGGATATCAAACGATATGTTCGAAGAACTTCCTCCACTTTGCACGGTCCCATTGTCGACAGGGTTAGATGGACGATGATGGACGATGATTAGGCCCGCGAGTTCTTTCAATCATTATCAACGGTCAGACGCCGTTATTGTCCCACTTCCGCGCACGAGACAGCTAGATAGTGTTTAAAGTTCATTAAGAGTAGCTTTAAACAATAGTCTTCGAGACAGTGTGAAAATATTCTCCCAATCTTTCGATTCAACTTGCAATTAAAATTAGCGAAAGGAAAATAGAACCTCGCGTTAAGTCCCGGAAGAAAATTTTCTCGTGAAAGAAAGTGAATCGAAGAAAGTGATATATTTCTTTTGTAATTTGTGTAGAATCAACAAAAAGAAAATAGAACCTCGCGTTGGATCGTAAAAGAAAATTTTCACGTATAAAAGTGAATTGAAGAAAGTGATATGTTTCTTTCGTAATTTTTTTTAGAACAATTCTTCATTGCTCGTATTAAATAGATCTCTTGTTTCGATACAAAAATGGACAATTTTTTAATAACTCATAAAAATGTAGATTGTCTTCTTTTTTTTTTATTAAACCGCGTAACACCCAGTTATTGGGAAAAATTCTTTTTGGTACTTTCTGTGATATTTTTCGCTAAATGTGCTTAAATGTGATTTTTCGCAAAAATCTTGTCTCACACGTGTTAACATTCCACTGATAAGCTAACATTCGCAAATAGAAATAAATTAATACATCGTTCTCTTGCATAAATCATTTTGCGAATATAAAAAAACCGGTAGTTGCAAAAATAAACTCATAAAAAGTTATAACTTCCTCTTAAGTCATTATCTGAAATGAAATTACAAGAGATATTATTAATATTTAACATGAATACTGATTAATAATCCTCAAAACTATTAATATATGAAATATTCAGGAAATATCGTCCACCTTTTCTTGAACGAGGATCAAATCATAAACACATTAATTTTACTTCGATGCAATAAATAATATCAAAATTTAAATTTAAATCACTCATAAAAAAAAACAAAGAAAATATCTGAAACAAGACGTATCCTGGGAAAAACCTAAATATCCTTCCTCAACGTGAAACAATTTAATTAACACTATTAAAATGAATCTGAATGAAAAAATTGCTCAATCTTTTGGGAAAAGAGGAAGAGGTGAAAGCTGACAAAGTCGTTTCTCGTGCTGGCCAATTTCCAGCTAATCAGAATTTCATTTCCCTCCGAGGAATAATCGTGGAAAATTAGAAAGGTCAGTTTCCAAGTAGCCTGGATAAAATGAACGTCGGTGCAGCGGGGAGTCGTTATTAAGAGGCGTCACGATTATCACGATCGTGGCTTCCCCCTTATGTGCGAATTCTGCAGATTTATCGGGCCTCGTGGAGCGAAGAAAATATACCGTTTATCGCGAGTTTGGGGGCAGATATGTGAGAAGGCTTCGCAAAACAATATTTCCTAATCTGTTACGCGTGCAGACATCGTTGTAATTTATTCTCAAGTTCACAGAGACTCGCCTGTGTATTTGTCATCAATAAATTACCAAGTAAACGTATTAGACAGTGACTCGTTTTTTTTATTTCGTTAATTTGATTAACTACCACGTTGATTCGATTACTTAGACATTGTCCATTGTTCGAGCAGATTAAGTGGTGAAAGAAAGCTGCGTCTCTTCGATCACTGTGAAATCATTATTCATCGTACAATGCTACACTCTACGATAACTATAGTTGAGAAAAGTAAAAGTTTGTATATAATAGAAAAAGACACGGTTTCACTTCGATTCGTTTGGTCTTTTCTTATATGCTTTCTTATTAATCATTTTTCCTAAAGTAATTGTAACAAACAGTGAGAAAAACATTGTAACTTAAGCTAAAACGTTGCTCTTAAACGTAGTAACTCACAATCAACTCGATTTTTAAATAGGATCAGATTGATCCGGGTAATTACGGGGTGAAATGTAATTCACAGTTTAAGCCCCATTTCTTTTGTTCTACCGAATAGAAAATTCTGAAAAGAATCAGAAATATTCTACTCCATTGGTTACGTATTTACAAATTTTTTTAGAATTTTCCACGGCAAAACTGAATTTTTAAAAATTAGAAAATGTTTATAATCATTTCTTTTTATATTGAAAGAATAAAGTGACCACGTTACATTTTTTACAGTTAGAGTATCTTATTATGGTTATTATTACACAATTTTTTCAGATTTTTTGAAGTCTAGGTACACGATGAAAAAAATTAAAAATCAATCTTTTCTTTCACATTTTCTTGTTTGAAGTTTACTACAGATTTTTGTTATTTTCAACAGTTCTTCGAGAATATAAAATTCTATCGTTAGTTTCTCTCGACAAGTTGTCGTTCATTCTACATATGTGTTTCTTCGAGGAGCTGTTGTTTCACGTTCTGTACACGCTGTTGCAAACGTTATTTTCACACGGATTGAGAGAGAATCGAGCGGAAAATCCGTGGAAAAGGCACTAGGAACGTTGAAGAGCGTCGTCTCGAGTGACGATAGAAATGAAATTTCCGATGTAACGGGCAAACTAACTGCATTCGACCTGGGATAATTGCAGGCAACGATAAACGGATGCACACTGCCGTGTAGTTTTCCACGCGATGAACACGCGAATGCCTGAACCTCGGAACAATGTATCACAGAGAATTATAAGTGTGGCGTAAATTACCGGTATACCTCCGTGGGCACCTGCCTTAGCCTCACAAACTAACCAACTTCGTTTATAAACGACTATAATTCCGGTAATGAAGACACATCGCACGGAACATTTAATCGACAAAGAGCGAACGCAAATGTTCCGTTTCCTTCATTTTCCTTATCCTTTCTTCCATGATTCTACTTAAATGATCGATCGCGAGGGGTTGTTAAACAAGCACGATTCAATTTTCGATTATACTTGAAATTGAAAAACAATCCTGGAGAAATTTCAATCGAATTTCTTCCTATACAAGGTTCGAAATTGAAAAACAATCGTGGAGAAATTTCAATCGAATTTCTTCCTATACAAGGTTCGAAATTGAGAAACAGTAATGTAGAAATTTTAATTTAACCGCTTGCTATATTTTAAATTGGAGAATAATGATGCAGAAATTTGGTAAACAGGGTTTGAATAATCATGTAGAAATTTTAATTTAATTTCTTGCTATACAGGGTTTTAAATTGAAGAGCAATGATGTAGAAATTTGAATTTAACCCGTTATTAAACCAGGTTAATTTCGAAGAAATTTTCAGCAACTGGCATAGATCTAAAAATATATTTTTCTAATTTTCATTACAAGCTGAGAAACAAATGTTGTGAAAAGAGAACTCCGATATTTTCTTTGCAATTTACACCAATTTCTACTTTTCTCAAAAACCTTTTCACACATCGTCTAGTAAACTAATCCTTCTAGCTTCTCAAAGAAACTCAAGTGGTTTGGTTCAATTAAAAAAAAAGTTATTCTATTTTAAAAGGGATATAAAGACTTTTGTCGCTGACTATGTATATTATAGAAGTTTGCCGGTTACATAAAGACTGACCTAAACTACTAGTTCATTTCCTATACATATAACTTACATTATAAAGCTGAAACAGTTGATGTCTAAAGATAACACAGTTTGAGCTGATTTTTCCGGGTAAACAATAAAAAATCACAAAAAACAAGGGTTGAAATTCGAATGCAGAATACGCAGAAAATTAATAAAGAACAAAGGCTGACTAAATCTAAAGATTAGGTTAATTATCACAGTACACTGTTGAATTAAACGAAACGAGGAATTACACGTGTAAAGAGTGGAAACCAATAGATGCTTCGAAAAAGGAAAACAATTAATAGCGTTCTAGTTATTGTCGCAAGGAATCCAAGAAGAAAACGAGCATGGACACTCAAGATCCTTAAGAAACAGAGGAAATTCTGAAGAATTAAGACCAAGCCAGGTTAATAAGCATTTTTTGGCGAGAAATTACACGATGAAAGTGAATCATCGCGTATACAAATTCACGAAGCAATCGTATCTTCACCACCGAACGCTTTGCTTCAGAATTTCAGGCGTAAAAGCTCACCATAATTGCACCTTCGTTAATAACACTTGTTTATCGAACACCTAATATACCTAAAATCGTATCAAGTCGCTAATACACGTATCTCGCGATACATAACCGGCTGGAACGGGGTCTATATCATTGAAATGATTATAGGTCCCCTACGTTCAACCGGACATTTGGTAAATTGATCTGACCTGAACGTCCCTACTTCCCAATAAAACAGACCAGATACGATACGGCCGATTGCATCGTCGTGTATATACGCCAGCCTTTCTTTTTTCTCTCTCTCTCTCTCTCTCTCTCTTCGTTACACCCATTTTTCAGTAGATTCGATTATTGTCGAATGTAGAACACAAACTAATGCTCGACACTTCAACCCTTACACTGAGGAGTATTCAGAAACGAACGAATAATCGTTCGTGTATTTGTCTATGATATTAATATTTGTCATTATATTAGACTTCATTGGGAAAAAGTACTGAATAGGAAGCGTACAATGCTAGCTTGTGAAATGCAGACTCGATAATGTGGTTTTGGACTTTTGTTTTGAATTCTGTGCCTTACGAATTTTTCATCGCTACCTATGTCAGCCATAACTGTATCGATTGTCTAAGAAAATCATAAGACAACAGACCACTAGATACTCTTTGGCAGAATTAAAGTCATGGCAAAACCCAAGGGATATTTTCTCGGGAAATATCGGAAGACATTAGAGATAATTGACGAGAAACACCCTAACAGCATCAACAGGGATGCAGGCTACCAGATGAACCTAATCTGAAACACTCTCCTCCCATCTTTTTTAATTACTCGGTTGACCGATTAATTAATAGGTTCTTCGTCAAGTTAATCATAAATAAGAAAATGCAACTGAGAAAAATGCAAGGTTCGAGTGCACAGAGTTCAGTTCTAATCTGTTTCCCGCCGCGTTTCTGTTTCTTTCTTCAATCGAGAAATGAATGTATGTATTTACATGAGTATCTAAAACACTATTCTAACCGATATCAAGAAGTAATGTGTCTGAGTGACGAAACCAAGCGAAAGAGAATGTTTACGTATAGTGAAACTAGGCAGGTAATTATTGCTCCTCGACAATGCACGACCACATGTGGCGGAAGACACGAAGGATCTGATACATTCTCTTAAATGGGAACTTCTGTCTCACGTGACGAAATTAGGCCCCTTTAATCTTCATTTGTTCCAGTCACTGCAACATCATTTCACCGATTCTCATTTCGAAACAGCTGAAGAGATTTAAAAAGCCATTATTGAATCTCTTCACTCCAAATCACCATTTTCCTTTTTCTTTTTTCTTTTTTTTTTAACAAAGGATTCGATAATTGTCTGGTGGATGGAACAAATATGTAGAAACTGATGGTCAATATTTCTCACAATAAAATGAACTTTAACTTTTCATAAATAAACGAGAAATTTATTATAAATAGCTACGAATTAATTTGTACAGCTAATCCAAAATTGAACAAATAATTCTGAAAACTTCTCGTGATAAAAATTGACTAGTAATAGTGTAATAACACAACGATGCAATAGTACAGTAATAAACAAGTAAAATACGATGTCTAAAATATTTAATAAATGGATATGTAAATTTTAAGATACATGAGGCCGTAAAATATTAACCAATACTCATTTCGAGCAGCTGATAAAGTTGGAAAACCCATTATTGAATTTTTCCACTCAAAACCATCATTTTCTTAGTCAGAGGATTCGAAAATTACTAGACAGATGAGACAAATGTGTAGAAACATTAAATGAAACATAAAATGAACAAAAAATGTATGCAAAAAGGTTACAAATTAATTCGTACACTCGATAAAACTTAATAAATATTTCATTGACGTTTCAGTCAAATTCATCTGCAACCATCTAATAAATATTACACAGATGTGGAAAAGCTGGTTAAGTTCGATAAATTCAATTTCCATTCCTCCGTATCGCTGTGAACAACGAGTATCTATTTCAGTCAATTTAAAGACACGAACTGGCGAATGAATTTCGCCTATTGAGTCATCCGATCGGGGCATTTTCAACGACTGAGAAATGGAATTTCCAACGGTGTGCAATATCAAGCTGCACCGAGAGCGTGACACTTGCAATTTCCATGTGTGACCCCGCAACGATTACGAGCGCCGCGACGCTACAACGGCAAATCTCTGATAATCGGATAATGGAAGAGAAGAGAGGAGAGAGAGAAAGAGAGAGAGAGATTGCGGTCGACCGATTAATTTTCCAACACCATTGCAGAGCCCTTTGAATCCCTCGTTGCCTTAGCGCTCGAATAATGCGCGACGCCTCGCCTGGTTTCTTTAGACGCTCTATCTTAGATTCCGTATTAATTTGCCGCGAAACGGAGAATTCTTAATGAGCTGAAAGATAAGGTTGGTTTCCTTTTTCCGTAGAGTGATGGTTGAATATAGCGTGGAAAAGTTTGCACAGTGCTGAATTGGAATAATTAGCGGATTTAATCGCTGAAGTATTTGATATTGTAGTATGAGAATATATTACAATAATTGTAATACTGTTAAATTTTTTGTTACTTTTAATCAAACTTAGACTTCTGGTTCGAATGTGAAAGTTTGCTTATTATTCGATAGAAAATTTGTGTTGATCAATACTCCAAGAAAATTTGAGTTAATTAGTATATCTTTGGAAATACTAAGTGTCTAATAGTTTATTCAGCTTTCTAATATAAAGCGATAATTTCCAAAAAAGAAAATTTCTTTTTTAAATAATGCAGGAAGAATAATATTGAATTGAAATGTACAATAAATTACATTGCAATCGAGAGGAATAGAAAATAAACTTAAGTGGAGGAAAGATATTTTTTTAAACACTATGACTGCAATCAATTTTTAACAAATTTTTACTATATAATACGACAGAAATCTGTAATTCGATTTTTCTGTGTTCGTGAGCAGAAAAATTACAGTCGATTAAAATTTTACACCCCCGAAACATGTTGAAAGACAGGAATTAATAATTCATAAATTGATACAGAAAAATCGATTGCTGATAATGTAATAATACAACAATGGAACGAGTAAATAAAATATGTAAATGAATATGTAACTTTTAAATCACGCAACGTTATAAAGAACGAATAGGAATTTTTAATATTAACCAGAATAGACAGTTTTTTCTTTTTCTGTTGAATTAAAATTCGCAGGCTAAAATTCATAGCTGCATTATACTCTGAGATGTTTACTAATTCTCGTGATTTATAAGGGAACGCGTAATGTTCGGAATTCTATTTGAGGAACTGGAGGGATCAATTGTTCGCTGAAAGTAATTCAACGATATCGGTTCGACAGATAGTTACGAATGTTATATAAAACGAAAGATTCATTCTCCCCTTGGTGCTGTCATACGAGTATCGTGCACGATGATTTAAACAACTCTGCGCGTCGAGAAAGAAAAACAGAAGAATTATTTTTCCGAGAGAAAGTATATTTAGTACATTTTCATAGTTTACGAGCAAAGTTGCGACGATACTTGTAATTCAAAGTTGAAACGTGAATTCTACCAGCATTCGAAGATCAGTACATTTCAAGTTATTCAAAATTATTCAAATTACTCGAATATTCAACTAATCGAAGTTGAAATACGAATTCTATCGATATTCAAATATTCGTATACACCGAAATATTCGAAAATATTCGAATATTTAATTATTCGACGTTCAAATTCGAATTCTACCGGTATTCGAATATTTTTACACACCGAATTATTCGAATATTCAAATATTCGAAGTTGAAATACGAATTATATCGATATTCAAATATTCGTATACACCGAATAATTCGAAAATATTTGAATATTTAACTATTCGAAGTTGAAATTCGAATTATACCGGTATTCGAATATTCTTACACACTGAGTTATTCGAATGTTCAACTATTCGATGTCGAAATTCGAATTCTACCGATATTCAAATATTCCTATACACCGAATAATTCGAAAACATTCGAATATTTAACCATTCGATGTCGAAATTCGAATTCTACCGATATTCAAATATTCCTATACACCGAATAATTCGAAAACATTCGAATATTTAACCATTCGAAGTTGAAATTCGAATTCTACCGGTATTCGAATATTCTTACACACCGAGTTATTCGAATATTCACCTATTCGAAGTTGAAATACAAATTCCAGTGATATTCGAATATTCGTATGCATTCATAAAAAGAAATTATTGAAACAAATTTTGTATCTATAAATAATAAAGCAAATCACTTGAGTTTATCTTACGGAATACAAACGAGACAAATTATTAATCCGAAAGAGAGAGGAGTATCATCGTTGGCAGGTTACTCAATTATTATTTTTTTTATATGATGATCGTTTTAACATAGAAAACCTGTTCGGCCAATAAGATTGAACCACTAGGAGGATCGGTATTAATTTCAATTCTCTACGACCAACGTACTCTATTCCAGCTAAATCCAATCTGGATCCAGTAAAAGGGAAAAATGGCTGGGCAGTACGTGACAGGAAACGCTCACAAGTCCGGAGGACTCTTTATCGTAATTTATCATGACCTTTCTTACAAAAGACCGCCGACGTTGCGTTATTTACCTCACGGGAGAGTTACCAGCATACCGTTTCAAAATAGACGCTGCATGCTGAAATTACCGGTACGAATAAAAATGAAAGGAAGAAAAATGGATGAATTACAAAGAAGTATTCGGTGAACATTTACTTTCACGTGGAAACGCACGATTCTTCAGAATATCGTTGCACTTCTAGATTTCATTCAAGATTAACTTTTCTAATATCGAATAAACAAAAAGAGAAAAGAATAAAATCTGTTCGACAGAATCTCGAAGAGAGAGTTGTACTCCGAAGAAGATATTTGCACGTAGAATTTAAAGATGATTCTTCACGACGAATCGCCTGGATCACGTGAAATCGAAAATTTCGTCCTCGGCCGATTGCAATTTCTGAAGTACCTAATTTCGCGTCCCAACATCCAGGCGGTCGACTAAAAATAAGCGTTTCAAGATCGGGGGTCAGCCGAGTCAGCGATTATCGCGTTATCGACGTGACCTTACTACGAAGTTCAGCCTCCCTGCACAAATATATCTTTTTTTTTTCTCTTCTCTTTCTCTCTCTCTCTCTCCCTCTTTCTTGCTAAGTCTAATCAAAGCTACGCATAAAAATGTTTATCGATTATAAAACAAGTCAATAAGATTTTTTATCGGATCCGGTTGGACTTTTTGCATTTGCATATCTTGCATCGACGAGGAGGGGTGTCGGCCACTCGCGTAAACTTTATCATGGCCTTCGAGAATCTCGGAAACAGGCGAAGTTAATATTCTTAGACGATTAAACAACGAAATATCTAAAATTTTTACTAATTCGCTCCGTGTAAATTTCGACGCTTGAATAATTTTACGATCTCGTTATATCTTTTTCATCAACTGTAACCTATTATATGTTTCTATTGGAAGAATGTTCGCCGATTTTTTAAATCGGTTTATTATATTGTTTATATAGAATGGAAGAATTTTTGTGAATTTTTTAAAGCAGAACTTTTTAATTAATCGAACGTCGAAGGATAGAAAGTATTATAATTTTTGATAGTTTGCCGGTAGTAAGACAGGCGAAAAAGTGGATGAAACGAAAAGAAGGACAAAGGATGATAAGCGTCGCTCGATAAAGGAAGTAAGAGTTATTAAAAGTTCTTCAGCAAATGAAGCCTCAGTAAGCTATTTCTCTGTGCGTACATTTTGCTACGGCGTTATCTACTTTCTACATTATTATCCAGAGGAAATCTACACAGCGGATAAAAACGAAGGATAAAGTGGCTCCATGATAGAAGCATCCTTAAGCATAAAACTTCTTCATAAACATTCCCCCGTACATATTTTCTACATTTTTATCATCTCGTTCTATCGCTATAATTTAACGAGTCCGGAGAAACGAAAATAAAATTCTGCTATTTTAAGTATCCACCATGTTATTACCTTTTTCCCCTTGAATTAACTAATTTATCTGAAAAACAACATTGCCATTCAATAATTCCGATTCTAGCATCATTTTCCAATTACTTGCAATTATTTTTTCGCAATTTGTGACCTCTATGTTGTACATGAAAAATACTCTTTTAATTAATTACATTTAATCTAATAATAAAGTTGGAAACTCAAATGTCTCGATTAACGAATCAAATATTCCCTCGGAAAATTTTCCCAATTGAAAAAGGAAGCATAAAAATGGGAACAATTAAAAGAATCGAAGAGAATCGAAGACAAAAGTAAGATTTCCACTAAACGAGTAGAAAACACGAAGTTCTATTAGATACAGTTGCTTTTTACAGTTTATTCAAAATATTAACAAACAATAATGTCCATTTATTTTCAATAACCAGATTTTTCTTCGTTTACGTGAAGAAACGTAGAATTTTCGATTTTTAAAGATATCGTGAATAAGTAAAAGTTAATAATTATTATAAAGAACCTAACAGATAACAACGTAATAATACGACAAGGAAATAACAATAATAAAACAAATAAATAAAATGTGACGTGTATAAACGAATAGATATACGTATAAGGCTTTCAAGTCACATGGTGCTATAAAGTGTTGATCTTTTCACGCCTCTATTAAACGACGTGTTACATACGCGATCGACTCAACGCCATTAAACCGCATCATTCATCATTCCGGAACACCATCTGAATTCGAAATTTCGCGAGTGTTCGCTGCCAATAAACCGAAATATTCGAGCAAAAGTATCATCGAGCGAATTTGAAACTTCGATCCTGTTGTCTCTTCTTTATCTTCTTTATTTTTTCACCTTTCATTCCCCTCTTACCTTTGACCAATTTATCAAAGAGTGCTCAAAGGCGGTGAAAATTTCGCGTCACGTGCAAAAATCCTTCGAGCAACGTAGAAAAGTTTCGCCGTATAGCAAAACGATCTGAAAGAGAAACTGTCTCTCTCTCTCTCTCTCTCTCTCTCTCTCTCTCTCTCTTTCTCGAGAGAATAAAATTAATTAATAAGGGAAAGTTCATTTTCACAAACGTAGTTAGTTGACTATTTCTTATTGTCTACTTTATTGTAGATGCCATAGATTACGATATGATTATCATGGTTATTATGTTGTTACACGCGTGATTGACATGATTCTCTTCTGGTTATTATGCTGTTACACATTATTATACGGTGGCTGGGACATGGTTGTGTTTATCCGACGTCGAAACAAATCTCGATGAGGCAAACTATTGGCCCCCTTGATAACGAATTTAAGTGGACGTTTTAAGGACCGGGCCCCCGGGGCCTTCATTCAATGCAACTTCCCTTCAGTGGCTTTCTATTGAGCGTATACATTTATTAATCTCACCAAAATTGACCGTTAAACGATAATGGGATGGAATCAGTCGGTGACAATTAAAAAAAGTTAACGATAATAATGCAGGAGAGACTTTTATCACTCTGGAGTAGTAAATGTAGATGGAGTAGTAAAAGGAAGAAAACTACTTGTTTCTTTTCTCTCATTCTTTTTCTAATTTTTGCGATTTTTGGAACGAATCCTTAGAATGTTCAATTTTTTACTAAAATACTGAAGTATTCAAATTTGCAAAAGTGAAGAAACTGTAGAAATTTCTTTAAATCATTAAGATCTGAGCAGAAAAAGAATTATTGGAAAATTATTTAGATGGATTTAGACAAAATAATAAGGAGAGATTCAAACATTTTTGCGACTTTTTCGTCCATTCTGCGATCTCTGTCGTCGTCTCCCTTTTTCTCTATTACACTTCTCTATGTTTGTTGTATACAGTACAGCTCACAAGTATTCGAACGCCTTTACAATCTGATCAAACCGGTAAATAAAATGCTTATTAACACTAGATTTACGGGACACGTCAATTTGACGGATTTGAGATTTCACGAGAGAAATTACAAAAACGATTGTTATTATTTCCTAGCAACTTTTTCTTACTTTTATTTATGGAATGATACGAAAATATATCCGAATTTGTAAATATGTTAGTAATATACAGTTATGTTGTCTCTAACAAATCGATTTCTGGAAGGAAAGATTCAGTTTCTGGTTCACACAAGAAAAGCCCATAAATCTAGTGTTAAACCAGATTACTTTAAATAGTGTTCCTATAAAATATGTAATGTTAAAATATTTATTATATACGAATTTACAGTGTACACGTAAATTGAACGAATATTTCTAACATGAATTTTGTTCCTATTGTTTCAGGTAAATGCACGGTCGGCTGTCATGGAAGTGAGTATTGAATTCAAACTGATTTTCTTTCCCAACATATTCCGTATCGTGAGAGAATAAATTCAATTTGAACGACATTTAAACGACGTAGTTTGAAAAAGGTCACGTTAAAATATTTCATTATAGAAGAATGTTAATCGCGTTACGTTAACTTTAATCGACTTTCGCGCGTATTCGATCGAGCTTCGAGTACAAGAATATTCCTCACTTCCGTTTAAATTAGAATTAATACATATAGCGAATATATTGTGAATCAATGCTTACTTAACGATATATATATATATTTTTTTCTGTTTCTAATGGAACAGTGCAACCAAATAAAGCGTATCAAGAAGGGCACACGTACGTTTATGATTTGCAAGGCCAGTCGGTGACGACGGTCACCGATACACAAGAAAATGCAAAGCTTAAATTGGATGCTACAGTGGAATTAACCGTAAAACCGAACTGTATTCATCAACTGCGGTTGAAAAATGTCAAGATTAACGGAGCGGTAATTGTTCTAAAATCTTTTAACATTTCGATCGAACGTGAGTTTCACGAAAATATGAAACTCGTGATAATTCGTACTTAAAATGAATCTTTGTTTTTTAGATAAAATATGATTTTAAACTAGGTCTGTATATATATCTTCGAATAATCGAAATATTCGAAAAATTCTGGTAATTCCTGGTATTTGAAGTATTTGGATACTTGAATTATTATGGATACTGTAATTATACATGAATACAGAATTCATATTCGTAGTAATCGAAATTATTTGGATATTCAAAGTGTTTGAACATTCGAATTATCCGAAACGAAGAATACATATTCGAAATAATTCCGAATTATTCGAATATTCGGAGTGTTTGAATGCTTCAACTATCCGAATAAAGAATTCGCATTCGAGATAGTCCGAATTATTCAGATATTCAAAGTCTTCGAATATACGAAATGTTTGAGTATTCGAATTATTCGAACAAAGTATTCATATTCGTAGTAATCGAAATTATTTGAATATTCAAAGTGTTTGAATATTTGAAATGTTTGAATACTCGAATTACCTGAATAAAGAATTCATGTTAGAAATAATCTGAATTATTTAGACATTCGAAATGTTTAAATATTCAAATGCACCGAACAGCTCTAATTTAAATTATAGAAAATAAATCTATCTACAGATTTTGAATAAAATTTAATTTACTAATTCTTGATCCACCAGATGCTGAAATTGTGTCTTGTCTTTTTTTCTTTTCTTACACATTTCTACATACGAATTTCAATTTCACGATCTTTTTAAATTTATCGATATAATTCTAGCTTCTCAAATGGAAATGAAATGTATATACTTGAGTTGACTGATGGATAAACATGTCCATTTTCAGCCTCCGTCGACGCCAGATGTTGAGCAGTACACGGTTCAATTTAATTACCACAATGGACATATCGACACAGAGATTTGTACCGAACCAGGTGACTCGCAAGCGTCTCTTAACATCAAGAGAGCAGTTGTCTCCATGTTCCAATCGGCTGTTATGCAAGAAAGTTCTTCAGCATTACACCAGGAGGTCCGTATAGTGAAACAATATTCTCTATTATGACACATTGATTATTTCGTTCGTTCTATCAGTCTTACGTAAATTCGTGAAATGCTTCGTGTATATTGTTTAAGTATTATCATAATACAGAAGGCTAATCACTAGCATGTCATCAGAATAATTCTAAAACGGAAAATTTAGAAAATTCTAACCGCCAAAATCGTACACGCTATAATTACATAAATTCATATGTGAATGGAAGTGTATAAATCGTTGAGAATAAGTAAGATTATCGAGGATTACGATGCTTAAAAATTTCATTTCTTTGTAAATTCGGAATATTCGGAACGAAATTGCAAAACATCTAAATCATACTGTTTTCTGTAATATTCACTAGATGAAATAATTCCCTACCTAACTTCCAAACTTTTCGCTACATTCTCAGAGATACGAATTTGCATAAAAATCAGCAGTCTAATAATTAGTAACTGAAATCTGAAATGCAATCGAAAAATTTTCAGACGGACGTCATGGGAGCGTGTCCAACGCAATTCCAGTTCTCGCAAGATGGCGATACGCAGGTGATCCGCAAGAGCAAGGATCTAGAACAGTGTGCATACCGCGAGAACATGAACCAAGGTCTGATATCTGCCAGCGTGGACACAGCAGCTGGTCTAAAATCCTCTCCGCTTCTTCGTTCGAGTCAAAAATCCGAGCAAGTTTTTAAACAAGGTGTTCTGAACAAAGCACGCCTCACAGAAGAATACTCTCTGAAACCGTTCAGAAATGCTGGCTCCGGCGCAGACACAAAGGTCGAAACTACTTTAACGTTGAAGAGCGAGAAAGGCGACAATCCAGCTGCACCAGTTTCTCAACCGAAATCGTTAATCTTCGAAGCACCTCATCCAGTATTAGACTCATCTCCAGAAGCCATAAACAATGCGTTGAAAGCCGCCAAGGCGGAAGTGAGTAACGGTTTGAAACCACCAGCAGCTAGGAGATTCGTCGAACTAGTAAAGGTTCTCAGACAGAGCAACAAAAAGGACATAATGTCGGTGTATCAGAAAGTGAAAGCTGACAAAGAGGATCAGAGACTCTTCATGGATGCTTTACTCAACACAGGAAGCGGTGAGGCGGCTGAAGTGGGTGTCGATTTGATCAAAAATAAGGAACTTTCCGGGGTCCAAGCACTTCTTTTCTATGCAAGCTTGCCTCTGGTGCGTCACGTGCATCTTCCATCCGTGTCAGCTGTGGTGTCTTTACTAAACGAGCCTACTCTACCCCGACTTGGTTATCTAGGTGTTGGACAAGTGATTGGAAAGTACTGTCAGGATCATTCTTGTGAAAACGTGCCTGATGTGAAGGAGGCTGTGCACAAGATACGCGAGAAGGTTGGTAACGGAAAAGCGAGGAACAGAGAACAGGAAAATACGATCGTGTTCGCGTTGAAGGCGCTTGGTAACACTAACTTCCTAGACGATGCTACTCTACAGAAATTGGCGAACATCGCGTCGGATAAGAACGTGAAGAATCGCGTACGAGTCGCTGCTATCGAAACGTTGCCAACTAGATGTTCGATGAAATGGAAGAACATTCTATTCAAGGTACTCAACGACAAAGAGGAAGACAGCGAGGTGAGGATCAAGACTTATCTCTCGTTGGTTGCTTGTCCGTGTCCGCATGTGGCTAGTCAGTTGAAAGAAATGTTGAACACGGAATCTGTGAAACAAGTTGGAGCCTTCATTCAGAGTCACTTGAGAAATCTTCGAGCTTCCACTGATCCCGGTAAATTGGCAGCGAAGAATCAACTTGGATTGATTAAACCGCACACGAAATATCCGGAAGACTTTCGTAAATTCTCCTTCAACAACGAACTGTCGTACAAGATCGATGCTCTTGGCATTGGCACGACCCTCGAGAACAACGTGATCTACAGTCAGAACAATTTTGTTCCACGTTCCGCGAGCTTGAACTTAACCATGGAATTATTCGGCCACAATATCAATTTTCTCGAGGTAGACACTCGCGTGGAGAATTTGGATCGAGTATTGGAGCATTATTTTGGGCCGAAAGGAATGGTTTGGGAGGACGATCTGAGAGATGTGGCTTCTGACGGTGTTGGAAAGGCGAAGAAACTCAGGGAATACGTCAAAGAACGCTACCACAAGGCTATACGTGGAAAACGCGAGGTGAAGCAGGGAGATTTGGATAAATTCGCGAAGAACGTTCGTCTGAGGAACAACGAGGTCGATCAAGACCTCGACGTTGATCTTTCCATAAAATTGTTTGGCGTGGAACTTGCTTACATGAGCTACCAGGGTGACAATAGCAAACTTACTCCTGGAGCGATGGTGGATAAGGTGTTCGACACCCTGAACAAAGGTTTCAATCTAGCCAAGAATCTGAATTACGATTTAGAGAACTATATGCAGTTCCTTGAGGCTGAATTGGTGTATCCAACCGGTATGGGAATGGCTTTGAGCCTTGGTTTATCCGGAACAAGCGCGGCTCGCGTGAAGAGCAACGGTAAACTCGACATCCCAGCGATTCTGAAAGACCCGGAGAACGCTAACTTCAGAATCGCTCTTGAGCCAAGCGTGTCCGTCAGAATCGCCGGATCTATGATCGTACAAGGTCCAGGAGCTGAGTCAGGAATGAAACTTATCACCACTCTTCATTCAGCCACCAGCACAGACTTGTCTGTCTCGGTTCTGGATGGCAAAGGCGTCGATGTTAACTTCGGCATGCCAAAGAAGAAGCAAGAACTGATTACCGTAAAAAGCGAGGTGGTGCTCAGCACTGGGCCAAAAGGTGATAAATATTTACAGCCTAAATTCGGAAAGAGCAAGGAATATTCCGACTGTTTCGAACAATTCTCCAGCATCCTAGGTGTGACCGTTTGCGGAGAAATTTCTTATCCTTACGAAGATCTCACGAATCTCTTCAAAGAGAAGGCGAACTTCCCGTTGAGTGGGCCGGCGAAATTCGCTGTCACGCTGGAGAATAACGACGTCAGCTCTTATCATTTCAAGATCCATCTGAACACCGACGAGCCGAAGAAACATTCCTTTGAGATTCTGCTTGATACTCCGAAAAGCAAGACCAACAGACGCGTAGCATTGCTGCTGGAAGCAGGCTTAGAACCGAATATATACGCGAAGATGTCCTTTGACTCGCCTCTTAAGAAAGCGTCGATAGAGGGTGTACTTAAGAATACTCTTCAGGAGCGCAGCCTGTCGCTGAAGATTCTCCACGACACGAACGAATACAGCGGCCGTGTCGGATTGCTTGCGAATGGGAACAAATACAAACCGGTGCTCGAGTACAAGGTACCTGAGCACATTGAGAAATTAGCTGGAACAACTTCGGGAGGCAAAGGACAACGGTACAATGTTGAAGGTACGGTGGACGTGTCTGATCAAGAAGGCGGTCAGAAATACGTGTTGAACAAGGTTGCGGTTACGATCGATAATCAGAAGGTAATCCTGATCGATGGTAACCTCGCGTGGACACCTAACTCCGTCCTAATGGACACGAAACTCGACTACGGCGATAAGAATCTAATTTTGAAACTAAACGGGAAGAAAACTGACAATACATGTAGCTTAACTGTGTACGCTATGCCATCTACCGATCCCAATATCGGGTTCAATTTGAACTGGGAGCTGAAGAAAGGAACACACGAGATGGAGAACAAGCTGACATTTACACACGGGCCTGATCAAAACTCTGAGACTAATAGATTGTCCTTGAAACAGAAAGCTGTCTACAATATGAACTTTATGGACAACCCGTCAAATTATCTTGTGGCAACGGAGAACGAGCTGACGTACAACGCGTTGAATCTGAAGCTGAAGTTCGACGGCAAACTGACGAAGAATTCGGTGAGCACTGACGTGGAGTTGAAGTATCTGAAATTCAAATTCGGCACGGAACTGTCTGGTAAGATGAACACAGAGAAACCTGGAGATTATGAGATAGAACTGGAAGGTGAACTGATGGAGAACAGCATTGAGCTGAAGAGCAAGCGTGTCATTTTGGACAATAAAAAGAGCAAATTCACGAATTCGCTTGTCCTCAAGGTTGGTGGTAGATACGACGCAGACGCAACGATTACGTACGACATAGGCAAAAATAACGTGAACCTACAATTGGACAGTGACATGAATTTGAACGGGAAAAAGGTGAAGCTTGTTACAGGTCTGGAGGCTAATCCTCAGCTCTTGAATTCTCATGTTTTCATGAAAGTCGACAGCGTGAAGTACATAGAATTCGTGTTGGGTACCAAACGAATACCGAACCGACAATTAAGTGGCAGCTTAACCTTAAACTTGTTGAATTACGTCACTGCCAGTGGCCAGTATCTTTATTCAGATAATAAAGGAAACGCGAATCTGAACGTTGATCTACCGAAGATCAATCGTAAGGTGAAGGCAACAGGAACGCTAACGGTAACTGGAACACAACACGTTGGCAACTTTGAAATTCTGTACGATGCTGAGAAAGATCCTAATAAACGTTTAAAATTCTCCACTGTTTCTGATCTGACCAAAACGTCCGTGGACACGAAGAACATTCTCGAGATACTGACGCACAAATTCGAAGTGAACGGGAAAGGAAATCTTCAAGGTACATTGAGCAATGGCCAATTGCAAATCGAAATGGACGTTACGTTGCCGAATGGACGTTATTTGGTGTACAAAGGGAAACGTAACTCTGTGAAGAATCATAATAAGTACGACATACAGATCGACAGCGAGTTGATCGATCACGAGAAGAAAGATGGACCGGCGAGGAAGCTGAGCTATACAACTGACGTGAAAGATCTGAACATGCAGGATCTGACGTTCCAAGGGAACTCAAAGTTGAAATATGTGAATCCGGAAGGAAAAGACACGCAAATCACATGGAATGGGAAACATTTACATCAGCCTAACAATAAACAGTTGGAGATGAATGTGGAATTGAGCGGAGCGAATGTACCGAGGAAGTTCCAAGTTAAACTGGACAGCAACCTGAGTGAGGATGACATGAGAGGCGTGGTGTCATCATCTTTGGGAGATGATTTCGCGTTGACGGTGAGTTACTTTGTGATAGAGATGTAGGAATATTTTTTTCCTGTCTTTAAGAGTTAGACGAGTGACTACTCTTTCGATGAGTATTAAAGTTGCGATAGAAATACGGGAATAATTTTTTCTATTTTTCCTGATTAAGTTAGGCGAGTGACTATTCTTTCGATTACTGTGAAAATTTCAATAAAAGTATGGGAATATTTTTTCTCTATTTTTCCTAATTAAGTTAAACGAGTGATTACCTTTTCAATGATAATATGCAAATACCTTCATTCTACTTTTCTCTGTTTCTTTTTTATTATCTTTATTGATAAACAATCGCGTCGATATGAGAACAAAGGTAACAACGAATTTTCCTCGGAATTTAAAGATCGAAAAATCTTTCCACATTTCGAAGTTGACAATCCTGCTTCACCGTTGTTTTCGAAGGAACCTCTCAACGAAATTTTGCATTTTCTTACATTGACAGGGCAGTGGACATATGGAGAAAGGGAACGGCGAAGGCAAACCATACAAGTTGGATGGTACTCTTGGCTTAAAAGTGCCCGGTGAAAAACTGAAGAATCTGCAACTCGAGTATTCCTCGAGCGTATTGAACGCAAAGGAGAAGGATCTCATGGAACTTGCGGAAAATTGGAAATTGATATTCAACAAAGACAAAACGATCGCGTTGGACTGGTACTTGAAGTTGATTGGAATGAATAAGTTCGAAACTGAACCGAGCCGTGGCACGGGGAAACTTAATTTGAACGCGTTGGATCTTCCTCCTTTGAAACTAGCCAGCAGTTACAAATACGATCCTACACCTGAGAAGAAGACAGCCATGCTCGATGCAACTGCCAGCTATGGTGATAAAAAAGTTTCTCTTCGATCCGATAACGAGTACCTGCCTGATATGGCTGTTGTAAATCTAAAGGCTGACGGCAACTTGCTTCTCGAGAAATTGCGCAACGTCGATTTGCAACTTGTCTACAAGGTATTACGAAATATTTATAATGTGTTTCCGTTTAAGACTTTCCTTCAGTACAGTATACGCGTAGAAAAGATTGTTTTCGTTGTTAGGACAACGAATTACATTAACATTACGATATTGTTGTAACATTACGATGCTACTTTTGACGATTTAGATATTTCATTTTGTAGCATTTTATTTACCTCTAACACTCGGTACAATATTACGACTTACTAACGAAACTATACATAATATTAAAATATACACAAAAAGCGTCGTTAATACTAAATTAAGGATTTAAAAAAATAATTAATACTAAAGTAATATTAAAAATACTGTAATTAAAATGTACACATAGAGAAAGAGTAAGTGATACTAAATTAATATTAAACATACTGTAAATAAAATATACACAGAAAAGGTAATTAGAACTAAATTAATATTAAAAGTACTGTATTGTGATATGGTATTATAATTACACTATGTTAATATTAAATTAATATTAAAAATAGAAGTCACAATTCACTATGATTACACACATTTTACTTTTAATTTATGGAATTTTACATTTTTATTTTACAGTTTATTTTATGAAATTTTTCTAAACAATTGTTTTATCGCGATAAAACTGTATTTTCTTTCCGTCCTCCTTGTATATTTCTGTTAATCGTATTGTCTGTATAATCGTAATAAACTTGATCTAATTTCACTGTCCTCTCTATTCCATAGAGAATGAAAAACGAAAACAAATGGACACTCGACAGCATTGTCACTGCCGATGGTGCCAAATACAGCTTGAACAGCGAGGTGCAGTATCTGGCCACCAGCGGTTTGTTCCGCGTTTTGTCGACTTGTCCGAATGGCAAAACAGAATTGCTCTCCAAGTTCGAGAAACTTGGTGACAACGAGTACAAAGGTAACCGACGTTAACCGACGTTAAATCGACGTTAACGTAATTTCAAAATGAACTTCTATTCTATGGAGAGATCATAACTGTTACAACTTCAATTCCAAAGATATGGCAAACATTCTTTTAATCGTGTTCAATTCTGAAAGAAAATTTGAAAATCTTTCAACGCTTCAGCGACAAGCGACGTTCTTCTAATCGCTGTTTTTTTAAATTAGAACTTTGCAAATAACTGTTACTTTTGGTCTCTAATTACAGGTGAATGGAAAGTGGACACTCCTAAGGGATTCGCTGTGGCTGATGTGCACGTGGACTTGAACAGTATCGACGATTTCGTGATAAACGCGAACTTCGACAGCGACAAGATTCAGAAACGCAAGCTCCACGCTGAGATCTCTAACAAACCAGCGGCAAAGATTGGAAAGAGGATCAACATTGCTGTCACCAGTGATGGCCAGAACATCGTTACCGGAAGGTATTATATTGATATTTAATTATGACGAAAAAGAAAACATTTTCTTCATTCATAGACTTACTTAATCTGCTAACTGAGATTAAACAGAAATTACATATCTTCAGTTTACGATAAAAAAACAAAATTAGCGAAAATGATGATCGATTACAGTAGATTTTCCCCTTCGAATTTATAAATAGAAAAATTCGCGAAAATTACATTTATCGAAAATATCAATCTAAGAGGATAAAGCATTATTTAAACGATATTTTACGTATTTCGAGACTAAGATTGCACTGTCTATCCAGCACGAACTACAAGAAGCGCGAAGAGTCTGGAAAAATCGTGGTGGAGGGTAACGGACAGCTAAAGATCGGCGACGACACCAAAATGTCGTCGTTCAAATACACTCGCCAACAGCTCACCCTTGAGAAGGATAAAGAAGTTGGTGTGGCGATGGTATTCAACGCGAATTTCGGACCATCGGCGATCGTTGACGAATTAAAGCTCTCGAACAAAGGTGTGCACGTATTCAGCAGCTATTGCGAGCAGAATAAGGACTGTGCTCAGTTCAAGCTTCAATCGATCCTCGACGTTCAAGGTAAGTTCTGTCATTTTTATTTATAGCGAACGAGAAAAGGAGAAAGAGAGAGAGGGAGAAGAATGAGAAGATACGATTTACAATGATAATTTTCAGATAAAACTCTGCTGAAACATCAGATAACGGTGGAAGTTGATCTGAAGAAGTTCAACATACCAGCTGAATTTGGACTAAAGACCAACACAGAGTTCAACAATCCTATATTCGATCACACCACGAATCTGTATCTTCATTCCACGAAGGATAAATCTGAGTACACCTATCAAGCTTATGTTCGTTCGAAAGAAGCAGGTAAAAATCGAATGTAATTTTTGTATAATAGTAATTTTCGTATTATTGAAACGATTCGATCATTGTCGTTCGTGTTGGTTAACAGCAACTGTTTTAACTCTACCTTCGCGTGAAATGGCCATTGTTCTGGTGTACGATCTGCCGAAGACTAAACATCTCGGTGCGTACAAAGTCGACTTGTCTGTGTACCTTGATAAAAAGAACAAACCGAACGACAAGACCAGCCTGTCAGCCAATGGAAACGTCAACATCGATAAGAACAATTTGACACTTATCGGAGAAACGAAATTCACATATCCGACGCAGACTAAGGTAAAATTAAAAATTTCATTTTTATGTTTGGAAATTTTAAATATATTATGTAGTAAATATCTTTCTGCTGGAAATATTCTTTCTGTTCAGAATATTCGTCTAAAGGGATTTTTTAGACTGCTTTTCTACTTAAATTATTTTTCCACTTAACATTTAGGGAACTATTTTTTTTTTCAATCTAATTGTTTCATCGATAGAAATTACTCTCGGGGCCCTATTGGAGAATTTCACATGTACTATACGTAAATAATTGTTTTTTTTTTGTGTCATGTCTATAAAAAAAGCCATAACAGCGAGGAAGTAAAGAGACTAGAGTCGCGGCCTGTTAGTTCGATGGTCGCGAGTTCGATTTCCGCTTGGAGCCTTAAATTTATTCTACAATTTCATTTCCATTTTTGCTATTTATTTCATCGTTAAATAGATTTACAGATTTATTTTTATATATCTTCATTTAAAAATAAAGTGACTTATGCCACTTTCAAAATAGACGGCTCATATGTACAGGATAACATGGAGAATTTGGGTAAACTTGAAATTATTTTTATGCACTATGTAGAGTAGCTACATAGTTGTATAAAAGAACTATAAAAAGTTGTATCGTAGGAGAATTGAATGAAATTGCAATTTCCAACTTTTCGTAGATTCAACCTGTTCGTTGCTTAAGTTCCCTTCAAATTGATCACATCGAACATGATCGAATTTCACTTTTCTAACCCTTTCACTGCGACTTGCTCTAGCTTGGTCTAACTTGCGTGGAAAAATGTTCACAAAAATCGAAACGATTTGCGATTATTGTTTACGATTTTGCGAATAATAATAAATGTACTCTTTTCAAGTGTCCATCCCAGCTTTTTATTCAATTGAATAATTAAAATACATTTGGAAAAGCTGAATTAGTCTATCATTTTATGAAAAGTGGAGCAAAAAGGAAAAACAGAAAATTGCCTTTCAGGACATGCTGTTGAAAGGATGGCTACAAAGCGGTGGTAATCAACTGCTTTCCGCCAACTTGGACATCGATCTGTTCGCCAAGAAGTCTCAGAGAATCGTGATCACCACGAATCTTCAGTTAGAAAAGAAAGACGATCTGAGAAACCTAACTGGTACGATCGATGTGACAAGTCGCGGTCAACAATTGAAGCTGGACATGAACTCACATTTGGGAGCGTCCAAGGAAAAAGTAGGAGCCGGTAGTTTCTTCACTTACAACGACGTGAATCAAAAATCGAAGACTATGGGCGGTCTTTTCGCTGTAAGCTGGGATAAACTGACGTTGTTCCTCACTTTACCTGACAAAGAGCTGCTCAAGGAAAATTGCGATATGGCCATCTCGCGTGATACACAAAAGATAGACTGTGAAAGCTCAATTCTCGGCGAAGTTCCTGCGATCTATGAACTCGAGGCCAAAGATTGGAATCGCTTCAAAATGCAGGCATATTGGAAAAGTGAGTTTGCTCGTTGAAAAACGATCGAATACGATAACGATACCTACTTATTTAAGGTTTATGTTTAAATTAAGACTGTTCAATTCCGGTGTTGTTAAATCCAACGATTATTTACAAGTTACTTGCACCGAGTATGGGTTTTTTAATATTAAAATACATCGAAAAATGTACATACAAGGTTTCGAATTTTCATATTTTCATGTCTCGTGCAAAAGTATTCTTCCAATTTTCTGAAATGAGTTCATCAAGTTCCCAAATTCATTTCAGACAATCCTACGACCAAACTCAACGTCAATGGTCAAGTAGTCCTCGGCCAATTGGCAGAGATCCACATGGACTCTTTCAAGGATAACGCGAAGAAAAATCTCTTCCACATTTTGGTCCATCTCGACGAGAAACAATTCTTGAAACCCGACTTTGGCTACAGCAAGGAAAACATGGTCGAGGTCATTGTGAGTAGATTATTCGTATTCTACGATATCAACCCTTTGAAATCTAATGAAATTATGTATTACGGTAAACGGGAATTTATACCTCGGATGAATTTTTTTTAATAATTATGTCGCGTGTGATCATTTTCAAAACACGAGATACAAAAACCTTTGTTACATTTCCGAGAGTAATATTTCGTTCTTTTCGAAGAATTTCTTTCGATAAACTGTCGAAGGATTAATAGAACTTACTCTGAAATAAAATTTGCCTAATTTCCTTCGTTCGACACTTTTAGTTCGATTCTAATTTATTGTAACAACTTCGATCAGCCTGATTCGTTGGCAATTTTTCATCGACACAATTGACAATTTCCATTTCAATTCGATATAACCTGTGTCGATTGAAACGTTTCCAGGACTATATCAAATCCAAAAATCAAGGTCGTGAGAAGAGATTGAAGGAACTTTACACATATGTAGCGGATCATGTGAAAGCAGAGAGCACAGATCTTTTAGACCACCTGAAGAAGGCGCAACCAAACTTGAAACCACTTATGGAGTACTACAAAGGAGAGTTGAACAAACTGAAGAACGAACTCCAGGCTGACGAGACGATCAAAGAAATCCAAGCTATTGTGTGAGTATTCCCATCAGATATTATTTTCAATAGGAAACAACGAAGATCGTAATTTCCAACGTGAAAATAATGTGCCTCGATATTCAAAGGAACAAATATCTCGGCGCAATCATCACAGCTGTTACCGAGACCATGGTGCAGATAACAGAAGGATTAACCAAATTGCAACAACATCTGAACGAACTGATGAGTCACCTGAAGGAATCTCTGAAATCGGTTTATCCTCAGCTGAAGAAATCGTTCTACAAAGTGCTCGAACAAGCGATGCAAATCCTTGACTCCGCAGCAACACTCGGCAGCACGTACTTCAAAGCCATCCTCGACTTGATAAACGATCATCAGAAAGAGATACAAGATTTAATGAGCATTGTGTCTGGATTAACGCAAGATTTCGCCAAGATCATCACGAAAGGAATAGAACAGATCAAACAGGATCTCAAGGAATTCACCGATTTGTTGGTGAATCAATTGAAAGCACTGTTAGCTTCTGAGAATCTGAAGGAGAAACTGGAACAACTGCGTAACTGGGAAATATTGAAAGCACTTCTTGGACCTATCGAAGAGTTCTGCGAAGTGTTGAAGACTGCTGTCACAACTGAACCTCTTCGTGAATTTATCGACAACACCTGCCAATACGTGACGAAGCACATCAAAGGTGAAAAGGTACGTATTTCATTTGTTAGATACAGTAAATATTAGGTCGTTTGATAAATTCGCGTTTTGCGTGATATGGGGTCATCCAAAATACACGCCTACATGTTTTTTGGTTAATAAAACATGAAATATTTAGAATTTTTTTTAACTGTTTATTTTCGTTGAAAGTATGATCTGTTACAATTACACGTGGAATAGAATATCATGTAAATATGTAGATAGAAATTTTTAATGATTTTGCAAACATGGAAGAAGAGTGTATATAAATGTTCTATCTGAGGAACATGTGATATTCACTATTTTTACGAGAATAATATTATTGCATGGCAGATTAATTTCTTTTAATTAATCAAATTTTATACTTTCGATAATACTGTTGAAAATTCATTTTCAACTGATACAAGGTGGAGCAGAATTTTATTGAAATTTTCTCTCTTTCCTTAGGGATATAATTCACTAATTTCGAAATAACTCCTCGATTTGGTTCGTTCGTAATTTTGAGATGAATCGAACATTCTTGTTTGCATTTCTGCCAAGTTTCCTCAAAATCAAAAATGTTACTTCAAAGAAAACGCAATTAAAGTTCCAAACACTTCGACTTCTCGCTAACTGGATTTTTATGAACTTTAATGCTTCATCTATGTCACTTCGAGATTGTAATTTCGAAATGTTAAATTTCCACGCCTATACATTCCACTTTGATAAAACACCAACTGCTTGAAACATTTTTAACCAAAACTGGTATCAAAAATTTGTGTACCAAAAATTTTCAAACAGATCTTTCTCGAAACCAAAGCGTCAAATGAAACAATTTTATTTCACACATTCGACTCAGTTTTTCACGCAGAGTCTCCAAGAAAGAAGGTTCATTTTGTATATTAATTTACAGACGAACGACTTGGTCGAGATAAAAACACTCGCCTCACGTCTGAAGGAAGCGATCGAATCGGTTCTGCAGATGGTGAAGAATCAGGTAACATTGGGCAACGTGTTGAATTATATCCAAATCCAGATGCCCATAGATTTCAGCCTTTTGTCGAAACTTCCGGGAGTCTCCACCATCAAGCTATCTGTCTTGAATCTGTTACGCAACGGCGAGCTACCGTCGCTTTTGGATATGTACTACGCTTACAGGTAAATGATTTTGGTAAATGAAATCCTTGTTAACGGAGAATTCAATTTCCCTTTTGTTCATCTCCTGTTCGCGACGGAACGAGAACTCCGGAAGGGTGTGACGCAGAGAGGAGTGCTTCCTCGTCGGTATAAATTGCTAGACGGTACAAAACCAATTAAAGTAACCCTTTCGCTGCACAATTATTTCTCCCTCTATTCTACAAATGGAACTATTTAACGACCGATGATAAGGTGAATAAATTCTAACGACTTCGTAAATGAATATAAACTGACAGACACAAATTACGCTGTTACTTCTTCTTCTTTTTTTTTGTTTTAAACCAAATACAAAAACACTTTTCATCTAGTTTTCTAATTATTCTCTGATTTTGTGTGTCTAATACGGATGATACGCTGTGAAGAACATGTTTTTTGGTTAAAAGTGTCGTTAGAAGAGGTTCGCAAACTGTTTCACTATAATTTGATACAATTGTCTGGAAATATTTAACCTTTTGCACTCGAAGCGTTTGTAACGAAGTTGAATTCGTCTCAGTTGGTTTTCAGACAACTATAATTAGATAGTTAGACAGATATATGGTAGATAATTAAATAAATCGTAAGGCAAGGAGTGAAATGTACTTTTCTCGAAATTCTTCGACTATTGTTTGTCGAGAAAGAGATCAGATGAAATTATCGCGAGTTTCGTTTGATTTTCAGACCGACACGTATTCTTAAGGACATCCTGCCACCGTTTAGTATGTCAGGAATCGTCGCTGACGGAGGACACTTCTTCACGTTCGACGGAAAGCATATGAACTTACCTGGAACTTGCACGTACATTCTAGCACAGGATATGCAAGACGGTAACTTCTCTGTCGTAGCGAACTTTAACAACGGTGGTCTGATCAGTATCACAGTCACCGAGCCTAAGGAGAGCATCACCCTCAAGAACAATGGAAACGTAAGGAAACCAAAATTCTATTTGTACATAGAAAATAATTTATAATTCGTGGCACAAAGGAAATAAAATCCTCAAATTTTTGCTTCGAAGTAACTCGAACATTAAGCACATCTGAATACTTTGAAATGTTCAATATGAATTTTGTTTGATTCGTATAATTCGAATAGATCTCACGATTATTATTCGAATATCTAAGTGGTACGAAATATTTCGAATTATTCGAACAGTTCAACTACTGGAAGTTGAAATTCGAATTCTACTACTATTCGAGTGGTTCAACTATTCGAATTTAAAGACCGAATTCTGCTAGTACTTGAGTATTCGAATTATTCGAGCAGTTCAACAATTCGATGTTGAACTCCACTATTCGAAGTTGAAATTTGAATTCTATTAATATTCCGGTATTCGAATTATTCGAGCAGTTCAACTGTTCGAAGTTGAAATTCGAATTTTACTGTTATTCGAATATTTGATACATGGAATACTTGAATTTTTGTAGTAACCCTATTTTGGATCGCATCCAAGTATTGTTCGCCTCTCCAACGAATTACAGTAATAAATTGAAGTCGAACAAAAGATGACGTGAACGTAAATCATTGTTTCAGATTCTTGTGAACAACAAACCGAACGATTACCCAGCAAAGACAAACAACTTGCACGCCTACCTCGTCCAACCTTTCAGCAATATCAAATCCGATTACGGTGTTCGTGTTACATGCTTGGCCAGGGTACCAATGGTGTGCGCCGTTCACGTTTCCGGTTTCTACCTGGGCAAGGTTCGAGGAATCCTCGGCGATGGAAACAACGATCCTTTCGACGACTATACTTTGCCTTCCGGAAAGGTATGCGTCTTGTTTCACGAAGTTTCTAAAGCGTTCCAGCTCACGGAAGTTTGTGTTCGTGGAAATCGTGCGGGTTACAGGCTCACGTGCGTTTCTCAACGAGTATCGTTCGATCTTTAAAGAGCAACGTTCCTTCAAGCGGCGTAACGTTATACGACTAACTTTTCTACTCGTGAATTGCTTCTTCGTTCTTCCGTGACGAGGAATTGAAGAATCGTAGAATTTTTCGCGAATAGACAAGACGAAATGAAAAAGATGATAGACACGAGAGAAAAAAAATAGAAAAACACAATTAATTAGGTTTAGAAATAAATTTTTTCCAATCTGGAATCACGTAATCAGTACAGCTATTCAAATAGAAATATTTGCGATGATATTGCACAAGTTGGTAGAAAAATAGCGAAAGGTTGCTGATAATAAATTACTTCGACGATTGATCTATTTTTATTCTATTTTTTTCAATAAAATTAGTACTCTAAAGTCGGAAAGAATGAATTTAATGCTAAAATACTTCGAGTGATAATTGAGATTGAATATTTAGGGAAATATGTTACAGTTGTATCATCTGTTAACTGTAAATTTTAAGATAGATCACTTTTTGATACTTTCTAGATCACCGAGGACGAAACCGAGTTCGGTAACGCGTACAAACTGAAAGGTGACTGTCCAGAAGCAACCGCGGTGAAAACAGCAAAAGAAAGCAAGATCTGTACAGAGTACTTTACCGAATCGAAATCACCGTTGCAGTAAGTAATATTCTCTTCAAAGTAATAAATTCCCGTTACTCTTAATGAAATATTTCTCATTCGTCTCACACCTAAATACTCTACAATTGTTCCTCTTTCAAATGATGCAAATATTTTCTCCACGAATCCAACTATCGTTTGAAAAATCTTCGTGCATTTTTCTACGAACTTACAGAGTCTTCCAATAAGAGCGATAGAACTTCGATTTGAAATCATACGTGAATTATACGATTTCTCAATTTTTTCCGAAAAGAAAAAAGCAAAAAAAGAAATGAACTTACATTACTTTAAAAAAATAAACGGTCGAAATGACGATTACAGGTCTTGCTTCAAGTACGTCGATCCGGCTGCATATCGTTCCACCTGTGACATGGCGGTCGCTGCAAATACACCGGAAGCAGCATGCCTAGCTGCCACAGTTTATCATTATGCTTGTTACGCCAAGGGTATCATGACCACTACAGTCCCCACCTCATGTTGTAAGTTCCGATCTATTTTCTTTCAATCGTTTTAGTTGAAAGGTGAGAAAGGTAATGTCGTTTTCTCATTTAACATCAGCGAGTTGCAAAGTGGGAACAAACAAAGTAGGCGTTTTCGACACGTTCAGCGTGAAGGTGCCGAAGAAAGAAGCCGACATTGTCGTCGTTCTAGAACAACAGTCACCAAATGAGAAAGTCTACGGGGAAATGATTGTACCTTTGATGTCAGAGCTCAGGGATGAATTGAAACAGCAGGGAATTACGTGAGTATCTTCCTTTCGATCTATATCGTCGTTTCAGGAGTTAAACTATTCTAGTCTGTCCAAAAAAAAGATTCTAACTGCTGCTATGAGAATTTTACTTCGAAATAACGGGAAAATAATGTTCCTTGAGAACAGTTTTTCAATAAACGATAGAGGGATGTTCGAGTGATATAGTAGAATGTTTTTCTTGATCTTTAACGTAACACAAAAAGAATCTACGAATTTTCCAACACACGATCGATCGCTGGAACGATCAATTTCGAAATGATTAAGAATTTAAGCTATCAGAACACGACGGATGAAACTGAACGGTGTGATACTCGAATTTCTAGAGACGTGCACATCGGATTGATCGGCTACAGCGAGAAAATGAAATGGCCGCAACACTATACGCTAAACGGCGATACGAACATCGTCGGTGAGGTGAAGAATCTGAAATTCGACGAACCGCAAGAAATCATCAGTTTGCAGGTAATACGAACTTGTCTGCAATCACTTCGGACAGGCTGCAATGAGAATCGAATCACGCTTTCGTGTACATTTATCCTACAATTTACACTGTACCTTTTTTTTTTTTCACACGATTTCGCTTTTCCACGGTTCTGAAAATAACGGATTTTCGAAACTGTGAAATGTTGGAAACAAAAATTTATGCTGCGCGCATATTTGTGCAATTATTATTATTTTATTTAACACTGACGTTAAATTTAAAAAAAAGGGAATTCCTCTTTTGGTTTTTCGTACACGATATTGGAGAAATTGGATCGTGGAAAAACAGTGATATATGAGTTCAGTAAATGTAACAAAAAAAAAACTCATTTAATGAATTAACTGCTTTAATATTTAACTTATTTCATCTTTATTCCACGTTGAAATAAATTAATCTAATTAAATAACTGACTAAATTATGAGCATTTTCGGGTTTTTCTTTGATTTACACGGTTTTCGATACAAAAGACCATGATTTCGACTTACACGGTTTTCCATACACAAGGCCATGATTTCAACTTACACGATATTTCGAAGAACCGATCTTCCCTCTAAATCGGGAAATAAATGTACACTGTAGAAACGAACGCAACAAGGTTCGATTAAACGTGACGAATGCAGGCCTGATCTAACATAGCGGAGGTGGATGATCAATCTAGAGTTCAGTTACATTTCCTCCTCGTTTCCCACTCGATTCTACGACGGACACGCTTTTTGCGCGGCATTCATCGACGCTCATTAACATTCTCGTTCGTTATAGTTTTTCCTGATCTGGCGTGACTCAAAATCAATCGTACACATGTGTCTATACGTACAACAGTACTCTTTCAGCTGCGTAAAAACTCATCATTAGCAACATGGAAATACGCAAATCAAACGTAAACAGTGAACACGGTGAAATCGTTAATAGTGACAGATTTGTTGTTTCATGAATATTCATTCGATTCGTAAGCGACATGCTCGATTAGTCAGAGCTTTGTACAGTGTAATAGAGTTACACGTGACCGTGTTTCGCGAAATAGATCGGTTTCTTTCACTCATTATATCCAATTAGCCGTCACGTTTGTTACCGTACATATTTAAATAGACGTTCTTTTATTATCTTCTCCCTTTTTTTTTACGCGACGCCTTTTACGCGAGCTAAACAAGAAATATTAACGACTTCTAGGATGTGAAGCAATGTGAAATAAAAAAGAAGATAGAATATTTGCACCAGAGATTAGACGTCGAGCTGGGAACATTCAAGCTAACTGACGCATACGACGAGGCGATACGATATCCTTTCAGACCTGGCGCAGCGAAAGCTGTGATTGGCGTAATTGCGAATCCCTGCGAGAAGAGCCCACTTCCGGTTTCGGTAAGAATACCATTCCTTCGTTATATAATGTCGTTCGTAAGGATTAGAACATCTAATGTGTTTGTTCTGAAAGTATTATATAATTTAAATTATATTTCACTGGTAAAGTTAACTCTTCGATTACTGTCGGCGCCTTTCTTGGAACTTTCGCTCGTACTCTTCTGTTACCGCCTTTTCCTCTGAATTTTATCTATTGCGCCCTTTCATTTTCATTCCACCTAACAAATTTTATATTTTTACACATTTGAGAATTATCAATTTTTTGAACACTCGAGGACAATTTGACAAATTTTGCAATGATGTGCAAATTGAACATCTACCTTTCTACTGATAATCTGCCGTAGCTAAAGTTTAGTAAGCTAGTAACCGTTTTGTTAACCTTTAGTAACTGTAGCAAGTTTTCAAAGTTATTCTTGCAAATAGTTTATTTGCGAGAAAAATAAAAGAGGACAATGTTTCATAAGCTTCTTGTATACAATAGGATGGCTTAAATAGGTTTTTTAAACATGTGATTATTTTCTATTACGAATTTCTTTAAATTGATAGCTACAATTCCTTTTATACAGGGTCTTTCAGTAAGAACGATGGAACTTTGAATTGAAATGGAACGAAAAGTGCGAAAGATAATCTAGTATTGACTGCTTCGTTTTAAAGTATATTCGATGGCATTATATATAAAGTACAATATTATGAATGTGATTTAAAATTTAGCAGTAACCGCTAGATTATTTTTCATAATTTTCGTTTAATTTCAATTCAAAGTTCTATCGCTCTTATTGGAAGAGCTAATATTTGTTCTACTACAAAATTCTAAAAACAATAATTTTTTCCCGGATCATATTTTTCAATAAGTGTCCTAAAATTTAGGAAAATTTGATAGTTGTTGCTTGAGAATAGATAATCTGAATGATTTCTATTCTGAAATTGAAAGGAAGATCCGATAACTTTTTTCCTCCTTTTTTTTTCGTGGAAATTACACTCTTAAAGACGTAAGATTTATGACTTGGCATTTAGAATGTACAGTTCTTATAGCTCCTTTGCGATATATATAATGTTTCATAAGAGTACAAGTCTTTTTATTTAGTCTCGATTTATAGACAGAGGACATAATGCCTCGAACTACGTCAATTTCGAGTTAATACTGCGAACGGAGAATTGATAGCCCGTAGCTGATAATTAATGGCCGGTGACTAGTGATCAATCGAGGTTAATCAATATCACGAGAGTTTAGACTCCTCTAATCTGTACAGAATTAATTCACTATTATGGAACAACGTTGGTATAAACCTGTGCATTGTCTCTGACACAATTGTATACTATTAACGTAAATACCAACGATTGATTTTAATGGAATTGAAAAAGTGGGAGGTTCAATTCAGTAGATTCACTTGATTTTACTAAATTATTTACGAATCTCAGCTTTTCGATTAATTTTTCAAATAAATATAATTACCTATCCATAATGATTTATTTATCGTAGAAACACCGAGTGCTTTCAATTTTAAAGTTCTCTCGATATTCCAAAGTATGAGCTTTCAAGTTTTTAGGTGAAACATAGCAAACTTTCAGTTCCAAAAATATATGAATACAATAATATTCTTATTTTCTATATGCTATTATTTAATGAAGACTTTTGGTTACATTGTATAATAGAATGAGAAAGAATATTCGAACAATTCGTTCCTCTTCAGTTGCAGCAAGTTAGGTTGCTGCTTGGCCTGAAAGTTTATCGTGATCTTGGACTTACCTACTACCACGTGTCATACCCTAAAGAGCTGCTCGTCTCGGGCAAACCACAGAAGAATATCGTTGGTTACGACCAGGACAGCGTGTACACGTTCGCTGACAGCAAGAAGAGGCCTATCACCGGAAGCAGCGACATGAAGAGCAATCTCAAACCGGCGATCGACGACGTCTGCGCTGACTTCGCGGTTTCTGTAAGTGTTCAACAAGTGATCCTCATCTATTATTACGTACCGTGGACTGATCGAGGGATAGAAACCAGGGACACAGACAGAGACAGAAAGGAGAGACAGGGAGAGATAGGGAGACAAACAGAGACAGATAGAGACGAACAAAAACAGAAACAATGTGATCCCAGGGATGGAAAAAAAAGAGACAAGGCGATGGGAAGAGACAGGGAGAGATTGAGAGACAAACAGAGACAAACAAAAGCAGACAAACTGTGATTCCAGGGATAAAAAAAGACACAGAGAGATAGGGTGAGATGGGGAGAGACAGGGAGAGATAAACAGAGACAGAAATAATGTGGTTCAGGGCAGAGAAAGAGACAGAGGGATAGGGAGAGACACAGACAAACAAAAACAGAGACGATGTGACTCCAAAGATAGAAAAAGAGACAGGGAGAGACAGGGAGAGATTTGGAGACAAACAGAGACATGTAGAGACAAACAAAACCAGAAAATATGTAATCCCAGAGATAAAGAAAGACACAGAGGGATAAGGAGAGATTAGGAGAGACAGAGAAAGACAAACAGAGACAGAAACAATGTGATCCAGGGGCAGAGGAAGAGACTGAGAGATAGGCAGAGACAGGAAAAGACAGAGAGACAGAAAGAAGGAGAGAAAAAGTGAGAAAATGTATCTAAAATTACGTTGCAGTCTGGAGGAGCGGCGTTCAACTTGAACAATTTCCTGGACGCGAAATCGGCCCACAAGAAGCAATTCGTCCAAGTGGCCGCCAAGAGGATCGCCGATGGCCTTGTTAATTTAGAACTCGAGAAAGATTGCTCGTGCGACCTGCAGTATGGTCTCGTCGGATCTGCTAAATGCAAGATCGTCAATCGCAAGGACAAGGTAAGTGGACCAATTCTCGTTGCTTTCCCTTTTATCCGCGATGTAGCAGAATGTGTTAACACTATTAGGAAATCTTTTAAACCTCTACAATCGGATTCTCTTTCGTTGGAAGTTGTTTCTTTCGTGAGCAAGAAAAGCTTGCTTACGATTAGAACGAAAGATGTAAAAATTAATAATTTCGTTATTCAGACATTCAGATGATAATAACGCGTTAATATTAGCAATAGTAAAAAATAAATTGAATCAGACTTATTAGACTCTATCAAAATTGCAGTTGAACGCGTAACTGTGAGAAACGGACAAACGACAAACTTACAAAATTACTTTCATCTGTTTCAGAGAACATCCAAGTCAGACACGAAGGGTTAAAAGCGACATCACCGCGTACAGACTATTATTACTAATTAACGTAGTTGTATTGTATTTGTTACTTTGTTATAATACGGTAGATGTTTCTTTTTATGTTTTTTTTTTTTTCATAAACTAGTAAACAAATTAAGCTCGTCGGACCTCCCAGCGACGGGGAAGGCCGCAGTTACGTTAATCGCAACGAGGACTGATGAACCTTTATCTCTCCGTACGTCGAAATTTTGTACTTCCCCACCACTCCCTTCGCCTGATATAAAAAAAAAAAAATATTCGTCGAGCACGATTGTCACATGTTCCCCTCCTCCCTCTCTCGTCTCCTTTTAAACATCGCCTACGATGAAACGTGATTGTTCAACGCCATCACCTGTATCGGTCGCGACAATTTAGTATAAGTTCTTACCCTGAGTGAAAAATGAAAAAGAAAAAGAAAAGAAAAGAAATGAAAGACGCAGGTATTAATTAAAGTTAAACGCGCGACAATGAGAAATTGTAATTCTAAAACGGGAGCGTAAAAAGAAGAGAAAGAAGAAAAGAAATGGAGAAAAAGAAGAAAGGAAGAAGAAAAAAAAGGGGCGCGTGTAAGCGTCCCGCGTGATACGGGACCATCGATTCGATTTACGGTACGATTTGTACGGCTTACCTTTATTAAATTAAGATACCGATGCTGTACGGACTCTAGAGGCTAATCTGAATTCAATACCGACCTGCACGTACCGTTTATTAACGTCGATGCGAATGAAAACGATTTTACGCGCTTAGATGCTGCTATGGCTTGTGAAAGAAATATACATACATTGTTCTTACGTGTACCATGTGTTCATCTATTTATTATCCTGTCTGTCGATCTTACGCGTATGTTTCAAACAATCCACGACCTCTGATTAACTTTCTTCAATTGCAGTATATTTTATTACGGAGGAAAACAGATATCGTTTACGTGAATCACGTTTAGAACGCGATACAGACGTCGGAGAACGTGGATTTACTTTTTACGCGTGACAAATTCTGAGTCACAGAGATCAAAGCAATTCACGGTATTCAATTATACGGACAGTTTACTATTCAGATTTTTGTTGAATTTTTGCTGTGCGAAATGGACGATTTTACGAGCGCGTGAAGTTTTCAGAATTTTTAATCTGAAGCTCGGAGTTAGTTGTGAACGAGTTAACTCGTCGTTGTTTCACTAATACGTGGAATAGGATAATTCATTTAGAGAAATTTGCAAAAAGTTGCGTGAAATTTACGTGGAATAGATAATTTGTCGAGAAATTATTTGTTCTCTTTATGAGTCGAAACTTTGGAAAATTAAAAGTTTTGCTTTGTACAAAAAATTATACACGTTCATAAATTTACTATTATTTCGATATAAATAAAATTTGAATGCAATTATGCAGTGCAAAGTGTTAAATCTAAAATACGGCAGATTTACATTTCTTCATTACGAACTAAAAATATTAATTTTAGCAGATTAAAGACAGCGCATTAATCGCTTAAGTGAATCAAGATAACATTCGAGTGACCGCTTTTTACTTGAAAAATAGTTTAATAATAGAGACTAAAATAAAAAATATTTTAAAGAATTTATTTGCGTATAAAAATGGTGATATTTCTATTTTTTGAATAAGAAGCATAAATAATTTCGTCCTGCTGTGGTCAAAATATTATTTTTATTAGTGTCAGGCATTTACAACACCCTAATAACAATATTTATCCAACACTACGTTATTCTAGTATGGAAAGTTTCCAATACGCATTCTACGTACAAATCTTTCACGGTTAAAGGGTAAACGCGTCGATAAATTCAGACGCATAAAAGAACAACTAGGAAAACACATTTGGACAAAAAATTCGAACGAACGTAATATCACTTTAATAGATCTAAAGTCCATTGAATTAAATAATCAAGTAAAACAGAGTAAAGTGTGTTTGGTAAAATGATTATAATTCAGACAGTTATAAATAACAATTAGTACGATTAAAAACCATTCTCATCTGCATGATATATAACACGAATTCAACGAAAACGCGGTTCATCCCTTTCACGAATAGATTAAAACAGTTCAGACATTGAGAAGTAATCTAGCGAAAAATTATGCAACCGAAATCAACAATCGAGCTTCTGAAAGGCAGAAAATCGAACCGCGGCGAATGGAATATTCATGAAATTAATTCGTCGAGTCAAAAAGCCGAGGTCAATCGCGAAAAGTCGCGTGGTCCGTCATTGATTTTATCTGTTGAACACACAACCCAGTTTCAAGTACAATTACCGTCACGCTTTTGCAACCTAAGAAACCTTGTCTCCCATAGTTCATGGTTTTTCCTATTTCGGAAACGATTTAACGCCGGATGCCTCTTAATACCAGACATTAACAATTGAAAAGGACTGTTGTTCCAATTTTAACAAAATTATTCTGTTTCAAAAGGTGATCAAATACTTGTATAACAGACTGTGTATTATCGAGGAACCAGTGAAGATTTTAAAATTTTTGAAAAATAAAGCATCGTCACATTATGAAAATTATACTGAAAATGAGAAACTGAGATATCAGCTGTTTTCAGCAGTGAAATTCAGCAGTGTTTCTTGCAAACTCGGGCAGTGAGAGGGTTAAAGGCTAACTTACCAGCAGTTTCTCTAATAAATTTTCAAAATGATCTGCTCGCTGCTCGTAAAAGAGCAATTTACAAATAATTAAGGCAAACATGTTATAAATAAGTACAGCGTTCAGGTGTGGACGGTCGTTATCTGATGAACCTCCCTCATTAACCCGGCAAGGAATTTTGATTTGAACCGCAGATACATTAAGCGGCGAACGTAAAACGGGTGTGCATGCACACAGTTTACTAACGTGACCGACGTAACGTTAGCGTAGCATTAACGTCACCGTGATGTGGAGATGCTTAAAAAAAACTCTTCGATCAACGTAAACGCGCTTGGAAAAGAAACCACGTGTGGGCTCGTCGTGTTTTATAAAATTGTCCAAAAAAGAAGAGGAGAAACGCGAGAAAATGAACAGATAAAAATGTAGAGGGAGTTCCCTTAATGTTGGACGCTTAAGATTTTTCTTGAGGACGGAAAATCACTGTAACGGTTTGCAAAAATTAAAATTTTTTAATGCTTACGACTTTTAAAATCAGAATTCAAGATATTAAAACGAAATTCGCAAAAATAAATGTCGCGTATAGTGATTTAGGTGGATTTTCATATCGAAATAAAGCTAATTAATAAAGTAAATGAAAACAAAAAAAATTCGCGAACGCGTAGAATTTTCTTCTTTTCGAAACGAAACTTCTGACTTTCAAAAGCTTTATTGCAAAAGTGTTTTGGAGTTGATAAATCGATAAAAAAGCTACAAAAAAGCTACACAAAGTGTTAACAATCGTTGATATTCTAATCTTGTCCTTTCAAACGAAACTCTATTAAATTTAATTATTTTCTCACATAATTTAATCTATTACTTTTCTACGTGAAGTTTTATTTTCTATTTTATTTTACTTTTTTATCGAAGCTACATTTGCTGGAAGTGACTTCTCGAGAGCTATCGATACGATCGACGTGAAAACGTAGGAAAAGGAAAATATGACATCCGATCAAATGTTAAACCACCGACCTCAGTCTACAACTGCACGATACGCCTTATCACATAGAGTACATGCACCGAGAATAAATTCAAATTGAGAATTGGAGCGTAGCAGTACTCGACAATTCAATTCGAGAAACCTTACGCTCCGTAGCGTGGTAAATCAAATTATTTCCCGTTTTCGTTTAAGTATATTCCTCCTCTGCATCGAAGTATCCATATTAACATGTCCTTATATCTCTTCATCAATATATAAAAAAATAAAAAGATACTTCCTTCAACAGTAGTGATTAAACGATATTAGTATTCCGATAGAGTAATCGGAAAAATTAACATTTGTTTTCAAATCACCCGCAATCCACAGAAGAAGATTAATTATAAAAATATTCTCCGCCGTTTTTCTTTTTTCTTCTTCCGATCTTTTCTTTTTTTTTTCTTTTCGTATAATTATTCACATTTCATTGAATAAATGAATAATTCACATTTCGCTCGATTTATCCTGAAACGTGGCTCTATATTAAATAGTGCACTATTAAGCGAGCTAGTTGCAAAGAAGAAAAAAAAAAAAAAATAAAGAAGAGGAAAACCGTATCGACTACTAATTATCCTGAAGATTTCGCGATTTTTCAAGATTGTGTTATGGAAATTTTTAAACGAACCTCGGGAAATTGAATGGTTCGTCGAGATATACGCATTATATAATCTGCAACAGACAGATCTACTTTGCTGACCTAGTTTTGCCCGATACGAGACTACACTTAACCCTTTGACAACCACCTCCGTAACTCGTTGAGACTCGTTCGTTCTAAACACGTCGCAGACATTATAGATCCGTGCAACTATTTCTCCCGTATGAACACCAACTTAACTTACGTTTCGCCCGAACCAAAATTAGGTCGATACCATTTTTCTTTTTACTCGTTAAAAAAAAAAATGACCGAGAAAAAGGGTGTTTTATTTTTACTATATTCTCAAAAATACGAATTTGAAAATCTGTAGTTTCTCGATCTTCAATGGTGAAGGTAATTATACGAACGATATTGCTGGAGATACTTGGATTTCAGAAACGTCAATTGGAACACACGTGTGTATGAAAGTTATCGTCAAATTTCGAATGCATTATCCGCAAGGAATTGTAATTGCGATCTACTTTGCCATGTTCGACAACGCCACAGTGAAACAGTCATCATAAGCGTCGTGATTAGATTTCTCCGGGGAATTGCTCGTATAATAATGCAACTATTCTCTATGCTTTTTGTTACGTTCTATCTGTACGTGTTCACTTTCTGTTTGATTTATCGCGGCGACCGTCTCCGCGCGATTAGAAAAAGCAATACTTTCCAATGTTGTCGTTCATAAAACTTTGTATTATACTGTTTATACTGTAGATCGCAGAAATGTTCGTACTCTGTTTAAGATAAAATGATGTTTTTTAAATTAGATCAAGACTGGAATTTTTTTCTTTTTTTTTTCAAAGAAATGCACTCGATATTTGAAATATCACGTACTGGTATGTGCGAATGAAATTTTTAGATATTGCACTTTCAATTGTTTCTTCATTTGCTGTTTTATGACAAAAAGTATTTTCATACACTTGAAAATAATCGTATTATGTTTTTGATGTAGGATTTTTTCAATCAAATTTTCTGGAAACTAACGTCACGATAATATTCCAGATTTCAAATGGATTAATTTTTATATAACAGTAGTATTTTAAGAAAAGAAAGGTCTTGTTAAAAGATTCAGGATAGGATACACTTATATCTACATGTATAAAAATGTACCAATCGAAAATTTAATTGAAAGTTCAGCACACAAGAATAGAGGAAGAAGTGAGAAATTAATAATAAACAGACTGCGGATTTTTATGCATTTACAGGAAATTTAAATGTACGAAATTGAACAAAATGCACGTGATATAAAAAATTATACAAAACATCCTGATAAATTATTAAAATTATTTATTTAATCAATTATAGTGCTTTCTATAAGACATGGTAAGTGAAATAATTTTCTATCGAAGTTCTACTTTTTTGGTTTTGTTCTTTCTATATTCTCAAAAATGTGAATTTGCACAAAAATTCGCAGTCCACTGACGAACCCTAAGAAAATGCCCAAATTATTAAAAAATATATCACAGAAATTAGAAGTATCAATCACAAAAATTTCAAATTCATACAAATTCAACTCAACTCACGCCGTTTCGATGGAATTTGTAAAAAGAATTATTCTACTTTAAAATAGAGTACGAATACTTCCGTGACTCATTGTATAATTATAACGAGAAATACCAGATTAAACGTTTCGGATCGGATGTCAAGGCGCACGTTGATTGGCTTGCGCAAACTTCAAAGAAGCTGAAGGAAATTGAAGGCAGACAGTGATCAATTAAGAGAATCGAACAAATTACAAAATGTTTTTTACTTATATTGTAAACTCTTTAAGTCAACATACTCTTTAGACGGAAGTAAAAGGAACAAAAATCCTAAAATAATCATTATTAACAATATTTGAAATATATTAAAAGAATCCTGAAAAAAAAAAGAAAATAGCATTCCTTTCTTTTTCTTTTTATTTTTCGAAACACCGGATAAGAAGATTCTCGTATCTAATTTTTCTCTTTCGTTCTTTTTTTTTTGTACTTGGCCAAATGTACACGATAATTACAGAAGAGATCAAGAATGGTCGCCATGACAGTGAACGTGTTCGAAAGTATTTATCGAATCGACGAGACAGCATAAATTTTCGAGGGAAATTCCTTTACGCTGAACACCTCTGGCTTTTTACTCTGCTGCCTATTAAATTCTTTCGCCTTCTTGCATCAAACTTGTTCTTACGTTTGCAATTAGTTCTACAAGCGACGAGTGTCTTCGACACTTTCCCACCTCCGACGCCGGGAGATTACGTAAATTGAAATTTGCCTTTTAGAGCTACACTTGTTCCATTTACGATGCGCCGCGCGCGTGCCATATCGAGTCCCTGGGTTAGGAAAATAGAAGAGAAAAAAAAAAAGGTGAAAAAAGGGTGGGGGAGAAAAAAATGCAAGAAACTTATTCACAACCGTTGAAACTAGGATAAGATGATATGTAGGCGTAGTTTTTCATGTTTCGCACAAAAGGCTAGGTTCGACGGGCTTGGAAAACAATGGAACGGAAGGTAAGTCATAAGGGAACTTGTTCGAGTGTCTAGGAGAAAAAATAGAATGAATAGAGAAGCAAAAAGAAAGAAAAGAAAGAAAGTTGGACACAGCTGCCGAATGATTTTCACATTTTCTCTCTGTTCTTCTTCTTTTTTCAAACACCGAACGCAAAACGTTTCGCAGTGGCGTTGGATTTCGTTTGATTAAACAATACCAAAGAATTTCGAAAATGGGTTTATAATTTATAAATTAAAATATCATATACAAAGCTTGAGAGTCTTTACTACGGAATGGAGAGCTGTTAGGTAAAGAGAGAGAAAGAGAGAGAGAAAGAAAAATAAAATAACGATCGTCTATTAGAAACGGAGTCGTTTTCGAACACGATGGAATAACTAACTACGAAAAATTACGTGTCACTTCTTCGGTAACGTTCGGCAATGGCAAGAGACGCGTCACAAATCAAGTTTCAGTTTCGATCTTCCTAAGAGGGGAAAAAACGATTGAACTTTTCTGCAACGAGCGTAAATGTCCCCGCTGTGTCGTTCTTATGCAACAACCTCGAAGGTTTAACAACAACTAAAAAAAAAAAAAGAAAAAGGAAGAAACGAAACAATTTTCTTACCGCACATTGTGAAAGGCAGGCCTCTCGCCATTGCACGTCCTCAATCCTGTATCACTCATTAGCTTGGGATCATAGAGGACGAAAGAAAAAGAAGAAGAAAAAAAGGAAGAAATATTTAGAACTATGACTCGATCTGAGAACAGTTACTTAACCCTTTCGATACTGAACGACGACTATAGTCGTCCGTTGTTAAACTCTCGCTGCGAATTAATGGCGACTATAGTCGTCCATAATAATTTATAATTTAATATAGGGATAAAAACGAAGGGACACTTCGTTAAAAAGTGATAAATAATTATTTGTAATTTGTGTAAAATATGCTTACACTGTCATCCATCTCTACCCATTTATCGAAAAATAAGTCACATGTTATTTTCTTGAGATTCATATAAATTTTTCCCCAAGAAAGATTTTTTTTCTGCTTAATAAAAATTATAAATATAAATGTATAATAATTTAGAACATTTATATAAATATAGATGTATAATAAAGAAAATATATATGTGAAATAAAATGAAATAAAACTGCGAATACATCGCGTACCTCAAAAGGGTTAAAAGTTCTTAATTTCTTTTTGTTTGAATACTATTTAACTATTTAATTATTTACACATCATTCGCTAACTTTGTGTTTATATAATAAAAACCTACTTAGAAATAAAATTGTTTTACGCTAAACAATTTATTTCTTTCTTTTACTTTTCAAGTGGCCATACTGAGCAGTAGCGTAATTCGTTTCGATCTTGTGTTTATTTAAAAAAATATTTCCTCAGGCTAACTGCTAGACATTTCCCTTCGATTCGTATTAGAGATAAAACTATCTGAAAAAGCGTGGTAAGAAAATGTGTTCTTCGCTCTAAAAAAACTGACAGACGACGAGAAAATCACTATTGCAAGATTAGCGATGTAGATCCATGCAAAATTATATTATTAAACAATTTTGTAAAGTGTCATTACTGTAGAACGCGTTAAAGTATGATTTCTTTCTGTCAATTCTTGCACAGCAAAATTTGACTGCTACGTTCCTTATCTTACAAAATGGCGTTCGCGTCGTTCAATGGTAGCAAATATTCGCGATATTGGCCAAAAACAAAGCCGTATCGAAAGGGTTAAAGGAACGTCAGAGGCGCAGGTTTAATTTTTTGAAAATCCTCTCGTTTTGATATATTTGTGACAGAACGCATCTATCGAAACATTGTACTAACGCAAGAACAACTAATTTGCTATCTCGAACGCGATACGTCCTCGACGGTATTTTTCCTTTTCTTACATTTGCAACGATCAACAAGAGGAGTAAAATATATTGCAAAAATCTTCATCAAACAGCGAAGTATTGTCCGTCTGAAACGTAGAAACTCAGACCGATTTGACAGTGGAAAAAAGAAAAAAAAAATCATAATTCAACGGTCACGCTCTTCTCGAGACGAAGACAAAGTGCTTCTACTAATATTTAAATAATTTTTATTGAATATCATAGGTAATATGAATTAGCAAAGATCATACCCCACAGCGGCGCGTTATCCTTCTTTTTTTCTCTCTTTTTTCTCGGTTTTTTTTCTTCTTTTAAATAAAGAACAATAATTGTTCAGAAACACCGATCATATATATATATATATAACTATGTATATATACCTGCACGTTCCGCGTGGCCTTCACTCTCTTTTCTCTTCCTCTTCTTATACAGTGTTCTCTCGCATACATGCATTCTATCCATACTTCGTTCTATTCCTTTCTCACGATTTCCTCTCATTCTTTCGTTCCTCTTCTCTCACACATTTTTCTTTCTTTTTTGTTTTTGTTTTCTCTCTTCCATTCACTCGTCTCACATTCTCGCGACATAATCGTCTAATAAACACTTTTTTTTTTTTTTTTAATACGGTACTTAGAGAGCTCGCGCATACCTATACGTTATTACACTCACACGCGTATACATGTATACGATCGCTCGCAGTGAAAATCGTGCAATTATAAGATGAGGAATTTGGTCGAAAATAAATGACCAATTTGTAGATTAATGCTTGGTCATTAGTCGTACTCGAAAGAAAAAAATTGAACATTATTGTTTATTAACCTTCTGCATTTGAGAAGCGACTTAGAGTCGCCATTTGGTCCGATATAGCAACACGAATGACAATTAACACTTTTGCGACTGGAGACGTAGTCCTACGTTATTTCAAACTCTTTAGCTGAGTACTTATTTTCTTTAAAAAATATTTTCTCAATGTGCATTTGTAATATTTAATTTTTTTTTTAATTTTAAACAACAAATGACCATAAGCATACCTACAAATGGCAATACCTTGTTGCAAATTTTTGGAAATTATATGCGGTATTCAGCTAAACGTTTCGTCGATTATCGCTCGTCGCGAAAGTGTTAAGTTTCTTTTTTTTTTTTGTAAAACATCATTTATCAATGAGTAAATTTCCTCTGTTTTTAAATATGATAGTTGCACGGCTACGTATAATAATTAAAAAATTATCACACTAATTCATAAAATCCACTAACCTATTCCAAGTTTATTTACTGTACAAAAGGATAATACTAAATCGAAGTAATTTCTAAGCAAAACCGGAAGTAAGGAGAAACTTATCGATCTCAACTACCAATCTCTGATTCGTAAAGTTAATCGCGTATTTAGAGCTACCATGCAAATGGGTTAACATGTTAATAAAGAATAATTTCTAATTTCTTTTTTTTTAATTTTAAGTACGAAGAGTAACCAAGTATTAAGCTACAAATTGGTCGTTCATTTTCATCTTGTAATTGTACCGAGTCAATAAATCTTCATACAATAGAGACCTGTACGATTTTCACTGTGAAATGAAAGTATACGTGTGTCCTTTTATATGTGCATATCAACCACACAAATGCAATCTGTATCACACACGCGTCTGCACCTAGAAGTTACATTTATTATTACGTGATTGTACCTAACAAGCAATGAACTTTCCACGGGATTTAAGTATGTTCGTGTAAGTGTGTTCGTGTGTCTTTTCTTTTTTTAACGTGTGTGCATGTGTGTGTGTGTTATATGAGGGAAATGAGAGGGAGTTTTCTGAGTCCTGCTTACGATTATAAATATAATATCCTGAAACCAAAGGAGAGGGGTCCACTACGGTTCGTATAAGCTGCGCTTAAATAAAATCATTACGTACAATCGTCGTTTTGTTTTTTTTTTTTTCGTCGTATCAGTAAATTTGTACCCGCAAAGAACGAAGTTTCTCATCGACACCGCTTAACGCGTAGCCCATTTGCCGCGACGTGAACCACGAGAAGTACGTCTTCCTGTATCACAGTAATCATCTAATGATATATCGACTAATTATTAATCGTAGCACGAGCAATTTCTTTTTATTTTTCTTTTTCTTTTTTTTTTTTTTGGAACGTCGGCTGTAATCGATCGGCTTGTGAACTTTCACGAATTGTCCACCTTTCAGGCGTTCTTTTACAAAGTAATTCAAAACAAAACAATTCGTGGAAGATGAACGCGATCGATTGTTCGCGTCGGCTGAAATACGAGATTAGTCTTTGCTATTTTTTTTTGTTTTTTTTTTTTGTACGAAACTTTCGAAGATGACGAAAGGATCTTTTCGTTGCGATTGGTGGTTTGAAAATTGATCGCGGAATCCGGGCAAAGTGTTACGCATTAAATTGGGACTTAATGGATTAATGTTATCAGTTTTTAGAATTTACGTGGATCGTTTAACCCTTTGCCTGCGAAATATTCAGAAACGAAACAGCCGTTTATAAATCTTTCCACGATTAATGAACAATCTATTTAATTTTACTGAAATAAAGAAAGAGAACAATGAACAGGAAAGACAGACTCGATAAAGCGTGTGATTTTGGACTTTTGTTCAACCCTTAAATGTTTCCTTCGCCTTCTACGATATAAAAAATATTTGTGACCCAACATCAACGGTTTGAAACGAGAAATATTCGGAAAAAAAATAAAAATTTCTTTCGTCGGGTCACTTTTCTCTCAATTTTCTCAAAGTCAGTACTATTTTTCATATGAAAAACGCGTATCTTTTTTTCGTTGTATCTTGTAGCGTGTTTCACTAACCTCGAAATTATCTTCGGGTGACTTCAAAAGTGAAAAACGCGATAAATTTACCTGAATAATTTATTTATCTCATAACATGTTCCTCTTTAAATTCCGCGACTATCGTTTAAAACTGAATTCTTTTCAAACCTTATCAAACCACGTCAGTTTGACTTGGCGCTGAAAGGGTTAAACGGTTAAATAAACGAAGGGCTGTCGAAAGATTAAAAAAACGAACTCTAGAAACCTTTAAATTCGTCAGATTTCGCGGACAATCTTCAACGAGCCCAATCGCGAACATTCTTTGCTAATCTACGTTCTGATACGCGTAAATGCTTGAACGAAAAAACGAGCATGTGTACAGAGGAAAAAATAAAAGAAGAAAAAAATATATATATAAACGTGGCAGTACATTGAAGAGTACACCTGGTGATTCCGTTTTCGTTCGTGAAATTACGCCCTGGTGAAAGGGTGCTATAGTTGCCATACAGTCCTTATCTCGTAGAAATCTTAAATAAATCTTGGTAAGGCAGTGCCAGCTCGGTGGTACATGTACGGTGGAGGAGGCGGGCCAGAATAATGCCTCTGATGTGGATGAGGAAGTGAAGATCTATGAGAGCCCATCGTTCCACTTGATGGTGAGACATGTTGGAGAAGATGAGACGTTCCATCTCCTAGATCTAACTCTAGCTCTTGTTCCTCTATCAGCTGCAACGCTCCGAACGAGGCTGTCGCCATCGCCACATCAGGCATCACACCTGACAGTTGACCATCGCTACACGAATTGTTCTCCTGTTGCTGGAACATGAGGAGGAAGCAGAGATCCGTTTCACACTTTGAATGAAAATTCAATGGAAATTCTGGCTTGCATTTGTTTGAAAATCCTCGTGGATTGGGAAAATCAAACTGAAACTCATTCGGGATTCACAGATTTATGTTCGAATCTTGGATTGTCATCTAGAATCTTTAATTTTAATACTTGCTCGTGGCAGATTAAAAGTATGTAATCTAAGAAGTTAAATAAGAAACTTGACTTAGAAAAATTTGTTCTTTTTAATTCTGTGTATTCACGAAGTTACAATGTAATCCTTGAAATATTGGAAAGGAAATTAACCTGATTTTTCTGGAAAGTTTGTGAAAGAAAACTTTACGATTGATTAGAATTCGACACTTTTCAGAAATGTTGAAAACCAGGAATAATCATTGTAAAAAAGTTGAATGATAATAATCTAATACAATAATGTAATAATATAATAATAAACTATAGGAATACAAGTGCAAAGTCTAGTTAACATAATCGCCCAAAAAAACGACAAATTACACATTCCTTATATTTAATTAACATTATTAGTTTAATGATTTTCGTAACAATTTTTGTAATTATTTTTATACAAATTTTTTGTATTAAAAATATGTTGGTGTGTTTACGTTGAACGAGTTCAAAATATTCACGAATTGCACGTGATTCGGCGATCAGTGAACGTTTTTATGAGGAAAATGAACGGAAAATATGTAATTATTTAATATAATAGGAAATCACTTTTAGAAATGAAGAAAAAAGATGGTGCATGAAAGGATGCGTCATTAATTATGCGTAAAGGATAACGAATTAATTTTTTAAATTTTATTTTACAAATTTATACGACTAATGGCGTTCTTTTTACCTCCGCAAGAAGTCTACAGCTTTCACCCTCGGTGACTATAGCTGGAAGCTCGTGTCTGTGTGTACAAGATGAGGTTGGCCGCGGGAATGTCATGTTTCTTCCATAGCATAATGGCGGAACCGTTCTCGCGTTCATCCCCATACCCGGAGAATCCATGTCTTCGATGTCAGTCAGCCTCTCGTTTTGCTCCTTCACATTATACGCGGCTGTGTTCTGCAAAAATGCATGAAACTAGTCTAATAAATTAATCTATTTTAAAACTTCGATATCAAGTCACCCTTATTAATATTCAGACACCGTTTAAAATTTAAAGTTTTATTAAAATTTGAATGAATAATTTTGAAAAATCGTGAATCAATAATAAAAAAATAGTAAAGATCGTTTTTTGCAACTTCTTTTTTCATCTGAATCTGTAATGAAAATTTAGAATTTTAAAAAATTTTTTAGATTTCCATTACAGGCTTAGATTAGAAAAGAAAGAAAAAAAGAAATTGTAAAAAGCGATCTTTGTTGTTTCCTTCGCAATTCTGAACAATCGTAATTTTTTCAAAAATTTCTTTACACATCTTCCAATAAACTAATCTTTCTAACCATTAAAAAAAAAAAATTCAAGTCGTTTGATCCCATTTTGAAAAGGTTATTCGGTTTCGAAAAGTGTTTGAATATTAATGAGAGTGACTGTACATATTTCTACAGATACAATTTTTATGAAAATAAGTGTATTTAAAAATTTTTTAAATATCCAAGGATTTTTCTCGTTGCTTCGCGAAAAGAAATACTCTTTTATTATGGTTAACAATTAGAACCCAATCGAAAGCTATTTAGCTCCCTATTACGAATTATTTCCCATTTAACACGTCGCTTTGTACATGGCTCGCATTTCGCGTTTAGCAAATCGTACACATTAAGGCCGGAAGACTCGATAAATTGAATATAATGCATGCTTCACTATGCGCATATATGGCCCCTTGTGCCAATACTGCAAATGCATGATTCGATAAATTATACCAATTCGCAATTGAATGGGAGATACAATCAGATAATTCTGGAGATCGAAATTTCAGATATCAATCTTTACTGCAGACATCAATTTAATTATAAAATAATCTTCTTTTTGTTTCCTTCCTGCTCGTTCACAATCGACTTACTTTCTCTTGTTTGAAACGCGAACGTTTGCATATTCATGGGATTTTTTTACCACTTTCATAACTAAGTAAAAATCATTAAAATTCATTTAACTAAAATTTAATATGATAATAAAATTAACAAAAAAATCACGAATTTTGCGATTTTCACAGTATGCTTGAATAATATAAATTTGTTGCTGCAAAATAAAACAATGCTGATATCTAGGCGTTGCATTTAGATCTTTTCATAAACCAGAATATTTATTCACAGAACCCGTTTATTTATTTATTTCCGACTTTTGAGAACAATCGAAGATTTATTTAAAGAAAAGAATTTAAAAGAAAATAGATCAATCCCCAAGATAATTTCCATTGTTGTCGATGATCTTTGAGCCATTTTTCCGCCAGCTTGCGAATATTTCGATCAGAAATCGGTGTACTTGATTACACGACTCCCAGTCGGAAAGAATTTATCCCTTTGAAGAAAATTCCTCGAATTTCTCTTCATAAACTTCATCGTTCTCCGTTTACAACCCTGAAACTATCCGCAACGTGCACTTTAACGAGGATTTCACAAGCGAGAACCCACCGAAATCACGACGCTATCGCGCGCCCGTAACAAGGAAACAGGTTGAAAGTTGTCCGGGGCCAAAAGCGTGCTTAATTTGTAAACCGTAACGGCGGCGCTTAACAAACTTCCTAACTAGAACCTTGGAATCGAGGGAAAGCTAACACCTACAGACATTCATTAACCAAAGGGATCTAAGGGGTATTTTACAGGAGAAAGCATCCGAAATCCCGTGACTTAAAGCGATTCTATGAAGCTTGACGTCAAACAAACATTTCGTTAAAGGGAAATATGTATGTAGAAGAGCGAGAAAGCGAGAGAGAGAATGAGAGAGAGAGAGAGGGGGAGAGAGGGAAGAGAAATGTTTCACAATTAACGATGATCCTCGCGGAATAATTCACACCGTGTACGTATGAATGTCTGCGTATAATCTACACGCTTCCTCTGACACCGTATTATTTGGATTTAATCCGTATTGAAGCTGTGAAAGATGGGGGTATACCATCAATGAGAGTCGAAAAGAGGGAGAATATAGGGGTCAAAGTCAAACGGTAACGAAGCTCAGACTCAGTTGTCGCGACTTCGCTGTGCCAGCTAGCCGCGTCGTCGACCGACTTGCAGTTCTTCGTTCCTTCGTTTAATCGAGCTACACTTTCGACAGGCTGCAACAGGTATTTCGATAGATATTTCAGCATCTTCCTGCTTAACCATGTGTCTCGAGGAGATTGGATATCGATACGGTTCGACAGTGCTATATCGAGAATTCGAGCTTTCGATGTTTGCTTCGCGTAAACTGGCACACATGATCGATAATATTGTCAATAGCGACGAGCATCACGGTGATACTCGTCTGATATTGAGATATCAAAGAATTCGTCGACGAATTCCTAGATATTTTCACTGTCGAATCGTATTACTGTATCGTGTGCCGATTGCTTCGAAGCTTCGAGCTGTTTTCCTATGTAACAGCTTTCTCGCGAATTCTTCGAAGTTTCTGAGAAGCGTTCTAAAATTCCTTCGAAAATAGTACAGCTTTTTTTGCCTCGAAATTAGTATTTAAATAACTACGTGAATGGAAATTTAGAACCCTCTAAGCCTCCTCCGAACGAATAAATCTTCAAATATTTGAACCAAATTTATCTTCTCGACTCTTAAACTTTGTTAATCAACGACAAAAATTTCTAAGAACTCTGACGTGATAGTAACACACTCTGGGCTCGTATCACAACTGAATTCTCTCAATACACTTGATATCTTTGCTTAATACATGATTGTATATCAATTAACAAATTTTACGGGGGAAAAAAAAAAGAGGAATGCAGCAACGAATAAAATTGTCCCAATTGATGGTAAAATAGCTGTTGATCCAAAAGTGATTTCTCATTCCTGTATCTAATTCGAGGCTTTGAAATCCGCGTACATCCTCGAGCAAATGTTTGTCAGGAGCTCTTCGAAACTTCCGAAGCTGAATGATCGATGCAACGCGATCACCGCCTCGATCGTGTAGCCAGTTGTGTGACCGCGATTGCGTAATTGCGAAATTGATTGGCAACTAGATAGGTAACTGATCGATTGGAAAATTACCAGAGCGGCGATCTCGTAAAAGTTTTCCGCATTTTCGCCGGTGACAATAAGCAACACCTCGATGGGAACCTTTAAGATCTTTAACGCTACATCATCGGCTATTTAATATGCAAACGTTATTAATTAGTTATGCGTTAGGCGGAAATAATGTTTACGGTTTCTCCGAGATAACGAGCAGCTTATCTTCTACTATAATCTCACGTTGTTATAGGAACTTTTATATTAAAGAGCATCCATACAATTTTTTTTAGCAAAATTAGCATTATTTTGTTGTCTAATGTATATGTTGATATGTCGATGAATGGTAAAATAATCAAATACTTAATAAAAATTTTACACACAGCAATGATCGCGACATTTTCTTAGCAATACTGAGTTTTTCTTGTTATTCTTTGTTATTTTTTGATTATGCTTTATTACTCTTTATTCAATGGATACATATTTCATTTAACATCATCGTGGAGTATCAAAAGAATCAAATAATAGAAATTTTGCACACATAATTAGCAATGATCACATGATTTTCTTAGTAATAGTATTATAGTAATATAATATTAACTTTTTTTAATTATTCTTAACTACTTTCTTATTATGCCTATATTTTTTTATTATGTTTTATTACTTTCTTTATTATTTTTTACTTGATAGACACATATTCAATTTAATATACCGACTATCGTCAATGTCATGAATATCAAAGGATCAAATAGTAAAAATTTTACAAAAATAATTAACAATACATTTTCTAATATTATAATAACACTAATAATAATGTAATAATGATTGTTTCTTTATTACTTTTTATTCAATAAACACAGAAATAAAATATTTTGCAATTGCAACGGAATTTGTCATAATCGTTCCAAAATAATTGTTCTCAAGTACAAAATTAATTGGATAATAGAACATCGTTGTTCTATTTAGAAACGTAGTTATAAGAGTAGAACAGGGAATGAGTTTTATACAGAGGAAACAACGTTCTCGTTTATTAGAGCGCTATTGAAGGCAAGAGAGTGACCCCAGAAGTTAAAGCAAACCGAGACCGAACCTAATTAAACAGTCTAATGTCCCCACTTCGTTAACGAGCGTTCGAAAAGTCTCAAGTTAAACAACACAATGTCCTTTCGTCGTTGAAAGCTTCCCTTGATAAGAAAACTACCCCAAATTTCAAGGTAAACGGAAAAACTGTTTAGAGGAAATAGCATCGTGGTTCGCAGGAAATTCGAAGTTTCTATTAGACAAACTTTCAATAGCAAATTCATCAAACAGGATGGAAATGAAACCTAACATACTACATGTAATTAACTGTCAATCAGTATAGATTTTATTTATCGTATGATAAATGGAAAATAAATACATCAATCAGATGGTAAAAGAAAAAAAAAAGTATTATAATTCTATAGCTCGACACTTTCTCTTGGTCTTCGTAATTATGGAATTACGGTGGAAAGGAAGTCAGTGAGTCAGTTTTTACGTTTAGCCAGCGAGGTGCGAAGAAACGAAACGCTTTTCTATTATTTTCTTCCGCCGCATTTCGCCATAATCGCTTCAGATACTGTCGATTATTGTACACTTGCACTAGATATTCTAAACTGTTACCTGGAGATCTACATTTTATGAAAGTAGACTGTCTCCGTAGTATCTGGGATAAAGTTGACGAATTCTTCTGAAGAAATGATCCTCGGAAGAATTTCTTAGGTTATTAAAAAGCTAAGACTTGAAAAATATATCAAGTATTCCTCGTTTTACGTATGCTTCAAGTCTACATTATAGAAAAATTAAATAATGTTTTTATAATATCTGAAGAGACAAAGTTACAAAAAATTTTGCAAAAGAGAAAGAAGAATCTATGCTTCTCAGAAAAATGACACGAAATATTAAAAAACTAAGACATCGTCGTCTTGAAAACTAAGTAAAATATTCTTCGAGTCTGTACCATAGAAAAATACACTGCCTTTGTAACATTTGAAGAGACAAAGTCGAAGAATATTCGTAAAGAGAAGAAGCAACGCTTGACAGAAAAAAAATCACGCGAGATATTAGAATACTAAGAGTATTTCAAATCTAAACTTGAATAAAACTGTGTATTAGCTTTAACCATAAATCATAATCACGTAATTCGAAGTACGAAGCTGAAATAAATTTAACGAAACCTTCGGAATAAACGAGACAAGCGTTCTCAGTTTTATGCGCTTCAAAGGCTTATTTGCATGTAACACGACAGTAATAAAGGTTCGTTACTCTATATCTCTATGTCCTTTTAAGTCGTTTAAATTTCTTGAAAACAACTTAACCATGTAATACAAGTACGAATAATAGATAAAATTGCAAATTATCGAGCAGTTTCAAAAATACACACTCATCGATCAAGGGAATTTGATAAATACACCTCGAAAAAGATATGACTCACATACGACATATTTTCTTTTCTTCGTTTTCTTCTTCCTTGTTTTTCTTTCTTTTTTATCGTTTCTTTTTGCAAATTGAACCGGTGAGGACGAATTGTGTCATTAGAATTTCCGCCATGTCTGCGACACTTATCGTATTACGTTAGATTTCTCGATGCGCTGCACTAACTATAAATAGAGTCCGCTTCTAGCGGCCTTAGTACCGTCCAAACGACGAGATATTTAACAGTGTTTTTTCGACTTCCAACGTGGATACAAATTGCACGTCGGTTCCTGCGGAATCACGAACGGAATTCGGGTCATTTGGACCGAGACAGCTGATTTTTTAATGACACGTTAAATCGAAAGGTATTTCTCACGAGAAAAACAACGTTTTGTCAATTTTCTCCGAATTTTCATGTTAGAAACATTCTTAGACGAAGTTTTCATTGTAGTCAATATATATGTATATACCTGTTGCAAACGAAAAATATTGAAATTTGTAAGATAGGAACTTTACAATTAAAAAGACATGAAATTCGCAATACAAGATTTTAAGATGAATTGTTAAATAAAAAAGATATTCAAATTTGTAAAATAGAAACTTCACAATTGGAAAAACATGAAATTTGCAATATAAAAATATTGCAAACATTTTAAGAGATATTCTTCGCTATCATAAACATATTTATATGCCTATTCTAAACGAAAGATATTCAAATTTGGTAAAATAGAAACTTCACAATTGGAAAACCATGAAATTTGCAATATAACAATATTGCAATCGTTTTAAAAGAAATTTTTCACTACAATAAACGTGTATATATTAATTGTAAAAACAAATTTGTTGAGACATTTGGGTACAGTCGAAATTTTATTTAAAAAGAATGAAAACAGATCGATCATCGAAATAATTCCTCTTATTATTGATGACGTTTTACCATTTTGCAGGCAGATCGGAAAGAATTCATTTCTACGTCTAATACATACTGTAAACGAATGATATTCAACTTTTGTAAGATAGAAACTTCGCAATTAGACAGACGTAGAATTTGCAATACAAAATTTGAAGAGGAATTCTTTACTACCATAAACATACTTACATACCTATTGTAAACGAAGGATATTCAACTTTATAGAATAGAAACTTCACAATTAGAGAGACATGAAATGTACGATTAGAATACAATCAGGTTAATTACGATCTGAAGATCGTTCTCTAATAATTTCACCGGATCACACACATCGGCCACAATACGTTCCTTTGCTAATAGATCGATGATTAACAGCGATAAAAGAAAGGAAAAAAAAAAGAGGCTGAAATGCCAGTTGTAAGATAAATATTTATGAGGGAAATGCAATTAAAACAATAGGAAGTGAGTATGTCTTGTTCTCGATTGAAAGAATGACTGCTTGTCATCTGGAAATCTTTCCACCAGAACAATAATGTGATAAAAGTCAAGGTTGGAAATTGTTCCGATTCATTGTCGAGGAATAAAAAAAAAAAAAAATATGAAATCGCGTTTGTCTTTGAAAAAAGGAAAAAAAATCATGTTTCGGGTAAGAGAGAGAGAAAAACGTGGAAGGCAGAGATGATATTATCGTTTAATCGCAGCTCATCGTTCATTTTACGTTATCATGTTTTTCTTTCGACTTGCATCGTGATCGAGATCGAATCTGAAACCGCTTCCTGCTACAAGTAATCGTTTTTCCACTTTACGTCCGCTTGTATCTGGCAAGTTCGATCAAGCTTTCTCATAATCCACAGTTTCACGTGTGTCTTTTAGCGATGCGTGAATCATTTTGAAGTTATTTAAATGTAAACATATAATTTACTATTATTTGCATGTATCATTGCTGTTACGTTATCGTATAGAACACACTGTGTATTTCTATCGTTATATCTACATACGTCGGTAAATTTGAACTATCGCTCTTTTATTTATTTCTTCGATATCCTATTGTTATAGATATTAGACAGTTTAGAAAATTCTAAGGATTTTTTCACTACAAAATTTTATCATAGTATTTTGTTTTCTTTACTTTTTCAATATTCTACTGTTATTTGTAATGCTATTCAATTTCTCCTACTTGTGTTCATACACCATATGGACATTTAGTATGTAAATAATAAAAATATATATTAGATCATTTAGAAAAGAATTTTATCATATTCATTTTCAATTTTTTCCCCATTTGAAATAATTTCTACCACTTTCTATAATTTTTCTGCCGTTTCTCTGGGAGAAGCTGAATCTGGGGTTTCTGATTTAGCACTGTGACGACCGCTGTCACGTTCGCGTGATTTCGTTCGATCAACGTTTCTCAATCGGCAGCGCATATTTGTGATTTCATTCACACGATGAGATACGTAAAGGATAAATCGATTCTCCGATTTCCATGTAAATAACGAATAACAAAATGCAACAAATTTAAAAATCAAAGATTCTTTTATTCCATCTGTTTCTTTTTTTTTCACCGTGATCTGAGAATTATAGTGTTTATTTACAAGGGAATTTCGATAATCCTGTATATCTTTAAAACTATAGTAGATATAAAAAAATGTTTATAATTTTTTTAGGCCTTATTAAATGGTGCTTTAAATTAATAAAAAGTCTTACTGTAAAAAATCTCGAATTTTCTGTGATAGAAAAATATGTCAAGCAAATGCAAATAGATATGTTAAATATGTTAAACTTATCGGCTGTAATATTTAAATAATATATTATTCGCAATTTTATTATTCGATGTCGCTAAGATATTAATATTATCAATGTTAAAAAAAAAAAAATCGGAAATTTCCGGTTACCGAAGTTCATCTGAATTTTATTTGCTGCGCGCTTTCATTTCCATTTAACGAAACGAATTTTACGTATTTACAAATTTGAAAATAATCAATTTTCAAACTTCCGAGTTTGACAAATTTCACCAATTTTACAAAATTTGTCGAATTTCACCGATTTTACAAAGTTTGACGAATTTCACCGATTTTACAATATTTGACAAATTTACAATTTTCAATTTGAAATCTGTCGTAACGAAAGGGTTAAACTGTTAAACGTCCTAATCGTAGACACAAAAATTCCTCGAAACATTCTTACGAATGTATTAACAAAGCCGTATATGACTCCAAAGGGCAGTTACAACGATCGATCATTTGACACGAGTGTAATTACACGCTCCGCTCATCGTACGCGTTATGCAACGAAGAGTTGAGCACAAAATCGACGTTGAACAATTTTTCACTGGACAACGAGGATGATACACGTGATGGATATAAATCGACGGATGTATCTCAACAGAAGTTTCCAGCAATTTATTTGGATCTCCTCCTACTCGCGTGCGCGCAACGTTGTTTCGCCCGGTAGCAAAAGCGCGGAAGTCATTCGAGATAATATCGCGATCGTCGTTGAAAATAATTTGTCGCGAACGTTGTTCGGAAACACCGCTCGACGTTTTATCGCGTGCAATTTTCGACCGTGAAAATTGCAACGCGCTCGCGTGTAATATGGGATATTTACTGATAGAAGAAAAAAAAAAAAAATGAGAGTAGATGAAAAAAGACGACGTAACGAGAAAAAATCGTACGCGTGAACGATGGAACGTTACGAGCGTATTTGTTAATGTTTGTTGGCTCGTTTCGAAATCAACTCTCGAATAACGTATAAGGAGCGAAGATCTGTTTTCTTCTGTTTCTTTTTTTATATGGTAGGCAAACGTTTGCCACGTTTTACGAGTTTGGTTCCGGTGTTTTCGAAGTGGCGAAACGATCGCTGTAGTGTTGAAATCGATTAACGCGTTGTTGGACAGGCTGAATGTTAATGGCTGGTTAGGTTCGATAAATCGATCCGTAACGTAAGAACGCTATTGTCGAAGTTGAGTGCAATAAGGAAGTCGAGTCGGATCAAAGGTGAATTAAACGTGAATGAACCGTGGGAGTAAGTGTTGATTAATCCTGAGGGTCTTTTAACGTTGGAGATTAACTTCGAAGATTAAGTCTTGAAATTTTTTAATTAAAATTCGAAGAGTACAATTTCGTCAATTGATTTTCTCGGTAAGAAAGTAATCGGGAATTTTTCATCAAAGACTGTGTTTATAATTATCAAGTTGATGAAATTTTAATTTTAATCTTTTAAACTTACAAATTTTTAAATTAAAATTAGAAAAGTAAAATTTTATCAGATAATTTTCTCACTAGAAAAGTAACGATAAATATTTCGCGAAAGATTGTATTTTCAATTATCAAGTTGACGATATTTTAATTTTAATTTTTTTAATTAAAATTCAAAGAGTAAAATTTATGAACTGATTTTCTCACTAAAAAAGTAATTGTGAATTTTTCACGACAAACTGTGTTTATGATTATGAAGTTGACGAAAGAAAATTCGCTTGAAATAACGTTTTACAAGATAATGTGAAAAACTGCAATTAAAAGAAGAAAAAAAATATTTTTCATTACATTGGGTATCATAAAAACAATTAATAGTTAGGATTTGCTTCTTGGAAGCTCTGACAGAAAAATTATTAGGAATAAAAGACATCGTAAAGTGTTTGTCTTTATAATTCTGTATGCAATAAGGAAGCATGAAAATCAAATAGTGATTAAAACCAAGTGAATCATCTCCGAGGGTACACAGTGCTAATCCTAACTGTAATAGACGATTCAATTAACAAACAGAATTAATCTTTTGAGATTACGAAAGAAAATTGATCTCAGATGGGATATGCATAAATTTCAAGTTAATACGCTAAGGAAACACGAAAGTTAAATGCAATCGTATGCAAGCAACAAGTGTGTCAAATGATCGTAACTGTGATAAATAACTAGGATCAAGGAATTCTGTGCGACTTTAAACACTATAGATAAAGAAAGAAAATTGAACTCAAATGAAGTGAAATTTTAATGAATTTGAAGTAAAGAATTAATAAATATTTTCAAATTTAATTTCATTCTTATTCGTAAATGATAAATATTAATCTTACGATACTTTGGTACAGATTGAGATAAAAATTCGATATTAAATATTAAGCCAAGGTAAAGTCTTATGGAAAATTTTTACCGATAAATTAACTCTCCAAATTCCGATCTTTCTGTACCTATGAGAAGAAAAATTACACTTGATTACAATTTAGATTTTGAAAAATGTAAAAAAAAATAAGAATTGATAACTAAATCTAAAGAAATTCACTAGTAACTTTCAAATTACGCGAATCTATAGAGGGTGAACGAATTTTTAACCAAAAATTATGTAAAAATAATGAACGTCAGAAAATTAGGAAGACAAAGATACAATAGACAAGAACGAACATTGAAATTTAAAAAAAGAAATAACTACAAACAGCCAAAAGGCCAAACGTCAAGCAAAACCTTGAGACTATTAAACGGAAGACTAGATGAAGAAACCAAAAGAAAAGACGGAAGTGAAGAATTGCATAGATGTAAAGAAAATAAAAAAATACAAAAAAAAAAGAGATTGATTTATAACTTGTCCCTAATTGAATTATCAGAAGAATAGAATAACGAACAGCAACGATAAGAAATGTCACTTACAGTCACAAATCAGTAATGCAAAATGCATACGCATATTAAAAGATCAGATGATTTATGAAATTTCAAGAATCGAACGTTATTGGAATAAATGATACAGTAAACAATAATTTCGGGTGGTCCGTGAACTATTTTCCGAATATAACACACACACACACCTGGCTCGGGGAAACTGTTTAATTAACAGCTTAACATATTCATGATAACGTCAGATTTGTTTGCTTACTCCGAATTATACGCAAATATTGAACTCTATAATAACTTCCAGACACGATCAATTTCTCCCTTCGAATTTGACATTATATTGTCGTCGTGTAATTACGTTGAAAATCCATTTTACGATAGTCTTAATAAGCTTGAGAGGAATTTATATTAAAAAAAAGAAAAAGCTTGCGACTTTCGTTTTAAAATCGACGGGAAAATACGAACCGTTTCAATTTACGTCGATATCCTATTTTCTCAGTCGTGCAATCGATAACTTGTCTCTCATGTTATAAATCATAATGACTTATAACAGACAACTCTGAATAGATAATTACTCGATTATATATACTATTTTTATACTACGTATGCATCGAAAGCTCTTCCACTACTGTGTAAGAAATATTAATCTCTCCAATTCTGTGGGATGTCATTTTCATTTACGTTGAAACCTGACAAATTCAAGGAGGAACTTAAAGAATCCGATTTCATTTAATTCTCCGCGAGATCTTTAATTAATTAAATTTTCAACGAAACTTAATCGAATTAATTAAATTTTCAACGTGAAATCTGATCGAATTAATTAAATTTTCAACGAAACTTAATCGAATTAATTTAATTTTCAATGTGAAATCTGATCGAATCGATTGAATTTTCAGTGAAATTAATTAATTGCATGAATCGATGAAATGGTTAAACAGTGTCATTCGTAGAAAATAGAAATATAGTTCGATATAAGTCGTATAGAAGTAACTCGGGCAAGTGCAAACATTAGATAGACAAGAATACACAAAAGATACGATACGTGCAATCGAGCTGACATTTTTTTACGTCGGGCAGAGGAAATTACGATTAAATTGTTTATGCATCCTTAAGAATCGAAGACGTTTGACGTGCTGCTCTATTGTTGTTCAATCTACTTATATCGTTGGGAACACAGTCGATCCAACACGCCATCAAAACACGTGTATATTATGGTAATACGATGATGCAATTTTTTTTTAAATTACCAGCACGCAGAGTCAGTTGCGTATGCATCTTTATCTGTACCGATCGCATAACTCGAACTATAAAGACTGGATTTACATGCCGCCGCTCACTCAATACAATGAGACACAATGAGCGAATTATTTATCGATACTTGAAATATCGAGCGGAATTTCCTGGAAAATCGAGGAAAAAGAACGAAGTAGCATTCAAATCGTTTTCCTTTTTCCTGTCGACGTGATTCGTGATAAATAGCAACGCTGTTTTCACGTGCAATAGTTTAACGCGTTGAATGCACGCGTTATCACGCGTTATTCACACCGATTTCGCCGATTTCAGCTCCGAAAATTTTGCGACGAGTGTTGCAATAAATTTAACGAAGAAAGTGATAACTTTGTTAACATCTGCATTTATTTAAACCCATCAATGAACGGTAGGGAATTATTTTCTAAGTTTGAAGCTGTTCAGTTTTCGAGAATCAACGCCGCCTAAACGAAAAGGTTTTTCTTTAAAATTATCAAAATCGTGTTGATGTAATTGTAGGAGTTTATAATGACTTAAATAAGAGGAATATAACAATTATTCCAAGATATTATGTTTTCTTTCAAACATTTCACTTTTTAATCGTCTACCTAAATGTACCGAGACCCGTCAAAATGGCGGATGAATAAAATGAGGTACGAACTGAGAAATATTCGTTCGTTTATTCAAAAATTTAGTGTTATTTATCGCAAAAATATTGATATTTATTGGTCGTTGAAAAATTTCTATATAATATTCGATAGGCTGCACTTCGAGAAATTGAAAAGAAATTTCTAATACGGGTAAAACCTGTCGAATTGGATTATGCAACAAAAACAGAACGAATTCAACTTGCCTTGAGTGCAAGTATGTTCGTAGAAAGTGTATATTCCAAATACACACCTAACATTTTTCTACATTAATTAAATCGATTTTTTTAAGGAAAATTCTGGTTTTCTTTCGCTCGTCAATTTGACGAGTGTCTTGTAAAAGATCTGTTCGTAAACATCGTGCTATATACCCGTTAAATCAGTAGTTACGATAGAATTAGATATACATCCAACACTGGTATTTCTAGCGTTAATAACAGATAACAAAAACGAGAAAAAAGGAAAAAGAGAAATCGAAGTGGAATACGATGTGTCGATAGTGCACGCGTAATCAGCGGATTCTAAATGTTATAAAAAGGAAAGCAGAAAAATATATGTATATGTGTACAACTGATAGGCGTTATCACTTCTACTCGACTGCCTTTAAACTGTCCACGAAACTCCATTTTATACACGTATCTCCGATATGAAGCATTACACTCGCGATTAATTGAATACAAACTACGTACACGAAATTTCACCTCGAATAAGCAAGTGAAATATTTGAGCGTGTGTTGTGCGTGAAGAAAAAATCATTTTTTCGTCTCGTCGCTTCTTTCACCAGCTCGAATAGACGAGAGAAAAAAATCGTCGAAGCATGTAAGTTAACGAAGAAATATCGTTTATCACGAAGGATACGATAGAACATGACGATTAAAATTATGCAACCACTGATCGTGTGATATTGCAAATGATTAACAAAGGAGATGACTAAGGCTGAATGGTATTGTTTATAAATAGTTCTAGTGTGACAATGATTTTGTGCGTGACATGCCCGTGATATGACAAGATCTGTCGAGGATTACAGAGGCGTTTGAAGAATCACAATCTACAGTAATAATTCTTGAGAGACTTGTAAGAATAGAGGAATAATTGCATCCTTAATTCTTCCATTGTTGTCGGCGCCTATAGACGCTTCTGTTTTTCGCCCTTTCACTTTAATCCTTTATTTTATCATCCGCACACTTCAACTTTAATTTAACCTTAAATTTTTGAACTTTCCAAAATAATCTGACAAATTTTTTTGAACATCACGCAAAATCTGTCGTAACAAAAGGGTTAAGAAATATTAGATTTATATTTTAAATATATTTATGCACACAAATAGACACTGTTTCGCATAAATAATAAAGGAACTTACATAGTGAATAAAAATACAATTTTAAATGGTGCAAAATTTATTTAATTCTACTTGATTAATCTGGCGAAATTTTATGGCACTTTCAGAACTCGGAATTCTTACTTTCTGTTTGTAGCGTTTCAAAATTCCGACCAGATGTTAACCCTCTGTTATACTTTTGTGTATTAAATTAACCATTTGTTATTCAGAAATCTTATTTTTGTAAATTAACTCTAAAAGTACCAGCAAAGTGATAGAAATTAGAATAATAGCTGTTTCTTAAGAAACGAGCGGAAGTTTCCAATGAAAAATCTTTGTATAAATAAATGAAAAAATATTGACGTTTTTTTATAACTCATTTTATTGTATCAACCAATTGTTAAACCTGTCATTTTAACGCTTGATAGTTCTTGTTGAACAAATTAAAGTCTCCAAAGATAAATTCAATATTAATTTTACAAAAATAACTATACACCAGATTAACCTATTGTTAAGAAAAAAAAAGAAAAAAACATTTAGAAGAGAGAAAGGAAAGAAGGAAGCCTACATTCTGTTACTTCAAATATTGTACAATAAATACCGAATTTCCCTCACAGTAAACGTCGCAAAATCTTCTTTCAGATAAACAATGTCCCCATCGGTCGAGCCATTGTCCGTCCAGAAGTTGGACGAACTTCTAGAGCAAAGTCTCGGCAACGACTTCCAAATAAAGCACCTAGAATGGAGACCTCTAACTGCTCCGGGAGAGAACTTCGGAAGCGTGATGCTGGCGATCACCGTTCTCGTCGCACGTGCAAACAACAAAACGGAAACACTGAATCTGGTCACGAAACTTCCGCCAACTTCTGCCTATCTGTTAGAGTTGTTCAACAGCCCAGTGACATTTAAGAAAGAGCTACATTTCTACAGTTCCATGACGAAGGAGTTCGTGAATCTTCAGTTAGAATGTGGTATAAACGAGCAAGACCTGATGATACTTGCGCCGAAATTCTTCGGCGGAAGACTCGGCTTGAAAAATCCGGAGAAATTCGACGAACAGGCAGCGATCGTTTTAGAGAACTTGAAGTGCAACGGCTACGGTACGGAAGATCGAATTTATGGGCTGGATAGAAAACACACGGAGTTTGCAATCGAGGAACTAGCGAAATTACACGCTCTAGCGATCGCTTTGAAGATCAAGAAACCTGAACTGTACGAGAAAATCGGGAAAGAAGTGTTGCTGGACGTTCTGAACGAGGTGACGGAAAAGTGTGTGCTAGATATGATCAAAAAAGCACAATCGGACATTGAAGCTATAGACGAGCTTAAACCGTATCTGGATCGTGTGAACAGGACGATAGAGTATGGTATACAAGAGAGCCGGAAGTCGGAGAAACCGGAGGAACCATGGGCAACGTTGGTGCACAATGACTTCTGGGTGAACAACATGATGTTTCGACACAACGAGCGAGGCGATTTAATCGACATGAAGATCGTTGACTTTCAGCTGTGCTTGTCTGATTACGGGATGAAGGATCTGATCTTTTTCCTCGTTTCGAGCGCGAACAAAGAGATTCTGGATAATAAAATGGACGATATGCTCGATCTGTATTACTCGTGTTTCGTGAAGATCCTGAGGAAACTTCAGGTGGACACGGAGAGATTCAAGAAGGAGAAGTTCGACGAGATTGTGAACCGTTGTGCGCCAGTTAAGTTCAATCAATGCGCGATGATGGCGCAAGTGATACAAGCACCGCGTGGAATCGCCCCGGAAATGAAGGATATGAAGGACAAGGACGTTTTCATGAATATAGCAGGTAACGATACGTACACGAAGAAATTGACGCAGATCGTGTATCTGTTCGATAAAAGGGGATGGCTACTTAAATAGTAACTCTTGTTTCCTTGTTTTTTTTTTTTGTTCTACCGTTAGATAAATTGTTATTGATCGAATTTTTTCTTTTCTTTCTTTTTTTTTTATACGTGATGCAAAGTACAAAATTTATGATGAAAATTGTACAAATGAAATGTGTATAAATTGTAATTTAAGAAGATGTATTTAGAAAACAGACTCGTAGAGCGTAAGAATTTAATCTGAACGAAAGGCTAAATATGTTTGTAATTTTTCTTCGTTAAGTGTTAAAAATTAAGCAAATTACATGAAAGAGAATCCTTCGAATCTTAATATGCGTTATCTTGTTACGCGAAGCTGGCTTTGTGCATTTTCTCTCGCATACATACACACATACACCTGTTTCTCGAAATAAAAAGTCTATTTTATTACATAAACGTTAATATAAATGAGTAGCGTTAATGTTGTAACGAAACCGCAAGAATGATCAAGATTAACGTTATATAAATGCCACGCTAATTACCTTAAAGTTCATTACCGTGGGTTTCTTATAATCCCTCGATTTATATCGCAATTATGTTACTTAAAGGAGATTTGCGGTTTGAACGAAATAGAGATGCACCGAGCGGAATTACATTTTGTTTTCCATCGACGTGGAATCCGATAATGACATGTATTTTTATGTAACTCGACATTGAGACGTCGATTAATTTAAACTACTCTTCGTTCCTCTTTCATTGCCAGTTTCTCCATTATACGAAGACGTCAAATTGGATTATTCATGTAAATAACACGCACTGATAATTAATTAAAAAATAAAAACAACGTAAGAGAAAGAAAAATGAAAGGAGAACATTTTTCGAATAAAATCATCATCGATAGGTTTGAACATGAAAATTTCCTGTTTTCAATTCCAAGTTGACATGTTGATACAACAATGTTTACGCTAGATGTATAATTTACGCAACCCGCTGAGACTTGTGTCTTCTCGTATCAGTCCGCCGAGCGATAAAGTTATTTAAACGGATGATTATTTTAAGAAAAAGGGAGATGTACTTACCTCCAAGAGATCCGCGACCGTGTCAGGTAAGTTGAACTCCCTTACAACGCGTAACCGCACCTGCCTGTTAATTTCGTGGCGCGAGGAGAGCGGCAAGCTAATCGCTCTTTGACAACTTGGGGACTGCCTCAGTTTCTGCTCTCGCTTCATCATAGCTGCCAAGGTCGCGGAATCTGGAACTTAAATAGAACACGTACCGAACCAGCCTCTTTTTGAGAAAAAAAAAAGAAAAGAAAAAGAAAGCAAATCTCGGAGAAACCGATAAGAAAACAACGATTAAAGTACCTGGAAAAGCTGCAGCAAGAACATCCACGCCGGCTGTACCCATTGGTCTCGGTTTCTCATCAACCATGTACAAGGCATCTGGAATATCGGCCACGTACCGTGGCCTTCGCAATCTCACTAAATCTGCTTCTTGGACCATTTGTTCCTCAACTAAAGACTGTAACAAGAATACTTTCCATTTGCACGAGGATATGTGTAAGGAGGAAAACAGAGTGTTGAAAATAACAATAAGACTTCGTCGCAGCTGGTGTTAAAATTATTATGATGATTTAGAGCGTAAGAACGTCGGGATCGTTTGACGATAATTGAAAGAAGGATTATTTCATATTAACGAACAGCTTATTTATTAATGCAGCCTAGGTTACGATAATGGTTAAAACTCGGATTAAAGAATCACCGAATTCGTTGAAATGATAAGATTATTAAAATGTTCTTCGTCGTAACTGACGTTTATTTGCAGCCGAAGAAATTGTTGTAAAATATTTAAAAAGAAAAACGACTAGAGTGACAACGTTTATCAATGATTCAATGAACAAAAACATTTATGCGATAAATTACATGTTTAGTCATTAAAAATTATCATACTAATTAATAATGTCTAATAATTCTAATAATAAAAATATAATAAACCACAAGTAAAACAAAAAACTTATCGCGTCCCTGATTTATCAACTTAGTAGCATTATTTAGAGCTAATGCAAAAGGGTTAACAATACGAACGAATTAATTTTCACAAGAAAATTTTTCGTACCTTTATTTCCTCGTAATAAGGCATGAACAGACGTGGTCTGACAAAAAATCCATTTTTCTTCCCTCCTCTTATCCAAGCATTCATCCGTAAATTTTCCCTTTCATCCCCTATCATGTGACTCGGTGGAGTCGAAACTAATCCTCTTCTAATAGCCTAAACACACAGAAAAGATTCATTGTATTCCGGAGAAGGATAAATGAAGATCGTTATCGAACAAATATCGAAACGTTTCATACCTGAGCTAATGCCTCGCTATTAGGTGGCAATATATGATCCATTCTGACAAGTGGCAAAAGTTCACTAAGTATCTCGCGCAGCTCTATGTCGCTTAGATCCCTTTTCTTCAATCCTTTTCTGGTCACAGAGTGCACCGTATGACTGAGCAAATTTGGTTCCCGATCCTCCATACGGCGCACCAATTCTTGTTCCCCCCACTTGAGTACTGCCTGCAGTATCTCAAGTTCGCTAGCTTGCAGAAAATGGCTCTGCAAAACGTTCGCCAAATGTGCATGATCCAATTGATGGAGAATTGAGGAGGAAGCGACCGGCTGGAATTCCTCTCGCAGGTAATGCAACGCTTGCCTGTGCACCCATGCAGATCCGTGAGGTTGACTGCCCCATCTGTAAAAAAAGAAAGAATTAATAGCTAGTTGATAAAAATACGATTAGAAAGAAACAATTAAGAAGGCTAGGAATTGTGAGAGGATTACTTTAAAACGGTTGGAAGCGACTCCAGTGTAAGGTATTCTAAAATAAGATCTTCACAACCCTGTGACAATATATCTAACTCCAAAAATCGTCCAATTTGGTACAATTCCATTGCTTCCTCTAACGGACTTGGTCGAACACGTCCAGTGTGAGTAAGAGCTTGAACCTGAGAACAAACAAGCATTCACGATCCAATCAGAAATTAATCCATACCTTGAAATTACCGTAATAAATATAAATTACGTGAACAATAAATGGAATATTACAAAAACAAGAAAAAGATGTTTGTATAAGTAATGTAACACTCTTGCCTCTGAATACAAGCTGCTTTAAAATGGAAATCGAAATAGAGGCTTATAGGAAACAATATAATTACCTCTCCGAGGCTACCAGCGCTGTTCCCGCAACCATTACCTCTCATAATTAACGATAAATCAACGGTATCTAAATACACTGCTTGTAATAATACTCTTGCGTATCGTTTCGGTATTACACTCTCGTCCAAAACTATTCTAGTAGGTATATGAAGCGCTCTTTCTGTGTGATCTTCCCCAGATCTAGTCCGTCTTTGTATTAAGTTCCTGAAGAACGGGGATCTCGCAGAAAGTATCGCTTTATGACATGGCAGTTCTAACTTTGGCCGGAATCCGTATTCTGAACTTCCACTATCTGGTCTCTGGTAATCACTATCCGACGTGAACACTAATGCTGCGTCCGCGTAATCACCGGTGACAAGCAGGTATCTGAGATCGTGTTCCAATGGATTCGGTGTGCCGAATTCCTCGCTAAGCCGTCGCAACAAATTCGCCTCCAGAGCAGCATCGTGTGGACAAATATCACCGGTGTAGAGATATCGCAGCAATGCCGAGAACATTTGCACCTCGAGGTTCGGTGTTCTCAGCTCCAAGCATATCCTAGCGCCGTATCCTACGATCACAATCGAAATCACATCTATTAAAATTACACTCGACTTCGTGACGATAGGGTGTCCCATAACTGACGGAACAAGCAAGCATAATGAGATTCTATGTGAAAAACTGAGGTGAACTTGTGGAATGCAATTTTTTCGTTTTCGAGGAAAATCAATTTGAAAATTTGTTAAGTACACCTGTGTTTAATCGAGTTTCGGTTGAAATAAGACACTTTTTGAAGGAAAATTATCCATACTGGATCGGCTGTAATGACCGAATACCTTGGCCGCTATAATCTCTAAATCTGTCGCCTCTAGATTTTTATTTATGGTGTCGCGTTAAATGTATCGTGTATGATCACAGCGTAACGTGTATTGTACAAATATGAAAGAAAATTATTGTAGCAGTTGGTCAATTAAAATTACGTAATGATACGTTGGAAGAATTTAATAAGGAGAGTACAGTTATGTATGGGAGAATGTGAACATCACTTCCCGCGATTTATGAAATGAAGACCCGAATTCAAAAATTGTATCCCACTACATTTTTCACGTAGAATCAACCTCTGCTCGTTGGTACCAGCAGTTACAAGATACCATGTACATTTATGGGTTCGTGCAAAGAGTTAACGAAGAAACTGAAACTGTGACAGATGTAACGATGTGAAAAGATCTTCGAAAGCGGTAGTAAGGTTAAAGCGTAAAAATAGATGAAGAACGTTTATGTACCAGGGCATCCAGCTAACAAATCCCTAAAGTATGGGCAACGCGCCGACAATAGGGCTCTGTGTACGGGGAAGCACGCTCCACGGTAAACGAGATCCACATCAGAACAATGTTTGTAGTCGTACAACATCGACAAATCTTGTTTGTATGTGGCAGCCGGTGGTCTAGCTAATTCGGCTTGGACATGGAGATCCTTTAATGCAGCTAACGCTTCGTACTCCTCTAAAAGCGCCGTTGCTTCTAAGTGGCTCCATGTTGATACCAAATCTCGGATTATCCTACCGTGGTCGCAGGCTTTCGAGGACCGACGCCTACGGATGAATTTCTTCCGTAACGTTGCGAACCCCGTCATTTTCTTCTTCTTTTCCCTGGAAATTCGAAAAACAAAAATCGTCGACCTTCAGATTTCTATCAATCTTTGCTATTCGTATTAATCCAAAGATGAAACGATGCTCGTTAAAATATTTGGCTAAACCACTCTCCCTCCCCATCCCTTCCATTTGATCATTAAAATAGAAACTCTATCTAGAGTGGCTGATCTAGGTGATAAAATAAAGAAGAAGAAGGGGGGGAAGAACAAAAGTGGCAAGTTAAACGAGATAACGAGAGATCTGAATGATAAATATTTAAATACCTGATAGCAATACCATGTTGATCAGGAGGATTACCAGAGGATGAAAGTCTAGCTGCTTGGACCGAATCTCCACCTACACTGGTGATGCTTGACGATGCAGAAGCACCCATTCTATGTATCATGTAGGAAGCATCTCCACGCCGTCTTTTCACGAACCAGCAATCCCTTTTATCGGAATTATCAACCTCCTTTGATCGTCTACGTTGCAATACACACGGTGTCAAAATTCGGAATACATTCATTGCTCACCCAGACAACAGCCTGAAATCATTTGTGCACCTTTTTTTTTCTTTTTGTTTCATACGATAAAACCCACCTCTCGTCGATGCCGATGTCGCTTATCTACCGCGCTTACGATCGAACTTTGTAATACAGAATTTTGAAACGATTCTTCTTCTTTTATCTGTTTTCTTTTTTTTTTCTTTTTCTTTTTGGTTCTATTAACAGAGATAGCGTAATTCTACTGAAATCTTAACACGAGATTCCGCGGCGCACGAGATTTAACCCTTAATTTCAGCAGATCGCTCTGAATTTTTATTTCAACCTGATGGAGAATTTTGTGAGAAAATCTCTCGATTGACCGATTTTTATGGAGATCTTTCGTAGAACGGTGAGATTTGTTCTCTGGTAACTCGACGATTCGATAAATAAAATTTACCAAGCAGTCTGAGAGACCGTACCATCTGCAGCGAACGTTTTAATTACACAGGCGTCTGTGTAATTAAGGGTCAAAGTTGTTTCACGAACTTTTCAACGATTACCGCGATATTCTTTCTCTTCTACTTTGTCAAATCAGTTTCCCTTTGTGTTTATTTCGTTTAAATATTGAAATAATACACACTACGTTCTGTTTGCTTAACGAAGGCCTCAATCCACGTGGCGTGAAACATGTTAAACATCGATACTACCATTCGTCGTATAAAAGAAAAAAGAAAAAATATTTGCTAAGTGAGAGACAAAGATGTTATTTGCAGTTTCCTTTTTCTTTTTTTATTCCTTTTTGTTTCTTTCTTTTTAATTCAATACCGTTGTATGTACAATATACTTTGCACCGTCTACGGTGGACAAATTTTTTCGTCAAGAACACTTCTGCGCGATCTCGTTCTTATCTGCGAGTCCACGCAGACGGTTCACTTTTAAACATTGACCAAATGTGTAATCGCGCGACGATGTGAAAAGAAGAAGAAAAAAAATGTAACTCGAGAGAAAAAGCCCATTATCAATTGACGATTTCTTCTTCTTATTTCAACGGATTACTTTGAAAGTGCATCTTCGTTTAAATAATTGTCCTTAAGTTGCACGGTACTCGAACGTTTGAAATTTAATCAACGTATTTCCATGGTGAATATCTTAGAGCAACAAATTGCCAAACTTGATGGATAAATATGATTTTTCTTATCCGATGAACAATTCATCTTTCACATACGTATATATTACTTACAAGATTGATTGGAAAACTGATCTGGTTGGAAATGAATTTTGAGTAATTCTATCGTTCGATATGTTGCTCTAATTTTTCGTCAACGGGAAAGAAAAACGTGCGCGGCTCGACGAACTGATTTTTCAACGCGAAAATAACGAAAGTTGCCGATCGCATCTTAAACTTTCACTTTGTTAGCCAACATACGATATTTACCTAGAAAGTGTACTGCATTGAATTCGGTAGCGCCTTTTTAAATGGACAACGCTCAATGCTCGAAACTTTTCTCACCCATTTCCGACGAAATTATCGTGGCTTGAAAGGAACAAATTTTTCTTTTTTGAAGTCATCATCATTGATTGTCGTACGATACACACTAATCAAAACAATGATCTTACAAAAGGATTATTTTATCAAGCTGTTCTGAGAGTTAAGATTTCTTTTTTTTTTTTCTTCAGAACTCTTTGACTGCATTTTATTTACGCAAAAGCTTTAAATAAAGCACTAACTTCTATTGGAACTAACTGCTTGCAGGCAAGTGTAATGAAATAAATACTTTGGAATTGCTTGGTAACAAAGAAGTGATAACATTAATGCATATAACACCGGTACCCCTTTGAACAGGTTGTTTATTATTTAGTGTCGCAAGTGCAATGATGCAGCTCTGTAATCTTTCATTGATAATGTTGTGTTGAAAATAATATCTGTTAAAATGCAACTGATTTTCTCCCAAATGAAGTAAATGTGTGCAAATTTCATCATAGTAGTCATAAATGTATCTTACATTAAATGTAACACACAATGACTAATTGTGTGTAATCAAAAGTATTCATTATCTTGTAAATATGTTCCATTTAAGGATAGAAATGAAAGAAAGGAAAAATAGCTGTGTTAAAAAGTAAGAAAAATTGGAGAAATTATGTTTGGTAACATTACAGTGTATTTATTTTACTATGAGATAAAATAAAGTATGAATATTTCAAAAATATGACACACTTATTTAAGATTATATTTATGGAAATTGAAATGCATAATGGAATGTGCATGGAACTCTGGGAATAACCTCATTACAACATTTATAAATATCTGGATGACCTTTAATATTCAATCTACTTTTCACACAAAGAGAAATGCAGCAAGCATGAGACTTAATATCATCAGGATGGGTAAACATTGAAAATTTTACTACTAAAATGATATTATTGATTGTAGTATTTTGTAATCATTAAAATGTTAATATCTCAATATTTTCATATACTTTATTATTCCAATCATATTCTGTTATATATTTTGCAATATTCATTATTTACTTAATTTATCATTTGTGTTTTTGTATCACACACTTCTGCAACATGCATACATACAATTTTGAAATATAACATATAATCATAAATATACATTGAAGTGTAAGTGTGCTACTCATTTACAAATAACTAAATAAGCTAGAAAACAAAAAAATTTCGCGAAATATTTAAATAAATATATTTTTAAAGGAACACATAATGTACAATTAAACATCGTAAAAAAAAACGAATATATTTAACAACTGAAAATACAGTACAAACTTTTAACATTTAAATATACATTCATTAATTTCTGCATAAAATAAATAAAATATAACTAATTAAAAAAAAAACACATTATTAAAAATAATTACAAACCAAATACTGACTAGCAACTACAAGTGTGCTGTATATTTTATATATGGATTTATGTACATTGTATAAATATATACTGCTTGCACTATAGAATGAGCCACTTATAATTGGGAGCACAGTTAAATCCAATGGCACTTAACACATTATTCCAAAACAAATGTCTCATACACAAAATCCACTGAAAACCACTAATTTAACGAGGATGAAGAAAAAGAAGGGAACACTACACAAGAGAAAATAAAAAGCCAGAACATCCATCCAGTAACTCCATTACAGAAAAAAAACAGCCAAGAAAACTTCTACTGACAGCAACACATCGATAGGTCAATAGTAGTCAGCTGAGCTTTGATTGCGATCGCGTTACGTGGTTAACAATGCGTATGACGTACGCCTAGCAAGTTCAGTCACCTTCGCGATTACGTGAGGGAAAAAATAGAGGAGAGGAAAAAAAAGAGAAAAAAAAAAGAAGGAAGGAACACGTATCTAATAACGAGCGTGCAGGTATATGCATGGTGCACGATAAAAACCATGATACACGATCGACAAGCGAGCCGTATAATCGCGGTTATGCGTCGAGAATGTCCAGGAAGCACGGAAGTGTCTTGTTACCTGGATATCTCGGATGCATGCGTTCCGTCCATTATTTCCATTCCCGCAGGACTTCCTTGAATTCAAACTGGCACGAGTAATCATCACAAAGCGCGACGGCCATGTTTATGCTCGTCAACTTAGTCTGCTTGTAAATAAAAGTTGATCGCGGCACGATACGCACGATCCGCAGCTCGCATCTCCGTTATCAACGTATTCTACGAGAAAGCTCTACGACGAACGGTTATTTAACCACGTTAAGTAAATACAGCCGTGCAGACAACGAGAGCGCATAATTACGGGCACAGCGGACCGTCTGGTCGTCGCACGAAAACAAACCCCGACGATAGTCATGCTAACTGTAATAAATCGACGATAGGCAAAATGAAAAAATTACACGGAACGTTTAAAGTAACATGTAAGAACAGTTTGTTTACGTTCGCGACGCTTTCACAGGTAAAACAGTATATGGTTTAAGGCATACACACAGCGAAGAAATTTTTCTGACACCGAAAGAGAGATTTATATTCCGTCTGATCATGCGCGAATACACAATTCTAAGATCAAGTACTTCATGACCAAGCTTTGCGGGCGTCGAGTGTTTGGAAGAGGTTAGGTTTACTGATCGTTAATGGCAGTGATGATAATATTTCTTCGACGTTACGAAAGAACGACGCGTTGTTGTTGTTTAAACGAATTCCATGATCGGAACGGATTGTTACGAACTGTTATCCTGCGTTTCCATGGAACTAATGAATTCTTTACCCTAAAGGTGGAGCCACAATGAGCGTGTTTGCAGCGTCATCTGCGGGTGGTATCCAGTTGGAACTATATCCGTTTCAAGCTCGAAAGAATGGATTGGCGAAGGTGGTAACAGGCAGATCACGATAGAAGCGTGGACGGGCTCGATTGTCGAAAAAAGCGGGAGAGAAAGTGAGAGGTTCGCGCGTTGTGTTGGTTCAACTTCGACATAGGGTGTCAAACGTAATCTCAATTTCAGAAGTGTAACGTCTGCAGAGAGATATCTACTATTGTTCGTAAAATGCAGTAAGTCTTCGAACGGTTTTCTTTAGAATCATCGTAAATACGTGTCTAGGTGGACAATGTTTTTCCCTGTCACGTAGCTGTCACTTTCAATTTTACAACATTTGTTCGCTTCAATAATAGGACTTTTTAACTTGATAATTATCGGTCTGGTAGTTTGCTATCACTGATTGCAATCTAACAAATAAACTGTTAACTCTTGGATCGCTAAAACCTTTATTTGCATACAGTTTTGTTTTCGTTTTCATTGTGTCGCATGATATTACGTATATGTACAGCTGTTAAAGCGTAATGTGATACATCGATTTGGCGCGCTCGAATATTTTACAAGTTGTTGTCCTTCTCGATGTATTTCAGGTGCGCCAAACCTTGAGTTCTTTATTAAATTGTAAATTAACAGCGGATCGAGAAATGTTTACCTCAAAAAAATCCACGCAGTACGCTGTTATATTTTTGTGTGTACATGTACATCGATTGTTGTTTCTCAATGAATATATTGTTTACGTAAGTGATTTAAATATACTACGCGAAGAAAGTGAATGTGACGTAAAGAAAAAGAATAAATATCCGAAATGATTTTTATCTCGGGTTTCGCTGAAAAAGTATTGGCGGTCTTCTGACGCAGTGTCTATATATTTGAGTAAACAATGTATTCGTTACTTCAAAATTTTTTTACGTTGTAAAATTGTAAATTTTAAAATAAAACAATCACATCTTATTCACCGATATTTAATATTTATTTATAAATTTTATAATTTTAAATAATAAACTTTGTGCCCAATGTTTTCCCATTTCTTTGTTAAAATAAATTATAACAGATCAATCTGGTAAGTTTATAATAAACATAATTTTGCAATATATAAAATGTTTTAATATCACATATAGATAATGATTATTTAATACTGCATTTTAAATACTATATGTATATATGGTTTAAGGTATTTCAATGTGATGCAATACTATGTTCTAATTGATAATTTCTGAATTAGTACTTAACTAAATTTCATTCAAAACAGCTGATCATAGTGACAGGAGAATGTTATAATTCTTTGCAGCCTAAGTTTTTTAAGTATTTCTGTTTATATGCTAAACAACTTATTTGTCAACAGTTTATTAGCTTTGTCCTTAAATGTTCAATATAGTTATTCAATGGAAAAATTCTATTTGAAATTGTAACTTCTCATTTACAGATATGGAGTCATTTTTACAGTTATTTGATCCACATAATAGCAAGGACACACAGAAGGAGACATGGAATGACTCAGAGAATGAAGGTAATGGAATGTCAGACTGTGAGAATTCAAGTATTGATGATGATCAAGAGGATAGACTACCACCAGAGCCTGAACAGGGTAACATTGAATATAAATTGAAGTTAATAAATCCATCTAGTCAGAGATTTGAACATCTTGTAACACAAATGAAATGGCGGCTTAAAGAGGGTCATGGAGAAGCTATTTACCAAATTGGTATGAAACTACTTCATAAATTACAAATGTCTAATCAAACAGGTCTTCAGTGCAGATGACTTATATCTTTCTAAAATTATCAGGTGTAGAAGATAATGGGAAATTAACAGGCTTAACTAGAGAAGATATGAAAGCATCATTAAAAACTCTAAGTGATATGGCAGCTAGACTGGGTGCTACAACAAGTATATTGCGTGAAAGACTTGCCAATTCTAAAAATAAAGATATTTCCACACACAGTAACAACAGAGAGGAGAGGAGGGTAACAGAGGTTTTAGTGAAAAAGTTAAGGAAAGGGGATAGAGAGGATCAGGATAGTACTGTTGATTTAAGACTCGCTGTCACTGGTGCACAGGATGCTGGAAAGTCAACTCTCTTAGGTGAGAGGATTAGCAGAGGACATTTAAGGTAGAGAAATATACTTAGTGTTTACTCTGCTAAATTTATTGCACATTTAGGTCGTCGAATTTCGATTGATACGTGAATTTTAACGCGTCCACAATGTGCATAGGTGTATTAACCCAGGGTGAACTAGACAACGGTAGGGGAAGAGCGCGGCTGAATATGTTGCGACATCTGCACGAGATAAAAACAGGTCGCACGTCGTCGATATCGCACGAAATTATAGGTTTCGATAACGAAGGACACGTGTTGAACTACGCAGAAATGGCAACTGCGGAAGAAATATGCGAGCATGCGTCTAAAGTAGTTACATTTATAGATTTAGCCGGGCATCGTAAATATTTGAGAACTACGGTGCTGGGTCTCACAGGTACAGTGGTAACACGACTTAACGCCGACAGATCCCGAAACTTTATCAATTCAAACGAAACAATTTACAACTCTGTCTTGTAGGATATTCACCTCATCACGTAATGTTAGTCGTAGCACCGCCTATGAATGAAGCGTCCCAGGAACACATGGCTCTTTGTCTCACTCTAGGACTTCCGTTTTTCATAGTTGTAAACAAAATCGACCTTGGTTTCTGTAGTATAACCGAAACAATAAATCAACTGGAGAATGCGATCAACGCACAGGGATATTCCAAACGTCTAGTAACGTACAATGATAATCAAATACCGTGGGATTACGAATCGGACATAGTGCCGATATTTAACGTTAGCTGCGTCACCGGGGAAGGTTTAGAAGACTTGACAAATTTCATTAAGAATTTATCGCCACATGATGTCGATTCTACAGATTCGGACTCTGAATCGTGCCTTTTTCAAATCGATGAAACCTTTAGGTATTTATATGCGTACATATATATACTTTCTTATATAAACTTGATCAGATAATCTTGTTTAATATTTTTGCGGCTTGTAAACTCAATGCGTTCTTTCCGTTTCTTGTAGGGTAGCAGGTTTGAATGAACCTGTTCTAGGCGGATTGCTCGTGAAAGGAGCAATTGCCCCTGGCACTCGTTTATTGGTGGGGCCTTTACCGGACGGCGAGTTCAGCCCCGTCAAAGTTGTTAGTTTACATCGTAACAAAGCTCCATGTTGCTTAGTAAGAGCCTCACAAAGTGCTAGTCTAACATTAGCACCTCCAACGAATCGAAGTCCGCCATTACCTCATTTACGTCCTGGGATGGTGTTGGTGTCGCTATGGGATCAGCCACGCGCAACACTTTTCTTCCAAGTACGATTGACACGTCGTGACACCTTACCATAATGTACCCGATATACGAGAATAAAATAATAAAACATTTTATATCGTATTCTTTCAGGCAACTGTATTAATAGTTTACCATGCAACCGCAATATATTCCGGTTTCCAAACCACTGTACACATAGGGAACGTAAGGCAGACGTGCATCATCAAAGGAATAATGGACGCGAAGGACAGAGGTTTGCAAACGAACGACACAGCGTCTGTTCTGTTCAGGTTCGTCAATCATCCGGAATATCTGCACGTCGGTATGCGACTACTGTTGCGAGAGGGTCGAACCAAAGGAATTGGTAAAATAACGCAGATATTTCCATTGATTGTACAGCAGAGCAGTATGCAGTGAATGAAACAAACTATCGCGTGTAAAAAGTATTGAACATTACAGAATGTTTAAAAAAAAGGATAATAAGATATTTAGTTATTTTAACGTTAGACGTAATTACGCCACGCGCCTAGCATAAGTGTATTAAATTGATCGGTACTATTGTCTTAATGAAGTACAAAGACTTGTAGCCCTTTCCGTTTACTAAATAGAATCTTTTTTTGGGGGGGTATAATGTAGTGTCTACGTTGTGGACGTACAAACACACTTAGAGATTTAATTTAGTTTTCTGTACTCTTAAAATAGAGAAGTGATTTTTTTTTTGTTTTTTACATGAAAGAAAGAAACGAACGCCAGATGTTGTTGACAACATTTTCTATATTTTCTTTGTTTCGAAAGATATATACTGGATTGTTAAGTGTCGTATCGTTGCAAATGAAGCAATACGGTGTGAACAATAAAAAGTTCTTTTTTGTTGATAAATAATCAATACTTTTGCTTCAGGTGCGTGAAAGAAAGTAAGTTCTACTTTAAGGATGATCTTTGGATCGGTAAGTTTGGTAAAAGGCTAGCCGTAACATTCGTTTCATTATGATATTTATGAAATTACACATGTCCACCTTTATTTCGTTATTACGAGATAAAGGGAAAAAGATGAAGGCTCGTTTCACCATTATTAAAACGTCATCCTTTTGCGTGTGACGCTCTAGTATTAGAAATTCTTCGTGAGAACAATCATTATAATAATGTAATGTTTCTCTGAGACATTTGATCTTGACTACGAACTTGTTCGTTTTTTGCCAGTGTTTTAAAAAAAAAGAAAAAGAGAGTTTATAATACTTGACGATCGATTGTTATCATGAAATGATAAGAGTCGAATGCAAATATATCATATGTTTAACTTGGAAAATTTGTAGAATCAAAGAGATTATATTATATAAAAGAGATAAAACAAGAAAAAAATAAAAGAAGAAAACTACGGTGTTAAGGGAAGTTACTTAACGGCGGTTGTATTTACGCTTGTGTCCAAATTGAAAATTATGAGAAATTTTCAAATTTATCTATGATTACATATCTTCGAAAAAAAATGAAAAAATTGTGTTGTTATGAATTACTGTACAGCCGTCCGAGAAGAAAGAAGAAAAAAGAAAAGCTGTCGATTTATTTACGTTAAATATCTAAAAGTAACGCTGTATTATAAACTTGTAAAATATCCTAAATAAAAACAGAAAGGTTTGCACATCTATACGAAGTGGTTTTTCCTTCTTCGCCGTAGCTAAAGACAAAACAGGATAATTAAGTCTAACACATACGATTTATAATCGGCGCTGTTCATATCTTGCACGCGCAAATGTGATTTTTTTTTCAAAGAGAAATGTAGGTCGGTGAAAGTGGTGACAATTGATAAAACAATCTCAAATGTCAAATGCGTTACTGTTACCACATCAAGCAGTAATAGCGACATGTAATAATAATAAAAAAAAGAAACATTTATTCTTCACGATTACATAATATCAATAACTTAGGATAATACTACTGCTAAGGTGCAATTCCGTACAATTTAACGCTAAGTCGCGGTTGGTAGTGACATACGAAAGCGTTAAATTTCAAGAAAAAAGGAAGAAGAAGAAGAAGAAAGAAAATACTTCTCCGTCAGGAATACAGATTCATCATTCATAAATCATTGCAGCTCGATTACATTCCGCAAGCAGCGAACGAATTCCAGGAAAACGATATAAATAAATCACGCTTAAACATTCTCAATTCACTTTATCGAATGAAAAAAAAAGAAGAAACTACTGCGTCCTTCCGCCAGGGCAGGTGTACGTTCGAACCATTTTCAGGAACGATAATCGTACCCGTATGATCAAAAATCCACTGTTTTACCACGTGAAGAGTCTCGAGCCAACCACGACGATGGGAAAAGCTGTGGTGAATGATATCAATTACAAAATAGGGGGAAAAGAAAAGAAGAAAGAAAGCTTATAATTCTCTTCACTTTCTTCATCAGCAGTCATCTTCAACGTCGCACTCGTACGAATACTTCAAATTACAGATTACGTGACTCGATAGTTCGGCGTGGGAGCGTTCAACGTGCCCCAGAAGAGAGCAAGCCTCGTTGGGTTGTGTCTGATAAAGAAAATAAAAGGTCTATTCGCTATCAGCCTCTTCTGATTCCCATCACGCTCCAGTACCACAGCAGTCACGGCTGCAGCTTCTGTACCTCTCTCGGTGATATCGATCTCCACTTTGTGAAGAACATCGGAAGCGTAGAGATGCGGATTCGTCAGTGTCGCGGTGTTCCTTAACTCGTCTAACCCGTACGAAGGGAAATTTCGTTGCCTGATGAACTCCAAGAAATCCTGATTTATCGGTCTGCTTTGCCTCTTACTTCGTCCTTTCTGTGCCGTCTTTTCGAAACGATACTTATTGCTTTCGAGATTTACAACTTTCACGCTATCATAGTCCTTAGTTACACCTTGATCCGTGTTATACGAGTCTCTATCTTTTTGTATCGAGTCTCTGTTGTCACTGATGTCACGAGCTCTGCGATTCTTTTTAATAGAAAACCCGGTGGACCATTGTTTCACGGTGTAATCGCGAACTTTATCTTCGTACGTGAAGTAATTCCTTCTCACTACGTGATTTAGCGCTGGACCTGCTGTTTCGTTATCTTCGTTTATACGAGAGAAGATCAGCACGTCGTTGTTATTATTGTACGGTTGACGGAATACCGTGCTTTTTGCTGCTGTTACATCAGGTTTGATCGTTGTGGATGTTTCCATCGTTGGTGCAGCTTGTACGTTTCTGTTGTTCCTTTGAGACATTAGGCTCAAGTCTGCTGTCGATGGGTTGAAGAGAGAATTTAAACCTAGATTTGCGAGGGTAGATTTCAAGCTCAAGCTACTGGATAACTTCATTCGTGGCAGAGCAATGATACAGGTTTCGTTCTTCATGTTTCCGATCAGATTCTCGATTATGTCGACCGATAGCTGGTTCTGGAACTCTCGTAGGGCCTTTGCACCTTTGGCTGTCGGGAGGAGGATGTACATCGACAGCTGGAAAAAGAAATTGAAGGGTTATTTAATACTGTGTAAAAGAAAATGTGCTTTTTAAACCTTTCACGGTTTAGCTTTAGAAAATTTAGCGGTAGTTGGGATAAATATATGATAATCTTACACGTTAAGCGTCGAACGTACTTTCTTCAACAATTTTTTTGGTAACAAGTAATACTTAGTCACAGTTTTTTTTTATCTTGAAATTATTTAATTTTTAATATAAGAATATGATTTTTTAAATTTGCTATCGTTAGTCATTAATGAAAGTATAGCGTGTTGATACGAATTATTGCCAGCTACGTATATTTTTAAGTTTCACAGTCTCGGTGAAGAAAATACTGATCTATTTAAAAATTAGAAGTTGAAGTTCACAATTAGAGTGCTCACCTCGTGACCCTTGTACGGAAGAGCGACAATCTTCGCTCCTAATTGCTTGTCCTCGTAGAAAGGGAATGTACCACCATTGTACATCAGATCGACATCGATCGCCTCGTTTGGTTCAATGAAGAACGGTTTCCTGTATGAACAAACAATATTTTATAATTAAACAACTAACTTTAGAAGTATTTAAAATAGATGTAAAATTATTTTTTTTCTTTTTCCTCTCTCTCTCTCTTCCTCTCTCCCCTTGTTTTTGAATAAAAATATCGAACCTTTTGGTAGCTCCTTGCAAAAAGTGCTGGTTCCATTCTCCATTGAAATAAAGCGCCGACAGAAGAATAACCGTGGTTTCAATTCCCGGTACGTCATTTAAGATACTCGGGATTTTTCCCATCGTCTTTCGATTTACCCAATCGTTTATCATATTCTGTGCCGCTTTTCCATTTCTAGCAAAGTCCACGTTGATCACTTCGTTATCGTACACGTTATTACTAAGTGTCTTGAACTGTTGCAGGATTGGATATCCATCCTAGAATTACGTTAATAAAATCATGATTAAACCACTTGTTCCTTTCGTTCCATGCAAATTTATTTATTTACTTATTTCTATGAGTATGGACTCATTTTTGTGCAAAATAGTATAAATATCGACAATTAAAAGAAAAATTAAATTAACCATATGCAAATACGAATTACTAGACAATTATGATTACTTCAATTTTTTCTTTAAACTAACTCGTATCAAAATTGTATTGTTTGAAAAATTACACGCAATGTGCAGTTATAGAAAAATTTCCAGGAAAATTTTAACAACTTTTCTTAATTCTGAATTTCATGTATATAAAGAAATAATAGCAGATTCAATATTAATGCACATTAGTAAGTGATCTTAAGTAATATTTTTACTATTCAAAAATGAGATTAATTTACAGCGTTCTATAAAAAAAAATATCGGAATCAATTATTTGCTAATGATTGAACGAGAAATTAAATTGAATTTAACACGTTAAGCTACTTTACCTGCACATATGACGCTGTAGCGAAATCCACGCGAGGTCCAGGGCCGCCGATTATCTTCTTATTATGAAGTTGACCTAACAATAACCCAAACATCTGATGAACAATTTCAGAATTCCTTGAGATATCGACTCCAGCTTCGAAACCAAGAACCCTGGACACTTCCTCGAAGGTTCTGCCAGCAGAACCCGCTAGAACAATCGCCATTGTCACGGCAAGGCTGATCGGTGAGAAAACTATGTTATCCCGTTGCCCGATTAAAGAATTTCCACGTGTATTGTAAATTTCCCTTTCCATGTCCAGGGCAAATTTCATTATTCCCTTGACAATGATATTGTTCACCTGAAATTGTTAAAAAAAAATCATATTTTACATCTTCTATTTCGTTCGAGTTCCAAATAGAGAAATAAAGCAACTTTTGTACGTATAATTATTTATTACTTGTAAAAGTGTGTGAAAAAAAAAAATGTGATTGCTACCGAAAAACTTTTTGATTTGCTAATTTTTGGGTCTCCAAGGAATTGCTATTAAATTGCCAAGAAATGTAAAAAAAAAATGCATTATAATACTAAAAAGAAAAAAAAATAGGCGTATTTTATTGTTATTGTTTGACGAATCGATCTTTTCAAACTTTGAAAGAAGAAATAGTAGCAAAGAAATATCAAGCAATTTCTTCAAACCTTCATTTATAATTGCAACACGAGAAAACAGAAATTACTAATGAAAATTGTCTGAGAAACAAGAAACTGCGACTGATTGCCTTATCGGAATGTTGGAATTTAATGAAATGACAAATTCCAAAGGAAACACTCGATCTTCGATAAACGTTTACCACGAGAATAGCTTGCAAACGTTTGGAAATTGAACTTGCTCGCTTATTTGAATAAACGTGAACTGTTTACGCGTTATCAAGGATAGAAGAGAGAAAAAAAAATAGAGACAAAGAGAGAGATAGAGAAAGAGAGAGAGAGAGAAAAGAACGAGGTGTTGAGTCAGTACGGAATAACGAGTGTCCTCACTTCCGAGTGAACTTCCTCGATCTCCCGTTATGCAACGCGAGCGAAAGATAAGGTCAGACAGATTTATTGAAATCGAGCATCTAAATTCTTCATTTTCATCGACATTCCAAGATCTTTAGTCAACATTACAAACACGTCCAATTGAAAAACGATACTCTTCTCGCGCATTATCATTAAACGCGTTCTCTAACGAAGCACTAAACTCCTTGTTCACTTCTGATGTTTGCATCATCGACTCTTCTTATCCACCATCGAGAATTTCTCAAGTACATTTCACATTTTTTTCTGTTTTTTTTTTTTTTTTTCGAATCTATCGTTTCTATTACACTTCGTGACTCATGCTTAATAACTAATGAATTACTATCGTTGAGAACACCTGTCAACGGTGTTATCAACACTTCTCGCTGGATGTTTAACGTGCATGTTTTAAAAAGTCAACACTTGATAAAATTTAAGATTCGGATTTCGAAATTTCATTTTTTGATTCTTCTTTTGCAACAGTAAATCGGTACTTGAACACTTATGTCAATTTTCCTTTTTAACAATCTTAAGAAAGTTATTTTGTGTTAACCCTTGTATTTATTAATACATGCACAGAGTGAGTCATTTAACTGTGCCATTTAAATTATGTACAGGATGAGTCATTTAACTGTGCTAACTAAAATTACTCGTAAACTATTTATTGTATCAAAACAATCTTCAAACAGCAGTTGTTATTTTCATTAAAATATATATATAAAAAAAATGTGTATTTTTATCTTCTTTCTTTCTTTTATTTGTGTATTTGTTATTTTTTCTTTTTAACACGTTAAGCGCCACACTGGTCCCTGTTAACCGGCGCTAGATTTTTCGCTCAAGCATCGTTGGTTTTCAAGAACCATCAACTTTTAGCAAATGATTCGTTATCATTCATCAATGGGTTTAAGACACTTTCAACAGAGATACGGCTTTCCTGTTAAAACAAAGTTTCAACTATTTTTGTTAAATATATCGTAACACTTTTCACGAAATTTTCAAAACTGAACTGCTGAACGAAAAATCAACTGCACTCGGCGTGGCGCTTAACATGTTAATAATCTTAAAAATGATCATAGAATTATAATATAACGAAAAATATTCTCAGAATAAATAGCATCGCTTTAAAAATGTAATTTCGAATCACCCTCGATGTAGAACTACAAAGAGTTAAGTTATGGCGCTTTTAAATTGTTAATTTCTTTAAACAACACGCGCTGAGGCTAACAAAAATATTGAATTTAATTCAACGTAAACGAAGGATTAAAACGATGTTTTAATTACATGGTTAAGAAAAGTATTTCATCCATATAGAGCATTTCACTTTGAAATTAGTTAATAAAAAAAAAGGGTTAGAAATTTTCGATTACTCACGTGATCGTTCCATTCTTGCAATGCAGTTTCGCTGATCCTCGAATCCGTTAGAACTGGAAACATTGTCGTTTGTTGTGTTGCACTTGCAGCAAGTGGAACACTAGGAATTGTTTGCGTAGGGCTGAATGTGGATTGTGCGTTAATTTGATAAGCGTACGCGATGTGTTTGTTCGGTGGACGAGGTACTGATAGTCGACGAACAGTTGAAAAACTATTTGGTGGAATTGTCGTTGTTCTGTACCTCACGTAGTCATCCGGATAGATTAGTTGACCGTAACAAATGGTCATTAGGCCGAGGAATATCAATGTAGTCGCCATTACTGCAAAAGAGAGGATAATTATAATATAAGGACGTTGTTAACCTTCGATTTAACGATATTGGTATCATATATCGTGTAATTATTCCAAGTCATCAAATATATACTTTCTAACGAAGGAAAGAATTGTTTTAAATAGAATTTCTTTATGGTTCTTTTGTAAAATAAAATTAGTTTACTTGGGAAATTTGTCGGATCAGAAGTAAATTAGGGAAAATTCTTTTACTATTACTATTTTACATTTTATTTTACTTTGTTTCGAGAAATTCCAAAAGAAACTTTTGTTATTTCTGACTTTGAAATAACATTATCGAGCAAGTAATTAAATAGTATTTCTTCGTGATTCCCTCGTAAATGTTATATTTCATTGAATGAAATTCGAAATATAAAATTAATTTACTTCGTCAAATTTTTTGGATGAGAAGTAAATCAGAAAAAATTCTTTTAATTGAAATTCCTTTGCACTTCCTTCGTATCGTTATAAAAAAGTTATGATTGTACTACTGTAAGGTTAACAAACTAAATAAAATTGAAAATTAAAGATGAAGGTGTCTGAGATAAATCTTGGAGAAATTTCAAAAGAAACTTGAATAACATTTCCTTGTGATTCCTTCGTAAAGTAAAATTATTACACGAAAGATAAAATTGATTTACTTCGACGAAATTGTTGAATCAATAGTGAATCAAAAGAAATGATTTAAACTGAAATTCCTTTGCGATTCTTTCACTCTCGAAAATAAATTTCGAAGAAATTCCAAAAGAAACTATAGTTATTCCTGACAAATTCGAAACGACATTATCGAGCGTATAATTAAACGCTTGCATAATTGTAAGATACATTCACTTATCGATTCGATTGCAACGGCTGATGAACGTCAATGGCAACTAGAGAAACACAAAGCCTAATAATAGAAGATTAATCTAGGATTTCCTGTTATTATCTCTACGAACAAATGATTATTTCGTCTCCACATAGAATAACGAAAACTATGTTATTTATTATTTATTCCACGTTATCTATGCTCCCGTGTTTCCCCGGTTAAAACATCATGAATTCCCCCGAATATTGCTTTATGTCAGAAAAAAGAAAATATCAATTGAGGATTAACTCGAGAATAAACATTTTTTAATATCGTTAACGTAGTCACTTTGTACGATAAACACTTTGAAAAAATTATTCACATCAAAGAGTGTCGCCATCAAGATTAATTTACTATTTATATGGCACCCTGCAATCCGTGAAGAATATGAAGACTCTAATGCTTTAATAAAACCGGTTTCACAGTTTTACCGTTGATAGTCCGAATGTATATCCATTTCACGATTACGTCGATGTCAAATATAGTCGGCTAATCGTATTTTTTTCCCTTTCTTTCACGAACGTCCAAGGAATTCCAGACGCGGCTAATTTGACGAATTAATAATTCAAGGAGCGGAGAAACCCCTCCAAAAGAAAAAAAAAACGAAAATCGGCAATCGACAATCTTCATCGTTGACCACAAAAAAAAAATATAATGATCGAAGTACAAGTTAAACATTTAAAATCCATAAAAGAGTAATGCTGATATTCGAGGAATTTTACTCGTGATCAGGATTTCGAATTTTGTTTCCCTTGTTCTTTCTTTAAATATTCTTATTGTAGAAGAAGTGTTTAATTGAGACTGAAGGAGAATATCCTGTTTGAAATCATTAACTAATAAAATTTCTAGTTCACTGGAACATGAATATTAATTTTATTATATATTTGTGATAATTCATTTAGGATTTGAACATTCAGGTGTTTCTGGCGGAGAAATTGTGTGCATGTATAATACAAATGAGGCACACGCAATCGGTGTTATTTGCATATTAATCTAATCGCAGCGTTACTTTTCGGAACGTGAAATCCTTTGATCTCGAGAGATGTCCGGTTCCTTTTTTACGCTCGATGTGTTTGCTAAAAAAGGAGCGAAAGGAGGAATGAAAGAAGAAAAGGAAAGCGAAGAGATATCCTGTGTAAAGTTTGATGGAATCATCCATGCTCGTTATCGATAATGAAAGATGATTTGGATTATCAACGAAGAAAATGATACTTTCTCGTTGACAATGATTGTATTTATTTAATTTATTAATTATTGTGTTTTATTGATAATCGAAGGAAATTTGTATCGTTTATTTTTGTTATTTGTAATAAAAGATTTTGAAAATTAATATTTTACAATGGTGTTTATTTGTGAAAAAAATTTCCTTACGATCTTTCGACTTGAATAATTTCTTTCAAATGAAATTTGTTAAATAATTGAAGAAGTGCAGGAGAGTGTCGATGTTATTTCCAATTAATTCATAAAATCGTCCATGTTTGCATGCATTATCATCCTTCGCTGACCACATGGCCACACAAATTTCCTATTTGTATACGTTATCGCGGTTTACCATGCGGACAACTATCTTTGCATATATTCACATTTGCAATCGACATGAAAACCATAATTAAATCAGGTTACGATATGAACGCGTTGATTATCGAAAGTAAACTGCTTTTGCTAATTTGAAAAATTGTTGTCAGGATTTTCATCCCGAAAATAAATTTTCACAAAAAATAAAACTACTTTGCTAATATTTTAAAATTTATTTCGACCGAAGAAAAACAGTATTTTCATGTGCAAATTCAATCTCTCAATTAAAAGTATAAGAATTTTTGAGTAATCAAAAGGAATTCGATCGTATATTACTTAATTTTCAAAGAAATTCTCTCGTTAATGTTAATTTTGCTAAAATATTGAACATCAAGTGATAAAAAAAAAGAAGAAAAAATAAGAATCTTGCATAAAATTATTTAAAAATGCTTGCTATTAAATTCCTATTAGCTACATAAGAGCTTAATGCAATTTCGAATAAAAATGATTAATTTAATACTATTAAATTCACTTGAAAAAAAAGGGGAGAAACGAATGTCCAACGCGTTTTACGACGCTCCACGTGCCGAGCGTTCTCAGGATCAATCGAAGATATCTGTGACACGAGTGTAATTACGATATAACGACGCTAATAACCATTAAGATGATTAAACGACCGTGAAAGCAATGACGCTAATTTTGATGTAATCCAGCCTCTCGTTGTTTCACTTAACAACGACATCGTCGTCTATACCCGGATTCGTCGTGAAAACAACAAAAAAACTTTTGTTCCTCGCATCGATGTGCTAGCTATTGTCTCGTGTAAGATTTCGCGACACGATGGGACACTTTGCTCGCGTCATTGATGATTGGAAGGCAAGAATCTCGTGGAAATATGCGAATATTCAGCGGGAAAACCCACTTGGTCGAGTGTCATCTGGAATTGACTGTAAGATGAATGAGAATGTATGAAACACGAGGAACACGCGTATATCTAGTCCTAATTCGAAAGCACCAAGGAGAAATAAACGCATGAGGATGCGTCGTTAAATCTTATTAACGAGCCGAGGAAGACATTTATGAATCGAGAGGAATTTCCTTTCACACAGCTCGAGTACTATATGCACAATCATTCCCATTAATATACGAACACCATTTAAAACAGAGTAACTTTTTTCAAATTGGACCAAATAAAGTGAATTTTTTTTCCTTAAATAAATTTGGAAAAAATTGCAATTGATACGAACAATTTCAACAATTTTTTCAGAAGAATCGAATTTAAAGATTTCTTACGCATACGTGTAATCCTTGTTGTATCATTTTATTATCAGTTAAAATTGTTAAATATAAGAATAAATCTAACCAAACGACTTGAGTTTTTTTGTTTTTAAGGAATTGAGATTAGTTTATTAGATGATGTGTGAAAAACTTTTTGAAAAAATTGCAATCCTCAAAAAGACAAAAGAAAACAGGTCATTTGATGTAATTTAAAAATAGTTTTTCTGTTTTAAAGGTTATCCAAATATTTATTCTAAATATATAATCTTCGTGAAATATCGAGGGATCACTGCTTCGTGAAAAAACAAAACACTCTTTCATTATCGATAACAATTTAATTCGAAAGCTGCTTAAATCCCTATAAGTCAGTTCAGATAAAAAGTGACTCATTATTTTCTTCGTAATTCCGCGAAATTGTAATTCATTTACATTTCTCCAAAAAAGAAAAAATCTTACGTCGTTTCGTTCAATTTCGAAAAAGTACTTCTGTTTTAAACGGTGCTCGAATATTAACGAGAGTAACTGTACTTTGTTCAAAAAGAGAAACGTGTCGAATTGCATGTACAACTCGATGCACCAGGTAAAACGTTACAGGAGGATCAAATGCTTTGATCGAAGGAAATCAATAGAATTTGCCGTGGAATTCGTGGAGGAAAAAATATTTCACGTTTCGTTGAATTAGATACCTTGCAATTTGAAGCGATGCAACATTGCTGAAATAACAATGTGCCAGTATAAAATCATCAGAGGACTATCTTTGGAACAATGGATGGCCTTTCTACGACCCGAAACTGTAACCAACGATCCTTAGAAAGTATCAAGTTTCTTTCGATCCAGTTCCTGGATCTTCCACAGTACTCCAACGTCGAGGTGAAAACGTTAGATGCCCGTAAACAAGATGAAATCATTATAATGCATTTAAGATCTAGGTTAAACGTGTGAAAAGAAAAAAGAAAAGAAAAAAAGAGATTCGAAGATTAAACAACCAGAGAAAATCTATCCTCATCATTGAAGTATTTACCCTAAGGTAATCAATTATCCTTAATTCCATTGAACAGGTGTCTATCACGAAATTCCATCGATGAGTAATCTTGCAAATCAATATTCCTTGGAAGTTCAATTTTCCAATTAAAACGACAGAAATTCTCTTTTCTCTTTATACTCGCCGCTGATGAATAGTCACGAACTGGCAATTCTATTCCTAATATATTCTCGACTTATATAGACGGAATTCCCTGAAGGATCGTGAGCTCGATGACCCTCCAATACATCTATCTACCGATTTACATGGACTTTCAAGAGAACGGATATTTAAAAATAAAAACTGGTGAAATAATAAATAATGTAAATATAAAAATGAAAATTTATGCTACACATATATTTCTACAATCATTTTTCCAATACTGTTCGTTTGTTAACATTAAGGAAATTTCTTCTTTTTTTTATACACAATATTGGAGAAATTAGATTGCAAAGAAACAATGATATGAATTCGGTAAATGTAACAAAAAAATAGGGTAAACTTTAAACAACAAACTATTCATTTTTCAATCACATTAATTTATATCTACGCGAAATTCATTTCATTAAAAATAAGACTAAATGTATATTACTTTAATTTAGGTTGTTTCAATTTCTTACCAAACAATAGAACAATTTTAATTAAATTTGAAATATTAAAATTAATTTTTAAATATTAATTTCAGCGGATTTGAAATTGTTTTAATATTTTATGAAAATATCAAAACTTATACAAAATTTTAAGTTTCTACTTTAAAACCATAAAACATTCATTTTTAAATCACATAAGTAATTTGTACCTACATTAAATTCATTCCATAAAAAAATTAAACTTATTTTTAATTTCTTACGAAACAATTAAACAACTTCAATTAAATTATAAATATTAGAAATATTTAAAATTAAATATTGATTACAGCGGATCTGAAATGGATCGTTTTAATTTCTTCTAAAAATATAGTTTTCCATATTTTTCCATATTTCGAACTATCTAACCGATCTTCCATGTAAATCGAGAGATAGGTATATCACACGTAAAGATCGTGAATGTGCATCGGAAAGGATTATCACAGTCGTAGATAACATCAAACAGGATTCGAATAGCTCTTCTCGATCATGTGGATAAAGTAAGACGTGTAACACGAAGAGAAAGAAATTACGACGATTGATTAATCGCGTATTGTAATTTATTGAAGCTGTCATTTCTACGATGATCTTATCACTAACTATCCGCGAAAGGATGTTACTCGATCGTGACATGTGAATATTTTTAATCATTCACAGATAAATATAGACGCCGCTTTCGATGAATAATGCTATCACAATCACGAGCGGAACAATTTCTGTTTTATTTTGAAGATTACACCTTTCTGCGTACGTTGTCACGTGTTTGAAACCGTTAAACAACGATTCACATCGACGATCACCTTTAATTATTTGACACTGTGAGATAATCGTCATCCGGGGGAACAATAAACAGAGACAGATCATTTTGAATTATATTGTCATCGAGAGCGTGTCGCCCTTGAGTCGTCGGGGTCTTTTGTTCGAAATCAACCGGGAACAAGGACGTAAGTAGTCATCGCGCGTTTTGCAAAGGAAAATTGCTACCGCAGCCGTGGAGATAATCAGCATCGAAAATCTGTTAGGCGACAAACTTGTTCCGTAGACGCCAGGATTTCGTAAACCTTCGAATCGTCGCGTAATTTGCATACACGTGCTATAATGGCCGTGTAAAGCGGAACAGTTTACTATAGAATGAAAACAAAGATTTCTATTATTATATGTGTATTAGGTGTAAATTAATTTCGCCCTTTTTTCACGAAGTCTTTTTTACTCGATTACTTTATCAGCTTAAAATTGTTATAGTTTCTTTTTTGTTTTATTTCGAATATTATTCTGAATTATTAAGTATCGAATTAATTTGTACATCTAAGACTGTAATGACTATTCGGAGATTAGAAATTTTCTCTTGTTTTTAACGACTGGAATTAAGGAATATTAAGGAAAATATTGTCTTTATGGAAATTGTAATATAGAGTACTTAAAAAAACTGTTAACAGTGATATAAATGGAGAATTTGTGTTATGTTGGTGAACGAGTGAAGACTCTTCGATATATTGTACTAGCCGTACTGTGTCTCTGAAAAAAGTTGCTTCTACATAAGTTAAGATTTTTCTGAAACACCTTGTATCACAATTTTCTTAAATAAATTGTCCCAAAATTTGCAAAAATTTCAGTCGTTACTCTTATCACTCCTCTCTGTCATTAATAAAAAGAAAAGTTGCTTCTACATAAGTTAAGATTTTTCTGAAACACCCTGTATCACAATTTTCTTAAATAAATTATCCCGAAATTTTCAAAAATTCCAAAAGTTGCTCTTATCACTTTATCATTAACAATTGAAAAAAAGTTGTTTCCACATAAGTGTTAACATTTTTTGAAACACCCTGTATGAAAATTTCCCTACAGATATTTCCCAAGGTAAATATTTCGAATCTTCGCAATAACCAGTGTCGAAAAATGTGAATCTCTTCGTACAGTTTATCTGTCAACTACGAGCTTCCCACAAAAGTGTCTTCAGGTGCAACGCGAATCTTAAAACGTCTCCAAAGAGAGTATCACTCGTCTGAACATCACATAACCCTGACCTTCCTCAAATTCCACACCGAACACACTCTTACCTTTCGAAGCGTTCTCCAAACGTGTATACGTGTTCCAAGTATCGCCTCTTCCACGTTCTCCTATGCAAGCCCGTTGCACTTGACCAACAGTTCCCGATGAGTTCACGTAAGTTCAAATATATCGAATCGTCGAGGATAAAATATCGATTTGTCTCAACATTCGAAAGTTAAGAGAAACAAACTTGTGAAACGTCTCGATTAAAAGTGCGGTGTCCTCGCCGATGGAAAAAGAAGCGCGACTTATGAGACGTGTGAATCGATCAAGAGCCACGAGACGACTGACTCACTACGGCCTCCGTCGTGCTTCATTGTATTTACAGGATTTCTCTCTCTGCCACTTCCCCGTGCAACTCTTGTCCGGATAGTGTACAAAAGCAGATGCGTGCAGTTCAGTTCCAGGGACCACCTTCGGTGATCTAGATATCGATAATCGACCAAACAGGACACAAGCTAATATTGACCCACGGATTTCCCGCTATTAACCGATAGATGTTGCATTTTGATAAAGCTTGCTTTACTAGAAAAGATAGGAAAGTATAGGTGGGTTATGTGTTGTAGCTGAAGTCGAAGAGGGGTTTCCCCAGGGGTGAGCCCTTGGAAGAAGGGATAATACGTAGGAATTTTGCAGATACGAGGTATGTGTGTTAGACTGATCAGATGTGTGTTCGTTGATCGTTTAGGAATTGGGAAGTTTGCTGGAAGTCCCAGGCGTACATAATTGTTTTTATAGGTAGAATTTCCGTGAGGGGGAAGATAGATGAAAATTTTGAAATGGCGGAATTTTGATCTATAGGGAATACAGGAAATCTATTTGATTCTGTTAAATATATCTTTTTTTATAGATTAATATTTTTTTTTATTATTATTGATTAAACAATATTTGAAATTTTGTCTAATTGATTTAAAATTTAATTATTTGCACTCCAAACAGAGTTTCTATACTTGGTTACACAGAAAATGAAGAATGTCTACTTTTTTATAGATTAATCTTTTTGTTATTAATGCTTGAAGAATATTTTAAATTTTACTTAATTTGAAATTTAATCATTTGCACTCCACTGACGGCGCTACAGAAACATTCACAATACGGACCATGATTTTATCAAAATTTTATTTTTATTGAAAATAAAGCAAACATAGCAATTTTTCAATATACCAGTAGCTCACAAAACAAACAAATTTTACAAACAAATTATTACTGATATACTGCATACTAACAAAAAATCACGAAAAATTGAGACACGACAATGTTGAACCGTTCTATTTAGTCTTAAAACTCGATAATAGGGTAAATTAGAACGAATGGGTTTTCCCAAGGAAATACTCGAAAACTGTCCCTTATAAATTGAATATTATTTTGAAAATTAACATTTCAATAATCTCTCATACTTTTCAACAATAATTCAGCCTTCGTAGTAAAAATAAATTTCAAGCTTGAATTATCGAAAAAAATATGATTAAAAAAAAATTATTACAATTTTAATATTTGAAGGAATTTCTCCGTATAGATTAATCCCACATAAAAAAAGCCTTTTATTTTAGTTAGATATGCATATGTATACAATTAGTATCTAGAGAACGGACGCAGATTAGTTTAACAGTTGACGCATCCGAAAAGGAATAAGAGGATACGGGTTTTCCCAAGGGTGGAACTGTCGGGAGAAGGGTTAGAATCGGAATTGAATTTATCATCTCTTACAAAAGTGTCCAATCATTTTTCCCACCGAAGGAAATTCTTCGGGAGTAGATTCATGCTACTATAAATTTTCAAGATAACGCTTCGATGAACTCCCGATATCATCAGTTTCAATATTGACACAGAAATAGCAGATATTTAGATTCGATACCACTAGCTTCTTGAAGGATATATTTCTGGGATTTCGATCGGCACTATGATCAATAATGACGCATGATGGAAGGAAAGGCGCCATTGATTATTTATTAACCCGTGACGTTTTTCTTTCGAAAAATGCGTAACGCATGTGCTTTTTTACCTTTTTTTTTTACTATATTTAAATATTATAACATACGTGAACACTTTTGAAAATATTTCTTTTTTGCAATAATTATTTGCGGAATGTGTTTAAAACGTAAGATAAAAATATAATACCCCTTTTATAACAAGTTTGTAAAAATGAGATCATATTGATTATACTTGTTCATCTTCAAAGAAAGGTCAGGCTAAAATAAATATTATCGCATTGTCTAATATTTTTTCTTTTTACAGTCTTTTATTATCTCTGGCAAATAGAAGATATCATCTCTTTCATTGCATGACCTACACTGTATTAATGTTGGTCGATCATTGTGAAAATAGCCTAAGTCACGTATTTTTCATTTTTGATGCTTTTCCAACTTTATCACGCAGTTGAATATGTAATAAATAATGTTATTTGTCTGTCTAAAAATGGAACTTCCAATCGTGCCACAGAAAACCATATGCACGATATTTTTAAAAAATTCTAATCTATTTGATTTACAAAGTGTATTAAAAAGCATGGTGTAATCAAAAATAAAAAAATTTTTTTAAAATTATGAATGAAACTTAAAAAAAAAATTAAATTTGGAATTTTTTTACACATGTGTAATTCTTATTATGTTATTTTAATTAAAATTGCTAGAAATAAAAATGAACTTAACCAAACGATTTGAATCTTTTTTCTTCGAGCATAAAAAATTTGGGAAAAATTGCATTTGCTACAAAAAATACAGAAAATTGTTAAAAATAAGAAAGAAGCCTTTTCAAAAGAATCGAATTGGAAAACTTTTTACAAACACGTGCAACTCTATTTCATTTTATTATTAATTATATTAATCCATATTAGAATTTACATACAGTAACAGTGATATGTCTTAAATAATAAAATAGACATTTTCAAACGTTCTCTATCACGATATAAATATCATTAACAGATTTTAACGCGATTTTCTATTATTTTTCTCTTTTTCAATCAAAACCTATGGATAGAGACAATCATTTTTCATATATACTTTTATTACACGTATCGAATCATTTATGAAATCATCACAATTTCTGGTTCCCAAAATTTCTCCTAGATTCTTAAAAAAAAAGAAAAGAAAAAAAAATATGGCAACGAAAGGCCAAGGCCTACCCACAAAATCATCAATTTCCTCCGATCGCCAGTCGCCAAAATTGGACGTGGTCGCTTGCTACGTGTCGAGAATCGAATAGGAACCTCCAAAATTCCCATGGTCACAATGACTAATTACGCATACAACGGAAAATTCGTGGGGAACAATCGATTTCTACGGATTGTCACCGGAAGTATGGGACGTTTATTTTCACCGCTGCTTGAAACACAGTTTTATCTACGCGTCGAATCGCGCAGCGGCGATCAATAAACGTCGATGTGAATCGAAGGAGCACAGGAAAGATCCTACTGTTAATTAACGTTTACAATGTGCATAAATAGAAAATCGACTAACGTCGACGTTATCGATCAAATACTTCTAACTTCGTTGTTTCCAATAAAATCGTGCAAAACGATATTTTTCTACGAACATCCTTCGCCATATTTTTTTTCCTCTCCTCCGTAAAAAGTAGAGACGTAACAGCCGTGGGAGTAATCCAAAATGAGAAAAAGTCACGACGTTACAGAGAATTCTTCCGGAAGTAAATCGCAAAGTTTCACTTGTTTCTCGACAGAAATTTCAACGTGGAGGCAAAAGATTTATGCAAGTTCGAGGGGGTGACAGAGCTTTCCCATTTGCGGAAACAAAAATTCGAGGGAGATAAAAGAGACCGATGACCTAAAAAGGAAAATTATTCTGCGGGTGAACATGATAAAAGGCGTTTGACGTATGCAAATGCGCGTCCAACAAGGGCTCCACTGTTCATGTTACGTTTGCTTCTGACCTAAACGAACGTTCGGGAAAACCGAGTCGTTTACATTGTTCCAGTGTAGACACAATCGTCGTTGATCATTATCATTACTACAGATGAAAACGTATCTTTCCTTCATTTCAGACGCGAAATTTATTTTCTGTTGAATCGCAACCGAGATGGAATATTTTTAAATAATCATTCCCATGGTATTGTAATGGTGAAGTTTGATAATTTATTCACGACACGTGGACAATTGGTTTTGAAGCCAATGCCAGTAAAGATACGTAGAAGCATTCAGAGATTTTCATTTCGAACTAACTTGTACGATCGTGTAGTATTGTTACGAGAAAGGTGTCAAAAGCATGTTAAACACTTACAGTAAGATTGCAGATGTTCAGTGGCAAACGTGTGTATCGGAAGGCATGGAGAAAAATCGAGAACGCTCGTTAAATACCGAATTCGAATGCCAGAAAAGGTCACGACGTGTCTAGTTTGTGATTGCAACACTTAATCCAAACGAGATCATTCGATTAGATGAATCAGATTCAATTATGTATGTAAAATTTCAAATAGAATAATTTGCACAGATACTTATCGAACTTTATCGATCAATCGAGATTCGCTTCGGATATGTAAACGATCTAATTAACTTTTTCCCTTCGAAATGTATCAAGCAATTATAATTTGATTAGCAAGCATAAATTGAACGTTGTTTTTTCTCTTTTTTTTTTTCTTACATACACAAATGATACCAAGCATATTGTTCGTGTTGGAAAAGGAATTAATTCTGCGAATCTTACGTTTAAAAAAAACAGTATCATGCATTTAAGTATGGATGATTGAAAGAGATGTTTGGAGCGTTAACCTTCCTTTCGTTTTTGTGACAGGAAGCACAAAACACAACCTCCTATCCATTAAGATGTGTCTGCTGGGAGAATGTTTTGTAACCTGCTCCAGCCATGCTCCCACCACTCGCCTTTTTTTTTTTCATAGTGGGGATGGAACTCTTTACAAGTATGGCAAACGCACATATTGCCAGCTGGATTTATACATGTGAAAAAAAAAGGGTGGATATATACTTCGACGAGAAATTTGTAAAATTGATACATGAATTTGAATGCTACGTTATTCTTATTTACTCGATTCTTGCTTCGTATGTCATTTAATTTCGTCTACTACTACGACAATACGATTATTTATTAAGTAGTAAATATTGTACCTCTAATTTTTATTTTACTTTTCGTCAAAATGAAGAAAAATTAATTTTCTTCGATAAATGGTAATATCTGCAACAATTTCAAACGACAAGGAAAATATTTTCAAAGGGTTTATTAAAAAATTGTTACTTGTTTTGAGTATTGTAGTATATTCGTTTCTATATGGCTAGCTGTGCTTTCAAATAAAATGTAACATCAATAGAATAAACTATATATATGTATATTATTATAACGGAAATGAAAATGAGGCTTTAGTTACATTATTATTAAATACCATCGTTACTAACATAACCATAAACAACGTTCATCTATTCAGATGAAAGATTATTTTCGATATTGAAAAAATTGTTGGTTAATTATAAAATTTAAGCAAGTGTATCGTACTGTTTTCATAGTTTCCCTGCCTAACGTTCATTTAACACTTTTCATGAACATTTGCCTTTAAGTTCGATAAATATAGTACGCTTAAATTCATTGATTTACTTCGCTGAACCGCGATTGGTCGACGCGATGGGTGTCGTATTTCTACAAAAGAACTGGCCAATGACGAGCTCCCTTTCTATGTGTTCGTGTAACGGGTATATTTAGAAGCGGAAACATTGCCCAGTCGCCCGTTTCCGTCTTCCCAGTGCCTGTCAGCCATTACTGCTCTGCTTGCCGGGTCTTGCAGGGTAAGTCTGTTCAGATCCCTTTTAACATCTTCAATACGAATTTCTCTTTCCATTCGATACAAAATTATTCCAAAACAAAGATATATCTTTATTCACTTATAATACAAGATTCTTCGAACAATTATTCTTGATCGCAGGTGTAACTGGTACAACTGACATAGTTTCCGAAAAATCGAAGATCGTTCCTACGGGACTGGTAGTGTGTCAGCAGATTCTTCCGAACTTTTTTCCAAGATGTATAACAATAGTTATTCCAATCATACCAGGTACGTTGCATCAGATTGTACCTTTTAAATGGTCAATATGGCGATACCATACGTTGAACGTTACAACTGGAGAAAATTTTTTTTGCAATATCGTGTTCTCCACCATTTTGTTCGCGAACACTCTCGACCCGCTACTTTTGCCGAATTATTTAATTACGCTTCGAATTAACGGTTTCACGCTCTATAGAAGCTCAACGACATCGAAATACTGTAGAACGGCATTTCTGTATATCACGATCGATAATTTTTTTTTAATAAAACCAAATGTATCATAGAGAATAAAATGGCGATGCTGTTATCTAACGGAAAGCTACTGACAAATATAAAATTGCTGCACGAAAATGATTTTTGTAAAAATACAATACATAACTTCGATACCCTAACATTTGTCTGCCATCTTGTTAATATTCCTGTATCAAACTGCAGTCGAATTACTTATCACGTATACGATGAATTTTTAATACGATGTTAAAAAATAATTTACGTTCAATATTATCTTTAATTTGTGAATATATAATATACTTTGTGGATATAATTTATGTGTGAAAGTAAATGATACCTAAACGCTTTCATATCAAGGATCCTACATTGGACATATGTCAGAAGTGTGTCAATATCATTTCGTGAAAATTATTAGTTACAGACCCAGGAGTAACAGGGACTCTAGCAGTCGTAATGGAGGAGGTACTTTTTGGAATAGTCAACAGCATACACAGAAGGAGAAGCCGATCAAGAAGCAAGTCCAGAGGAGAACACCTGGAGATTCACTGAAGAAGCCATCTTGGGATCTGGCCAAGTTACCAGTGATCGCGAAAAATTTATATATGCCACATATCAATGTATTGAAGAGATCAATTGATGATGTTACTAAATACCACATTGGTAAAGAAATCACTGTAAAGGGAAACAATACACCTTCTCCAATTCAAACATTCGAAGAAAGTAACTTCCCCGATTACGTGATGGAGGAGATCAGGAAGCAGGGTTTTGCTGAACCAACAGCTATCCAGGCACAGGGCTGGCCAATTGCACTCAGTGGAAGAGACTTGGTTGGAATTGCTCAAACAGGATCTGGAAAAACTCTAGCTGTACGTATTTCAATATAATCCTTCCTATATTTTACTCTTTGCTCATTTATAAATCTAGAAAACATAATGTGCAGTAAACACTTTATTTTTTTGTCACTTTGGATGTTAAAAATATTTAAGTTGTTTGAAAGGAATAATAATTTGAACTTTTTATTTATCAAAGCAACATAAACTGCACAATTAAAGCACCATTGAATATTTAAATTTTAATCAACTTTATTTTCAACATTACAAAACAACATTTTAAAAAATATCAATGTTGGTTACTATTATTAACCGACTGATAACGATTGGGTATTAAAAAATGCATACAAATTTTCTTTAAATTCAAAATCAGCACTTTCAGCATGTAAATGTATATAAATTTTTTTTAAGTTAAAAATTAACATTTTCAATATATGTATGCATAGAACATTTCCTTTAAGTTCAATGTCAACAGTTTTGTTTCCAAAATGAGTGATCATTTTTTTGGCAAAACCCTTGTAATTAGATAGGTGTTAAAAGGATCCTGTTACGGATATTTTTCAGTATATTTTACCGGCAACCGTACACATTAACAATCAACCACGTTTGAACCGAGGAGACGGTCCTATCGTTTTGATACTCGCCCCAACAAGAGAGTTAGCTCAGCAAATTCAGACTGTTGCTAGGGATTTTGGTTCCTCTTCGTGCATTCGTAACACTTGCATATTCGGTGGTTCACCGAAAGGTCCTCAGGCACGCGACTTAGAACGCGGCGTTGAGATATGCATCGCCACTCCCGGCAGGCTGATCGATTTCCTTGAGAAGGGGACCACGAATCTGCGCAGGTGCACGTACCTCGTCTTGGACGAGGCGGACAGAATGTTAGATATGGGATTCGAGCCGCAGATCCGAAAAATTATCGAACAGATTAGACCTGATAGACAGGTGTTGATGTGGTCCGCTACCTGGCCGAAAGAAGTACAAGCTTTAGCCGAAGATTTCCTAACAGATTACATTCAAATCAATATTGGTTCGCTAACGTTAGCCGCTAATCACAATATCCGTCAGATCGTAGAAATTTGTCAGGAACATGAGAAAGAGACGAAGCTTTCGGGCCTTCTCAGGGAAATCGGCAAAGACCGTGGAGGCAAGATGATCATTTTCGTCGAGACGAAGAAGAAGGTGGACGATATTACCAAGACTATCAAACGAGAAGGTTGGCCAGCCATTTCAATTCACGGCGACAAGTCACAGCCTGAGAGGGACTACGTGTTAAGCGAATTCAGAAACGGGAAGACGATGATCCTTGTTGCCACTGATGTTGCTGCACGCGGTTTAGACGTGGAGGACGTGAAATACGTGATCAACTTCGATTATCCAAACAGTTCCGAGGATTACATCCACAGAATAGGAAGAACCGGTCGTTGTCAGGCAGCAGGAACAGCGTACGCTTATTTCACACCTAACAATGCCAGACAAGCGAAAGAACTGATCTCTGTCTTAGAGGAAGCTGGACAAGTGATAAATCCACAATTAGCTGACCTGGCAAACTCGATTAAATCAGCATACGGAAAGGGCCGTCAACGTTGGAGCCATTCACGTTCCACAAAGGATAACAACTCCACCGGAAGTCCAAGAAACAATAGCAGCCCGACCGGAAGTAACTGGCAGAATCAGCACGTCCAAAGCGTTCAGCATAGTACCGTGAGCAATCAAGAAAGAAATGTCGTACGGCAACAGAATGGTTACCAGCCAACACGTCAGAACAGTTTCCAATCTAGCTACCAACAGCAACAACAACAGCAGCAGGCGCAACAACAACAACAGCAACATCCGCAGCAGCAACAACAGCACCAGCAACATCAGCGGCAATCAAGCAGCTATACTAACGGCTGTCAGACTAGTAGCAGCTATCAGGCTAGTTATCAGAATGCAAATATACCGAGATATCATGGTAGAACCGGTGCTGGTTTCCAGGGCAGCCGTTATCATAACCGTCAGAACGCTTACAACGCTAATCAAACAGCTGGAGGGCAGAACGTATACTCTATGCCGCCTCCGTTTATGATGCCATCCGGTGGACACACCGATTCTGGGATGCAGAGCCTTGTTAACAACAAGTTCTTCCAGACGAATCGTCCACCACCGAATACAGGAGCGTGTGCCTATCAGTCGATGGGATACAGCCAGTTCCAGGCGGTGCCGCCGTATAGTTATCCTTATCCGCCCACACCGGTGCAGCAGTGACGCTTTTCAAGGTACAAGTCGGTAAGAGTGCAGGCTAAGTAAGAAATCGATTTTTTCCCTGTTTATAATCGGACCCACTAAAATATTTACGGTTTGTGTAGAACGGTTGGGTCACTTTTTGAATATATAAGTAACGTAATGTTTCTTCTTTTCTTTGTCATTTATTATTTTTCTGGAATGGTGCCGGCTCGACGCATAGCGAAGCAAAAAATCGTTTTGAGTTGTTCGTAAAGCAAAAAAAAAAAAGAGAAAACCCAAAAAAAAGCGAAAAGGTAAACACACGCAAAAACCGCCCAAAAAAAAACAGAAAGAAAGAAAGAAAGAGTAAGAGAGAAAAGACCACACACAGGTAGAAACAGAAGAATCAGCGATTTAAATATGATTTTATCGAGGATCTTTTTAGTACGATCGTTTCTCGAAACGGAACGTCGTCGTCCGAAAGAGAAAAAAAAAGAGAAAAAAAGAATGAAAATTCATTATATGTTATATATAGCATCGTTAATCTTCGAGGCACATTCCAGTCGAGTTTTTTCAAGTAGCCGTAGTTGTTTAGCAATGGTACATGAATATAATCATAACTGGATGTAGAATATGACCAGCAAAATATAGGCTTATATATATATATAACAATTGGTCATATCTCCTTTAAGAGTAATTAATCTTCTTGCGATAAACGAAAAAAAAGAAAAAATAATAAAAATAAAACTATGTAAACGTCATTTAATGCTTTCCCGAAATGCACGAAACGTATAGAAGGGGGGTGGGTTAACGTTTTCATATTTGATAATTTATTTATATTTTGCATATATCTATATAATACGTATGTATGTACAGGCAACGCTCTTCAAAATGTAAGGCCTTTTGCATAAAAATTAAGCCGTACACCCGTTTTTACGAAGCGCACGACGATATAATAATAATAATAATAATAATACTTAAAGAAGATGAAAAAAAAAAGAAAAAGAGAAAGATACATCGTGTCCTCTGTTCTTGAGACCGCGGGTGTGTTGTGTGTCTCTTTGATAATAGTTGAGTGCGGGAGGGGTTTTTTCGGGGGTCGAAAGAGTTAAATCTCATCAAAATTAAGAAGAAGAAAAAAAAATAAATGGGACTTTGACGGAGGAGATAATCCAGCATAATTATATAGCGTACAAAAGTGAGTACTTCGAGACTATCCTGGGCCGGTGTCTTTGTTAACGAAAATTCAAAGCAAGACCGGTTAAACCGGGCTTCGGGGGAGATATAGAAGAGGAAAACTTGGGCTTTAGGGGACAACTTTAAATTAAGCATGTAGTCACAATGGCTGTGTACCTCGGCGCAAAGTTTGATACCTTATTTTTATAATATATATCGAAAGTAATTTGTTGTTAAACCAACGAATGATTATACGAAGAAAAAAAAATGCAGTAAGAGAAACATTGTTGTTTGATGTTTATGCAATTGGCCACTGAGTGGTCTTGTCTTTGCGCGCCCGTGTCGAAAACGTAGGTGCACGCGCGCAGCAGGCTGGCCGCGACATCGAGTAAAAGAGAAAAGAAAAAAAAGAAAAAAAAATATGGAAAATTTAGTTGTACCTGGTTTTGTTAGTTCGCGCTCATCTCGAAATTCTTGCTATTTCTTTTTTTTTTCTTTTTTTTTTTGTTCGAGGGAATTATATTCAAAGACTATATCCGAGAGACAGTTTTTCTTTTTCTATTTGAAAACGTTCGAATGCGCTGCCGTAGTAAACGTTGCTGCAGAACAGCGCGTCGAAGGAAATGAATGTTTTCTTTTTTCTCTTTTTTTTTTTTTTTAAATTATTAAACCTACACGGCAACGATCTTACAATATATAGCGTCGTGGTGTATCGTTACGGCCATTCATACAAAGTGACTCTCGAGGTAATTTTATGCAAAAAAAAAAATAAAGAATACAGAGGAGGGAGAGAGAGGGAGAGAGAGAAAGAAGAGAAAAAAGAGGAGGAAAGAACAAAGCGAAATAATTCATGCCACACGTATCAGGGCACGAACGAACCGTTTACCGACAGCGCATAGCGATTTTTTGCGGGCCTCCAGATATACTCTGTACACGTCACTACTCGAATAAACGAATATAGCAAAATGAAAAGAAATAATAATACTAATAATAATAAATAATAATAATAATTTAAAAAGAAATGAAAAATAAGAGCCAACAGAGAAGAATGCAAGACTCGTGTTATAATCGAGCAAAAAGGACTCGTTTGCGAACGACATTATTGTGATAATTATACGTAACGCTTTCGTGAAACGGTCTCACAGTTCGTTACTTAATTACGCACAGTAGAGAAAAAAAAAACATGTTGTGAAGCAGTACGTGGTGCACACTACCATTTCCGGTTGTCGGTTCACGTGAAATGAAAAAGAGAACGAACGAAAGAAAGAAAAAAAAAAAGGTACCACTCGCGCGTTTGTGCGCGCGTCACACGCATACCTAACTACCAAGCGGATTTTTGCTCGACGAAGATTGGAGGTTGAGAAAACACTCTGTCGATTCGTTTCTAGGTTCCACGTGGTAGTCTTTATGTTCTTCTTTCGCTGAGCCGTGAAATATTAAAATAAAAAATCGAACGTCAAAAAGAAGATAAAATAAAAAATAAAATACGATGTGTGCGGGGTCGCGAAACGAGAGAGAGAGATGTTCAGGCATTCGCAGTAATAATTGTTGTCTTTGCCCTTTTGAACATTGTGAATGCATCGCGCTTTCCTAACTACTGTGTTTTTGAACTGGCTGCAACATCGTTTTGCGCGTCAGAACGAATAGTGATATAATAATAGGAAGCGTATGCTAAAGAGTATTGAAAACGATTCTGAATACTCATACATTTGCGTACGCCCTCTATTTAAAACATCATCCTGTTGCTTCGATTCTTCTTCGAAAAAGAAAAAATAAACAAAATCTTGCCTTTCCGTCGTGGTTGATCAGATATTACTAGTATATGTATATATATCTAAATGACACGCAGACTATCTAGTTTCCTTTTTAACTATGGTTAGAGTACAGAGATCTCCTAAAACTAGGTTCTTCTTAAAATGACAGACTACATTTTGTAGTGCAAACGGTTACTTTGCAAGCATATTTCACGCTTTCACTGATCACCGAGGCTTCCTACTTTTTTGTTTTAATTTTTTTTTTCTATTTTTGTCGGTACACGCTGAAGAGCAATTTGCATCTTGAATAGTTTGGCAAAGCCTCAGGATAAAGGTAACCCTTTGAGCTGTGCTACATTTGCGTTTTCAAGAATTAAGAAAGAGGACGAAGACGAGTGAAAAATCGATCAGCGTCGAATATGCATATCTTTTTTAAAAAAGGAAAGAAAGAAAAAAAGAATCCGAATCTCCAACGTGTAGTCGTGTATAATTTTTTAGGGATTTTTATATTATCTTTGACTCGAAGTGAGAGCAAGGAGAAGAAAAAATAAATAAATGCGGATGCGGGTGAACCTCGGCGTAGGGCAGCAAAGGGTTAAACATTTTTTACGTTTCATTTACACAGAACGCATAGTGACACTGTTGTTTCTCTGTTTTCTGGAGCAACGCGCGATTGTTCAGCGAAGCGTTGTTCGCATCCTCCATATTCCAGACATATTACTTCGTTTTTTCGTTTCTTTTCTTTTATTTATTTTTTCTTTTTTTTTTCTTGTTTTTGCTTTTCCAATCTGTATGACAACTGTTTCATTTAGTATATCAGTGGTGTCCTGATTTGATGATTGATAACAGTTCTTCGTTCAAAGAAGTGAACCATTCCAAGTCCAATTTGAACACTTCACGTATGTATTCGCGAGTCTTCTTCGGACTGAGATGAATCAGAGCTAAGAACAGTTTTATCAGAGGTCGCGCTGCCAGAGTCGTGCTGATAGGATCAGGATAATCCTCAATTAGAAGTATCCAATGAACGTACGCTGGTAATCACCATGTAACGTGTGCTCGAATTTTCAAATCTTACTTTTTCGTCTGAAGTTATTCAATTCAGAAATTTTCTATGGAATTCATCTCAGCAGAATCCCGCAGATTCTTTTATAGAGAGGATGCTCATCTGTTGATAAAACTCTTCATTTGGAATAGTTCATCAAAATTCCATAAAGATAGTAAGAGAATAGGAATATGGATCCACTTTTGAGAGAAAAAAAAATACAAAAGGGAAAGAACAACCAAGAAGAAACTGATTATTCCAGACCTTCACGGTTCTCAATTCGACAGAATGCCATAGTGCCACTGTGCTTTTCTGTTCCCCGAGCGAAGCGAACGTTTTAGCGAAGCGCAGCTTGCATATTTTGAAAAATTGATAGTGGGGTGTACGCGTAGCTCTGTGATATGTAAGATGTAGCATATTTATAGATCTACCTATCGTGCATCATGATTAAAATAAGGAAACGTATCTTATCAGTTTTATACGTGGTATACACAAATCATGTGATCCTAAATGACGTGTACTGCGAGAGCTCGCTGTCTACTTTAGGGAAAAGAGGAACGAAAGTTGTTGAGAAGCGAAAGATCAGTATTCTTTTTGTTTCAATACTTTCTTTTTTTTTTCTGCGTTTTGCCGTGCGAATTCGTGTATTGTCAATGGCGAAGAACAAAGAGGTTCTACGCTATTTTCTTTTGTCTTTTTTTTTTTAAGTGAAGGGATTGAAAGATTGAAATGTGTATTATTTCCGAGTGTTTTTCTGTTCATGAGTATATCTGAGTTTTTTTTCGTTTTCGTTACACTATAGTCTGACAAATGTATCTCCCTGTAAAGAAAGCGGATATCGAAGTTGTAGACAAAGATGTTCGTTTCTTTTTTCTTTTTAATTTTTTTTCCCCCTCTTATATCGTGAATCTGTTTGTTTTTTTTCTACTTTGTACGTTTGTCTGTTCGTTAAGGTATAAATATTATAGTCTTCTAATACTTGCGTGTTCGTCGTTAACAGAGAGAGGAGTCACTTATTAGTGAAACACTACACACTGCTGCGAGTTATTTTTCATTTTTCTTTTTTTGTTAATTTTCTTTTATCTTCGTTTCTTCCTTTATTATATGTTTCTTTTTCCTCTTTAAATACTCGCGTCTAATGAAACATTTCGTGAATCCTACGTTCGCGTTTACAATCGTACTCTTAGGTACTAAAGAAAAAAAAAAATGGTCGTGGGGAACTGTCACACAACATGGGTGTGTGTCGTGTGTACCTTTCAATGTAGGCTGGACATGCGGTTAGTGTCGTTCACATCTGCAAGAAAGTCAAGGTCGTATTCTCGAAGATCACTTTTTCTCCCTACTAGTCGACGATATTCAATTCTTCGTTTTCTTGTTTAAGTTTTGTCCTTCCTCCGTTATTTCGTTGTACTACAATAATACCAGTTTCGTTGTGCCGTTTAGAGGAAGCGTCCATTTCGATTCGTACATTTTTCAAACGTAACTTCCAACGAGATCAGTCATCTTTAAAAAAAAAAAAAAAATTCAATTTCCCCAGGTACAAGAGTCTCATAAAGAGACCACAAATGAAACCATCAGTGTACTCGATTGTCTCCGGTGAAATTTGTATTCCCAGTCAAACTGTAACATCTGTATAGTTTTTTTTTCCCACCGGTTTCCACACAAGTTGATGAATTAGAGGAGGGAAGTAGTTTTCAAGATACCTGTGAGACACGCCTTCCGTCTGTCGTTCGAAAAAAAAAAAAAAAGAAACAAAGTGGTTCGAAAAACCATTCTCGTGGAATATTATCATATTTGCATTTAAAAGAAAGAAAAAAAAAAGACAGTTGTCCAGATCACCGTTGATCGATCAGGTAGAACTTTGCAATCTTGCATTCATTCGCGTAACTAATCCGTTGTTTTTCCCTCGATGAAGAAGAAAAAAGAACAAACAAACAAGGAAATCCTGGACAAAAAGAAAAGAAGGTCAGAATGACGGTAATTGGCACAGTTCTCCGCGCTCGTAGAAATCGATCGAAACCAATATAACGTCGAGTTTAGCGTGCTGAAAATCGTTGATGACTAACATATAGCCTCGGGAACACGAGTACCTTTTTAATGATTAATGCTGAACGCTGTGATATCGCGTACATAAACATTTTTATTATTATAAACGTAAATGTGCATATTGTAATGTTAAAGAAGATTTAAAAAAGAAAAAAAAAGATGAAGAAGATGAAGAATTAAGAAGAAGAAAGAGTACTATTCTCCTTTATATGTGAAGACTGAATCTCGCCAACTTATACACAGGTTTAGCCAGCCACAGATACGTTCGTATACTGTCTAGACTACAAGATAGACTATTTGTACATTATTAATTGTAACAATATGTTTTACGTGGGTAGTGCCGTTAAATGGAGGACGGTACTATTATGTTATAGTTCGATAACGGGTGCGTGTTCGTATTGTGCATTTTTCTCTTTTTTCTTTTTTTTTTTGTAATTTTCAGAGCTCTTAGTAATATCTCTGGTGTGTCCGTGAATCGAGAAATATTCCCGCCGGACTTCTGCGCGGTTTACTTTATTCCGTAGGTGTTGGAATAGTTGCACGATTCTGGTTTCCATTTATTCTTTAAATCGATTGTTGTTTCTATTTTGTTTTTCCTTTTTTTTCTATCTCGTTCGCAATTTCGTCCGATTCAGATAGAAGGGTGGATGTTCGATAGAACGTGTGAGAAGGGAGAGAGAGAATAATGCCAAGAAGAAAAAGAAGCGTGTTTCTTTTTTCCACTTGGTTCTAGAAAACGATTGCTTTCGCCACGTTTTGTTCGTTTCGATTTGTCGATTAGATCGTTCGTGAAGAAAAGAAAATAAAAAAAAGGGGGGGACACATTGCAACCAGCAACAACAATTTAAAAAAGAACAACAACAACAACAACAAACCAATAACAAATCCGTTTCATGGTAGTTCCTATATATTGCATTCTTCTTTGTAACGTTGAGAATGGATTGCTGCTTAAAAATTTTTTCGCTAAGTTAAATTAGTCGAAGGAAATATATGGTATCCGTTCTGTTTCGGTTCAAAATAGCAACTTGCTGATATATTTTATTGGTGTAGTCACATGTGTGCATTGCCAAGTCTGTAATCATTGTTTCCAGCGTTTTTTTTCCCCCCAATTTGTTAACGTGATCGTTGATTATTATTCTCGACATGTGAACTATAACGAGAGAAACGTACCAGAGAGATCGTTTTCCTTTTTTTTCAACTACGATTGGGCGTGGTTATCGTTTAATCTCGAATATTTATATATATACATATGTAACGTACATTCTCCTTTCGCTAAATGTGTATGTGTTTTTTCAGCGAAAAATTTGATACTGGAAAATGGGAGAAGCGAATAATATATTGACGATATCGAGATTAATTTCACGAGAACTTGAGAAATTCGTAAATTTGTTATGCCCTCTTTTGTAAAAAAAAAGAAACATTCGATAAAAGCGTTGTTGTACGAGGAAATTATCGAACAGAGAAATTTTCTTGTTTCTTGTGTTTTTTATTTTATTTTTTTTTTTTTTTATTTTATTTCTCGTAACGAATTCAGTTACTTTCGTTGATATCGAATGTAGACTTGTTAGTGTATGCATGAATGTCGAACACTGCACACTGTACGACAACAAAATTTACTGTGCAAGCTTTTACGGAACTGTTGCAGTAAATTATTATTCGACGACAGTTTACGATTCAGATATTTATCATTTTTAAATAATGCGTCTCATAATGATGGTACATATTTAAGCCTGGGCTATTAAAATGAAAAACAAAGAAAACAAAAAAAAATAAAAATCACAAAAAAAATAAAAGGGAAACAGTAGCTTCGATCGATCTTAATGTGTGCTGAGACCTTCGAATCAACAAATCTTTATAAAAGTCTCGTCTTGAATGTCGACGATATGAATTAAAACAAAAAGAACTCAATTGCGTACCGAGATCCAGTGAAAAATGGGTGCACAAGAATTAAAATCGGCTAGAACGGTGTACAATTGTTGTACTGAATTGATTTTATCATTTTTGTATAATCATGTTCAAGGTTTTGCGTGATGGAACATTTTTGTAAGATTTGTGAAAAAAATCTGCGTACACCAGTTCTCATAGTTAACTGTATTTCTTTCAATGTAAGTTTAACCCTTTTGCTGGCGTTCATTGAAATTTAATACCGTTGTAAACGATCTGTTCAAACTCAACTGTCGATTGTAACAATTTCTAGCTTTCTATGATTTTCGGTGTTCGATCGCTGAATCAAACAACGGTGATTCATTGGTAAGGCATTTGTTGTGTTCTAATTTAGTAAGTGTATTAATATTAAAAAGTAATCACTTTGCGTTTATTTTTTTATTAATTAGTTTACTAACGTGTTTTAGCGATAAGTATGTGTATCCTAACTTATACGATAAGCCTAAATTGTGTATATCTCGAAGATGTATTAAAAATACATTGATTGCTTTACAATTGCGGGAGCTTTGTTCAGTAAACAAAAAAAAAAATGGTAGAAAATTTCTTTTGAATTTAACAGCGAAAGGGTTGAATCTATGATACAAAAAAAAAAAATATATATATATATATATATTCCGAATCTGATGTAGGAAGAATACATAACTTTTCACATTTATCTTTTCTTTGTACGAACGTTCGAAAATTCTCCAACGATTATTATTATTCTCAGAGATATCGAATGAAACATACGGAATCCGTCGTACTTCGTCTTTCTGAGAGCGCATTAATAATTGTATATTGAAAATATCTTTGAACATATTTTTCGAGTCGGATATTGTTCGAGCGATAATTCGATCTGTACGAGCATGTATAATTTTTACTTAATCATCGTGTGTTACACATACTCATTGTTTCGAGCGAACCGTTAGAACTTGGTAATTCATTAGGTTACACCGCGTTAAGCTCACGTGACACCTAACCTCTTTAGGTAAAAAGAAGAAAAAAAATCAATAGCGAGAGAGAGAGAGAGAGAGAGAGAGAGAGAGAGATTTGGTATACTTTTCCCCGTTTAGGTATATAAATAACTTCGAACGTTGCTCGTCCTTGTTCAGCTTGGCCTTTGATACCGTTTCAATCGAGCTATGGTCGAAATGAATTCCCACGATATAACGATACAAATATACATATATATTTCGACATCGATCTTTTTATAATGTATTTTTGTGTTGAAATTACGAGATGCTCGTTGATCGTATTCTCGGTCGATCAACGTATGTGAAAGAAAGAGAAAAAAAAAAGAACACGTCTCTGCCGGTAACTGTGAGAAGAGGTTTCGAATCGTATACACGGGATACTCGTATTAAAAATGGACCACACTTCCGAACGTGAAAGCACCGGGTGCGAAGTCGAACGATCATGAAGAATGTTGTAAGAATTATAAAATGCACGATCGTCGCCAGGAAAACGCAGTTACAGCACGGTAGACTTCCTGTTGTTGTAATAGTTCATTTGTTGATGCGTCTGTTCTGAACGCGCATTAGGAAAAGGAAAAACGGTATGAAAAGAAACGAAGAGACTATACTGTTAAAAGCGAGAAAGAGCGAGCGAGAGAGAGAGAGAGAAAAGAGAAATAAACATACGCTAAAAAAAAAAAAATGTAATATGCTAGATCACAGGGAGATAGAAAAAAACGGGGAACGTTGATAATGTTTAGTATGCGTGATTTTAAGTCGTTTCTACGAGACCAGAAGTGGTGTAGGAGGGAGGGGGGGATGTTAAGAGCTAACGGAACGCCGCTGGTGTTGGGGAAATAATAAAAAAAAAAGAAAAAAATGGTGTACATTATAAAATAACAAATAGGTATTCTCTTATTACGGCTTCATTGATTCATCACGCCTTACAATATGAAAGAGCTCGGCCAAAAACTTCATCATCGAGAGATGTGTGTGTATGCAAGAATTAAACCGGAACACTCTTAGTAGATTTCGTAAACGCGAAGAGAGAAAGAAAGAAACAAACAAACAAACCGCTCCTTGGTCGTCCTCGAGCGTTTTGCTAGAATTGTTCAGAAACTGCAGCACATGAAGACGGCATACAACTATATTGCATTCTTGTTGATTGTAAGAAGGGGTTACGCGAAAAAAAGAGTGGCATGCAAGGATAATATATTTGCGTCAATTTTATGCGTAAAAAGTACATTTATCAGTTCTTTATATGTGTGTATATATACTATATATACATATATATATATACACACATGGGTGTATATATATATATGTATATGTATGTGTATGTAACATGTGTCTGTATATATTTATATATATACAAACATAATTCTAAAGAAAGAGGGATATTCTGTTAGAACAGTGCTGTCCATGAGTCAGAGACCTACATAAGCGTGTCTTTGTCCATCTGTAGAGGATAATCGCCCAAGAGGCAAAGAAAATCAGAAGGTTCTAATGGGAGGTAATTGTATTTATTAATATGTACATGTTCGCTGTGGTGTGTCGTCAGCCTAGTGGTATTGCCATCCTAATGACATATATGGATAATAAAGCAGTTAGAGAAGTGGGGGGTTGGGGGGAAACTCGTTTCTTCGATGTTGTTTCGTAGCTTTAGTTCCGGACAGCATTGTTTTAAAGGATACAGAAAAAAAAAAAGAAAAAATACCATAGAATGTTCTTCGCGAATAAACAAAAGTGATCGCTTATCACGTTATTAACAGATTCACTGCTGCCTTATATTTGATAATTTACCTCCGTACTGACTGTGTGTAAAAGTAAATTTTAAAAGTATCACAGAGTACACTTGCCATAATGAAACCTGGCAGTGAATGTGTTAAAGGATGATCAAGTTATCTAGTCGGAATTGTTCTGTCGTTAATTGTGACGCCCACACGACGATGGGGGTATAAAGATGTATCGAAACGAGTATCTTTTTATGGTACGACAATATTGGAATACCTTTTTTTTCAAGCATTGTTGTACACGTAAACACTTTAACAAGAAGCAAAAAACAAAATGTTTTCGATTATTAAGGTATTACTTTTTAGGATTCTGACGCAAACAAAAAGAAACGAAAAGAGAAAAGTGAAACGAAGATCTTTTGCAAATTGTTAATAATTGTTCAGATTTTGACGTGTGAACAATTATCGCAAAGGGATATTTTAAAAGTAACGGAAGACCAGTATTAACATGTGCAACTAGAAACAGAAGGTTGTGTGAGTTCTTCGTCGTCATTTCTTGCTTTCTTTGTTGTTCTTCGTTTTGAATTAACCGAGTAATATACACGCGAACGGATTTGTTTATTCGGATAATGTGTGAGCCGTTTTACTGCAGAATCACTAGTTTTTACGACCAAAGAGAGGGTAATGCGAAAATGGCTTGTTTTTCTTTTTCCTTTGACCATGACAGGACTTTCAGATAGCGGAAAGTAAATCGATAGTGTATATGATGCGAATATTTTATTACGATCTTCAGTGAGTGATAGTTGAAAAACAAGTGACGTTTGTTGAAAAAGTACCTTAGAATTAATTATTTTATGAGTCGCGCCCCTGTTTAAACAACAACTTATGGTTTTCCAATGTAGAAAGAGGGAAGGAAAAGAGCATACACAAATTATTTATATAAGGCAGCGTACAAGACAAACGATTTAAGGAAAAAAAAAAAACGGCGTAAATGATGCTAAGTAATATTTCTGTATTCAGATTCTCTTCTGTAGGTTTCATTAAAGTGCATTTCTTGTATGTTACACAGTATTATGGTAGAATATAAGAGAATAAATACTGCAATAATAAACTGTGTATTTCTCTATTACTCTCCAGAAATTATTTTACTATTTTGTTCATATAATAAATGTATTTATCTTCTTACAAGTTAATAAAAATTAATTTTAATCTTTTCGTATGTGTTCTTTCCTTTTTGACTAAATTTTTCGTACGTGTGCTATTTCTTTTTTGTTGGTTTTCACTTTTTTTTAAATTTTATATCGATAATTTGAATAAGTGGCATGTCTGCCATGACGTAATTTAAAATCGTGTATTCGATAGTCTTATCTATCGAACGAATTTTCTTGTTAGAAATATGTGTAATTTTATTACTAATTTAACTTAAATTTTTTCGTTTCATTAATCAGTTACGTAATTGTATTTTATATTAATTTAAGTACCGTATTAAAGTAAATAGTATTATAATTTAAATACTGTATAAATTTGAATCGCGAAATAGTAACCCGTGAGAAAGTTACTAGTACAATTATTTTATTTAGTTGGTAATCCTAATTTCGTGTATTTCCTATATGCGTGTTGTGTTATTTGGCATTATTTTTCCTTGATAATTCGATTAAAATAAAGTGCATACAGTTTTCTATTATATGCGACACTAGTTGCAAAACTATTATCTGATATCATTTTTATCGTCGTTAAACGTGATTGTATTATCGTGATTATGACAAGAAACATAACCTACAATAACAATGTAATGTTTTTATATACTCACACCGTATATGGAAGTGTTATAATACAAAATTAACAAAACTATTTCGACGAATAATAGTTTCTTCGTTTATACATATATACGGAAATAGATCTGAAGAAAGGAAAGTATTAGTAAATTGAAAAAGTAAGCAAATTCCAGGCAAATATGAAGAGTAGTAAGTATCCTTTTTTAATAATATTGTCTTACTAAACTATCTAAACATTTCATCATGTTACATATTATTTTAAAGTACTGTTAATTGTTATGAAACATAATGTATAATATGTATTTAATGCAACAATTATTTTAATTAGTTAAAAAATGTGTTAGTATCATGTACTATAGTAATATTTCAGATTCAGATGAGAGTGATTATGAAGATGAGAGTTACAGCAATCAGGATAACGATGGAAGCATTGGAGAAAAGGAAGCATATCCATCCTTTTCCAATAGCCGGTTATCTACCGAAAGATGTGGTAAAAAAAGAACACATACTGATTTAACAGATGAAGCTTCTGATCCCAATGATAGTGATTGCAATGAAGATTACTATGATGAGAACTTTGATGAGAAAGATGATACAAATATACAAAACAAATGTATGGATGATATACCCTTGAATAGCAATGATGAGATAGAAGAAAGTGGAACAATGAGGAAGGTATATGAGGATTCTTATAACTATGATAACATTCAAAATCACAAAGCAAAAAAGGAGGCCAATGGAAACATCATTGATGAAGAGAAAGATTATGATACAAGAGATCAATTGAGCAAACAGGAACCCAAGAGTCTCCTTGGTACACAGAACAAAGTTCAACGAATGATGTTGAAAATGGGATACAAAGAAGGTCATGGTCTAGGAAAGAATAAACAAGGTCGTTTGGAGCCGGTACAAGCGTTTGAACAGCATGGCCGTAGAGGTCTTGGGCTTCATGTTCTTGGAATTAAAGCTTCGGGGCATAAATGGAATCCCGCGGAGGAAGAAATAAAAGTTATAGAGGATATGAAATGGATAAGGAATCCGAAGGCAGCTTTACCAACTTCAGAAGAAATGCAGCACTGGCTACAGAAAGGACCTAAGAAATTGGTCGCGGAGACTAAAAGTTATTTTTGCGACGACGATATAGATAGCGATGTCTTGAGTGCAAAAACGGTACTCGAGGATTTGAACGAGGACGAGATGCGCCGTGCAAGGAAACATAGTAATCCTTATGAAACAATCCGCGGCGCAATTTTCTTGAATCGTGCTGCAGTCAAAATGGCAAACATAGATAAAGCATGCAATTTCATGTTTACCAATCTAAAACCCTTGGGAAACAACGAGCTGTTATATTTCGCGGATGTATGCGCTGGACCGGGTGGTTTCAGCGAATACGTTTTATGGAAAAAGAAGTGGCATGCCAAAGGATTTGGTCTTACTTTAAAAAATGACAAAGACTTTAAACTAGACGATTTCTATGCTGGCCCTTGTGAAACATTTCATCCATATTATGGACCAAAAGAAAACGGCGATGTTTATGATCCTAGTAACCAAGAAGGTTTCAAAGATATTATAATGACACACACTCATGGCAAAGGAGTACATTTCATGATGGCTGATGGAGGATTTTCAGTAGTAAATCAGGAAACTCTGCAAGAAATACTTTCTAAACAATTGTACCTCTGTCAATGTTTAGTAGCATTAATGATTGTAAGAGTAGGAGGTCATTTTGTCACGAAGCTGTTCGATCTGTTTACACCGTTCAGCGCGGGTTTAGTTTACCTAATGTATCGTTGCTTTGAGGAAGTCTGTATCTTTAAACCAAACTCTTCTCGACCGGCAAACTCAGAACGTTACTTAATATGCAAAGGAAAACGATCTGGCACGGAAGGTGTTCTTCAACATCTTAAACAAGTTAACGAATTCCTTTTAAAGGATGAGAAAAACGACGTTTTACAATTGGTGTCATTCGAAGAATTAGAAGGAGAAAAACAATTTTTGCAATATTTACGAGAATCTAACAACTCTTTAGGAAAGAAACAAGTAATAGCTCTACGGAAGCTTGCCGCATTTTACGAAGACACTACTCTTGTTGAAAAACAACAAGCAACCATGCGGAAAGAATGTCTTAAATATTGGGATGTTCCTGATCAAAGTAGGACAATGCCAAGGCACATATCACCACAAGAGAGATTGAAGCAACTTCTAAAAAACACCGACTTTCTTTGCTCTCATCCAGCAAAATTAACAAAAAATAACATTGACAGCGTGATAAAAAATCCGTACGATTGGTTCTGTATGCCCTGTAGTACAGGACTTTGTAATCAAGACAGGACAACAGAAGAGAAACAAAACGCCACATTTTATATGGGCATGGGCAGGAGTCAAGTGTATCGTTACGTAAGAGGCTCTTGGGTACTAGTTGATGATATTAAAATAGAACTACCACGAGATACACTTTTATATGCTGAAGTTGTATATGAAAGAACAAAGGAATCTAAGTATCAGCGGAAAGTATTCGCGTTGCACATTTTAGATGCGGTCATCTTGGGATCGGAAAATATTAGCGAAAGATACTTAAGAGACAGGTAATAAAAAGACCTAATATTAAGAAATTTTTTTTTTTAAATAAACATTTGTACGTAAAATTGACGTATGTTTTTTAATAGGCATGAGCTTACAAAGAAATTTTGCGAGGCATTGTGGAAACCGGTGGGAAGCAATTACGCGCGAATACGGGTTAAGGAATTATTCTCGGTGAATTTCAATATATGTGAAAAGTTGCAAGTAACAAAGCGCTTAATGAAAAACAATCATCCCGCTTTAGTGTACGAATTTTTGGAAACACCCTTGGACTGCAATAATTCCGATAACGATAAACCGTACTTCACGCTGAATAGTATAATTTTTTTGAAAAGTATTGCGAGTCCTTGGAGTCGATTTTTGAGCAAAAAGTATTCCGTGACGTTCGTTTATCATTTCGAGACATCAGAGGCTAAGTACGACACGGAGAGGCCACATTCGGCAGTAGCAAATTTCTTTGATTCGTTTAAGAACAGCGTTATTTGGTATTGGCCTAACGACGACTCACTCACTATGGAGTATTTTGCAACGTTTATCAAGAAAATTTGTCCCACGCATAACCGGACTGTAGAATATTAAAAGGAGAAAATTAAAAGTACGAGATTGATAATTAAGTTTTTTAATTACGGTACTAATTTCTATACGTATAATTTTATAAATATAGAAATATGTGTATACATTTATAAGTATACAGTACTGTACACAAGTGAATGACAATTCTGATGAAATCATGAATGATTAAATTTGTATGAAACTTATGTACGTGATTACGATAGAAAGAATTCGATTAATCTTAAAGATAAATGTTTAACCGATATAGTTTGTTTTTAATAAGAACGATTAAGTATTTATTTGTAGCAGCTGCTCCCATGATAGGACAAGTTTCAGTACCTAAATCTACAATCCATTGTTTTCCAACTTCAACATTTGGTTCAGGTTTCTTGTAAAGAAATATGTATCTTGTGTGCTCAAGTATAGCTACGTACGAACCATCTAGAATATATATATATATACATATATATATCAGGTTGAAATATTGTACTTAAAATAACTTATATTTCTGCTTTAATTAAATACTTACTAGCAGGTGAAACACAAAATTTCTTATTACTTTTACTTGCTTCGACATAACCGAAACCGGGAAAGGTGTAATAGTGTTTCATGTTCCATTTAGTGTCATCTACTTTGCCAGTTATCCATAAGCAACCGTCATTATCGTGCCTGAGACATATCGCTTGGCCAGATTTCGTTTTGTACGTAAACAAAACATGATTGCTTGTTCCAAGCATAGCTAAATGTGTATTTTCTTGTGCAATAAGATCAATTCGTTGCAATAGATTGTCTTTCCCTTCAAGGTCACACTCTTCAAGTTGTTCTGAATTAAATCCCAAACAAGGCTGACCTTCTTGTTTGCTATCAACTTGATTTGTACACAAATGTGCCAATCTAAATATGAAAAAATAAAATATTAAAAAAAGAAAATAAAATTACTATATCTTATCTTATAATTTCGAATGATGTACCTGGAATGGATTTCAGCAGCCAAAGTTTCATTTGGCAGACATTCTCCGCCGGTGTCACCTCTGATCAGTTCACTCCACATCAAACCATTTTCATGCTTATATAACTCAAGCTTAAATGTATCTTGTTCGTATTTCCATGTTGTTAGAGTTTCATCTAATCTGTGTTGACACTGTCCTTGTATCAATATATTGTCATTCACTGTTACTGACAATTCTAATGGTGTTACATGTACTTTGACTTTGTCTTGGTATTGTTTATCTATTGTAAGCCATACTGTTAATGAATCCTCATCTTGAGACCAACAATATTTCGGAATTTTTATTTCTCCAGTTTTTTCTACATTTTTTTTAGTATCAGCGGATTTTTGTACTTTTGGAGATTCGAAAGTTATGTAATCTTGGCAAATGGAATGCAAGTATTTACCACACTCTTCTACATATACGTATTCAACAGCACCATTTACTTTTAAAACCTCTTTGTTAATAAGGTCAAAAGATTCAGATGTACCTCCTACATCTTTCCAAGTGTATGTTAATAGTGAGAGTCTTGTAAATTTTTTCTCATTGTTACTCTTAATATCACACATTACAATTACAATATTAGATGTACTACTTACATATTGTACATCTAATATAACTCCAGGATCTGTGGTGTTTAATGTAAAAGATTTAATATGTTCTCGAGTGTCGGTTATTAATAATTTAAGACAATCTCCTCCATCAGAAATTGCAACAATATGGTTACTGGTAAATCCAATTGATGGATTGTACAACAAGTTTTGAACATTTTCCTTTGAATCGTGAATTATGTGCATCTGTTCTAAATGACCATTCTTGCTGAAACGCCAGACAAACCAGTTTTCATCTATAAACCAGCACGACGTGTCATAAGGATTTTTAAATAAATGATTGTGGAATGCGAATAGCCGCGTTTCCAGAAGAGAGTCTCGATTTGTTGTTAACTCTAACCTGCGTACATCTGCAAATATTTCACATATTTTCGTTCTTTTATTTTAATAAACAATAATTATTTGTTAATACAATAATATGGATATATCGTGGAGTAACACTTACCTGATTTTAAGTCTATTTCAGTATCTATTGGAATTTCATCGGTGCAAAATTGATATTTCTCGAATTTCAAATTTGTAAGATCTTTATCAGGTCGTAATTCAACAATTTTCGTCATTTTGTGCTTTCTTGTTCTCACTTAAAGCATTGTTTATAAAACGTAAGGGAGAGACAAAATTTCTAACCTCAACGTAGAGTTTATTGTTGCTATTTCATGCAACACTTTTTAATGTATTTATTTTGTTATCATTTTTGGATATTCTACTCCTGTTAACAATAATATTTATTTGTCAATTTTTTTTCATTTTAATCACACTTTAATACAATAAAAATATTAACAAATTTAATCGAGAATTGCGATGTTATCGACAATCGATATTTTGAAATACCGACACGTAAAGAAAAGGGTTTGGAATGGTAAGTTTAGGAATTATGTTCAATTCATCCATCGAAGTTTATTCACCCTCTTATTGATTAGTCAACTATTTATTATTTATTTTTAGTCGACGACCGCAATTTAATTTGATTTTCAGTTCTTACAAGCTTCAAATTTAGAATAAATGGAAAAAAGTGTACGATATAAAATTATTTCGTAGTTTTACGATAAACAAACCTTGAGTAAGTATTTAATAAAAAAATTTTTACCGTAACAATTTTATTCTCACTTTGGCTATTTTTAATCGATGGCCATAAGTTAACCTGATTTTTAATTATTACAAACTTTATCTCATTGAAATTTAATTTTTCATTACAAATAGTTGTAAAAATGTATAATTAATAATGTGTTTGCTGTTTCGTGTAATTATTACACCAAGCTTAAACATTCACTCGTCTGAACAAATTCTCTCACTCTCACAATATATTCAAATTAATTATAATATAATAAATAATATATTCTAAGAATAATCGCGACCACCTCTCATCTCTTGTCAGAAAATGAATATAGGTCTATCTCTCGATTATTATAGTCAAAAATAATCTACTATTACTATGCTTGATTATAGTTCTTACCGTTTCAGTAGCGCTGCTGTCTTTTTCCATGCCTCACCGATAATGTCGTAGATGACATTAAAATGGTAAGAAATTACATTGTACGGTAGGTCTATCTTATACCTCGTTTGCGGTAGTCATAACTTCGACTATCGATAGTCGGAGTTAAACGATTTTATATCGAAAGTAACGGTCATTCGGTTTGACGTAACGAAGTTTTGAGGTGAAGGAGTTTTGAATAAAATTAAAACGTGTTAAGTGCTTAATAAGTCTGTGTATATTTAGTATCGTTTCAACAATTGTGTGTCGTATACTTAGTGCAATGTGAAATCAAAATAAATTCCACTTTCTTTCGATAATCATGTACGTATTATTAAAATTGTATTTCCATATACAAAGGGGTTGTTCATAGGGAATTGCAATGTAAGAGTACGGACGTATCAGAAATAATTTTATTGGTTTTTTTTTTTTAATTCCAGTAATCACTTCAACTTTGCATAAGTTTCCTCTTTCGACTGTTCGTACGGAAAGTGTTACGCCGTATACTATTATTTTTTAAAATAAATTATAGACTGTTGCTTTCGCGAACATAGAAACTATAGTGAAACCTTTAATGAAGGTACATTAGTCATATAACGTTGCACATTTGAATTCATTTATTTCGCACTAACTCTCGTTTAGCCGGTTGCGAGTGCAACAAATACGGCGGGAAATTTGAAACGTTCTTATACGCGTCTAAGGAACGATCGATTTAATCCAAAGACAGAACTGACTCAATGGAGTTTCTGTTCTGTGGCTGATATTTTGCATCGCTGAGATAGTTCAGCGGACTTCCAAATGGTCTTCGGTTGTTCGATAAATAGATAGGTCGCAGATTGAAAATGAAAGGCCTCGTGGAATCTAGAAAAGTCATAGATACAGATACTCAGCGTGAGTGATTTAATTAGGATAGGATGGTTGATAGGTCATCGACAAATTTTCTGAAATTATTTGTTTTATATCGAATCGAATAATTTTTTTCTCATCTACTGTAATCTTATTATTACGTATTTCTTTTTTTTACAGAAAAGTATCAATTATTTTTTCGTCTTTCGACAAGCTTATAAGTTTGCCAAAATGATTTATAATTTGACAGTTTATTAGTTTTAAAAAATAATTCAGGTGTTACAGTAATATTTGAATTACGAATTGTTTATTAACGAAGTATAATGTTTCGTGAGAAATTAATGCAGTACTGACCTGAAGATGCGTCTTCAATTGTCGATCGTTGTTCGATACCATTTAGTGTGATCGCCTGAATAAGATGAAATTTTTTTTAAGCAATTTCCAACTCGAGAATATCAATTGACAAAAAGAAAAAAGAGAAAAAGAGAAAAGTATCTGTGTATTTTTTCTTTCCAAGCAAGGAGGGAAAGTAAACTTGCAAATAGGATGAAGACTGAAAATATTTTTTTCAGTAGAACCTTGATGCAGCATGCAATTAAACTATTGATACTCGGTCGCGTTACAGGTATCTGTAATTCATGCAATATTGATTGATGCATCTGTATGTTCAAACTTTTAGCACATCTTTTTCCTTAATTAATTATTTTCACACGCGATATTATTGGTAATTAAGGATTAGTAAATTTTATTCATGCAATTGAATATTTTCATATCATTGATCTTATTATCATTTCAATATTATCTTTTATTCCAATAAAAAAAATTACATAATAGAGAGTAATTACGAAGAGATATGTATGATTTATCGAATGTTCTATCTAGTATTTAGAAATCTCCCTTTTCTACGACGAAAGCGTGTAAATATGTTAAAACTGCAAATTAAGTGTAGAATAGAAAGAACGATCTCCCTTATACAGAAAGTTGCACAAAATCATGCAGAATAGTAGTTTATCTAAATAAATGTCTGAAAATGCAGAAAAATAAAATATTGATCGTATCGATCAAACACATCTCGTGTGATACTTCAAGCGGAAAGTGCATACGAAATTCGTTGTACAAGCTTTTCACTCGAAATTAATTCTTTTGTAGATTATATTCACCTTTTTGCACTCGAAATTAACTCTTTTGCAAATCAAATTCGCCTTTTTGCTACTCAAGGTTTTCTACAAGCTACTTTAACGAAAAAATATCCGATGTAAAGTTATTATTTAGAAAGAACAATTTTATTGCATACATGTAATAACATAAAAAATATTTATACATATATACACATAAATTTATCTATAATGGTTCTCACGGCAGATAAATTTTTTTTCTCTGTTATTATATTTTTTTCTATTTTCTTTTAGAAAACTGAGTATATTTGATTTTCTATTACATTTTCTCTATTATTATATTTTTTCTCTTTATCATTGTATGATGATTTTTTTTCTATTCTCTTCTATTATTATATAATGATTTTCACAGTAGCTAAATTTTTTCTGAATTTTATTCTGCATCGTGAGAATCGTTATAGAGAATTTATAAAAGAACAATATATTATCGATGAATTTGTGTGTATATATGTACAAATTTATTTTATGCTAAATAAGCATTTCATGTTATTTTTGTGTTATTTTATGTTATTTTATGTTTAAATATTATTGAATATACTCAATGAAATCTTTCTTTCGGGATAATAACTTTGCATCGGATAGTTTTTTCTTAAAATAACTTAAGAAAATAAATCTGTAGAAAAACTTGAGTAGCAAAAGGGTGAATTTGATTTGCAAATGTGTTAGTTTGAAGTCCAAAGAGATGTATACGTTCCACGAAAGGATCAATTCGAAGTGCAAAGGCTGTACCGAAAAAATTGCAAATCTTACATCTTCCTCGGTAGAATTAGAAAGCAAACGAACAATCGAAACAGCGAACGATGCAACAAACATTCTGCAGATAACACTGTATTTAGGTACCTCTAGATTTCATTCTGCGTTTTTGTGTCATCTTGATCGGGTTTGTTGTTCAACGACTCAACACTCTCCTCAATATTTATCCTAGACGAATTTTCCGGCTGAAAGTATCATATTTTTCGATTACGTTCGTTGCTTTTTCGACGTCAATGAATTCCTCAAATTCTCACATTCGCGTTACCGTAGCACGAATGACCCTAATTGATCGTCAACAAGCATGATTCATATTTATGTGAGAGACTGTTTTAAATGGATATTCGAGGAATGAGTATGTGACAAATGTTTTAAGGATTTTCCTTAATGATGTTTTTATTCGTATTATAACATAATCAATATTGCATAGCTCTATGTATACATGTATACATATGTATAAAAAAAAAAAAGAAGGAAGAATGAGGAACATACATACAAAGCTGACAAAGATAAATAACAAATGTATGATAATGAGAATGAACAACATTCGCGTGTTACGTCGCAGACAAATATTAATGAACATAATTTTCTGGTGAAATTCAATCTGTCCTTGAATTACAAATTCTTCCTGAACACGATGGAAATCGAATCTGATTTATCATATATTATTTAATTTTTTATTTAAAAAAGTTTTCGAAGGCGAACTATAGTAGTATATTACATGGATCGAAATAATCTGACACATTTTTTTTATTTTTTTAACATTTGTATAACATTTTTTTGTTATTTCAACTCTACAATTGCATTGATGTACTTTTGCAAACACTTATACAACTTTCTCTACAATTTTATTCTATTTGCAAAAGGAACAAAGTTACAATTCACTTATTAAATATATTCTGTGTATAAAATGAATGTTTCTTTTGTTCCTAATTTAATTTTTACACTTTTTGAGATCTTCGAGTTCGTTAGTTCATCGATCATAGAGGCCTTTGAATTTCAAGGACAGATATTTATCTATTCAAGGAGTAACTTCTCGATGTATTTCTTACCGACTTCACGAAATCTTTGTCGACGTTCGATTCTGCGTTAGAATTATTTCTCTCCCCGTCGTTTGGATTCTGTCGCTTCGGTTCCTCCTCTTCTTCTTCTTCTTCATCTTCCTCACCTGCTTCCTCTTCCTCGCACTCCTCCAGTTCCGGTTCCTCTTGCAGATCCTCCATCGACTGTGAAAAAGAAAGGGAAAAAACGATTCCGTGCTTTGAAATTTCACTTTTCCTTGATATTGTACATACTTTTTGCATTCCGTGTACAGAAAGTGTTAAAGAAGAAAAAAGGAACTAAAGTTTATCGTATAAATAATCGAACGAAAAGTGTTTAATCAAGTTTCGATGTAAAATTCATTTTTATATTTATAAGCGTTCGATATTGCTAGCCTCATCGAATAACAAATTGAATTTAAACAAAAGAATAAAAATGTTAGTGTTGTATTCAAATGGAAGAAAAACTTTATTGTTCTAGAATGATCCAATCGATTTTAGAATTTACACTTATTAAGCTTTTTTCACTTAATTTATATAAATATTATAATCTTCTAAAAAATTTAGGAGCTTATTTTAAGCTTTCTAAAATTTTCTTTTAACACTCTGTTTATAAATTTTATTGTTTCTTTTTTTCTTACTCGATGTTAGAAATTCGGTATTATTGTTTCTCCTTTTTTTCCTTTTTAATTGCAACATCGTTAAGAAACGTGTATTTTGAAACATGCACAGCAAAATGGCGGATTTGTATAATTAATAAATTAGGAACAGTCATTTTCATAATTGAAAGTTTTTAAGTTGCAGTAGAATATACAATAATTAATTATACCACAATAGAATGATTTAATTAATTATTGTATTATTTTGTTAGTTATCTTTTTGTGCAATAGTGTGAAGATGTTAGTGCAATCGTACAGGCTTCGGTAGAATGTTTTCCATGCTATTAGAATTGTGTAACTAATTTGTTTCTTATATAGCTGGATTTGTCTTTATTTCGATAGTTTTTAAAGCATTTCAAAGGAAGCCTGCAAAGTAGACTTGCGAATTTTGTTGGTACACGTTGAAGCAAGAATTTTTCTCTCAGAAATAACGATTTTTCGTATCGTAAGTTTATTCGAAAGTCCACTTTGCAAGCTGCTCAGAACTTAATACGTAATTTTTATAAAAAAAAGAAAAAATCTTTACGAATGGATTTGGTTTCGGAAGTTTAGTGATGATGCCTGTATTTACCCCTAGGAGCTCCTTCTTCTCTGGTTCTTCATCTGCTGTAATGTATAATTAAAAATTATACAAAATTTCTTGTAATGTTAAAATGTAATCTTGTATAATGTTATGTGACATTCTCACATGAATTTCTACACGTATTTCTTACAAAAAATGAGTAACTATAATCAATTATAATTTTTCTCCTTATTAGTGAAAAAATCGAAATTATCATGTTTATTAAATTATAAAATTGTGCAATACCATTACACATTTTTCTCTTTTAAATTTAATTAATCTATGATCTAAAATCTACGATCGGCGTTCATATAACTAGTGCCGTTTATAATCGGCATTCAGGTATCTGTAATGAATCTTTCGATTCTATTGATATCTATCGGTCTAAAGCAATGTAATCCTTATAATATTGTCTATTCATACGTTTCGTTCTATCTACGCAAACTGTATATTCGCGGCGAGACTCCTTCGATCAGAGGAACCATAATGGCGGCCACGCCATTAAAAGAAAATTTTCTTATTAAAAGAAAAACCTCGAATAGATCAGAAATTTAATTTAGAAAAATATCTAAGAAAACTTTCAATCAGAAACTGCCTACCTTTAATATGAACCCTTTTATCATTAACTATATCTTTCGACTCCGCATTGGTCAGCGGCTTGTACTCTTTGCCCGCGGGTTTCATGTGTGTGCCATTCGGTCTTTTCTCGTCTTCAACATTCTTGAAACCGACTGTTTTCACACCTCCAGCTAACGGGTCTGTGTATTGTTGCGATTGCCATCTTTGCGAGCTAGAAGGTGAAACTGGCGACGCTCCTGCGACACTTGCAGCACGCCTACGACGCCTATCTTTTCGAGCACTTCGCCAAACCTCGTAGATGCAACCTATCACTGCGCTAACGAACACACAGCACAGCACGATGAAGATGTAAGTACCAGCACCTTGTTCCTCCTGCGTAGCGTCGGAGTACTGTGATTTGTACAGTATCTTCTCCGGCGGATCCTCCACCCAGGCTCTGTCTTGACGACCCTTCGACAGAAAGTTTTTCGCAAACTTTCAACTATCTTTCGTAGACATTGAAACTCGGAATTTGAAATCGTACTATGTTTAGACGATTTTTATTTTCTGAAAAGTTTCGCGGTTTTCGGTTTTGTTAGCTTTTTTGATTAATGGAATGGTTGTTTAGAAGATCCAGTATTTCTATGAGACATTCTAAAGATCAAATATCAATATTAATTAATTAATTATTTTTTAAATAATAATTACAAATATCACTATTCTAATGTATTATTACTAATATAATTGTTTTTCTTGAATCTTTATCAGAATCTGTGCCACGAGTCTGACTCGTTGTTATAGGGCAAGGAGTTAATATTTATTAATCTATTCAGTGTTAAAAATAAGAAAACAAGCAAAAAAAGAAAGTGGATTATTTTTTGGGAAAGTTAATACAAATAAGTGATACTTTACCACGCTATCGTTTCTGGGTGGATCGAGGCCACGTGGTTGCGCGTGAAAGACCGCGCACTGTGCGCTCCTGACGCCAGCAGGTATCGTCGCTCTGACAGTTTCACTGCCCTGTTTCGTAAAGAGCATATATTCCTCGAGTGGCTTCATGCCAGGCCCTCCGTTGATCGATACCACGACGTCTACAAGAAGAGGGTATCCGTCATTTCGTATTCTCAATGTGGCTGATGATCGTTTTGTCTAACATAAGAAAGACGGTATTCTATTAGAACCACGGTTCCATCACTCGCTGCCGACGAATTTTTATGTTTTCGTACGACAGTGAATTTCTCAATCGTGGATGATTTAACGTGGCACTCACTGCTGAGACAGCCGGTGTATCCCTTGTACGCGCTGAATCGTGAATCTGTCGTGTTCAAACCGCCTAGCTGGATTTCTGTCACGCCAGGGCTCTCGTCCTCGTCGTCTCCTAGATTCAACACTGGGATCGGCAACAGTTGCACCGGCTCGCGATCGATCTACGTGTGATAACGAGACTTTCAGATCGTTTCAGAATTTTTCAGAGAAAAAAACGTGAATATTCAAGGAAACATTGGTTTTTTAAATTTTTATGAAAAAAAAAGAGGAAAGTTATAAAACTCAAACTCAGGGTTTTTGTAAGCGGTGCGATAACGTTTATTTTAGTTTGAAAATTAGCTTGTTTTAATTTCAAAATAATGACAACTATAGACCAGCTAACGAGTTGAGTCAGTAGACATAAATTTTACACTTTGATGGTCGTGTATTTCGCTCGTTGATTGTTACTTGCCGCCAGTGTTTCTCATCTGGGTCTTATCACCTAGGTTTTCCTTAATTTCTCGGTGTTTTATAGTATAATTACGATACACTTTTTGAGAAAAACTGCGTTTGAACTCGTCTTGACATATTAATACAAAAAAACAAAATGTTTATGATATTTAAAAAATGATCTTCAGTATAACCCCGAGAAGACTTTTGTTTTTTGTAAGATGCACATTTTCAAACAAGACTTCGTAGTAACATTTTCTTCTTACTTTCAAACAACAATGGAAATAATTCAGACGTTCGTTATGAATGTGATAGTTTGTATAAATTACTTACCAGAAGCGTTGCAGTATTGTTGTCCCGAACATAATAGACACTGTGTCGAGCTCCGTTTAGGAAGTTCCTATCATTCAGACGTACTCCGTAAGCGGAGCCTTCCCTGTCCTCTTCGAAGATTAACTGTCCTTCTGATGTTAGAGCGACCAGCAAGTAGTAAGTTCTTCTGGAAAAAAAAGCTTTCGAAAGACACCCAGGATTCGAATAGGATTCCATGTTGGTAGAATTTAAGAAGCCAAGGAACAAAGGATCGTAATCCTACTTTAGACTGATCCTTAGATATCGATTAAGAACTGTTTTTGATGCTCGATATTTGACGATGTGATGCACCAAAGAATCGTAGAGGACTTACTTATTTTCCGTCTGCAAAAGTAGAAGCGCTGTGGTGCGTTGTCGAAGCTCGTTGGTCGAAAACGCCAGTTGAACCTTCACTTGACTCACTTCACCAACAAGATCGAATTCGCGTTGCAGAACACTCTCGCCGCTGAAGTCCGCTCCCTTTTCTAGCAGAAAACGCGTATTTTTTGTTACTGAATTCGAGTTAAATTTCAAGATTTAAAAACTCTCGCTAATATACGGGAAAAGTTTGACAAAATTTCAGAGGAATAATATAGGAGTATACTGATTTTAATGAATACTCAGTTTTTCACTCTCGTGCAAACTCTGATCAAGCTCGAACGATTAAGAGACATATTCTTTATACTCTTTACAACAAATATTTCTTTAAACTAAAATTTCTCACCGTCAGCGCAATGCTCTCCGAAATACGAAGTCAGCTCGCAGTTGCACGAGGATTCCTGCCTGCCAAAATCTTCCGTGCAAATTCCCAAGTTCTTGCAAGGCATAGCGTCACACTTCATCTGACAATTAGGCAGCACACCTTTGCTACCTTCGTGATTTGCTTCGTTTGCCAGACTTGGTAGATCAACCAGATACTCTCCTATCATTAATCCACGGAGACATCCAACGTAACCTTTTATCTGCATGTCTTCTTTACCGACTCTTAACAGATCATCCGGATCGAAACCCCCTAGATTCACCTATGTAAGATTGCTGATCATTGCGTACATTCCATTCAACACGACAGTCTGAAAATCTCACCTGGAAGTAGTTCGTAGGTGGTGCTGGTGGTCTCTGAGGCGCCAGTACCTCCTTTTCTGGATTTATCCAAGGTTTATTCGAGTATGTGTCCAGTAATATCGGTGTCGCGTTTAGGGTAGCATTGTACTCGTTCACGTGTAACGTCGTCGATCTTTCGCTACGAATGATCGCAATTTGAACGGAAATTCCTGTGTTCACACCTGTAATCATTCCTCGTTTTCCTTTATCGTTCTTATCGTTTCGATTGCCTATGTTGGATTATTTTAGGAAATTTGTCTGTGTGTGTGGGTAGTGTAAGACGGCGAGAATGAGTCAACATACTAAGAAAGATTATTGTAAATAGAAGAATGAACCTAGTAACCATCTGTTAGGTGTGGGTGGACGTTGATATTATTCTTTTTTGTTTATTCTCTATGCGGTAAATTAAGACAAAGATTTATTTTCATAAAAACTAAAGAAATAAACAGCCTAAATAATTCTAATCGTAAGTTTCATGATTAGGATAATGAACCATTTAACTTATTCTGGTCTAAAAAATGTTGCTTTTAGCGGAAAAATTGTATTGTACAATATTTCACGTCGCTTACGTACGCGAATATGGCCGAGATGGGCAGTCAAGCTATTAAATTTTAAATATCGTATCATTTGGTAATTTGCAAAAAAAAGCAATCACGACAAAATTCACAGACTGAAGCATATTTCTAAATGAAAGAGGATTTGTTGCATCACCTGGATATTCCACGGTAATATTCTTAATTTCGTTGCCGGCGTTGAACAGGTACACTATGCTGGTTCCATTCGAAATGTAGAGATGTGCAAAGTTGTTCAAATGATCGTTCGCATAGAGGATCAACGAATGGGTATCGTAGGTTCTCAGGTTTATCAAAATGTTTTGCAACAGTATACTCTTCAATAGCAACTTTTCCTCGTCCTCTTCATCCGTGCCGAAGTAATTCTTCTTCAGGAATGCGCCTTGTGACGTGAACGTTAACGCTTTGTTGTTTATATCTGAGAAATTAATCGAGGAAGAAAATTAAGAGGATGGAATGTGAAAGGAATTTGACTGCAAACGACTTGAAAGTGATTGCTGATGTTTACTTCTCTCGCAATAAGTGCCAAGATGAGCCCATCTGTTCTCGCAGACGCATTCGAAGTTGCTCCACAGTTCTACGCATCTTGCACCGTTTTCACATTTGTTCGGCTGACAGGATGGCTTGCAGTCTTTTATAATTTCGGATAGATGAACTGACATGTAGCTGTGAATATCTAGGATCTCTCCATTCACGACTAAACCTCGAAAACAACCGATGAGTCCCTGACGAACCGAAGAAGTCCTTAAGTGTTCCCTAAGAGACGATGATTATTCGACGTTTTACATTGAAAAAGATTATAGAAGGTGTCGAAACATGTTTAATAAGTTCATTGTCTAAAGAGTATAATTAAAATAACTTAACCCCTCGTCTTATAATTATGAGACACTCTCGTGGTGTAAATTATAGTCAAGATATGACAAAAGAAAAATTGTATCTCCGTTAAATTTGTATTTTTGCTCTAACATTGGTTTCAATTCTTCAGTTTTACAACTGAGTAATTTTATAATTAATTATTTGTCGTTAAACTTGGTTCTAATATTTTATTCAACGAACACGTTGACTTGGAATGAATTTACGTGAAAAATACTCACGCAGTGGCTCCACCAATGAACATGGAACCTTCGAATGGTCCAAACTCTTCTTCAGGCAACAGGTCGACCATTTGGAAGTCGGTATTGATCATGAATCTTACATGATAGTCGTTGTAGTCGATCCAGATTTTTTGCCACTCGCCGTTGTTCAATTTTCTTCTGCTCTTCACCTCTAATTCTCTTATGGTACCGGTGTTCAAAGTGAAATTAAACGTCAATCGATATTCTGATGTTAAAGCAACCATGAAGGATGGATAATTGCTTCTGATAGGTGGTTGGTATAATAGAATAGCTTTCTCTCCAGTTGTTCGAAAACTGAAAGCTATGTCTCCCTTCCTCCAACCTGGCACTTCGATGTACGACTGCGAGGTCGTGAAAGTGACCACGTACTTCTGTGTATCTGGAAAATGATTGAATAATATCCAGCTTTCTAGCAAATGTTCACTTTTAAAGATACAAAGAATTCCTATTTCTACATTCCAAGTGGTACGCAAGGAATTTCTTTTCCCACATTTCAAGTGGAACACAAAGAATTCCTATTCCTACATTCCAAGTGACACACAAGGAATTCCTATACTATAATATTGTTCAAGCGATCAGAGATTTACTCACTAGTTTCGACACATTCCAGGGGTCCCAAAGTGATTCGTCCTTGTGCATCTTCCTCGAGATCTCTTTGTTGCAGAAATACCATTCCTGTAATACCTAAAGAGTCTGGAGTTTCGTAGTATCCTTCGTCAGATAGCCATTTCCCGGCATTTCCGGCGGAGACATCACAGTTGCAGCTTAGATTCGGGTCTACGCATGTCCTGTTCACTAAACGTGAGCACAAAAATGCCCTATTAATTCTTTGAATTGAAACGATGAGTTCTCTATATGAAATTCCATTTTTACAATATTTCAAATATTTATGTAGACTCCCGTATAACTCGGTTAATATGTTACGCTTTATAGGAAATCGTGCTGTACAGGAAGTTGTCTCGCATAACGCGTATAATATAAAGTAATATTTTCAAAATGATTATTGCTATGTCAGCTTTTATTTTCTATGTTTTATCAAATAGGACAGCATTTTAAAAATAAATGACACATATACGCAGTTGATTAAAAAAAAGTATATTATTAATGTATATAAAAAATCGTGTATTTCATTGAAATTTAAAATGTAATTATAAATTTATGTATCATGTTTGTAATGTTATGTTTGTATTATGTCTATAAGTAAAATTAATTCTTATAAATGCAGGTAATTCCTTTGTTTTATTATTTTCCGCGTTGTACAAAGAATAAACAGTAATCATAATATCTTTGGCGCGTTATAGGAATTCGAGCTGTAAAAACTCGAAATGCTCAGGCGAAAAGTTTCACGAAATGAAAAGAGAGATTTTACCGAACAGAATCGTATATTTCAGCATTTTCAGTTGAAGGTTTTTCATTTATTTATATCTGATCAGTGAATGATACTTTTGTGTTCGTTACACAAAAACACAAAAGTTAGTTATGTCACTTTAACAGGTGTTCCACTATGGTAAAAAGTGTAATGCCACGTGGGAGGTGACATAACTCTGATAGGGGTTAAATACAGTGGAATTGAATTTTCAATTGAAGAATGACAAGCTTTCGATACTCACTTCCACAAGGACAGGATCCTCTGTTCACGTTCCCAATGTAATCCACGGTAGTTCCTTTCGAGCTAAGAAACCAAGTGGCACTGTGCAACTCCAAAGGTGCCTTGTAACAATCATACTTGACGTACTGGCTGCAGTACAACGAGTGTGAGATCAATTCTTGTAACATCTCCGCGGTGAACTGTCTGTATTTGATGTTGAACGTGAAATCAGACTCCGCGATAGATCTGACGTCGACTTGAGAGGGTAGATTATGCTCGACGATAGTTTTCGTCGAGTCTTCGATCGATTGGAACTCGCATTTCACGAGAGCTGGCGGGAATCTGCCGTTTCCGTCGATGTCGATTTTGTAAACGTCATCTTGGGTGTAGCCGAGTAAAGCTAATTCTTCGCATGTTTTTCTGTACTGAGCTGAAATATAATTTTTCATTTATCTTATCGATATTTGTAATTATTAGAGAGCAATTTTCTATGCAAATTCATATTTCTGAGAACACAGTAAAAGACACAGAATTCGGTAGAAAAATTATTTCACCATCAGGTATTAACAGAAACACTATAATTTGCATATTGCATATTTTTTTAAATTTCCGGCTATGCAATTTTGCATCTTTAAATTTTCTACAAATCCGTAAAAATCCGCGATGTAATAATGATCATTAAAATGACGGTATTTTTCTATTTGAATAGTAAAAGAGCTGCAGTAAAATTTTTTCTTTAATTAAAAAAAGAATGTGATTAATCGTTGAATTATTTTTACTCTTTTCTTTTCGAATTAAATGTTGGACTGAAATATTGCTTTATCCAGCGTTCAAATTTTTCATATTTAACGTAGAACCGATTTCATTTGGAGCTTTTCGAAGAGTTTGTCAATTTCACTTACCAAAGTGGCAATTTTTCCCGATGTAACCGGTGTCGGTGCAATCACAGGTGATTCTGTCCTCCTTCACCGAACATTTCCCGCCATGCTCGCAAGTGTTCGGTCTGGTACAAGGATCCACGAATTGGCAATTATCCAGAGCCACCTCTCCGATCACTCTTTCGGTGTTGACCACGTATCTAGGCTCTATTCTCTCGTCGTTCACTCGTATTTCACGCATACATCCCACCAAACCTATGCATAATATTACCGTGCATTGAAATTACATTAAAAAAGGAAAATTCGTTTAACAGTATCATTTATAATAATAATATAACGAAAGAAAGCTTATTATCTAATAAATCTTAGTGATCTAATTTTTTTAACGAATGTATCGTGAAGCAAAATTTGAATTTCAGATCTCAGCATTGATTTAAATTGAAATTATCATGCAATCGTCATAGAGACTTCGTTTTGTAATTACGGCTAATAAAATTATTGACATTTCAAAATTTTTGTTTTTTAAGCTTTAAGTTTTAGGTAAATATGAGTACTTAGATGAACCATTTTTTTTCTTTTTAAATACTGAAATGTCAATTCACCTAAAATGTGAATTAGGTCACTGTTCATCTATGTATCAATCTATACCTTGTAAAAAATATATAGTAATTTCCCAAGCGATATTGGGCGGCAAAAAAAAAAAATAAAAAATGATGGAAGTTTGATAGTTTGAAATTTTAGTAACATCGATATGCAAACTTACCCGCGTTACTTTTCCCGCTTCCGATGATAACTTTGTCGCCTAGCTCGAACGTCGTGGAAAACAGTTTGCTCTGTTTGTTCCGGTAATCCACCAACATGTTGAGCTCTCCTTTCGTGTAATTCAATTCGACCGCGTGCCAAGACGTGTTATACGGTGGGAATTTCACAGCTGCAGTAACCGTGATGTTCTCCGTTAACACAGGGATCAGTTGAAAACGAATTTCGTCGTTCACCAGACGAAGCTACAAGCACAGGGATATTGCAATAAATAATCACTTTAATCCTTTGAGGATCGTAATTTGTAATACTAACTTTTTACGATATTATCAATAAATTTCGGAATTCAGATTTCGTGAAATAAAATATCTTCGAATGAGCAGGAAAATTTAATAGCTACAAAGTTAAGGAAGAAAATATTTAAGAGATATTTTACTTGTATAAATTTAACAATGGTGTCTTGTTTTTAATATAAAGACTTTCGTAAATAATAATGATACACAAAAATATATTTTTTTCGAACATTGTTGAATATTGAAAACAATACTTTCGTTTGTATTTTTATTTCCAATGAATTGTAAAGCTTAGCTAATCTCGATACTAGTAGAAAAAAATTTTGTGAGAATTTAATACTATTATTTTACGTATAATTAGTAAGTTAGATTTGTGTTAAATTAGTTCAATTAAACCTAGTGAGTCTTTATGAAATATAACTTGCATTTATAGTGTATTGAGTCTTAACGATACTGGAAAATGTTCTTCGAAAATTGAACATCAGTATTTTCAATAAATTCTAATAAAAAAAAGTAAAAATTCTACTTCAATTTCTGACAACTTTTCCAAAAGTCAAGAGCTGAGTGAGATTTTCAATAAAATCGTCCAGTAAATATTCAATTTCACCAGACACGGTTTTTCTTGAATTTACCAATCGTGTATTTCTTTCTTCCGTGAAAATCTGATTCAGTTACCTCCCAGTATCCAAGTCCACGATTGCTTTTCACTTCCCCCGACGCGACCACAGCCACAGGCTTCGAACTCTTGAAATCGAAGTTCAATTTAAGAAAGTCGGTCCGAGCTATCGGCCACCAAATGTGGCTGCCCGCGAACGGATAAGTTATTGGAATCACATCAACATCCGCTTCGTAGTATTCCGGCTCCAGTACACCGATATAATGCACCATGGGATTCGAACGTTTCAGCTCGTAAATAATGGACTTGTCGTTGAAGAAAACGTATTTCAGCGAGCCTAGAATTGATTTCATATACCACGATCAATCTTAACGAATGCATTTCACTCGTGGCGAAATTATCCATGAAACATTGAAATTCCATCATTTACAATAAAATTGTATCACACTTTGCATTTTCTTTCTCTGTATTTTAAAAAAGGATATGAATTTTTGGTTTCGTGAATTGTATCTATAGCAAGATACAGTTTCTTACTTTCATTTTAAGAAGAAAAAATATTGTCATTATTCGTAGAATGATTCCTGAAAGTTACAAAAATGCAATTTCTCATTTATACAGTGATCAGAGCTATCCAGAGATCTTAGATTCACATTGCTTTATTGATGATTGTAAATACTGTTATTGCCTTACAAATAATTTGTACTTTACGCTATAGTAGTTAATTGTACGCTTTCGTACGAAACTTCGTTTATTATGTTAAAAGATTTACCGATTCAATAAAAATTTGAAAGCATTGAAAAACCTTCGATTGATGATACTTAAAAAATTACTTAAATATCCTGCATACCTGCAAAATTATTATGCGAGAGTAGCCCTTTTTTCTTGTGCAATTCAGGTCCTCCACCGATGTAGATCTCAGGATCGATGATCATATTGTAATTCTCTCCAGGAATTTCGAGTACCTTAATCTCATCGTCCAGACTGACGAAGACTAGAGATCCATTATGAAATATCGTCAGATTGTTCCAATGATTCGATGTAACGTAATCGCCAAGTACAGTGGCGATTTTCGAATTATGCCCGAAATCTAATTCCACGTGTACCGATCCATTAACAATCGAGGCTGCCACGTAATGCGGCGTCCCATCGATTTCTCCAGACGCGTAGAAGAGGGCTGAATCGTCCCATTTTGTCTTGATGAAATATTAAGGGGGTATCAATTGTCCGAACGAACGATGATTTTTCTTAACTCGATTATATTAGATACCTTAAACGCGAGGCTTATCCTGTTGACGGAGGAATGAACTCTGTCTTTCCAATCGTAAACGCGAAACGAGACGTACGAGGATCCTCTTAGCGTTAAGATTGTGGCCGCTGAAATGGCAAATTAATCGTTGAATTAATTTCAATTGAATGTTCAAGTTAATTAGAGGTGAAAAGGTGACAAATATTTTACATACTGTACACATCGCATCGTTCTCCTTCGTACTTCGTCCCGAAGCAGTCGCAAGTTAAACTATTGTAGTGATTCACGCATTGGCTCGAGATGAAACAGAGATTCTCCCGTGTTCTACATCTGAAATGTTGTTTATCGTGTATGTTAATGAATATCGATGATTTTAATTAGACAAGAGTGGAATTCGAACGTGTTAAAATGTGTGTCTCACTTGTCTATGCAGCCCTCTTTCACGTTTTCGTGCTTGGTAGCAATCAGAGGCTGAATGGGCAACAAATCGCTGGCCGATTTGCCCGAGCTGAGAACCATGTCTCTTATGCAGCCAACAAACGATTCTATTATGTACTTCACGCCGTGCAATTTCTCCTCGGAACTCAGCCCTAACGAAAATCGTGTAATTCATGATGAAGCTAATTCACTGCTCTGTGATTTTATCTGTTGTGTAAATTAACGTATAGAATCACAAATGAAATATTTCAATTCTTCTATTCCATATACTACGATGAACGATAATTCTTCTTGACAAATCTATTTTTACGACGATTATGATATTTTCAGTAGAAAATACTGAATATTATTTTCCAAGAATTTCATTTAACCCTCTTCAAAACCCGAGAAAAAGATTACAATTGGTTACAATTTTACATGTTTGAAAATATCAAAAAACAAGAATTAAACAATGCAATAATAAATGATTAAAATGACATGTATAAAATATAGATAAATAAATAATGTAACTTTGTTAATAATTGACAAATAGCATTGTGCAACTATGTTTAAAGAATAAAAGCATTTCATTTCAATTTAATCTATTCCACAATTGCTCTTTGAGAAATTTCAATATTTTATTTAAACGTTTGCTATAATATCACTGAAACGAATCGAAAGTTAACTTTATTTAAGATGAAGTAATGTTATTACCTCCAATAAGAACGACAGACGCGAGTTCTTCGGATACACCATAATTGATCACGTGTTCCAAAACCTTCAACGTGGTCTCTTCCTGTTTATCGTCCACCCTGGCGATCAATTTCGCCCCGTGAACGTCAATTCTCACCAGAACGCTGTGCCATTCGTCTCTATTCAACCCTTCACCGACCGTTAAGCTGGTCGATCGTTTACCGAACACGTGCACTACTTTTAGCTGACCTTTTTCCACGATTACGTACAGAGCATACGGATCCAATCCTTCCGGTCGATCTTTGACGCTGTGGTAGACCAACAAGCCATGGGGTAATTTTGTACGGAATTTGAACGATATTTCACGGCACAGCCTGCAAGTTCGAATCACGAAAAAACGATTAAGTTTGGAATTATTAAAGTAAAAATATGAAAATATTTTATTATAGAGAAATATCGACAGTTCAGTTTTTCTTTTGCAATTATTTTACGCTAGTACTGAAAATGAGTTGCAAAATATCCTTTCGTAATATAATAGACAATTTGACTTTTCCTTTGCATTTATTTTCCACGAGTACTGACAATGAGTTAAAAAGTATAAACATATATTTTATAATAATATTAAAATATTTTATTATGGAAAATTATTGACTGTTTGACTTCCTTTTCACTTATTTTCCATCAGTACCGACAATGGAGTCGAGAAATTATCCTTTCCCATTTAATGAAAATTCCAATTTCCGAAAATTTTAGTACACCTGACACGAAGCGTGTTAATATTATCGTTTATAATATTCCTCGTGCACGTAGGAATTAAAATTTACCATAAAATGTAGAACAAAGTGTTTTTCATTATAATTACGATTCGATCTGAATGGAAATATGTTCATTAATATTCGTGTCACAAATTTTCTTTATAATAGTAAAAAATAGTTTAAAAAAACAAAGAAAATGATAAAAATGACGATTATCTTTCGTTGATATTATTCGTTAAATTATTTGAATTATAAATTCATTATATGAATTTATATAAATGTTCCTATTAGATTATTCGATTAAAGTTCCTCGAGAATAATATCGAAGAGGATATACTTACCGAAGTTGGAACGGTTTTATCCCGCTACCGTCGAGCTGAATGAACGTGTTACTTTGTGCGAACATAAAAGTCTTCTCGTAGCCAGATTCCATGAAAGTTAGCTCCTGTGAAGTAGTTCTTCGGGTAGATTTACGTTTGAAAATATTAGCGTTTCGATTACTTTTAACACTTTATCTATCGCTCGTGGTTCAATTTATTACGCCTTTTCGATTCAGACGCAAATATATCGTTGATAACCGGCTTGAGTTTAATTATCGTACGGTAAAAAGATGAATGGAAAATGATTAAAATAACGAATCATCAACGCTATCGATAATCACTGAACACGAAAGAGAGCCATTTAATAGGTTAACGATTAGATCAACTTTAATAGCAGAAAGCTGATTAATAAGCTTCCGGTAAATAAAGCGTTAATCACTTACTCTCTTGTATAAATTAATTTCCAATAATTAAATCAGATAATATTTGTATTGTCATTTATTAATTCTAGAAATACATTGTTTCTGACTTTTAGATACAATCAAAGTTTTATTCAAAAAGAACGAAAACAGATCGATCATCGAATTAATTTCCATTATTGATTTCCGTTAGACATAAATTAGTAAATAAAAAAAGAATTTCCGCTATTGTTGATGATATTTTGCCAATTTTCTCGTAGCTTGCGAATATTTCGATTTGAATGGCTGTATTGATCATGCGACTTCAGCTGGAAAGGATTCATTTCTACACCCGATAACTAATTTATTTTTGTATTAAAAGAAACAGTTTTGTTTTTCCTTTTGCTTTTTTCATGGAAATTTAAGATAATTCTTTTACCTTTCCTCTTTTGTACTTTGGTACAGGCGGTTTCGTTGGTTCTGGAGGTGTGAAGGTTGGTCGCGAAGTGATGGCGGTGGTAGAAGGCAGTGTGTTGGTTGTTGCGGTGCTTGTCACGAATACGCTCCCTTTTGTAACCAAATAAGGTGGCAACGTATCTAAAAAAAAAAGAAAAAAAAATTAAAAAAGAAGAAAAGATAAGCAAAAAGATCTTAAAAAATACGCTCTTCTTAACAAGTCTCCTTAAATCACGGAACAATTGAATAAACGAGCAAAATAATCAATGCTCCTTACGTTCAGGACCACCCACGCAATAGTGAAGACACTCAGTTTCCGAATTGAAGCGATTCTCGTTTCCCAAGCAGCCGCCGTAAGGAAAAGTCCTGCATTTCCCTTCTGTCTTATTGAACGTCCATTTGTGAACGTACTGTTTGCAAGGTCCTGGTTCCGTTTTCATGAGACACCTATCGGGAAACGTTCTTTTCGTCGTGGTGAACGTGTCCATTTCGTCGGATAGATCGATCTCCGAGGAATCCGTCAGATTGGCTGAAACGATCGAGCAAACGTTCGCCCAAACGAGGATCCTGAAGATCCTTTCTTTGCGGCCGGTCATCGTTGTTCCCTTGCTAGAAATTGAACAATATCTCTTTTCAAATTCGAAACAACAAAACTAAAAGACTTCTAAACAATCATTCTGTAAAACAGTTACAATTCAACCAGAAACTCGTTAAAATCAACTTCCTAAGAGTAGTCCAATTATTCACAATCTGACACTCAACTGTTACAAAAAATCCATGGTATTTAATATAAAAAGAAAACAAGATAAAAAGAAAAATTCAATTTTCTTCTCATCGTACAACACTCACTTTCCGCGATCTCTACGCATAATTTACACCGAAAATCCAAGCTACTCACAATTTCTCACATTTCTCACGAATTGCCTTTTTCCACACGTATCGTTTAATCCATGGTTTTCATAGAACAAGACGTGCACGCGAATAAGAAGAAGAAGAAGAAGTAGAAGAAAAAAAAGGTGAAAAAGGCTCCTGTTAGATCGCGAGATCTCACGTGCTATCAGCCGGTCTGCGACAGTTTTCTGCGTCCAAACATTGAGGACGCACGAATCTGCGTACCTTGATGTGCCGTGGTCCAAACGAGATCGCGACTAGCCAGAGGACAGGATGTGACGTCAGAAGGCCCCCGGCAAGCACGACGGCGGCTGCGAGTCAATTGTCTTCTTTCGCACTGACACACCGATAATCTCGATCCCACACGAACGACACGCGTGTGCACACGCTGTGTCACTCACTGTCACGTCTCCTCCTCTTCTTCGCCTCGCTTACTATCTTTGCCTTCACCACCTTCTCTCCTCTGGCCTCGGCAACCCCTTACGCTGCCACCTTCCTCAGCATCGTTTACGATGCCTCAAGATGATTCGAGTCACTTCGGGGAAGCTCCTTTTTTTTTTTTTTTTAGATAGATTCATGTATATGTATATACGACGATGAGAGAGTGTGATCAGAGCTGGTTGCATCGTTCGCTGTTCTGGCTAACCGTTTGAAACGTTTGTGTTTCGTTGATGGGTTTCGGTGTTCGCGAGTTGAATCTTTTTTATTGCAAAGATATTTGTTGTTGAATTTTTGCAGGTTATTCGAGGTATATTATGTGGAAATAAATAGAAATGGTTAAGTATAAAAATTCGAAAGAATTTGTAGTGTGATTCTTTTTATTTTTTTTTATTTTGAAATTGGTAATGATGAGATTAAACGAAGCGGAGTGATTTTATACTGTGTTGTGTAATACAATTTCCTGAACTTGAATTGAGGAAATGTTTGAAATGCGTATTGAAATTTTTCTGTTTACAGTCTCCAAAATTATTAAACTCGAAGTTTGAAAATTTCTGCTATTTTAAAAAATTAATTAATACATAAAGGAACCAAGAATTTTATGTTAAACGGTGTTAATATTGTCTATAACGTCAACTAATTAATTCATTATCAATCTTGTACAATGTACAGCACTATCAATAAATATTTGCAGGTAAATTTTCCTTTGTAATAAATTAATTCAACAGATTGAGACAGTCAAGTGTTTCTAAAACATTGTTCGAACAGCTCCAGCTCTAATTCAAATTTTGAGGCTATGAACGAACTGAGAGTGACCAATTAACATAATCAGTCTTAAAAAAGTATCATAAAATACACTTTGACATTTGCCCCCTTTTTCTACGAATTCAAAAATTGCAGTCAAAGTTGAAAAAAAGTTATTTTAACTTTGATCGATAGTCTGATGGATTGGTTTATTCGAGTTTATCGAATTAAATGATCTCTCTCGAAAACGTTCAAGCTCTCGGTACGTTGAAAAGTTGAATCAAACCTGGACGAGACTAAGCAGCTCGAAAACTCGCAAGAAAGGGAATCGAATATCCATCACTGTCCATCGTTGTCTCCGTTATCGCCATCATTTCTCTTCCTATTCGTCTTCCTCTTTTATCTGTTACTTCACCACCTCCTGTTGATGCTCCTGTTGCCGTTGCTGCTGCTGCTTGTAGCAACTAGACACTAATTTATTAATACCACTCCGACTGCTACTCTCTCTTACTCATCACAGTTTATTGACTTTCATTGCGATCCCGTGACCAACGACACGTTTTCGCATAACCCCTTATCCCTTTAACCCCTACCTTCATGCTTCTATTCCTTATCGATTAATTGAACGTAACTAAGAAAATTAGCATCATCATCGAGTGTGTCCTTCGGTGTCTTAGAATACGAATACATTTTTTAAATAGCGAATGTATATGTTATATAGTTATATAAATATTATCGTTGAAAAGTAAAATTAAATGTTGAAAATAAAATTCTAACGATTAATTAAATATCTAGAAATTAAAATGGTTTAAGGTAGTTTCTAAAAATGAAACTAATTTTCCGTTGGACGAAGAAAAGTAAAATTAAATATTGAAAATAAAGTTCTACCTATTAATTAAATATCTAGAAATTAAAATGGTTTAAGATACGCGGTAATTTCTAAAAATGGAATTAATTTTCCGTTGGATGAAGAAAAATATTGGATAAAGTATAGACAAAAGTGGATTAAACTGACGAGTGAAGTAAAATATTAATCGAGGAGTTAAAAATTAAACGAAGAATGGATAAAAATGATGTTACTAACATTTTTCTATAACGAAACATCTCAACGTGATTTTTCTATTTCGTTTATAAAATTTCGCTGAAACTGATACTTTTCCCGCGTTGAAAGGACGATTTGAAATTCGGCAAAATTTGTTATCTGCCTTGTCTGAACATTGGCTGACACGTTTCCCTTAAATAATACAAGAAATACACGCGTAAGCATGGTACACCTGTCCTCAACGCAGCAGCCCTCATTTTTCACGATATTATTTCTCCTCCGAATCGCGGCAAAAGCGTTTCTTATTTTGCAGCCAGCAAGGTAGGACGTTTTTCACGCGGGCACTCCTGTCGTCCTCGGAAAATCGATATATCGAGCAAAACCGGCGAGTGGGTCATTGTAGTGGGCAAGTTTTAAAGGGAATGCTCGACGAAAAAAGAGGCGCACACGCCTACTCCCAATTTACGTAATGAACAATCGAGTTTCCAACATTTTCATCGTTTCCATATCCCTTGACTGAGTTCAGAAATTTTAAATTGCTGAGAGATTGAATTTCCAATTTCGAGCAAGTTCAATTTAATTTCAATTCTAATTAATTCGTTTATAATTAATGTGCAATTCATTAAATACTCAGAATCAATTAGACTAAGTTAGATTTTTCGAAATGTACAACCTTATCTAAACACTTATTCGTAAGATCATTTTATTACTTATCTATAAATAATTTGTAATTCATGATTTTAGTAAATTGTCAAAGGTATATACGAATAAATTATTTTTTGATAATTTTGTGCACAAAGGAAATACACAGGGGCCTTGGCTATATAAATATCCGCTATGTGAATTAATTGTATCGAACAAATTACCAGATGTATTAATAAATCTTTTTCGATTGGAATCACACTCTAATTGAAATATTTGTAAGCTGCCAAGAAAATCGCGAAAAGTCGTCATGATTAATTACTTAACATTAGCTTTGATAATATATTACTATAAGAAGAACGTTAAAGTTTCATTTTTTAATAAAAAGAAGTTGAAAACTTCTGAGGGTTGCACGTTAAAAAGTGCAAATTGAATCGCGGAAGAGTGACTTATCAGTTTTCTCAAAATTTCTTTGAAGAGTATTAATATTCAGATTTATTATAATTTATCTTTAAGTTATAGCATCTTTAAAACATTAATTTCCTTCAATAAGCAATACCTGCTAAAAAAAAACAAAAATATTTAATTTAATTTAATTTCTCGAATAAAGAATTAAAACGGTGACTTAATTACGTGATTAGGAAAATTATTCCATCCACATAAAGTGTTTCACTTTGAAATACTCCGCACTCAAACGATTAAAACGTTATAGCAGCCTTTTCGCATACGTAACACCATAGAAAGAAATAACGCGTAATCTTTCTGTAACCATGTCAAAGCAGCAAACTAAAGTTCGTTCTTAAAAAAAAAAGAAAAAAAGAAAAATAAAGCTTCGTAGATTCTCCCCGTGAAGGAAGAAAGAAATTATACTTGAACTAAAAGAGATCGGACTAATATATCCGGGTCACGGGGCAGCAGCCTCTGAATCTCGATTCACCGAATGGAAAGTAATCCATTACTCATAATCCTTCTCATCAGCCATGGGGACGATTTTATTTAAGACGAGTGAGGCTGAGCCGCGCAACCGGAAATCACGTAGGGCGCTACATCGATCTTATCCTTTTGAAGGGAGACGATTCAATTTCCATAAAGGAAGTTTATCTCGTCGAAACTCACCGCTGTGTGAATATCAATGGTAAAAGGATGGAATTAGCCTAACGATGAATCAACATTTTTCTTTCTCTTTCTCTTTCTTTCAACTATTGTCTAATTGTAAGATCTCGACACGTTACTTCCTTTCAAGGGAATTTCGACGAAATCAACGTCTACGTATGATCCAACAGGTTGGATACAAAGCACAAACAAGCGAGCTACGAGTTAAACGAGTGATAATTCGTTCTGCATATATGTAGATGCTGTATCGACGATCGAAAGTGAGAATTCACGAGATAGTCGTCGCGTATTTTGTTTACCGCGTCTACGTGCATTGATTCTTTCGTTTTAAAGTTGCGCTCGGCTTCGTTAAATCAATTGAATCTTTAAGGACGAGCGCCTAATTGCTACGATTAATAATCCCCGGCCATGATGTGCGTCATACTTTAAAAATGCTCCCTAGCGATGATTTTACCTTCTTTATTTTTTCGTTCTCCTTCTTTTTTTTCTTTTTTCGGTGCTTTCTCCGGGTTTCTTAAGCACACACATACACGTTCGAAATTAAGGTCAAACTGCTCCACGACTTAATTGTATTTTTTTTTTTTTTCGTCGTTCTTCTCCGTGGAAGTTGACGTTTTCTCAATTTTAACGAGGTGCAGAGAGAGAAACTGGAGAGTTATTATCTCTCTCTTACTTAGAAATTTACGCGAAATCGGAGATTTTCAAGCTAGAGATAATTCACATCGATAATTCAGATCGGCGAAATTTTGAACGAAATCATTACAATTGTTCATTTCATTCTTCACTTCCGCGAATTTACCGACTTCCTTTCAATTCTAATTTCTCTACACACTGTTATCTTTAAATTAGACACTAATTTCTACGAACTCTGAGTGGTTTATCTACACTTCTCGAACATAGTCATAGAATCATCAGCATAAGAGATCAGAGAACACGTATTAAACGATCTTAATCGCACATTGTACACTCGCGATAAACGACAGTAGTTCTATTCTTCTTTTTTCTTCTTCTCAGAAGCATTCGTAGTTGTACGAGGAATTTTTCTTTCAAATTAGGATGGTTTGTAAAATTGTTGGAAATGTAAGAGGAAAATTTCGAACGATGTGCAGCAGTGTTTCGAAGTGCGCGTCGCGACGGGATCGCGCTTACGACTGACACATTAACTCATTCTCCAAGCCGCCGTACTGCTACAGGCTTTTCCTCCACCCACGCAACCAACCGCGTATCAATTGAGGGTACTATCACGAGGTCTAGTTCTGTAGAAGGTGTCTCGGAAGTGTCCGGTTAACTAGTGAGTTCCTTTGCGAAACTCTGTTCAATTGGCCACCAAGAATGTTTGTTGATCGTTTGGTCATCGAGAACGCGATATAGAAACCGTGTTAATTCGCTCGTTCTTCCCTTGATCCTTGTCAACTGAGTTAGCAGGGAATGGTTATCGAAGCAAACGGAAAATATGAAACGATGGTTCTATTTTTTTTTATTTTTTACAATTTGTTCACTATTTTTAGCATGCTTGAAGAGAATTATTTCTCGTCAAATGAATGTTAGTAACAATTACTGAAATGGAGGAAAAAATGGAGCAATGACTTCACATTTTTTTTTACAATCTTTATCATAGTCAAGGAGAATTATTTTACACCAGCTGAATGTTAGAGAATAATTATTGAAATTGAGGAAAAAATAAAACAGTGGTTTCACATTTTATTACAATTTTTATCATAGTTAAGGAAAATCATTTTACATCAGCTGGATGTTAGATAATTACTAACAGGAAGAAATAAAACAACGATGTCACTTTTCTGTGATTTATTTATGATCTTTTTACAATTTTTATTACATGTAAGGAATATCATCTGTTGTCAGCTGGAAGTTAAATGATAATTACTAAAATGAAGGAAGCAATAAAACGATAACACCATTTGTATTACAATTTTTATTATGTGTATGTAAAGAAAATAATTTTTTGACAGTCAGCTGTTAGGTAATAATGATCGAAATTGAGGAAAAGGTGAAGCAATGATTTAATAAAAATTTAGGAATTTTTATTGAATTAATTTTTTACTATTTCTACGATGAACAAGAAAAATGTGGATCTTCTAAAATTAAAATAAATGTTCGAGAATAATTATTAACGTAGAATAAAGACTGTGTAATTATTCTTCCGAAATTTTGTTCAATCTAAAAAAATGCTTTCATTACTTCTACTATTTTGTTGATTTTCATTCACTGATAAATGTTACATGGAAAAATGACCCTGGAATCTGTTTGCATTTCGTCGAATCGAATATTAAGAAATGATGCTTAGACCGAGCAATGAAGAAGACTTATAACCCTTGCGTCGTGGACGAAACGCGACCTTCTAATTCTCGACTAATAATAGGTCGGATGTGTGTACGGTCAATTTGTCTATTATCTCGTTGTTAGATTTATTTATTACACATCTGACGGTGTTCTGACTGAAACGGTCACTGTGACATCTTTTTGCTTGAAATACTATGAATCATCATCCACTGATTGCTGAAATCTCTGTTTAATTTCACTTGTTAATCTTATTAATTTTAATCGATGCAATAAATCAAATATGTCGAAGCATCTTTCAAACTAAATCCTTAAAAAATATCTAATCAAATCTACGAGATAAATTGGACAGTTTATTTCGACAGTGGCGTAAATTCATTTTTTTCTTTTTCGAGATATTTAAGGATTCTAAAATTGATTATATAAATTACTTCTATATGAATTTAACTAAACCAATAGGGACTTACGTTGCTTTCATAATTATCGAACTGTAAAAATCATGAAGTTTCAGTTACCTAAAATTCTAAGTTCAGTTATCTGAATTGCTCGTTCATAAAAAGGAAAAAAAAACAATAAAAAGGAAATACAATATCGTTGTTTATTTCCAGTATTAGTTGTTTATTTATATACTACTCTAATTATACAACTTGTCTGATGTTCGTGTATGAAATAATCATAACTGGATGCAGAGTTTGTAAAAAATTGTTCATTCCATCCATTTCCATTGTATTACGCTTTTGTTCGTAAAATCCATAGTTTCTCTCTTCTTTTATATATGCAGCTTTTAATTAAACTACAGAAAATTGACGTAGACCACTTTCATAATCAATAGTTATACAAATTAATTTACTAATGAATTTTCAGTTGATCGATACATGTGTATACTTTAAAGTATTAACTGTGAATTGTTTAGAAATAAAAAGTTCATGATAAAATATGATTTCACAATTTTTTCGAAAAATGGACTTACATCGCTTTCAAATTAAATGATCTAATTATTTCTGGCTTCTTTGCATAGACTCTTTTTTTCAAGAAACCCCATAAAAAGATATAACAGTGTTAAATCACATGATTTTCGAGTCGAAATGTAATTTGCATTTCGCGAAATTGTAATTTGCATTTGCAATTACACATTGGCGAAATTTCGATCGCAAAAACTGAATAATATATCCCATAGAATATCATTAAGTAACAATTTAATCTCGAAACGATGCAATTTTATCCTTTGCTCCACTTACGTATCCTCTAAGGTCCAATTTGTTCGCACGTTTTAATTAAGAAATAACAGAGCACCGTTAATTAACACAGGAGCAATTATTGATCCCCTAAATTCGTCGATTTAACGTGTTTAGCAGCCGTTTAATAAACGACGCGCAATAATTACGCGATAATTATTGCTAAAATGCTTGACCTACATATGTTGCTCCTGTGGTTCACTTAGCCATGCGACGCGAAACTGTTATATAGCTCGCGATGTCGAAATTACTTAACAATGACTCGTAGTAAAATTACCGACCTTTGATGACTGTCACAGACCACGTGTGTACACCGTCGTAATCGTGTACACTGTTGCTTGAATAACAAACATATACAGTTGCTCACGAAAGTATTCGAACCCGCTTTAAAACAGAATAACTTTTTTCAAATTCGACCAAACAACTTCAGTTTCTTTCTTTTTTGTTTTGTTTTGAGAAGTGAGAAGGATCACTTTACTAGATGATGTGTAAAAAATTAATTTTGAAAATGTTACAATTGGAGTCACGAAGAAACTAGCGAAAGTCGTTTTTGTAACTTTTTATCTTAGCTTGTGAAAAAAATTTTAAAAGTGTGTTTTTTCGATGCAGAAACAAGCGAGAGGCATTGCAAAATGTAAGAATTTTCAAGTTTATCGCAGTTGTAGATCGAGGGTCGTGAGAAACTTCGATTTTCGCCATTTTTAACCGTTCGTAGCTCACAGTAGCGTTGATTATTCATTTCTTCGCAATTTCGACAAATTAGAATTTTTTGCATGAATTTTGCAATCGCATTTGTAGATAAAAAATCATAGAAACTTCGATTTTCGCCATTTTCAACCGTTTGCAGTTCACAATTTCGTTAATTATTGATTTGTTTGCAATTTCGACAAATTAGAATTTCTTGCAAAAATTTTTCAATCGCATTTGTAGACCGAAAATCATAGAAACTTCGATTTTTGCCATTTTTAACCATTCGTAGCTCACAGTAGCGTTAATTATTCATTTCCTCGCAATTTCGACCAATTGCAATTTTTTGCAAAACTTTTTCACACGTTATCTGTTAAATTAAACCTTTCAACTTCTGAAAAACAAAAACTCTAAATCGTTTGCTCCAATTTTGAAAAAGTTATTCCGTTTCAAACAGGATACAAATACTTTCGTCAGCTACTGTAGTTGTTTCGTGTTAGTGGAATTTATATTTCTTTTAATTTTCTTCTTCAAATAAAATAACGCATACCTTCGACTGGGAAATATCAGTAGATGAATAAATAAAATTGTCGCGGTGTATACGTTACAACGGGCGATGATGAAATCGATGATAAACGACTGGTAGATAAATAAACGATTCACTTTTTCCTAAAAACCACTTTGTAAATAGTAATAAAAAATTCACATAATTACGTAATCGTCCTTGCGTAATATATTATGCAGGACACATGCAACGGACGCATGCATTATGTATATGTTTCTGTATATATAAATGTGTGTGCAGTGTGGAAAAAGGAATTACTTGGCAGGCCGGGGAAAAAGGTAAAAGAGATTACAATGAAACGGGAAAAGGCGCGCGAGAGTTGCATGCGTAAAAGGAAACTTTGACACAAATTGTTGAAACTGCAGAGAAGGAAAAAAAAAAGAGAAGCAAAAATTACTTTGAGAACAGAGAGGGACAGAGATTCGTACGAATTTGCAGGATTCAGTCTACGTGAATTAAATTCAACGTGAAAGACCTTGACACCTTGCGTACGAAAATGAAAAAGAAGCGTTAAACGAGCAAAAAAATAGTGAAGAAAAAGAATGTGCAAAAAGACCTGTTAAAAATTTCGGATCAGACAAGCATCTGCACGGTTATTTCGTGTTGAAATTCGAACGAGAAAACGCGGGAAAAGACGGTTATTATTTTGATTAATTTTAAATCGTCGAGCAACTTGAATGGGATGTTAAGAAAAGATTTTCGACAAAGAAGAGATCATTCTCGAGGAGAAACGAAAGAATGAGGTTCGTTAATTGCTGTGAACCTCTCGGAACCTCGAAACAAGTGGAAATTCGGAGCATTTTAAAGCCTCTGCGATACATTCCAAGGTTCCTCGGCTTAACACCATATTGTTTCACGAACGACGGTATCGACTTTTCTAAATTTGGCTACGTTTACGCGTCTTTCTATATTATTCTTTACGTAGCACCGTATTGTGTCACGATGAGCATGGATGTACCGATTTCTGTGACAATTCCGGTTTTGTACTGGCCCCAATTGCTCAGTACAATTTCGTGCTTCTGCGGATGTATCGTGAGTATAATCAGAAATGGTTTTCAACAAAGCGATATGATCGACTTCGTGAAAATTTTGCACGAATTCGACGAAAAAATTGGGTATCGCGTATCGAAAATTGGTCGACGGGATGCAACCAGATTGAGTTTAATTGCATGGATAACACCGTGTCTGGCGCTTATGTATTGCGCGATAGAGTCGTTGGCGTTGATTCCATTTGATGAAAAAATTTACTTGTCAACGGTGATGGCAATTTTTTACTCGACTTCGTTTCTAGCGGAATTAACTATGGTAAGGAATAGACTATTTTTTCTGCTAAATTTTCTAAAGTAAGAAAGTTGACTGTTCACACGGTTGAAAAATTTTAGAACTTTTAATCAAAATTTTCTGATTACTAAAATAAGTTTCCGCTTTTTGAATTATGCACTCGTTTAAAATGATAATTTATCATAGTTCGTTACCATTATATCTTTCATTCGTTCTTTAATTTATTTCCTGTTGAATTTAAAAATTATTTAGAACAAAATTGACCGCTGATATATTTAAAAAAAAAAATTCAAAATCTAATTGAAGTCATCTGGTTATGGAAAGGATGCACTTTTTCAAAATAATAATTTATTTCGTTACTATTACATCTTTCATTCGTTCTTTAATAATCTTTCTACTGAATTTCACAATTGTTTAGCACAAAGTTGACTGTTGAAGCTTTAATCAAAATCTTCTGGATACAAAGATGAATTTCCACTTTTTAAATCATGCATTCCTTTAAAATAACGATTTCACTCATATTTGCTACATTTTTCTGTTAAATCTATACGTTTGAAAAAATTTAGTATCGTTAATTGAAACCTTGCAATTACGAAGATGAATTTGCAGTTTCTGATTTATGCGCTTCTGCTCTGCGTCAGGCTTCGTTACCTAAACGAACAGATTGAAATGAAGATGTCTGTCAAAGAAACACGGGATTCTTCAGATTCGATAGATCCCTCAAATTCGATAGATCCGCAAAATTTTCGAACGATGTATTCCACTTTATTAAAAGCTGCTAATTTATTCAACGAGCATTACAATCTGCAGTTCTTATTCTGGCTGTTCCATTTGTCGATGTTCACTATATGTCGTCTATTCGAAATTTTATGCGTGAACAACAACACCATTCGTTTATTAATTAATATAATAACTTTGACGATTTATCTTACAACAGCGACGTTTTTCATGGCAGCTTCTCAATTTATAGGACACCAGGTGATATAAAATAGTAGAAATTTAGTAAACACATTGTGATTCATGATTGATATAATAATTGTATTTTAGGCAAATCGAACACCAATCATTTTATTAAGTAGCAATATCGAGAATTCGTGTAACACCATGGAAAATCGACAGGTACGATTTGAAAACGATATAACAATGTTTAATCCTGTTTTCTTTTATTTTTTTGATTATACCAGATCGTTGTGTGACAGGAATTCTTGGAATTGAGTTTATGCATGGCTTTGGAACCGTACAGTATCAATGCAATGGGTTTTTTCGACGTTGACATCGGAATTTGTAACACTGTGAGCTCAATGATCAACAATTTCCATCGAAATAAATTTAATTTATTCTCCATTTTATCGCAGAGTGTTCTCTTTTGCAGATTTTTGTACTGGGTGTGATGTTTGTTCCCATTCTCGTCACTGTATCTCAAAACTACTGACAAGTGTATTTTATCGTACGTTAAAATACTTCATTTATTATAATTTATGTTTAATTAATGTATAGGGTCATCCAAAAAATACGTATACATGTTTCTTTTTAATAAAACACAAACTATTTGGAATTTTTTCAAGCTGTCGTTATTTTCGTTGAAAGTATGATTTGTTACAATTATATACAGGATGTCCCAGAACAAGTGTAACATTCGGAAATGAGGGGTAGCTAAGGTGATTCTGAACAACCTTTTCCTTTACCAAAATGTTGTTTGAAGCTTCGTTTTTGAGTTATTAACGAAAAACACTGGCCAATCAGAGCGCCCGGAGACCGCGCGCCCAACCGCGTATGCACGGCTCTTATACACGGGCGCTCAGTGGGGGTACCGGCAAACGCACTGGCACAGCATAGGTATCGCGGAAAATGTTATGTCATTTTAAATTAAGCATAATGTGAAATTATTCGTTATTAACGAATAACAAATAAATTAGTAAGTCGTTTAATAACTGCGTTCGATACTTTTATTCGTTATCCGAAAGAAATAAAACGTTTTATTATTCATGAAAAAATGTTTTCTTTTTAACAGCACATTTTCAAGTGAATAAATTAATTAATAAAATAATTGAATTTACCCATTCGTCCACGAAATAACTTGCTTCGACGGAAGTAGGTCGTTGAGACTAAATCCTCGTTAGTCGGATCCTAGGGGCTAGTCCAACCAGGACTTAGCCCCGCCCAACCAGGACCTGGCCCCGCCCCACTAAGGACTTAGCCCCGCCTCCTAGGGAGCTAGCCCCGACCACTGGCGACTTAGTCCCGCCAACCGGGGACTTAGACCCGCCCCCTTGGGAACTAGCCCCGCCCACTGGGGTAGTTAGACCCGTCCCATCGGGACTTAGCCCCGCCCACTCAAGACTTAGCCCCAGAATATCATTCAAATGTGTCTGCAGGCATCAATTCGATTATTGCAATTTTCAATGACTTTTCGATATGTTGCCGAAGAATTGCAACTCGAATGTTGTTCTTTAAGTTGTTCGTGGTTTTTGGCTTGTTAACAAAGGCTCTACTTTTCCAAAATCTGAGAGCTTGCAAATTGATAGCTACAATTTTCTTTTTTGTATTACACGAAAGATATTGCCCAAACAAATTCAAACAATGTTTGGTGTGATATAATTAAACGAGCTAAGATTTTATTTTTAGAAAAATGTCATAAATGAAAATAGCTATTCAAAAGTTTTATCGTATGTACTTGCTGTACTACGAGAGTCTAGAGTGTCTTTTAATGATTTGTAATGACTGTTAAGGTTTGGTTTGCATTCAATAAGTATTCTAATATTTATGAATGGGAGTGCATACCTGTTCATAGTTAAAATTGTACTGTTTTCTATTAAAACGAAACGGTTTATGTGATTTGGAAAAATATTATCTTTGAATATTATATAATACTGACATTTAAGCGTCATATTTGGATGAACTTATATATGTTGAGTAATCGTATGTGTTGATTTCACAAGGGTATCGATTAAACAAGGTGTTACGAATCACGTGTTGTCGGAGATAATTACGTCTTATACTACTGTTCGCGCAACAGCGGAAAGGATGATGTAATGATACGAAGGAATTAGATCCTCTCTGGCAATTGCTGCAATCAAACTAATTACGATAATAGTCCATTCAGTGCGTTTTTCTTGTAACATAAACTGGTATCAATGAAACATGTAACCGTGGTATGAGGAATAAAGAATGAATTTATCTAAAATTAATTTCGACAAAATCCCAGCAGTTTTTCATAAATAATTTTCGAAAAGTATTCGGTACTTTATTCGTTCATAAAATTGATAATAAAATAATTATATAGAACAGTACAGTTTTTACATGAATAAATTTGGAAAAATATTCCATTGGTTTAATAAATTGGTAATGAAATAATTGTGTTGAATGATTCCCGACTACTGGAATCAATATAATTTGCCGAACGAAGTTTTCGAGATCCTCCTCTTTTCGAAAGTGTCCCCTGGAAGCAAGTTGTTTAGAGAGTGGAGCAAGTGAAAGTCAATTGAGGTCGTATGGCAGGAATATGGTCATTAAGGTCAGTTGATGGTCAGTTGTCAGTCGTTTGAAGGTCACTGAAGTTCGCGTCAAGGTCACGCAGATGTTGTATAAACTTCGACACTTTAAAACCTTGTGTCAAGGTTGCCCGAGGTTATTCAAATGTCAATTAAGTTCATTCATAAGATGCAATGTTTGTAAATCACTCAAAACATTTTCCGAATAAATTTTCGTTAATAATTCCAAACGATTCGAAAATTGTGGAAACTCTTAAAATGACCTAACATTAAAATACAACAGATTTTTAAAATATAAAAAAAAAGAGAATAATTTAAAAGTTTAAAGTCTTCCATTCTCATAATGACACTTAAAGAATAAAATTTCACATTTAAAAATTTTTCAATAAAATACCAATGCAGTTTTTTTTTTTATTAAAAATCGTAAGTGAGCGTAAATTGCCACAACGAGACTGTTAATTCCGAAAGATTGAAGAGTCTCGATCCCGGAAATTTACAATGCGAAGCGTTACGGAACAGAATCGTTTCTTGCAGAATCTAGCGTGAAATTAATCAAAGTTCAAGGATGAAATGCAAGAAACTCAAAGGAGAACGTGAACAAATTTATCACTCTAATCACTTATCGAAGTATTCCATATAAATTTTTCTTCTATGTCAGATATCGAAAACTCGACGAGAAAATAATTTATTTAAAAAGTGCAATTTATATTAACAGCGTGAAATAAAGAGAACTGCTTCTCGACAAAAACAATTAAGTAGAGAAATAAATTCTTTCCAACTTCTGGTGTACAATGAAGATTTTATTTAGAAAGAATGAAAACAGGTTATAGTGAAATACGATCGTAAGAAAATCAGATCGTAGAAATATAGTAGTTTCCATTATTGATGATTTTCCGCTATTTTTCTGTCAGCATGCGAATCTTTCGATTTTAATGGCTGGATCGGTTATGTGACTTCCGTTGGAAAGAATCAATTTCTGTACCCAATAGCAATCTTTCTCAATTTACGACAAGAAGAGTATGATTGTATTTTATTCTCAGCTTTATCTTTTTCCTAGAAGACATTTGTCTCGCTGCAACGCTGATTTAATATCTTCAACGTTGTTTCTATCGTATTGAAACAGTAGTACGAGGGAAACAAGAAGTTTCAGACTCTTTCAGGGTGTATTTACCATTTTTTTCTCCATTGGCGCCATTAAAAAATTCACATTCATAATGTGCACCATAACGCGGAGAACTTTAAAATGTGTAAAATTCAAGTTTTGTTAAATAAATAAATAAATTTGTGAGCATCTATAATTTCCTTTTTTCGAAGCACAATTTTTGGCTTTAACCCTTTGATTACTGCTGGCGCCCATTTTGAAAATTTGGCTCGTACTCTTTTGTTAACGCTCTTTCGCCTGAATTTTATTCTATACTCATTTTCATTTCAATTTAACGAAACGAATCTTACATTTTTGCAAATTCTCAAATCTTTCATTCTTAAACTTTCGAAAGCAATTTGACAAATTTTGCGGCTGGAAATTGATTATCTACCTTTCTACTGGAAACTACTGTAGCGAAAGGGTTGAAAAAAGTGGCAGAGTATTTTACCAAGTAGGTTGATTAATTTACTTATTCGTTTGCTCGTGAGCTGAAGTTTTAAATAAATATTCGAAGAGTTTACATCGAAGAAATTAAGTTAAACAATAATTCGAAGAGTTTCCATTAATTGAACGAGTTTCAAAAATGAGAATTCAAAGAGTTTACATCGAAGAAATTAAGTTCAATAATAATTCGAAAAGTCTACATAAAAATAAGTTAAATAAAATAACAGAGATTAGAGATCTTAAGTGTGGTTACATCCAATGATTTGATGCTCTAAGTTGGAACCTCAACCATATCGTTTCCACCTACCGTGAAATTCATACACTTCAATCTGCATTTCCGATTCTCGTTGAGAGGAACAGAGGGATTGCGAAATAATCACCAGGCGAGAATATCGAGAAGGAACAATAATAATTATATTTATTACGCAGTTTACAGTTATTTAGGTAGTGAGTTGAGTCGACGAAACAAATGCTTCAATGTTTTTTTTTTGTGTTTTTTCTTTTCGTTATTTTTTGCTTTTTTGTTTCCCTTTTCCCAAACGAAACGAGCTGCCCCGGACAGACGCTTGTGCAGCGTCTCCATATTCTCTTCCACATTCTCCCACAATTATTATTTTCTCTCTCTCTCTCTCTCTCTCTCTCTCTCTCTCTCTCTTTTAATCTTCCCTCGAGGAATAATACATTCGTAGGCTGGTCCGAGAACGAAAAGCATTTGCTATACTTTTAAGCGTAAGACTCTTAAAACTGGTATACTTCAGTCGCATGCGCTATAATCCCACCGATTCCGTGAAATATATTAAGGTTTTCTCGTTTTTAAAGTAAATGTACAAATATAACTCGTTAGGAATTTCGAGCAATCACAAGTCTCGAACACTTCTTTCATTCTCCGTTCGTTTTAAATCGTATCCTCGAATTCGCCTCATCTCATTATTGTCCAGTATAGACGTTAAACTTCGTAGAAAATCCTATATCTTTCTTCCCCTTTATCCCCCTTATATCCCCACCCATCCCATTTTTTTATCATCATCATCATCATAATCATTCTTCATCATCCCCTCCTGCTTCTACTCTTCTTCTTCTTCTTCTTCTTCTTCTTCTTCGTCTCACTCTCGCTTAAAACGTCCCGCGCGAACGTTAATCTCGTTACAAGGAGAATTACTCGCACGTTATGTTTGGTCGAATGCGGGATTCATTAATGACTACGGCCCTCGCAACTTCCTTCGTGTAACCGGCAGCGTTGGTACAGGTCTTTAGACTTGTTTCAGTCTCGACAATGGCCTCTGCGTGTATTTTTATTTATTTATTTATTTACTTTTTCGTTTCTCTTTCGTTTTCGCTGTTTAAACGGAGAATCGACGAGCTTCCAGAACTTTGACGACGGTGTTCCTTTTCATTGAGGAAATCACGCACATGCGTTAATCCTCGTAACCTGATCTCTCGCTTCATTTGAAAAGCAAAATAGATTGGGATCATTGTTCGTTTGGAACGAGCTTTCTTCCGCGATTTATGCGCGTGTAGAAAGAAACATTGACCTGAATTTAGTATCTATTGTAGATTTAATTATTCGTGGATAAATAGTAAACTTTTTGGAAGAGATAGTTCTGTTGTGAAAGAAGCAACAGTCGAATTTGATCGAACTGATGAAAATAGGAAGAAGAAGATTCCACTGGGTTGTATTTTTACAGGAATTGAAATAATTATTAATTAATATTGTACAATTATTTGACAAACATCATTTGGAAATTGGCAGAAAATTTCATAATGCAAAGTTTTCTCGATTAATTAAAAATATAATCTATTTGGAATATTTCTTTTACTTCTCGTTCGTTCAGTAAGAGAAAGAAACGGGAATTCTGAGTATTTTGAGGAAAATTGAAGTAACTGATATAATTGCCTTTTCATTTCACTAAAATTATTTAATAATTATCACTTGGAAATTGGAAAGTAATTTCGTAATGTAAAGTGTTCTCGATTGATTGAAAATCTAATTTATTTAGAATCTTCTTTTTTCTTTTCCTCAGCTCATCTAATAGAAGAGAGAAGATTCCGCTTGAATATAGAATTTTTTAGCGTTTTTACGGTAATTAAAGTAACCGATAATTATTTACAAATCATCATTTGAATATTAAAAAACAGCTTCGTAATAGTAAATCTTTTCAACTGATCGAAAATCCAATCTCTTTGGAATCTTTCTTGTTCTTTCAATTAATATTGATATCGAAATCCTGCGATAGACAAATCGTCCAACACGATGTGTGATTTATTACATTCGTCACGGAGATTTTACGAAAGTCATGACTCGAACATTTTCAAAAGTGTCCACTGAAATATTCTTCCGCGATACCGAACTCAATTCGGGTCACATCAATTTTTCATCTAAAGTGATGCAGCATGTTAGAGTATCGAAACCATCATGTTCTACTTTATCTTTTATGAATCCATCAGGCTTCTTCTCTGCTGAAGATGGAGTTAACAATCAGGCTGTTACGTCGGTATGGAAGATTCAAGTGACTAGAGCACATCCACCTATCGTTAATATAATTTCAATGTTTCCTCTTTGTATCTCGTATTTTTTACACCTTCACATTCAAAATTCTGAAAACTCTCGATCAGTGTCTGTTCGTGCTATTCTCAAATTTGATTTACAATGATATTCTTATATTCGACACGTTGCTCACCATCTTTCGTATATAATTTATTAATCGAAGAAATTTCATTTTGAAAAGTTGATCCTACGTGTAATGAAAGAAAGCTCGTCGAGATATATCGATCGATCAGCGAGCAACGTGTTAACAACAACAACAACGTCCAGTGATCTATTGTTTGCTGAAACAAACCGACAATCGCGAACAAATGAATATTCCAAACGCAACGCGCGATAGGCAACTTACGTCACTATTAATACTATGAACTCGTAAAATACGTCGCTATGTTACACCTATTATGTTTTTTTTCTTTTTATTATTCTTTCTCTTTTCCTTTCTATTGCATACAAGAAGAAAAATCGGCAACAATAAGTGACACGTTCGACGGTGCTACAAATATACGCTGACGTCTCGTTTCCGTTTTGTTACGCTTTTCTTCCTTCCTTCCTTCCTTTCGTTACGAAAGAAACAAAAAATAGAAGAGAATCGAGTACACAGACGGGGTAAAGAATAATTTCTATCGTAGAGTAAGTTAGAAAAGAAAAAAACAAAGAAAGGAAGAAATTCTTCATTCGTAGTTGCTAAATACAAACGATAGTAAAGGTAAGAAAGAAAATATTAGTTTTCTCCCCCCCCCCCCCCCCGCCCTAAAGTGCATAAAAATTATACGAATGACTATATGTATTACGATCTAACGCAATTCTAAATATAGCAAAAAAAAAAAAAGAAGAAAAATAGATCGAACTTTCTCTTATCCACGTTGGTCCCCTTTCGGTACGATTCTTCACGATAGATTAATTGAAGCCTTCTCGATAAAAACATTATCCCTAATAAATAGAACGTTTCATTGTACACTTTCCTACAATATCGATATTAAAAACGGTAGAAAATTTCCAACTACACGTTGCCGCTAACTTAATTAACCCTTAAACAGTAGAAGCCTATAAAAAATCACTTAATACAAAGTGTAGAAAAGAAGAGTAAAGAAAGAATCTTAATAAGTTATTAAAACATGAATATTTAAGAAGAAAATGGCAGTCGTTCGTCTGGATATCGTTCTACGAAATGTCGCTCGTACCGAAAGGGTTGAAAACACATTTGAACACTGTGCTGCACGTTGAGTAGTATTTCGCCGGCAAGACTTCGCACTTCGAGTGAGTTTTCCAACTTTTCTATGTTCGTTGTCGAGAGAAAAAAATAGAGAATAAAAAAAAAGAAGACATCAACGTAGAATTTACGGAAAATTTCGAAGTGCTGTTGAAAACTAAAAAAAAAAGAAAAAAAAAGCAAACACACACAGTTTGTCCGGTGTCCGATTTCATAAACCCGGGTTTTTTAAAGAAGTGTGTCTCTGAAAAGTGCGAGTAGTACGCTCGATCGATAACAAGAGAGATCCGGCGGAAGTGTGTCACGCGCGGATCGTTTTCGTGACGACCAATAAATATGTACGACTTAAATACTGGCAGTGGAAGATGCAATGCAGTTTGTATCCGCAAAGAGTAGTAGTAGTAATAGGTACACGTTTAAATAGGTACGCGAAACATTAAGAGGGACTTTTAAGTAGTTTCCGAACGAATCACGCCATACCCGATGAGAAAACAATTCGCAAAAATCGCATCGTCGTCGACGCTCCGGTTATTAAATAATTGCGCTCCATACAAAAATAATTACGCGCTCCTCTGCCCTCGGGGCGTAGAAATTGTTCCCGAGTTACGTTAGTTACACTCGTCTCTCTCTTTTTCTCTTTTATCCATTTACAATTCGTCTTTCTACGTAAATCGTCGAATTTCACGACCATTCTCTTCATTTTTATCCCTTGTGAGTGCAACTATGCACGATTCGAACCTCGAAGACAGTACCTTAGGCCGTGGAATGAATGAATTCGAGGCTTTCGAGAGTCGATCTTCGGCTTTTCTCGAAGACCTGTCGCCTACGGTGATTTCTTGCCTTCTTTCACCTTTCTTCCATGGATTACATTCGCAAATGTTCATTGTTCTCGATAATTTAGGTAAAATTCGTGTCTCTTGTTAGTTCTGAGAAACGTAGTCGTTCGAAGAAATGTTACGCGAAAGAACGTTTGCCAATGTCGCAACGAAAGTGTACATCAAAGAGGCAAGAAACACGGCACGTCTTTTGAATATAACTGTGTTAAATTATCCCGCTAAATACCGAGTGGTTAAATACTTTGTGAAAAGGAAAAAGAAACGCGTGTGGCTTAAACGACGATAGTTAATTAAGAAACGAGAAAACGAAACTCTTAGTCGATCCATTTTCAAATTTCTTCCATTCAGCGTGTTATATGTGTGGTACAATGTGTATGTTCCGACGTTCTTCTCTTTTCTTTTAACTTCTCTCTCTCTCTCTCTCTCTCTTTCTCTCTTATTTCTCACACTTTCGGTGCAAACGTAACTACCTGTTCGAGAACTTGTATTTTTATTTATTTTATTTTATTTTATTTTTATATTAAACGTTTACTCAGAGGACAATAGACCTAACAATCCATCGAGTTCCAAGATTAACTGGAGAAAAGTGTATCTCGGAGAAACGCGAGGCTCCCTATACATCTTTATTTATTTACTTGCTGTTTTATTCTTTTAATACTTACGCGAATTTTTTAATAATTACACGTTTCCTTCGTTTCTCTTCTCTTCCTCTCTCTCTTTTTTTTTTTGCTTTTTTTTCTTTTTTACTAAATTACCGCTGTGTTTCTTCGTTCGAGCCGCGCGTCGTTATTACAGTTTTACAATTACAAATTCGCCAGTGATTCGGAAAATAGTTGCGCGAAGCTTAGCGCACGCTAGGCGAGAAGCGTTCGGTCGTTGCACCGTTCAATCGGTGCGAGACACTTGAGCGCGAAATTTCGACCTCTCAGACATGTGAAATCGGTATGTTAACATCGACAAAACCGAAAGCTCGTCACGACACTGAACATTCAACGAAGGTCGGGGAGATTGGGGCGGGTAATTTGGTTAACAACATCCTCTAGACAATTATTTCAGAAAAAGTTTCCCTTAGTTCACCGAATTTTCAATCCTAAATTTACAACACCTCTTTATCATTATTATTATCTTTCTCTCTTTCCTGTACCGATGTCAGGAGAGCTCTCTGAGAGATCGCAACAACGTTAAAAAGCGTGAATTGCCTTACATTCGATTCATACTTCATCCACCACCGTAAACAAAACACCATCACCATCACCACTACGATCGTCTTCATCCATTAGATCTATTTCACACTGAGCGAACGATTCTGCGCCGTGATTTCTTTGAAAATCTATGCGAACACCTTGTATTTCTTTTTCTCATGTGTGTATGTTTATGTGTGTATGTGTGTGTCGTGTTTTGCGGTTCAATGTCCTCGCACCATTTTCCACTTTCTCTCTCTCTCTCTCTCTCTCTCTCTCTCTCGTCGTTGAAGATACTTCATACGATTAATATAATATCTAAATATGGTACGCGTTGTAAACTTTTGTCCCCATTTTCCGTTTTTTTTTCTTCTTCATTCTCTTCGTCTCTTTTCCCTCGAATAATAGTCGAATTATTAATAGTTCGTGATAGTCCGCACGTTACGCACAATATAATTCATATCTTCACGTTCGAATATAATATCACACTAAGCCGGCTGTGTGCTGTTTCTTTTTCTTTTTTTTTTTTTTACGTTTTGTTTTTGCGAGTGTGTGTCCATCTTATCTCAAGAATGTTCGGCCTTTAAAGCAGTCCACGATGGCCCCAAAATGCTTTCGTCACGCGTTCCACAATGATGTTTCGGATAGGAGGAGTGATTTCCACGATGAAACGATCGAATCTCGCCACACCGTTCGTGACTGTACGCGTAGAAAGTTCGAATTGGGACACTGTCTCGGTTCTCGGGGGTTTCCTCTCGGTCTCGATACGTCTCGACGCGTATTTATGGAACACCTGTGGCGCCCAGCGTCCCTCGATCCTGGCTAGTAGCATTTTCGGGTACACGTGCACTTGCGCACCAGATCGACGTCCTTCGTGTACCGCATCCCGTCGGCGCAGATCAGTCGAACCTGTGAAACATTCGATCGAAATATTAGAAATCGATTTTGACAGAATTAATGGCGTAGATTTTTCGGTTGAGAAAGTTTCAAATAGCAGAGACAATCTGTGTATTGTCAGAATTAATATCTAACCCATGGGAAGGAACTTTTTTACGGAGTTTTATAGCACTCTAAATGTATCATATTATAGATTATATTCACCTTTCTGCATTCTAAATTAACTCTTTTGCAAATTACATTTACCACTTTACAAATCAAATTCACACTTTTGAAACTTAAGCTTTTCCACAAATTCGTTTTCTTAATTCTTTTAGTATCGAATATATTTTATATCGTTCGATAATTTAACATCGTTCCCTTTATGCTACAGGCGTGAATTGTGGGAATTAACAAATTAGTATAAAAAGTAACAATATAACTCTAGTATTATTTATAATAAATAACAACGTTTTTGCAATTTTTTTCATATACTAGTTTTTATACGATATTTAAGTGCAACTGTGAAATAAATTTTCAAACAATTTTCAACAGAATTTGTTGATTTTTCCTTTACTTTTTAACATGCTCCTTTCTAAGTTTCCTAATTATAATTTAAAACTAAATGTTTTTCAATAAAATCAGGTAACGAAAGGAACAAAAGCAAATGAATTCGCGAGCATTTTCAATTTTTTTCTTTCCAAACGAAAACTTTCGGTTTTCAAAAGTTACATATCTCTAAAGAATTGAGCAATTGTATAAAAACTCGAGGAGAATTGTAAAATAATTTGATTCCCATCCAGAAAACTAGAATTTAATACACAAGTAAGACCTGCACACGAAAATTTCAAATGTTCGAATTTGTTTGATCGAAAGAGTGAAATTTTTTGGATATTTAATAATTTAAAATAATATTTACAACATACGAGAGAAGTAGTATTTCTATATTTTAGTCTGATCATTTTCCGTGAATATTTTCAGTACGCGTCTGACCATAGCTAGGGTTATACTACTGTCGCGCGGAATATATTACGATTTTACTACTGTTGAACAAGCAGTTTACCAAAATATCAAGACAGATAGTAGTATTTCACTTAATTATATCGTACCTTGCGCCGTTTTGTCTTCCGTGGCAGGCAGCAGGAGTTGCCACAACTACCCCAGCACTTGGCAAGCTTCACCGGTCGTCGACTCCGACATCCGTTCTCGCTGTAATACTCTCTGGTGTGCTCTTTGCGGCACGTCGGTGCTATAATGGAAACAAAAATTGTCCATTACATTTATACAGTTTCTTATTTCATTTTTAGATTAATTTCTCGAATGTCATCTTCGTAAATTAGGTATTTCCACTATCTACCTTACACACGATGACTTGATAAAAAGAGGTTAACACTTGTATAGAAAATTTGTACTTTCTTTCTGTAATTCATTTTGAAAATTGATAATATAGCTGCAAGAATATTCAGGGAAACGTAACTGAGAGTTCTGGAGAATTATTATATATTATTTCAATTTAAAATATATATATAAAAGGAATTATGAATGATTAATCAAAATTTCAAGGAAATCTTTACTGTTTTTCGTTAATAAAATATACCAAAACTTATTTGTTACATGTGTTACATTACTTTATAAAGATGTATAATACTTTTATTTTTAAACTAAAATTTAACTAAAATTTCAAGGGAAGCTTTACTTTAACCCTTTCGCTATAGCAGATTTCAAGAGAAAGGTAAATATCCAATTTTTAGCCGCAAAATTTGTCAAATTAATTGGTTTCGAAAGTTTAAAAGTTAATAATTTTCAAATTCGTAAATTGTGAAGTTGAAATGGAAGTGCGGAAAGAATAAAATTCAAGTGAAAGGGCGATAACAAAAGCATTCGAGTACGGCGCCAACAGTAATCAAAGGGTTGAAAAATTATTTCAATGAAACTCATATCAATTTCATAAAATTTACTTCAATGCTTTTAATTAACGAAATATACCGAAATTTATTCGTCATATGCATTACTTTACCCAAACATACAGAACTTCGGTTTTAACATTTTAAAATCTGTTGTAATTAATAAAAACAAGTTTTATATTACAAGGAAAGATTAAAAAGACCAATAGTTACAATTTTCTTTTTATATCCAGGCTTCAAAATACAATATATTTCTGATATATTTATTTAACTCGTAAATCTTCTTACCTTTCTCGCAATACCGTCCTTGCCAGCCAGTTTGACACCGACACGTGTATCCATTTCCGATCGGCGATGGCACACATTGCGAACCCTTTCTGCATTCGTGTTCCGTGCATGGATCGGAAATTATCGTGCCAGGTCCAGTCATAACGATGTCTGCGATAAACAAAAAAAAAAAAAGAAGAAAAAAAACATGCAAATCAGCGTTTCATCGTTCAAAGCGTTACATAATGTCAGATATATTCGCGTTTGCTAGCACGATACAAGATCGATGAGAAATATGAGTGGTTAGACGTGTACCGGAATGTTCGTGAGCCATATTCTCTTGTGGCATCGATTCCTCGTTGCTGCCGCTGCTGCCCATAATTCCTTCCGCTTCCACGACGTCTCGCGCCTCGTCAGCTTCTTCCTCGTTCGACATGCATCCGGGAGTTACGCGATGCATCTTTGCTGCATTACCGAAGTCTACCAACTTGTGATTGATCCACATCTCGGAGATGCAGCCTGTCAAAAGAGAGCAGAAAGAGATTAATTAACCTAGAAATTTTTGAATATACAGTGGACTCTCGTAAAAAGCGAATTCGTATAACGCGATGAAAAAATTGCGACTAGTACTCATATAACGCGATAAACAGTATAACGAGTAAGATAAATTTTCAACGTAGTTTCTGATTTTTGAAGCTGACGAAGCAGCGGTTTATAAAAAAAATAGTAACAAGTACACATTTAAAAATATAAGAGAAAAATAATTTTATTCAATTTTTAATAAAAATATAAATACATGTATGCAGCTCAGTATTTAACATTTATTCACTATCGGAAGTATCGACAAATAAGTTCCAACGACTTGCTGTCTTGTTAATATTCGTTGTAAAGATTTATCGTTTGAATAGTCCATAGTTTCGTCTTGATTGTTATCGTTGATTAAAAACAGTTCTTTCTCTAGATCATTTTTAGATTGAAAATATGGGGATAGACAATCACTCAATTTTCCCAAACAACCCAGCGTTGTACGTGAGTCCACTGTATATATTTTCCTCTTTTTTTAAATTCTCATCAAATTTCAGAATAGTTTCAGTGTTAAAATTTCCAAGAAACTTCTAATACTTCTAATAATAAAACATAATCGATATTCAACATAACTCACCTTGGAAGCTAGTGATGTTTCTCAAGTGAAACTCCGTGAAGGCAATATTGGCAACTTCCGGCGCGACTCCGCCGACGTACATAGGCATGACAAGTTTCAGGTACTCCTTAGGACCTTCGTTGATAATGCTTCTAGCAGGACCACGGTCAACTCTCATAGTGAAGTTCTTCTTAATCGCAAGAAGCTCGGCCACGTGTGGTTTACCATCGGCGATCATTTCGTAACTGTACATTGTCGAGGTTGGGTAATTACCCACATCGTACGAGACTCTAACACGGCCATTGAAAAGCTCGACGGCGATGTGATCGCCATTTTGACCGTCGTAGAGGAGGACCCCATTTTCCTGCGTGGTCGTAAAGATGATGGTCACATTCGCTTCGGGCTTCGTGCGTAGCGGCTCTAGCTCGACCAGCGAGCTGTTGTCCACGAAGCTCAAACTCGTCAGGTACTCGCATCGTTTTCCTTCAGATAGAGTTATAAATTAACATTTTGACGTCCTCACATGCGATAGAAAATCTTTCGTCTGTCGCCGATATGTCTCGAATAGATTCTACTATCTGTTACTAGCCTTTTTCGCACGATAAAATTGTAATTACAATTTACCGTATCAGGGCATGAAAATTTTAATAACTTTTACTTGATCCTATCACCTGATTTACACGAAATTTCGAGGATCTGTATAAATAAATGTAAGCTTTTTTATTACAATAGACATATTTCTACGCGACACCAACGTGGTGTCACCAGCATTTCCTCGATAGCTATTTTTTTAGTCTTTAAATAAAATAAAATTTATATTTTAATAATGCTAATAAAATTCACTGTACGTCGAGAAAAGGTGGGAAATAAAGTGACGAGTAGAGTTGAAAGATATTTTTCTAATGTCGCCAATTCAATTAAGAGTTAATTAAATTAATTAAAAAAGGTCTGGTATAGATCTTTCTCATTCAGTTGAAAGTAATTGAACGAATTACTTACCGGTGTAGCCGGGGTGGCACTGGCAAAGATAGTCCGCGGCGGAAGCGGGCGCTGGTTGGAAGCATGCACCGTGCTGACAGTCATGGTGTGCACATGGACTAGTTTGTGGATAAAGCATGGCTGTCGAGGGTGCAGCCTCGCAATATCTCCCTGTATATTCCGCCGCGCACTTACACTCGTAATTGTTTATGCCGTCGATGCAAGTAGCACCGTTCTGAAAAATTTTCGAAGACGAAATAAAACAAATATCCTTGAAAAAAAACGAAAATCTTTCCAAATTTAAAATACACAGCGATATAAATCGCAATCTAGTGATTGTTACATCTTAAATATTATTAAGATTAAATATACTATTATATTAACTATACAACTACATCTATAATATAATTTTCAAAGAATAATGAAGAAGGGTATAAGCGATTCCTTATAATTTCCTTCGAATTCCATAGACATCTTAAATTTTTCTAACAAATATTGTATAATAAATATCTGAAATTTTAAAACCTCGAAAATGGATCAGAAAAATGAATTTTCCAAAGAAGAATGAAGAATACAATCGATTTCTTAGAATTTCCTTCGAATTCCATAGACGACATTCTTTTTCAAGCACTTATGCACAATCTGTTCGAATAATTTTACTTTCTTTTCTCTCAAGAGAACTTGCAAATGTTACAAACACATTGTCACATTTTAATTACAAGGAGTATTTATAGTTCCTTTGTAAAACAAATTCCCTGAGAAACTTGAAAAGTACACGTTTCATAGTAGAGTATCCTGTTAATTTTTCATTTCTAAAAAGTATTCTGTAACAAGTACCTGGCACATATTATCAATGCAGTCATCCAGGTTGGTGGAACAATTAAAGCCGGTGAAGCCGATTGGGCATTCGCAGCTATAGTAGGTCCCGTGGTCGATGCATCTACCCCCGTTCTCGCAGGGGTCGTGCCCTTTTGTACAAAAGGGTATCTTCTCCTCGCAGTACTCGCCCATGAATCCTGGGGTGCAGTCGCACCTGTAGGCTTGTACGAGGTCGATGCACGTTGCGTTATTGGCGCACTTGTTATTCTCACAGTCGTCGACGTTGTTCTCGCATCGAAGTCCCTTGTACCCGGGGGCGCAGTCGCAACTGTCACACACCGACTGATCGTCAATCGAGACATTGACCGTGATCTTTGATCGCGGTATATCCGCCAATCGATTTTATCACATCGTAACCAATGTATCGATACAAACATACTTTTATCAATCGTATAGAAATTTTACTGGGACTCCAATTGATTAAACGAATTCGAAGCTCTCAAAAACCGAGTCTAAACTATAATATTATTACAGCTTGAGATCTTTGGATGTAAATCTTGTTAAATAAGAATTTTCTTTCTACAAGATTTTTGAGAATTATTGTAAGCTGGATTGTTTAAATTTTTAATGTGAGATTTACAAATTTAAGATGTGTCTCTCATTTTTTTGTTTTGTTTTCAAAGTTTCGTCAGTATTGCAAATTCAGAAACCAGATTTATTATAATTGGACAACAGAGTTGAAAAAAGACTAGGAGTGTGTTAAATTAGGGGCAAAGTGAAAAAGTGAGGTATATTTTTGAGAAATGATTATTTTTGAGAATTGTTTGAAACGGGTATCGACTAGGTGAATTTTTGAGCGCACTAGAATCTTCAGTGAGAAAAGAATCTTGCTGAATCATAATCGTTTCGTCGATAGATTGTTACGTGTGCCTGCTACTCTTCGGGGCTCACGTGCAGAGGTCCCGTTTTATTTATTCATACAACAGTGCACGCTTTTTGTACGTGCAATTTACTGCTACTGAAACTACATACCATACTCTACTTATACGTTAAACAGCTGCCTTTACAATGCAAATACGCTTCCACGTGTATTTTTCGAAATACGTTACACGTTTTAGCGCACATTTACTGGAATTATTTAAAAAAAAAGTGGAAAAAAAGAAGAAAATATCAATTCGTATAGAATGATTGACTCGTACTACTTGATTACGAAAATATGCTATTATACTTCCATCGAATTAGGTACGTATTAAATTTCTTCGATGATCGAAGCAATACGCTACTAGTTGACAACTGAAAGCTACTTTTCCGCCAAATACAATAGTACTTTCTCGTGCACGTCTACTCAATTTTGTTCAATACTACTGTCCTTCGTACATAGAAGGATCAAAAGTAATCGTTCGAGCTACAGCAAATGCACAGATTCAAACTCGTGATCATATGTCTGTAGCAGAATTCTAATCGAGCCAGAAACTTTAAAATCAATTTTTTTTTTTATTTAACACTAGGTTTACGAATTTTTATTGAAAACCTATTTCTACGGACACTCGTATAATTGACGGGTGAACGAAGACTTGAGTTTCTCTTCAAAAAATCGATTTATTCAATTTAGAAGCAATTTAAATATATATTGGGTGTTTTAGAACATGTGAGTACAATTTTACTGGTGAATTTAGAACACTAAAATAAGGTATTACTTGGTTTCCTTCGGGGTGAACAAAATTTAATTTTAAAAGTTCTTAGTTTGTTTCTGTTTGCATATTATTTATCTATTTATGCAGAATTCGTCACCTTTGTGTTTATACAATGATAAACTAATTAGAATTAAGATTATTTTATGTTAAACAGCTCTTGTGTTCATGTGTTCTTTTATTTTTCAAGTGTCCATACTTCCATGAGAAGTATTAATATCCTTTTCTTCGCTCATCTTCAAAACCTTTTTTTATAACAAAAGAACTGTCGAAACAGACAAGTCTGAAGAGGAAATAGCAACTGAATATCGTTCTTTATATCTGCTATGAAATTTGCACATGTATCAGCAAATAATTTAATGTCATTCGTTGGAATCTCTCCCATGAGATTTTGCACTAACTGTTGGAAAATAATTTCTGCAATTTTGCTCGTGAAATTCCGTAAATTCAGTGTTAACAAAAAATCACAAAAAAAAGGAAAAGAAACGATAGAATTTGTCATAAATAGAATTAGTTCCGAGCAAATGAAAAAGAAAAAGAAAAATCCTGCGTGAAAGTAGTACGATGAAGAGAAGCGATCAAAGTTCGATTAGAATTCGTCGCAGACGTTCTTTTCTACGGGCACCACTGAACGAGCACATAGAAATCAGACCCGAACGAGCTGGCCAAAAAATTTCTCTAACTACGAGCTAGCCTAGACAGTTTAATACCTGAATCTTCCTTCCTCCAATACTTTGCAAGTCCCCGCGTTCCGGCAAGGATTTCCATAGCACGCGTCAATTTTATTTTCGCACCTGTCCCCGTGATATCCTGGCGCGCACTTGCAACGGAACTTCCGGTCTGGGAGCGCCTCACAAAATCCTCCGTTCTGGCATGGCGAGGTGTAGCACAGGTCGCACTTTGCCAGGACTTCGGCTGGCTGTTGGCTGGCTGCGCGGAAGAAAGGTCTACGATTAATGAGCAATTTTAGTACCCTATTGTGACGACGGGCCAAAAAACCATGAACTAAACAGACTGCGTCACGGGTCAGTGAGAAATTAAAAACATCTGCACGTGCGTTGTAGACGGTCGATCGGTAAGCAACAACGGCCAGTTCATTGTGAAAGATTAGTAAATTTTCTTTGTAAATTAATAATTAAGCTGTATATGGCTATATGAAGAAGTAATATCGATGTAGATTTTTTATTGAAAGATTTATGGAACATTTATCATCTTATCGCTTCTTTAGCTGTCCCTTTAAAGTGTTTCTTTGTCACATTTTTGTATGTTATTAATTGTTTGTTTTTTTAGTGTATGTGCAAATTTTAACACATTACTTGCCGGTTGCACTTTGTTAGTGCAATGAGTGCATTTACCCAAAAATTTAGTTCCTTGAAAATTTCTTTGGTATATCTTTAAAAATACCGTCAGATTCGATAAAATCGTAGGAATAGTTAGTTTCAGAAATGTTAGAAAAATGTGGCCGAGACAATTGAAAACTTTGATAGGAAAAACGGGTCATGTGCAAAAATGAAGATTTTTCAGGAAACAAAGAAAAACTTTTTCGAAAATCAAAAATTCAATTTTTCTTTTTTATTATTTACATATAAATCTTCTAAATTATCGTTAATAAAGCATACTGCTCTCCAATTTGCGGATGACCAATTTTGCACAACTTCGGAAGGAAAAACAGGTCGCCTTCAAAAATGAAGATTTTTCAGGAAGCAAAGAAAATTCTCAAAAATCAAAAATTGAATTTTCCTCCTTTATTATTTACATATAAATCTTCTAAATTATCATTAATAAAGCATACTGCTCTCCAATTTGCGGATGACCAATTTTGCACAACTTCGGAAGGAAAAACAGGTCGCCTTCAAAAATGAAGATTTTTCAGGAAGCAAAGAAAATTCTTAAAAATCAAAAATTCAATTTTCCTCTTTTATTATTTTCTTATAAACCTTTTAAATGATCGACGATAATAAAGCACGCTAATCTCCAATTTGCGGATGACCAATTTTTGCGCGAAAAAGCCTTCAATTGTTCGTCCATCAGAACTGGCCGTTTTTGCTAAACGCCGATCGCTATATCTGTCGAGGAAATACATACTTTGACATTGGAATGCAGTCGCAGGTGTCGTCAGAAGCAGCTTGTCTCTCATCGCTGGAGGCTCCATACAGCTCGCGATACCAGCCTCCACGTAATCCTTCTTCACCCATTCGGCCAACCATCGCATACTGCAGTCGCAGTAGAGCGGGTTCGAACCAAGAGCGCTATAAATACATCGTCGTGTGAATTATCGTTAGAATGAAAAGCAAGGTGTTCGTCACGGTTAACGAAAGAGGAAGAGAAATACTCACAGGTGGGTTATAGATTTCAAATCCTCGAACGCGCCCTCAGGAATCACCGATATGTCGTTACCATGCAGTGACCTGATGCAGATAAGTATTTTAAATGATCGTTATTGAATCACAAAGATTTTCTTCTTTTTCTTTTCGCTGTTACGTTGATTTTACACGCGACCAATCGTGAATTTTAATCATTTTCGCGTCTTTTTGATATTAAATTATCAGCAGGCGAATTGGATAATGTGACGAGTGTGTTTTATAAGGATGATTCAAATCTAAATGCATCATTATTAATTTTTACTATATTTTATTTCGATAAAACTTTCTTGTATCTTTGTTTAGTGATTATGTTTAAACGATATTAACACATTGCAGAGTAATACGAAAGAGTTTATGAAATATCGAAATTATAGTGTTTTTTATAATACATGGTAGGTGAAATAATCTTCCACCTAAGTTCCTCTTTTTTTTACCATATTTACAAAAATATGAATTTGCATAAAAATCCGCAGTCTAATTATGAGATTTTCAGCCCCTCGGTTTTGACAAGCGTTTGATTTTTGTTAAAGCACATTTAATGAAAATATATTATATTTCTTTGAAAAATGTATTGTATACTATTTTATGCAAATATAGAAAGTTTCTAATATATTTTCTTTTCTTTTCTACAACGCAATTTTTCTCTGTTCACGAGAACAAAACTGGTGGAATTTTACATTTTACTGAAAGGAACAAGAATTAATATTTAATCATCGTAAAGAAGTTAACGAGTAATAATACGATAGTGCAACAGTTTAATGCAACACTATAACAATAAACAAATAAAGTAAAGCTTGTGAAACTATACGTAACTTCCCAGTCACATGGAGCCACATAGAATTAAATCTAAAAAAATGGCGACACGTCAATTTGCAAAAATCTATAAAGAATCTTACGCAATTCTACTTAAACAAATAATTGAATTATATTTTCTTACGTTGATTCCAAAGATTTTCTTATGAAAATTTCAGTTTTTCATTTTTCAGAGATTTTTTAGTTATCCAACTTTTCACCTTTTCGTTTTTTATTTGTAGTAGAAAAATTTTCAAGCTTATTCTTATTTTTTCTTATTTAAGTTCAAGTCAAATGTGTGCTGTATACGAATTTATAATAAAATAATTAGCTTTCCAAGGTTTGACTATTATTTTCTCATCGTTAAAAAGAAAATGATCCAATTCACCTCGGTCGACGCTACATTAATTAGAAATTATTATTACACTGTTATTTTTCATTCTCGTATCAACTAATATTTAGTAGAATTGTCACTTCTCTTAAGTACGCGATAAACTTCATTCATAAAAAAGAAAAAAAAAGAATACTTTTCATTACGAAACGAATTTGCCAAGATATATCCACTGTCTTATCGTCCCGAACTCGGTGCAATTTCTTAAGCGAAGCCCGAAATACCTTACAACTGCAATATTGCCAGGAAATTAATGTGACATTAATACCAGTATATCGTGTTAAACCGCGGTGTAATATTACACCACGACAATGGTGCAATGATGAAGTGCCACACGTAACATTAACATAATCTAAACGGAGGGTTAATTCACACTAGCACGATACTCTCGTTCTGCATTCGAATAGTATCTTTAAAAGAACGTATATAAAACACGTACACGATATTATTAATATATATTGTTATTACGTCCCATTAATATTTCACCGCAGAACACCTTATAAATACCTACACTATTAATAGACACTATTAATTAGCCGAACCGTAAAACGTACATATTATTTTCGAGTGAAATTTACACTTGGGCGATATTATTATTTGCTGATATAATACGATCAATTTCCACCCTTGAAATTGCTAATTTCGTATAAATTCGTAATATCGTCCCTCTTTCTCTTCCATCCGTTCAATAAATTGTTCCATTCGTGAGTTTACGTACGCGCAAAGTGATTTAACGTATTAATTACAATAATTACGGCTCGTAAAGAACCACCGTTTCTCAAATTGTCCGTATAAAGAAATTAATAACGCAATCAACGAAATAAACGTATGACGATAAATCAAAAGAGGAGTGTGACCGATAAAACGGGGCATGGTTTTGCTCGTTAATTTAACACAGATTGTTTCTACGGCATCATCGCACTCTCATTTATTCCATTATCGAGAGCATTAATGTATGCCGGTGCTACCCATCGATTGTTCCTATCAACCCCTCGCGACTTGCATTCAGATATTTTAACAAAAACGGTTAACGGCCGCGAAGCATCGTTTCGTATCGTATCGTACAAGGATCGTACTTTTATTACGAAGAAAAATGTCCACCTTTTGTTTTGACCAATTTGCCCGTGTCATTTCGGGCAATTCTTTCGGGATAATTTATAGAATACATTTGGAATATTCAACGTGTGAAACGAACGTATAAATCCGACGCATTGTCCATGGACGGAAATTATGCAATTCCAAACTCACATTATTCGCAGCGATTTCAGGCCAGCCAGGGCGTTCCGTTGGATACACTGCAGCTTATTGTAGCTAATAATCCTGCAAACACGAAGATCGCGGGATTAATTTTTCTGGCATGATACTAGAGAAATTATGATATAAACTTCCACTAAATATTGTATTGTAATGTAACTTACATTATATACAATATAATAATTATATTATATTATTAGAATATTATAGTTAGTAGAAGTTATGTTGTAATATAATATTTATGAAGTTTCAGAATTTTCGGCTGAATTTTTTCTCATTATTTAGCAACCTTTAAAAATGGTAAAAAATACGTGCTTGTGAAAATGTTCTTTCACCTGTGCAAACAGAAATTGTGTTTTTCAGAATGATAGAAGTAAGATAAGTAAAAAGGAAATAAAAAAATATCAATTAATGAAAATTAGTGATACAAGTGATTATAAGAAAAATAAGATAACAGTGAAAAAGATAGAAATTAATTAAAATTAATGACGTTAAGCAACGCCAAAGAAAGAATATAAAAGCTGAATGAGAAAAATTTTGTTTACAGTATGAAATGTATCGTAATTAATATTTTCGAAATATTGCTGAGAATAATTTCGCGGACTCCAATTGTGAGATACGAATTCATTCTCCAAACAGAAAAGAATATGTAGAAATATTTCTGAATTCTCGAAACGCATGTAAAACACTCATCGCTATCAAGATGTAACAGTGGCATGAAGTCCGCTGTCTCCATCGTAAAAACGTGACTCTATTAAGGAAGTAGAAGGCGTCCACTTACAGGTGGGACAGCTTGGTGAGGTTCCTGAAGGTGTCGTTCGACAGCATTCCGATCTGATTGTTGCTCAGGTCTCTGAAAAAAGAGAATAAAAAATAAAAGTAAAAAAAGAAGGAAAAGAAGGAAAAGAAACGAGGATCAAGTTTTTCTTATTGAACGAGGTTACACGTGTATTTTATTTACAGTCTAGTGAGAATCCTCAGGTGGTTCAGCCTCTCCGGCTGGATCGTCTTGATGTCGTTCACGTCTAAATACAGCTCGGTGGTTTCCGGCGGAATTCCACGTGGAATCTCTGTAAGCTGAGACCTCGAACACCTCACCACTGACCCGGCGCAATTACATTGAGGTGGACAGTAATCGTCTCCTAGGCAACCCACGCTGTCGTCTGTGGTTCGTAAAGTTGATGATAGATCGTTAATCTCGGGTTCAATTCGGGTGATCGAAGGAACAGGTTAGGGACAAGTGTTTTAGTTCACTTTGCAGGAAGAAACGTTCGATCTTCATTGCATAGCGAGTTGAATAGTTCATAAGGATTACTTAATTTCATATTTCCTTTTTTTTCTTTGGAGTCGTTAGAGATTGTGACTTCTTTGATAGCAATTTTGAAGTTGGGTCACATTGCAAAAATATTGAAATTCATAAATATTATTTTCTTCCGTGATTTGTTGAAGAGTGTCTCTTCTGACACCTTTTATTCATTAACTAATTAAAGTTGAAGTAAAGATTGAGACTTCTTTCATAGTAATTTTGAAGTTAGGTCATATTGGAAAAATTCTGGAATTCGTAAAAGTTCTTTTTTTTTTTTTGACTTGTCGAAGGATATTTCTTTTGGCATTTTTTATTCGTTTGTCTAATTACAATTGAATTAAAGATTGTGTCTGCAAGGATAATAATTTTGAACATTATATTCTTTCGAAATATAAAATTACATTTTCCGTCCGTGCAAGCTCCACTTCACACAGACACTGATATATCAAATCGTCATTTTACCAAAAAGAAATATATATTTTCAAATCGATTTTCTTCTATTCTCCTCTATCACGATTTACCAGACACCCCGTGTATACAGTATAAAATGTACATTTCCGAAGAATAATAAAAATATGAGATACTGTTACGTTTGACATGTATCATAGAAACATACTGTTGCATTTGAACTCGTGATGCGGTATATCTTTGATGAGCGCATCTTTCAATCGCGGCGGATCGTGACAGTGTCCCACCACGCCAGACATGTCGCGTCTCCTCAGCCATCCGGCGAACCACGCGAGATGACAATTACACGACAAAGGATTGCCTTGCATGTTGCTGAAAATGCGAAGCAATTTATTAGACTGTTATTAATTATGCGCACGGAAGCACGGAATACATTTCAGTACTGGTAAAAGTAAACGGGGGAAGAGGATGAAGAGTAGATCGGTGGAATTAGGGAAGTCGATGGTGAAATGCACTGAAAACGCGTTCAGACACGTAATAATTAATAAATCGATATCATTGTCTCATTAATATTGATGAATCGTAATTCATATAATTATTCTATAATACTATCCCGATGAAATATTCATGTTGTAATATGGCGAGTGAATTTCGTAACTGGAAAGTTCAAACGTAACCGGATCATTAATTTCTACATTTTACTTCGGTGCAATTTTCACGTGTCTTTATCCAACGATTATATTTAAACGATATCAATCATTGATTCACTTTGTGTATCATTCAACGATGTGTAAATAGCTGTCGATAGAAATTAGTTTTTTAACGTCTCGCTATGTTTTTTCACAATCAAACTATGTAAAACTAACTAATGTAAAAATATTCAAAAGTTGAATCGACTAACGAAAGGATGAAAAAGAAAATATCTAAAAGTCCGAATATCTTTAAACGAATACATGAGTCAGTCTATGGGAATGATAGAAAAATTGGAATTTTCATCAAAATTGAGATATTGAGATATTCGGTTTGAAAATTGCACCACAGTGAAAGCCGAAATTCAATAACCTTTCCTCACATTCACCGGAATCGATTTCGCGTTTAAAAGAGAGAGAGGAGTTAGTAAAAAAAAGCTGCATCGTTCGAAAGGGGATACTTACACAGTGCGTATGTGCGTCAATCCGTCGAACGAGCCTTGCATAACGCAGGTTATGGCGTTTCCGTGCAGGTTCCTGCGAAAATGATGTTCGAAGGGTATATAGTTCCCAGGGTGATACCGTTTTATGAAGAGACATAAAAGTTTCTACTCACAGGGTCTTAAGATTCGTCAGGCCCGTGAACATCTTGTTGTGAACTTCCCTCAGCCTGTTCTCCGACAAGAGTCTGTGAAACGAGAGCTCGTTATTGCACGGGACATGGGACGCTGCGTAAAGTTTCGAAATATTAAAAGAAAAAGAAAGGGCTGCACTAAGGTACACTTTCTTCCTTTTATGCGTCGATGGGAATCGATGCTTGTACGCGTCGTTGCGTCGTTGAAACCATCGGAAAATTCTCATGGAAATTATTATTGCATCGTATACAAGAAAAGAAAAATCTGCACATCGTGGTCAACGTTCTGTGTCTTGTTCGATTAGGAATTTTCCGTGAGAAGAGATTTAAAAAAATTGAGAATATCGGAAAACTTATTCTTTATTTTTTATGGAAAATTAACAAATGCAACGATATAAGCAGGATTTAATTGTCACTTGAAATTTGTAGGAATTTTCAGGGTGTTTTATAGGAAACTTTATGGGTAAAATTTGCAAGAATTTTCACGCACTTCGTATGCAAATTTTCAACAATACTCAAGGCACTTTATATGGTGGAATTTGGAATAATCATTTAACTACTTCATAGGAGATTTTGTAAATGAAATTTACAAGATTTTTCACATACTTTATATGCAAGCTTGCAAATAGTGAAATTCGGAACAATTTGCACATAGAATATGTGCAAATTTTTAATAACATCCAAGTTGCTTTATAGAAAATTTTATAAGTCAAATTTGCAACAATTGTCACTGATTTTATATACAAATCTACAAAAGTGTCCAAGCTGCTTTATTAGAAAATTTCTTCTTTATTGTTTTGGAAAATTAACCCTCTTTCTTACGATACCATTCACTCGTATATTGTCAGAAATTAGAAATATCATAAGAGGAACAAGAAGATGTAACATTCTTTTTTCACTACACTATAAAAGTTGTTCTCATCGTGTTTACCTTTACGTTACCAAATCAACCTATAGAATCCTCTTTTTAATTCTGATTGCTGACAGAACAATTTTTTCTCGATCGCACAGAAATTTCCATATTTAATGATATTAACAGAGAAAATTCTCCAAGTGTGAATCGAATCGATTCACGATATTAAAAAAATGATAGAAAATAGTAGACTGATTTCTGAAGAAAATTGAAGGCAAAGTGACTTTCGAAAAGAATGTTTTTTGCGAATATTTTCACATATTCACGTGGTTTGCTGAACGTCTCCCCAAACGAAAATATTTCTCATCTGATTTATTCTTCTCCGGGGATATGAGTTATTTCGAATCATGCTTTGCACTCGTCTGTACCAAAACACAACACACGAGCAACGACCACCCTCCGCCCCCTCCGGCTATCTAATTAATCGACCCATTGTCCCGTTAATTGCCTTTGAAAATTAAATCCTATTCTGCTTCGTTAAAGCTCGTTTCAAAGTCCCGATCGAGTTAGGCACAAATAACGCAAGTAATCTCGACGGTCTGAATACAGCCCCGTTATTCGAAACTTTCTCAACCAGAAACGTTTCAGCAGAGGAGAGAAAAACGAAAAAAAAGAACAAGAAAGAGAGAAAAAAAAGGAAAACAAACAAACAACAACTTCTCGACAAATCGAATTAACCTGTATAAAACATTGCTCACTGAATGTTCGCGAAGTATCCTCTGATTAATTCGTAAAAGAAGAAAATTTCAATTATTTTATTCAACGCAAATGTCATTTTCAAATTACCGGATCAAGGTGAAATTTCATCTACTTTCTTAATTACAACTTCCATCTCAATTTCACTTTGACGTGTACACTCGCTGTCTTGAAAGATAAATATCTCTGAATTTTAATAAATTACAGCTACCACTTGAGATATTAACCCTTTCAGCGCAAACTGAAAAAAGTTAAATCTGAGCGAAAAGTGTCGAGTTAAGCTGGATGTAGTTTGGTAAGATTTGAATACAAAATTTAAAAAATTCTGTTTTAAATGATAATTATAAAACTTAAAAAGGAACGCGTAAAGAAATAAAGAAAAAAATGAATTAATTGCTAAAGTGTTTTGGTACTTGGTGAAAATTGTGTTAATAATGCTTATTAAAAATTATAAAGAAAATTGAAATTGTCAATCAGTTCAATTAATTCTGTAATGGTACATATTTCATGATTAGACCGGGAATTTTTATGCAAATCCATATTTTTAAGAATGCAGTAAAGAAAAGAAAAGAAAATTTGGGTAGAAAATTGTTTCACCTATAATTTAGATATTTTGTACATTTTTAAATTCCCCGTAAATTCATAGAAATCCGCAGTTTTATTTGTGATACTATAACTGCAAAAATGTTTCATTTCCGAATTCATCGAAAATAAAAAAATGTAAGACATCGTTTCGTTTCTAAATTATTATAAACTATTATTAACACTATGCACAAAGCTAAGATAACAAAATGGTCTTGTAATTTTTCTACTACCGCATCTAACAGATTTAAGAAGAAAAAAAAACGATTTATCTTGTCTTCGTTTAACATAAAAATAATTCTCTCGATAGATAGTTATTTATAAATATAATTAATACAACGAAGTGCCTTGTTACATACAAATTTTCAAAGTCACAAATGAACAAATCCTATTCCACATTTTCGACATACATTTTCACATAGAATTGACACTTTTTCGCTTGTATCATAAATAACGGGACACTATAATACTGTATAGCTTCGAATTTCATCGTAGATTCTTTATTCGAAGCAGTCTTGAAATAAAAAAGAGAAGGAAGAAGGAGAAAAACGAATGTAGGAAAATACTTACAGATCGGTGAGTTTGTAGGCGCCCTGAAAAGCGGATGACTCGATACGCGAGATTTTATTCTTCCTGAGATCTAAATGTTGCAGCTCCGGCAGCTTCTCGAACAAGCCGTCCGCTTTGATCTTATCCAGTTCATTGTTAGCCAACAGTCTGTGTGTAAGGACAAAGAAAGCCGGGAGACGAGAAAGTTAGAGTCTATCGTCAGCGTCTGATACGGCGAGCAATTAATCGCGCTACGGGGCGTCGATCCATTAAACGAGTTCGAATAATTTATTTCGAATAATAGCTCGACGTTCATTGTTCCCCCTCTTGGTACGGGCCAGCTTTTAATCAGATAATTATCTTGTCGGCCGTTTGAATTAATTTTCTCGCGCGAAGGAGGAAAGGAGAGGTCTGAAAGGCGTTCATCTAGATCGACTTACTGGATCGATCTCTTTCTATTCGTTCCGATACTTTTCTACGATTTTACTACGCGAAAATTTTTCGAATTGAACGTTGGAATATTGAAATTCGTATTATTAGATGTATTACATTTATGTCGTATTAATTATATTAAATTGATGTAAATTTTAATATCAATAAAATACAATAAAAATATTTTATTTGGGTGTAGATATAAATTCTTTTCAACTGAATTTGTTGAATGGTATTTGCAAGCTGGCAGAAAAATTGCAAAAGTTCATCGAAGATAATGAAAATCATTTTGATGATCGATCTGTTTTTATTTTATTTTGAATAAAACTTTGATTGGACCCGAAAATCGGAAAGAATTTATTTTTATACTAAATAAATATTTTTGATATGTTTTATTGATATTAAAATTCATATAAATTTGATATAATTAATATGTTATAAATTTAATATTGAATATTAAATATTTTTGTGTAGAGATTATTCAACGTTACTAAATACGAGTTTTCAATTTAATTATCGACGACAGAAATTGTCACAAGGACAGAACACGAAATTTTCGAGGATAGTAAAAAGTATATATATATATTTTTTTCTTTTATTTTTAAATTACTTCAATACAGCTTTGCGAAAGGCATTAGAAGTGTTACAATTCAACTTCCAACATTTCTTCAGCCGATAAATCTGTATATTAGAAAATATTCCAAGAGATGAAATGAAAATCTTCCATTTATGACACTTTTCTTCGTTTACGTATATTTTTGCTCAAAAGTCTTAGAAAAGTGGACGTGTTTGCATTAAATTATTATTAAAAAACGTCTCCTTTAAAACTTCATGCGTTGAAAAAATATTTTCTGCTGCTATATTAAAAATCTTATTGGAAAATGTAAGAAATGATCTATAAAAATGAGAAACTTATAAAAATCTAATCAGTGTTCTAATATTTTTAAGAGAGGATGTATGTTCTCTTCTTACCACAATTTCTCAACTTACTTTTCACACGATAGAATGGAATTTGCAATTAAGTACAACTGTACTCTCGCGAATGCATAAAAATCCAATTGGAAACGATTGAACGTTTGCTACAAAGTGGAACGATGTATGATAACTCAGTCGGATAGAAACACTTCGGTCAAGTGTGATCATAATTTCGTAATATTAACTGCACTTACAAAGTAGACGTGTAGATCGGCAATTCCTTTGGTATCGATGTTAACTTCTGGTTGGAACAGTCCACCGTTGCTCCGTTGCAAACGCACGGAGCTGGACACTCTCCAGGCAGGATACACTCGCCAGCTCTCTTCGTCAAGAGCTCCTCGTCGCCTAAGTACAAACAGACCGGATACAAAATCTACTTCAAACAATCTCGTCTGATCTGCCTTTCCTCCTTAGGACCACAGAGTGTCGCTCTTGAACGAGTCGGTGATTAAAAGCGTTTCAGGGCTTGAAAATGTAATTTCATATCGAAGAATTATGGTATGGTTTTGTGAAATGATATGTCTAACTGATACATCAGTGGTTCTCGGTTCTAATCGATCGAATAATCGCTGGTTTAAATTAATTCACCCTTTCTCTTACGATTTTTTAATCGTTTCCAATACCGCGTTAAATTAATAAAGCCAGCAATCGTCAGTTCGAAGTTAAAGATCAAACTAAAGTAAAAATATAAATTCAATCTACACGTAGTCCTTCTTTTCTCGTGATTTAATGAAATTTTAATTTTTCACAATAAAATACAAATAAAATAAAATAAAATAAAAATTAAATAGAATTTAAAATTTAAAAATATTTAATATTTAATATAAATTTAAATAAAATAAAAAGGAAAAAACTGATTTAATGTTTAACTTATTTCATTTTGGTTTTTCTTTGGATTTTCATGAGTTTTCATGCGAAAAGACACGATTTCAATTTACACGGTATTCTGAGAAATCGATCGTCCGTGCAAAATGCATCAATTATTATTATTATCACGATGTTTGAAATTTTTATTTTTCGAACAATATAACACAGTCAAAAAGATTGTAATTCTAATTACAAAAAACGAAAGAAAGAAAGTTACAATACCATGTTAACACAGAATATAATATCGTATCACAAGCTACCAGCTTTTACTCTCGAAATGACATACTAGTGTCACGGTTAATGGCTCTCGGCTTCCATAAAAGTAGAAATTGCAGCACCATTATAGGAGCACTCAACCTCAATTTATACAAAAATGTGCCGCTATATAGGAGAACTACTTAATTCATAAACATACCAGACATCGCGGCGAGAATTCTTCATTTATACGAATGAGAAAATAGATACGCCAGCTCATCGCTAAGTGATTTATGTAAATTTCGAATTGTTTCGAAGAATGTTCCTTGAAAATGAATTCTTTATTGCGATATACTTATTTTTCGACCGCGTCTGTCACGCGAAGACGAAATCATTTTTCGTATTTTCACGAGTAGAGGAGATAGATGAATTATTTCAAAAGGTATAGTTTCTATATTGTAGGCATTTTTATAAGTAAAATTTACAACAATGTGAAAACGCTTTATGGGAAATTCAATAGGAAATTTTGCAACAATTTTCAGACGTTTCATACGCAAATTTGCAACAATATTTAAGACATTATATATAGCGAAATTTACAGCAACGTTCAAGCTACTTTATACGAATTTTTATAGCCAACTTTTGTGAAATTGTTTGCATAATTTACAATAATTTTCAAAATATTACAATAAAAAAATGTACGACAGTGTTTAGGACGTTGTATAGTAAATCTTACAGCAATGTTCAAGCAGTTGTATAGATAAATTTTACAACAATATCTACATACTTTATATGCAAATTTGTCACAATTTTAAAGACACTCCATACAGCGAAATTTTTACCAATGTCCACATTGTTTCATAGGAAATCTTATACGTAAAACTTGCAACAACAGTTCACACATTTTATATACAGATTTGCAACAACGTTCGAAACATTTATATGCAAAATTGATGACAATGTTCAAAATATTCGTCAATTTTCAGGGTAAACAAGGTTTGAGAAAGTTGTAGAAAATTTTGGGAGATTCGAACTTCGCTGGGCGGGAGATTCGTAACTTCCGGGGGCGGAAGATCCGTCGAGGAAACGATGTTCACGGAGAAAGTGGCCACGCGTCGCCGCGTGTAGCCCGTTATTAAACGCAGGACGCAAATTACCGATATAATTACGCACGTGTATCGCGGCGGACAATTTGTAACGCGGCGTATAATGCGATGATAAATCACCTGCGCGCGCGTACTCATACATAAACATATTCACCGCGGAGAACACATGACATTCAACACTCAATTAACGTGCGAGAGAGCGCGCGGCAACACGTCGATGCTTAATTTAATGATATCGCCGCTCTACTACTGTTCATTATCAAAATTTATCACCGGGACGTTAACATGGTAACCCGGTGCGCGTGATCCCGCCGCGCCGGGTTTCATCGATTAATCGATGCGTTAGCAATCCTCGGACACCATTTCGAACTTTATTTAAACGACAGTTCCGAGATTTTATGGGATAACGTCGCAATATTTTCAAGTTCATTATCTCCATCAAAATTGAATTCAATTACAACTGTTCCTCGATTCACACGGAATTTTGTTCCTTGAAATGTTCCTCAGAATATCGTATAAATCGGAATCGTGGCTTTTCTTATGGAAAACCGTGTAAATCGGAAGGAAAAACCAAAATGCGCATGATTTAGCCAGCTGCTTTATTAAATTCCTTCATTTCAACGTAAAATAAATATAAAATTAATATTTTCTTCTTTTTTTTTTGGAATATTACAGTTTTTTCTTTTAAACATTTTTCGCGTCGTTTTTCTATCACTGTGTCGCGAGCAAACAGTTAAACTAAATGTAAATTTTAATTTACATATATGGATCTGAAAACACTGTCGTGCGACTGTTAAAATTATTTGCAAAGATAATTAAGCAGCGACAAGTTACAAAACATCGATGATTCGAACGAAAGTTTGAACATTTCGAAACTACTGTATGAACATACGACAGATGGTTCAAACGAGCAAATACTTTTCCTTAAATTTATTCATGCTTCCTTTTGCAAACCTCTCGAACGAGAACCATCGAGTACTCGAAACTGTTTCCGCGACGAGAATCTCTCCGCGGGAATATAAGTGTCGCACGTTCTACCTAAATTTCGCGGGAACAGCGGAATAGAGTTTTGCGTAAATTTTTCCGCGAAAGTTGCAAAAGTTCCGTGCAAGTTTTACGGGAAGCCGGCGTGTAAGTTCTCGTTTGGTGGAAATGCGGCGTAACGATAATGTGCGAGTACAGGCCAGGACCACATACGTGCCAGCCAAGTGTTTATTTTCCGGTGTCATTTACTCAACGGAAGTCTGCGTAGCACGAATGTTGGTAAAACAGATGTGGGGGAGGTATACGCGATTATATTTCGCGCTGGCAAGTGCAATTAGGTGAAATATACAACCGTGAAAAGGTAAAGCACGATGTTGCTGTTGTTATTCTTGAACACGCACGCCTTCAAGATTTCTGCGAGGCGCAGCACGCCTGCCCTCGAGTGCCACTCCTCGTGACACTTATTTTCAGTCTGTCGTCTTTTGATCCAAGAGGAAGCTTTGACGCGGAGATTTTCTGCCGCTGTGGATTCGCGAGGAAACTTGGAAAGGCTCGTTAAGGACTCTGCTTTCGTCGTAAAGAAAGAAAAGGACTGCTGCGGTGAATCGTTTCTCTCGATGATCAGTTTCAGGATTCTTCAGCGATTGTCTTTTATTTTTAAACCGATAGGCACAGACTTAACACTTGAATTTTACTTTTCGATAATAATTGAAACGTTGAATCTTGATTCTTTCTTTTAACGATTGAAATTCCATAGTTTTACGTTGCGATTTTCCTCGAATCTTATTAATTTTCTTGAAAATTGTTGCAGTTTCTAATTCTTTAATTATTATTATTCTCAATAAATAAATGGTTTAGCGATTTCGATTAATTATAATGAGATTCATCCATTGACAAAATTATTCTTCGATAGGAATTACGAAATAGCTCTCTGAGATAGAATTTCCAGCATTCAATCACTGACTACAAATCTCGACTAACATTGAATGTAAATTTTAGCAACGATCTCTGTTAGCCGGAAGACGAAAGATATTTTCGTGCATTACCGACCTGTTATCCGTGTTCCAGCGGAGCATTTAGAAGAGAAATATCAGAGAAATCGGCTCGTGCTTACCCTTACATTTGAACTTGTCTTCCCGCAGCGAATCGATCTTCCGCTTCAGCGCCCTCTTCGGCGACTCGCACTTGGGTCCCGACGTCTCGATGGGATGCGCGTGAAGGTACACGTTCAGCCATCGCAGATTGCAGTCGCAGATGAACGGGTTCCTTGCCAAATGTCTGCGAGAAATCGGGAAATATTCCTTTCAAATCTCCATTAAACGTTTCCCCTTCTTTAGCAAACTATTTTTCAGTGAAAAATACTACAGATTACGGTTTTTCCGATACTTTTAGGATCTTTTTGTGGGATCTGCTATACAGCTCGAAGACTTTTTGCAACGACAATACTGAAATCTTCGAAATTTTATAAAAATATTTGTCGAACCGAAATTCAAGAAACCGAATTACCGAAATCAGAAATGAAACTCGTAGAAATTAACGAGAAAGGGAAAGCGTATTCGCAATTTACTTTTAACACAACTGCACTCAACGTGAAAATGAAAAATAGAAAATTTGTCGAGAAAATAATACAATTTCGAAATGTTAAAAACTTAATTCTTCGGAAGAGAAAAATAATCATTTTGTCAATTAATAGCGCATTGATTTATCTACTAATTATATTCATTGTTTCAACTTACCGCAAAGGTAATTTTATATGTAGAATACAAATCGAAATATTCACAAGTAGAAAAATGACAAAATGTCATCAACAATAATAGAAATTATTCTGACGATTTTTTTAAATGAAACCATTGCACCTAAAAATCGAAAAGAATTTATTTCTACTCCTAGCATATTAGCCAACAACGTAAACTGAAATAAATTTTCAAATATTCCAAATAATTACATAATAACAATATATTTATTTAAATCTCTTCTCTTCTGAAAGATCAAGTCTTCCTATTTTCGGAAATTAATCATCGAAAAATATCGAATAAACAATACTTAAAAAAATGTGAACTTTTACAGTAACATCTACGAAATCTTTATTCCAAATTTATTTTACGTTAAAATTCATCTATCACGAAGTCCAACGATTTCTTTCACATAATTACTCTCCAATAATTATTTAGCAATAAATTTCTAATCAATTATACTGAAATAATACAATCATTTCGAGGAAAGCTCGAGCAATTTCTGCTCACGGTGAAAACGTTGGAAAGAGTGTCAATCAGTGAACAATCGCGCACTCGAATATTCAGAGAGGATCATGAAACAGAACGAATGAACGGCGCAGTGACACGCGTTTGCAATTCGATCCAGCATGGTGTAACGATTGGGAAGGGCTTGAAGCTGTTAAAGCCATGGTAATTTGTATAAATTAACGGTTCAATGGCGGGATACAAACAGCGTTCTAATGCTTCGTAGATTGGCGAAAGTTCCATTGGCCAGGGATCTGATGTTGTTATCGTACAGCGACAACAAAGTCACGCTTGTCAGATCTCGGAACAGATCGGTCCGTATGCAGGATATCTCGTTCGCGTTCAGCAGCCTGAAAAGTTCATTTACGTTTAAATACAATTTTACACTTATTCGTGCATAGGATAATAAAATCTCGCGTAAAATTAGCCGTATCGTTAAACGTGCTACGTGAAATTTTCACTGAATATTCTATTACGTTTATTTCATTTCATTTTACTTTTTTTTTCATTTATGATTTGTACAGGATGAATCGAGAAGAAAGGATCGAATTATCTCGGTGTCGTGTAATAGGACACAATGAATATTTTATTTTATTCGTTACAAAACGTCCGCGTATTATTATATTTCGCCGTGTTATTGATTGTATCGCTGTGTTTGCTTATTTTGTTCGTGCCGTTCACAATTGAACATTTCGAATATTGACATTTCAAGGTAAACACTCGCGAAATACGCAGCAGATATTTGTTTTATTATTCAATTATTCCGTTTTTCATATCAGCATGTGTAGAATGTGCTTTAAACAGTACGCAGGGAATATTAGACGCAGAAATTCATTCTCTCCGACTTCTGAGCACGATCAAAATTTTATTAAAAAGAAAAAAAGAAAGAATTGATACAGATAGATCATTAAAATAATTTTTGTCAAGAATATTTTATCATTTTTCTGGCAGTTTGCAAATACCATCGCGAATGTTTCGATACGAATAAATTGTACCAATTATGCGATTTCATTCGGGAAAGAATTTATTTCCACACCTAAGAAATAAACTAGAAAGTTATATTTAATCTGTAATTAAAAATTCTCTTGTATTAACTCACAGCAGTTGTAAATTGGTCAAGCCTTGAAACACTCCACTTGGCAATTCGGTGATCTTGTTCCCATACAAAACTCTACAACGAGAGTAATTTAAAATAGAAAAAATCAGAATCACCGTGTAAATTTTCCGATAATGAATAATTAAACTGTAAATATCAAAGAGGTTTCGTATACGTACAGTGACTCCAGTGACTTTAGGCCGTGAAACGCGTCAGCCGCCACCTTTTTAATCTGATTGTTGCTGAGATCGCTGTTGACGAAACATCCAGAAACGAGACGAGAGAAAGCCAGAAATAGAAGAGTACGGCGATGGTTGAAAACGTTGTCAGCCGAAAAAAGAGAAGTGAAAAGATCGTGCATACATGGTAAAAAAATATAAATTGGATTAATCGCGAACGTCACTCACATTCTGCGCAGTTTTCTGTACGGGGAGAAAGCCTTCGGCGGGATTTCCGTGATGCTGTTTTGCTCTAAACGTCTGCAAATGATTGACAATAAGGAAGGGAGAGAGAGAGAGAGAGAGAGGATAAGTTAACTAAAACTTTCGATTTTTCCACGTAGAAATTGCCATAGGAGAGAAAACGCCGGAGTTAATTGGTTTTTATAAGCAATCTGTATCGATGGGAACAAACACTGTAGCATGCTTTACCGATGACAATTAATACGTTTCGTTATGGCTCAATCGATTACGTTTCATCTGACGTGATACGGACTATCGAGTTTGAATGACACGAAGAAATTGGATCTTCGAACGTGCGTTGAAAACAGAGACATTCGAGGTAGATAAGGTTTAATTGGGAGCGGAAAAAAATTCTGTGTGTTTTAAAGCGTAACGAGAATACAGTGGTTTGTTTGTGAATGATAGAAGGAAAAGCGATAGGAGAATACACTGGTGTCTGTTTTTAATAGAGAGGAAATTTTCCAGTGCACTGATATGTGAAAAATATTAAGCATCGATAATTAAATTGCGCAAAGAATTAGGTGAAACATCGAATTGTAAAATTATACAAGAGAAATTAAATAGTATCGTATGAAAAATAGAGATTTTACTTTGTAAAATAAAAATTAAACTAGGAATAAAAAATGAGAATAGAAAAATTGCATGGAAGGTAGGAATTTCGTGGAAAATTGATCTTATTGGAAACATAGATATTACTGTATAAAGAATCACATAAAAAATAGAGATTTTACTTTATAAAATAAAAATTAAACAAGGAATAGAAAAATCGCATGGAAGGTAGGAATTTCCTGGAAAATTGATTTTCTTGAAAAAATAGATATTATTGTATAAAAAAATCACATAAAAAATCGAGATTTTGCTTTATAAAATAAAAATGAAACGAAAAATAGAAAATGAGAATAGAAAAATCACGTGAGAAGTATTATCGTATAAAGAATCATATGAAAAATGTAGATTCTACTTTCTAACATAAAAATTAAATGAAAAATGGAAAAATCGCGAAAGTAGGAATTCCATGGAAAGTAGATATTATTGGAAAAATCATCGTCCATCATAATTATATCTCCATCTGAATCGTAATATTAATCAATCATTAATAAATTATCAGCAAGTCTCTAATCCAAATATTTTTTTCCTTAAAGTTTCATTCAATTTCAACCTCAGTGAATTTATTGTTCGTTACAATAGGGTAGATAAAATTCGAAATGAACTATTTCGTCTTTCCAATTCTAATTTCATCGAAGTTAAGGGATTTGGCAATTCTACGCGGAGAAAGGTGTGACTGAATCGTATATACGAACAATTCGGTGGTGTCCTCAGGAAGATGTGTGGGTACTTTCGTCAAAGAATTCTCCCTGCAATCGACGATACCCTCAGCGCATTTGCAAGGATGCGGGCACTGCGGTTCCGCGCTGCACTCTGATCCTGTGCGTTCAACCAGACCGGAACACTTGAATTCGTGCTCCTATGTGATAAAAGGGAAAACATGAGAGCTTTTTTCTTTTTTTTTTTTTCTAGTTGGAGAGAGTTTAAAAATTCGTGAAGTGTCGACGAAAAAGTTCTGTCCTAAATCAAACACGCCAGATGTCGCGTTTAATATTTTATAATAATAGAATTAATTAATTCTCTTTTCCACTTATACGGCTATGTTTATATTGTATTTTTCATGTAATTCATTTTCTAACTAAATGTTTTAAACACATTCTTTTTTAGGTATGTATATGCTAGAAATGGAATTTAAAGTGGAATTTTTGTTTGCTAAACGGAAATTTCAAACACTTCCCTTTTTCTCAACGAGTAATTTGGGATCAAAAGAGTCAGTTTTTTGTTAATACGCGGAATTTATTTTAGCAATAATTTTATGCAGAAAGAGTATTCGTAAATTTTTTCACAGTATACGTACTTTTATCATGGTGTTTATTTTGCAAATTTCGAAGGTTGAGTAATTTGGGATTGAAAGGGTTAACTTTTCGTTAACACGTGCAATTTACTTTACCGATAATTTTATGCAAAAGAAATATTTATAAATTTCGTCATATGTGAAGATTTATTTTACAAATTTCCAAAATTCAGAAAGTTGCGATTTAAAGGATTAATTTTTTCTATTGACAAGAGGAATTTATTTTATTCATAATTTCATGTAAAAAGGGTATTTGTAGATTCTTTCATAGTGTATGTATATTTCTATCATACTGTTCATCTTGCAAAAATTTCAAAAATTGAGAAAGTTACGGTTGAAAGATTAATTTTTGTATTGACAAGAATTTCAATTTTTTTCATTGTCAGATTTCGAAACTTGAGTAATTTAGAAAGGGTCAGTTGTTCTTATCGACAAGAAGAATTTATTTCAGCAATAATTCAACGTAAGAGGAATGTGTATAAATCTCTTTACGGTGTCTCTGTCATAACGTTTGAAATATCGATTCGTACCTGTAAGTCGGCGATATTTCGATCCTTAAGATGAATGGGAGAGGCGCAACGTGTATGTTGACCAAGCCGTGGATAAGTTTTCAAATGTCGGGAGAGCCATGCTAAATGGCAGTCGCACGAAAGTGGGTTGTCTACCAGCTTTAATGTTCGTAAGTGCGAGAAACCGCTCAGCATTTCTTTGCCCAGTGTTGTTAATTTATTATTATTCAACATTCTGCAAAAGAACAACGATCAATTATTTTCCATTAATTCACTATCGTCCAAATGATGTATTTCGATTTTATTCACTTACAGTATCTCCAAATCTTTTAGCTCTCGTATTGACGCCTCGTCGACACAGGTTAACACGTTGTTGTCGAGCAGTCTGACAATAAAAATTTTCTTGTTTCAACATCAACGATCAATTTTACTGAATTTCAATATCACAATTATTGGTTATAAACAACTCGATGAGAAGTGAATTTATTTCGTTCGTAAAACTGTGGATTGTCGAGCTATCGGTTATTCTTTCGAAATGTCTGACTAAAACTGACTTGTACTACTTCGCGTAGCATATATTTCTGATTATTTCTACTAGCTTGGATTTTTCCTCGTTAGAAGTTTCAATTCTGATTGAAAATAATGTTCCAGCAAAAAATATATTCATAATAAATAAAACACGTTCAAATAAAATATATTATATGAAAAAAAAACATATATAAAATTGAACTTACAAATATTTCAAGGATGAAATTCCTCTGAGTGTCTTTGGTCCGATCGTGGCGATTTGATTGTGGCTAAGATCTCTGCAACAAGATACAAAAACAGGCGTTTTAATAGCAAACAAATCGTTGTTACCATTCGTTTGATGAAATTACAAAATTCCAGAAAGCTTTCAGTCATTATTAAAGCAATCCTTTACACAGAGTAAATGTTCCTATCAACGGTGTTCATTAAATATCGAATGCTTCGATAATCAAACAAATTACGAGTAATTCTAAATTACATCCTGCCCTTTGTGTTGCACGTCCTTTAGCCAGAAGGGAAATGTAACGGAAAATTAACGGTCCGCGCTTCGTTTATTTCTTAAACGCGGAAACAATCTCGTCGCGTCAATTACGTCGTTAAATGTATCGTTTGAAAGGGAAATTGAATCGTGCATCGGCGTAACGTTCTATGAAACTGTTGTTGCAAAACGTACGATACGTTGACCTTTCGCGAAGTTTTTCCCTCGTCTACGAGCTAAAGGTCGATTTTCAATGGGTACCGACACCGGTTGTGTGCTCCACTTTGTAACAGTTGTTATCAAGTTCGCTCTACGATACGATCAATTATTCAAAGAATGAGAAAAAAAAAGAAAGAAAAACTTGTCGAGTGTCACTACCCCGTGGATGACCCTCCTCTCTATGGGAAATTCTCCGCAGACAGTCGACAACTCACGTGTGACCGTGTACACGTGCACCGGTCACGTGGGCAGCTATAGACTTCTTTAAGGTTTCACGGGGTCGTTACACGGGTAACGAGTGACCATTTCCACGGCCTCACGTGACATGTCGTTTTCCACGAAACGAAACAACCTCGTTTTTCACCTGCCAAGCATGTCTTGTGTGCGCGGAAGAAGCACAACATGAGAATCTTACGCGATCGATGATCGTTAGAGTTGATACTAACAGAAATATTAACGTAGAAAGAAAATGTTATTCGTATTATTGATAAAACTACGTTCGAACCAATAAGTACGCCAATATTTGCGTATTTACCGGGTTAATAAAAAGGTTCACTTTTTTCATGTAGGATATTTTTCTTTTTTACATGATCGATCATCGATTTCGGGATACTTTTCCAATGGAACTTTCGAGAACGAAAAGTTTCATCGTGAAAGGAAAAAATAATACACACTCATGAATTTATATATTTCTATTTATTTATTCAATTTGCTTTATTTTAATGTAGGTAAGAAGTAACAATCTATGTTACAAATGTCGCCATAGCGACGCCTATAAAGTGCATTACTTATGTTCACAAAAATGTTGATACTAGTTTAATCTCTTCGAGGACATTGACACGTATGCATGTGTACCTTCAGTTATTTTTCTTAAATTCCAATATAATAGGAAAAATGTAAAAGTACCTATAGCGAATATAATCCATTAACAGAGAATTTTAGACATTTAAAATTTCCATCGATCTGAAATGATTAAAATGTAACTACTTAAAAGATTAGATTAGAAGGACAAAATTAATGTTAGTAAAATGTTAATAATAGTATTAACAAAACGTTGAGTATCAAGATCGGGAAACGGCTTGATACATACTACTAGTATTAACAAATTGTTACGAATAGTATTAAGAAAAACGGTTGAGTACTAGCATCAGAAAATGACTTAACAAAGATATATCAAAAGGTTAATACTAGTATTAACAAATATCATTTTGTCACCGTAGTAGATACAAATGTGAACACTGACTATACTAAAAATGTTAATTGCTACGTTATAAAAATGTTAATAACGTTGTTAACGAAAACATCGAGCATACAGAGTAGTATCGTTATCGGAACTTTTATCAAAAGTGCCGGTACCAAAGTAACGTCGCGCGTTAATACGTCCATTAAGTTAGACATATGTACGCTTAATTTATAACACGAAGGGTCATTACGCGTATCAACACGTCTGCTAATTCAACATCGTTACCAACACCGTCGTTAACACGCATTAGTATAACCGATAATCGACATCGTCGTTGATATCACCGCGGCAGGTTTCATTGTCGGACAGGGGTTCTGAATAAAACCGGAAACCGTTTTCTTCGCCGTGGTTTAGCTTACACTTCGTCATATTTATCGCCATAATTTCCATGGCGAACGTAACCCACCATGAATAATGCATCGGAACGCAACGTTTTTCGTCGAGCGCAGCGCGCCGCTTAACGGTAGAGTCAATCACGATAATGGATCTTCCGTTAAACCTGTAGGTTCATTTAAATAGATTGCGTTACGTCTCGCGTTGCATGAGATCCCTCATGAAACGGGGCCTTCTCTCTCTCTCTCTCTCTCTCTCTCTCTCTCTCTTTTTTCCCCCGATACACGAGTTAACCAGACGTTCGCGATGATAGGTTAGAGGTCTTGGTGCCTGGTTCACCGTTGACCATCCATTGCCTCGGAACCCGCAGCCTGTAATTATGTCTGCTAGAAAGGACTACGGACGGGGGGAATCTCGACGGGATGAAGACGGGAAACAAAAATAGAAAATAGTGGTAGAGAAATCGAGAGAGAGAGAAAGATAGAAAAAAAGAGAGGAACGAGAGTGTACAGGGTATTCTGAAGTGGAGTGTGAGCGCGGACATAAGGCAAGAACCGGCAGATTTAGACTCTTGCTTACCAGAGCCAATCCTGAAAGCAATTACCGAATTTCGACCACGTAGACAAGCCGGGAGCAAAAGGAACCCGTTGGCATTTAGCGCTGCCAGTTTCATTTGGAACCGCTGTTGCAGCTTGATCATGATAAGTTCCTAATTTGAACAAGCAATTTGGTACGGCCATGAGCGGAATGCCTGTCGGTTTGACGGTGACGTCGGGTACCGCGGGATAATTAAATTTAACCTCGTTTCTATTTCTTTCTTCTTCTTGTACGTTTTCCTCCCGTTGCTTTCGAAATAATGTCACGTGTTCGATGTACAGTGTAAGCGAAGCACTTTTCGCCTCGGTAAATTCCGGAGAATTTCAATAATTTCCGACGCGTGCTGAGAGAGGACCGGTGGCTGGGTAGATTAAACTCCCACCGCGCACCAGGCCAATCCAGAAAGCAATTACCGAATTTCGACGTAGCCACTCCTTCACTGGAACTAACAAAAGGACCTCCTGGACCACCGTCTCTCGTTCTCGCGTCTACAGCCCGCTCAATTCCGAATGTTGGCCTGCCACTGTGCTTTGTGTTCGCGCGATAAGAGTCGGGATGAAACGAGACGTGATTGGTGGCGCTTGGGATCATAAGAGAGAATCGTTTGTCCCTTGCGAGAGAATTTATCTGTGTCGTAATTTTATTTCGGGTTTATTTGGGTGTATTTGACTCGAATGTAACGAACGAATAAGTGAGATATATGTACATGAATTTGGGGTACGTATATACGAGAAATAATTATTATCATCGTTATATTCGTAGCGGAATTTTGTCTAGAATAATTATTTGAACAATTAAGGAACTTAGGTGTACACTGTTAATGATAAATTACAAGGTATTCGCACGAACTAACTACGACAAATAGCGTTATTTGTCCTGCAAAACTGCTGAAAATTATACTACACTTTCCTTTGCATAGAATCTCACTTCTTGTCTCGATTCACATCGCAAAATTGTCCGCTAATCCGATTAAAATTCTTTATTAATATTGTTCATATATTCCTTCTTTTCGGTTTCAATTTTTATCTCGCACTTTTAATATTGTTATATCATTATCGATATTTATTAATCCAACGAGACTTTAACTTTTTCAAAATTCCTCAAATTTTTCTCTTTTTTTTATCTTTCACGTTTAATAATTTAATTCTTTCGCTATGAAGGCCGCATACATATATGTCTTTTAAAATTGGCCGCTCTTTTACGAAGAGCGTACACATACGCCCATCTAATACGCGCAATTTATTATTTATTTTCGCTCTACCTCTATCCAATGAAAATGTAATAATACGAGAATACACTAATCTGACCGTCATTGAATTGTCAATAATATGTATCTTTATTTTATATCGCACATTTAAGAGCGTACACATACGCCCATCTAATACGTACGACTAATTACATTTATTTTCGCCCTCTCACTATCCTGTGAAAATCAGACAATACGAGAATCGAATCGATTCTCAATAATACGTATATTTTTGTTTGAATATCATACACCCTTAAAAGGCCGTCGCCCACTTAATGCAAATGAAATACAAACATCATTTACGATCAAATATATCTATCGTCTACCCGATGTAATTACTATTTCTCAAAATGTCATCCTTTGTCTCAAGCTTTCTATAGCGAAGTAATAATATATTCCAAGATATAATTACACTCTGAGGATTACCAGATTTCCAAAGCGGGAACGCTATAGCTCCCGAATAAAGTATTCAGATAGTGAAAGGAAATACCGAAGTTGCAAGCAGATATCTCGCGTGCGAACGTACGACGAGTGCCATCGTGGATCAGAGAATACAACGAGCGTATTTTCTTTTTCTTTTTTTTTCTTTTTCTTCATTCGTCTCGACGAAATAATACGACGATCGTAAATTTTTCGTTGTAACGAATCGTAAGATCGTTCGTCGAATCGTTTCCTTTGTTTAAATCACCCCCTGAAGACACCGGGTTGTCAAAGCTAAGGGAACGTTTGTCCCGGTTATTATCGGCTTAAGTGTACAGCGAACAAATGTTATTGCGTCGTAAATACAAGCTTGTAAGTACGTTCACCGGAGTGTGGCTCGTGGGTATCGCGTTTCAAGCGGTGCAATATGCTTACACGACGGAGAGTGATACTAATCAGCCAAGTGTCCGCGCCCCTTTCCATTGTGTCAAACCATTTATTACCAAGCGAGAAGCTTCATCCTCTTACCACCTCGAATAGCTTTCTGCGTTTCGCGCGATGGGTTAATCACACGTTTCGCTTCTCATCGTTGGGTTCGTACGTAGCTGAATAAAAAAAAGAAAAGAAAGAAGGACAAAGAATACATTTGAACCATGCTGAAGAGAACTATGAGAATCGTGGAATCTCTCCCTGTGTTAATTAATATTTTCTGCCTCTTAATTGTTGGTTTTGTACGCGAAGGTTGTACTTTAGCAAGAAGGATTAATCAATTCCTAGAGAGGTGTGCGATTAGAAAAATTTCGCTGCAACCAGTTGGTTTATGGTTTTGCCAGGGTCTCTGATGATAAGCATGATGTATGCACGTGTGCTGTAAAATGAATTAATTATTGCGGTCTCGTGTTGGCTGGAAATTGCGGGTGTTAATAATAGAACTGGTAATGTGAATGTTAATGAAGGTATTAAAGTGAACACACATATGAATAGTGATAGTGTTGCATGTTGTATATCAGGTATACAATGTTTATATGGTGCAAAGGTTTGATCAATTTTAAGTAGCAACAGTGTATCATAGGATATGGTAGAAATAATTCTTTGTTTCTCTTGTTTCTCTGTTCTGTGTCATGTTTCACTGTTTGCGTGCCGTTGTAATGTTTGTCTAACAAATTTTCGATCCATTTTAAGAAAATGAAACGACAAAACAAATTTCTTGTTTCTGTTGTTTATCCGATGTTTCTGTTTTTCTATATGTTTGTACCGATCGATTTTCAGCAACGAAAGTGTACAATACAATACAATAAAACAAGTTTCTTCTTTCTATTGCTCCTCTGATTGTTCTTTGCCGCTAAATCTTAAGTATTCCGCTAAAATTAATCGTTCCTATTGAAACCTATTTGAAAACAGATCACACATAGAACCCAGAAACTACGCTAAACGCATCGTTTCAAAATGTCCCGCTCGTTTCGCCAGGAAACACCCCCATCAACGTATTAACCTTCTCTGGTTTCCAAGTCGGGGCATCGACTTATCCGGATGAAGGATTATCATGCGTCCGGATGCCCGTGAGAATCTCACCGAAGCTCGCAACATAATACGTCCTTTTGTAAGCTGCTTGATCCCAGCCTTATCATCAGAAACTGTAGGTTACGTGTCCGAGGGCAGAGTGGAAGGCCTCGAGACTGTTGGAACTTTCGAGTCTCGACTGCCCACTACTTCGTAGCTCATGATAGATGGCCCATCTCCTCTTTCTTCATCTTCCGTTCTTTCGCTCGCTCATTCGCTCTTTACCCTTTGTTTCACTTTCTCCAAGTCTCCTCTTTCTCTCTGCTTCTCGTTCTGTCTGTCAGTCACTGTAAGAACTGACTTTTCGACCATCGAGCTGGTTGATGCACCGGCTTCGACACAGAAGCTACGTCCATTCTGTGTTCAATCGCGATAACAGCTCGATATCTCCTCCTTTACGTTCGTTTTCTTTTTTTCTTTCTTTCCCCTAGATCAGGTGCTGGTCTCGAGACGAGCTGATTAAGATTCAGGATCGGTGGTAGCATCACCGTCATGGAAAAGTGGACCTTCGTGTTAATCTTTAGATCGCATTCCTCTCGTCCGGTGCTCGATCTTCTTGCTAACCGGTGGCTGACTGCTCCTTGATCCACTGTGCTTATGATGCATGAATTTTTGGACCGGCTGAACGTTCGATTTCAGATAAAGTCCGGACACGACATTGTAGAAAGAAAGAGATAGAGAATAAGGAGGTTGTTTTTAGCCGTTCGTTTAGTGAAAAATCGTCTCTCGACGTGTGATCGATGTAGTTGCAATCGGAATCTACCAGATGATACCGATCACCGTATCATTCAGCCTCGTTATTAATTGTGTTGTGAAATTATGGATCACTTGCATTACTCATGCTACTCATCGGTGACTTTAATGTATTCCATAGATTGTTATCTCACTTCGAGGACACTTTGAATCTTAATGACACGTGTACTAATGAAGATATTCATTAGGATAAAAATGAAAAGTGACTTGAGAAACGATAACAGAAATACGACGATCTTGATAGGAAGATTGAACGCTCGTTTCCTCGAGAACGGTTATCAAATACATCATGTGTGTGTGTTTCATGTAAAAAGAAAAACTTGCTCCATTTTCTCATCGGACAATAGCCATCGTTCGACCGGTATAAAAGGAATTTCGAAAGTCGCCAGCCGAAAAATGGGGACGCTCGTTCTGCCTGCCGATGGATAAAGCTTCCGTCCGCTTTATCCTCTCTTCCATTTTGGTTTTTAAAGTAGAGGAAGCGGAAGCTCGAAACGAAAAGCGAACGATCGCCTTTAAAAAAAAAAAGAGAGAGAGAGAGAGGGGAAAAAGGAAAACAACAAATAGAACGGAGAGGAAAACGATGAAAAAGAGAAGAGAGTTGAAATCCGGAGCGGAAAAGTCACGCGTGTTCGATCCACGGGTTAGAGGTAGTAGCAGGAAGAAGAGGAGGGAAGAGATTTCACAAAACCGAACCCGTGTACTTCCGCGTGTACACGTATGTGTGGGTGGTATGTAGGCCATCGTCTGAAAAGTTTATACGCGATAACCTCCGCGTGCTGGCAGCGACACTGACGAGGAACGGATCGCCGCTGATTCGCGCATGTGTTGTTGTCAGCCACGCGTTTTCAACGAATTCGCGACGGCAAAACATGTCTGTCAGCGTGCTAAACGAATTGCAAAACGTGCGCGTCGTCGTACGCTAGCTGATACGCCTTTTGTTCCCTGTACGGTGGATTTTCTTGCTTATGAATCGTTGCGAGCTTGAATTATGCGCGTTGGAGAACGATTTTTTTCTTTTCTTTCCCTTCGCGAGAGGAACTTGCAGATATTTGTATCTCATACGTTAGGTGTTTCACAATGGGAAATAATTTTTTTAATTAACAATTCTTTCGAAGATTAGGTGCCTTATTTTTTTTTTGTTTTTGAATTTTTATTGTGAATAAAAATTGTACAGTGGAGCGACATTTTTATTTCTAGGAAGAAGAAGCTTGGAATTATTTTTATACAAATGTTTCACATTGGTGAGGATTTTTTTAATTTTCTTTCACAGATTAAGTTTCTGATTGTTTCTTAATTTTGTTTTATTTTTTTTATTGTAAAAGGTTCACATTTTATTTCTTTTGAATTGTTGCGATATTAAATAGTGTACAAAGTGGAGCGATTTTTTTATTTTTTTGGGAGGAAGGAACTTGTAAATATTTTGTACTTATGCAATTCTTTTCTTGTATCTATTTTGTAATTTATTTTCCAAGATTAGAGTTCTTGTTCTTTACTCGTATTATTTATAGTAAACTGTTTGATGTATTTTAAGTAACAATAATTTCGTGATACGTCGACGAAACATTTTCTATTTTTCTTTTTTTTTTATTCGATATAGAATGAACACCAATTTTTAAGAAAATTTTCTACCGAACAGTTTGACAGCTTTTTCTTCAAGCTACAACTTTTCTCAATTTTATGATACTTACAGGCGCTTCAGTTTTATCATGTTGCTAAAGATAAGATCAGGGAGGTGACGTATTTGATTATTGTTCAGACGCAGCTTCTCGACACCGACTAAATCCTGGAAGGCATCTCTCTCTATGGTGTGAATCTGATTATTCGATAGCCAACTGTAAAGAGATAAATAAATCTAAGATAAACACATTTAAAAGAATATTAAACTTCACTCAAATTTAAATGTACAATATATAATTATTTTCCCCATAATATCAAGCAATATGAATCATTCTTGTACATAAACTCTATCATTTTACGATTTCTTTTTATTTCATTCAAAAATTAATATTGCAAACTGTTGGAAACTTCGTTTGTTAGATTTCAACGATTCTTTAATTGAAATTAACACGTTCCCTGCCACGTGCACCGAAAACTATAAACGATAAAGCTCATTTCTACGCCAAATGATATTTTTCTCATTAAGAGATAAAGAGATAAAATATAGTTGCTGCATATTGCATGCTTTAAAATGATTTTTCTACTGAGTTATCATATATTATATATGTATATTCAAGTAACATAAAATTATAGAATTATCTCGGAAACATGTTTTTCGAAATGGCGTCTACGATATCTGAAAATCGACTTCACCAATTAAGGCCAATTTTTGCACACATGTGACTATCATCCCTATCATAATTGTCTCAAAATATTCTTCCTTAAAATTTGATCAGCCCCATAAAGTCGAAAAAAAAGAATGAAAATCGAAACTCAATTTTCAAAATGCCGCTATTTTTTAAATATACAATATTTTTCTTTCATTTTGGTACCGACTATATCCAAGGACATACAAATGAGAAATCCTTTTGAATTTTTAATATCAGACAATCAGAAACACCGATAGTGGACCCCGTTTGGGTACCACTTTTATTCAAGAGTAGCTTCAAAGCTGTCCACTTTAGTTAATTCTAATGTTTCTGTGTTATTAAAAAAAAGTTGAAAGTGTAATCGAAATGTTATTAAGTATGCAGAAAAAAATAGGAAGCAGTAACTTTCATGAGCTTCTCGTAAAAAATTCGAAAAGAACGCAAAGAAAACGTTTTGTTACACTAGAAGACACCTTTAAGGAGGAAATAAAATTATTAAAATTACTAATTGCACTATCACTTGTCGATTATTAATCATTATGAAATCTTCCATACTGTCTTCGTAATATCGAGCACCATTTTTATGAATTACGTAAATTCAGGCAATTAAAATTTACCCAGAATGCAGGGACATTATTAATAAAACGATCTAACAAATAATCATTATATCTTCCTCTTTGCGTTTCGAAAAGCTAGCGAAACTTCATGCCCTTTTGAAACGGAGTCACTAGTTGAAAATAGTCGTCGAAAGAATACAATCTCTCTCGGGTAGCTCTCGCGAGTTCCGCGTAGGATTCGAGGAACTCTAACCTCCCCTGAAAACAATATTGTCCGCTTGCTATCCATCGTTTGCGACAAATTCCCCTGGAATTTCTCTGTAACTTTTCATTCCCTTAAGAGTCTCACCCTCGTTCAATTCTATTTGCAACACGCGACTGGAAACTATCCGTTTCTTCCTCGTAACTCCGGCTCACGTTATTTAACAAACGGGATGATACTCACAGAACGTGAAGCGTAGCCATGTCCTCGAAGTCCGTCTTGAATATCACCGAGATATTGTTCCCTTGAAGGTCTCTGGAAACAGAAGAGCGACAAATTAATTCCCGTAGAACGGCACGTGTCAATAAAAACGCGAGTACTGTCTACAGAGCAAAGATGTAATAATGCAATTTTCTCTCCTTTCGAAAATCTCATAAAAATCTCGAGACGCGTCTCTTTCTCTCCTTTTTTTTTTGCTCGTTGCAGAAAGTACAAAAGAAGAACCCTCATCCATGATGCTTAACTAATTCCATTTCAACTTTTACTACCCTCTGTGTGTCGCGACAAACCTCCTTCTACTCGTTCTCTTTCACTTTAACCGTTCGTAGTATTTATCTGCCGCGAAATAAGTATTTCTGTTTTCCCCTGGCAGTGCAAATATTTGTCTCACCGTGAAACGGCAGGAGGCGAACGTCACAAAAGAGCAACAACCTTCGGAGAAATTTTTATCTCGAGCCCCTTTCTACACCGACAGGTTTTAAAACGTTGTCGCCGTTTACGCGAGCCCTGCTCAAAAGCGAGACCCCCGCTGTGAAAACGAGTCTATCGAACCGTAAATCCGGATTTTCTTCGACGCTTTGCCCTGTGTCGCTTTCGTTTATTCTGACGGGTGTTTTTGTAGCCTGTAAGTGGCGTGTAATTGAGATACATGCGAGCGTTAATGAGACGCTGCAGGTGTTTCTTTAGAGAGGTGTACGAAGTACGAAGTACACTTTCAGATCAGGCGGATGATTAGGTTGTTCTGGATGTTGAGATGTGTAACAAGGATGATGTTCAAGAACTCGTTCTTTTGTTCCTTTTTATTCGGTTGTAGCATTGAATCGTGTGTGTAATCTTTTAAAGAAATTGATTGTATGAGATGGTTAAGTTTCTTTGATGGAATTGCTTCCGTTATTTTTCGTTTGATATTAGTAGGTTAGTAATAATTGAAATTAGTAGATTTTATTAGTAGCATTGATTGGTAATAAAATGTAATATTTATTGTTACTGAATTCTCATTTGCGTTATTATCACGCTAAATTGAATTACTAGAAAACTTAATGTATAACAAAATGTAATATTTATTAGCACTGATTTTTCATTCTCATTATTATTACACTGTTTTATTTTTTACTTTATTCAATTATTAGCAAAAATATTGTTGAATTTAATGGAAAATTGCTTCCTATATTAAAAAAAAAAAAAAAAAGAAAACACTAACAGCTAACAAAATGTAATATTTATTATCATTGAATTTTCATTCTCATTATTATTACACTATTTTATTTTTTACTTTATTCAATTATTAAAAAAAAATTGTTGAATTTAATGGGAAATTGGTTCCACTGTTTCTGGTAATAAATACGTGGAACTACTAACTAAAGTATCATATGAGGTTCCAAAAGGAACACTAGCTGCTAATAAAACATAATATTTATTACCATTAAATTTTCATTGTGACTATTATTACACTATTTTCCGTTTTGCTTCGTTAAACAACTGGAAAAGATATTGTTCAAATTTTCGTTCTCATTGTTATCATAATATTTTATTTTATTAAAATGCTACAAAAAGTACCATTAAAATTAACGTGCAATTGCTTTCACTGTATCTGCTAATATATGAAATTACTAGATTAATTATGAGGTTCCAAAAAGACACTAACTCTTAATAAAAAGTAACATCCATTATTATTGAAGTTTTATTATCCCTATTATCACGCTATTTTCCTTCTTCCTTTACTAAACTGTTAAAAAAAGTACTTTTAAAGCAAACATGTACAAAACTGTTCAAGTACACCAACGCACTTGAATTGCCAACTTTTCGAATGATCCGCTCTACACTTTCCCTCAAATTCATCTCACATACAATTCCATTCAAACGTACATGTATCAATTATTACTTTCAAAAATACATTTAATAGCAGTATAAAGTAAATATTTCAAAAGCAAACATTGAACAGCGATTTCTCAGATCATATCACACCAATGATGAAAAGAAACATTCACCAAACTAACATAGGGCGGAGTGAAACAGATCTGAGTTTCAAAGCAAGTTGCTTTCGCAACAGACTTCGCGTGACCAAATTCAAACAATCGATAGAAACGAAAAAGGGGCGACGAAGCTTCTGTCCAGGCTCGAACGAATATCATTGTCCAAACGTTGTGCTTGATAACTAGAAAGCGTGAATTTGCTCTTCTTGCGGACGAAAGACGAAGGGGTAGCCGTCAAACACAGCCGTCTGCGTTCCCCTCCCGGTAGAAGTTATTAAGTCCTTATTAAATTGGTTCCTTTTTCCCTGGTGGAACTTTTTTAACCTGACAAAAAGCGCCAGACGTAGGAACGAGTAACGAGCTGGGCCTACTTCTTCTTCCTTTTCTCGCTTTTTCATCCACCTCTTACTTTCTCTCCTTGTTTCTTTTCCTTCTCGATTCTCTCTGTCTTGCTCGTTGAAACGTCAACGACAACAGAACGGTGAATTATTTCCTCGTTCTCGTAGCCAGGCGCGTGGTTCAACAGACGAAACGAAACGCGGAAGCGTTTTTCCAGCGAGCTCTCTTAAGCCTTGCGTGAGATTTTAATTTCACCGTCGTCGGTGATTCTTTTTTCTTTTTTTTTCTTTTTTGGATCCAACCTTTTTCCACGTCTCCTTTCGCCGCTGTTAGGATACCGTCGTCGTGACGTCCTTGGAATAATTATCGCGTGTCAAGGTACAGATGAATCAAAACGTCGCGTTAGATTTCAATTTGTAGTATTTTGAAAATAATCATTTCACACTACGTCGAAATTCGTCTACGATTAGTTTCTCATTTTCGTGGATGAAGTGTCCCCGTAGAGCAACTCGATAATTTTCAGCGGCGTGTATTCGAAAACACCGAGCGTGAGAATGTTCCGCGATGTATGATAAAGCCAGACAAATTGCGTTGCACATTTGGATCTGTATCGCGTGAGATTTATTCGCGGAGATCGATCAATTTGTTTGTTTCCGCCGTAATCGATAGTTTCCCGAGCTATTGGGTAATTCAGTTATGGTGGAAGAATTACCTTTCCAAAGATGGAATTTGAACAATTTTAAAGTGAAAAAGAAGATGAAGAAGATATTGTTATTTGTAATTTAATTGGAACTTCTATTTCATTGGAACATAAAGCTTGTACCAGCTTTTTCTATCGCCAAAAGACCTAACCTAACCTATCCTAATCAGCTTTTTCTATCGCCAAAAAGGTGAATCAGAATAATATCAACATCGTTCGAAGTATATACACAGTGAGAAACGGGAAACGAACGAGTCCAAACGAAAATGCATTCGAACCTTACTTTTTTCGCATTTAGAGATCGTATCGCAGATATCGGCTGTGTCGAGAGTATAAGTACTTTAATCGTGGCATCTCGTCGACGATGGACAGAAACAGTTTAGCGGAAGTGAGAGGCTTCGAATAAAAAGAACACAGTAAATAAATAAACAAAAAAAAGAGAGAGAGAGAGAGAGAGAAATAGAAGCTGTACACACACACACACACACAAACGTGACAGAAGGTATTTAAAATGCAGCCCCGAAGCATCGCGTCGATGGAGACGGGCCCAGCATAGATAGCCAATCCTCTTGATAATCGTTAAATGAAAAAACTGTGTTGACGTTAGGTAAACAGCTGCGCGAAAAAATCTGTCGAAGCGGCGTTTGGTACGTGACATCGATCAACACTTGTTTCCGGTGTCAGCCATCGCCGTCGCGTGTGACTTTTCGCTCGTGAAGAGAGTTGAAAAACCTGCCCCGAAAAGGGTAACGCAAACTCTCCTGTGTTCCTCGTTTCCGACGCTTTTCAATTTCGACCGGTTAAGAGAGCAATTTCGAAAAAAATTCCTCGTTTCACAATTTAAGCGTTTTTCTTCTTTTTTTGTTTTGGTTATTTGAAAAAATTTTTTTTTTTATCGCTCATCGACACTCGAAAATCTGCGCGTAAGAGGCGAGACGTATTAATAATAAACGAACGATGGAGAATGTTACAGAGGGATTCGTGAAAGTTAGTATCTACAATGGTTATTTTTAACCGAGGCTTTTGTTGCTTTGAATGGGGAAAATATTTGACGAGGAACGCTTTAAATCGTCGCCACAGCGATGGAGATTAATGAAACAATAGCCCGAAATCGCTGGCTCGTGGTGACTTCTTTTTTTCCCTTTTTTTTTGAAATAGATTTTGTAACAGTTTTTTTTTTTTTTATAAATGCACACTCATACTAAATATCGTGGAACGAAATAAATGTAATTTTTATCCCTCTGAAATAAAGGAAAGTTATTACTTGCAGTTTTATACGTAATAATAATTTTGTAAGTAATTTTGTAAAATGAAAAGAAGTGGTGAAAATCATAAAAAACATGGTTTTTCGAACAATTTCTGCTGCTTCACGTCCCAATTTAAACTTGTACAATAAAGCTACGCGAATTTGCTTTCACTCCGCGATTAATTCAAGCACTTAAATTCGACAATAACTAAACAATGAAACCCAATAGTATAAGCAAAAATCAATAGTGTCAATTTCACTTTTTAAAATGGTCTATTACACGATCATAACTAGAAAAAATGGCGTCAAATTTGAAATCATAAAAATTGCAATTATTTTGTGTCAATCTAATAATAATTGAATAATTTTTCCGGAATGAAAAGCACGAAATTTCGAAATTGCTGAAATATTGCTAAAAAAAATTATTCAGATATCGCTTCAACCGTTATATTCTCTGGAGAAATTCATTTTAAGGGAATACGTAATGACTTTAACCTACTTATCACGTTCCCTCGTAAACAGTGGTTAATTGAATACGAAGAGTAACTTATAACTCCAACTTCCGGTTCGAAATGAAGGAGGTATTTCACTTGAGTGTTAAGAAACTTTCGAAAATGTTCCTTAAATCAAACCATTCCTCGACATCAACTGTTATCAACTTCTATTCCAAATGAAAGAAAGAAAGGAAAAAATTCTTTTCACGATCAGAATGAAAATTATGTCGATTAAACTGTTACCCGTTTCAATCAGTATAGCGTATCTTCATCTAAAGTCGACGAAACGATCGTGTTTCACGTTTAACAAACGACACGAAGTGACGTCGTACGAAGATCGAAGGAACGATCGATCGTATGATCGATTCGTAGACAGCCCGAGAGTCTCTGGCCGCGTAATCCGTTTTATCATCGATTCGATTAACTCTGAACGAGGTAAAACGAGCGTGGTTGGCAGCGGCTAACGAAGCCAATACGATGAACAGGAAGACGTCGCGTTATCATCCCTCCATTTTGTTGTACTACTCCTGACGTCGATCGAGAAAGGGCTCGAAGAAGAAGAAGAAGAAGAAAAAGAGGAAGAAGAAGAAGAAGAGGAAGAGGAAGGCAATGACACAAGCCGCTAAAACGATAATCCGTCTCGAATATCGAGGACGCGTCTTTCCATGGAGAATCTCGACATAAATCATGCCATCGTGACGGAATCTCGAAGTTATGGATCTACGGTAGATAATTCCAGAAGCTGGAATTTTTCTGGGAAAAACAGCTTATTTTCTTTAGGCAAAAATAAGAAATGAAAGAGAGGAAAAATATCGTTGAATCGGAGAACGAGAAAAATCAAATTCTTCTTTTAGGATTACTTTGAAAAATTTAATATTATTTTGTTAGGCGCAGAAATTAATTTTTTCTGATTTTGGGTGCATTTAAAGTTTTATTCCATTTCCATTATTGTTAATAGCTTTTCGTTATTTTTCTGGCAGTTTGTGGATACCGTTGCGAATATTTTGTCTTACTCTACTAATTATGTAAATTTAGTCGAACAGAATTCATTTTCATGTTTAATATAAGAGTTTCAAATATTACAAAATTTTCAATATGAAAATATCACTTTTTAAGCATTTCGAATATCATAAAATTATTATTAGTAGACAAATTGCGTTTCTTTAAACAAGGATAAGAAGAAAGAGAGAAAAACTGTTGGAGAATGAATTAATGCGAAAAATCAGGCCAATTTTTCTTTCAATATCGCTTCTAAAAAATTTAATAATACTTTATAAGCATTTCGAATATCATTATTAGTATACGTGGGTGAAAATTGCTCCGCGATAGGATCGTTAAATTAACATGGTTATTTTCATGGGGAACGGGTGTGAAAAAAAAGAATTCTCAACCGGCGTTAATTTGGCGCAACAGCGTTTCTTATAGTAATAGTGCAACGTTATCCGATGTTACTTTGAATCTCCTCATCCGTTTATTGAATCTCTAATAACGCCGTGTTCCGCATATTTCTCTTTAATATACTGTGAAAACTTTTTTAATTTTGTTATGGGAGTTGTAATACAGACGAGTTCAAGCTTTGCATACTTTAGCAAGCCTATACTACTTCTGTCTCACTTGCTCGCAATCTCTGCACTACTCTCTGCTTCTCTTCATTTTTCTCTCTCTTCTCTCTCTCTCTCTCTCTCTCTCTCTCTCTCTTTCTACGCTCTTTAATGTCATTGAAAGTTCCTTTTAGTTTTCTCACTGGGTTTTTAATAACGCTGCGTCGATGCTTTGTGCAACCGGGGGTAAAGCAAGTTTTATGAGACGCTGTAAGACCGAGAAATTACTATCTGTCCATGCATTTTTCACTTGACGTTTAATATTCCTTTATCTTTGCCGTAACTTCATTGACATCGCTCTACTGTTTCAAACGAAGTTTCACAGCGAGCCGAAGAATTTCAAAGAAGTATCTCTCTGAAGCTACGATATTCCCTCTTGAGCTTCCTTTAACTATTAACACACGGTAGACATTCTATTTTCTTTATTTTCATACATTTATACACAGTTTAGGTTAGTTCCTTAACTTATTTTAGTAAGTTCGAAAATCTATTTTTACTTGGTTCGTTTTAAAAATTCTGATATTCCTCTTAAGCTTCTTTTGATTATCAACACACAGTAGGCATTCTATTTTTTATCTATTTTCATACTTATACAGTTCAGGTTAGTTCGTATTTTATTTTAGTAAATTGGAAAATCTATCTTTACATGATTCGTTTTCGAAACAATATCTCCATCGCGATCTGTGAAGATTGGAATGGAAATTCTTTAAAACAATGAAAATCAACTCCTTTCTTTAGAAAAGAAAATTCAGATTTACGTGGTATCTTTTTCTTTCCATATTGTTAAAAAAATTCATTTAGTGTATGAAGGATAGTTGAGATTTCTGTCTACACCGTATCACCAACGCAATACTAAAACATCTCTCGGTTAAACTAAAAATACCTCGATAGAGGGTCCAGATTTATCGATTCCTAAAAACCGATGCACGCCAACGATTCCAACTAAAGTGAACGACCGACCGACGCGTCGAAGCGATTCGCGAGCCAGTCGTCGATGGCGTCGTTCACGATGAAATATAGTTCGCGGGTTCACGAGTTAGCCACTGAGTAGAAACAACCACGGTACGTGGTTGTGTTCCGTTCTCTCGACAGATTTGTGTTTCCTGGAAAGCTAACGCGGTTGTCTACGATGGTCTCTGTACGGTTAAGTTCAATTAAAACCAGCGCCGCCATCTTGATGGGCACGCGAGACGATAATGACGATCACGAGGGATTCCTACGGTTATTAAATCGGATCTAGGATCAGGTTGGAATGGGTTCACAGCGATATCCGTCACGATATAGAGAGATTCCTCGTCGCTTTATCGCTGTGTAATTCATTTCTGGATTCGATCGGTCCTCCTTTACTCCAGGATAACGATGAAGCTTGATATTGTACGCGACGAATTGCAGAATAGTCGGATAGTTGTAGGATTTAGCGTGAGGATTAGCGATAAGTTGACAGATTCATATTTCTGAGGATACGGATTATAGAGTTTTATGCAATTCTATGTTTTTGAGAATTTGAACTGTGAGTTTTTATGCAAACTCCTGTTTTTAAGAATATAGTCTGCGGATTTTTGTGAAAATTCATATTATCGAAAAGGTAGTAAAGAAAAGTAGAACTTAAAAAACTATTTCACCTATTACATATCATACAAAAACATAATTTGGATATTTTTGTGTATCTTTTCAAATTCTGCACAATTTCGTATTTTTAAGTTTTCTATAAATGCACAAAATTTTTCTGTTGCTAATTAATCATTTTTAATCTTCCCGTTATTGCATTTTTCCTTTCTCTTTTAAAGAGTACTTTTATTTCGGATTCAAATAAATTTCTGTTAGAGTACTCGTACAGGACATATTGCTACTTGACGTTGACAATAATACAATTGACAAAATTAATTTTACAAAAAAATAATTAAAAATTTACATCTCATCGTATAATCTCCTCTAGAATATCAAATTAACGAAGCCAGAAATCTGCTATTTTACACGATAAAAATAAAACACCTGCCGAGTCTATTTCTGCAAAGAAAATAAAAATCGACATTTCTTGAATTACGTTAATATTAACATCATTGTCTCTGAAGCGCGTTAGAACGAAATCAGATCATCCGAGAATAAATTTCAATTCGAGCATCTGTCATTGATTGAGGTGTTTTGTGAAGGTTTGAGGTGATTTGTAATTGTCTGAGGTGGTTTGAGGTTGTTTGATGTGCTTTGTGATAGTTTGAGGTAATTTGTAACACATTGAAAAGCTGCTAATTTTATAATGTAAATCTGGTATCGTTGAAACTGACAATCGAAAGTAAATTCTTGATACGATAAGCAACGATTCGATCGCTGGCTTATCTACAATACTATTTCAATAACCTCGAGACGCGTAACAGTGGTTGAAGCAGTACGGGAAACTAACAATGAGAGAACGCCGCTTGTTTCGCCCCGGTTTATCGAGAGCGCATTATATTCAAGGGAACAGATACAGATTGAACCAACACAACGGCAAGACGCGGAAAAGACGCGGGAGGTTGCAATGGGTAGATGGTTTATTAGTAGAACGGTGGATTGTCTTCGGTGAAATCTCTGGGAAAATTGAACCGGCTGTGATGCAACTGCTGTTAGGAAACGCTTGTGAAAGGAGACGTTGCGAAGTTCCGTTTATTAATCGCGGCTGGGCTAATTAATTTGCGGTACTTGGGAATCCGTATGCAACCGTAAATCAGGCTATCAGAAAGTTTAATTAAATCCAATTCACCCGAGAGACTTCACCGAATAAACAACAGAGAGAACGGAAGAATTTTTTTTGTTTTGTAACTGTAGCGTGTTGCAATCGTAAAATGTGAAGAAGATTTGATTAGGTGGATTGTCGTTGTAAAATTCGTTTCTGATCCTCGACCTTTTTTAATATCCTGAATTGTCATTCCTTGGATGAAACCGTTGTTACATCAGTGAGGAATATTTGTGCACTTTTTTTTTTATTCTCGTAGAAATTCACAAATTTTTATTGTGAGTTTTCATTCAGAAGTTTCCCGACGAAATAACAGTAGCAAATTGTCTTCGGTACAGGTCGCTTATCGGTCGCGAGTCTACGATTCGGTGTACCTTCTCGGTTGATTCAATTCGCCTAGCTACAATGACGTCCGCCGGAAATCCAATCGTGCTCCCGGAGGCACATTTTCATCGTCGCCGCGTACTTTTGACAGGCGGCTCACGTGCTGCTGGCTAACGATATTACTTTTCGCGTCGTCGGGACATCCGCTTAAATACGTTTCCATGGGTTTCCCATCGGTCGGAACCGGGTCCCTGGTAAATCTGCTAGGACAGTGTCTCCGTAGGAGGAAGTTCGTCCTCTTCAACAAGTATGAGAAAGATGGAGAAAATTTGAAGATGAAGAGGGAATATGAACGACACAGAGGACGTCCAAAGAATTCGGAAACGAAGCTTGATACGAGAAAAAATGTTATTCTATCTTTTTCGATTTGTTTCTGCATGTAGAGTCACCTCTTTGTCGCTTGTACCATCAGTTCGGAAACATTCTGTAGATACACGTGTCTATATCTGCATCGTATAGCGTCGCATAGAAAATCGACTGCTCGCAGATGTAATCAAAGTTTGCAGACAAACCACTCTTGAGACTGGTCCATCGTTCAATGAAGAGGACAAGTCAGGAGGTACAGGACGTGTCCGTTTTCTCTGCGACGATGTACGAACGCGTTGAATTCTCGTCGTTCGATGTACAGAGATATTTATGCAAAAATCTACAGATACGTACGTGTCTGAATACTTATAGGTAAGGGTGCAACATACAATATCGTTCAAAATTAATTACTGAAGAAAATAACGAAGAAATATTGAAATATTAAAGATCGTTGAAGTAACAATATACATTTCTTAAGAAAATTTAGTTTTCGAAGGACACAATCTTTAACTTTTTGTTGAACCATCGAAGAGAGTCTTTTCTTTGTAGCGAGATCTCTCGTTTCATTTTGGTAACGATAAATCTGCAATATTGCATTCTGATACGGCTGCACTATAAGTTTGTTTATTCCTCGAATTGACAGTTTGGATAATTGACGTTGTTCTGTATTTAGAGTAATTTTATCTTCCTTGTAATTGTTAGAAATTATCACAGGAACAATGAGAAGATTTATAGAAAGATTATCTCGATTAGTATAAGCAGTGCCTAACCTTAATATCTAATCTAACCTAATCACGGTGAATACATCGATGAAACTCGTATTTAATTTTACCATTATATTAGTAAGTTTCCAACTAGGTAATTCTTAATTTTAAATATCACTTATCCCATAAGAAAGTAACGAAGATTGATTTCAGTTACTTCTTTAGATGTTTAAGTAACATTTACGTAACTTAACCTAATCACAGTTGATATATCGACAAAACTCGTATTTAATTTTATTATAATATTAGTAAATTTCCAAATAAGTAATTCTTAATTTAAAACATCATTTATCCCATAAGAAAGTAACGAAGATTGAGTTTAGTTATTTTTTTAGATGTTTAAGTAACATTTACTTAACTTAACCTAATCACAGTTGATACATCGACAAAATTCGTATTTAATTTTATTATAATACTGGTAAGTTATCTCATAAGACAGTAATAAAATTGATTTCAGTGACTACTTTAGACGTTTAAGTAACATTTACACGTTGTTTTACGAATTTCGCGAGTGTCCGGATACTTTTGAGCGGTGGTGTACGTAGCTGTGTGTTTCGCTCAGGGAATATTGGATTTTCTCGACTGGGATCGAACTACTATGCATGCTCCAACGTCCCGTTGTGTCTGAGGTTTTTGAACACGATGTGGATTTATAGAGTGTGAACGGTGCGCATGTTGATCGTAACGTGTCGAGATGATGTTCAGAGTAACGGAACTTCCGTTTGCTTCCACTGGGAGCGGTTGTTCCTTTTTTTTATGCATCGGAAACAACGATTGCAGGCTAATGCACCGATTGGTACTAGTGTAAGGAAGCTTTTTAATCGTGGTAAAGTGTTACCGAGTATGATATTCGTTAGCGTGAGGAAATTGTTGAAGAGCTTGCTTTGTCTAACTGTCCCTTTTAAACAAATTTATGATAATAAGATAATCCTTCAAGCCTATCCTAAAGATGACTATTGTTCCATTATTTTTACAATGTTTAACACTGCTAAAAAAAATTAAGAAACAGATGTTATATATGAATTGAAAAGTGTCGACGATTTTAGTGTGACTTTCGACAAGACATCGCGAGGACTTCTTTCTCGAACTTTTTCTATTCTTGTTCAAACTTCAAATAAGTAATAATACACAATTTCAAAGAGATCGTAATAAGTTGATCGCCAGCTTTAGTTCAGAAATTCTTCATAAAGGTGAGAAAATCTGACAAACTTTTTAGTTCAGTTTCACCGTTCGTCGAAATTTACGAAGCTTCTGTAAATAGGCTAAAAATCCTCCTCGAATTTTCGATTATGACCACCCGTCAGTTTCACCGAGACGTATATTTTTAACCCATTCGAAGGAAAAAGCCCCGATAAGCGAGGTTCCTCAGGAAGGAAACGGAACACGAAGAGGGGTAAAAAGTTTCGTTGGTGGTTCGAGGAAGTTGAAGCGTGGGAGGTAGAATGGTAGTAGCTTCCTTCCATTTGCCACGTAGAGTTCGCGAAACACCGTCTACTACGTACACGCGCGTCGAAATGCAAATGGAATCTCTTGATTGAGTTTAGCGGCGCGTCGTAACGGCGGCGCTCGAGGAGAAGAAAAAGGGCTGGGAACGGAGTCGATTTGACGTATCGACGGCTTTCCGCTTCGCTTGCTACTCACGAATAATCGTGACAGGAGGAGCGAAAAGAATTCGTGGCGCGCCGTCCATTTTACTCCGGGAAAGCCTCGTATATATAGACGCGTCTCACGCGTTCCAAATAGTAAATGGAGACAAATTTATACGCGGAACAGCTGAAAAAGTCTGGCCACTTTTTGATAAATTGAATCGATCGATTGTTTTTCCTACACTGACGTGTTTATTTTTCACACGTGAATTATTTATCCTATTTCACCACCAACTACAGTCAACCAGCTGGTGTACTTTTTTATCTGTTTCTTCTTTTTTTGGTAAATAAAATGTTTTTGCACCGTTTTTCATTCGCATTTCATTTTCTATGAAAAATTGAAAGAGAGAATAAACGTTATGTGGCGGATAGAAAGTATAGTTATTTTTTCGATGAGAATGGGTGACTTGGTAAGGTTAAGCAATGGCGTATGAATTCGAACGAACGAGCCATGGAAAGCGGAAAATAAACTTCTATTTTTTATAAAATTATATTCGCTATATCGCTAATGGCGAATAAGCTAATGCAATATTAAATAAATAATAATGTAAAAATAAACAAAGGAAAGGTTAAATATAAAATATAGATAAATAGATATGAAATATTAAAGTCACAAGACGCCATAGAAGAAAGGAATTTAAATGGGTATTTTTAATTGTTGTTGAATCTCTGAATTCCTCGAATTTTCATTATCTTCAGAATTCTTTTATTATTCTAAAATTATTTCGTTAATTATTCCTAATTTTCTAATTTCTTTTTTAATCCTAAAACGAGCATCCAAAAGCACTATACCTTTTCAAATTTTGTCAATCTTATTCTGCAGACTTCTGCAAACAATTTTATTAATACTATGTCACTAAAATAAAATCAAACGTTTTATCTATAAATACTATGACACTCAAATTAAGAATCATAACAATTTACCAAATATATTACACTAAAAAGAAAAAAAAAACACTTTGAAAAGGAGTGTAACTAGAAATCAAGTGAGATATCGGTATCGTGTAACTTTCGACAATCTTGTGCCTTCGAAACGAGCTGTTTCACGCTGTCGAAACGAACAAGCGGACTCCAGCGAGAAAGATTAATTTCCCAGTCGAAGACAACTATCACAATGTTACGAATTCTCCAACCAACCGATTCTATCGTACGATATCGCAAGCTACTCGTTGATTAATTGCCACTTGGACGACTGCGAGAAACGGGTTGGTTAGCGATCCAAATATTTGCTTGATAGATCGACTAGAGATCTAAACAGCTGCACAATCAGCCTAGCTACCTCGAGATCTAAGCAATTCAACCGGCAGTTGTTTAGAGATCGAAACGGTTAAGTGATCAGTTGATCGTAAGATGTTATATAATCCTTTCCTTCTAGAGAGTTGAATAGACATGTGGCAGCCATTGGTTAGAGAGATTTGAATAATTACGCGATCAATTTCTTCTGGATCGAATTAATTGTGTTATCGGTTACTTAAGGATCTCTAAGCGAACGATGAATTTGAATAGTTGTACGACCAGTATGTATAAAGATTGAATGCGTGAAGTTAAATGTAAGAGAGATCTGAATACAGAGAGTTCTGGACATCTGGTTAGTTCATTAGAGATCCATGTAATTACCTAATCGATCGTGGTACACTTCTGTTAGGTTCGCGATGGATTTACAGCAATCGTTTGCTTAAAATAAACGTGAGCCATGGTTCTGCTTGAGCACATTAGAACAATACTCAGATAACTCGTGTATACAGAGTGTTGTCGATATGATGGTGCAAGTCTAAAGGAGGTGAATCTAGATGAAAAAATAAATCGAAGAGAAACTTTGTCATAAAATCGTCGGATATTTTTTTCTTTTGCTAAAGTAGCTTAACACATTGTGGATCAAACATTTTATAGCTAACCCAATCTTGTGGACAATCATTTTTTGTATTAAATATATTTATATTACGGTTCATTAATAGTTAAAGATCATTTTCACGTTAAATATGATTTATAATATTTTTACATATTAAAACATCTCTTAAAGTGTGATAGAGTTTCGAAGTAAGTGAAGTGGAACATCGTAAGGCTTACAAATATATCGTATTTCACTTTATTTCCCATTGATAATGCATACTTTAGAACATTCTCTGGCAAATGTCTTATTTCACTAAGCCGAGACCTTATTTTTACATGGTGAAATTTGAAAGTCGATATTCTCGCAAATTTTCATAGTTTCATCGTCGCTTGATATATTCATTATAACATCTTGATCACAGTGTGCACCAAGAGTATCACTCGCCATGACAAATCAAGGGATTACGAACGTAAGTGAATTTACGTGCGAAGTACCATTTACCATCTATCATTGTATCATTATCGAATCATCTTTCCACGCCGCCCACACTTTCGATCCTCTCGTACCTCCTACCTAAGATCACGAACACGGTAAACAGGAAGCAACTGTGAGACACAAAGCTGCGTAAAATCACAGCTAGCCTATCGAGTTTCTCTCGGTAGGCACGGCTCAAAATTGATCCTCCCTCTCTCCCGCCGTATCATAATATTCAGATTTTATTACACCGGGTGTGTTTGCAATACCTTTCACCTGTCAACCAAAGAGAAGAAGACGAAGACACAGTTTCTACGGACAAGGATCGTCTGATACCTTCACGATGCACCAGCTTGCAAAACTGGCGCGTCTGAATTTATCGCGCTGGCTCGCCTCCAGACGGTGGCCCGAACAGAACACTATACACACTAAGACTCTCTTTTTCCCTCGTAAACGTACGGAACGCTCGGTTGTTCCTCGTCCTCGTCAACCCAGTAAAATCAAATATTAACGATCCAAGCGTACCGGAATCGCCGCGACTGCTGTTTTACGATGTAACACGATGACGCGGGTGCACGCGTGATGTATTATCCTTGTGTCAAGCGGCGTGAAAATAGCCGACGACGATGGAGAAGACGGACGCGTGACACCGGAATCGTTGGAAAACGCCAGGAGAAAAATGGTTCCACCGTGTCCCGTCTCCCTCTTCTAATCCTGTCAGACAACCGTACACGCGTGACTCCTTCGTTTTGCTTAATTAAATGAAACACACCCGCCGCGACGATCGCGGAGAGTACTCGGTACCACCCCGTGTATTTACGATCGTTTGTCCGTGTCGTTTCTACTTTTCTTTTATTTTTATTTTGTTTGTTTTTTGCAAAGAGAGAAAGTGGCGCTAGCTGTCGCGTCATGTCGCTGTATTAACCCTTTCGCTGCGGTTAGATTCGAATATGTAACGCGTATGACAGACGGCAGATGTTCAGTCGTGCTCTGAAAGTCTTTTGTATCGTTCGATCAAGCGGGGAAACTGCTGTGACGGGGATTGAAACACTCGAAATTTTATTTTTATCTTCTTTCTATTGTTTGCAATTTTTAGAAGAAACCTTTGAAATATTGAAATAAAATTCGCAAGGATGAAGAAGTTGTAGACGTTTCAACGATATAGCGTAATGGTTAATATTGACTCCTAATTTAAATCATTATGACCACAGAAATGTGTTACCGAAGAACTTAATTGCTATCATCACGCCCCTCTATGAAGATCTGAGCGAGAAAGAATTATCGAGATGTTTAGACGGGTTTCAAAGTTAAAAGGAAGATTACAAAATTTTCACTTTGTGTCATAGAGATCTCGTTTCATAAGAGATTCTCCAGGAAACCAAGTTTTTTAAACTGAATGTTAAAAAAATGTGAAATAAAAATAAGTGTCAAGATACAAGAAGCTTCGATATGATCTGTCTGAACGTTTCTTCTTCGTCTCAATAACTTCCACATATTCTACACACTCACGCTACATTCGTATATCAACCTAAACCCGGAACATCTCTGATATTCCGCACAACATAACACGTTTCATTTCCTCGCGATGTAATCCACAACATCGAACTCCACAAAACGATAGAAAAACGTGATTTCAATGATTAGTAAATTATTGCCAGTCGCATTCTCCTTAGACAGATCATATACACTTCACACGTGCACCAATCAAACTAGTAATATATCCAATCCTCCAAAACGTCGCATTAATCTTCGCGCAGAAATATTTCTGCACCTCTCGTAATCCATCCGTAGGCAACAATGATTACGGTAACAAATCATCAAGGTATTTCCTATCATCCTTCGTAGGAGTTCAATTTTCCAGACACACGAATACACAAGAAAAGAGAAAAACTCTCTGTTTATACAACGAACAACCCCTCTTATTTCTTAAACGTAAACCTCCTGTCCATTTGAATTCGCAACGAGCAACCACAGCTGGTCGAATAGCGAATCATCGACTCAACAGCCGAACAGAACGTTTAGGTCTACCTCGATGATCGATCCGAAGCGGTTGTTGCTCGCATTTTATGGTTTCAAATCCTCACAATACGCTAGCCCGTTAACGTCTGCCGCGTAGAATTGACACGGAGAATTGTTCCGCGAGTAGACGTACACATATATACGGGTGTAAGCCAGTGGAATAGCATTGTTCCAGCGACAGGTGATTCGTTAGTCGACGCAACTGCTTCAGCAAAGACAAATGCACACTCGCTGTTCTAACGAGCGACGCGCGGAAACCTGGCCAAACATCGCGGAAACGCGGCTAGCAACAGACTCTTGGAGATTTCATACGATAAACAGTTGGGCTCTTGGTTGTTTTCCATTCAGATACGTAGAACCGCGTGCGTTAAAATTGGATTTCTTTACCGAAGAGAGTTTATTATTGGTCTCGGTACGCTTTGTTATTACACCGGCGCTGTTTCACTGGGCTAATTGCTGTGTTTACGCTATCCCAGACGGTTGTGGTTAATCGCACGTTTCATTGTCTCCGTTTGATTGGAGGTTTCATTGTTCCGTTGCACCGCGCGAACGTGAGATTTATTTCGCGTTGCGTTAGAGTGTCGTGGGTGGATACGAAATATTGTTTTCAGATGACTGTGAGATTTGAGAAGTATTTTCTTTTATATTTAGGAAGATATAGAGTGAAATTTGTTTGGAGATGAATTGTTTGGGTAATGAAAATATTTCTTTTTGTTTTTTCTTTAGAGTTATGAACGATAGTTGGGCGATGTTCGATGTTCATTTTTCATATTACACGTTTGAGTCTTTCGTAGAATAAAGTTTGTTAACGGGATGTGCTTAATCATCATGTAGACAAACCGAGAGACAAACAAGTCCATTGAAAACTCGGTGAACATTGAAGTTATAGCGGGCAAGTTAGTTACAACTGCGCTTTGTATTACGAATTAATGCTCGACAGCCTGAAGTTTTGTCCAAGAAGCATACATTACGCTTCCTGTTTAACATACACCGTTGAAATTCTCTCTGTTTATAATAGGACCAACAATATCACAATAAGGAGACCTCCATGTAGAATGGGTCAGATGAGTTGCCACGAATAAGAGGAATAAATTACGTTTATATATCATTTCGCTAAAGTAGAGGACTATAAATCTCCCGAAACGTATCTCGCTGACATTTTCTTTTTTTTTTCGTTATTAATGAATTATGTAAATGTGAAATAAATGAGCAATGGTGAATGAAAACTTTCCAGATTCTAAATCATGTTTATCGTTTCTCTGAAGTACAGGAAAATTACTTATATATTATACAAATCTTCTAAAATGTATCTCACTGATTTTTTTCTTGTTTTTTATTAATAAATTATGAAAATGTGAAATAAATGAGTAACGAAGAATGAAAAATCTGCAGAGTTTGTACTTTTGTACAAACTGAGTACTTTGTACAAATTGTGTACTTTTAGTACTTTTTTAGAGAAGGCAAAATTTAAGAGACCAGTTTTCAAACGATGTCAAACAAGGGCTTAAAAAAATAATTAATTATTTCCATTCAAAAAAATTTAATACATTTAGAGAAGGCACGAGTTATTTAAATGATATTAAACAAGGGCTTAAAAAAATTGATTCGTTCTTGAAAAAGGATTAACTGTACAATAGTAAGTGTCTCAAACATCGAGCTACAATATCCAACATCAATTTACGAACAAATTAGAGACAAGTAGAAAACGTAACTTAAAACATCTGAAGTGATACAATTTCGGCAACACTTTCCTATTCGAAATACCACTTGGAGTAAAATCTTATTCTCGAACACATAACCTAACAACTGTCTTATTACGCCATTTAAATAACAGAACGAGCGATAAACGCGTCAAGCAACGATCGTCGACACAACCTGTTCCTTAGAAACGATCCCAGCAACGAAACATTTTCATGTTTTACTCCGTAATCTAGAATTTCATTCAGAGTGTTTCACTGGTGAACGATTTAACAAAGCGCGCAACGAAAATGGAAAGAGAGCAAGAGCCTGCTGTTAGATTTCAGATAGACGTTACCGAGGTCTCGATTTTTCTTCCTGTTCTTCGCCTGCGATCTCTTATCAAGAAGGAACAAGTACAACTCGTCGTAGGCTGTGGCTGACATAAAGTTTATCGCATTTGTTTTACATCCGCGGACTCGCTACGGTGTCGTAAAAATAAAACAAGAAAAAAAGGAAGAAAGGGAAGAAAACGCGTCTCGTTTGCTTCGGTTTCACAAACGAAACACGAGCCGCTAAATGCTGGACGAGAATCGTGCCGCGAAGAAAATGTTCGCGATCCCGCGGCCCCGCGAACCAGAACGAGCACGAATTTACAGTCGACTTTCCGCTTGGTAATTCTGTTTATTGTAATCCACGGACGCTCCGTGACTCGTTTGAATTGCTCACCGGCGAACAAGTGTGTTTCGTTCCCTTTTCAACCTCCATAGCGACCGTGTTTCTTTAATTGTCTCCGCGTTTGTAGCCACGGCCTAATGAGATTTTCAGTTATACTTCCTGAGGAACGTTTGTTCAGGTTGGATTTGTTTTCAGAGTTTCTGTGAAACATGGATCATCTTTGTATGTAGGTGTCTAGTGTATGAAATGTCGGTTTGATTAATGTGAAATCATTGCAGGACATTTGGATAAAGTGTGGTTCGTTTTCACTGCTTTTGAAGCTTTTGTAGTTCTTGAAGATTTTGTAGTTTTCGAAGATTTTGAAAATTTTGAAAATTTTGTAGTTTTTGAAGATTTCGAATATCTCAAGGATTGTATAGGTTGTGAGGATTTTAAAGATTTTGAAGAATTTGTAGATTTTGTAGTTTTTGTAATTTTCGAAGATTTTGAACATCTGGAGGATTTTATATTTTTTGAGAAGTTTACAGATTTTGAAGAATCTATAGATTCTGCAGTTTTTGAATATTTTAATGATTTTGAAGTTTTTGAAAATTTTTAAGAATTTAAAGATTCTGAAGATTTTGTAGTTTTCTAAGATTTTATAGTTTTCGAAGATTTTCAAGATTTTGTAGTTTTAAAGATTCTGAACATCTTGAGGATTTTATAGTTTTTGAGAATTTTAGAGATTTTGAAGAATCTGTAGATTCTGCAGTTTTTGAATATTTTAAAGATTTTGAAAATTTTGAAGAATTTGAACATTCTGAAGATTTTGTACTTTCCGAAGATTTTATAGTTTTCCAAGATTTCGAAGAATATGAAGAATTCGCAAATTCTGTAGTTTATGAAGTTTCTGAAGGTTTTAAAGATCATATAGTTTTCTAATATTTTAAAGATTTTGTAAACTGTAGATTCTATAGTTTCCTACTATTTTCAAAAATTTGAGGATTTTGAAAATTTTGTAGCTTTCGAAGATTTTAAAGATTACAAAAAATTTATAGATACTGCAGTTTTCGCTGCAAATCATATTAAGTCTGCTCTAAATTACATTATCAATTTTAGAATAAAATATTTTTTGTTTTATTTCTTTAAGAAAAGTTTTAAGAGTTCAACACTAGAGGAACTCTCTCTACTCGGTAAGATTCCGCGGTTCCTTCAAATTTCGCGGGAGCAACAATTCGAAACTCCACTGTCCAACTCGAACAAGCGTTAAATCGGCAAGAAAAGAGCGCGCAAAATTACAGTAGCGGATTATTTCAGACAGAGGTGTGTTGCTGGGTCAGGTTCCATTTCCTTCGCGCGACATCGAAAAAACGCAGCCACCTGCCGCCGGATTTTCCTTTATTTCTCCTTCCATTCTGCGTGTGCACGTCACGACGCGCCTCGCGTTCGTTAAAAGCGCGTGCATTATTTACAGAAATCCGTTCAGCGAGACAGAAAAACGCGGCGGTCTCGCGTGTCACTCGCACGAATCTCCGCGCGAAATTCCCTCGGGCCTTGGCGGCAACAGCGACAATTATGTCGTCGAGAGAAAGAGGAGAAGCAGGGGGATGGGAATCGTTGTTTGTCGACTCTATTGTAGGTGAAGGAAAATAAAAAGGAATGGAGGGAAATAGTGAAAAAGGGTCGATTTTAATATTTAACAAAGTCCACGGCGAAGCTAGCGATCGTTTCTTGTTTAATTATCTTGATTACGACGTCGCAACCCCTCTGATTCGTTGATTGCACGGAAATAAAGGTAGACACGTCCGGATTTGACGAGGGCGAGCCCCTTTAATCTTCTTTATGAAGTTCTTAGCCATTTTTTCTTTCTTCTTTTCTTTTCTTTTCTTTCCTCGGTCTCGATTGACGTTTCCTGCTTCGTTACGGACGCCAATTGTTTCTGTCGTTCTTTATTCGAATAGTTAACTCTCCGTTACTCTATGTGAAAGAAACAGATATCTCCTCAGAGATAAAAGACACTATATCTCCTCGATCGAGGACGCATCAAACGGAGAAAGGAAGGAAATTTCCAAAAGGGAAGATAAAGAATAAACGACGAATAAAATATCCACGTCTTCCAATGCGTTTCATGAACCTTTTCCCGCCATTCACTCTTCATCTTCACGTCATCCTGATGACCCAAGCCTCCGCAAATAGAGTCATGTCCAGCTCTCTAAAGTCTCTCTAGCCAAAGAGTACCTTCTTCCTTTCAATTCCCTCCTACAAATACTCCGTTACAACGTTCCAACGGCCCTCTTCAAGTTCCTAGATCATACAACGGGTGTATCGCGTTCATAATCAAACAGGCTATCATAATCGTAGCTGTATCTCTCTCCTGTCACGTTCTTTAAGTTCTTCGAGGGCCAACGTTCACCGTGCCGATATCGAAAGTATCCTCCTCGAGAGTCGATCGGTAATTTATACCCGGTTTATTACGACACGCTGATTTCGTACCGTTTCAGGTACACGGTTTGTTTCGCGTGGGCGGCCTTTTGCAAACGTAGCTCCTATGCAAATCGCGCGTAACATTTATCGAATCGTGACCCCGGTGCACAACGAGGTAGGCCCGTACGAAGCCACGGAAACTGATAGAGAAGTGGCTTAGTCGAGGGAAGGGAGAAATGAAAGAGAATGAAAAAGAAAGAGAAGAGAAGAAAAAAATGGCGCCACGATAACATCGTTGTGTATGCATGTATTAAGGACACCCGTTCGATTGTCGGGCCGATTGCACACATTTCCACCTCGCGTTTAAGCATCGATCCAGACGGAAGATTTTTTTCGTGTACCGGCTCACTGGAGATTTACGAGTTGAACAACAGTCATTTTTACGCGAGCTCGACCGATGAGTGTACCGCAGCGAGAACCAGTGAACCGAAGGACGATGGTTTACCGCTTTCGACCAACTGTTTTGTGGTTGTTTGCCAGATAGAAGTTCAGTTTGCATATGGATAGTGTCGTTCTTTTTTTTATATGCTCCAGTTCGCGGGGTTTTTAACCTTTTTGGTAGTATGGAGAATTATAGTCGGTGCTGGTGTTTCTTATGGTAAACGAAGGATTAAGGAAACAGCCATTTTGGTACCGATATTAAAGACTGCGGTTTACTCATGCTTGAGTACCTTTTGGGTTATTCACAAGTGGAAATTAATTTAAAATTAATGAATTAAAAAGTTACCTTCATACGTCTACATTATAACATCAAATTCTAACCAATTGTAACTTTTCTCCTCATAAATGAAAAAGAATGAGATTACAGAACGTTCATACAGAAATTTTGAAGAGAATTTCACTATAATCGCAAAATCGAATACGAAGGCGAACGAAATTTATTGAACAGCAACTATTCAAACTTGCGAGAGCTGTAATTGAAGACGTATACATAATTCAAGTGTCTCATAAAAATTCTATAAAATTCCATTAACGATATTCAATTGTTTAACGAACAAAAGTAGGCGTGTATTAAATTATAATCAAAAGCAGATTGAAAATATCGATATAACCCTTCTCCTCGCTAAAGATTTAATCCTGCGAGAAAATTAATATTACAGAATCTCAATAAGAGTGTATATACACAGAGAGAGAAAGAGAGAGAGAGAGAGAGAGAGAGAGAGAGAGAGAGAGAGAGCGAATGGGGAATTTAATACAGGTCCTGAAACTCAAGTGGCGGGTTGAACTTTTTCATTAATTAACAGCTGAAGTTGAACTAGCCGCGGAGGGATCGAAGAGGCAAACCGGGGCTCCTTCCGTTAGGAGGCGAAGTTATGATTGGCCGCCGTTAAATACACTCGAAGAAAATTGAAGTGCTTCGATGTATGAGAAAGTCATACGGGGAGAAGAAAGAAAACGAGGTGGTGGATACGAGGTGAGAAACCGTAATGGAGCTATTAAGTCGTGAACTTACGAAGCGGGCAAAAGTTTCTACGACTCCTAGGAGTATATGTCTATCGACAATGTTGTATCGAGTACAAGCGTATGGCGTGCACGGAAAGGTTCTATAATTCTTCTACGATGCCCGACGTAGCGAACTTTCACGTACAAATATCTCAATGAAACACCGATATCTCGATGATAAAGCTGCCCTCACAACGAACGCCATTTATGTCATTTTAAATATTCATTTACCAAGTACTCTGCCACACTCATGGAAGTAATAGACATATCGACAGTTCAGTTGAAAAGTTTCTCTCAGATAAATAATTATTCTATCCAATTGTAAATATTTTCTTTTCTTACGATCTACATAAATTTATTCCTAAAAAAGTCTTTTAATGAACGCTGATTTTGAAGACTGAAAAACTTTCTCCTAAGAATGGAATGCGTTTGTCTGTCCTATCTCTAGGACTATCCAGAGGATGCGCGATAATTTAATAATAGAACAAATATCGAACCACTTTACGTGAAAAAATAATCACAAAAGATCTCATATCTGCACAGAAACATTTTCATCCCCCTCGAACGAAAGAGAAAATAAAAATTAAAAGCACACTGATATCTTCAAATAAATCAAAGATCTCACTCGACAATGAAATAGATTTGTCTATTACATATAATAACACAATTCGTACTTCGCACGGCGAATTAACTTCGTGCGAATATTTTAAATTAAGTGGACTGAATAAGTTTTTCAGTTGCTCGATGTACTATTACTAGTTTATTCAAGGCTCGCTATTCTACACGTATGTTCGCTCTATATATTCAACCCTCCCACCATTGCTTCAACAGTTACCATCCTCAAATGCTCTTCACTTGTGAACCAAGCGGGTTCACGATACTGGGAATATAAAGTTCACCATCTCCTGTGAGAAACTCTCGAAATTCGTTCACGTTCGACTCGTCAGCGAAACAGTCTCGAACGGCGAGTAAATCAAGAATCAGAAGCGATACCTCGAAGAGAGAAAGAGAGAGAGAGAGCGAGAGAGAGGGGAGCAGGTTGTGAAGGGAAAAGTGGGAAGGGGATCGTGGCGAGACATTAAAGTTGCCGTTAATTAAGCGGGTCGAGTTAACGGTAATTAGTCGACGCGCGGCGAGAGGCGTCGTGTCGCGGCGCCGTTTAGATTTAGACGCCTGATTTCCAAGCATGAAAGCACACTGTACATGCACGCACCCTTTCAACTTGTCCGCGGCTCTCCGCCGCCGCTGCCGCCGCCTCTGAGGCTGGCTCCGTGCGCGTGTTCATCACGCGTGTTCATCACGCGTCACGCGCCACGAACGTCGTCCGTGATTTATCAACCGCGTCGCGGACGCCCGCCGCAAATCATAACAACCATGACAACCGCGAAAACTTCGACGGGACACACGACACGCGTGCGGTTCCTCCGTTAAACAGATCGTTTCCCGTGGCTTCGCGCGTCGTTTAATTGACTCGAGGCTCGGCTCAAATTAGGATTTCGGGACAGGGTTAACCCGGTGCGTTGTCGTTTCACCCTTTCACGCTTGCAATGCCGACGTTCGTGATGTAGAAGATGAATCGGATCAGTTTCTGTTTAGTCAGACGTGAAGATTCTAATTTTTCCATTATACACTCGTATCTAGTGTCCATTTGGTATTAATGTTAACAGTGATAAATAAAAACAAGCTTGAAAACCTTTCTTCGGTTAATTAGAAACGAAAAAGTGAGAAATTTCGCTTTAAAGTTTGAGATGAATCGGGTAAGAACAATTTATGGAAAATGAACTGTAATTTTCGTAACAAAATTTTTCAAATCGACGTGGAAAAATGTAATTCGAGAGTAATAGCGTGACAATAGTATTTAATTAATATAGAATCTTAAAAGACGAATTCAATCATTTTCTTTTTGATGCTAAAATGATGATAGTCGGACACTGAAAGCTTAATTATTTATTATAAATTTGTATTTAATGCCTATTTGGCTTGAATGTTAATGGTGATAAATAAAAACGAACTTAAAAGTTGAACCTTGGAGGAAATGAAACATTCGAGGCTCGGTATAAGAAAATACACGTTTCACACATGGTAAATATGGAAATATTGGGGAAGGTTTGAGCGTTTTATTAGTATTAATCTGAATCGTTGTTATACGAAGTCACGTTTGTGGTGCAGGTTAGAAACTAACGATGACATTGCGTGTTCTACTCGCTAAAAGCTTTGCTTTCGTATAATTGCGAGTTCAGATATAAATTACTATTTAGATATGTATCAGATGTGCTATTTTGGCAACTTTCGATGGTCACGATAGTTGAGAAATGACTCGATTAATGTGACACGTGTGGCTATAAAACGAATTGTAGGGAATTAAGTTTACGAGGGACTCTTGAGGAATTATGGAAATATCAGGTGCTCCAGTGATGTCGATATTTTTGAAGATTTTACATGTGTTGAGGATATTATGGAACGTTGAAGATTCTGATAATATTGAATACTATGTAAACGAACAAATACTACTTTTTCAATAAATCACTTTGAATATTTTAACACATTGTTCAGCACATGTTAACACATTTTTCATGAACGACGCTTGGAAATTTCACGCTGAAAAATAGAAAATTACTCAATTTACACCATTCCTCTGTATTAATTTAAATATATTCATTACGGTCAATTTTAAGGACGATTTTAATTTCTTTGTTGTGGGCAATTATAAATCAATAAAAAGAAAATACGTACAGGATATTTACCCATCAAATGTGCAAATCACTTCAAACAATAAAATAATATTTATCTAATATTTCATACCACTTACATAAATGAAAGTGACGGGTTTGATAAAATGTGAAATGAAGAAAACATATATTAAACAGCATAACAATTTTATTTTGAATATGCTAACGTTCAGAATAGACAAATTTATGCAATGAAGCATCACAAATTCGATTTATCGCGGTATTAGACGAAAAATCGCAGAGAAATTTGATTAACTATTTGTAGTTCACAATAAGTTTTATATAACTAGCATAAATTCACGAAAAATATTTTTTAAATTTTCATTACAATTACGAAAACCGCATTTGATCGTTTTCTTGGCGATTCCGACCGACTGCAATTTTCTCAAAAAGATTTTCACGCGTCATCTATCATAGTAAATTAGTCGTAGCTTCTCAAAAAGGATTCCAACTGTTTGGTTCAATTTTAAAAAACGTTATTCAGCTTCAAAAGGGACACGAATACTTCTATAAACTCACTGTACATGCGAAGCGTGAGTATTTAAATTTCCCAAGCGCCCCCGCGGTGTGCTTGCGTCAATTTTCATATCGTCACCGGGATCTACGTCGTTGTAACTAATCCTACTTACAATTCATTTATTAAAAATGACCAACCATCCTCGGGCAACCGCGATTTCCCTGATTTATTCCATCTTACCTCTTCTCGTTTCTCTCGTGGCTTGCATACGCTTACATAAAAAGAAAAAGAGAAAGAAACTCGATAACGCCGCAGTTATAAAAAGAATACCGGGCACACGAACAGGAATTAAATCTTTCTCTCTTTCACCCGAAACGATGCTAATCTAACTGTAGAGGTACGAAAGTAACGCGAAGTAGAACGAGGAGGAGGAAAACATACATATCCACGGTGAAATTAGCGATTCATTTCGCACTCGGTGGCTCGTAACGGTGGCGAATAAAATTTTTGTCACCACCCACACCCCTTTTATTCGGCGTGGCGTGACCAGTGACTCGAAAGATCTCGCTTATCTCAATTAACGTCGCTGTTAATATTTCGTCGCAGCCTTCAGGTAAATTGAACGAAAAAACACCTTGCACGATTCCGCCTTTTACACCCTTTCCAACTATTCTACCGTATACATTACACGCCTCTCTCTTTTTACCACACGAAACCCTCCTTCTGTCTGTCTTTCTCAATCTCTCTCTCTCTCTCTTCTCTCTCCCTTCTCTGAACACTCCGGTATTTTATTAACATCACAGCTCCCGTTCTCGAAGATGATCTAAATGAAGATTTACGCTTTTCTTTTTCCACTGTGCACAGTGGCGAACATATAACACACGTGTACGTATGTATATAGGTGTATATGTATGTTTATATGTATATAGAAAGGGGTGGCGTATCGCGAGATATATGTCGGGCCATAAATGACGCGGCGGTGGTAATAAATTACGTTACAGCAATAAGTAACGAGGGAAATACAAGCTTAAAAATGTCTAACGCGCCGTAAAACGAGCAGATTAAGACCGCGAGCTGGTGGTTTCCTTCTTCTTCCTTTTTTTTTTTTTTCTCTTGGATATTATCCTGTACTTTCTCTTTAGATAACTCGCTTACGCTCTTTTTCTCGTCCCGTTTCGTCTTCTTTTTAGAATTCTTTCCCTACGTTTTCCCTTTTTTTTTTCTCCCTCTTCTTCTTTCACGTTTCTTTTTTCCACGGTTGCCGCTTTGTTACAGCTGAACAACGAATAACGCGTTAATCGCGACGGTTGTTATTCATCGGCAACGAGTTACAAAGCGAGACCGTAATGCGTTTCAGGTAAAACGGCCGACGGTTTTTGCGTAATTACGGCCCTCCATTACACGTCAGATACTTTAGACAAATATTTTTCACATTACGCCACGTTATTGCCAGCTAACGATGCAACGCCGCGTAACCAGTTAAAGTGCACCTCCAGCCAGTTGCTGTACACTTTACTTTTTCCTGTTTTTCTTACCTTCTTTCTTTTCTTTTTTTTTTTTCTTCTCTTCGTTCGTTTCTTTTGGGAGAAATTATGCTTTAGCGCGACGCGCAAGTGACTTTTATTCGAGCGTCTCGATTTATTTACGACGGTTCACTTCGAAAGGATGATAACAACGCTCGAGTTTCAGATTATTTGTATGCAATCCATGACGGAATTATACATTTCACGTGGGACACTGTTTCATAGCGAACGACTTTACGAACGCGAATGCCTTTTTCCTTTGTCGCGATGACAAGTTCAGTTAAGTGCAATGTCGAATTCCGTTGTTTGTGAAGCTTCTGGAAATGTTGATAAATATTTTCCAGGTGTATGTGACGTTTTGTCAACATCAGTTGAGCGATGTCTCTTGTTAGCGTGTTTTATCCACGTAGGGGATGAGTTACGTAAATTGTAACACGCGAAATGTTTCATTCAGGTGTTGAAAACAGTTATGGTATCGGTTTTGGTTTTTAAAACAATCATAAAAACTGACAAAATGTCCTAAGTATTATGGCTACAACGGTTCTAGCCTATAAGAATTTAAATTTAAATTTTAATGTTAATTTAAATAAGGAAAGAACGATTTCTTCCTTAATTTACTTTTTAATTATGGTTACATTAGAAGAAAGTGTTATAATTATTTTGGATATAACTGTATCAATTCTAGTATAGTGTTTTATATGTGGATTAAATATGACTTTACATGTAAGCCTAATTTTGCTTGCAAACCACCATTTTTAGGTTCATTATAGTAATTATGTATACGAACAAACGAATATTTAATTCTGTAAAACTAAACTAATTTGATCGTCTGACTTATTGCTCTCACTAATCTAAATACGATCAAAAGCAACAGTTTAGGCTCAATTAAAACAATTTTCAAAATTAAACAATGTCATATTTATAAAAATCAGTGAACTAATTTCTATCTCTGTCACCTTATCTTGGAAAATGTTTGTAATATATACAAACTAGAACGTAATCTGCAACTCTTCCATTAATATTTCCCATCTCAGCTCGTTCATTTCACGTTTTCATTGACAACGAGGACTCCCCTGACGCAAGCAACTCTCTGAATTAATTCGAAGATAAAGTCGATCTCTACAAATCAATGCATCAAAATTCACTAAATTTCCTCGAAATGCATTTCTTCCCGGATGCAGCAACGAATATCGCTTACACTTTCTTTCTTCGTTTCACACACCGTTCTCTCCGTTACTCATTAAAGATTCCACGCCACTTTTCATCCCCTATCTCCCAGTCCATGACCATAGCGAAGCTCATCTCCGTGCAACAATTCACCAAAGACACCATCGATTATCAGCGACAGGGCTGCTGGCGATAGAAAGAGATGTTCTCCCTTTTTCGTTTTTTTTTCCCCTCCCTCCTCTCTCGCGAACCTCCGGGCAAACGTTCTAACCGAAAGATATTCACGGTGTATCGGAGCCATTGAATCGAGCACGCTATCTGCCACAAAGCCGAGTGGTTTCGCGTCCGTTCTGTCAGGTGTTGTTGCGGCGAACCCGGCCCGTTTTGGCAACGCGACGCTCCAGGTGAACAGACGCAGCGATACGAGCTGCTGGAAAAGCCCGCGGCTCACTTTCGGCCCGATAACGCCGTCATTGATAAATTATGCGGCCGTTCGCCGGGCCACGATGGAGCGGGAAGCGAATCGATATCAACCGAAGGCTTGTTTTCTGCCCGTCTTTCACTACGTTTCGTTACTTCTTCCTTTTCACAATCTTTGTTTTTTTGTTTCCTCGTAATACTTGTATTAGTTGCAACGATATTGCTATTTTGCGTATTTTTCGTTATTATATCAACACACCAGCTGATTGGATACGTAATTATACGTTTAAATATATAGTAATTTTTGTTAAATATTCGATTGGTGAAGCCATAAAAGCTCATAGAAACCGCCGTTCCAGCCTTAATTCTAAGGCTCTGTCTTTGAAATTTAATTTCAAGACCTGATTATTAATGGAAAATATTATTTAAAATATTTATCCTATTTGTGCACCTATTTCGCATAATTTTGATGTAATTATTTCTTCGTGATTGATTCCGCAGTGGAAGAAGATTGGGGAAGAGAATATTTTTAATAATAGAAATAGAGATATTATTTATTTAATTAACAACCAATTTTTTAGTTGATTAATTCATTTTAGTAGATTAATCTATTTGATTAACCATTTTTTTTTCTTTTTCTTTCTTCTTTGATTTCTCAGTTGGCTGTTGTACGTTTTAGTTTGAAACAATTCACTCAATGTTGATGAGGTTCACATGGTGTTAATTGCATAAAATATTGGATGAATTGTTCCAAATTAGTGCGTAAAAATTTTCAAAAGAATTTCAACCTGAAACGAAGACAAAAATTATCCTCGCGATCAAACACCTTTATATACAAAAACACGAACATATGCAACATCGACACAAGCACCATTGATGGGACCAATAAATTTTTATTTCTGATAATTAAAAAGTTTAATATTTTCCAAAACATTTGTTTCGAACAAATCATATCAATTTGAAATTCATTTTAATTATTGAATATAACATGAAACAATAAATCAGTCAATATTCAACAAGATTTTCTTAACCTGTTAAATAATATTAACACTTTGTTCGACGACGTTACAATATATTTCTATAAATTACATCAAAATTTAAACGAATTACGACAAAATTAAGCTCCATTCGTTGTAAGCTCTAATCTCGCCACTGATTGTACTTTGAACTTAGAAAAATCTAAAACTGTCCCCTTGATACTGCATTATAAAAATGAATCGCTATTCCAAAAACTCATAAAATTCGATCGTTACAAAAAAAGAAAGAAAAATCTGTATAGTACTTTTAAATTTCCCACATTACGGTTAAAAGATTACAGAAATAATCACAATTGCAATCATCGTTCCATCTCACGAATAATAATCTCTTACGTACATCTCAAACAAGTCACAAAAAGAAGGAAGAGTTAGTTAATAGCGTCATAAACGTGCTCTCATCCCTATAACACCGGATTTATCATCCTAATCGATCCCGAAGCGAGAAGCAGCATAGAATGAGATCCTTAAAGGGGTTCAGTCGCAAAAGTGTCGCCACGGTTTTAAGCGCAAACGAGACGATGCTTGAGTCGTGGAAACTTCCGTAACTGTGTCATCCGTCCAAATGAACGAACGACGAGCGCACCACTTGGTAGAACAGAGAAGGATCCCAAAGTGTTGGAGAAACTTCCCGCCTTTAATCCCGTCAAGTATCAAAACGACACGTTCGCGCATAAAACGCCAGGATTATCGGCGACGAGCCGGGAAAATATCTGGTTGGTCCATTAAACGGTATCCTTACCACCAGCAGAGAAATTCTCCTTTCACGAATTTGCATTTCATTGTGCTTTCACGGATTATCGAGGGACGAAGAAGAAGAAGAAGAAGAAGAAAAAAGAGTTGAAAAGAAACGGTCGCGATAACGTCGTTTCTGGTGAATTCGCTTTATTATCCGGAACGTTTTCTTCTTGCAATGGGACAGAGATCGCCGGATAATGAAACTCGTGTCCCTGGGGCGAATGATACGTGTACTCGCGTGAAATGTCACCGAACGCGTGCGTTTTGTAATACATAATGCACCGTTGGAAACCGTGACATCGCCGCGGACGGTTTTTCAACTTTTCTGGGACGTTCGAAAATGCAGAGGACTCGTGAGAATTGCTGGTGTTATTTTCAATTACGGACGAAATTCGTGGACTTTGTTTAATTTTATCGTATATAAAAATGAGCTTCGCTGATCGTTTTTTAATCTGACGAACAGATAAAGGCGGGATTTTATTATTGTTTAAAATTAAACGTAGATTTCTAATTGAATTGTTTAATTATTAGGTGATAGGTTAATTTAATTGTCAGATGTAGAAGTAGAGTTTTGCAGATTGAAGTTACAGTAATTCATGTTCGAAATATAATTAAAACTTTGAGAAAACAGACGAGGACAAAATTTTTTTACCATTTATCCAAATTTTCTGGGTTCTTTCGAAAAAATGTTTAACCATTTTGTATTTTTTCTCTTTTGTTTTTTTATACTGAAAATATGCAGAATTTCAACTTCGCCGTTGGTAAACCGTAGCCGGAAAATTTCAGCATACTTTTAGTTTCTCAGTGTTTCCCTAAACGTCACAGACTATTCTGCATCTTAGCGGAACTTCCCTCCATGTTTACTTAAGTCTATTTAAGTCAGCAACTTCTTTTAAATCCACTTTTCTACACTTTTAATACCCAGGACTGCGTAAAGTTTTCCAAAGAACTTCCGCTTCGTTCTATTTCGTTAAACCTTTCAGAAACACCTCTTACATTGCCATAATAAACTAGCTTGGACTTTCAGTTTCTCTTTCGATCTTATCCACGAGAAAATTTCATCGCTTTCGTAACCTCTTCGTATTCTTATCCATCTCGCGTTACACTCGCTTTCACATTTATTCCCGACTGGGAATAAATAACAATAATCGAGCACGTGCACACGAATTACGAGTTTCATTGAAATTTAGACACTTTACAATATTTAAACGGGAAAGAAATTGAGTTACACGATTTTTGTATGAGACAGTTCGTATTTTGTTGAGTTATCGAAGAATTTGTGTCTCTTATAGTAATGTAACTCGCGGAGAAAGAAACTCAGAGAAAGAATAAAGGAGAGAGAGGAACTCAGAGAAAGAAGAACTCAGAGAAAAAGAAACTCAGAGCAAGAGAAACTCAGAGAGAGAGAGAGAGAGAAACTCAGAGAAAGAGAAGCTCAGAGAGAAAGAATTAAGGAGGAGAGAGAGAAACTCAGAGAAAGAAGAACTCAGAAAAAGAGAGACTTCGAAAAAGAGAAACTCAAAAAGAAGGAAACTCAGAAAGAGAGAAACTCAAAGAAATAGGAACTCAGAGCAAAAGACACTTAGAAAGAGGGAAACTCAGAGAAAGAGAAACTCAGAGTAAGGGAGAATTGGGGAGGAGAAGGAAACTTAGAAAGAGAAATTTAGAGAGCGAGAATTAGAGAAGGAGTGAAACTCAGAGAGAGAAAATTAGAGAAAGAGTGAAACTCAGGGAGCGAGAATTAGAGAAAGAGTGAAATTCAGGGAGCGAGAATTAGAGGAGTGAAACTCAAAGAGAGAACTAGAGAGGGAGAAGCAGAGAGGCGTGAGGAACAGGCTCGTTGTTACTTTGAGAGATCGTCGCGGCAACGGGAGGAAAATACCTTCAATAAATATCAACGTTTTAATTAACATAATGCGCCGGTTTAATTGGCCAACATTTATCGCGGTGCAACTCGCGCGCTTTTAATTGCCCCCACCCCTACACGATCGTTCCGCGTGCAATTATAAAAGCGGACGCGAATGTAACGAACGCGAGCATCGGTTGATATCGTGGAACTGGTCGTCGATCGTAAAAGAGCCCCCGCTTTTTCTTCAGAATCACGGGCTGAAATCCCACTCGTTCGTTTAATTACACGAACCAGCGAGAATGCGGCTCGAGGAACCAATGAAGCTGTTCCGCAGGATCCTCGACGTGGGTAGTCGATTCGAATATGAGCCTCGGTGGGATAGAATTCGGTTTAATTGCACGAAGGACTTGTTTCCAGATCTTTGTGCACCGATTTAATTGGCCGTTTCTGGTTTATGGTTGTTTGTTAAGAAATTGTGATACGTGTTACGGTAAAAAACGGCGTCGCGATTTCGCTGTGAGTAATTAGGGTATGAATCAAGTCTGAAGTTGATGAGTTGATACGAGGGTTGATATTTTAACAGATAGAATATTCAGTGTAGAAATCAATTTCTTTTCGATCGAATTCACATAATTAGCAGAATCATTCAAATCGAAATATTCGCAAATTCGCAGAAAAATGGCAAAACGTCATCAACAATAATGAAAATTATTTCGATTCTCACTCTGTTTTTATTCTTTTTAAGTAGAATTTTGAATGTACGTAAAATTTGCAAACAATTAATTTTTACATCTAATAAAAGCGTTTGAAATTTTCGCAAGGTGTTTTTCTTCGTAGATAATTGAATAATTTAGGAGAGATGGAAGAGAATTTTTATGAATATTAATTGAAAATATTTTAATTTAATTAAATCTTCTATGTTTACTTGATACGATTCGACTTTTAGAGTGGAAAACAGAATTAAGTTGTCAGAAAGAAAAACAGCAAAGGTTTGCAGAGAAAACTGAGAAGTTGCTACCGACTGAACGTCAATAAGTTTACAAGCTCTCTTTCGTATTGCAGTAAGTAATATTACCTTAAATATTTTCGTGTTCATTGATGGCACGTGATAAGCTCTTGTATAGCGAGCTATCGTGACAATCGAGCAGTGTGTTTGTAAACGAAAAGAAGGAGTAATAGGGGATAAAAGTTGCGTGTTTCCTTCTGTTCCTGCTGGTTGCAACCATCAATAAGACTTACCTAACTCGGACCTAATTCATAGCTAACCTACATCTACCAAAGCCAGCTTTACGAGTGAATTTATCCGATCTTAAGATTATCTGGATGGAGAAGTTTTGTCTGAGGAAGTTTCGTTACTTTCAGTACATTAATAAAAATACTTTCCATGTAACTTCGAAAGTAACCGTGCGAAATATTAAAACCTTCGAAGTAAGAAGTATTAAAAGATTAATTTCTTCGAATGAAAATGCTCCTCAATTTTACTCTTCAAATTGCAGATGTATAAAAAATATGAGTAACTAAATTCACTGAAACATTTTTTTCTCATAGAAAACGCCCAAATCGTCGAAGAAAAATTGTTTAAATTTCAAAGAATTATATTACGCAAATAAGCTCAAGAAAAGAAATTTTAGAAATAATAAATAAAATCAAAATTTTGAAGATTTGTGAATATCGTCCAAATTACTTTAATTTATTAAACGAGCGAAACTCGGAATTGCTCAAACAGTGTCAAACATCATCAATTTCCTCCCGTGACAAATAAATACACCAAATTCATTTCCATTTCCATCACCATTCAATCTCTCTGTTTTTTCGTTAGAATTTGTTTATATAAAAATTTAATTTAATATCGTTAAAAGAAAAATTGCTCAGGTTTCAAAGAGTGTTATTACGAAAGTAAGCTCAGAAAAGACATTTTAGAAATAGTAAATAAAATTTAAACATCAAAAATTTGTAAATATCCTTCAAATCGCAGTAAATAAAATTTAAACATCAAAAATTTGTAAATATCCTTCAAACCGCGTTAATTTATCTCTCTTCAAAGTGTTCATCGAACTCGAAATTGCTCGAACAATGTCAAACACCGGCAATTTCATTCTGTTCGCGACAAATGAGAACGTCAACCGACCCGTCGAGCGTTTTCATTTCATTTCATCGCCATTCAGTCCTTCTCGTTGTTTCCTCACCTCAAGAACCGTAATGGTCTTTATAACGTCTTTACGATTACCCGGCAGAAATTATTCAACGGCCCGTTAAGTGGCCCAGAGAGAAACTTTATACCGGAAGTCAGCCCCGCTCGGGGGAGGCAATAAAAAATAGAGTTCCATTAGAGAGCAATACTACCGAGAAGTATTTCGACCTCATCTACTCGTTTCTCCCTAATGGATTCATAATCTTAATACGTCCGACCTCGCGTGTCCGCGCTCGATTCAATATTGCCCTGGTATAATCATACCTAACCCCTTTCTCCTCTCTTCGTCGTCGATCCAAACCCCTTTTCCTCTTCCCTCTTCTCGCGACCCTTTCCCTTCTGGAAATTCTTCCCGAACTCTTGATGAAAATTATTCTAAGTAACCAGCCCGGTTCGAACGCCTAATAATCGCCATGGCAGCCGCTTTTTACAGCGCCGCCACCCTATCCGTGGCGATCCGCGCGTAATGTCTAATCAAAATTCAATTAATTTCCACGTTGCAATTTGCAGTCGATGCTGACGAGAGTTTCGAGGAAGTTCACCCGCTTCGGGGAAGTTTCTACCGGGGACTTTCGGAATTTCCTCATGTCCCCTGAATTGTTTCCCGAAAGTTGCCGCGCGCAGTTTTTTAATCTTCGCGATCTTCGCGAGACTCGTCTATTCTCCACTTTCTCCTCGTCTCCTTGCTGTATCACCAACGGGGTAGAGAAGTTCTCTTTGAATTTCTGAGGAGCAGAGAATATTTTGTTTGATTTATTCTTGTTTTCGCGAAACCTACGGTTCACGTGGTCTCTATGGAAAATAACAGGGAAAACAAATGAATGGAAAAGAGAAAATAGCGCATGAGTAAAGGAGATTTGAAGGAGTTCTAACCTGTCTGCGTTATGTTATTTTGAGTAGAACGAATTTAAAAATTTAAAGATGTTGAATAATGTAAATGAAATATTTTTGCAATTTATAAATCTAAGAATTGGTATATATTGTATAAACCTGATTTCGTTATTAACTTTGAAATATTTGTTGAAGATCGTTAGTATCTGAAAAATTTGAAGAAATTCTAACTTGTTTCACGTGATAAATGGATCGGTTTATAAATGATATTCATACAGTCGAAGTGTAAGAGATATTAGCGAAAGAAATTATAGCTTAGACACTTCGTATACAGTACTTGTCTTCTATACACCAAACAGACGTGATATAATCCCAGCAGCATGATCCTCCTTCTAAGAGGAGGATTTAGAGTTTGAAGTAAACAGGGCACGAGGTCTTCAACAAAACTAAACTCTATGTACTTATGTACCTGGGAACTATCTGATACTATAACCTAATTCCTACAGTCATCGTGACTCGAAGCAATAAAATTTCCATTGATCTTTCCCAGAAACCCATTTAATAATCCGCAAGCACTCTTATTAAGAGAAGAACAGTGGAGAACATTGAAATAAATTTCATATAACAGTACAAATAGAAATAGAAATTACGTAGAATTTATTAATCACCGTTGAGTGTTAATTATTCCACGTAAAGTTTGCACATAAGTGAAATTTGCAATCTCATATTGCAGCATATGATATGAGGTTATTTTAAATCTTTCTTAACGCTAAATTTAAGGGCCTCGTCAATTTGACAGATTTAGGATTTTAAAAATTATAGAAACAATTCCTATTACTTTCCAGCAACTTTACCTGACTTTTATCAATGGAATGATACGAAAACACATCCGAATTTGGAAGTAACTTAACAATACGTAATTATGTTGCCTCTAATAAATCGATCTTTTGAAGAAAAAATTCGGTTTCTCATTCACTCGAGTAAAATTCGTGAACATAGTGAACCCTTTAGATTCGTAAAGCATTTTGGAAATTTGGCTTTTTAATTTAACGAAACAAATCTGCTAATTATTAATTTTTAAACTTTCGAAAACAATATCACAAATTTCACAACTGAAAATTAAACATCTACCTTTCTATTGAAATCTGTTTTAGCAAAATGGTGGAAGTTGAATATAATAAACATATCTCAGCTAATATCTCGAGTACTACTGCAAACAGAAGAGCAGTGTATATCGACAAATTTCTTTTCGACATTAAATTTGTCCTTTCTGAATGTGTTAAAACGTGAAAGTGACTGATAAACGAGGCTTAACTCTTGTGAGCCGAAAGAGGAGTATTTGACGTCAAATAGAATGATTAAAAAAATAAAAATAAAAAAGAAAGGGGAGTATAAAAGTCTCCTGTAAACTGTGTCCCCTTTTTCCACCGTTGTACGGGAAACAACAAGCTCTCGCGCCGTGTCCCCGCTTATTCTATGGGGTTCTCGGTCGATGGGGCATTAAACCGGCAATAATTACCCACAGGCTCGCGGTGCACCGTCGTAATGTCTTTATGGTGCTTCCTCGCAGCCAATTAATATCAATCCGATATTGCGGGTTTATCGCGTGCAGCCTGCCACGGGGGCCATTAATCGACCCCGTTCTTAGAGCCTCGTTCCCTCGAAAGTATGCTTGTCAAGCGAGCTGCTCGTTCGTGGAAACCCTCGTGTCCTTGTTATTTTGAATCGGGTTTCATTGGTTAGGTGACACGGTTTCTAGACTAGACGTTGAACGGAGAATTATTGTAGAGAGAGTTGGAGAAACACTGGTGATTTTTTTTTTTTTTTTATAAAGAAGTTATTCTTAATTCTTTTTATTTTCTATGGAAATTTTGGTAAAAACGGTGACATGGCTTTGTTTCTTTAACCCTTTGCCGTATAATAACGAGTATCAATCATGATATAGATTATGGTCAAGGTGTGACAAAGGAAGTATTTATACGTCTACCAAATTTGTATTTTTGTTCTAACTTTAGCTTGAATTCAAGATAAAGTTTTAACTAAAAATTGATATACATTATCTCGACATTCTTTATTTAAAATTGTGTTGGAACAGTGAACATTCGAGATTAACTTTCATGGGGTTTCATTGGTGAGGTGTTTATGTAGAATTATTATAGTGAACGTTGAAAAAACAGTGGTGATTTCCTTATTATTTTTCTATAGAGAAATTATTTTTAACACGTTCAATAGAGCGTCGGTTCTTGGGGAACGACAGTATAAAATTTAAAAAATAAATATCATACAATAAAACATCTTTTATAACACAAAAATGTATATTTACGCTTGTTTAATGTATTTTCTGTGTGATTAAAAAAATAAAATCGGTTTCGCGTCGAACATATTAATTCCTGTTATTTTCTATGGAACTTTACAATTCTATTTACAGTCCCAAAAGTAATTATTTATTATTAAATAAAACTGAAAAAGTTTCACAACATGTTTTCTGCAAATAGCCGGATAGTACAATCCTTTGCAAGGAAAGTGTGTCAAATTGACACGGATAAGGGTAAATTGCGGTGATCAAGATGAGGGTAGAAAATGTGTATTGTCGTAAAAGGTGAGTTGCTTTCGCGGTTCGTCGCTTCTGCGGCTATTTAGTTTATGGCGTACCGTGTCGCGTGGAGCAATTCTAGATAAGATAAAGCAATTAGAAGATAATCTGTCCGGACGAGGTAATTAAGATACTGGAAGCTGTTTTATCCCTGTGGCGATTGAACGTGAGCTTCGTGAAAGAAATTCTAGGGTAGTAAATGTTGTAGTAGATTCCAGCTAATTGAGTCAACCGATTGGATAGGATAGGTTTTGTGCAACGGAAAATTGATGGCGGAATTAATCCTGCTACTTTGTAACTGATGCTTTACGCAAGTGGAAATAAATCGACGAGATAAATCATACGCGTGATGTTTATGCCGATTTGCATCGTTCATTCTAGAATCCATTTTTCTAAGGTTTATTAGCTAGTTAAAAGGATACTTCGTTTTCTGATTTACTACTTTTCTTCGAAGCCTACCGCAAACACATCGTTTAATTTATTTTAATTTATCGCCAATTGACTGTCTTAATTTTGATATACGTGTCATTCAGCTTCTGGTGTTTCGTCGTGTTTGTCATCAGGAAACATTGAAAATCTCCTATTCTGGATTTTTAATTAATAAAATGCTTGTTAAATTTCCAGTTCCCTTTTTTAAGTAATATTGCAATAAAGAAGAATTGAAAAGCTCGTATACGAGATTATGAATGAATAAGCAGCTCGTTAGGTTCCTAGTCCTTTTTCTTTAACAATACTGCACTAAAGAAAAATTGAAAAGCTTGCGTTCCAGATTATCAACGAATAAGAATCTCTTTAGATTCCTAGTTTCTCTGTTTTTCAAATAACATTGCACTGAAGATGTTGCACTTGCTATTTCTCATTTGAAATTACATGATCAGCAAGAAACACAAGAAAATACGTCGAAATGTTGAAAAAAAGGAGGTTTTGAAAGGAGACACTAAAAATTGCGTATATGGTCGCTCAGTCTGTAAAGTCAGAAGTCTAAACAATGTCCTTTTAATAGAGTTAGAGGATTTTACAATCAGCCAGAGTTCCATTAGTACAGTGTCTTCATTACCATTTTTCCAATCCGACAATTTCAACTTCATGGAAAGCTTCGAGCACGTGATCTTGCACCATTCCACGATTATCCCGGCAAACTCTTTCGCAACGTAGAAAAATAGCTCGAAACGAATATTTCCCAAACTCCGTGCGAATTGATCGGGAAAACTCTTTACCTCTCCACTTCCTCTCTCTGTTCATTTGAACCGCCATTTCTCCACGGGCGATTTTCAATGCTGCCGGCGAAATATCAATCCTCTCAGCGATAATTACATTTGCATCGGGCCGCGTCATGCATGTTTCACGCGGACTGTCCGGATGTCCCTTTCCGCGAATCCACGCTCGGCCTTTTTATCATTGGTCTCGTAATTGTAACAGAGCCAGAGGGCAGTCCATTAGCCGTAATAATTCCATAAAATCCAACCCGCCGTTCTGGAGCGGTAAAACGCGCTCGTTTCCAGCTTTATCGCTACCCTTTCCTACCGTCGCATCTTCCCTCGACACTCGTCATTCGTTGCCCGAAAGCGTCGAAAAATTCGCTTTTACAATGCTCACCGAGCATTACCGGCTATCCATGACTAGGTTTAGTCTTCGAGCGTGTTTGACACCGACCATACAACGCTACTCACGCTTAACCCATTTGCGTCATTCGAAAGAATTAAAAATACACCCTTATCGCCAGATTTATTTTTCTTTTTTTTTTATTATTAAATCTAAATATGCAAACTTAATGTTTCAGTGACTTTCGAAGAATGAAAGTAAAGAAATAAGATCACATTTTTTCGACTACTTTTTTGGTTAGAAAATAGAGTAAACTATCGTTCATAAACGTTGGGACACTTATTATGGTCGAGCAGAAAATATTTTATTTAAATCATATTTTTTTTTTTTTTACTAAAGCTAGTATCACATTTTAGTATAAATATACATATGCACTTGTACTTCGAGATTCCAGGATGAATAATTTATTTAAGGATCATTTCAGGTTTATTTCAGAATCGTTCTTTTTTTAGGATAATTTCGTAATTTCTAATTTCTTTTATACGTTAGATAATTTTCTATTAAACTTGTAGCAACAATAAGGCCTGTTTTATAATCATTAAGTAAATTTTAGTAGAATTCAGATCTCAAATTCATAAACAAAATATTCAAATACTTTCAGTATTTTACTTTTAAGTTTACAGTAAATTATCCGTCACGTTAAGAAGCGAGTTATAAAGCACAAGTTGATTCCGTTTCACCTAAATGCTTAAAAGTCCAAGAATAATTATCCGAATTGGAATAATTCGAAACGAAGTGGAGTTCGATTTAGGTTAATTTTATGGCTTGGAAGCCTTCTTAACTATTACCGAGGCATGAATAATGCAACGAGTCGCAGCTGTAACAGCAAGTAATTCTAAACGGAACGTGTCCCATCATCGTTCCACCGTTTCCGCGTGAATTCGCGAATCCCGGAAACCTCTGGACCTTTCCTCCCTCTGGCCTGATAATATTGACCAGAGTGCTTGATATTGTTCCACGGTGAGCCTAAGGGACGCGCCATTACCGGCTTGCTGTACCGTGATAATTTAATACTAGGAACTGGGTCAATGCCGTTGAGACGGGCTGCTTTTGTGCCTCCTCCAGCATGGCTGATTTGCATTTTGAGGAAGACGCCGTGAGATTCACGCTCCCGTTAGACACGCTTCACTGATTCGTCGCATCGTTTTCGACCGCTTTGTGGTCCGCCGTTTCCCGGGAGAATTCACCGGCGAATGAAAATATTGGAAAATTATGGTGGAAGAAATTTTAATCGAATTGAAATTAAATAAGAAAATAAATTTTAATGGAATGAAATTTTATATGGAACGATACTGGAAATATTTCGATGATTAGAATAATACAAAATTAACAAATTGTTGGTAATTAAGGTGCACAGATTCGCTATAAGACGGTTCGAAAATCGGGGATATTCAAATACAAAACAGCATTTAATAAGAACTTTTAAGTGCAAATATTTAATACTTTCATGCTGCATAATGAAATTAATTTTAATCCTAGATTATTTTATAATTCTAGAACGTTTTTATTTGAACCCACAAGTTAAGGAATATTAAATCACAACTATTTCCTTTGTGCGAAAAATTCTGGAAAACTGATTTTCGTTGTATACATCTTAAAGTTTGATATTTCAAAATCTCCGCGGATACGTGTAATTAAAAATTTGAAATATGTTAAAATTGTGGGAGTCAAGAGACCACTTCCCTTTTACTCAAGACTCATAAATCCTGTGGTTACCATTAAGTACGCAACAATACAACTTTCCACATTTTATCCAACCGGTATCTCAACAAGACCAAAAAAACGAGAAAAGAAAAAAGAAAGAAAAACCTTTAATCTCCATTAAAAGTTACACAAGCACAAGAAGCTTTCACTCAATCCCTCAGTAAAAGAGATACAATCTGATCCACTTAAAAAAAAGAGAAACAAAACAAACAAAAAAGAATCTCGCCATATTTCAAACAATTACGAACACTTTATCCTCGAACAAAAATCTCCAGCAAGCCCACTCTTCGATACCAGCCATGCTCGGGCAATTACCTCGAAAAAAAACCTCGGAATCTCCATGTGGAGGCCTCCTTGGCCTCGTTAGCTGCCCACCGATTCAATCTTCTGAGAAGCAGAGGCACACGTGCAAAACCGAGCGTATCTTTTTCGCGTGGCGGCGGCGAGGGTGCTGTCCCTAAATATAGCGTCTCCCACTGGCCGTGGCTTTTCCGTTTCGCGGCGTATTTTGCGGATCGGACGCGCGAGGGCAAACAGAGAGAGGTGGAGAGAGAAAAGGGGAAAGAAAGAGAAGACGAAAGTGCGAGAAGAGAGCGCGTGTGGAAAGGGCGCGAGAGATAAAGCGCGAGAGAGATAAAACGCGAGAGAGAAAAAGCGCGAGAGATAAAGCGCGAGAGAGAAAGCGCGAGAGAGATAAAGCGCGAGAGATAAAGCGCGAGAGATAAAGCGCGAGAGAGAAAGCGCGAGAGAGAGAAAGCGCGCAAGAGAAAAAGCGCGAGAGAGATAAAGCGTGAGAGAGAAAGCGTGAGAGAGATAAAACGCGAGAGACAACGTGCGAGAGAAAGAGAGTGCGAGTAAGAGAAAACGCGAGGAGAGAGCGGAAAAGAGAGAGAAGGAGAGGGGGTGAAACGACCACGGTTATAGCATTATGTCACGTTAATAACGTCCAGCCCTCGGCTCTCTGTTTCTTGATCTTTCGGGTATCCATGGTATTCGAGAGGCGAGGGTGCTGTGCAGACGACGACTTTGAAGCTTTAATTAATGACAGGCACGAGACACACTACGGGGCGAAACGGCAAAGAGGAACGCTGAAATTGCGTCTGTTCTAGTCATTTGCAGGGAGCCGCGAGACGCTTCACCGTGCCGCGATAAATAATTGTCAACGTCGGCGTAATCGTTATTGCGATCCCTGGGATCGTCTGGCGATTGAATCCGTCGTGAATCGTCTCGACGTCCTGGACGTCGTTTCACCGGATCTGTGCTTCGTTTGTTGGTTACTACTACTCCGGTTCCTGTTGCCAGACCCGAGATACGAGGCAACCGGCTTCCTTTGCGGCGGATGACGCGACTCTTGGTGTTTCCGTGGGTGTTCCGCCGGGGGAGATCGATTAAACTTTAATTGACCAGCCAGTGAATTTCGATTTACACGGTGAAATTAAAGTACAGAAGATTTTCCCTTTTTTTTCTGTTTTCTACTTTTTCCTTTCTTGTGCGAAGTGTATCGAGTAGTATTTAGTAGCACTAACACGCGTTGGAGTTTAGAATGTTGTGCTTCTGTTTAAAAAAATACGTAATTTTTCAAATCCACGTCTATTCGATTGCATCGTTCGAATTTCATTTGTATATTTTGTGTGTTTTTTAATATTTTATGGAATAGATACGGTGAATGAAGATTGAAGTGACGATTACTCAATTTACGACCTCTAGCAGTATAAAGTAGCAATGATAATTTTGGAAGATAGTGAAAAGAAAAATTTGGGAACATTGCTGAGTGAAAGTATACAATTTGGACAATTTAAAAATTCAGGAAATTTAAGAAATTAAGGAAATTAGATTTAATGTGTAATACAGTTGATGTGTACAGTGCATAGTGAAATATGTTTGAAGAGTTCTGTTTAGAGAGAAATTTCGTGCAATGAAATTCACTATTTTATGTTCCTTATGTATTAGACGTTCGTTAATTTTGTTATATTTTGTGTTAATCTGTAGATATATCTTGGCATAGTATCAAGAGGATGGGTTCATTTCATCTCTTAATTATAGAACTTGAATCAGATTCAAAGGTATTTAAGCAGATCTTCATCTGATTCACGACAGAAACTCACTTCCTGGTAAGATTCAAATACACACACCAAGTGAAAATTTATATTAAAAAACTGAATATTAAACAGCACAATAAATACAACTCCCTTCGAAATTAAATTCACGAAAACTTTATCTAAACATTCTTTTTCCTCAAAATCCAATCTAAGGTAAACAAAAATAAGTATGTCCTATAAGAACATCCCCTAAAAAAAAATCCAATCTAACAAAAAGTAAATAAACTCCACAACAATCAAATAATCCAACTCTCGGTCACAATCATTTTCCAATAAAAAAGTCAAAGTTGCACTATTTCTAAAGATTTTCCTTCAGAAAATCGAAATTCATAAAAAGGGTAGCACTCGATACAACAGGTGTTAGGAAAGACGTCTCGCCAAGACGTAAAACGTGGCCTTCGTCTCGTTATAGTGTCTTAGAGTGCAACCAGTGAACCGTGTGACGCAAATTACAACGAAACGGTCGGTTCGCGAACGGTGGCCCGCTATTCCCGGGACACCGAGTGGATTTCGCGTGTAGCCAGATTCATGGCACGATAATCGACGGTGATCGACCTCTCGGAGGCTCGAGTGCCGCCCTCTCAGGAGTTCAACGAGCCGGTTGTTCGACGAGAGGGACGGGTACGAGCCACGTGCAATTCGCGAAAGACGGTCGACCGGCTTCTTATTTATAAACGCCCCGCTTCAGAACTTCCTGGCCGACGTGGAAACTAATGGAACACCATGAACTCACCACCGAAACGATAGAAGAAAATGTGTTCGAATCAAACGTTCGCGCTCTCTTCGACATTTTGTACAAACACTCAAATAAAGCACTCGACGAAGATACATATTATCGCCACGCAAATTCTAAACGTGAAAGTGAAATAAAAAAAAAAGGAATCGTGACACGGTACACAGGGTTTTCTTACTTATTTCTGTATAAGGAAACGCTCCCAGGCAGGATTTTCACCGGGGGGCTTGGGGAGTTTTATCAGAAGTTTCCACGAAAGAAGAAACTGTTCCTCGCGGTTTTGCCTCCGCCGAACGGGAAGTTTCCGCGATCGAGACCGACTGGGAAGAGTTTGAAGAGTAACGCGACTGCGATAACAGCGTGACTGACTTCCGGCTCCATCTCCATCGGGGATGGAGGACTTTCGAACATTCGAAGCCGATGTGTCTAGCAAATTTCCCCGACGAGTTATTCTTCGGCGAGTTTCTTCACCTTCGCTACACTTCAATTACAGGGAACTCGAATTCTTTTTTTCTTTTTCAACCATCAGATATTCATTTCTACCCGGAATTCTTTATATTTCAATTTTATCTGAATTGTTAAAGAATCACGTGGTGTTGATACTATTACTATTGTTTGAAGTTATTTAGCTATCAGTTTGGAGTAAAATTGTGCTTTTTTCTTCGATACACTGAAACTCGAATTTTTTTCTACCATCAGATACTCTTTTCTCTCTTAAATTACTTTTTATGCCGTTGAATTTCAATTCTATTTAAATTGTTGAAGAATTATTGAGTGTTGATGTTGTTTTCATTATTTGAAGTTGATGGTAATTATTTAGACTAATAACTGAAGACGATGTGTCTGTCAAATTGCTTCGACAAGTGTCTTCTTCTTTGGTACACTCAAATTGCATGGAACTCGAACTTTTTTCAACCACGAAATATTCATTTCTTTCTTAAATTTTTTTCAAGTCGTTAAACTTTAATTCTAGTTGAATTGTTGATTAATTACAAGGTGTTGATACAGTTACTACTATTCGAAGTTGATGAGGATTATTCAGACTTCAATTTAGGTGAAAATTGGAACTTTCGAAGTTGATGTATCTATAAAATTTTTTCAACAAGTGTTTTCATTTTTGTTACACTTGAATTACACGGAACTCGAACCATTTTCTTCAACACTCATTCATTTCTTCCCTGAATATTTCTTGGAGTCGTTGAAGTTCAATTCTACCTGAATTGTTGAAGAACCGCGGGATGTTGATACAGGTACTACAATTTGAAGTTGATGAGGATTACCGAGACATCAATGCGGATTAACTACGACCTGGGTTAAATCCACGTGATCTGATGCAGCCGTGGTTATGTTTGATTTTCCTTCCTTATAATAAACCCATCGTCTGGTACGTGATTTCGTCGACTACCTTGAGATCAACCGAAAACCACGTTTCGTTATATCGAGCACGCGATTACATCGGCTCGATCGTAAGGACGTGGTTCAACCGAAGCAAAAGGATCCTGTAATTCCCCTCCCCACTAACCGTTCAGCAAACACGCGTACAGTTTCTTTTTCTCCTTTTCCTTCCCCTTCTGGGGACCATTCAAACTCCTCACTGCGATAATTGCACCAAGTTTCATTCAAACGAAATAATTCACATTTTTAATAAGATGTCCCAGATTAACTTTACACGAATGCTCATTAATCGCGAATCCAATCGAAACGATTTCAACATTTCGAAATTCTCGAAGTTACTTAAGAAAAAGAAGCTTATAATTGAAGCGTTTGGAAATATTGAAATTTTCAAATATCTGCAAACGAAGGCTCGAAAGTTTCGCCTCGAGGTTGTTTCATCTCGGATATTCAAAAGTTTCTCTTTTTAAAAACGTGAAGAAAAATTAAAAGAGGTTGAGGATACTAATTGAGAAGGATCGAGGATAAATGAAGAAGTGGTTTCCTTAAGTACGTATATATATGAAAGGAGAGGGATAATTTGTGGTTAACGGATATGTCCAGTAAGAACAATGTACGAAACAATTAAGGATGAAACAGTACGCAAGCTGAACATACAGCTTTCTAACTAATGACCAGTAGCGTGGCACGTCGGTAAATAAAGGAAGGAGATGCCGCGTCGGTTGATAAATTAAGCTAACAGGTATGCCGCAGCCAGTGAACAAATTAAGGCTCTTAATAAAAACGACACTCTGAAGGGGCAACTTTGACTGGCCTTCCTCCCAATTAACCGGAATTGTTGGATAATGAGCGGCAAATGAAATGATAAGTACGCTAACGAAGATGTCTGCAAGAGCGGATAAATTAGAATATAATAAACAGAGGGTAGTAAATTGTTATTATCAAGATTGTCACAATTATAATATTGAAACTCCTCTATGGAAATTAAATTGCAATTGGATTCCTTTGAGGTATAATGAAATATCATCCTTTGGCTTCATTTACCTAAATCAATCAAGTTAATATTTTTGTCGCGGGGAATAAAAATATTGGAAATCTCATTTTTCAAGTTTTCTGCAATTTTTAGGTTATTTTAAATATTGTTAAAATTTGAAACTTTTTGTATAATTAAGTTAGAGTTAAATTGCTCTGAGGTACAATAAAGTATCATCCTTTAGGTTAATTCTCATCATCGTGAGAAGTAAAAACATTGGAAATTTCATTTTTCAAGTTTTCTGCAATTTTTAGGTTATTTGAAATATTGTTAAAATGTGAAACTTTTTGTATAATTAAGTTACAGTTAAATTGCTCTGAGGTACAATAAAGTATCGTCCTTTAGGTTAATTCTCATCGTGAGAAGTAACAATATCGAAAATTTCATTTTTCAAGTTTTCTGCAATTTTTAGGTTATTTGAAATATATTTAAAATTAGATATTTGTTTTATAGAAATTGAGTTACAGTTAAATTGCTCTGCGATACAATAAAGTATCATCCTTTAGGTTAATTCTCATCGTGAGAAGCAAAAATATCGAAAATTTCATTTTTCAAGTTTCCTGTAATTTTTAGGTTATCGTAATATTAAGCTATTTGAAATGAACTTAAAAATGTACGAATTCTGAAATAGAAAGCTTTTTATGGAAATTAAATTACAATTAGACTCCTCTGAGGTATAATAAAATATCTTTCAGGTGAATTTCCCGCTGTGGGTAGTAAAAATATTGGAAATTTCATTGGATTCCTTTACAATTTCTAGACTCGAATAAAATTATGTCATTTAAAATGTAGTTAAAACTCTCCGAATAATGAAACAGAAATTTCTCTATGAAAATTAAATTGCAATTAGATTAGAATATAAAAAAGAAAAAAGAAAAAAAAAACGAAGTTAGAAGTACAATTTCCAAATTTTTCATGCTTTTCTGCCTTCTCTAGAATAAAGTCGCTCAAAAATTCTTCCTACGACGGGAATGAAGAAACACGGACGTCATAAATGCGAATTAAAATTTCCATACTAATAGCACTCTCTTTCCAACGACTTAAACCACCTCTCGAGTAAGAAATAACCAAAAAAAGAAAACTTGATAAAATCCCAGCGAAGAAAAGCTAAATTTCGCATTTCAACGTTTATCGAACAATGTCCATTCACGGTAACTCATTATCCAATCGCTGAAACTCACGAGAACTCACGAAGGAACTCTGAAAAATAACACGAAGGATGAATGCGAGCAAACGAGGGTGATGTGTCGCGAGAAAGCTCTCCTAGGATCGTCACAGGATACAGTTTCATTGTACATTTCTTGACAGAAACGCTCCAAGGATAATAACGATAATTCATAAGGGTCTTCGAGATGGTGCAGAGGGACAGGGAGGGAGAGGGAATCGTGACTGAAATAACTTAAAAGCGCGAAACGTCGGCGAACGCCAGGTTATACGGCAGAGTATCGACCCGCCGCCGCCGAGGGCCGAGTTTATGCCCCGTTTCAACTTTATGCTCGATTAAAGTCACGCGCGTTTACTTCGGAACTGCAGCTGGATAACGCTTAAATCCGTCGAGAACGGGCCGAACAGCGGCGACATCGTAATATCGCGCAGGTTTCCGGGACCAGCGGCGATCCGAGTCGTGGTGAAACGTCCAAATGAATTTTTCAACCTGATACATCCGTTCATGGGGTGATACACCATATGAAAATATTGTTGTACTGAATTTCTTGCGTTGGAAATTAATCGAACGATACTCGTGACGAATCTGTCCAAAAGAAATCGAAAATTAGCTGTTACTTGAAATTGAATCTTTAATGAATTTAAGATGAATTTCTATATTCTGGGAATTCTCGAATATCACACTTTAACTTTAGATCTCAAACGGGAGGACTTCCTCGCATCTTCTAGCTGGAAAACTTTAAATTAGGAATATTTTTCTTGAAAGTTTTTATAGTGTGTATATTTAAGTTCGAAGCGAACTGCTAGGTTTTTCTTATTTCCGGAGGATAACAAATGATCACAGAACTAATTGAGAAAGAACTATGTAGCATTCTCAGTAATAACAGTTTTATTGAGAAATCAGTACTAATCAGTGTGTTCTGTATCTAATAAACTGTCTTGGAATGGTATAAAAAATGAATAGAAAAATGTACAATTTTAATTAAAAATCAAATTGAGAGCAGAAGAAGTTCAGCCATTACAGGATTAGAAGAAAACGAAGTACTGACTTCTTCAATTAATAAGATTAAAATCAATCCACGATATTTATATGAATATTAATAAAATGCAATTTATAAGGATAATATTAGTAGCAACATATTATAAATAATAATAGTAATAATATTCAAAACCAATAAAACTACGAAATTTTATGATAAACAAACCTTGACGTGTATTATAAATAAATATCTATTAATATATGGTCTTTCAATAAGAGCGATAGAACTTTGAATTGAAATGAAACGAAAAGTACGGAAGATAATCTAGTACTCGCTACTTTATTTTAAAGTATATTTTACGTCATTATACATGAAATACAATATCATATAAATAACCACCATAATTGCAATTAGTGGAGTGAATACGATAAATCCAATTTTTGAATTTTATCACAAAGGTTAATTAATAAATATTATAAGATACAAGTGAATAGAAAATTATCATCGTGTGAGAATGTCATCACTTATGTGTTCGCACTTAACGCATCAGTACATATCATTCTCGATCACAAAACACGCCGGTGGATAATGATCTGTTCACTCTGCCCGAGATCTCGGTTTATTGCGAGTGATATGTAGTGCAGTGTTACACTCTGACCGCTTATCAAGTCCTTGGTGGATGCCTGACGTGTCATCCAGAAATCAGAGACAACGAGCATCGAGATATTCATGTGTCAGCTGGTGGCTAACATCGTGTAAATAACACAGTCGAGACAAACGCTGCTATCCACAGCGAAATCTCTGTAATCTGCCTTCAGAATTCTAGATGTTTAATTAATGTATCAATTAATCTTAATAATACACAAAGCAATGCTTTATTTCATTGATTCCACTTTTGATTCAGTTTCATTGTGAAATCAATCTGAGATCACTGTTAACTTGTTAACTATCGATGACAAGTTAACTCGTCATTGGTTCAATAATACTTAGAACACTAATAATTTCTTTGTTAATGTATTATTAATTTTTTAATTGCACTATCTTGGTTGTACTAAATATCAAATACAACACATTTACATTTGCAAAAAACAATACAATGTAATTAATTATAATTTTCATTGATCTTTAATTATAAACTATGGAGATTCAATTTTTATTTGAAAGGGGAATCCAGCTAGAAGGTTAATTAGACGAATCTTCGATTGAAAACTTCCGTTTCAGTTGAAAGACCATTTAAGACCGTCGTCAATTCGAAATTAAGCAGATCGAAGATATTCAAATGAACGCAAACTGAAATTACAACAGACGGTAATCTGAATTGATCCGTTTCGAATTGTTCTAGCCGTGTAACTGAAAATCTTTCTATCTCGTAGATGGTTAGAATAAACGTTCGCATTGGAATATCCGGTTGCATGGAAAATAGCGGGAAATACAAACTCGGGAGCTTCATCCTTGTAATTATCTCAAGAGTGGGTTAATGAAACGGAATTCAAATTACCAGAATTTCGTTGCGCCTTCTATGTTAATTAACCATGTATCCGGATACTGAAAGTTAAACTTGCAGGCGTCCATTCAAAAATATTCTCTTTCGTAAGCGATCTCCCAATCGGAAATATTCAATTTCTGAAATATCCCCCACTTTTTCCTCATATTTATTAAATTGTAAACTAATTAGCAGAATATCGTACGATAATTATCGACGACGCGAGAGATAGGAAAATAGTTGGAACTTCTCGTTTCATTACGCCACGCGTATCGGTGTTACCTGGCTGCTGCGGATATCGACGTTATCCGGATAATCCGGTTAATTCCGAGTAATGACAGATTCTACAGGGCGTCCATGTTATTAGGACAGCGTTCGGTTGCTATGTGACCCCTCTCGACTGCTTATATTATTCAAGCGTTTGCCTCGTCTCGATAATGCTCCTTCGATCGACTGCCTCTAATGCACGGTTTACCGTGAAGAGGTGAGAATCGTGAAATAATCGACAGGATCGTCTACAATCGATAAAGCTAACACGCGTCTTATGAAATTTCCAATCGAACACAATCGAACTTGTCAATTATCATTAGACGTCTAAGATTCAGAAATCGAATCAAAAAGTTGTTAAAGCGATCGAGTTTTTTTTGGAAAAATTTAATTAAATTTTTCATGACTCGGTTTGAACGTTGAGGGTTTAGAATCACGTATAGAAACTTATAAAAACATTGAAACATAATGATTTTTGGTACCATGTTTCAAAGAATTGAAATTGTGCCTAGAACAAATTTTCTAGCATGCAGAAAGTACTTTACCCATTTCTGACCAACTTATTCCGCTTAGTATATTTTTTTCTGAATGTCAATTTGAACGAGTACTAACTTCGTCAATTAATAAGATTAAAATTAATCCACGATATTTATATGAAATTAATAAAATGCAAAATGTAATAATAATATTAGTAGTAACATACTATAAAGAGTAATAATTTAATTAATCAATGTAAAATAGTAACAATGATGATAGTAATAGAATTGGAACGAGTACTAATTTTTTCAATTAATAAAATTCAAATCAATCCACAATATTTAAATGGATATTAATAAAATGCAATTTATAAGGATAATATTAGTAGCAACATATTATAAATAGTAATAATTTAATTAATACAAAATAGTAATAATATTCAAAACCAATGAAACTATGAAATTTTATGATAAACAAACATTGACGTGTATTATAAATATCTATTAATGCAGGGTCTTCCAATAAGAGTGATAGAACTTTGAATTAAAATGAAATAAAAATTACATAAGATAATCAAGTACTCGCTACTTTATTTGAAACTATATTTTATGGCATTATAAATGAAATACAATAAATGACCACTACGATTGTATTTAGCGAACATGAATTATTGGAAGGCCCTATACATACTACGCAGGGAATCACAACTCGTCGAGAAACTTCCCAAGTGACAAAATAATGTGAAAAGGTTCTCCCTCTCAGTAAATAAAAAAAAAAATTATTCATCATAATTCGAAGCAACAAGCTTAATCGCGCGTCGTTCTCGCGCACAAACAACACGCTCAGAATCAATCACTGAGAAACAACAAACGCAACCGTTCCACTCCAAACTCCTCTGAAGGAGTAAAACGTCACAGCGATTCCCTCATAAATACCGTCGATGCTTGCAAACGAAGCAAAAACAAAAAAAAAAAAAGAAGAAAAGTACACCGCCTATCATATCGAACGCCGCCGTAACATCGAGTTTAATCACGCGAAGTAACAAATTACACGCGCGTTGGTACGCTTCGCATAAGCTTCGTCGTGGCTGTCCCAAGGAACCGACACAAATCAGAAAGCATAAAAAGGACGAACAGAGAGGATCGTATATAAAAGAGAAACAATCTTTCCTCATTGCTGTTACATCGAGGCACGGGCATCAGGAATCAAGCTTCTAAGCGGAACATCTGTCGAACATTTTCTCCCGCGCCGATACGCGCGGTGAACGAGATAACGAGCGGGGACGGCCTCTCGAATTCGACAAGCAGCGATTTTATCGACTTATGCAAATCGCGTGGAGGCGATAATTTATTCGGAGGCTGACACACACATACACACACACACATATATATATATACACAGAGAGAGAAAGAGAGAGAAGCTGTTAGATAGAGAGGGAGAAAGAGGAACTCGGTCACGGTGGCGCGTAAACGAACATGGTAGCCAGCGTGTAGAAGCGTATTTTTGTCCGCGCCTGTTAGCCGCGCGGCCCGTAACAAGTCGTCCGGATGACAGGCCTGTCGGACGGGTGCAACTTTTCAAAGTCAGCTGTCATAGCGCGAAAAGGGCCGTAGGAATAGACGGTGTTCCTGGCCAGCCACCGTGTTCCACGCCGAGTGGAAACCCGTTCGTTCGTTCTCTTCGTGATCGCTCATCGTTCCACGGATATACCTCGCGTCACGTCCAATTTCTTCGTCATTGTCGTACACAGGGAGGGAGGGTTTAATTAAATCTCTGTAATCGATGGCACCGATCGAACGATATCGATAGAGATGGGACACAAGTGAGATGACAACACACTTTGGAACTCCTGCGGAGAAATCGATCGACGATGGAGAAAAGCATTTCAAGGAAATTCGTGTTGTTTGCGTTGTACTCCAGTGAATCCTTGTGCGTTAAATGCTATCTTTTTGTTTACGGCGATGGTTAGATAGCAGGGTTGAGGGATTCTGAAGGAATTGATGTAACTTTAGAAGTGTTTTTCTACTTTGCTGTTGATATTGTTCCAATTGGATCGTGTTTTTTTTTCTTTTCTTTTTTATTGTAGTGTTGACAGAAAGTATTGCGTTTCAGTGGCTTCCTTGGCACTGTGATTGTTACTTTCTTTTACTATTATATGGGTTTATTCTATTTTTACTTCTTTTATCGCTATATAATTTTTATTATATTTTTACTCTTTTATTGCTAGATTTATTTTGGTATAGTTTTTATATTTTATATTTTACTATTATATCTGTGTATTTAGTATAGTCTTTTTTCTTCTTAATAGAATATTTCTTTATTAGTAAATTATTTATTGGATTGAATATTCTTTGATATTAAGGATTAATTAGTGCAACACTTAAATTGATATTTTCCAGAGGAGAATTAACTTAAACTCTAAAATGTTTTTGGGTAGAATATCCTTTCACGTCGAGCGTTAATTAGTGCAACATTTAAATTAATATTTCCAAAGGAGAATTAATTAAAATACCAAAACCTTTTTTAAATAGATTATTCCGTTACAGTGAACGTTAATTAACGTAAAATTAAAAACGATATTATAAAATTCCTGATATTTTCTCAATAATATTTTACAAGAAAATAATCGCAATACGAATCACGAATACCTTTTGATTTATTGTTGGCAGAATTATTGATCTTAAAGGTTAGGTTCCTTGCTATTATTCTCGCCACTGTGATTGATACTTTTAGAGGAAAAATCATTTCAATACACAGGTGTTTGTAAATCGATACATTTGAGAAATTTGAGTAAAAGTGAAGTATGAACGTGAAATATTACCGATCATGAATCGTATACTAAAAATTGGTGGGCAGTATTTTTAACACTCCGAAAGAAATGTATAGCATGAATTTTAAAAATGATATCCATCGTGCTGGTTTATCAATAGTGCGAAAAGCAATTCTTTTCTCTTTTCTTCTTGGTTGGAATGAAACATGGAGTTCAAATATCATACTTTATCAAGATTTTCAAAGATTTAATAATACGAAACCGGAAGATTTTAATGGATTGCTATCTGAACGAATTAAATACGTCCAACTAAAAATTTCAGCACAGATTTTCACAAAAATATGTGAAGTAACATTCTACTCTATCTTCATTAATATAAAAACCATCCGACAAATTAAATCGAGAATAACATAGAAATCGTCTGACGATTTAAATCGGAAGCAATATGAAGATCATACCACGATCCACAAAGAGATACTTATGCCTCTCTGTCTCTCGGTATGGAACTACTCCCATACACACAGATATTGTCACTCTCTATTTTCTCTGGCGAAATATTTATTTCGAATTCGTACACGGAGAAGAGAAACGCATTATTAGATAGTACAAACACGTTGTCGCATAAAAGTTCAGTTAAGTTTCACTTCGAACGATTTTTGATTTCCTTACTTTTTCATATTACCGCTGATTGGATGGTTGGAATATGACATATTAGATACTATTAAAAAACATACTATTTAAAAAATGTCTGACTATAATAGGTATCTAGGAATTTTCATGGTCGGACGTTAGAGTAGAATCCTGAAATTATTCAACAGATTAGGAAAAAATTGTAGAAAAAAACGGTAAGTAACATAATCGATTAGGAAAGTTTTGTACAAAATTAGTAATACTTAATATTCTTGGGAAAAAAACGCGGCGGAACTTAATTACACTTATTGCAGATTAAGTTAAACGGGATAATAGACTGCGGACGGATTAAAGATCCGTTTAAGGATGTTATACAAGAATTTTTTCCCGTTCTCGTCTCTTTTCTTTCTTTCTAAAGGAAGTTAATATTAATTCAGTACTTTTACTTAATTTTACTGGCGGTTTTTCGGTTTCCTTTTCCCTTCTTTCTTTCATCCGCGAGCAACGAAGAAATGAACTTTTCCTCCCTTATTCGAGACTAATTTCCTGCCGCCTCAAAAATATCGGAGAATTGGATCCCCTTAATTCATTCGCGCTTCCTTGTGATTTTTTTTACCTAATTACAGAAGCCGAAGGGCTGAAAGTCTCTGACTAAACAGAGTAATTGAACGTGTCTGAAAGTTTCATTTTACGCGAATTTCTATTCTCTGAGGGAAACGAAGAAGTAGAAGAAGAAATACAATTAATTTCCAAAATAAGAAAATACTAAAAATTCGATTAATTAAACATGAAAAAAAGGAAACTTCAAATTCTTCTAAAAATATTCTACAACTTATGGTACTCCAATTTCCCGGAAACCACGCTTCTCAAGTGAGCAAAAAATAATTCCAGCCCGGAGATAAAACGTTAAACACCACAAGGAAAGAACGAACATCAAACATTGACAAAGTCAAGAAAGAAAGAATCAATCTCTCCGGTTATACAATTTCAACCATGAAACTCGATGAAATTTCCCAGTGAAATTTCCTCTCCCTTGAAACCAAGCAAACTACTCGACACAATCGTAAAATAACTTTATTCCTAAATAAGGAAAAGAAAAAAGGAAGAAAGAAGAAAATAGTATTCTCGAATCAACGAGAATTTCGATCGAAAGAAAAAAAAAAAACTTGAAGAACAGGCTTCCAGAATAAATTTGAAAGACAAAGAAGCGCGCGTAACGTGTTAATATTTAAACGTTACCGTCAAGAGCAAACGCAGGAAGAATACACATTCGTGGAAAAAGGGGTCCTCGAGAAACCGAGTTCTCGTTCGTTTCAGCCGCGTTATATACTTAAATCCCGGCCAGTTTGGCCGGTGAAATTTTTCCAACGTGGTACGAGGCCAAGCTATCGAATGAAAACGATCTCGCGGAAAATAAATCTCAGTCCGACCTCGGGTTGGTCGTAGATTCTTTTTCTCGTTTTTTCTTCTTTTTCAACGGTGGACCGAGAGTAGCTTCCTTCGTTGATTAAATACCACGATACAAATCGTCTGTACATGGCGAACGTGGGTGTCAGCTTATTCTCACTGGCATCGTCGTCTTTCAGAGATCCCTCAACTCTTGTACGAGAAGGAGTGGGATGCTACAAGGCACCTGAGTGCTTGCCAGGAATTATTTCTACGTTCGAAGAAACAAAAGGGTCGAGAAAAATGGTTAAATATCAGATCAGTGGGAAAAGTTTCGTGCTCGATTTCCCATTGAGATACAAGCAAATTTGGCATGTAAAATTTGTTTTATTAATCAATTGTATAGTCCCCGTTTGTTTTGTATTATTTGCATTAAGTTTCTTTGGAATTTCTTCCGTTCGAATTCGCGAATTATTTTTGCAACGAATGATCATGAAGTTCAACCGAAGCATTAATATTAGAGGAATTAAAAGGAGTCATTGAATGTTTTGGGGAAAATTGTTTTTTTGCATGTGTAGATATCGGAAACGTGTTATGAGAGTTTACGATACGATAAAATTGTATCACGTCTCGAGGGTTTTTTAAACGACCATATTTTGCTTCGAGCGTATAGGAATATTGGAGAAATGTCAATTTCTCTGTCGTTTCGAGCACGTGTGTGATATTCAAGAAACACTGTGGCAGAATCCAAATTTTCCATTCGACGTAACAGAAAAATTGAAGTGAATTCTATTACAATAAAAACTGTCTGAACTGAAGAGCGTTAATCTACGAATTGAAATTGAACGTTGTTCTTTCTTCGTGGTCATCGTGTATATCTAAGCTTGATTCCTTAAAGAAAGTTACCGATAATCGGTTCAGACAGCTACTGGATCCGATAATCCGCTCTCGTCTCAGGGTTTAAGTGATCAGTTGGCTGATCTCGAATTCGTGTCAATTATTTCCTTCACAACTGTTAACAATGAATGTTATTCATTTCGACTCGATTTACAATTTAAACACGCCACGTGCCTTTTTCTTCGGTTCGGAATCAGATTGGATTTTTCGAATTTTAATCGACGAAACGATAGGGGAAACACAGTTAATTACGCTAGAAAGAAAGTAAGAAAAATTCAACTTCGGCACAAACGCTTCTAATCCAAAGGGTTAAAAAAACAAAGAACAAAAGAATTTTCTCTGCATTCATCGTTCAGCCATAATTCTCCAATCGCTAATTACAAAATCCCACAATGCACTTCTCCGTGGTAACACCGGCAAGCGGCCGTCAATCAAATAAATGCACTTGAAACGGTTGATTAAGTAGATCCGCCGCGTCAAAAGTCAGGGAGGAACACTCTAGCCGTGGTAATGAAATTGAATTAAGTCAAAGAACCGTTCGCGTATACACGAAAGGTGGAAAGGTTCCCCTCTTCGATAGGTGGTGGAGTAGTAAGTGGAGGAGTTGCAATTATTAGAGAGAGTGCATCCGCCGTTGGCAAGCCTGGTATCTCTTCCTCCTCTCCCCTCTAAGGTACTTTGAGGTCGGAATCTCATCGAACGTTGTTCACCTTCGATAACTCGACAGTTAAATACAGAGAAGACGAGTGCAGAAGAGCGTTTCGTGCGGAAGCTATCGACTTCTGGCTTCCTTCGCCCGTCGTCTTCCGTATCTGCCGGCGCAGATGGATTACCAGGCCGAATTGAACGAGATCAAAGTGGACTATACCATCGGGTAATGCTGTATCAAGTTTAGAGGCTGGTCTAAAAATATGCTTCTTCTCTTTCTCTCTTTTTTCCTATCTTTTCTTCTTCTTCTTGGCTCTTGGTATTAAATTCGACCTGAACGAGTTCGTCTGCGGACGTCTGCACAAGATTAAGACGGATCCTCGTATGATTATCTCACCGGCGAGGAATCTGGCGAATAATTTTGATCGATCGCGGACTTATCGAACGGATTTAGCTTGATGTATATATGTACGTTTATTCGATGGTCTGAGGATTTTTAGAACTTGTGCTGTTCGTTCTGAGAAGCAGGATAAACACGTTTCGATGTTGTCTTCTCTCTGAGGAGCATCATTGCGACTGTTTATTTTCTGTTTCTTCTTGAATTTCAAGGAATGTACTTTTCTTCAAGAAGGGAACTTTCAAACTGTGAACTTTCAAAGTTCTCTTAAGACAGCTCGTATCTTTTCTCTGTCATTTTGTTCAATTAGAGAGACAGATTTCATCTCGAAGAGAGCGTAGATATTTCATAGAGAAATCGAGCAAGGTAATATAATGAAAGATGCGTTAGGGTTATCTTTTCGCGATTCTTCTTCGTGCAAATTCACAAAGTAATTCTGTTCTGTACCGAACGTGACAATGGACACTTTTTAGATGTCACTTTAGTCCTTTTGTTTTTTTTTCTTTTTTGTAATAATTTGTAATCAATTCTTCCGCTAATTTTTGTTCTTAAACGTGGATAGCTTGATCCTTCGTATTGTTTTTAATCTGGCGAGAAGTGAACATCCTCGCGAGCGAAAGATTACGCTTGGGTTAAGTTAGCGATTCAATATATTCGAAAGTATAAAGTTCAAGTGGTTCTGCAACTCTTTTACCTAATTAATTTAAGTCAAAAATCCTTCCGCATATTTTATCGCGTTTTGCGTACCGAACTTTACAAACTCGAAAAATTCTACCGAATTCTACCTGAACTTCCTACATCTGAATTACCGCTAGAATTATGCAGCACGCTTCTCTCAACAGCTATATTTATTCGCCAATAAATCAACGAATGCCTGTTAGCCGGTGTAATCAAGCCAGGTGAATTTACCACCGAAAGCTGTTTAATACCGAAATTCTCGTGTAACAAAGGTCTCCTTAACGCTCTGTCCCGTTTTCACTCATTCTCCTCTGTGCTCATTCATTCTAATTTTCCATGGAACTTTGGTAAATCGAATGCTTTCAATCTTCAAAATATCCGGCTCGCCTCCGTTAAACCGTGAAACAAGAGAGACAGATGTATACAACGAAGGTTCGAACGTAATCCAGAAAATCGTATCAAACTACCACCTTTTGAGAATAGTTCGTTTAAATAGCAAGCTAGTACATTCTACATTGACTGGATAAAGACAAGCCCTGTGCTCGCGAACACATACGGTTTGAATACACATGAAGCATGAAACGAACGTGGAACACACGGGTTCGTCGTTCATCAGGTTCAAAGAGGATCGGAATTAAACGGTAGATGGGCCGAGGGTAACTCTCGATCGTTACGAAAACGCCACTTTCGACCTAACCTCGTCTCTCTTGTACAAAACGAGCAGGAATTTTTTATTAAAAATCTTCTGTTGTCTTTCGAAGGTAATCATCGGATGATACATGTACAACGTTCATCTGCAGATGCTCGTTTAACCTGGCTTCGCTTTGCCCGGTGAACCGTGAAATCTTCCTATAACCTGTACTCGTATCGTCATCTAAATTCTCGTTAATCGATCTAACAGTGGGTCACTCGAGCCAAATATTCTCGCCTGATTAACGAGCTTAATTTTCTCTCTTAGCTTTGTTCTTCGACTTTTTGACGTTAGGTTGTTCGACGTTTAATGGGTGTTCGTTTCGTTTCGGTTCTTTACGGTTCTTCAGTTCAATTTCATTTTCGTCTCTTCATCCCGGTAAATAGTTTTTCACTTTATAACTAGGGAAAACGAGTTATGTATAAAGGTATCTTTAATTTTTAATTATACTATTACACCTGTATTAAGTACAAGATACATCATATTCACATTAGCGAAAATGAGAATTAAGTAATTATTTCAGTAAAGAATTACAGATAAAAGAAACGAGAAAGAAAGAGTGTTTTCCTCGATGCAAGACGTTGTTTCGAACGTTCGATTCAAGGATATTTAAATCTACTATTAAGAAGAAAAGAAGAAACTATAATTCCTTTTGATATTTCCATTCGAACTCGCCAATATCGCGGCTATAATCCGAACAGAAATATGAGAACCGCTGAGTAAGAAGTAATGAGCGTGGATAAAAGAGATTAGACGACTGAGTTCTCCTCTCCGAAGGCAGAGACAAGATTTATCAACGACCTTTCACACCAGTGAGAAGTATGATCTTTCTCGTATATGCGACTCGCAGAATCATCGCGATTTTCCGACGTACTTGTCGCGATACACGCACCATCCTCGTTTCCTTTCGTGTTTCGTTCCTCTCGTCCCTACCGAAAGGGCCACCGAGGAGGAAATCGTTACGTTCCGACGTTTTTGAAGCGTTTGTGAAAGCCGAGAGCCCGGCCAGCAATTTCCATGTAGATTTCTGAAGAGCCTTTTAACGCGGCCCTGGCTAAAGGATCAAGGACCAAGAAACCCTCTAGATAGAGGTTGAAGCTTTTTGATTTCCACGGGACGAGACAGGTCCCTCCTCCTCTTTCTTCGTTCTCGCTCGAACGCTCCTGTTTCTCGTTCTGTTCGATGTTTTCTCGATAGACGCGACGAAATTCCTACCTCGTTTCGCGGTATTTTGGGCAATATACGCGCGACACCTTTGAAGACGAAATAAGAGGAACCCATGGCCTCTTCTCTTTGAAGACCAAGGGACAAATCGATGTTTCCACGATTCGATCTTTGCTATTTCTTTCTGTACGATCTTGTCTGTAGGGCGTCTCGGATAAAGCAGAAATTGTTCTTATTTCGTGAGTTATGTTTTTTCGTGGTTTCCTAGAGATATTGTTGATATTTTCTATACTTTTTTTTGTTCAAACGTATTACGGTCGACGCGGTGAGGGTAGAAGTACGTGATGAGGAAGATTTGTCAACGTTGGAATAGCAGAATGACGTAATCTTGCAAGAAAACTAAATTTTACGCTAATACAATTTTTTAAAATTTGTAGATTATTGAAAAAGTTAGATAAAGGTTGTAAATTATGGAAAATTGAAATTTTATGGATAGTAAAATAAGGTGATAGAGTATTCTAATGCTGTAGTCTTGTAATATCAAGCATTCCTTATAATATTCCTCAATAAAATTTTCAACACACTTTTTTTCATATAACGATCCAACGAATACGAAGATTATAAATGATGAAAAGTTGAGATAGTATCGTTATGGAATTTAATATCGTTGACAACGAATTTTTGTATTATCAAGCATCCAGCAAAATTTTTCAACATTTTCTACGTTTTTTTCTAACGACTGTACAAAAAAGAATTCTCATTTCTCTTTTGTTTTCTTGATAGTATTGGAATAAGAAGTATCAATTCAACTATCATTGAATTACAATATTAAATTATTTCTTCCACTTTCCGCCTTAAATATAAACTTCCTTACACGTTCCTTCCAGAGTACACTTTTGAACACGCAGATTCGGTACCAGACGTTCCAAGCTCGCGGAATGTAGCATAAAGCGTGACCCAGCTCGTTACGGCAATTCGTCTCACCCTTTAAAACGTTCAACGCCATGTGCTCGCTGACAGATAATTTTAATTTTCCGCGAACCGAGCCACCGTCTCATAAATATCGTTCGCCACGAAAATGGCGCTGCGTTCTATGAGGAATATGCTCGATTTTACCTCCCGCGACTCGTTCAGCTTCGGCAAATCCTCGTGCAGAAGTCACTTAAGCCTTAGTCCACGCTTAGAAATTCCTTAGCCACTTCTTCAAGAATGTAATCTTCCAGCAGAGTCGTCAGAGTTCCTTTCCGACGATCTCACGAGTGAAACTCAACATTCTAAAATTTCTAAACTAATTTGATCGATTCTGTTGTGACATTGTACGAATTGGTTTTACGATATGGGTGACAATCTCCTATTTCTGAGTGCCTTCTTCTTTATGACAATTTTATTAATCAAATTTCCCCTCCAATCATCGTCGAAGCCAGAAGGTATTTTATAGGACGACATGTTTGTGAGCCAGAAGAATTTTCCAAGGACCAAAAAGGCGCGCTATTCGTTAATTTCAAGAACTTCCTACATAGTAGGAAACAATATAAATTAAATGCAATTTAGTAAGATAATATTAAAATAAGATTGAGAGTCACCTTTCGAGTACGAAAGGTTAATACTTTAGGCGCCACGTTGATTTCGATCGACTTTTCATTTAGTCGCTCAGTTTTGAAAGTTTCGCAAAGAATATTAAAGTAAATTTAACGAAGAAAGTGGTAATTTTATAACGCCTGTAGAGGAACTCGTTAATGAATAATCAGGAATTATTTTCTAAATTTGAAGCTGTTCATTTTTTGAGAATTAACACCACCTAAACGAAAAGTCTAACGTTAGTCCGCAGGGACCAGCATGGCGCTTAAGGTGTTAAACAACTAATCGCGAATAATTGTAAAAACGTAATAAAGACATTGTTCAGCATCACTGATCCACAAGTGATTGAACATAAGAGTACATTGAACACAAGGAGATGAAGGCGGACGTCCACAGTGCGTTTCATACAGCATAGTTGTACGATTGGTCCGTAGGCGGAACACTGGAAGCTCGTATAAAAGTGGCGGAGCGATACGAACCAGGCCAAAACGAAGCCGATATATGTAAGTTACGCGACGCGAGCCATGCACCTGCCGGGCTAAAGGGAATCGCAATCGTTGCCAAGCCGAAGGCTAGCCTGTCTAACCGGTACTGCTTTGTAAAATTCTCAACTATGCACTTAGCACGGTCGCTGTTTATGTATCGGGTGTTGCAAATATAAAGAACCTGTGTAAAGAAGATCAAATGAATTTTGGATAGATTTAGAGGCTGATCGAAGGAAGCAACAAGGAAGGGGTTTTAAAGTTATAACTTTATCGATCTTCTTTTAACAGGTTTAGCGCCACAGCAATTTCGACGCGACTTTCCATTCAAGCTCTGCTCAATGAGGATGCGTGTCACGTGCCGTGAGATAACTGGTGGTTTGCGGAGAACCGGTGGTTGGCGGGAAATACGCCGCGTCGAGGAGGCTGGATATTGCTTTTTTTTTGTTGGCACTCCGTGTAAATTTCTGGCTTTAAAGCCTACTCCCATTTCGTATGCTCTTTCCAATGTTTCTTTAGGATGGAAAGCTGTAATTTCGAAAAAAAAGAAAATAGTGGAAAAAAATCAACTCTGGTTTTTTGTTGTTCAAATTGTTGATGATTCTGTGAAAGCACAATTAATGCACGAAGCAGTGAGTTATTAATATTGTTTGAAGCTTACACACGAAAACCTCAAACAATATTAATTGTACAGAACCGGGAAAGCCTCAAAACTCTCAGTGAATTATTATAGGACATTCTAAGTGATATATAGGATATCACCAATTTGAATCTACAGGATTTGGAATCTTGCACAAACAGGACAAAGATTGAAAATATTTTTCTCAACAGAACTTTCATGCAGTTTGCAATTAAACTGTCGATACTCTTCACGTTACAGGTGTCTGTAATTCATGCAATATTGATTGATGCATCTGTATGGACAAATATTTAGTACAATCAGTTTGTTCCAAACGCAAACCAAGAAACCAATCAAAGCTTCGATCAATCCGACCACTGAACGATCAGCCAAGTTTTATACTTGTAACGTTCGAAATAGAGTACTCCGTGATCGCTTTTGGCCTCGTTAAAAATTGTTCGATTTTTTTCTCTCGCAAACCGACGCGAGCACACAGCAATATAGTAACGAAAAAATAGCTATGTAAGTGCAACACATTCCCCAATAAATCTGTAAGGATAATTTCTATTGGTGAAGAAATTTCGTAAGAAAAAGAAAAGATATTTTCTTGAATGTTGAAAAGAAATGGATTAACCGATAGTCGTTTATCTTTCGTAAAGCGACCTGGTGACTCTCCATTGGATTAATGCATTGGTTGACAAATTGGAGAAAGAAAAACTGTGTCTGGACAAAGAGAGAGAGAGAGAGAGAGAGATGCCTCGCTTTATTCCATCTTTCTTTCCCCTATCATCCCGCTTCCGCTCTACCCTTCGACGTTGCATTCAACTTCAAGTTCACGGAAACTGCGTGCAGGCAGACGGTGGCTGACTTGAATGGCTCCTTTCCGGCCATTCCACCTCAAAGGAGAACCGAACCAAGCAAGATTTGCGTTTGTAATTAAATATTTGCCGGCGGTTAATTGAGTCGTGCTGTGCTTTTATTCCAATTTCTGGGCTTAAATGAAACCGGCCGGGCGGCGCGGGGACTGGCCGCCTGTCGCGTCGACACACACACACATACACACTCTACATGGTGTCCCGGAAGTCGTCACAGCTGCGGACGAGCCATTAAGCTTGAAAGTTTTTCGACCTAACCAGACATGCTTCGATATTAAACGTGGAAGCTAATTGGACCGTCCTTCGTTTCGTTCAGTTGTCTGCCCTCGTGTGGTCCTTCCTCTTCCTTTTTTTTTCTTTTTTTCTTAATCTGGCTTAATTGTCGTGGTTATTAGTCGAAGAAACGAGGGCACATCGAATTATCCGGGTTAAAAATATCACGTTGTACAGACGGGCTAGCAGATTCGTCTAGACTGTTTCCTTTGCTTCGTGACAAACATTTACATTTGCATTTTCCAGCTGGTATTAAGTATTCTTGGGAGATTAAGTTAGGTTTTGCGATTATTAGAATCTAGCGGAGCTTTAGGATGAATTAGTTTCGTAAGGCTAGTTGGAGCTTTTACTTATTCAGGTATTCCTTCGTTTCAATCCTTTTGTGAAGGCTGCATTTAAACGAGTTAACTGTTTAGCGAATCACGTTTGCGGTGCACATTACGGTTTAGGTGAAATTGGGTTACATTTGCAGTGAACTTTAATGTCACGATAAAGTAGGTGTATACGCGTTCAAGAAGTAACAAATACAAATTATGTGTACATTCTAACTATGATAAAAGAGAATGTTATGGTAAATGGTTCATTTTGTTATCAGAATACATTTTACACAAGTGTCCTCTACTTCCAATTATATACAGTAGATGATCAAATTATTATGAACAGATAGTAAATATTTCACAATAATAAATACAGTAAAATGTATATTTTTTCTTAACATATGTGTATTCAGACAAACTGACTATACTTCGGTAGCTTACCTCGCTAAAAAACAGAAAAATTCGAATATCGCTGTGATCTAATAACTCATCCAATGGAAAACCCATGAGAATTAAAAAAAAAACAACCACAAACAATGTACACAATTTTTTATTTATTATGATCTGACGTTACAAAATTACAAGTTCTAGTTAGTGCGATATTTGCTGTTGCTTCTTTGTTAGAAAATTTAATATACGTCTACTGACGATTAAAAAACACTGCTCTACACCATACCCCATAACCAAGACTAAGAAACTGACAGTTTTCTCAGACGAATCGAATAACAGCCACACTTTACACTCGCCTCCATATAACTTTATGTAACGTAAAATTAAGAAGCCGCCATGGTATCCTATCCCTTGGACACAATAGGGCCTTAACCTTCCTCCGTAAAACACGAAGTGTGCAGTTTCACCGATATCGTTGAACATATCACTTCACACCGCGTCGAATCGCGTCCAACCGCGAGATTCATCCCCATGATAGCGAGACATATTCACCGGCCAATGGTCGCTTGTAAAACACAACGCACGTTCTACTACCATCTCTCAATAAGCTAGAGCTTGTCATTATCTCGATGCTCAGCGATAGCACGAATGCAGTCCTCGTACAGAGAGAAAAAGAGTTTCGGATGCCGTGTATCGTGACTGCACCGGCTGGCGAACTTAAATGCATCTTTGTACGAGGAACGCGTGTGCATACGTTCGTGTGACTATAGCTCAAGGGGAAAAACCATGGACGTCTGCTACCGTGTAACACGTTGCAGCTTGCGGGGATATTTATCTCGTCTCGTCTCTAACCTTGCCGTGGAACGGTCTCCGCTTACTGTTTGTAACGTAAGCGTGTTCACGGTTAGAAAAATCGCGGGACGTATCTCTCTCTCTTCGTGTACGCGGTCGAGTTGGACGTTTTTCACTGGCCGCGCATGTGCATCTGATTGCATTTAAAAGTTACCGATTGTTATTCCGGTACGTACCTGTTTGTTTCTTCTTCTGTCGAAAATTCATGCAGTAATTGAGACAGACGTCGATAGTGTTGATGTCAAAATTAGACTATTTTAGAAGTTTCAATTCGTTGCATCGAAGCACTTTATTTGGAATCTTAATATTTTAACACCTCGGTATTTTATTAAATCTTTGATATCTATGATATGTTTGATATCTGATAATGTGTATTTGGCATGTTTGATACCTTTGCGCTGCCAAATTTTCGCTCTAAATCTTCAAACCCTAAACCCTTCGCGTCTTAATGCTTTAATATCTTAAAATTGAACCATTCAATGCCACGGTATCTTAACACATTCGTATTTTACAGTTGAAAACTCTCAACACTTCAGTATCTTCGATTTTATCAACGGTTTCACTGGTTTTCCGTATTCAAACTCTTTCACATCTTGGCACTTATCCATTATCCCTTTAATATCTCGAATTTTGCTATATCACTGTTCAATTCCTTCATCATTTTATCCACAACTGTCACTTTTCGCGACATTTGTAACACAAGTGTCTAAAAAAACCGTCAGAAAGAAGCGTCACTAACAAGATTGCTGGTAAATTCACACTGAACACACTAAAATCACGTGAAATGGAACATTAACACACCACAGAGGATCCACAGTATCGACAAGCAATCTCAGCTGGTCCCCTCGCTTCGAGATTTCCGTGGAATAAAGGCGACCTTAGCTAGCTCCTTTGCGGGCGTAGTTATTCTCATGGAACGACTTCCGAAATTGCTCGTATCCCTTTTCTCTTACATCCACACAAACACACAAACACACACACATTGTCTCTAACATCTCTAGATAGTATAGACACACGTAGAACCAGCTCATCGTTGGTCCTCCCTTATATCGGTACACAATGCTTGAGTACAGGTTTATACCATCATGTCGTGCAGTACATATTATTGTGTGTATTAGCCCTATGTATGTTTATTAGATAGCAGGCGTATACGATGCAGCAGTATGTTGGTTCAAGGGGTTCCGTCGTTACGAGGGATCTCGTTAGCAGCGAAATTTATATTGTGCAAAGGGGGGGCCCACAACGCGCGAGCGTATGTGTAGCGCGAGCCAAATCTTGCTGCATGTTAACGATAGCGATCCTACGTGTGACACGACGACGTTTCGTAACTGCTGATGGCCGCCCGTATTTCCGGCTCCAAGAGCCGCCATTAAGTAATTGCCGATCGTATGTGTGTGTATGCGTGTACAGGGATCCTTCGGGGATCCTCGATAACGGTCCACAAGCCTAAATATCCACCTCGTCTCGTCGTCTCGATTTACGCGGCTAATTTGCGCGGATTGGTACACCACGTAGTTGTGTTATAATCGTAGCGTACAGGCGTTAGTTTAAAATCGACGGAACGACGAGGAGCGACGTAACGAAATGAGGGAATAAAAATACGTAACGAAGTCACACAGGTAGCATTAATTAACGACGCCACGGTAGCGAATATTTTAACAAATCTGCTAAACGTAACGACCTCATCAGTCTCGGTGACACGTTGCCCGTGTTATCGCGAACCTTTCCGCTGAGCCAATTGCAGACCTCATGCATAGGAAACTACGTTGGTGAATTTGGTTTTTTCCTTTTTCTTCTTTTCCTTTTTTTTGTTCGGTTGGTTTGATTTTTTGTTCTTTTAGTTGTAATTTTGCAACTAGTTTTCGACACCTGCTTTTTCCAGCGAGATTTTTTCTTTTTTTTTCTTTTTTTTTGTAATTTTACGCGCGACCTGACGTGGTTAACTGCGAGGTATGTGATGGAATGGTAATATCGCGGTATCAACGAGGAGATGGAAATTGCGGTTTCGTATGCGGGGTATGTCAAAGCGTTAATTAGCTACTTTGCAAGAGGAAAAATGGCGAAGCTGCGCCGGTTGTTCCAAAGCGTGTCAGATTTTACCTCGTCGAATTCTATCCTCGTTAGAACTGGTTTGGAAGTACAAGATTCGCGAGGTCTGCGTAATTTTCTGTGTTTAGACACGCCAGGTGAGTCGAGAAATCTGTTATGAAGTGCAGAATTAGGTTCAATATTTTAGAATCGTAGAAGGAAATGTTCGTAAGCAACATTCCTAGGAATTCATAATCAACATTCAACATTTCGTTTGAATTCTGGTATATTTCATCACAAGTCAGCATTCTGTAAAATTCACTCGTGAAACGTACCAGGGAACTTAGAATCACAAGATATCACAGTGAATAAAGGAAACTTTAAATAATCTAGAAATTTTCTCACCAGAAAAATTGTGAAAAATTGCAAATTTGACGGATATTTGCAAAATGCGCTTTTATGTATAGTTTTTAAATGTCAGAGAAGATTTCTAGGTAATAGATATTGATAAAACACAGGTGCATGTAATAGTTCTTAAAAAAATATTCCACATTATTCGTATTTTTTTGTTTACTTTCAATCGTCCACAACGAAAGTGGAAAAATCGTCCTCGAATTGAGAGTTAGTCTGAGTAAATATATTTGGACTAATATTCTGAACATAATTAGAGACAGAAAGTTGATAAGTTTTTTATTTTTTTTATTTGTTAAGTTATGCAAAAATTCGCGAAGAAAATAACTATCTTCTCGATGTTTAACAGCCACTACACGACAGAAGACAGCGGAAGTATTCGAAACTGTCCTCGAAGTAAACCGGAAGTAAGAGTTATTGAAGTTTCACGGCCGGAAAAACAGGCAAATAGGCATAGATCGAGTAAGTTTTGCGAACAAGTAGTTGGAAGCGTTTGTTACGCGTTGAAGTAGCCCACCAAGAGAAAAATATGTACAAAGGAGCATTATCAAGCGGGAATTTTTTTCTTTCCTTTTTCTTTTTCACATGCTCGAAACCATCGATGCAAGTTTGCGGTTAATTTCATGCTCGAATAATGATCCCATAGTCCCGTTTCACCGCGAGGCAACTCGTGCTAACGCGAGCTACTGTTTCCTGGCAATTTCAGTCAGCAAACAGTTTCGTTTTGTTGCGGCAAGTACCTCTCGCATGCGCGTTCCTTCGTTGTGCAATTAGGTTAAGTTTGTTGAAGCTTCGTTTTCAATTTTTTTTTTCCTATTTTTTTCTTTTTTCTTCGTCTAATTTGCTTCTGTCGAACGTCAGCTGACTTGCAAATTCTCCTGCGCGATAAAATGGGTTAGCGTAGACGTGCGTTTCTTTCGCGCAAGTTGCACTGGAGTTTTGTGTGAATTTGCGGAAAGAAGAATTTCCTCCAATATAGCTTTATAATACAACTTTTTCTCAGAATTAAGTTATATCAAAGTGTTGATACTTGTATATCAAACTTGTATATCAAAGTGTTGGTTCAAATTATAGTTTCTTCCTTTTTTTTCTTTTTTTCAGTAAAATAAATATAGCTTTTCTTCGAAGTGTAATTAAGTAATTAGGTTAGGTTGAAGTGTTGAGAAAAATGGTAATTAAAAGTATGCAAATTATAAATTTCTTTTAGTGCCTAAAAATTGTCCAAATAATAGATTCTTCATTTTCATTTTTTTCAGTCGAATAAATTGAAATGAAATGTGTCGAATTCCTTTTGAAATCACAAGATGCACTTTCCTTTATTATACACTTTTTTATGATACACTTTTATATTTCGAATTATTTCCTAATTTTTCCCATAAAATTCCCATCAAATATTCACTAAGATAAAACACACTCACTGTACATATTTTCATCAACACATGTTGCATTTGTTAAACACTTCATCGAAATAATATTCAGAATAATCGAGTATTATTCACGTTATTTTTCACCTCAGAGACGTGTTGAAATCATTCAACAATTCCGCTTCGTTTTCTTCGTTGCAAATTGGTTTACACTGGTCGAAATTTCATTAGCCGTTGTTTTATCACGAATTTTCCACGGTATTCTCATTATTACACGGTTTGTTTAAAACCGTGCTGACCGAGTTTCTGTTTATTTTTTTTTTTTTTTCGAGATTTCGTTAGCGAAATAAAACAAAGTTACAGGCTTGCTGGTTGTTGTATTCCAACCGGAACATGTGTCGGATGCCTTTGGGAATTCCGCTAACAGTTTCCTTCGTTACAAAATTTTTCATGAATCTATATTATTCATCCGCATTTGCAACGTGTACTTTTTTCTCCTATCCCCTTTTTCTTTTCCCGTGCCACATATTTTCTATTGTTGCGAGGCATATAGGGAACAGGTTTCATTGTTTCATAAACTTTTCACAACGCGTTCCTCATCATTGTTATATCTCCTCTGTCCCCACTCCTGCGAGTTCATGTTTCACTCTATATCAAAGTTTTCACATCTCCCGCGTTACGCTGTTTACTTCGCCGTTCTATTTTCTACGTTTTCTTGTTTCGCGTAATTATAAAATTCGTTAACGTGGCCTCGTTCCCTTTGCAACAACCTATCTTTGCTGTTTCACCGTCTCTTCTGATTCTTACACTTTGCATCATTTTATCGTTTCATTTTATGTTGTTTCTTTATCATTTCTTATTTTCTGTTTTCGAAAGTTTCACATAGTTTTTCTCTGTTCGATTCGATCGTTCAAAAAAGCTGCTTACAACGCACGTTTCGCGAATTCCGCGTTTCTATGAAATGTTATAGTCTAGCGGGAAAAAGAGTAGGGGAGGAGAGAAAATTTGGAACGACAGAGGAAATCGATTGAAAAAAGAAAATATTCCACCTATCGTCCAGCCTTTTCACAGGTCACTGTGGAAAATCTGGCATAGATGCTAGGATTAAACAGAGCGTGAACTGTCGCTCGTTTTTTCGTTCTGGTTGAAAATAATCAGACGGTTTTTTAAACGGACGCTGTTTAAAATAAAAAAGAAACGCTCTTGCAACGATTTGTTGAGCTAAATTACAGAAAACTGATATTAAAAGTAAACGAAAAATAATTAAATTGTTTATAAGTGAACTGTGACTTGGTGTAAATTCGTTTAATATTATTGCACATTATACTTTCGTTCATAAGTGTTAAGATACGTACAAAATTATTAAAAAAGTGTAAAACAGTGGTTCAACCTGGAATTTCTTGTCTCAGCCACCACTTTCGTATGATATAAAAACAAATTTTTGCTATCGACAAACAAACATATCGATAAAAAACAATAAAACTTTTTCCTTCTGCTATACAAACTGGAGTGCATATGATGTCTGAAAAAAAAAAAAAGAAAAATACTGAACAGAAGAGATTAAGTGGTTATTGACGAGTATAGCAATTCAGTTGCCAAGGTATAGATTAAAGTTGAACAAGCTTTTCGTTCAGAGCGATAAAACTGCAGGTATTTGCTTTCTCCTAGCTAATTCTACCTCTAATGCAGTTGAACAGTGTCGCAACAGTGGCGGTCGATTATTCTAAATGAACAATTCGAAGGAATAACACGGCGAACGCGTACCCAGTTCTCCATAATTGTCGCATGATTGCTTCTTTCGAACGGGGGTGAAAGAAGGCATTTACCGGTTCTAACGTTCTCCCGTTGGAAATTGACCGGTTGAAAATTGGGTATTAAGAGCATGTAACGTCACGTGGCTAACACGAGCTCGCGTGGAATTTCTTATTAAAGCGGGTACGAAGAGCTAGAAATTTCCATCAGCTATAGTGCCGTAGGAAATTAGCGGCAAAACGAGCCCCTTTGCTCGAGGAAGTTCGCCTAACGAGCTAGAGTGTATACTCGGGAAAAAGGATGTAGTAAAAGTAGCTATGCATGATCTAAGACGTTTTAGGACAATGAGGTGAAATTTGCGACACGGCCACGCTTGTCTCTATACAGGGTGTCTTCGAATTGATGGTACAACCTGGAAAAGTGTCATCTTTAGGGGAAAAGATGATACAAATCGAAATAATCGCGATGATACTCGCAGATTGACAGAAAGACGAGGAAATGCCATTGACAATAATGGAAACTTGATGCAGGGAAATCAAATTGCACAGAAAATTCAAGAAAATTGAGTATTTTGACGATCATTTATTAAAAACTAAAATATACTGTCACAGGTGAATTTGATAAATGGTAAATGATCATCGAAAAACGTATAAGATAGTGAAATAAATTATTCCACACCTTTCGAATGCATCCAGGAAAATAATTTCTAAGGAACTTTCTTCAAAAAGTTGAAATTTTTTCTCCTGAGTAAGGAAAAAATTTTCAAAGTGATTTAAAAAAAAAAATGTTGGGATAATTTAGAAATCATAAAAACGCTACGATTCATGCAAAAAAGTATCATGTTTTAATATTAATTTACGAGAAAATTGGGAGAAATCGACGCGGCGTGTAACTCCGAGGCGCGCCGGTGTTATTTTAAGTCTCAACTAGCCGCATGTCGTTGATTTTACATGAATATTGATTTCACTGTGTCAATCTGTCCCAATATTATTATTATAATTATTATTGTTACGATTATGTACACTCTAATATAAAGAAAAACGAAATGTCTAACAAATTTTGAAGAAAAGTAAAATAGAAAGGACAGAAAGGCAAAAGATGTGAAAATACTAAAGCAGACACACTATTTTCACATATTTATATATTTACACAACTAAAAATAAATATTATTCATAGGAAATAACTCTTTGAAAATGTATAACTTCTAAATATTTCTTCTTTTGATCATTTACTGTGCACCAATGAGTACAAACTCGAGTACATTGAATAATATGTTCCTTACACGTAAATATAGAGTAATACTTCTTCATACGAAAAGTTCAACTTTCAAATAAATCGTCGTTGAAGCTGAGTATGTGTGTATTTGTATTTCCATGAATGTTTTCTCGAGAATCTCTCGATCTTTCTTTTTTCAAGAGAGGTTGTACCCAATATATTAGTTTGAAGACACCCTGTATATCGGCGAGAAGTTTTAACGAAGTGGAACGAGTAGCTTGACGAATTTGCAGTGAGGCGAAGTGATGTCTGGAAGAAGTTTAGACTTGGTACGTGTATATACTCCGAGAGAGTGATATGAAACGAATATCATCTTACCAGAAATTTTTTAATGAAACGAGACGCAGAGTGGTTTTGCTAGAAGTTTTTCGAAATGAATTTTACGAAGATTCGCTCGAACTTTCGTTGAAACGCTGTCGATAGCAGTTTACACGTTGAAATACACAAATTTCTTTTTTATTTCAAATTATTTATCATCTGATATTTTTATCACGAATTTGGGAAATTTATCGAATTACTAAAACGAGAATGTAAACTGTGACGAAGTTAAACGCAACTAACCGTACTTAGTTTTTTTTTTTTACGCAGATATGAAATCTCCCTTTTGATCGCTAGCATGTCAAGAAAAAGCAAAGTTTCACGGAACACCGCTTCTTAATTAAATTACAGTGCAAGAACCCCAAACTCCGGATTCACGGTATTCAGCAGCGGCTTAATTATAAGACCGGGCATATTGTTCAAACTTAGAAGATAGTACACTTTCTCCACGGCTCTGAAAGATTTAAATACGATCTGGAAGTTCAAGAAATCACAACCATAATGGTCTTGAATCAAACTTCATACTGATGTCGAGAATTACGACGCGAAATTACCAACTAACGTTAACATAAAATTAATCTGAAATTACAGGTATTTTACAGCGAATTCACAAGCAGTTCGAATTTTAGAAATAATGTACTCGATTCATAACTAAACCTTCGAAAATAGTGATTAAGTAAAAGCTTATTACATTTTATACTATCATTATCATTCTCCGAAATACCGATTAAAAGACTTTCTTAAATTCTGATGTAAATAAACGATAACGTTAAAGAAAATCTACATAAAAGAATTCAATAAATAAAACGTCACTCTGTGTCTTAAAGTGAATAAAATAGAAATTCATTTTGTACGCTTGTTCTTGCATGTTGAAACTCGCTGCTTAAAAATTTAAAAAAATATCAAAATACAAAGACACAAAATTAAAGCTCAAATATTACACAAATAATTCCCATCAAATCTGTATAATTTATCATTTCATTTAAATAAAAAATTCTTTTTGTAGACTTATTTTTACATGTTGAAGCTCACTGCTTAAAAATTAAAAAAAAGGACCATGATACAAAAATAAAAAATTAAAGCTCACATATTACACAAAAAATTCTCATCAAATATGTATAATTTATCGTTTCATTTAAATAAAAAATTCATTCTTTAGACTTGTTTTTGCACGTTAGAGCTCACTGCTTAAAAATTAGAAAAAGGTTCATAATACAAAGACACAAAATTAAAGCTCAAATATTACACGAAAAATTGACATGAAATCTGTATAATTCATCATTTGACACGAATAATCGAGTCCAAATCATCTGCGAAACGGTCACTATTTCTCGAAAAGTAACCTGTCTAATCCAACTCAACCAACGTTCACTATCCTCCATCCTATAGTTCACGGAATCAGTTCACGTAAAAGACCGAACGACCGAACGTTCCACCTGCAGAACGTCGTCCTGGATGCAGTCGAACTGTCTGATCCGTGCATTTTCATCAAGAAAGGAGGATCGTAATTTCCCGTGGCCTCGGGGAAGAACACGTCGGAGAGTACGGGGGATGCAGCGGTGAAACGTCACGAGGAGCCAGAAGCTTGCGCTCACGTCGACCGTACTTACGGCGACTTATGTAAGGGCGCACGTAAGTGCAGCAAATTGCTCGTAAAACGTGCCCGGGGTGTTAATTTACCCGCTAACGTCAAAGTAAATACGGAATTACTTTCGAGCCGTAAGTAACACGGGTCTGGACGTGCGTGTCCCCGTGAATACCCCTTTCTCTTCGTCGTTTCTCTTTCCTCCGCTGCGAGCCAAGGCTCACGTGGAAACGCGGTTCTTCCCGTGCTTCTTTAAATCTGACCAGAAGCAATTCGAATGCCGAAGCGTCCTCACGACGAAGACGTGAACCGGGTTCACGGAGATATATTTTTTTTTCTCTTTTCTCTATTTTGCCGCAATTACCGCATACAACGTCACTTTGCATGCGAGGACGCATAAAATGTCTAGTACTGGCCGAGGTAAACGTTTGCTAGCTGACATCACAGCTAGTCGAGAGGTTCGAAGAGGATTGTTGCGTTATGTTACTGATTTGACGAAGATCCGCGATGATCAAACGACGTTGTGATCTTCTGTGTGTATCTTACGTGTGTTTAGTGTGTGTTATGAGTGTTTCATGTGTAAAATTAGAAACTCTTTATTCTTTTCTTTTGGTATTGAGAGGGCTGAGATCAACAGTGGAATTACATATTTAGAATGGAATTTGGTTTGGTAAAATTTGGATGAAATTTAAAATCGAAACTAGAAATAGTGTTTTGTTATTCATAATACTAGCAACTAAAAAAAAAAGAAGCTTTCGTGGTTGAATTTGAAATGACATTTCGCGGGCAACAAAATAAGCTCCCTTTGAAGTGCAATTTCGTATTGTACAGGTCGTTTGGAAACGTAGAATTTTAGAAAGCCTGGTGATTGCACAGGGAATATTCGATTAACAAGATATATTCCGTGTACAAGAATTATAAAACGGCGATAAAATAAACGGAACGATGTAAAAGTTCGCTGTAAGCATCGCGAACGTAGCGTTGAGCCAGCCTGATGGAATTAAGCTGTAAAGATGGAAATCGTCATCGAAGCTGAAGCGTGTAGCGTGCTCACCCGTTGCTTTTACTGTAATTCTTGCACGTGAGATGCTTTGCATACGATAAAGCAACGCCGCGACAGCAAATTAGATGCACGGCAACTGAACCGACAGAGATGAAAAGAGGGGGGGTTACAAAATTCAAATTTTCTAAATGAAACGCGAATTTCCAGGATTGACCATCAGACAAGACTAATCCGTTTAATTAAACCCGACTAAAATTACCCGACGCATAAACTGACCGAAGCTTATCATTTTTTCTGTATGAAAGCGACGATGTAATCCCTATTAAATATGACTGGAATAATTTCCATAAATCTTTCCAACATGTACCGAGTGATCTGAAACGAATATCGATAGAGATGATATTAAATTTTCTAAAAACGATTATAGGAATAGTAATAAATTTTCAAATAAATAGGTACAGGAATATATAGATCGTATGTTATATCGAACATTTTCGTTTTCTCGTTAGAAACTACATCATCCAGCTGTAGGAATATTTATAACAGAGAGCATCGTTCAACACCTTCGAACATCTCACAATAAACTGATATTTACGAGACACCCGTTACACCAGGGTGACGTATGAGACCTGCAACGTGGCTAACTGTACAGAAAACGGTGCAACGCGATATATCCGAGGAATCCATAAATTCGTCGCTGGCTTATGTAACCGTTTTAATGGCGACAGCCGAAGAAATTGATAATCGACGATCCCCACGAGAGAACGTTGCCTGCTTGTCTGCCTCATTCCCTCCTCGACCTCCCTCTGCCGTTTAAAAGCAACTGGTCCCGGTCTCAACTGCGATATCCTCTTTCCTTTCTCTCATTCACTCACTCTGAGCTTCTTTCGTTCTGAGTTTCTCTCTCCGCGAGTATCTCTCTCTGCGAGTTTCTCTCTCTCCGTGTTTCTTTCTCCGCGAGTTTCTCTCTCTGAGTTTCCTTCTCTCCGAGTTTCTTTCTCTCCGAGTTTCTCTCTCCGCGAGTTTCTCTCTCCGCGAGTTTCTCTCTCTCCGTGTTTCTTTCTCCGCGAGTTTCTCTCTCTGAGTTTCCTTCTCTCCGAGTTTCTCTCTATTTGAGTTTCTTTCTCTGAGTTTCTCTCTCTCTCCGAGTTTCTCTCTCCGCGAGTTTCTCTCTCCGCGAGTTTCTCTCTCTGCGAGTTTCTCTCTCTCCGAGTTTCTCTCTATTTGAGTCTCTTTTTCTGAGTTTCTCTCTCTCTCTCCGAGTTTCTCTCTCCGCGAGTTTCTCTCTCCGCGAGTTTCTCTCTTTGAGTTTCCTTCTCTCCGAGTTTCTTTCTCTCCGAGTTTCTCTCTATTTGAGTTTCTTTCTCTGAATTTCTCTCTCTCTCCGAGTTTCTCTCTCCGCGAGTTTCTCTCTCTCCGAGTTTCGTTTTTTTTGAGTTTTTCTCTCTTCGAGTTTCACTCTCTCCAAGTTTCTTTCTCTCTGCGTTTCTGTTTCTCTCTGAGTTCCTTTCTAAGTTCCTCTCTCTCTCGTTTTCTTCTTTGCGTTCTTCGTGTGAGCGGTCTCGAGAAGGAATATCAGCGCGATTTTTGCGTGGACAAAACGATTCCGTGAAAGACGCCGCAATTAAAATACCGACGAATCCACCGATGCGCATACCGGCGTACATATATATGTATATATACGTACAACGTCCATACACATGTCAAACGTGTGCGTGGTTCAGCGTTTTTAAGCGTGGCTTAATATTCGCCGCGATTAAAACACGGAGCATCAGCGATATCGGCGTAATTGGAAAACGTGACGTTCGGTAAATACATCGCGTGAATTTTCATCGAAGCCAGCCGACAAAAAGTAACCGGGGAAAATTAATTAAAGCTAGCCGCGATGGCGGTATGAGATACAGCTCAGAGTTTCGCTGCTCAGAGATAAAGAGAGAGAGAGAGAAAGAGATATTCCAGTGGATCGCGTTTTTAAACGGCTAATGACTCGAAATCCTGGACCTACTTTCTCCATGAATATATTTTTCAGGTTATTCTATGCTTTCTCTTTTTTATTTTTATTTTTATTTTTTTTTTGCGAATTTTTACTACACCGGTTAGTTTATACATTCTGTGTCTGTTGTCTGTTAGGTACGCTGATTATATCTGGGAACACTATCGTCGCAAGAGCAGTGGAATTTTTCATAATACTCTCCAACTGTGTGTATTTAAAATGACATTTTTATGAAAAGTGTTCCAGATTTAAATTTTTCATATTTTCTGCGTGGTTGAGGAAAGTACAATTATTTTTAATGTCCCGTTTTAACTCTTTTTAATTTACTTCTTTAACATACTCTTTTTAACTCGTTATTATTTGTCTGATATTTATTTGAGATGACTAGGAATTACTATTCGTTGTATCTAAAGCATAAATAAAATATAGTTCTATGCGTGAAAATTATGCGAATGTTTAATTCCTCGAAAGTATCTAAAATTTAACATCGTCGATTGACAGATTTGGAAAATTTTCAGGTTTCGTTCTTCTTTAGATAAACGTGGGTTTTTTCGCAGACAAATTTTAAGCCTTAGTGTTTAATGTTCCTAGATTTAGTCTTTAAATGGGACCATTTAGGACAGTAGATTATATTGAAGAGGTTTCTCATGTGAGGCAAGAAGGATTGCTGAACTTTTATCGAACAGAAATAGTAAAGTAATTAGAGTAGTCCAGGATATATATTTTTTAGTCAACTTTTACTCTACAGGTTGAACAGGTTTGGTAAAATCTACTCGATCAAATTTGTATCATTAGTCCATAGATTATCAATGAGATAAGGAATGTAATGGTCTATTTGAGGAAGAAAATTTGTCTTTGAAATCTTGTCTATTTTTATCTCCTCGATATCTCCTGTGATCTTTCAATAATCCTTTCTAACTGTATATTTAAAATAGTTAATTTATAGAATGCATGCAATAATTACAAATTTTCACCTCATTTTCTACATTTTTCATTATCTAAGACACAATAAATAAAATCACAAAATTTACTTTGGAATATTTACTTTAAGAATAAATTACAATATACACGAATTTCCATCGAATTCTGCTACGTCCCTAAATAATCCATAAATACCTACACTCTCGTCCATAAATCATGAAACACTTTATGGTTTTGCGATAAATCAAGTAGAAGAAATATACAGTTACTTATTTCGATATGATATCAATTCTATTTAAGCAATATATCTTTATTGACACGACTAGTATTCTATTATAGTTAACACCCAAAAAGAAAAAGAAAAGAACATGAAACAACGATGAAGCACCATTATTAAAGTACATTTTTATTCAAAAGATATATTCACAGATCTAAAAGATTAAATTCGTAGATGAAACTTCAGGATAATACTAACTGTACATGGTTTAAAACGTGACTTTTATTCTACCTTCTTTCAAATAATTGTAAAATCATTCGGATACTTGTGAACGATAGTGTACATTCAACGTTCATAATTTTCTCAATAACTTCCCAATCGAAATACGATATCTTCAGCAGAACTGTACAACTGCAGATGAATTATGTAGAATTGAACACGGAAGCCGGTAATAATGGAAGAAACACGAATCTGTGACGTTGTCATATATCGCGCTTGTTCCTCGTATAATCGTTCACTGACGGCCATTCTGTCGCGTAGTATAAGTCTGTGGTCCGGACATAAACGTATCGCCAGCTACGTGTACAGAGATAGCTTCATAAAGCGAAATGGTCGTCTCCTCGTAATTCCACGGTTGCTAATTATCGTTGCCAAGCAGCCGTTCCATCGAATATTATCGCGATTCCCGTAGCCGTTTACGATGGTCCTCCCATGAAATTTAAAGCTACCTCGATCCGGACACGTTCAAGACGATCGAAGCGATGAATTAGCAATTTCGTGGTAACGAACGATCATGTCCCTCCCCTCCATTGGGTAATTAAAAGATGCCACTTTGAATCGAATCAGCTTCGAATCGATAGTATACTTCTGGGTTGGCTGGTTCGATCGGTGTTCTTTGCGTTTATTAAGACGTTAAAGTGAAAGGCGTTTAATGATACGTTTAAGCACGATGACTTTGGAGAATTGATAGCTCGAGATACTGGTTTTCAGACGATGAATTTGTAGATTGTAGAAAAAGAGAGAAAGAGAGAGAGAGAAAAAGACGAGAGGTAAGCTTGTAATTAGTGTGTAGAATTTTAAATTTTGTTTCATGGTTAGTTACTTATTAAGATATTAATTACGGTGGTTTGAATCGGGCGACGATTTGTGAAAAATGAAGGCTAGTTGATAATTAGTAGTCTAGAATGCAAATGGTCGGAATGATTAGCGACAGAAATGAAAAGTAGTAAATGATTGGGCGTAGTTCGTATTGGAATATATCATACGTGCCGAAGTGAATAAGCAGTTCTGCTGCACGATTTGATAATCGAACGGGTATCTAAAGATGTAATAAGGAAATCACGAGTATCGATGAAGAGAAAAGAAAAATGTTAAGTTCATTTCAATGCTAAGTAGGTCGGATTTTCTTTTTTTTTTTCGTTTTGTTTTCTTCAGTAAAATTTTTCTTATTAAGGAGAATAATAAGGAAGAAAATGAAATAGGAATAGAGTTGTACATCCAGCTGTTGCGTTATTAAGAGAGTAGAATTGTGGAACAAGTTATGCGAGGAAGATGTTGAAAGAGATGGAAACATTGTGAGGGACATAAACCAACGAGTTCCTAATGGAAGTTACCAGGACGAGATTAATCCTGTAATACGAAGCATAGAATAGAACTAACTTTTGTAAAAAAAAAATTTCTATTATGAATGAAATTTGTAAAACACAATTTTCCTCAATTACGTTGAAACTTTATAAAATTCAATTTTCCTCTATTATCTTTAGAATTCAGAAAGTCAACGTTTTTCAGTTACCTTCAGAATTCACCAAATTCAACCTTCCTCGATTACATTCAAAATTTGTAAAATTCAATTTTTCTCGATTAAAATCATAAAATTCAATTTTCTTCTATTAGTTTTCGAATTCGCAATATTTAAATTTTTTCAAGTATCATCAGGATTCCCAACATTCAATTTTATTTAGTTACCTTCAAAATTCGCAATATTCAACTTTTCTCAATTACATCTAAAATTCACAAAATTCAACTTCTTTCAATTACCTTAAGAATTCACAACACTAAGTTCTCTTCAGTTGCACCCAAAATTCTCAAAATACAATTTTCCCTCAATCACATCAAAACTTTCGAAAATTCAACTATCTAAATTACCAAAGCAACAGAAAAAGAAGAGAAAGGAAAAGGACAAGAGAACTTCCAGGATCTTAACCAGTCAGCTTCCTTACACGGACCACCCAAGGATCACTTCACAACCACGGAAAATCCACACGGACGCGTGGAACGTGCAGCAGTCTTGGCCAACCACAAGCTTCTCGAATCGATTAAGCCTCTTTATCCTTAATCTCCACGGCCTTCTTGGCCGACACGCATTCCTCCAGCGTCTGGTTTTTCCTGTTGCCAGTGGACGTTCGCTAAAATTGCTATCCATCACCGAATCAATTAGCAACTTCTCAATTACCGGCAGAGTTCGCCTTTTTTTCTTTTCTCCTGGGTTTGAGCGTCCGTTGGGCTCTTTTACCCTGGAAACCTCGCTCGACCGATCGATGATCGAACGATGAGTTGGCCCGCGCCGGGTTCGAATTTACGAGCGGGACGCGTTTGATTTACGAGCCCGTACACAAGTCCCCCTCTACTCTCCCTCTTTCGTTGATCCACGATCGATCCACGCCAGACTGGAGGAGGATCGAGGGGCGCGGCGAGCAAACACGCGATACGCCAAGTTAATCGTTATTCTTGTCGGTCGGATAATTAATAGCCAATCAGCGAGCGTGTCGGGCTGAATGTTAAGCAGAGCCGCGGCTCCTCTCCGTTTTGTACCCCCGCTGTGGTCAGCACAAACGATACGCGACTGATGTGTGGATCTATGGGTGTGTTTGTGTGTTTGTGTATGTGTATCGATATCTCGCGGTAGGAGACACGATGGGGACAGTTTCGTTTCGCGTGGAATACGCGGAAATTGAATAGGAATGGACGATCGTGTATAACGAAACGTCTCGTTCTTGATGCATTCAATGTGTCCCTTTTTTTTTTTATCTCTCTTATAGCTTCGATTTCATTTCTTACTTTTAGCGGGAATGTGAAGTTATTTAGAGGATGATTTGAAAGTAACTAACTCCATGAAACAAAATTTATTGAATTTATTGTAATATAAGTATCTTTTGAGATGCGTGAGGAACATTAATTTGTAGAAAAGTATCATGGTACAGTTAGTAAAATTTTAATACTATTTTTATGCATTTTGTATATTTTTAATGCGTTACAATTGCAGTCTAATTAGAAGATAAACGAGACTGAACTGTTTAAATGTATGATTTTTTTAATGGATTAATAGGTTTATTCAAAGGCATGTTTCTAATTAGAATTTCATTGTGAAGATTTCGTCTGAAGATTGATCGCTGACAAGGCAAGAGAATTTTAATAATTGCTACCACTTGAAATAATACGGAAGATGTTTGACGATAGTTATCTGAAACGGTTTAACCGGTTTAGCAATTCAGTCTGTTAACAAAACGACCGATCAATCGAGCAAACAAAGTGACATTATTATAACGTTATAAGTTGACAATCATAGAGCAATCTGTACCACTTGAACTCAACCGATTAGATTGACATCGATGTCCCGCCATTCGTTATAGGAAATAATGCGACATTATTCAGAGTATTAAAGAGTTTAATTTCAAGGATCGATCTTCTGTTAGACATAGGTTAGCACAGTGTCCAACTGTTAATTTGCTGTCGATAGTTGTTCCCTAGACTATTAGTCATCGTTTCGTCTATTTCTTGCCTCTCTTATTAAAATGTATTAGGTAATACATTTTATTCAATATTTTCAAACTTTCTAAATATCTAATAATTAAAAACATATTGAATTGTATAAATATCTACAATTGTCTAATAGTTATTTAAATTTTAATTTTAATCTTTTTATCACTTTCATTAAACCAGCGAAGATATTTTCTATCATGTTATTTAATTAAAGTATTAGAAATTTTTCTACAATTACTGTATTTTTCTGATTAAATATCTTATTAAATTAAAAAGCTCTGAGTTTAATCATCCTCATTTCCTGCAATTTTTATCAACGTATACTTCATCAACATTACTCCTCGAACGTAAATCGATTCTAACAAATCTTTATTTAGAACCTTTGCTTTTTTAAATCTCCAAATCCAATTACTATGATTTCCTACAACCTTCAATTATGAAACACGATGAAGAAACTTAATAACGTCGTATCAAAGAATCAAAGAGGCCAACAATCTACTAGGAAACTAATCAAAAACCGCAGACGCATATCAGCATATCCGAGATTCAAATAGCATTTGCATACCAGGAACTGCATCCATTTAGCTCCGGTTCAAATAGTATACCGGTAACAAACTGGCCGGACAACATTATTATTGTCCCATCAGGAGTGGCCTCGGTTCTCTATTACACGGCGTATCGTCTTCATGGAGGCATGGGGTACAGAATGTTTCGTCGTGGAACACTACTTTCGGGCTCGATGGTTCACAAGCGCGCGCGCGCGAAGTACACCCACCGCGTGGCTCGTTCTGTGAGAACAAAATATGCAGCAGATGCATGGAACAGATAGACGCCCGAGGAGCGTGAATTCTGAATGAGGATAATGTAACGCGCGCCACAAATAATCCTAGCGCATGCACTGGTCGCGCCCGTGCTAACCTCCCTTGTTTCCCTCTCTCTTTCCCGTCGCCCCTTTTCCTCTCTGTCGGAGTTTCTCTCTCTACGAGTTCCTCTTTCCCTGAGATTCTCTCTCTGCGAGTTGCTCTCTCTCTGCGAGTTTCTCTCTTTCCGAGTTTACTCTCTCTGCGAGTTTACTCTCTGCGAATTTTTCTATCTCCGAGTTTCTCTCTCCGAGTTTCTCTCTCTGCGAGTTTACTCTCTGCGAGTTTTTCTCTTCGCGAGTGTCTCTCTCTCCTAGTTTCTCTCTCTGCGAGTTTACTCTCTGCGAGGTTACTCTTTGCGAGTGTCTCTCTCTCCGAATTTCTCTCTCTACGAGTTCCTCTTTCCCTGAGATTCTCTCTCTGCGAGTTGCTCTCTCTCTGCGAGTTTCTCTCTTTCCGAGTTTACTCTCTCTGCGAGTTTACTCTCTCTGCGAGTTTACTCTCTGCGAATTTTTCTATCTCCGAGTTTCTCTCTCTCTCCGAGTTTCTCTCTCTGCGAGTTTACTCTCTGCGAGTTTTTCTCTTCGCGAGTGTCTCTCTCTCCGAATTTCTCTCTCTGCGAGTTTACTCTCTGCGAGTTTCTCTCTCTGCGAGTTTCTTTCTCCGTAAGTTTCTCTCTCTGATAGTTTCTCTCTCTGCGAATTCCTCTCTCCCCGAGTTTCTCTCTTTCTCTGTCTTCTTTTTGTTTTTTCCACTCTCTTTCTCTCTTTTTCTCCGGCGCCCTCTGTTGATTTCTCTTGCCTGTTCTCTCTCCTGATCTCTCTTGCCCTTCTTTGTCTCCTTCTCTTTCTCTCTATCTCTTGCATCCTTGAATAACGAGAGATGTCTACATAGCGAGGGCTTCGTCGATGCACCAGGGACCTACTTTGGAATTATTCACCGATCTCCCGGCGACGTTGCCGCGGATCTATCGATCCGACATACGACACTGCAGAAAATATTCATAAACGCCTGTTAAACTGACAACGATCCCCTTGTTCTTCCTGTATACACGCCTCTACACTACTTATACGAAAGTTTACAACAGTTGTCTGATTCTATTAGTGTTGAATTATGTCTAATTACCATACTAATTATCTCCTTTAGAACACTATTTATTTAATACTTAATTAAAATTACTCAAGTTTCAACGTGGCTAAGTAGATTTTAGTATTGACAACCTGCGAACGTGAATTTACGACATACTAAAAATTCCGGAGTCCCTTAAAATTTCCATAAATTCCAAACTTTCCTCAAACAATACACGATGTGTTAGTTACACGCTCTCAGGGACGTTGAATCTTTCACAAACCATTTCACATGTGTTATTAACTACCACGATATCTTTCCTCTTCACAAAACCACGAATAAAAATTAGTATAATTAACAGAGTAGCCGGCAAAGAAAAAGGAACTTTCATCGCTGTTAAGCGACCGTGAAATCCCTGCCTCGACGTCCCCCTTCACCGTCAGCCGGAAATTAAGTCTCGTAGAGTCGGCAATAATTAAGACCAGGAGGAACGACGAGGAAGAAGAAGCTTCGCGTCGCAGATTCTTTTTCTTTTTCAAAGGGAAAAGAAGCTCCGGGGGTTAATTACCCCTTCCCTCCTGTATCATGATTTCCCAACGTGTATGCACACAGTAGACCGAGTACTACACGCTTTCCGAAAGATTCGAGCAACAGTGTGGTTCGATGTAACCGATTACAAGAGAGTTAAGCAAGAGGTTGGGTACGGTACTACGAAAAATTCCCTCCTTTTTCCTCTTTCTCTCAGACTTCGGGCATAATGATCCCCAGGGCATAGCTCCGCTACTTATTTCATTGCAAACTTTTCCTTTCACGGTTGAATGAAGTGCCCGGAAGCAGGAAGACGGCCGTCCAAAGAGAAAACGGGGGGAGTGGTGGATACTGAGATAAACTGAATGAGTGGAGGAGAAGACGGCCTCGACTCGTATACACTTGAGGGCCGAGACCTTCGGGATAAAGGAGCTACAGGAAAGAAAAGAAGGAAGAGGAAGAAGGTCGATGAAATAAAAAAAGAGAAAAAGAAAAAAGAAAGAGGGGAGACGAGACTACGAGGAATAAAGTTCCCTGTCAAGCTGGGTGTATAGTGTCTCGAGAGACTTCGTCCAGAGTTTCCTCTCATCCCAACACCCTGGCCGATTCCAGCCTCAGAACTCCACCCATCCACCCTAAATTCACCCCTTCGACGAGTTCCATGCTACTAGTTGTTGATTGTTCCTGGTGTAATTATAACTTCGACCGGCTGCTACTTTCCCGGATATAATTATTAATTACCGCGACGTCGCTAGTGGACAGAGGGTGTTGTTCCTTCTCTGGAGGATCGAGAGAGGGACATAGATGGAAATCGATAGACGATACGTGTGAATTCGTAGAAGTTCGTATGATTCGAATGTGGAAAATTTCGAGGGAATGTGGAATTGTTCGATGCGGTGTGTTAGATTAATTATTAGATCGTGGATTTTTGTGGAAATACGTATTTTCGAGATGTACGGTAAAAATAATGAATGAAATTTTTGAAAATTTTATCTACTAATTTATGCAACTTTAAATTTCTTGTAAATGCATGGAAATTCGCTGTGTATTAATGTCTGTGAATGCAAGACAGGACGAAGCGTGATTTTTTCGTGATTTGAGAAAAGTAATATTTGAAATTTAAAGAAAAAGCGTGACAGTAGGTAAATCGAAAGTTTCTGCAACCTGAGTACAAAGAGGGATTTCAATTACCTAAATTTCGTAGAAGGAATGTTCTATGTAGAATGCTAGAGATTTTGGATTGAGATGATATTTCTTTTTCCAAAGAGAATTTATAAAACTTCATAGGTAGATATAAAAAATTGTGTGATACAGACACAAGTGTTATTGTAACGCGTGTATAATAACAGTAACGTATAGTTATCTAATAAAATTTTAACGAATTGTATGAAATGAAATTTTTTGATATCAATGAAACCTTCGAAACAACATGGAGAGTCTAGGAAAACACTGGAAACTAAACTCCTCCCTTCCTGACCTGGAACACCATTTTCCCTTTCCCCCAATTTCTTCAACCACTCCTTACCCACTAACCCTCGATGCTTTCTCAAAGAACTGACCAACGACAACCTAACCCAAGTTCCACAGAGACTATCCAAAGAGCAACCATATTGTAAGATTGTTAAGCTCGAGGCAGACTTATCGCAAATGGAAACAATAACCAGTGTACTTTAATAAGAATGTAAAATTTATATTCGTAAATATGCAAATATGCAAATGCATGTTTTTTGGGAATATAGCACAAAAAAGGCAAAACAGTAGTGAAAAATTATTTCATCTCTCAGATATTATAAATAATGAGTATAGAAATAAATTCTTTGCGACTGTCGTATAATCAGTGCAGCTATTCGAATCGAAATATTCGCAAGTTGTCAGAAAATAGTAAAAAATGATCAAAAATAATTATTTCTATGATTAATCTGTTTTTATACTTTCTAAATGATACTTTGAGTGTACCCAAAAATCGGAAAAAATATATTTTTATATCCAACACCATTATAATTTACGTATTTTGTATATTTTTTCATATTACATGTATTCCATGCAATTTTGCACCTTCAAATCTCCTATAAACGCGTAAAAATTCGCACGCTAAAGTCAATTTCTTCATATTAAATTAATTCCAAAACTTGCAGTGCGACTGTAATTCTTCTCATAAACATTTGATAATTGGGTTGTAGAGCAACACTTAAATTCACAATAGAACAAACTACTGACAAACTAAGATGCACAAAATTTAGAGAAATCATCCCTCTTAAAGCTATTTATTCTTACATTCTCTTTTTTCTTACTTCTCTCTACCTTTCACTCTATTCTCACCGTTTAAATTCTCGATTCCTTCAAGCGTTCAATTACTTAAAAACAAAAAAAAAGAGACACTAAATCGACATACCTGAAAAATAACCTACTCTTTAATCGTCTGCCACACAAACATATCCTACGCTCCTCACACCCCTATCATTCGAAAACACGAAACGTTGGAAGAACACTGAACCGAGTAAAAGGGGGATGAAGGTGGCGGAAGATGCAAATGCGGAGGAATCGTTCGCGGTAGCGTGTTGCGTAGCATATGTTGCGATATTCTGCGGTCGAATTTACACACACAGCCGGTCTGGCTGCACGCATGGCTGCCGACACATCCGCGTCTCTGAGGGATCCTCGTATCTGCACGAACAGTAAGAGCATCGATCACACACCGGGGACAATATTGGCATGATAATCGGAAGGGATTCGGCACGGTTACGTACAAGGGGCCCTTCCACGGGGTCGTGGCGCGGATCAGGCTATGGGGGTGCGCCGCGATTATTGCGACTGTGGGGCCGCTTCATAAATAATAGTCGTTCGTAGAGCCGTTCTGCAATATGGCGCGTTTTCGTGACGAGGATTGCACTTTTCGGTGATGTGAACGGTAGTTTCCTCTCTCTTCGTTTTCAGGGAATTGTTGGCCACCAATGGGTGAACAGACGTTTGTGCAAAGAGGGTACTATATTTTCGGGGGGCTTGGATGGGCTTGTTTTTCTCGAATTGACGTCGAGTCACTCGGATAGAGATGATTCAACGAGAACAAGATGCATCGATGTTTGATTTAAATGTAGTTGTATAGTATTAGTGTTTTACTTGTTCTATTATACGATAGATGAAAGCTTAAAACATGTAGCGAGTCCTAGTAGCAAAATTTAATACTTCATTTAACGTTAAATGTTTTATTAGAATGATATAGATAAGGAGATAATTCTACTGAAATTTCAATTATTCTATCTTTACAAATTTCTATGTATGCTTTGTTTAATTTGGAGGGATTGTAGAATGTTATATTGTTATTAAGATTAGATATATGAATGGGGATGGTTCAACGAAAAAGAGATGCATCGATGTTCCGTTTAAAGTGGCAGATTTTAAATGCAATTTTATGGTATTAATGTTTCACATGTTTCATTGCAGAATGTTAATTGTATCGTCATTTATTAGTGTGTTTAGTTTAATCTGGAGAAATTATTATTACAAAGTTTAGTTACTCATAAAAAAAAAAGGCAAATCGATTTTCTATTAATATCACAACATCAGACTTCGTCCAATTCTTCATCGTTCTTCAAAACTTGACACTAAGCAAGTGTATTATTTTCTGGACTTCATTTTCGAATCAATCGATTTTTCTTATGTTAACGTTTCCAAAAATTCCTTCTCCTACTGCAGGAAGCACTCTAACCAGTAAAACTACCACGAAAAGTGTAGACTGACGTTCAAACGTTCTCTCCGAACGATCAATTCATCTTCCAAGTAGATTTTTAAATTGCAAAACAAAACGATCTAACATGGTAACTTTAAAAATTGAATTTTTATCAATCATATTGAATTCTGAAAGAAAATCTGAAAATCTCTTCACTGCCCTCTTCAACGTTTCTAAATAGCTTAATAGTTGCAGTGTTAGTACAAACAAGAGAATAAAAGATCCACGATCGATCGTTTAGTCAGGCAAAAATGCGAAAGTTTCTCCTCGGTTCGAGTAATCGGTTGTACACGTATAACTTTCGTGAAACGGCGAATCTCCATCGACATCCGAAAGCATATTTGGCTACAACTCAAATAACAACTCTCGCCCCACCTGTCACTGCAACTTGTCCCCCATGTCGCGACCCCTATATCCCGCATATCCTGCACGGGCGCCAACATAGAAGGGCGCGAAACGCGCGCGCCCATGCACCCCGGGTTTCACTCGCATAATCGTGTGCAACGTGCACACCATTTTGCGGCGGGGTGTGGCGCGATGCGGTTCCCGGTGAATCATGCACCACCCTCGAGGGATCCATCTACGATTAATTCCATCACTTGACACGCTGCTGCGACCGTTCTCGCGAACGGACGGCGAACATTTAAGCTTGGACATTAATCCCGCGTGCCGAGTGGAAAATGAAGACGAAACGGGCCAAATGTCCCGTGAAAGCTGATTGGGATTGTCGATGGTGACTTGATGAGACGTGTCGTTCCTTGGATCGACGATTCAGATCGAAGCTATCGGTGATGATTCGTGGGACAGAACTCGAGGGGAACTTGAAAACGAAGTGGTATTGGACAGTGGTGTCGATCTAAGGCTCATCGATCAGACGATGTCTGTTCAGTTTTTTTTTTTTGCTACTGCAGGAAAGATAGCTTTGAAGGGTAGAGTAGAGGGTAGTTGAGGAATTAAGTGGATGTCGCGATTTAATGGTACGTGAGTTCTTTTGTGATCGTAGGAACTGTGTGTTTTAGATACACCCTTATTTTTGTTAGATTTTTGTGAACGAAGTGTTCGTTGACGTGTGAGCTATGAATTTTATTTGAATTAATTAACTAATCGAATGGGGAAGTAAAATAAAGAAATTCGAGATAATTTATATTACGCGTGTACCAAAATATTGATCATCGATGGTATTTCTTAATTCTTTATGATATCGTGTGACTTGAAATTCGGTGAAAATTGATGAATTTTCGAAGTTGAACTAAATGCATGATTCTTACCGTCAACCGATAATATAGTAAATCAGACTAAGTGTATAGTCGTAAAATCTTTCTTCTCCCATGAACAACTAAGTTTCTACAGTTCGTCAACGATTGTACAACATTTCCCACACTTAGAAGAAGAAAAAGAGGGAGTAAAAAAATATATTACTGAAAGCGCGCGTTAAAAATTTCTCTCGTGAAACACCTTTCACTCCTGCGAAATGCACCGAGGTTGTCCACTTGAAAATCTCGATGAGAACAGACGAGAGAGAAAGAAGAGAACAGAAAGGTGCGGTAAGTTTACGAGAAAAATTCAAGATTTACCGAGGCCACGTATTCCTCTGATCTTCTGAAAGCGCACGCGCATATACATCACATGAATTATCATCTCCAGGTGCATTTAAACACGCGTCCTACCTTTCCCGCTCTCTCTCTCTCTCTCTCTCTCTCTCTTTTTTTTCTCTCCCTCTCTCTATCCAGCGAATCCAGCACGTCGCTGCATTCGTTCCTGTTAGCCCGAGATATTGTAACCGCGACGAGAAATTTCATCTCGCTTTAATTACCAGCGAAGTAAAGCGGTCCCAGTACGGCGGAACTCACGCAGCGGCAACAATAAAACGAACACGTTTCCTTCCTCTCCCTTGTGTCTTCTTTCTTTTTCTCTCTCCCTTTTATTATTCTCTTTCTTTCTTTTTTTTCTTCTTCTTCTTCTGTTTCTCTCTCTCGTAGGAACTCTCATTATTTCTTCCCGACCTGTCCAATTAGCTCGAAGAAGGTTGAGGCCGATGCAGGTGCGCGGCAAGTTTAAACATCCTTCTGGCCTAAACGCGAATTTAGCCGCGGAATTAAGTCGTAGAGTTAAACGTGTCCCGCATAAAATAATATAGAACTAATTGGGCTAGGGGAACCTGGCCCGGATTTCTGCGCGGTTTACCGCGTCCAAATTATTGAGCCTGAGAACGACTTGGTTTACTCGCGCGTGTACACCGTGTCCCATTTTCATCTGCGCGGGGAATATATCACCGGAATATGCTGCGTCACGTTTCAGAAATTGGAATCCTTGGGGTTTCCGGTGTTGTCGGTGAAACGTTTACTTACAGTGACCGCCTCCTTTCTTTTTCTTTTTTTTTCTTCCGTTTCTTCTTTTCTTTAAATTTTACGTACCCTTTCTGTGGAAATATTTTTCTGTGTGTTTCTGTTATTTCGCTCAACTTAGTAATTTTCTCTCGGAAATATTTATGTTACTTGTATTATGAAAAGGAAACCTTGCACCATTTTTGCGGGGAAATTTTGGAGAAGCAAAAATTCCTAATTCTGTATGCACAGTACAATTTTAACCATGGACAGGTATACGTTGCAGGAACAAATTTAAATTATTCAAACTTGTTATGAAAATGGGCGTTCCTTGAAAAATATCTATTCGAAAAATAACTAAATTCGTGATTCTTTTTGGTATAAATTTTTAGTTCGAAGATTAAGATTTTGAAGAAACTGGTTGTATTATTGATAAACTAAAAAGTGGAAGATCAAAAGTTGCACGTAAAAATGAAAATATGTTTAAACGACAGTATAAATTTCACGTTGTTCTGCAGATACAGTCGTGGTGCATAATTATCATACTTTCAATAAAAGAAAAACTTGAAAAAATTCCAAATAGTTTATATTTTATTAAAAAGAAACATTTAGGCATGTAAATCGTGATATGTAAAGCATGATTCGAGTGTGATACGCCTAATCGCGTGAAATTGCAAATCACATCTAAAAACACCGTGCAATATCGCAATCTGCGATAGCTACATTCAGAACAATATATCTCGCAGATAATAAAAAGCTCGACGTAACCTTCCACACGAAATAACCACTACAATCGAACAGAATTAATAACGAACGAAAATAAGAGAAAAATCCGGAAGCAATCATAGAATGATCAACATAACTTGGCAACAGACGAATACGAAACGTTCGTTCGTGGCGCTCGAAAGAGCCACTTGCTTATTCATCGCCACCCACTCTCATCATTTCTTCAACAAGCACTCGTATAAAATCTGTTCGAGGCTCCACGCACGTGTCACTGACATCCTCATCAACAGGCTTTCATACAAATCCCCCGGTGATATCAGATTGGATTTAAAAATGAAGTAATTCCAATGTAGCAGACACGCGCACGTATCTCAAACTCTTCTTGCCTTTGGTTGCTTGCCCGGAACCTGCGCTGAATATCCGCGATCGTTTTCGATTCATATGGATGACGAAGGTGTGTTTCCAATCGAAATGCTTCGTTCCTCGCGGAACAGAAACCGTTCTACGATCTATCTGGCAATTACCGACAAGCTAGCTGGATGAATATTAAAGGTACGTTTTCAACTGGATCAGATCGTATTGATCGTAGAATTGAGTAAATGCAATTACACCGATTAATCATCCGGCCGGATACGCCTGGTCTTTGGCGTTTTAATATCAGCCAGGCTGTGTAATGAGGCCGGTATTAAAGTTAATGGCGACACCTCGCGAGCATCGCGAGATAGATTGAAGAGTTCGAGGCCTGACAGCGCGTTCTACGTTGCTCGTTTATCAGCGAGCCTCTTCTTCTTCGTCTTCCTCCTCTTCTACCCTCAGCCTCTGCACGGCTTTCGACTAATAAATCAGCGTATCGCTGACTGGAAACCAGTTTCGCAATCCCGTCGAGTTGTTGGCCATTTTGCTTTCCTTCTTTTTATTTTTCTTTTCCTTTTTTTTTTATCATTCGAGATGTGGAGAAGGGAGCAAATTTTACTATCGGATTAACCGTGCCTGCACGGTGAACTCGCGAAGTGTTGAAGCGTTAAAGTGCGCATCGGTGAGATCTGTTCGTTCATTTTCCATTTGAACGGTTCTTATAGGCTTCTTTATTTTTTCTTAAATTTGTTGCACGGTGGAGGCAATGATTTCTACATTGTAGCAAAGAAAGAATGTATCCTTTTTATTTAGTTTCTTTTTTCTTTTTAATTTTTAAAGGTGTGAAGTGGAACGTAATTCTTTACTTTATTAGTAGAATATTACGATTGATATGCAATTCAATGGCGAAAAGGTGATTACTTTTTTGGAGTCAGATAGTAATAATTATCTATCGAATTTGCCATTTGTTTAACAAGTTTGAACTTCAACTTCTGTAAAACTCAGGGAATTTCTACATTCAGAAGCTTCTCTACGACTGCAATACACCAAATCCAAACAACTTCCTATAAAATCAGCAAATTTTCAGAAGAACTTCTGAACCACTCTAACATCAGGAACTTCACGACGTGCCGGAACTGTCTTTCAGTCTCAAAGAACCTAACTCCAAATCTCCAAACATAAAAAAGGAGGGAATAACAGTGAAAACAGCTCGAAGTGCAAGGTTCTAAAGCTGTATCCTGCTCGAAACACCATCAAACCTTCGACATGTATAGGGTGTTCCATAACTGGTAGATACAACCGTGAAAGGGATGATCCTACATGAAATTTTTTTTTTACCGAGACAAACAATTGCTTTGAGTACATGTGTGTTTATGTCACTTGAACATCTTCTGGTAAAATTTTTACTCCAGAATTGCCTTAAAAAGTTTCTAGATTTATGGTTCTGTCCTTCTTTATTCAAACATTTTCAGTTTTCGATTGTTCGGACTCACTTGAACTTATATTTAGTTGCATAGTTTTATATTGCACACAATAATCTCGTCATCACTATCACTATTTCGCACACAAAAGTCAAAATTTTCTGAATAATCACCATCATACACACTATCTTTAGAATTAGTAATAGAATTACAGTCGTTATCTCTCGATATATCGGACAAATCGTCTGCGTAACACTCCAGAAAATTCATTTGGTGACACAAATTAGTGTTCTTGCTTGAGATTATTCAAGGAAATTTAATTTTCTTTAAATTGAAATTATTATGAGAATATCAAACAATGTCCAGCAAGCTCAATATGTATATACGCACTAAATCCCGAAACATGCGAATTCTTTCGAATATTTTATAATACTTAGCAACTACTGTTAGAACAGATAATTCTCAGAGAAAAGAGATAAAAACGAGAAATCTCGTTGCCGGTCTTTTACGTCTGAGCATTAAAACACGAGAAAAAAGCGATCCTTTAAGTGTTAATATTAACACTTTTCCTGCGTCCTATTTACGCTAACGTATTTTCGCAAGTATCATCAATTTCCTATAAAAAAAAATAAAAAAAGACAGAAAAGTTATTTTACATATTCGTTTAATTTTTCAACAAGTACATTCTTATGTATAACGGTTCCACCATTTATGGAACACCCTGTAGAGGAAACTTGAGCGTAGAGGCTAAGAAGATCCCAACTGGCTTTTTCACGGCCGCTATTAAGGCGCAACGCACGCGGTGGCACGTGCTGTTTTACGAGGGCTGCGTAACGAGCGCGACCGTACGTACAGTACGTTCGTTCGTTCGTTCGTTCGTTCCGGCGTACATTCGTACGTCCATCGAAAACGCGAAACTGGCCGTCGATCGTAAATCACCGGCCACCCTGCTCGAGTTCGCTGCCTAATCAGTTTAAGTGATTTCGAAAGGCACTCGCTTTCCACCAGCCACCATCTCGTTTTCGCCGAACGTTTTGCGCCTTCTCCTCGTCCATTCGTGGTGGTCCATCGCGCGTGTAGGTGGACAAACGCGTGCACCGAGTTACGCGCCACAGCCTGAAGCCAGCCCACTCTCCGCTTCGAGGATACAACATCCAACCGAGTGGAAAACATCGGTGCAACTCCGACTCCTTCTTACCGGTGATCGATCGACTTCGAATTATATCTTTATGGGGGATCTCGATCGTTCTATTGTTCCCTTCGCGTGTTCTTTGCACGCGCGGTGCCTGATCTCGAGGCGTTCGGCTTTTAGCCCTGCGCTCGCTCTATGGTGATTTGTGACGCTTTGTTTCCACTTTTTCTTCTCCTTTTCTTTCTTTTCGTTCTCGCTTGTGCTTGTTCTTTTTCTCTTTGCGCCGGGATTCGGGTTAGGTTTAAATTGTGGGTGAATGGCGGTTTGGTATTGTGTGTTTCCGTTTGAGAGAGGATTATAGCGTTGGATAGTATTTTTGTGTAGGTAAAAGTGATGGTTATTATACGTTTGGATTCGATTCTTTCGTTTGGTTGTTATTAGATAGCGAATGTATGTGTAAATTCGTATTTTTGCAGGAAATAGATGGAAAAATGAAACTTCATTAGATTAGATTAGGTGATATTCCTTTGAAATTTATCCTTTTATTAATAATAATAAAGGCTGATGATAATTCCTTTAATATTATTAATTTGAAATTAGGTTGATCCTGTTTTGTGTATTTTGTCAGCACGTTAATGTTTTGAATTTTAAAAGTTCTATTTTTTATTTCGAATAATTATGATATGGATTCGCATTTAGTTCCTTTGTTTGGTTATTATTAGGCAGCGAATGTATATGCAAATTCATATTTTTACAGGAAATATATGGAGAAATGAAAATGGGACAGAAGTGTGTTTTGTCATCGGGCCAGTGTTTTAAATTCTAAAAGTTATATTTATTTTTTTATTTTGCATAATTTGCATGGAGAGTATGTTTTGCATAGTGCATATTCTACGCACATTGCATATATTTTACATATTTCGCGTATGTTAATAATCGAACAGCAATTTTGCAGTATCTATCACGCTAAGGAATGTCGAATTTGTCAAATTAATTATTGATATGATATAAAAATTGAACCGTGACGTAACCTAACCGCGACAGAATCAAAATGAAATGTAAATATGTGCACCGAAAAAGTTTTGATTCTGACGAGTTTTGTAATATTAACAATGCCTTGAGAGGTGTACTGTTGTTGGTGGAGCAAACAAAACTGAGTCGAAGAAAAAAATACGTGACGTTGAACGAACATTTCTGGCGTACAAATTAATTTTTCGAGATGAAAGGCAACTTACAGCTGAAAGCGTGGAAAAAATTCTAATTACGTACTTTAATGCAAATTGTAACAAATAATACATAACAATCATAAAACAATTTACGTGTATCACATACTTCTCAGTTTTTGAGCTTGTTTCATAGACATTTCAATTAAAAAATAATTTATTTAAAAGATCTCTAAATGTTTAACACTACATACAACTAGTACTTATTTAGAACTTAAATTTGTCTGAATTCAACCACGATTTCGCGATTCTTCATTCGTAAATCAAATAAAAATGATAAAAAGAAGTAAAAGATTTTGTTTATATTTTGAACATATTTCACGTATATCTTGCATATTTTCACATGTCATAATTACACGAACGCACGCTGTTTAGTGATTACTGTTTGGAAATTTCTCAACATGTTCTGAACTACTTTTACTGAAAGCACGAAACTGTTAACGATTTGTATTAACACGTTTAGTGTTCGAGGACTATAAGCGTAAATTTCCGCTTAATTTTACATTCCAGAAAGTTCCAAGAAAATTAGAAAAAGAAATGATAAAAGATTTTTGCCACATTTAAATAATACTGTAAATTCAATTCTTTTCAAGTAACAATTCTAGCATTGATCTTTTCCTACCTCAGAAAAATATACACGTCGGAGAATAAATTCAAACAGTCGTGACTCATATGTGTTTCACTTGGAAAGTGTCAGTATCACGGCTTTAAAAATGATCAAGCTTTCCCTCGTTTCACGTATCCTTGTTTTCTTTTTTTTTTCGTAAATATGCACTGTTTGTAATTCTTTGGTTAGGTTAGCTTAGGCTATCTGAATTCCATTTTGGTTTGTGTAAATGGTCGTTCGTTCGAATTCCATAAGGTTAGGTTAGGTTAGGTTAATCGAACTGGTTTCAATTTAAAAACGAATATTCAGGTTTGTTAGATTTTTCATTTTCGTTTTTTTTTATTTATACACCGTTAGAGATACTCCAGTTTATTTGCTTTCAGATTACTTTTTCATCTCTCTCACTCTATATATATATATTTTTTTTTCACACCTCTTCGTGACCCAGTTCTTCCGTTTCATACCGTGCTTTCAGCTTTTCGAAATTGAATCTTTAGCACTTTTTTTTCCAAATATTGAATAGCCAATGCAAATTTTAACCGGGGCACTTTCCATTCTCTCGTTCGTATATACAGCGTGTCCCAGCCGAAATAGGCCACTTAAATATAACAAATATTTCCGATACAATATCAACGGTTTGAAACGAGAAACAACTTGGAAAAGAATTTTCTTGTCAGGTCATTTTTTCTTAGTTTTTTCAAGGTCTTTGTTATTTTTTTTTTTTTTTAAATAGACACCTCCGTGCATGTTTGTTCCTTTTTATTTCTCGTTTCACCGGTTGACAGATTCCTGGTGCATTCCCATTGCTCCATTAACCCCGCGCCTACATCCATCCGTCCATTTCCGCCTAATACGTTAGATTATCGTGCGTAGCGGTTAATACGATCTGCGCCGAAACACACGATTACATATGCACCGTTCTAAACAATCAATTATGCAACGGGACACACAGCTGTGCGTATTGAATTATTGCTAACGAGCGAACGCGCGCGATTAATCTTAGGAAGCTTGTTCCAAGTTCCAGGAACGAGATCGACCTGTTCAAAAACAAAGAGCTCATTCGAAACCCTAAGAGACGCGTAGATCCCTGTAATTCATCGGTATTTAGGTTAACTCTCCGCTTGTGCAAAGTAACTGTTCAATTATGAGGGATGAAGTTGCATCGTGGATGATTTTGAGAAATTTTATAATTATTCACGCAATCTTTCGACTGAATAATTTCCTAATGATTTCCCAAAATTAGAAACACGTGTGTTTTTCGCGTGAAATATTAGCTACAAAAATTATAATTTGATATATTGTTATTATAAAAAATTTTTTTGTATTTAATATAGATTTGAAGGTATATAGGGAGAGTTTCCTTATGAACGAAAATTGCGCAGTGTATATACATATACGCTTCTCGTACATATTAAAATACATTTAAGAGTGTATAAATACGCCTCTCGCAGTTAAAGGGTTAATAAAGCGTTAAGTTGCAGATAATTTGATAATTAAATTCTATAATAGTGTTTTCAACAGTATCACATTTTCAGCTGAATATAATTACAGAAGTAAAAGGTTAATTTATAAAAGTATCAGACACTTGAATAACGTTTCAAACAGCCCTCGTAATGAGAAAAATTCCAAAGCTGCAAAAATATTTGAACACTCATCCTCGGGTAAAAAATTGAAATAACTTTGAAGCTATGTGATAATAGAACAGTCCTCTCCATAATAAAATTTTCAAAGCTCATATTCATCAGTAAGAATTACATAGAAAAAAAAATTAAATACTTACCAAACAATTTCTAGTCTAAAACAAGAAAGAATATTCGAATGTATAAAAAATTCACTGCTCGAAGGGTTAAATAACAGTCTTAAAAAAATAAAATAAAAATGAAGAGAGCTTTAATCTTAGGAAAATTGCAATTTTTTATGTAGTTTTATTTTAACCCTTTGCATTTATTGTCTTTAGTACACTTTTGTAAGTGGAACTTTTGAAATCGGAAAAATGATACCAAAAATATACTTTTATTTATTATATTTCAACATAAACACTTGTGTAAAATAATGATTCACGTCACCATATAAGCGCCTATGGAGTGCAAAGAGTTAATAATTTCAAATCGACATTAATTTTGAACTACTTTTCTATCAAGATAAATCAGAAATATATATTCACTATATTCTCATATTTTTTCTATCGCAAGTATTAAAATCTTCAAAACGACTGAACATACACACACATGTCAATATCCTCGAAGAGGTTAATGCAAAAAAAAAAAAAAAACAAGAAAACAAGAATGAAATCGAAATTATTACCTCGGTTGTTCAACAATAGTAAACATTTTGGTAATCCACATAAGGAATAACAAAGAAAATATATATATTAAAAATAAAATAAAATAGTAAATATATGGCGGACTAACTGGAACGAAATTGCGAAAACATCGTGGATTACATAAATGACGAGTATGAATACTTCTGTAACTGTATATCTGAGAAAGTGAAACCCGATGAAATCAATTAGCGATTTTGATCCCCTTGATCGTTCAATTCTCACCGATCGACGATACTTGACTAATAAACACGGGGCGCATAACTCGGCTGAAACTTCTGCCCATTAAGCCGCAACGTTTCCGCAGTGACGAAGGGCGACGAACATTGAATTCACCGCGACGATATCGGTCCCGAAACGAGGTCTGCTCGAGGGCATGGTACACAGAGGGTTGAATGGTGTATGTCGTAGAACGTTCACATGGACATAATCGGTTGGGCCTGGCGGACGTTTTATCGCCGATACACCGGCGGCCCGATAAATCGCCGCTTGGAACTTTGCTCGCAATTAGTATGGTAATGCGTCCGGGCGACGCTTGAGGGTTACGCGAATGGTATGGGGAGTTTCGATACGAAGCAAGCCGTGCACCGATTGTGTCGGAGATTAGAAATTCTGTAGCTGGGAAATATGGAAAATTGTGATCGATAGTGACGGACAGTTTTATCGCTCGTAAATTGATTCTACGAACGGTTATGCTAGATTCTGGTTGGAAACGTCATGAATTGTTTTTTTTTATTACGATTGACATTTGTATACAATCTGAGGGATAAATTAGAGCGATGTTTCTGTGTGAAAAATAAAAATTACAAAATGTTTCTTATCTCATTCAACCTTTTTTTAATTAAGATAAGGGTTCAAATATGGAAAAGAGGAACACACACGAGAGTTAATAATCCACATGATCTTGGTACACCAAGAAAGAACAGAAATCTAAACGAACAACTGAAGACCACCTCCCAGTATCAAAAAGGAAACAAATAATGTTCAACAGACACGAAGTTCGAAGAAATACAAAACCTAGAAAAGGGTTGTTACGATTTCCACTATTAAAGTCAGAAGAAAATTAATAATCCTTACAATACTGTACAGACCAACCATAAAGGAGGGGAATTCTAAACCTCGAACTACCGAAGACCACCTTCCAACAGAGAGAAACAAGAAAAACAAGCAACATTCAAGTGAGGCCAAGTTTATCCACAGTGTAACGCCATAACCATCAAGCGTAACGCTTAATCGCGATTCCCACAGCGAGCCGTTGGTACTCCGGGACGGCGCATCTGTTGTTCATCTACGGTAACTTTAAATCCGGCGTATTATTAGAACTCTAATTTCGTTTCGCGGTCCAGCGAGCATTCGACGCGAGGGTAATCACGAAATGACTAGTGGCGCGAAGATACACCATGTCCTTTCTCTTTTTCTTTCTCTCTCTCTCTCCTTTTCCTGTCTGACTGTCTGCCTATCGACGGGGTGAACATAGAAGAAGGGGGTGGCTTTAATGTTTTTAATCTAATTCCCCGTGTGCGAGTCCAGCAGTACGAAACTCCTCCCCCGGGGTTCGAGTCCAACTCGCTGGGGATTTTTGCATTGTGCAACAAGGGGGTTGCAAGTCTCCCTTTCGAGGAATGCCCCGTCGCGATCGATCGCCTCACCAATTTCATTTCTCTAAGTCTGAATTACCAGCGTTTTCTCTTTCGTAGAGGATGATTAAAAGTCAGCGCTGTCTTTTCAAATGGTAGGGTGAAGTAGCCTAATATAAGACTCCAGCTTATCTCTGTTACGGAGAAATCGCAGCGACAGTCTTTTGGTTCAGAATTAATCGTAGTTCAGTTGCATTATTCGAATATGGTATAGAAAACAACGTAGTGTCTTGAGCAAGCGTATAAAAATTATAATGCAGAATGCTTGTTTTGCATTTACATTATTCGAAGTTATTACGAAAATGGGTGTTTTTTGAAAAATTCTTGATTTTTCTTTTCGGTGTGTGTAGTAGGTCAAATCAGTCTTCAATTCAAAGATCAGTGAAAAAATTCGTACGATACAATTGTTCCATTAATTCTACGAAATCTTTCTGATAGAAGTTCTACTTCTTTTACTACATTTTCAAAAAAGTATGAATTTGTATAAAAATTCATGATTTACTCGCTAGCCTACAGAATGTAATTAATACTTCTCAGGTGCAGATCATTCTAAAACCATGCAACCGCAGCCCCACCTTCTCCAACTCGAATAATATCAAACCCTCCAGCCTATCAATAAATCATACCATCGACCCATAACCAGCATCATTCCATCCCAACACTTCACAACAAAACACCTTTCCCAAACTAACCGAGGCAATTAAATCCCTGACAAAGACACCTCTGCTAGGTTCCCGCAAAGATACATAAATCGGTCACAGCCTCTAACGAGATCCTTTTGTTCGATATATTATCCATCCTCACGCACCTACAATATATATATATATATATGTATCCATAACATTAATATCGGCAAGTATGAATACGTGAAAGACGAAGAACGAGAGAGAAAGTGAAACAGCGTGACGCATCTAACGAGAAACGATACACGTGCAGCACCCAGAGCAAGGGATACTTAATCTTTTTTTCTGCCTCCCTACAGATTCAGTGCAAAGACATTACACAGACCCCCCTTTTGGAATATTTTCACACTCCTAGTGGTACGGGACCCCCTTCGAAGTTCCTTTTTCCCGCACAGCTACCCCCGATCGCGTCTGTTTTGTAACTATTTTCCGCCACCTCGTACGAGCAAGCTTTCAACCCTCTTTTCATTCTCTCTCTTTCTCTTTTGGGATCTATGACTATGCAACTATGGCAATAAGGGACGTGTGCTTCACTTGCCCCGATCTAAGGGGGCCCCCTATAATTTTTCTGTACACCGTCGATGGGATTAACCGGGACGCGGTCGTAGTTAATGGACGAAGGGAGAATATATACGCGGTAGCGGATCCAATTTCTAATTCTACGCTCCGTAGAATTTGACGGGTGCTCTACGTTCGATGCTTTTGTTCCGTTGGACAACGTTCTGAGGGATGTTTGTTCAACTACCTCTAGAATAGACGATCGCCGATGCTGATGTATCCTGTGAATCGAATGCTCGGAGGCTTTTGTCGGTTGGAGGAACTTTGTTGTTCACTCGTGGTTTCAGGTTTTTCTGAGGGTTATTGTGAGCTCGTTTGAGGTATCACTTGTATGAAGTTCGAACAAGGAAAACATTGAAAATACAGTTCGGTTGAAACTTTTTTTTTTTATTATGAAAAGTGTTTTGATTTTAATGAAATATGGCAAGGATTTTGAAACTTCTACAAGTTGTTAAAAGTTATTAAAAATTCACGCTTTTTGCTTGAATCTATAATTCCTTCAACACATTTCGATGTAGGAAAAGAGGATACGATTTAATTGTGAATTTTGTATTTGATTTTTCCACTGAAATTCGAGTTCAAGTGAAATTCAAGCAGAAGTACTTTTTGTTAAACAATGAATTATGTAGAACAATTACAGTGGTGGATCAAATTATTACAATCACTTTGAAATTAATACATGTATCACTAGAACAAGAGTTGAAAATACACGAAAAAAGAAACTTTTATTGTTACGAAATGTGTAAATTATTTAAAATTTAAAAAAAGAAATATGTATATTAATATTAATATTTCGTTGTACACCCTTGGAATCTATGGATTGAATACTCGTTTGAATTTCCTTTTATTTCTGTGCCACGATGCCATACTAATTCAAGTTCTTCAATCAGTTGCTGTTTATCAGATATCACTTCTAATTTAACGAGGCAGTTTAATTATTTCCATAGGTTTTCCATTGGATTCCTATCCACTGTCTTATTAAACCACAATAAAATTCGAATTTTTCTTTTTTTTTTTAGCAAGATAAGCTATCAAAATATGTTTAAATTGTCTAAATACATGTGTTAAGAAAAAAAAATATATATATTTTAATATTATTGGAGTCACAATACCTTTGAAAACATAAAGTACTTAATTTACTCACTTGTTCATAATAACTAAATTATCAACTGTACATTTTTATGGGTTATTAATATAAAATATTCGATCTTTTCTTTCATTTTTTTTATTAATTAAATTAAAGGGCGAGATTTTACAATTGTCATATGCTATCTAGTTTAAAAATATCGTACAATCTCGGAAAATACACGTCCCTAAACTTAATTAAAAAAAAAAATTAAATAAATCAAGTTTTTTAAAATTAAATCACTGCAGCAAACGAGGTCTTCGATAAATGCGAACAACGTGTAAAATAGTTCCTCCGAGAATTCTTCCTATATTTTATTATAACTCCTCCGAGATAGACACTCTATCTATCTAACTAGAATTTTAAAACAATTCGAAACATTTTACAAAAGAAAAAAAAATATTCCGCGAACCTTAAGATAGAATTTTCCGAAGAATTTAACTAAAGTTAATTCTAAAGGAACAACGAACAAGTGTTCCCCAACAGGAACGCGCCGTGGAATGTGCTAAAACGTAACAAGAATAATGGACGACTGTTAAGCTAGAAATTATCAAGATTCCGTTACAACGAAACGCTCGAACTTCTTCCATTGGACATTTCACGATATTAAGGTAGCATACTTATCTTCCAATTTACACGAAAGATCGGTGCTTCAGAATTCCGTGTAAATTGAAATCATGACTTGCACGAAAACCCATATTAATCGAAAGAAAAATTAAATTCATTTATTTCAACGTAAAATAAAAAGAAAATAAGTTGAACATTAAATCAGTTTTCTCCTTTTATTATAACAATAAAGCTTTTCCTTTTAACTATCACTTGCATGATTTTTCCATCATTATTTTTCCTCAATCCAATTTCTTCAACGTTGTGTAAAAAAAAGAACAAGAAGGAACTTCCTTTTTTAAGATTTAATGTCAGTGTTAACAAACGAACGGTACTAAAAAATGAGAATAGAAAATATGCGCAGCATAAACTTCTATTTTCAACAGGTTTTTATTTTTCAGAATCTGTTATTTTGAAAACAGTGTAAAAGCGAAATCGTGTAAAACAAAGGGGGGTGTAAATCGGTGGTTAGGTGTGTATTAAAGGTCTCTATCGATTTACTTTCAGCTTCGATATTTCAACAACGAGGCGTGAAGTGTTTGTATTTAATCATAAGAGTGTGTTCGAACGTTGCTCTAGCAACAACAAGTGCCAGCTGGTTAAATAATATAACACGCAGGTCTTAGCCAAGCTGTTCGATAACTAGTTAAGCGCGAACTTCCCAGCTCCTGATTTAATACGTCGTGTTAGCCCTCGAAGAGGAACGCACGGATCTCCTTCGTCCTTTTCCCTAGGGTCATGTTCAAGTCTGTTCATTTATATTCATAATACCCGATTCTAGAGTATCTTAAATCAAAGCGTAACAGCTAACGAGCTTGCCAATTTTTACGCGAGACTTGTTACGAAAATGTAACTTTATCCAATTTTATTATATCAACGTGATAAAATTCTGGCTAGTTTATTAGATTTTTATCACTATGGATTTAGAACGTCGATTATTCGAACTAATAGGAAGATGAAGCTGTTCTAGTAAATGATTCATTCGAGTTTGCGAATTTGAGAAAAAACGTGTGAAAATAAAACAATTTTCAAATATAGGAAGCGATAGAAAATTAATTAATCGTTTTCAGATATTGTCAATATTTGTACAGTATTTATTTCTTTTTGTCTTGTTTGCCAATTTTGCTGTAACGGAATATCCAACGCATTAAAAATTCCGTATGTGCAATGGAAGAGAATATTATTAGGAACTATCGTTTTAAATTCGAAGCAAATCGGATGAAAATTCACTGAATTATCGATGTAAGAAGATCTGTGACTTCTTCATTTTTGCGAATTTTACCTCAACAGTTTAAGAAGTCATTCTAGAAATCGCAAACGTTGAAAAATTTTCGATTTTTGCAAGCTGTCACAGTGATTTCTTTATTTAAGTGACGCTCGAACGACTGACGTTCTGCTGTATCGAAAATAAATGGTAAATGAGAAATGATTATAAGCATATTTGTTGAATTAATTTTGAAACATGGATGGATAATAATTTATACTATAGAATCGATTAAGAAATTTACCGTGGTTATGTATAATTTATCTTTACGGTAGTTGCATACATTATTTGTCTAATTTCGCATTCACCGTTACACCTGTTCGATTTAATACATATTAACGCTGGTCTTGCGATCAGAGAATTACCAATTCATGCTCCAGTTCCATAATCAATGGTTTATAATTCACCGTGAAGAGCGTAACCCTGTTCCCTACATTTCCCTATATTACACTTCATGTCACCGTCTCTGCTCTGTTATTTTTAAAGTGTAAAAATACCTGAAGCACAACACTGTCAATTATATGTACTTAAACTCGTATCAACCCCGCCATCACGATCGGGAAATTGCAAATCCACGTGTGCAATCATCTAATCGCCATGATTTTTATCTTGAAGGGCATAATAAACCGTGATTCAATTTTCCACCTGAATCAACGGAAAAATTATCGATACTTAAACTTGACAGGATATCGAAAATAATTTCTTTTCGGTTTTTATAGGGCTAATTTTGTATTTCAAAATTTCATCCACGATTATCCTTCAAAAATTGACAAAATTAAATCGAGACTGAACTTAGGTTAGGCTCATTTAACCGTAGGATTGTACACCTACTGTTTCTGATTTCTTATAATCCATCCTCCTAATTTACCCTTCAAAAGCCACATTCATAAATGTTTAATTCTTTTCTAAGCTGCTTGCATTCCTTTTCATTCTTCAAAAATTATAACGACATCCATTGAACCAAACCATAATGGTAATCACAGAATTATGCAACTACTAAACATAGTGATCTATCATTAAATACCTGCAATAACAACGCAAAATCAATCACTCAACAATTCACCGTATAATTCATTACTTTGGCCTGTTCAAACACCTACTTATCTTTCAGAAAGTGCACAAACATCCGACCTAAACCATAAACCACATCCAACATAAATTAAGAATGATATTTATTGTACCCCACATCGATCCATAACGACAACCATTGATTTATACAACTGCTAATATTAGTAATCCATCGTTAAATACCTTTAATGTTAAAATAGAATCAACCTTTCTTCAATTCACCGTGTAATTCATTACTCTAACCTACTCATCATCTGAAAGGTGCACAAACCATAAACCAGACCCCACCCAAATTAGCAATGACACTCATTGAACCCTGCATCAATCCATGACGGTAACCATAGACTTATGCAGCTACTAATCTACCTTGAAAACCCTCAATGACAAAACAGAATTAAGCTTTCACCAATCCCCCGTGCAATTCATTACTCTGACCTTCCTCAAACACCAACTCATCCTTCGAAAGGTGCACAAACACCAGGCCCAAAACCATAAACCACACCCAATTCAAATTGACAATGGACACCCATTGAACCCCGTGTCAAATGATGATCACAGTATTACCAATTCATGGTCGAATCTCATCATCGATGACCGCAGCGCGAAGGTAAGAGCATCGGCTCGGTCAATTAAACAGTTCCCATTGAAACGTTCGCTCTACCCTTTTCATGCTCGTTGGAAGAGGTTCCCCTGTGTGTCATTGGTTAAGAATGACAATCGTTCCTAAAAACACTTGTCCCGTCAGGGGTAACAGGTGTTACTGCTCCCTGCTTCTGTGTTCGAGAAGGACGACCCTCGTAGGGTTTGTCTGACGAGCCGTGAAAGTCGAGCTTCTCGCGAACGGCTGGCGGCCGCGCGTGTCTGATCGCCGGGGCGTGTCCTGGTTCCTGCGGGAAACGCCGCGCGTAGGTTCCCTCAGGCGGGACACCACGAGACACGCATATCCCGCAATTATTCAATGAATACATGAATACGAATATTTAGCGGGCTTGAACCGACCGGCTGAGCCCGGCCAGATGCATAATGCGCGTGTGTGTGCTTCGTGCAACGACAACGCGGGCGATTCAAGTAACGAGAGGTCAAATAATTTCATGGGTTGGTTGAAGGCCTGGTTTGGATGATGGGTCTGTTCCGCGTGAGTTACGTACCTGGTCGTTTGCATGCGAGACGAACACGGGTTTTTCTCATTCAAAGAAGACACCGGGCGGAACGACAATGCGCTTTGATTCGACGAGGAGGATGACTCACGATGGTTTTGAGGATGTGGGCTGACGGAGAAAGCAGCTGTGAATGTGGTGGTTTGAAGGGAAGGTGTGAACGGTGTCGTTTTAGAATGGTAATGAAAGATCGCCGGTTTGGTCGTAAGTGGATCGGTTTATTCGGAATGATTACTGTGATCCTTGGGTGAGAAAGCTTGAAGATGTCAATGGAGAAAGCTTTGGTAGTCTGCGAACTCAATTTGAGGATCTAGACACTTTCCCTAACAGAAAGAATTTTTGTATTTTGATATGAATTATGTATATTGGTTATTATAACTTTTTCGTGGTGTAATTGTTTTTTTTTTTTAATTTATTATTTATTTTTACTCAAATGGGATATATGTGCCCTGTTAATCACGAAACGTTGAAAGAACGAGGTTTTAAGGTAGAAATTAAGTTTCGGTACTCGAAGATGTTGGTTCCCTTTGAAATTCAATTTTCTGCTCTCGCAACATTGCTTAGGAAGAAAAGGTACTTATACACATGTTCCATACATTAGGTACTTTGAAAAGTGGTAGCGTGCTTTGCCGCCATTTTAGCCTGCGTACTCTCTCATCTCGTCGTCATGAAATTCAATATACTCTCTCGAACAGGATACAAGCTTGTAAATTCCATTCTTTAAGGAATCTATGCTATCTCACCAACGTTTTCTGCCATTATTACAGAAAATCTACATTTTATGAACTAAAAATCTCTTTGAGACCTATTTTAACCCTTCTTTTTCCATCTCAAAAGTATTCAAATGCAAGCTACCACCTATATACATAGTGTGTTTCTCCTAACTTGAGCAGTTAAAATATCTCGGTTGTTTTTTATGATACGAAAAGAAGAAATGAATGTTACAAAGAGACAAATATTCTGACTGACAGACTGTTTTTTCGTTTAATTATTTTTATAAAATTTTCAGGTCATCGACGTCCTTTTAAACGAATTGGTATGTTTGTATTACAGTACTGTTATAACTAAAATAAAAAAATTCAAACAGTATACAACGTGTTGATCTTCACATCATTTTGAACGTAACGCTACTTTCAACACGTGTTCAAAACCAAATATATAAGAATATTTATATTAATATTAAATATAGAAATAAATTATATTCGACTGTTGGATACAATTAAAATTGTATTCTAAAGGAATGGAAACAGATCGATCACCCAAATAATTTCCATTATTATCGAATAATGCTAACTTTTGCCATTTTTCTGACAGCTTGCGAATACCATCGCGAATATTTTCATGACTGCACTGATTACGTGACTTAATTAGGAAAGAATTTATTTCTACGCCTAATAACTGTCCAGAATAAATGTAGAATCTTTAAATTCCCCAAAAACAGTCTGCCAACCATTGCAAACATTCGCAATCAATTAGCAAATCCTTTAAAGCATCAAGTTCTCGATCTTCCTCGCGAAATCCGCGATCTACATGGAGAATATCTGAATACTAGAACGAAGAAAAGCGATCGAATTCATCGAACAAATGAGGCATCCGAGGATTGGCCGATTCGTTTGGGATGAGAGGTGCCTCGGGCCCGATAACATCGAACGACGCTTAATATCGTTTCCAGAGTGAAAGACAAAAGCAGCAGCTGCCCCTTCTCACGAAGCGGCAAGGACGATCGAAGAAACTCGCGGGGATGAGGAGGAAACGCGCGATCTGCCCTCCTAATTCAATCCCGTGGGATAGCGGCAGCCCTCAGCGTCTCGTCGTTGCCCGCTGGCGAGTCGTGAATCAGCACGGACCTGAATTATCCAGCTCGTTTATCGAGGAAATTGTAACCAGCTAAAGACACGTCGAACTTGTCCTGTTCTCCTACATTAGGGTTGTTCTCCTATACATTACGATTCATGAGTATTATTGAAAATGCATGATATATTCGTGCAATATAACGATCTCGAGTATAGTACAAAAATATTGCAGAATTATTGGTAGGATTTCTTAGTAACAATTTATGGCAATGAACTATTGAATTTGGGATTTTTGTTTATTATTTGCATGGTTTAAAGTAACTTTGATCACAAATTTGCAATTCATGTAGATAAAAATGGCAATTGGTCGGAATCGCAAAGAAGCTAGTGAAGGTCACTTTTTATAACTCTTTTATGTTAAGTTTTCAGACGTTTTTTAAGGTTTTTAGATTGTAACGTGTGACAAGGAACTTCTGGTAAATCGAAATGACTTTGTTTCGTATTTACTGTGTCATTTTTCAATATATTTTAATTTTGAGGTTAAGTCATGTAGTTGGTACGGAATTTTTAATAAAAGAAAATGGTTTCCTCAGGTTTATTTACTTTGGAATCTACAAGCTGGCTCATAAATCATTTTACCATTTAAGAATTGAATAAACTTCCTTGAAAATCTGAAATAAAAATTTTGAAACGAATAATACAAAGAAAATCATTCAATTCTTAAATGATCAAGCGAATTATGGATCGTTGACTATTTTAAATTATGTTACAACGTGTAATTGTGAGAAATTGATCAATTATTCTTCTACTCTGAGAAAATTGAACATTCTGCAAAAAAGTATGATTTTTTAATGAATTTGTGCATATTATTCTATTAAAGGTACTTTATTATCGAATTAATTCAATCAGAGTGATGGTAGATCTGATGAATCATTCAGAGATCAAGCTGAGCAATCTTTCTAATCCCTAGAAATTTAAATTCGTCAGCAATTATAAAGTACGAGTGACTAACAAACACTTCGTAATTATTCACTAACTTGTTACACTGTTACTTAAAAATTCTCATTACGTATTCTTTTCCTACGCTAATATACGTTCAGCACTGGCAGAAGATAAAGTCGTTAAATTTACATTCACGTAAACTTTGAATGTTAACCATCATGAAGCCTCGATAATCCTCAAAAACAACCATACAGCACACAGTTTACCAGCTTCAAAATTCTTCCATTATTCAACAGCGCACTCTGTTGAACATATTTAACTACTGCTCCTTTCACTGCTTAATCCTCTTCAATTACACGCTATTTTTAAACCTCTTTCCAAGCACAATCACAAATACAAAATAAGTAATTCTCTTACATTCCTCTAATTACTTTGCGTTTCTTCAGCATTGTTACTAGATATAAAATTGTAAATTAAATAAAGAACATTCAAATGAGTAAAACTTGTTTCCTAGATCCTTTGTTACCTGCTACAAAACATAAAAATCTCTCTATGTCAAGCTATTTCGAAAAATTCGTAAACAAAAATTACAAATCATCAGGAATGTACGAACTGACGTTTAATTCGAGTTCATTTCGTATTAAACACCCCGATAAAAAGAAAATACCTCGTCAGATTCGCATCAGACAGATCGACGTAACATTTGATAAGCAATCAACCGCCATTATTCGTGAAAATAAAAAGAAAAAAAGAGCCCCGTGAAAATAAATCCTAGGTATTAGCATCCCATACACATCCGCCAGGCGTGAGTTTGCCAACACTCGTTCCATACACAAGCTGGATCGTCGATAAATCAAGCGAGAGCCAGCAGCGAATCGCGAAACGACTCTCAACCGGTCGTGCTGACCTAGATTCACCTGGTGATCGACCGGTGGGTATCTCTAGAGTGAAGAAAATTACCACGACCCCCGTCGATTAAGGTGATAATGGACACCGTGTAACCGTAACGGATTTGAATTTTCATTCGGCCGTGGCGGATCGCGGAAGTCATATCGTATGCGCGCGAGGCATCCAGTCGAATGTGTCTCGATCGATTCGACGGGAGGCCTCGTAACACAGCGGCATTAATTTCGGCGACGCAGCTTCATTATCATATAGACGAGTGTTTCGTCGAGCGTTATTGGATCTCACGCGTCACGCTGGAATGACACACGCACGTGCGTGTACGTGCTTAGGGTAAACGCATGCCTGCCCGTGGCTTCCGGCCAAGGAATAACGATCGCGACAAGTCACGGCGACGAGAGATCGGCCAGTGCCAAGGAGTTAATGGGCGCGGACTGATTCGCGTATCATCCACGTTTCTGTCATGGGATTGGTCACTTCTTTCTTTCTCCAACACGTCTCCATGACACGTGTACATTGGGATGTGTTAGTGAAATTGTACCGTTTAATATTTTATTCACTGGAAGCCTATTAAATCTTTGCATTCAAGAGATTCACATACGGGATATTTCCTCTAACTGGAATGGATGAAATATCCCATGTTTTCTAAAAAATTTTCATACGAAAGGGGACATTGTATGAGTTAAATAATGTTTTATGGTAGCGGAGATAGTAAAATCAAATAAATTTCGTTAAATGGAAGGAAAGATCGAGTTTCTCGCCTCCTCAGACTTATACCTTTCTTAATTTCCTATTTTATTCTAATAGTCAGTTTTAGAGGAGTTTTCAAAATTTTCTAGAGCGTCAGAAAAATACTCTATGGGAAAATCAGACTAGTACGACGGGAACGTACGCAACGAAAACTACCTCAATCAGCGGTGATCCCAGTATCCATCGTTTCCTCTTCCTTCTCTGACCCACGAATTTCAGGAACAACCGACAGTGTTCAAAAATTCTCCTTCATTCCGGCAGCAAACCAGTCCCTCTCCCCTTCCGTCTACGTATCAATCAATTCCCGAACGAGCGGCGACCGATAACGAGCTCAAAGCTCGCGTCTCCCCCTTCGATTTCGAGAGGTCGCGACAGAAAAGAGCATAGACTATGAAAAACGATCGATGAACACCGCGTCTCCCTGTCAGACCTGTCTGTCGCGATCGAAAAGGGCATAGGTTATCAGGCGTTACGATCAAATTTCCGTCTTCCACGCTGAGTTTCCGTCCGCAGTCGAGAGTCTACTTACGGGACAGGCTGGTGCACTTTCGATTTTCCCTGGTTGGTCCATGAGCTTTCAGAGAGACGGAGAAGGGAAAAAAGAAACAGCTCACTTAGAGCTTCTTGTTGAGAGAGAGAGAGAGAGAGAGAGAGAAGTTAGATGGTGTAGAGGACCTGTAACGATAACACTCAGGCCTCGTTTCAAGTGGCTGGCCTCTGGAACGATAACTCTCTGAACCTAACTCGAATGCACTCAGACTTGGCGACGATAACGCTTCGGATGCGACGCAACTGCGCCGAGTTTCGGTGATTAAGCAGCTTCAGGAGTTGCTCCTTCGTGTACCTCGCTTTCCCTAACCTCTTGTTTCATGATTAGTAAAAGAGTTACTTATGCTTGTGTTCTTTTCGTGATTATCGAATACAGTGAGTGATAATCTGTCGATAATGAAATAGTCGAATACACTTGTTTCAAGTTGGAACAGAGATAGAGTTGAAAATATGCATAAGAGGAAATCTTTATTGTTAAAGGAAATGTAAATCAATTAATCCTTTGCATTTGAGAGGTGACTCTTCGATATAACAATTCGAATGACAATTAAGGAGCGATAATAGTTTTTTTTTTGACAAATTTTTTCTTTTTTTTCTTCTGCTTTACATTTTGATTACTTCAGATATGTGTGCTTCATAATACAGCATTATTTAATTAGAATTATTATAGTCTGTCTTTGATGACTTGTCTTGTCCTATGAAAATGTAGCCAAATGACGGAATTAGTAACAGTGAAACTAAGTTCGATTATAAATCGTTTAAAGATCAAATCAGTAATTTCATAAATGAGAGATTTGGATGAAATAATTAATTCAAGAAAACGGAGAATTAAAATAATAGTAGAAAGTGGAACTGAGGAAAGATCAGGAAGAATAATCATTCAGAAATGATGGAAAAAAGAAATGACAGAATTGCAAATAGCTATAAATTACAACAGATCCGTTTTCGAATTCTAATCTACGAAATCATAGGCGAAACACAAGCGATTATACTAAAAAGAAACTAAAAAGAAATTCAAATTCAGTATAAAAGTTTCGAACGCGAAGGGTTAAGTGTGCAGAATCTAAAGAGGAATACTTTTAAGGAGATAATGCAGGTTCTGACACAGTTTCGAATAAATAATTCTTACTAATTATTTCCGCGAACTTTTTCTCGAGTTGAAAAAAAGAAAGATCTCGCGTATCGTACAATTTCAGAGGAATTTTTTCCCCAGCTTTCAACCGCTCCTCGACGAAACCGTAAACTGTATCTCAACCCGGCCACGTGCATCTTAACTAAACCCTATCAACCTACTTTAAAACTGCCGAAGGATAATGAAAAATGCGTCCGCGTTGCCTCGAGCGTTTGTGTGAGTCGTTTTCATCCGGATTCTTGCCCGTAGAATTGGCTGGTTTCGCGGCGAACTTTCGCATTGCCTCGAGGGGCTATCGTAGCCCCGGCGAATCCCATGCAAAATAGCGAACCGACACCATCCTTTGATGCGCTCGCGGCGCGTTGCATAATTGAGCGGGTAGAACGGCGTACGCTTTAACATTTGGCATAGTTATGGTATCGTCGATGTCCTCCGAGTTTCTGGAAGACCGTTAATGGAAACGCGGTTGAAGGATCCCCTCGAAACCATACGGAATTTCCCATGCAGAAAATCGGATATCGGAGATGGTGTTCTCGATTTTCGTCGAGCATTTCCATGGTGGGTTTCTGTCTAATGGAACGGGATTATAAATTTGTTGGAACTTTTTTTTTGGTTTTGGTAACGTGGAATATCTAGTAGGGTACAAAATTCATGGTGTTTTTTAATAGATGTTGTAAATATCCTCTTTCGTGAAATTCCTCTGGGTGTTGGATCTATCGAAGTTCGAAGCATCGTGGAAAAATTGCTCGATATTCAAAGGATGTTGATAAATTCCTGAGGAAATTTTTAACGCTACTATAGTGATACAATAACTCAAAATAATTATATTACAAATATTGCATTAGGTGTAGAAATACATTCTTTTCAATTGGAGACATATAGTATAGTCATTCAAATCGAAATATTGTCGATGGTATTTGCAGAAAAATGGCAAAAGATCATCAACGATAATGGAAATTATTTCAACAATTGATCTGTTTTCCTTCTTTCTAAATAAAATATTTATGGTATCCAAAAGTCAGAAATAATTTATTTCTGTGCCTAATAAATATTATAAAAAATAAATATTTTGTAAAATACGCTCTCCTTTTTAGACAATTTGTCTACATTGTGACAGCTTAATTAATTAAGAGAAAATTCTAGTTTTATCCTGCTAATTTACCGAATCCAATGGAAAACCTGTATATCAGAATCAGAAGTGATAACTAATAAACAGCAACTGATTGAGAAACTTGTATCGGAGACGCAGGAGTAAAAGAAAAGTGTAGAAAAAATGGAGACGTGTTCGAGGAATTACAGATGCAAAATGTGGAGTGAGGAAATATTAGTTTAAACAATTTTTAATAATTTGTAAAAGATCGTTAACACTGACCTCCGAGTATTTTTTATTTTTTAAGATCGATTTATTAACTCCAGGACACTTTTACTACGAAACTTTCGAAAATCGAAAATCTTCTTTTAAATAGAAAAAAAAAAATTATACACATTTATTCATGAATTTATTTAGTTTTACTTATTTCTATTTTATTATTAATTTGCTTTGTATCAATATGAATAAAATTTGAATGGAGTTACGGTACAATATTTTCCATAACAAGAAAAGGTTTCATTTCAAGTGTATTTTCAATTCTATTCCTGTTCAAACCTCGAATAAGTGATGTGTAATTTCGAAGTGATCATAATAATTTTATCACCGGCTATATACGTACGTTGACGTGTATTCTGGTTTTGATATTATTGTATAACAAACTGTATCACAAATGTTATAAATTCCTACAGTAACTGGTTTCTCGAGAAATACTGGTTCCATTTATGGTGATTGTACACCAGATCGTCTATAGTACATTGTTACTATTGAATCAGTATAAGTGCATTCCAGTTTCGTTCAGATATTCAACTGTATGATCATCTTCAACAGTAAAGTTGAATTTAAATTAACCGAATTATATCACAATTAATATTACAAACACATTCACTTTTTTCCCATGGAGAAACTCCGTTAACCTAACTTCCTCCTGATCATATCCTTTCGAATCACCTATCGATTACACAAGAAGCGTCTGAAACTCCAGCATCGACCAGGAAGCAATCAGCGATTGCAGCTACGAAAGCACAAAAAAGAATTCTGCATCGAAAAACTAGGAATACCAAGGCTTCGACCGCAGCCATAAATAAAAGCTAGGATGCCTTTGAGCAACCTTAATTAATGCAAGATACCGTACAACACCGTCGTAATTCACATGAAGCGAAAAAAAAAGCGTTCACTTGTTCCTACTATCCAATCAACGACTTCATTCAACCGTTGGCCAAGATTCGACCGAATCTGACGTATCGCAAGTTCGAGACACCAGGGGAAAAAGGTCGCCACGGTAATTTAACCGACAATGAACGAGCAAATAACGCGTCCATCGTGATCACGGCAGCGTACAATGCGTTGCATAATCAGCAGAACCAATGTAACCAGATCTACGAGTTTTACGAAGTTTTAGACAGAGATTGTAGAGGAATAAGAATGGAACTGGACTTAGAGAGGCAGTGATACGAGTTTACGTAACGGGAGAAAAGTGGTTGTAAAGAGTCGAATCGCCGAGGGTATTGTGTAAGCGTGCAATGGCGTGCGTGATGGGTGGTTTGTTCTCTATCGTAGAGGATATTGCCTAATTTCCATTAGCGTTTCTGGTTCGTCCCGATGTCCATTACGCCGATCGAGAGGAATCACGACAGCCTTTTTACTGGTTGAATCGCTCGGAAGAATGCGTGGTATGAGAGGAACGAAGGGGTGAGGAAATGAGTATGGTGATTGTTATGAGGAAATTGGATGTTCTATTAAATTATAAGGAAAACGGGAGTGGAAAGTGTGGAATCACTTGTGTAATTGTCGCAATATCGTATATGTCGTAGATTTACTCGTCGATTTCAAATGAATATTATCAATGTTAATTGTCATTTATATTGTCTCGATGGATTTTGACGTTGTACTGTTTCGTTCGACGCGTTCCTAACGTAGTGTAATAATTCTGAATTTCTTCTGGACGATGCGTTAGCTGTAGAAATACATTTTTCACGACGTTTGAGTACAATCAGAGTTTTATTGAAAATAACAGAAAATAAATGTTTTTGTCGTCAAAATAAAATTGTTGATGGACATTTGCCATTTCATTGACAGCTTGCGAATATTTCGATACGAAGGACTATATTGATTACAGTTTGAAAGAAATTCTTAACATAGTAATTATTTCATTAATCTTCAAATTAATTAAATTAAATTAAATCTTCAAATTTATGAACAATGGAAGTAAGTGTGATTTAAACGAGTATCGAAAGATTAGAGTGTAGGAAAATTGATGAACGTAGAATTTCGAATAAAGCACATAGAATTATGGGGAAAGTACATGTTTGATAAATTTCCGGTAATTTGAAAGTGTAAGAAAATTAGCGAGCCCCAGCGAGAAAATAATCAACAGGCATGATGAAAGAAGCATGTTTCAGTGTCTCGGTGAAATGAATGGGAATGGTTTCTATGGAAACATGAATTAATGTCATGTGTAGTGGGTTTCTAAGAAAGGAATCTATTAGCACGACTTACTGACAGAGAAATATTAATGGGAGCCATTATCATGGGAAAGTACGAGGGTGTATATGATTTGTTGCAACAGGAAACTAATGAGACTTGTCTCGATGGAAAAATCAATTAGTACCAACCACGAAGTGTAAGGAAACCGAAAAATCTTTTATAGATAGTGTTTCTAGGAAAATCCCCTCGTTTCTAATTAACCTAACCTGTTAGATAGAGAAAAATCAACGAGATTGCGATCTAGCCGAGCCAATTAACGTGATCGGAACATAAGAAAATGTTTCTTAGAAAAGATATTTATTACAGCATGTATCCACCAGGAGATTTATCAAATGTTCTGTCACATGAAATCTGTGAAAACCAGTCCCCAGCTAACAACTGGAAAATCTGGGCTATAATTAGGGGAAAACTGGAAAAATCTCGGTGTATAAAAGGGTCACATCCGGTCATATGTGATAAAATGCTGGAATGAGTTCGGAGAAATTTCTGAAATTCGTATGCATGTCGTGAAAGAGAAAAATAAATTTTCTTTCTGAGAAATATTCATTGAAAAACAACAGTCGCAGAAAAAACTTCAAAATTCAATCGAAATTTGTCTTTTTCTGTCACACTGAATCAAAAGCATCGTCGACACATTCAAAAACAGACGCGACGCGACAATAACAATAAAAAGATCGCAAAATTTCGACGCCAAGGCTGCTCTCAGAAGAAAACAAGCGAATCAGAGAAAAAACAGTCTTTGAAATTCAAACCATAGTCTAATATTCTTCCGCTTCGAATTAAGAGAATCGTGAACTCGCCAACGCCTTCGAAGACACACGACGCGACAATAGCAATAAAAAAAAAAGTCTACAAAAAAACTATGCCTTCACAAAATAAAATTATAACGAAAATTCTCAAAACTTCTTATTCAATGTACAAATAATTGGATTCGTAACCGGGCTAGAGATATAATAAAATCAGTTTCAACTATGATCCTATGGGTACCATCAGGATCTCCAGTATCAACCAAAATTAACAGGTTCGTCTAACGAGGGAAGAGAAACCATGCTTGCAGCTAAATGTAGACACGATGCAACTGTTTGGTTATAAAATAATCCGACGTAACGTCAGACCTCTGTCTGTGTGTATTCAGATTCAAGAGGCTATACTTTCTCCCTCTGGAGGGCTGCACGTACATCCGTCAAAACTACTATGCCGCGTCATAATCAAGATTCCAAACGATACAGGCCGAATGGAAATGCTGCGAGGCGAAGTTCGAAACGGCCACTTGAAATTCAGCTGTGTTAATTCCTGCGGATTTTCGACCGCCCTCCGGGCCATGCTTCGACCCTCTCTTCCTCTCTCTCTCTCTCTCTCTCTCTCTCTCTCTCTCTCTCTCTCTCTCTCTCTTCATGATTACTATGTATCACGCTGCACCCACGCAACAAAACATTACCTCTCTATGCGCCTGTATGCATGTACAGGCTGATTCATGTTGCTTGTTAAGGATCTTTTTCTCCACCGGTCAGTTGCTTGAAGATATTAGTTAGAGATTTGAGATTGACGATTGTAAGAGTTGTAGGAGATCGAAGATTATGGGGAATTTATGATCGACATATTCGTAATGATTTCTGAATGAGTATGAGGTACGAGGATGTTTCGAGGATTCAGTAATGAGGACAAATTGTGGGGTAAATAAGTTGTTAGAAACTTGTTGCGAGTAGATGAATCGTCAGATTTGTAATTAAGTGTCTACTGTAAGTTTAACTCTTTGCTTTTTGGGAAATTATTATTTGATATGTTACTTTCACTTGTGTCTATCTTAGTTGTGCAATGAAAATCAATTTTCGGAGAACTGTTCGATTTGTTATATTTAATAATTACACTAATCTTCGAATTATGAATTATTCCTGATCTGCGTCTTTCTGAGTTTCAAAAATGGTTGGTAGAATATAAATTTGGTAAGTAGGAGAGTAGAGGTTATTTTAGATCCAAGAAATCAGTAAATAATGAGGTAATGTTAATGATAAAGAAGAATGTGAAGTATTTAGAAAAAGAAAGAATGAGTTAAACCTTTCACTATGGCAGATTTCAGTAGAAAGGTAGATGTTCAATCTTCGTTTGTAAAATTTGTCAAATTGTCTTAGAATTTATTTCGTTAAATTAAAAAGGAAGCGCGTAATAAATATAATTCCGGAGGAAAGGCGATAAAAGAAGAGTATCAGTTAAATTTCCAAAACTATAGACGCCAACAGTAGTCAAAGGGTTAAAATCACAGATGTGATGAACAACAGCACTTTGATTAAAAAGTGCAAGAGATATCGTACAATTGACAATGTTTAAAAATACGCTTTTTGAAAACGTTTGTTTGTTTTATATTAGACCTCGAAGAGTTAAAAAAGAGATGAATCTAAGATTGACTACTGTTAAAAAGAGAACAACGTTGTACCAAAAATAAAAACTGAAAAAGAAGTACGAATTGATTTAAAATATACACGATAACACGTTTTATTCTGAGAACACTTGGTGAAGGTGTGAATCACTTGAATCACCCTGTACGCGAACACGACGCCCCGCGAATCCATTAGCCGTGTTCGCTGGCTCGTTTCCCTTCGGGCGACCGATGTTGAGAGAGAGCCGAACACTCCGATTCCTATTTCAAAGTGCTCGAACGACAAGCGTGCGATTAGTCGTTAAACGCCAGCTGAAAATTCCGGATCAAGCAACCGGAAGAACGCTTTTCCATCGACGCCTGGGCGAAAAGCGTGTGGCTCTCTCAATTCAACGTCATTGGGATGAGCTAGAGGGGAGGCCTATAGCTCAACGAGGACGACCATTTTGCATTATTCACCAATGCCACAGAAATTGAATTGTGTCGATCAGTAAACTCATATATTTTTAAGTAACGAAAAATAGTTAATTTAGGTACATTTGAAGGAAACATAGTTTCGATATTTACAGTTTAACTCTGTTACAATCTTTATTTCAACTACAAATACTCGAATTTTAAATATTCGGACACTCTTTGAAACAGTATAACTTTTTTAAAATTGGACTAAATAATTTGAACGTTTTTTAGAAGTTAAAAGAACTACATAGTGTACTAGATGACGTACACACAAATTGTGAAAAAATTGTAATTTATGAGAATCGCGGAGAAAATTATAAAGGTCACTGTTTATAAACTTTTTATCTGAGTGAAAATCGCAATGTTTCGCGACTGCAATAAATTTAATTTTTGATGCTTCTAATAAGCTCTATCGTTTATTTCTGCTTCAGCAGATTTAACCCTTTTCTTGTAAAATAATCTTGTTAGATTTAGACTCGAAAAAAGCTCAAGTCGTTTGTTCTAATTTTTAAAAAGGTATTCTATTTTAAAAGTTGGAGCGAACACTTCCGTAATCCACTGTAACAATCGATATGATATTTAACGCAGAAGGAGTTCTCAAAGGCAGGTAATAACTCAAGGAAGGAATCATTAAAAATGATCGCAAAAATGTTCAATCTCTTGCTACGAACGTCTAATTTACACAAACCCAATTCCGTCGAGAACTTTAAAAATGGACTAAAGATAACGAAGGTAATTTTCAATTTTATCGTTAATTTCCCAGGAAGAAATGAAGATACGTTCGTAAAACGAGGTTCGATATTCGCCAATTAAACGCAGGCTCGAACTAATTCTCCGATTTAACCAGCACGCACGCTCGAAGCTTGTTTGGATTCACGTAACACGCGTTATCGGTGCTTATCGTCTCGTCGTACGCGTATTTATACGAAGAATTTGAAAAGGGATGAGTGAGAAGATACCAGAGTGTGGGACACAGTGTACGTGGAATCTGACGGGCGAAATAATTGACGCAGCTAATGCACCGGATTAACAGGGAACACGAACGAAATGGAATCGATGGTAATTGAAATAAACTAAACGAGCCACGGTTATGACGGTAATAAACTTTTACTACGCCAGTAAAACTTTTATTTATGCCTGTCCCCTCTTCGTCCCTTCGTCCAGGCCCTTTCTGATCGGTTATGCTGAAAATATCCTTCATTCGAGATCGTTTCTGAGAACCACGTTGCAAATTGTCGCGATTTTACTTTACCGGATGACTCTGCTCCATGTTGCATCCTCTATTTTGATGAAATTGTTTGTTGCTATTGTAGGTGAACTTACCTGAAACAAAAACAAAAGATACACGGTTAGAAACGATGGATTATACGTTCTACTTTTTGTGTTGAATACTGTATTAAATCGTGTTTTATTTGATTTAGAGAAAGATGAATTTGAGTTGGTTTCTTAAATTAATGCAGAAGATTTTCTGTGTTAATTCTTTGCTTTCGAAGAAGTGCTTACAGACACTGATAAAGTTTGACGTTGTTTGACGTGTGCATCAACGATATGCTGCGCTAAACAATCAAAATATTGCGATTTATAGTTAAGTTTCGATTGAATGCAATTTCGTGTTTTGTTGATTTTTATATTCAGTCGTTTTTTTGAAAAAATGTATTATTCGTCGTGATGAAAAATGTAATTGAAAAAGAGTTGCTTTGAAACTAGAATTGATGATGAATTTGTTTCTTTCTTTTTTTGCCTGAAGGAAAAAGAAAAACTATTCTGTCTGCTCGATTGAAAACTTTATTATTGCGAAAACTGCTATCATCGACCAGATTTACGTCCTGATAATTGCCTTAAAAAATATCATACACTTGAAAGTTGTAAATAATTTGTAATTAAAATTTCATTTATAACATAATAATAAAGTTCGAAAAACACTCTTTTAAACTTTATCTATAAATTTTGTTTGCAAATATATGATATATTATAACCATAAAAAGCCAAAAATGGCCGAGTGCCTGTAAGTTTTAGCTGAGGAAAAATTTGAGTGTGAATTTATAATATTTCATCAAAATGTTCAAGCTGTATTCTTATAAATTTTATTTCAACCAGTAATACTGCACGAATTCCTTTTATATCATAAAATATGAATTTTATAAACATGAGAGGTTTTACCTTTTTTAATTTTATTTTCCAGGAAGAATAAAATAATATTATACGAGACTAAAGTTATTTATTCAAATTAACCTATCCTTCAAAATTCGAAGTTTCCTAAATTCGTAAATTTATTGTAAATCTCTCTACAATTTTTCGAAAGTTTTCAGAATCTCCGTTCTTAAACAAGGAACACTTTCGATCATTATGTGCTAAATGCACGAACAATGAATCATAAATTCGCTGTGACAAAACGATCAACATGATCGAGCAACAAGTCACAGTCTATCGATCAATTTTTCCTGTCGTTGAACAGAACATGTCTCGCGAACGAATCGCGAGAGCGCGACACGACATTCAGCCTTTCATTGTTCAACGAACAAACACCGCCGCGGATCAGAGAAGTGTTTATTACATCTGGCCGAATTAATTACATTCGCCAAGTGGAAAGTAACTCCGCCGTTGGCCAGGCCACCGTCAGAACACGTCGAAACAAACTTGCCCCGTTACATATTGATTGGCCCGTCCAGTCGACCTGTATGAGTTTCGAAACAAACTTATTCGAAACGCAATTCAACAGGTTTTCGTGTACCGCGTGTAAACATCGGTTTGTTCATGTTGCGCAGCCTGTCGGGAATTTCTGTCCGGCGTTGTTAAAGTGTAATCGGGGCGAAAGAGAGAGAGAGAGACGATCACGCTCTATCTGCCACGATATTAATTTACGAATCTCGTTATTTCTCGCGTGTGGTGTTACAGAAATGACGGTATTGTAGAAGTAGAGAAAACATTTGGGGTCGACTATTCACCGTTATTTTTTCTGACATTGTTAATTGGCAATTTTACGTAGAAGCTATCTCATGTCATCGGCTATTATTTCGTAATTGAATGTGGAAACGAAACAATCTAAACAAACTTCAATAAACTATATTTATACACAATGAACTGAAATGACGAAACTTTGGACGTATCTTTTATAGAAATTTTAATATATTTTTTTTGTATGATGAACTATATAATAGTCACTTACGTGTAATGGTACACAACAAGTTTCGCAAGTATATCTTGCTTCGTTGCGATTTGTGTAACACCCTAAATACCAAGAAAAGTATCTTTTTTTCTATAATAAAGCGGACACGGCAAAACACGATGAACAAAGCTTCTGCAATGTTCTACATTACCCTACCTTTTACAAATTGAAATAGTTAGTGTAACAATCAGATTAAGGTCAACAATGTGTTAAGATAGTAGAGTTCTCACATTTCTACCGATTCTGAAGATTACCTAACTTGAAACTCTCGTAGGACTAATTAAAACGTTGAATAAATCTTGCTATAAAGAAGAATCTCGTTGAATATCACTACTCAGATGGTACCTAAGTCATCATCAACCCATCGAATTCAAAGATTGTGATCGCCTTGTTCCCCTGTTTCGAGAGTGGAGCTAACAGAGAGGCGATTCGCACGACTCCGTCGGTCTGTTTGCCCGGCAGTTAACGAGTGCGGCTCGACGACGACGATACGCCGAGCAACCTGTACGCATTATGCGCTGAATGAGGCGGCAATCTCACCCCTAGATCTCGGCTGCAGCAACAGCAGCAACGAGTGAACAGTTGGCGGGTAGCAGCGAGTCCTTTTCAAGGCCTACACCGGGGCAAACTTATCGCGGAACCGCTCCGCGAGGCACTGGCCATTTGCGTTTCATGAGCTCTCTCTCTCTCTCTCTCTCTCTCTCTCTCTTCAGTTCAGTCGAGGCAAGTGAAATGGGTGCCGAGTAAAAAATTTATCTCCTGGAGTCGACACTGACGGAAGCAGAGGAAGAGAGAGAGAGAGAGAGAGAGAGAGAGAGAGAGAGAGAGAGAGAGAGAAAGTAAGAGGAGCTGATTACGTTACATGATTCTCTAGGATTTGTTACTTCCTCCATTTGATTTGGTATCTCGTGGTTGATTGAGACTGACGTTGATAAGAATGACGGAAACGAGAGAGAATTTGTGTGATGGATCATGCAGGATGATGTGGATGTAGGTGTAAAGACTTGGCAGGGTAGATTTTGTTTTTTCAAGGTGATAGTGGATGTGATATAGTTGATGTGGATCGTTGTGAAAATTATTAGATCGTCCCATATGTTGATGAAAATGGAGAGAATTGTGTAATGGATCATATAGGGTGTTGATAGAATCGATTTTCAATTTTCTATTGAAATTTAAAATATTGAATTTAAAAATTTAAATATTGAAACATGATTGAGGTTGATAAATGAATTCCGCTGTGAAACTTAAGAAAAGCCAACAGACTCTTGAATTGTCAATTTGAACTATAAAAATCAGATCCACAACTACAATAAATTTTGCTTTCAATGTTAACTATAAAATTCCCATTCTAAGATAACCGAATCATTGAATAAATCAACAGACACAAGAGCAACGTCCATTTCTTATAAATTACATTACTTCACTTCAAACTTACAAACACGAGAGACATGAAAAATGTTGCAATTCGAAATAAAATACGCTTTTAACGATTCACTAGTCAACTTGAACGATTAATCAGTGGTAGTTGAAACTATGTTGGGAAACAGATCACGTAGGATCACAATAGTTAGCATCTCAGGCCTATGAATAGCAAGATTAACGAGTCTATGTATCTGACATCACGGCTTCCAGTAAAATCCATGTAACTCCTGGATACAACGATTCAAGCCTAGATCAGCTAGGCTACACGAAGGGCAACTACACGATCACGGACGATACTGTCCTTTAGACTCTGCCATCTTGTCCATTCGAATGTAAACGCTTATCTTCTCGCTAGTGCACATGAAACTATCGCGGAGAAGAATGATCGCGAGCAGGTTGCATGTAAGTGAAACAGTCGTAAATAAAAACGACTGTCCGGCATGAATCGAGAGTAACGGAAACAATGAATCGACCGAAGGGAAGACGGTCGTAAACGCATCGATCGCTCGAGGAACTATTATGCATGAAATTATTGTCGCAAAGACAATTTATAAAAAGAAAACTAATTTGAGAAAAAATCCATAGATGTGAAAAACACATAGCGAGTTCTTTTTGACTCTTTATGACATCGTATAACTTGAAAGTTACTTACGTACCATGTATCAATTAGGTGTGCAAATTAATTTGCACACACTTCAATGTTTGTTAACCAAAAATTTTTATTTTAATGTTCAGAATAATCTCTGTTGATTCGGACCCGAAGAATTATTGTTCTGAAAAAATATGGCGACTTTTAGTTCACAAAGTTGTCCAAATTTTATAAAAAAAGCCATCGAATTAATTTGTACATTTAATACATTTTATAACTCTCATTTTATTTGTTTTACTATTGCACTGTTGCAATATACTGTTACATATTTGGTAATTAGCTTCTTATTAAAATGTGAAGTTGAAATTAATTGAAATTTTTTTTCTCTTGAATGAAGAAAAATTGAAATATAGAAGGTTCATAATTTTTCAAAATGTTGAATCATCTCATATGTCCCCGGCAAAAGCGAAAAAGTTTTTATAACAATAATAATTCTATCGAAAACATGGGAGAAAGTTGTGAAACGAGGAAAAATTTTAATTAAAATTTAAAGACATCAACTTATGGGATAAACTAATATACATCGATCATGCAATTTTCTATTGGAGATCTTAAACTGCATTCTATCGAGATCAAGGTCTAATGTTCCGAATGAGTCTCGGAAAGTACACTCGATACCTGCATCAGCAGGTTCGTAAGTATCGTGCTCGAAGCTAGAAGTGGATGTAATTGGGACGACCATAAGAACTGTCACGGTTGAAACATACTCTCCATTCACTTTCACGATTCTTTAAATGGAGCTGCTTATAATAACTTTTCACTTATGCATATATTTATCCCAAGGATAATGATAACTGTTGACTGAAGTGTGAATAATTGTTTGCACTTCGAAATAAATGAACTAAGATGACCAATAAAAGCTATTAGTACACGATACATTAACCACGACCATTTTTTGAACAATTTTTTAAAAATATTCGATTGCTCAATTTACTCATCGAAGCTCTTCCATAAAATTCCAAAAAATTCATATTTCAATTAGATTTCTTTAACTCTCTAGCCCTTTCAATCTCCGAACCGAAATTTATCTCAACTTAGCATCCATTGCAAACACCATCATTCCAAGTTAAATGAATTTTCACGAAAATTCGTGCTGAATTTAAGAGTGACACGAGGATCTGTTTCATCGAATCCCAAAATTGCTTACAGTTATGTGAGTAGGTGAGTTATGCGAGCAGAAATAAAGCGATAGTGAAAAGCAAAGCAGTTCAGAACACTTTATTCTTTTCTTTTCTAATTTATAGTTAATTATTGTTGTCGCTTTCTTGTAAATAATTAGTAAATATTATTACTATCAATCTACAGTTATTGTGGGGTTAACAACACCGTTCTTCACTGCATAGTTCGACGCATCGTCACTTGAAATAATTCCCTTCAAAAAAAAAAAAAAGGAGCCTAAACACTCATCAGCAAATCCTAAGTCACACGTCGGCCGTTTGATTCTCAGAGTGGATTCGAATTCGTAGCCCTAAGGCCTGCAAACGGCTGTCAGCGTAATCCACGGGGCACAACCGCGACTAACGAGCGCAGCACGAAGATGATGCACGAGTATTATCTCGTGAATGGGCCGCAATCTCGGTCCTAGATCTGTTAGTGTAGGCAGCGAGTGCGCAGTCGGCATACCTCGCGAACCTTTTCGGGCAGCATGACGAACGTAAGCGGATGTGATGCAAGAGATCGTCGTCGTTCCACGCCAGAGAATCTCGCTTGAAAAGCTCGACGACGTTGTGAAGAGAAAAGAAGCAAGAAAAAAGAAAAAAAAAAGTAGAAAAGCACACCACCCTCTCTGTCGCGTGACAGACCGAAGAGAGAGGCTCGTTTTGTTCCACGACCGTTTTCTCTTTCCTGTCGTCGGGACGCTGCTTCTATTGATTCTACGCACACCTTCTTACCTGACCTGTCATTATTTTAATAAACACGTTTCGTGTAATTCTCTACTTATCAGCTCTCGATTTTTGCTCGAAGATTCTTTTATCTTTCGTGGAAGCAATTAAGAGTAATTCGATTAACGATCATTTTTCGAGTGCTGTAAGTGGAATTTGGGGCTCGTTGCTGATTCAAGGGTATCGCCGTGGCTAAATTTAGGATTAAGGGTTAAAGGTTGGAAGTTTCGGGGTTGTGAAAATTTAATATAATTCTAAGGTTATTTAGACTGTTATTTTTTAAATTTTATCTAGTGTTTAATTGCTCGTCTCAGTGGCAAAATTGACGATTGAAAAATTATTTATTACGTTACAGAAATGAGAAATGTCTACAGTTTTAAAAAATTGCATCTTTACCTTAAGATTTCCTTCGTGTAGGAGTTATTAAAAATAAAAAATTCTTATTTATCCATTTATACTTAGGTCAGTGATAATATCTTTATTTACCATGTTTCACCAATCGTATAACAGTTAATTCTCAAAAATTTCTCCAAATTTCCCTCGTATGTCGTGCACTCTATATTCACGTAAACCAAAGCATCACGGTTTTACACCCTATATTCACATTCCCCACGGGGTCAACGAACTGGTCCCTTCCGATAGCTAGCAGACTCAATAACTCCCGCCACTTCGGTAAACAGTGGCAATTTTCCTCCGATCACGTGCAATTTGACCACGATTACCAACGCTTCTACACACCCGGTATATATCTCAACGAGGATACACGCAAACGTTTCAACAGATTAAAAAAGTAGCCAAGCTTATCGGTTTATTCGATCAAACCTCGTACAAGGGTGGTTGGTAGCTGTACGATTTTCAAGTACCCGATGAAATTGCACAGCCAACATTCAATGTTTACTTCATTTTTCCCTAATAAATCCAGCCAGACGATTTACTCGAACGTTTAAGCGGGTTGTAACGAGCGAGTAGAAGCATTCGTTCACTTTCTAACAGTGTATATATCTGTCAATTTGCAACGGTAACGAGTGCAATTCCATTCCGTACACCTTCTGCACGCATCCACGTATTCACGCACGTGTTGTTCCTTGAATGAATTATAATTCACGACGTTCTGCTGATGGACGAAGGAACATCGGCACGATTCACGTAGTAGATAAAGATGACGACACGAATTTTCGTCTAACGGAGGACGCGACTGCACCTCCCTCGATCGCGGCGGGAATCGCATAATCGAGCAGGTGTGTTAAATATTGATGCGCAAGCATTCGGTGAAAGGAAGTGAAACGGTTGAGGCACGTTGCACGATGCACGCGTACCGTGCCTCTACCTTGAAGTCGATATCAGCCCGGCCAGCCGAGAACCAATTACTTTGTCCCGCGTTAGACCGGCCACGGTAATTACTTCGAGTGCAATGTTCATGCATTGGATGTAAATTGGACGGGGCTAAGTTCTTCTGAGGCCTGCTGGGTGATTTAGAATACCGCTCCGCGGGTGTTCTCCTTCCTTCCTCTTTTTTTTTCAACAGGCAAGAAGTGTGTTTTTCTTTTCTTCGAGTTTCTTTCGGGATCGTTTGCCTTCAGATCGAACGAAAGATCGGGAGATCGTTAAATGGGATTCGCGTTGATGTCTTAATAAGTGCTGTTTCCGGTAATTGAAAGATGGAAATCGAAGATTAAGTTCGACGAATTGTTGAGATATTTGTTGAGGAATAAAAGTGCTTTTTCTCTATGGGTTGGAAAGAATTGTTAAAGGTGTTATTAATACTTTGAGTACGGGTACTTTAACATTCAGTTGTCCGCCATTTTTCGTATTACTTTCGCTTATGTGTTACGAAAGAAAAGCGAAAGGCGTTGAAAGAAAGAACTAAACCGTTAGATACATATCTGAAAAGTTCCACATTCTATCAACAACCATTCTCAAGTTACTTAACCACCCATCTCGCCCTCATCATCAACGATAATCATCACCAAGATTAAAGATTCTGAAGGACACTAAGAAAGTCATACAGAAACTAGCCAGACGAGTTAACCTATCGTCAATTAACAATTACGAGCTCATCTGGTTTTCGCCTGTTCATGGAAAGAGACTCTCGCCGTTATCATCTCGCGTCTACGGTTCACCTAGGCCAATTATAAAATCAACACCGGCAATTAGACGTTTTTCCTGGGCAAATCGAGCGGACGATTACGGGGGCGTCTAATGAGCTCCGGCCCCGATATATCAGGGTGTCCATTTAGCGGCGCTAACGAGTGCCGAGAGCGTCGGAGAGCAGGCGTACACACGTATATATACATATATACACACGCGCGCGTGGTCTCTCCCATGAATGGGCTCGCAATCTCGCTCCAGGATCTCCTGTGCCCGTCAGTCCGGCTGCGGCCAAGTGAACAGTTGGCGAACGCTCGACAGAGAGGCTGCTCCACTCGCGGCAATGCGAGCTACCGTTTCAGATTAGCATCTTTTATGCATATACATGCCGGACCTGCGGCCAACCGACACGAACAAGCGGCTACGGGGCAGCCAGCTTTCGTGGTTGATTCCACGCTCTTCTCTCTACCTCCCCCTCCTCTCCCATGATACTTCTCCCCCATATACACGGACACCTTCTTTCTCCATGCCCAGACCCTTGTTACACACCCCTTTTTCTGCCTGGCTTTCGATGCTTCGAGTAAATGGTCGCGCGGTTTCTTGTCATCCGCTGATCGAGAGCGACTTCACCGACTCTTGAATGGGGATTTCGTTTTCGTTGAGAGCCTAAGGGAGATGGGACTCGTGGAATTCCTTTGGCGAAGAGCGCTATTTCTTTTTTCTTTCTTTCATTTTTTGCTGATTTTAAGAATGAAAGAGTGTATAAGTGTATACGTATTTTTTGTTTTTTATTAGATTTTGAGGATTTTGTTACTTTTGTTTAGTTTTGCTTTTGACAAATTTTGAGGCGTGTTTGGAGGATCTGTGATCGTTTAGAATTTGTTGCTTTAAACTGGAATATTTTTGCTGTTGTGAAATTGTCACTGTGTCTTTAAGAAATTATTTTTTTTTTTTGTATTTGTTTTTCAGAACTATCAGATTTAATAAACGTGTGCTGATTGATTTGTTCGGAACATAAAAGGAACAATTTTTACATCTTTCATGGTAACTTTACACATTAACTTGACACGATCTATGAATATATATCACTTTTTCAATTGATACAAACAAAAATCTTATAAATTGTTAAACTGTATTATTGTATCGTTGTATTATTACTAGACTACGACTTTTTATGTAAATTCATATTTTTGAAAATACAGTGGAACAAATAGAACTTACGTAGAAAATTATTTTATTTAATCATAAAAAGCGCTACGATTTTGATAATTTTGTATATTTGTTCAAATTACGTGCATTTTGTCCAATTTTGCATATTTAAATTTCCTATAAATACGTTCAAATTTGCAGTTTAATTACACTAGTACTAGTCGGTTTCTTTATATTAATTACTAATCAGTTACAATTATTCTTCTCATAAACATCAACAAATCGAAACAATTAATATCTTATAGAATGTTAACGAATAATTTGAATAAACGATCGATTTTCTCCGAAAAAATCTCTTAAAAAAAAAAAAGAAATCAAACTCACTGCTGATGCACAGTTCTCGATCAGAGTTCAGAGACTGAAATGTTGCAACGATAACGAAAGAAACCATGATGTGTGTATTCGCTTAAGGTTCGAAGCGTTGCAAGTCACATTTCTGAAACGGCGACATGCGCCACGAACGAAGCGGGTCTTCGATTTTATCTCGAGACCTCGCCTCCTCTTGGAGAGGCCTCTTCGAATTCTAAGCCTCCAGACACGCGGCACTCGTGGAACTCCTCGACAAATGGCTGCGCTTGATCCAGGAGAGACGCGACGAACTGGCTACCGGGATAATTACCCAAAAACCGATGCGGAGGGTGCTTATCGTCGTCAGGCTCGTTAATATTGCTGATTGTGCGTTGGACGTGAAGATGCCGCATGACGCACAGATACGCTTTTCGACGACGCTGACTCGTTCTGCGAATAATCGCGCGACTGTTTCACTCGATATTCCACCCCTCCTCTTACTGTTAATTAGCGGACAATATTTGTGAATTGTTTCTTAATTTTTATTTGTAAACGCTCGAGGGAGTGGTGCAAATATCCGAAAAATGAAAGATCTGCACACGATGCTAATCTGTTTACTGTTTAGCAATATTCATGCATGTAAAATCGTGAGCAATTTTCAATCGTTGTCTTTTTAAGCGTAGCAATGATGTTCTACTGATTTCTTTATTGTTACTCTTACTCTCACTATTCACGAATACTTGTAATTTCAAATCAACCTAATTGGAACACTCATTTTTGCTCCTTTTATTCGATTACCCAACATTCCAAATAATACTGCAAAAAGGATATGAATTCTCAAGAGAGAATGCACAAATATGCATTAAATAATGCTATCTGAACAATTGTAAGTCCCAACTATAGATTAAAATTGTTGAGTTTGAATTTATATTTTCAATTACAATTGCATAGGAAAAAGTTCACGGAAAAATCTTCCATTTTGACGAATCAGTACAATTAAATAAAAATAAAATACAGTCTAGCCCTCGATATTCCTGTAATGCAAAAATACAGAACTGGCCCTCATTTAGAATACTAATTTTTACTGCTTTCGCTAAAATTATCCTATAAAAATATTCTATAAATAATTGTAAAAATTGTATATACTATCTGAACGATAACAAAACAACGATCATTCACGATCTCGTTTACACGTAACCTCGGATCGGTGCCATTAACCTCCCAGCTAGAAACGGGCGCATAATATCAATCGAAATCATCAATTAAACCGTGATCACGCGATAGCTGGAAATGGCAGAGAGCTCGAATCCCCGATATTTCTCATTTTACGCTCCCGTTAACGAACTCAACATCGAACGTGGAACACAACTCCGCTATAGGCTTGCGAATTATTCGAATCGGTGCTCGAGCGGAGAACGCGTAAAATCGCGACAAGCTACGACTCCGGCGTCCACGTGATCCCGTTATTTATCGTCACGGCTATCGGACCGGCCGACGGGGAATTAATGAGGCAAAATTGAACGTCGTATCGAGGCTTGAATCAAAGTCGTTGGCCGGGCGAGATGCGAGAGCTGCTCAATCGAGCAGGAAACTATGAATGGAGCAACGATCCAGAACACACCAGCTGCTAGCTGGTGCTTGCTGCTGTTGCTTGCTACCGGAGCGTTTCCATCCTCGTCAGTTTCGCACGTACAACGACGAGATTTCCCTTGTGTTCTGCACAATTACTTCTGAGGGAAGCGTGGCGCTCGGTCACTGCCTCTCCTTCTCTACACCTTTCTTTCTCTTCCTTTCGGAAGGGAGAAACGAATGAATTCCGCGCCTTGGGCGAATACCGCGAAAGCAATCGTTCCAGGTCCTGTTTATTTTTGTCTCTATCGACGATGATGGAAGTAGAAGTGATTTGTTGGAACAGTGCGTTATCCCGGACAATGAAAAATTAATGGGAATATTGTTGGATCGTGGAAGAGAGGAATTTTGACGGTAATTGAACGAAGATGTAAGATTTCGCTGACAGAGAATTAAAATGTACAATGGGTGACGGAATTATTGTGAACAGATGAGTAAATATTTTATGTTCTCGGTGGTATATATACATATGTAGGAAAATTGGTTTGCTATGGTACAAGGATATCACTTTTTATTAAGAAAAGAATTATTACGATATCTTTATTGGTTTACTAGAGAAAAATTTTTAAATATTGCTTATTTTTTGCGTTGTCAAAGTGAACTCGCACCTCGAGTGTTAAACATCGAAGATTGGATTAATAATTCTGCGTCTTAATCATGCGTACAATGCCGAACAAAATATTTCTGTCGTGGTCCAAGGATGTCTCTTTTTATTAAAAAAAGAATTATCACGATATCTGTATTAGTTTAGCTGCAAAAAATGTTTAAATGTTGCAGACTTTTGGAATTGTAAAATTGGACCCACACTTCAACAGTTGAACAGTATTACCTTGAGGCATAAAATTTGCAATAACAATATTAAAAATCACATTGAACAAACTTGATTTGGTATGGTCCAAGGATATCTCTGTTTATTAAGATAAGAATTATTACAATATTTTTATTAGCTTACACCAGAAAAATTTTTAAATGTCGCTTATTTTTGAAGTCATCAAACTGGACATACACCTCGAGAGTTGGACAGTATTATAAATTTGTACCTTAAGGTGCAAAATTTACAGTAACAAGAATTAAAAATCACATTGAACACAATTTGTTTACTATGATCCAAGAATGTCTTTTTTTTTTTTATCGAAACGAGAATTATCACATTTTTATTACTTTATCTGACAAACAAAATCATCATTAATTTTTGGGATTGTCAAACTGGACTTCCACCTCGAGGATCAAACCCGGAAGCTACAATTACGCGACTTCGAATTAATTCCAACGAGCCTTGACACGAAACACCTTCATTCCTCCGTTCATTGAACCTTCTCTGAATGTATACACTTTTCATTTCCACCCAACGTTCATCGACACGCTCTATCTTCCAGCAAGAATTTCGCCCACGATTTTCCCCGCCCAACGTCCTTCTCTAACCTACATATTTGCCTGACACTCGAGATCCCCGGTTACCTTCCGAAGGATTTTCCTCGATTACGCTCATTCCAGCGATGGGCGCGAGCGCATTTTCGTCGGGTTCTCCCCCATTACACATTCCACCCGTAGGGACGACGTTCCATCGCGATTCATAGGGAATTAAGTAGGCCGACGGTGATATACTTCCTTCTCTCAGGTCGGAAGCAGGAAATTTGTTCAGTGACCAAGCTAGTGGCTATGCTAGAGAGGCGTTTTAATCGTATTCACGCTATTCTCTCCGTCTCTGTCCGCTATGAAAAGAGTACCTTGAATACCGGTTTCCCATTTCTCCCGGCCGGCAGGCAATTTATATGCAAAATTAGCCAGCGCTTGCAACACATGTTCAAGGGGCCAGAACTCGCGTTGAACGCCGGCGACTGGTCATCGTTGCTTCGCAGCGAATAAAGAAAGATTACATTATCACACCTTTCCCGCGGAAAATTTGTACGCGGAAACGCGGTAACGCAATAACAGGGCAACGAAGCATCCCTTCCTCGAGAAAAATGTCGCGACTTTTCCAACGATTATACAACGCCCGCGAAACCTTAGCACGTCACGTCCGTTGTATTACTTGATGGACGTTGATGAAATTATTAACGCTTTTATGGTTTTATGCACGTTTCTCTTCCGTTTCTCCTGTTCTTTCCTCTTTTTCCCCACCGCTTCTATTGGTCCTTTAGGGTTGTAAAGTTATTTTCATGAGAGAAAATTTTTCGTACTTTCTTTTTTGTCTATTTTCGAGGCAAGGATGTTTTGTTTCAGCATCATCGTATGGGGACATCTAATTTATACATTGTGCTCCTTTTTAATAAAATACGAACTATTTGGAATTTTTTGAAGTTGTTTCTTTTAGTGGAAATATGATCCATTGGAATTATATTAGGAATGTTATTAGAATTATAAGTTCTAATTAATTTTGAGGGATTTTTGGTTAAAAATGCATTTATTCGAAGATAATTGTATGCAAACTTTTGGTGATTGTTTGGTCAATATTTAATACTTCTGGCAATTGGATCAAGCTTAGTTTTTATCTGATAATTCGTCTAATTATGCATATTCATATTGTTTTCACTGTTCCGAGCTATAAAATATGCCCAATTCTTGCGAATGACGTGAAATTGACGTTGGCGGTTCATTTTCTACACTTTCACTTACAGCAGCAGTGTTTTCATTTATGCGTACAATTTTGGGTCTTCCACTATCTGATTTACCAATAACACAATTGGTCTCTTCGAATTTTTTACTAATTTTTATATTAAAGACTAATTAAGACGATTATTTCTACCAAAAAATCACAAATTTCGTGATATTCATAATAAATTTAAATAATATACATACATTGTTGTAATATATATCTGCCTATAGTTAAAATTGCACCAGCTTCTACTAAAAAACTAAATAGCTATACTATTCGAAAAATTATGACACGTCAAAATTATATGATGCTGATATCTAGGCGTCATATTTGGATGACTCTATATTTCCATCGAAATAGTAAAAAGCATCATATTTAATTTTTACATCGACGTTACCAAAATGAAAGTGGAAAATGATTAAATTTCATACTGCAAATATTTATATGTACATACAGAAAATATTAACGAACGAAAAATATTTAAAATACACCGAATAAATTTTTCGAAAAATTCCTCGAACACTTATACAACACGCGAACGTGAAATTCAACATTTCTCGTGTACGGTAGCTCGTTGTCAGTCACAATTGCAACGGTACAAATTAAACGAAACATCTAACGAATCGAATAAAATGAATTTCAAAATACGTACATAAATTGCATTCGACGATATTCAAACAGGTTCGTTTAGGTGTGATGTAAAAGTGTGTTTAGCAATAATACGAGTTAAGTAACGAATTAAAGTGGAATAATTGCTGACGTGTGAAGTCTTCGGTACGTAGTTAACGTACAATGGTAATAGAGAATGAAATAGATTAGGCTCATTTCTCATACGATCACGTTTGCTCGTTCAGCTCTGGAATATTTCAGTTGTTGACTGAGAAACATGATCGTAACACCTAAATCATCCAATTCGTCAGACGTCTCGTTGCCTGATGCTGCAAATTTATTTTCACGATAAAAAATCATTAAAATTAAATTAAAATTAATTAGAAAACAACAAAAAATCGTCAAAATTCCTTGAGCTTCGCGATTCTTTTTTTTTCGTCGTTACAAGACCTGAAATATTTAACGATACAAAATTCCATCGTTAAGAATTACAGTTCAAACACAGGCATGTTACAAATATTTCCATTTGTCGCGATCATCGGAGTCCAGACAATTCGACAAAGGGATGAATTATCCGTTCAATTCGAATGCAATGGTTATCTAATTAATAGGTATGTACATCAAAGCGCGCTGGGGGAATCATTCAACTGTGGAACGCGACTGATTTATCTGAGCGTATTACAGTCATTATCAGTGACAGATTTTTCCTGCATCAGACATGTTCTATTCGTCGTTTCCGTATTGTTTCGATAACGATTATCGCGAACGTTAAGGTTCTTTATGTAGACAAAGTTGACCAAAAAATTAAAAAAATTCAGCATCATTTAATAGTGAAGTTGAAATATTTATTCCAATACGTAATACAGGAAACTATCTTCGTTTTCTTGAACGTATCGATTCTCGTTTAACTATCAATGCAGCAGCAAAAGAGAAATAAGCGAAGCGTTTTAATCGGATTCTCGTGAACGAGCAAAAAAAGAAAAAGAAACTTCAGAAAACGGAGATTGAAAAGGATTGAGAAAGAGGGGAAAGATTAACGAAGAAGCAAGACTCGAAAAATTGAGGAAATATGAGGAGCAGGTACCGGAAACAGTACACTCGAGTCTGATACAGGAATCGGATGATTTCTTGCATTCGTTTTTCGTTCTTAAGCGTAGAAGTAGCTAGCAGAAGAGCTTTCCTCTATTGAAGACTGGAAAACGAAGTATTAAAAAGATTCAGAGGATCGCATTGGTTTGCTACTAAAGTCCATCTTTCAATATGTAATACTATCATCTTACAAAATCTCGATATAGTATAATTTAATATTCTCGAAAGATTTCTTCGAATAACCATCACGCGGAGAAAACGATAAAATTATTTATAAAATAAATTTCGAAAGCATTTAAAATTAATTCACTGAAATTACAGAGTGCAATAGATCTCTACAAATTCTTATTTCTCCTCAGAAAGTTCTTTACACTTCGATCCACGAAATACCATTCCTTGAAATCCTTCGATGATTAGGAAAATAAGCATCTCACGTAGTAACAAGTTCCTCGTTAACCGTCATGTTTACGATCGATTGTCTCTACGAGTATACAGTTGAAACTATTATAAACGACAGATTCATCGTAAGCTTAACGTACCGGTTTCCTTTCAGCTAGTCGGGTTGAATCCAGCTGGATTTCGACATTTTACGCTTTTTGCGCTCGTCTAGTATGCTAATCACAGTGTCGTATAGTATCGTTAATGGGTGAGCGAAGCGGAAACGTTAACGGAACATTTCGATCGGGGCCGGTGGCCCATGAATCATAAGCCGCGGAAAAGATAAATAAAATCGTACAAAGGCAACGTTGCGTGTAACTTCATTATGCGGGACAAGCTTCTACGAGTCGAGTGTTCATATATCATTTCGATCGACCGATGTGTGCTCGCTGGTGAAAAGCCATGAGCTTTTTTCAAACGTTACCTAGGTATACGTATAGACATATACACATACATGTTCGGTGGCAAGCGTTATTTATGAGCTGACGCGCACGCGGCCACCGAGATGAAAGCTCGAGTTTTTCGTGCTAGACTGCAGGTAGACGTTAAGTGTCTCGAGAACTTTTACCATTTACCTTGTTGTCGGCTGAATTTTCTTCTCTCTTCAGAGGGAGCAAGTCGTGTCGTTGTTGAGGATAAGCTTCAGCGAGATTTTGCTCGAGTGGAGAAAGAGCGTGTTCGAGTAAAGATGAATTTTCAGATTACCGTTGCGAGAAAAGATGAGTGGAACTTTGTTCAAGATTATTCCCTGGGAGCTAACTTTTTTTGTCCGACATCCTGTTAGTATTCGGACACTGTTTAAAATAGAATTACTTTCTTAAAATTGGGCCAAACGACATGTCTTTTTTTCTTTTTTTTTTTTTTTTTTGAGAAATTAGAACAATTAGATGTGTGCAAAAAGTTTTGAAAAATATGCAATTCATTGGAACTGTGAAGAAAATAGTAAACGTCACTTTTTGTAACTTTTTTATCTGAGCTTGTAGTGAGAATTTAAAGAATATATTTTGTAGATTTGTGGCAGTTTTATGAACGGTGAAAATTTCATCAAAATTGGTGCTTAGATGTTGTTAGAAATATTCTGTGAAATTAGGAATGTACAAATTTTTATGTTTGATGTAAAGACAGATATTTTCAAGAGAATTTCAAGAATTTTAATCTCTAAAATTATCCGATTAAATTTCACATTTAATTGCAAATTGTCCAGTAGAATATCAGTGCAAATTTTCGAAAAGTTTTTTGTTCCAAATAAAATAGTTAAAGAAATTGTGTTTCGATGTTATTTCAGATGCTAATTAACGAGAAAAATTGGACGAAATTTTGCTAAGAATTGTAAATTTTGAGAATATTTATTTTATATGTAAAATACACTCGTAACTATAATTTATTTAAAATTTTCTAGCGTAGTTTAATTGAATTTTAAGTAATAAAAGTAATAGTCCTATCAACAGGAAATTTGTATTTATTTATTTATTTTTTTCTTAGAGTATTCTGCACACAAGTGTACATTGACTTTTCCAATCTTCACGGGTTCCGTGAAAATTCCCAGTTTTCGTGATTCGCCGATACGAAACAGAAGCCAATAAATCGCCGTGAAAGAAAATCGCCTTTGCCGTCGACTTAGTTCTCACGCGAAGCGTTACAATTTTTCCAAGAGCTTCAAAATTCGATTCCCTCGAAACTTCTAACTCCCTTTTCAAATGTAATTTTTTAGCCGGAACAATAACTTTCTAACCTATGTACTATGTTACGAAACTTTCTAGGGAATCAAGCTTCTGAAACCAAATAAATAGAACGACGAAACTGATGGGACATTCTTAAAGAATAAAAATAAAATTTCCTCCTTAACATTAATTCACTTTTGACAAATCGATCTGCTCTCAAAGTCGGCGAGCAGATTGCGAATTTTTATGCAAACTCGTATCTTTTAAAATATAATAAAAGAGAGTAAAATTTCTATAGAAAATTATTTCACCTAATAGGTACTACAAAAGACACTATAATTTGGATATTTTACAATATATTTTTATATTGCATGCATTTAATGCAATTAAACAATTTTAAATTGTTGGATTTACTCGCTTTGGCTTCTGAATCGTTCACACAATTTTCTAAAAAATAATTTTCGAAAAGTTCCCACGATTTCAATATATAAATAAGATAAAATTAATCACGACTTCTGTCAGTGAAAAGTTTCGTCGATATATTATCAGATAAAATTAATTAAGCTTTCTATCAATAAAAATTGTATTAACATTTACCCATATTGAAAACAAAAAAAAAACAACTCCATCCTACAAACTAACATTCTTTAAATCGATAAATTAAATTTCTGCTTTATAGTTTCAATCTAAAAAATCAAATTTTACAACTCGAATTCACTTCAAAACCAAAGTGACTAGAAAATTGCACAGAAGTTCATTTTATTTATAAACAGTTGAGCACAAGTTGTATGCTTTCGTACTAAATATCAAAAACATCGGAAAAATTAAGTAAATTGAGTTAGTAGCGGTTAGAAAACTGGAATAATTAGTCTTTCGCTCGTCAACAGGATTAGATCGAATGGAAAACGATCTCGATCGTGTGTCGTTTCTTGAACAACAACAATCTTCGTCGAGCGCCGGCTCGCTGGCATTAGAGAAATCGTTTGCACGTGGCGCGCCGTCGAATCGACTAGTCGACCCTGATTAATTACAAACGTCGAACGATTTACAGTTCCATTATCGCGCTAACCGAACACTAAATGGAAACAGCGGCGCGTTGACCAACAATTGTTCTACTATTAATCGCCGGCCACATTGGCGTCTATAGCTATCGTGGAAAATCGATACAAACACACACACACACACACACACACACACACACACACATAGGATAACTCTTCGTTGAACTGTGCATCGTGTTAAATTCTGAAGCGTCGCTCTGTATCGATTCGTTTTCTCCAACGAATTAAGCGGATTGATTGACAGGTATATTCGGTAAATAAAACATTCCGTTCTACCGCTCCTATCGAAATAACGATTGAAATTGACGTTTCGTTGGAATAAATGGAACCAGTATCAGAAGGTCCTAGCCGTGGATAGTTAGAAACTTTTTATATAAAAAAATAAAGAGAAGAAAATATTCCTCCGCAGTTCATCAAATGACACAGTTTGCTCTTTGTCGAAACGACACTTCGAAAGGTATTAGCCCTTTTTGAAACGATCTTTCCCTCCCTATGATAAGTCGTTTTCATCTCAATTTTAACGACAGATAGATTTTTATTGATTTATCTGGATTTATTGCGACGAATCTGGGAAAGAACTTGTACAATTCAGGTGTCAAGGAAAATGTTTGCGTAGGCGGTTAATTAAATTTCCAGAGACCATCCTACCTGTGTGTGATAAATCCTTCTAGTTTCAATTTTAACGGTAGATAGATTTGTATAGATTTATTTCAATTTAGAGGGACGTACAGCGAGAAGAATTTTGTTTCAGATATTAAGAAAAATTCTTAAAGACAGATAGATTTGTTTGAATTTATCGGGACGAATAGGGAAATAATGATAACTCAGGATTAAGAAAAATGTCTGTGCAGGTGGTTAACCCTTTGATTATGAAAGCCGTCTAAATTTTCCTTACTGTAACACATTTACTGTTTTCTAACATAAATTTTTATCGTTACATGTAACATAACAATTGCAAATAGCTGAATATTGGCAACTGTTTCAGTGTTTGCATGTTTGAATTAATACTGTTCAGTCTCAATTTCGCTGTTCTCGTAAAATCACATTGTAAATTAAATCATATGAAATTATTCTTTTGCTACATATGTAAGTGTTTATTTACTTCAATTTGCGATCAGTTTTATGATTTTATTTAATCGTTATTTTTCTAAATAATATAGTGTACCCTAAAAATGTTCGATCAGAGAGAAAGAAAACGAGTAAGTATTATTAGTAGCGAATATTGCACCGTATATATTGATGAGTTCGTACAAAAGTGCGCTGCAGTCAAAGGATTAATTAAGTTTTCAGAAACTTAAGTTCCCATTTCGATTTTAACGAAAAGAACAACTTGCTCGAATTTATTTGAACGAAGAGTGAGAAGTATAATGTATCATATACGAAGAAAAATGTTCGCGTAGGTGGTTGATTAAGTTCTTGGTTGGATTTCAGACGGAATTTAGATTAGGATCGGTCTATTGGTTACGACGATAGTCGTTATCTACCAACGATAACTGGCCTGAGTTAAATTGGCGTCGCGATTAGGACTAGTTCGGCTCTAAATTATGCCTAGATTGCAACCAGCCACCGTGTACATTAGCTCTCGATTATGTTTCTATCGTAATTAGAGTGGATTTGAATAAAATTTCTATAAATTCTCGACTGGTTATCTTTATTAGCCTTGTATCGGAATTAAATTGTGCCTATATTATAGTTACGTTGCCTACGAGGCAACAGCAAAAGGTTTTCGAAGTATTTTCACAATTAATGATCAGATCAGATTTCCATTAAATCCTCTTAAATTGTATCGATATTTTCTTCAACTTAGTTTAGATTATGTTTCATATAAATTTCGTTGATTAACTCTAAGCAAATTCAAGTTTCTCGAGGATTCAATTTAGTTTCAATTAAAAAACGAAATAAATATGTGTCCAATTCGTTTGTTTACGATCATTAAGCAAAATTACTTGACAGACTATGCAAGATGTAATATTTCATGAAGGAAACATAAAATTTCGGTGGATATTTTTCTACTCTCACGAGTCTTTAGCGTTAACTACTCATATTTGAGATATAGTCGTTTATTTCAATCATTTTGATCGAAATTCTTTTTTTTCAAGGATAGCATATGACATCTTATGGTGACCGATTATAATAATTTCTCGCGTGTACGTTGCATCTCGTGGAAAGTGACTATAGAAAGGGTTAAAGTAAAAATTACTGTTGAATTCTTAAGCAAAGTTTCGTGAAAATCATCGTGTATCAGTCATCGGAATTCTATTTTCAGCAAACGATAAAAATAATAGAAATACTTGACTCTGAAATTATCTTTGAATAGTTTGGATCATTTCACCGAGATCAAATTCGCATTTTTTCCACGTGCCAACTTACCAGCCGCGAATATATACTTCATCAGACATTCAATCGAGAAAGAAGGATAAGGATCTTGGCTTTTGTAAAACACTCCCTCGACGAACGGTGTTTCTTTACGATAATAGTCTGAACGGAACTTGCCAGGAGAATGTTTTGCCAACTGTCTCGTATTGGCAGCGTTTCGAATTCATGTTACGAACTTCACACAATTTTTCGGGTTACACGACGAACAAGCACTTCCCAGGTTAACGGCCCGAGAGTTCGTCGATTTTCGTTTCCAACTGGGTCACTGCCACGTCCTGCCCTCTCTTTCGACTTTCTAAACTGGAATACGATAGCAATCGAACATCGAGCGGCATTTTTTTCCCGCTCGACACTGTTACATCGAATTTTTCCGCGGAAATTAATACAATAAAATTTCATAAAATTCCTCCGAAGTATTTCTTTCTATCGGATTTCGCAATTTTCTGCTGATAGAACAGTCAATGGAATTTTGTAGAATTATACGAAAATATTTATTTAACGAAAGTTTCCTCTTTGAATTAAGAGTACTATTATATTAACGATTTATTATTCTTCGGTAAGAATAAGCAACAAGTGTTGTATTCACGTTGCGGATACGAAGTTTGAATAATTAAACAACTTAATGAGGATACACAGTGTAGAAAAGTTGCAGCTCCCTTCTGTTCTATATCATCCCCCTTGATATAATTAATTTCGTATCCGGTGATTCTATTTTGAAAAGATCGTCGCTTGTTATCTTTCCGGGTTAGACCGGAAAGCGCACGCCTTTCAAAACAGAGTTTCGACTTTTCGTGCAAGTTTTTAATTAAAAGCCAAGCGAAACAAGCCTTAATTAGAGGTTATATTTTTAATTAAACTTCGCCCGCATATGAATCACCGGTGATCCACGCACGTTGCTAAAAGATTCCTCTTTTCAGCAGTGACAGAGTCGAGTCAACTGCAATCGACAGTGCGTATTATTAACCTCTTAGCACCTTCCGCGCTACTGTATCTCTGTCCGAGCCATTTCACGTAAAATTGCACAGAATTGCAGTTATAATCGTCGATTTTTCTTGAACTATACACAACATCAAACCACGTGCATCATGGTAAATTTTATTTTTTTTCCAACGCTCTAAAAATTTCTCCGCCATTTTTAAAAGTTCATATTACAGATTAAAGTTCAGAAAATCCAATGGTAATTTTTTCAACGAGACTCTGTACCACGTAAAATTGTGACGAATCATATTTTCAATAAAAAAAAGTAACTTGAGAAAATTCTAAATAGTTTATCTTTTATTAACCTGTTAACTGGAGAAGACGAGTTAACTCGTCGCCTTTCCATCAACGCTTAAAAGACAATAACATATATCTGCATTTGCATTTATAATAATCGAAAGAAAGTTACTTGTAATTTTCACTCATTTCAAAGTACAAACTGAAGAGATTAAATTTTCCTTCGGGAAGTGAACGCAGTTAAAAGATTAGAAAGAAAACATGTAGGCGTGTAAGTTGGATGACTTTGTACATACAAAGTAACAATCTGAACTATGAAATAATTCCACAAGGACACGGTTCTCCATCCGAAAGCCACAACAGCGAGAACTGTATGATCCAAAGTGTATCGTCTCGGTGGAGTCGATTCAAGTAGCACTCGAGACGTTCTCCAGGCGTGACTGGTCGGTCTGTAAAAGCAGACCGTGCAACAGGAGCAGAGAGCCACGTACAAGAATCGCCTAAGGGGACGTATGTGACGTGTACCACTCGGCTGTACAGAAGCTGATCGGCCTGTTATTACGCGATCGCGTTCCTTATTTAAAACCGCTTTCCTTCGCATCCCCAAAGGCGATTCGACTTTAATTCATCCATCGTCGATAAAGCAAAGCCTCCCTATGCCTAACCAGATTAACGATCGCGATTCCTTCATTGACGCTCAAGCTGTTCACGCCGCAGGAGCGATCGACTTGGTCGATTTCACTGGTACATTTGCATAATCCGCCGATTTTTGCCGTTTCCGCGAAAACCAGGGGACAACGTGCTCACAACTAGACGATTCACCTTCTGCTAGATTCACTCTCATTTGCATAAGGTTATTTCGCCGCCTTTCAACGAAGAAAGCCCCCGCGGAGATTGGATCATTCCTGGTCGAGTCTTCATCCTGGCTGCAAAGAGTTACACGCGTCTCCCGACAATATGGCGAACGTTCCGCTCGGGAATGTTGAACGGCTGACGTGCTTCGTCCGGTGATTTAGGAGGTCGAATATTTTTGACGTGTCCTTTCTACGCTCTTCTTCTTCTTCTTCTTCTTTGGGGTTTATTGTTGGACGAAATGAGAAAGTAGGTTTGACGCGGTATGTAGATGAAAGATGGTGAAGATTAGGTTTGTGATTTAGAGGTACTTGTCTGTCCTTCCTTTTTGCACTGGTTGGGTTTTGTAATCTGAATTTAGATTTGGTTAGATGAAGCCAAGTAACGCGATGGTGAGAACAATTTAGACACGTTTGAATTTCCTGATTACGTTTATAATTAAACAACGAAGATTACACTTTTAACCCTCTGTAATTCGATTTTTCACTTTTCGAATTTCACATTTTGACAAATGTTGAAAAGTAAGAATTAATAATGGTTATAAAGAAACTGGCCTAATCCAACAATACACTCGCATAGCAATAAATGAACGAGTGTTGCGTAAAATACAGACAAATCGCTATGTAACTTTCATGTCTCACAGCGTTATAAAGGCTTAATTTTAACTCAAACTTATCCCTTTCCCAAATTTAACTCTTCACAATTCATATCAATTCGAATACGATTCAGAATTATCGAAAGAAATTCGAATTTTCCAATCCCCGAGTTACGTTCAAAATTATTCAATCAGATTTGAATCTTCGAACTGCATTCGAAATCGTCTTACTGCCAACAGATAGCCGGAAGATTCGCAATATCTTTGAGAAAAGCATTAAGAAAGATTTGCGCCGAGCAACGTAGGATTTACGCATGCTTATTACAGGGTCTGCTACGTTCCCTCGAAGGGCACGCAGAAATTATGCGAATCACCAATGAAAAATTGTCGAACACAACTCCGGTGTCTCGACGTTGCGTTGCAACTACGTAATAATGTTACGCCGTAATTGCTGACCGGGCACCGATTCCCCTTTGATCGGCGGCCACAGAATTATTGTAATTATGTTTACCTGGGATTTCGCATGAATCTATTACAGTACTGTTCTGTTACGTACGTCAAAGGCATTCCGTAATCCAAGCAGCGATGCGCGTACCGCTGGAATCTACCAGGGAACGTTGCTTGCGGTGCACACTGGAATTGCATCTTACGAGATGTATTATTGTTCGCCCGTCAGAATCTCTCTAGTTCGATACTAGAAGCTAACGTACAATGCCTTGCTAGGATACGTCTGTGACGTCTGTTCGATAGTTACTAAGTATGGAGAATGAACGGTATGATACACGAGAATCGGAGAGTTAGAGGGGTGGAAAAATCCAGTACAGATGGAATTGTTCTATGAGGGTGGATTAAGAAGGTAATAAGGGTGTACGGTGTTTGACAGTTGGGTGAATTTGGTCTTGTCAACGTCGATTTAGGTAGCGAAGGGGAGATTGGAAACGTGTATTAAGAAAGTGTCAGGATTCTGTGCATGGTTCAGTGGTTTCCAGTGGTGCAAGTTTATTGGACAGTTTCCTTTTTGTGTGAATACAAGGCATTAATGTTTAATATTTCGTGATTGATGTGGGAAAGTGAGTTTGTGTTTGTGAATCGTTTATGCGTGGCTTCAGGGGAATCGGTTTTGGAATTGTGAGCTTCATATTTCTAAGACATATCGGTGAGTTTCGGATTTTTGCACATTGGAGTTGTTTAGTTGACAGTTTGAGAAGCTGCAACTTCAAGCCGCGTGTTGAAAATACAAGAAGCATTCTATGTTTCATGTTTCAAATTTGAAGTTACAAGTATTAGGTTTCAAGTTCCAAGTTCTAAGTTTCAAGCGTCTAATTTCAGATTTCAAGTATTAGGTTTCAGGTTTCAAGTTCCAAGTTCTGATTTTCAAGTATCAAGTTCCAGGTTTCAAATTTCGAGTACCAAAGTCTCACAATTCGAATCCTCAACACTATTCTAAATTCCCCGGGTGAAAGCTTCGAGAGTCAACTTTCGAATTCCAACGCACAATCTTCGAAACGTCCAAATCCCGCCTCCTCACTTCTCAAAACATCTGCAATTCCCTGCCACATCCCCAACGCCCAAAGCAAATCATCATTTACTTCAAATCCTCCTCACCATCCAAGAAATTCACTACCACGAACCGATCACTGACACCATACACAGCCATCCTAAACAATTCTTCGTCAGGCTTTATTACACCATCCTACGTGACCGAAATACGACGAAACCGGCAATGAATGTGTACGCCGCTAGCTAAAATCTTACACGAACGATCATAAACAAGATGAGAACAGCGCGGAAGCAACAGAAACAAACCTACGGCTCATCTCGAGTTGCAGAATCGTCGTAGGATTCGTCGAGCGGAGCTGGTAATCGAATAGCGCGTGGCACGCGCGTTTCGACGTATCGTCGCGTGTTTCGAGGCTCCAATCAAGCCAGCATTCATCGCGTTTGTTGCCAGCCTGCTGGCGTTCCCCATCCAGCCACGGATAAGTGCATTATCGAGCCGCGTGTCCGCGTGACGAGACGCGCGATGACGCGCGAATCAACGCCTCGAAAATCGGGAAATCTGTGGTCGTGCTTGTCTGCTCTGATGAGCGTCGCGCGATTCCAGCCACGAAATTCTATCAGCTACTGGAGAGGGGTGGAGGATGAGAGTGGTATGCAAGGGAGAATAAAATGTCACTGTGATCGGGAATTAACGTTATTTCATGCGGAGGCTTTCGACCTTCGGTATGGCAGGCTGATGTTTACAGCTGGATTAACGATCGTATGAAAGCGTTGCTTCCACGATGGCCGCTTGAAGAGGATTCTGATGAACAAGGAGCCGCATTATGGGTTCTCCACTCGGAGAATCGTTAAGTAAACCGGCGGATTGCTTGTTGCTTTGATTGAATGGAGATGAGGTGAAGCTTTGTATGATTTGATGGCGGATGGTTGCGTGTGAACATTTTAGGGTATGTTTGCTCGTGCTGCAATAAGATTTCGTGGAATTTGACGTTAGAATACGGTAGAACATAGATTAACCAAATTAGGGAGAGAAAGCTGTTCTACTAAACAGATTTTTTTCAAATTTATGAACATAGCAAGAAACGACTGATAATAAAACAATTTTCAAATGTAGATATTTATCACGCGAAAGAGGGAATGATAAGAAAAATGTAGAAATAAATTTCGTCCCACTGTGGATTGAATATTTTTTTAACAAGACACTTATAGTACAGATTATTTATTTATTTCTTGCTTAGAGAAAAAAACTCAGGACGCAAAATTAATAGACAAAATAATATAATTAAATAAGCATTAGAACTAAAATTAAAATTACGATTATACACAGCATAATGTCTTTGGAAAATTAATTTTGAATTTTTCAACAATGTTTAGGCATTATCGTTAAAATGCAACAGAAGAAAATTATGTTTGTGATGAACTTCAATTTTAATTTATAAGTCTGATGATTATTAAACAGAAAACGTACATAATTTTGTAAAATTTCATTGAAAAATCGTAAAGTGAAGGAATTGAAGGAATTATGAACTCTCGTGACGTGGAATATTAATGTAAAATTATTTATCTTCATTTCCCAAATTTATATGGAACGAAGAAATTATAATGCTGCAATAAATTTTCATCGAAGTCTATAGTACCATGTGTGACAGAAATTCTACATGACGTTCTCGCAATTTCGCTTGAATATTCACCTGATGAATTCACTCTCGACAGAATCCTTATAATCGAATATACATATTAACGAAACGAAAGAATTTACGACACGTATTCTTCCATTGAAAAGAATTACATTATTCCTCTACCAAAAAATCTCACATATTCTCGAAATTCTCAGTTGTAAACCTTCAGAAATCAATCTTCATCAACTTGTGATTCTTTTTGCTGACTGTAAACATCAGCTATTTATTACTTTGGTACCATTTCACGTGAGAAATGCTGATATCTTATAAATCAATTACAATTGCCAATCATCGCTCTCATAAATTACAAGGAAAGTTAGGATGAAAATTAATACATAAGAGGGAAGAATGCTTGAGTAATTAGTTGCGTTAAATACCTACACAACACATTTATAGTTTTTTATTTTCTAAAATTTTCACTCGCGAGTTTCTCTATCAATTGACTGATTTTCTCCGAGCTTTTCGCGAGCATTTTCCATTCGCTGCCAAATATAAATATAACTAATATAAATATTTTCAACGTCACGTTCTCTTCAACGAATATTAGAAAATAATAGTAATTAATAAAATACTAGAATACTTTCGATCAAAAACGACCTGAAATCTGCGTCTTCCATTGCCCCATTCGCCCCTATTTTACGTCAACTCGAGGAAACAACATCGAGAGGAGCCATAAATCTCGCTCCATGGTGTACACACGTTGCTTCGTCACGTAACAAGAGACAATGACCCGTTTTCATAAAAGAAAAAAAGAGAAAAGAAGGAAAACCAACCAACGATGTCACGACATCGTAGACGACCAGGTAACGTTCTATCCGTGTTCCAACCCCACCATCGCCAAGCCTGTTTTCAACGCCCCTTTCTCACCAGGGGTTGTCGAAGTATCGGCATGATGGGCATCGATATCATTGAAACCGAATACTCTTGTCCCTGGACGTGTTTGGCGACGCACAGCGATCTCTAGAAAGCCGACCAACACCGATATCCTTGCATCCAGGGACGTTGGTGCTTTATCAACGCACCATGGTGGAAAAAAAATGAACAGACAGGAAAAAAATGGGTGAAGCTGGACGCGGTATCGGGTTTTGTACTTGTAATTCGACGCTGGTGCTATGGTGGAGATTTTGTTATTAAAAACGAAGAATTAAATAAAGGATTTATGAGCTAAAGACGGTTAGGAAATTAATATGGATTTTTGTACGATTTGCAATTCGGCGTCGAACAATTTTGCAATGAAATTGGCGAATGTTGTGTTTGCTGACTGTGTGGAATTATTTATGTAATTATTACAGATACGCTGAATAATATTATATTGATGTAATGTTTCTAATATTAATATTTGTTTAAAATAAAGTAACTGAATTTATCTTGTAGAATGTAGAATATTGTTTTTGATGAAAAATTTGCGGTGAAATATTGTAGGTTATAGGTAATCGTTTTGTAAGAAGAATGAGATTGAGTTTTCAACCTCGATTGAATTTTCAATGTAATTTTTATTTACAATTTTTTGAAACCTGTTGATCATTGTCAACTGTAACATGATAAACTTTACAGAAAATATTTTTTTATGGAGAATGTATTTTCTACGTAATAAAAAGTACATTTATGCCTTTTTTATTTTATAGCACTGCTTAAATATTCAATATTTCCACTTTCGAATGAAAATTAACACGAAATTACCGGAGTTCAATGTATACCTAAAAGTTATAAGTAATCAAAAGCATTGAATAACTTATTTTTATCTGGAAAATATAAAAAAAAGGTATTTTCAAAAAAGCACATTTTTTGCGTATAGATCTTATTTGGAATGCACATTTTCTACAAACATACTTCTTCAATTCAAAGCAAGTTGAATTCGTCCTGTTTTCGTTGCACAATCCAATTTGACAGGATTTGCATGTATCAGAAGTTTCTTTTGAATTTCTTCAAATGCAGTATGTTGAGCTACATTTCCGTTTGCTATGCAGAAACTTTTCAATGATAAATAAAAATCAGAGTTTTTGATATAAACAACTCTAAATCTTTGTATAAACGAATAAAAACATATTGATGCATATGTTTCAGTCTAAAACTTATTTTGCAACTAATTTCACATTCATCCGTCATTTTTAGGATATTTAGCACACTTAGATATACTTTAAGTAGATAATTAAAAATTAAAGCACTTGAAAGGAAATCTCTTATTAAAAACGATTATAAATTTCTACAATTATATCAACGCGATGTTAACAATTCTAAAAAAAAAAAATCTAAAACTGTCTGAAATGATCAGTTCCTGATTTCGAACAATTTAGATACAAATTACAGGTAACATAATTCTTTCCAACCACTGGAAACATTTCCTGTCACAGTTTCACCGTCTGAACCGCCAAATTTTGGCACAAACAATCCAAGGAGAAAGGAGAACAATTGGCAGAAAAGTACCTCTGGAATCCTAACTTCCATTGCATTAGCTAACATCCTTCCATTCTCTGCATAAAATTTACCGACCATTCGGCTAAAGAACTCCGCTGTACCCATTTATTCCTCCATTATTCTCTAGTTTCTTCGAACACGAACACCCCCGAAAACTCTATCCAGGACCAAGCTAACGCCAATTAAACGACAAGAAACGTCCAGACAGTAGCGAAGAAAAACGTGAACCGGTTTTCCAGTCGGGAGAACAACGCTGCCAAATGGAATCGTTTCGTAGTCTCGATGATCGAGCGTGCTCGCGGCGGACGAAAGAATTGGCACGTTTTCAGGCTATTCTACGTGGCACGTCACACTGTTTTGTTCGCGCAATCTGCTCGTAGGTTCGCGTTTCCATGGAATATTTGGCAATGGTAACATGTACGCGTTTATTCCGCGGCACAGTTGGCCAATAAGATCGTTTTAGATGGTCTTCTCTCTCTCTCTCTCTGTCTCTTCTTCTCCTACCCATTTTACCAAGCTAGATTCCTGGTGGAGAACGGCGTTCCATCACCAGAAGCAATCCACTTCCGTTCGCCTCGCCGCCTGACAAACTGGTTGTTCGTGGACTCGCATTCGAAACACGAGACAAGCACGGATCACTCGCGGAATCGATTTCTTTCGTAAGAGACTCGAATCGTTGTCTCGAAGAGCGAAGGGAATTTGGATCGATTGCAGCGGAGAAGCGAAGAGGATTAGAGGAAACGTAGAGAGGACGTAGCGGGGAGCGGAAGTTTAGGGATTAAGCGAAGGAAGCGGGAAACGGAGGAGGAAGATAAAAATGAAGTGTATAAAATTGGATTAGGACCTTTGGAAGTTGAGCTCATTTAGAATTTTACAAGCTCCTTGCCTGGAATCGAGATTATGGTAGTTTCTATAGTTTCTTGAGGCAATACGAACGTCACGTTGCAAGAAAAAAAAAAATGAAATATTACGTATTAAGTGTAGACACGAATTCTTTTCAACTTTTGGTTAAACGTTTTGTTTAAAAGATTGAAAATAGATCGATAGATACAATAATTTTCATTAGTCCTGATGACCCTTTGCCATTTTTCTGTCAGCTTTCGATTTGAATTATGTGAATCCAATGAGAACAAATTTATTTCTAACAATTAGTATTTTTATATTTTAAGTAATATATTCAGCAAACTAATTGGAGCATTCCTAAACTTCAATCAAATGGTAGTATTTAAGGAAGTATAGTTACATTAATATCGTTAGAAATTATTCAATGATGTTAAATTATTAATTATTTAATTAATCAAATGATGTATTGCACAATTTACAATTTGACCTATCTGTCAGATGAACAGAATGAAATAAACCAATATTAATTAATTAAAAAAAAATCATCAATCTAAGTACAAATTCACAACTTCCTCAAATCATTAATGAAATGAATGATTATGTGGAATTCATCTTAAATCTATGTTACTCGAGCTCCACAGTTTCATCAACTATGTCATACAACGTACAACTTCAAAAAAATAATCTAAACAAAAGTAAACTAAAATTCATACAATTTCCAAAAACCGAAAAAGAAAAAAGAAAAAATATCAATCATTTCTGTACCTCAAAAACGAAGAAAAATGATTAACATTCATACCTCGTTTCAAACAATATAAATCAATGTAAAAACATCTAATAACCTAACCCCCTGCTTTGTTTGAATTCAACATTTTTGAACAACAATGTAAACCAAAATTGGCACAACTTCCAAACCCGAAAGAAAAACAGAAAAAGCAACAAATCATCCCTGCATCTCAAAAAAATCATGAAAATATCTCCGATAAAAAGTGTCCCTCCGCTTGGTTCGTCTTATCAGCACTCGCACCTCGTTCCAAACAATATAAATCAATGTGCCATGGGTCCAGGGGTTGTCTGCATTAGCAAATCTAAAGCAGTAGATGGTCGGTGCACGTTACGTACATATATACGTACGGTACACACGTGACAGAGCATCCTGTAGAGGGAGAGACTGGGCGGACCTTTAAGCAGGTCGTTTTCTTTTTTTTTTTAGCCGCGTTAAAATGCACCCTCTAGCAGGGAAGTGTCGCACAGTCGACAGCCACCCTCGCCTCGAGCCCTCTAGGCACGGGCCATCGGATAATTCTGTTTTAGTTTCGCATTACAATACGACGTACGGTGGCCCGATGTCCCCATGGAGGGATGGGAGGTGAGTGACTGTTCGCCCTTCACCTCCCCTTTCTTCCATTCCCTTTTTCCTCCCCGGAAAGAAATTCGTTTCTTCGCTCAACTTCGTCTACCTCTCCACCATACTTTTATTCTTTTTCCTTTACCTTCTGTTCCCTTAAGAAGACGCTAGAGCTGCTTAATCCGAGCAGCAGAAATTTGACTAATGCAATCGTGAATGCTAAGAAGCCACTCTACCAGTGGCGGCCCATTGTGCCATGTTACTTCTCTCCTCGATGAGGATGCTTTCTCTCTCTCTCTTCCTTTTTGTCCCTTTCGCTGTTACCCGTCCTCTCGACTATCTACAACCTGAGGGCATAGGTAGAAAAAAGAAAGACGACAATGGGAGAGGAGAACGTGCTCGTACAGTGCGAGGATAGAGTTTGCGGGGACCACGAAGTGGGCTGACGGATTTAAATGTTTGCCTCCGGGCTGGTAAGGGGTAGCCAAGACGTGAATGGCTCTTAGCGATTTCGGGATAGTCTTCGTGGTACACCTCCCGTCGTCGCTTCAAAGAGGGTTCTTCTCTTAGTTTCTCGACGTTCTTTCTGTCACTGGGGTGACGGTTGCAATGTGCAGTCGATGGAATTTTTATGGATCTCACGTGGTTTCGAATTGTGTTACGGGGTCTCTGTGTTGAAACAGCTTTTACGAGGTTATCGATAGTATTTTGTTCTATGAAAATCACTGTCTACTCTTTGAATTATAATAGAAGAAAGTACAAGTGAATAATTCGAATTGTTTACTCGATATCCTCTTGTTTTAACTTTCATTCGAATATTTATCTCAGAATGTATATTGTATTATCTGGATTAAAATCATGAGAAGATAAACAAGTAAATGTGCTCGAAGAAACGTGGAACTTCTATCGAACTAGTCTATAAAATTATCATTCAAATATTCACCCCTCGATTCGACACATTGAATCATAGAGGAAATATACGAAAGTGTATTCTCTAATTCCGGGAAATAATTTGCAACTTTCACCCATTTGTTCCATCTCTGAAACATTCACCCTCGGAAACTATTTTTACTTTCCGTATTCAAATTGTTCAAAGAAGAAACACGGAAGTCCATCGTTGTTTAGATCATTTCTACATTTCCTTTGCAAATTCTTTCAGAATAGTACGAAAATCCATCGTACAATCAGTAGTACAAATCACAAATCCACCAACAGTACAAAAACACGAAAATACATCCCCCATAATAAATATATACTTTAATTTTTCCCAGACAAAAGTCCACTCTGGTTCATTGTGAGACTGTTTCTAGCTTCGTGGCTTCTTCGGGTCGATTCTACGCTCGTCGAGGCGTACGGCGTCGTCCATCTGCGAAAGAGCGTCGCGTCCAACCTCCCTCTTCGCCTATGGTGGTCGCCAGTACGCCGGGTTTTCTGCATCGGTGGGCCAACGTCTCATTTTGCCGCTAGGAAACGAGTTTTTGCGTACTCGAGACGCGACGTAACGCAACCCTCGACGTTGGCCGTGAGTCACGCGACACATCGTGGAATTTACGAGGCAACCTCTCCGGTTGATCCTGCGGGATTATCTCCGCGCGACCGCCCGCCCCAGTCCCGACACTCTCTCCCGCTCGATTATTATACCATCAAAATGTGGCGTCCAGTCGGGACAGCGCTTAATTACAAGGGGGGGCTGATCGATTCAATTGATCCAGCCAAATGTGGCGATTCTGGGCTGCGAGGGTGGAAGGAGACCTTGAAAACGAGTCGCGCTGGTTGAAATATGGTTATGGAGCTTCAGAAGCGAGTGTAGCACGCAGGATTTTAGAAGATTACCAGGGAGTTGAATTCCGGATTGAGGGAGGCTTTCTTTGATATGTGGAAACAAGAGAGTGGGAATTTTGTTGCCCTTTTTCTTTGGTTAGGATGATGAGGTGTATGGAATGTGTCATTTTGAGTACACAGTTGACTTAAGATACACTTGATCCTCAGGAGCCTGATTTTTCTTCGTTTACGAGAAGGAAAATTATGGCTGAGTATAATTTTTTATTTAGATGAAGGCGAGAATTAAAACTTATGATTACTGTAAAAACATTGGCTAGTAGTAACGTAGTAGTATGAAAATATAACGATAAACAGATCAAATGAAACTTAGAAAATACAGGGTTAGAGTTAAATAATTTTTTGAAAATTTTCTGGATAAAAGAAATTACATATTCTCAGTATTTTCTCACTGGTGGATGATTCAGCTACCTATATCTTTTAATATTTAATTTGCCAAATTTCTTCAAGAATTTAGCCTTTCCAAATTTCCACGTATTTCTCCACCTTAGTTAATCATGTTTATATTCAAGCTTAGATCCAAAGAAATTCAATCGATAGCTTCTCTTTTTTGGAAGCAAAGAGAAAAAATTCTCTGCTTTATCATTCAAAATGAAGATATTCTAAAATCTTACGAAAGATATTATACGTAAGTTTGATTTACACTCTTATTCTTTGCAAAGTTGAATGACAAACCATTTCCTTCTTATTTCTCAGCTAAAATCTTTCGAAGTGGAGAATTTCTCAAGTAACTGTTCACTTTTCCACATAATTACAGCATACCCGATGCAACGACGAGAGTTCAAGGGAAGCATCTAGCGCGGTAACATTTTCGAAATTGATCAGTGTTTGCGTAGCTCGGAGCTCGTTACAGCTCGACGTAATTATTATAACTATAACGACATTCAGGCACCAGGTAGAATCACGTCGTTTCGATTCAACGTTCGAACTATGCACGGCGCAACTACAATGTTCCATTGTTGCCCCATCCAAAGTCGACGTGTCGTTAAAATCCCTGTAATTACACGCGTTACAGGTTCCTCTACAATTCTCAAGGGAACTCTAATAACAGCGAGCACACCTAGAATGTATTAAATCTTCGATGAACGCAAGCTGAAGCTTTCTAAGGAAATTCACTCCAGGCAGAAATCTTTCGAAGAATTTCTATGGTTGAATTGACTGACGCTTTTGAATCAGAACGTGGAAGAATTTTTGACACTTTGGAAATTCGAGGTTTTTCAAACTTTGATATCACTGGCTTTCAATACGTATGAATGTCGATCATCTGAAAAGATATTCACGATTTCGATATCGTCGAATTTGAATATCTTGAAATTTCAAAGATTCCTATATCAATGCATCAAAATTCTGAATGTACGGATATTTCCGTACGTCCAGTTCGATGTTTCAAACAGCTCGCCCTTTCGAAAAATTTAACGCCTTCGAGTTTCCATGTTTCAAATTTAAAAAGATTGGACAATCTTAAACCTCGAGATATTCTAATTTTGATTTCAAAGTCTTCAATAGTTTTCTATTTCAGTGCTCTGATAAAAGAAGACGAATTTTAATATTCCGAAATTTTACGAAAGATATTATAAATATCAAATTTGTCAAATTTCTTCAAGAGTTCAACGTTTCCAAATTTCCACGTTGCTGTTCAAACCTAAAATCGGCAAAAATTCTTTTCTCTGGATGCAACAAATTTCAAATTCCTCAAATATTCTCTGCTTTGGCGAAACTACTCAAATTTAAATACTCATCAGTATTATACAATACTCAATATTATACAAAACTTAAACATAAAAGATATTAAATTTGTTAAATATCCTGTAAAATTTAACGTTTCCAAATTTTCTCAAGAATTCCACGTTTCTAAATTTCCTCAATCATCCAACCTTTCCAAATTTCCATAATCTAATCTAACCTAACCTAACATTTCACAGACATTAAATTTGTCAAATGATCTGCAAAATTCAACGTTTCCAAATTTTCTCAATCCACATTTCTAAATTTCCTCAATCATCCAACGTTTCCAAATTTCCATGTTAGTTATCAATATTTCCACTCAAGCATGTCTTTTCTGGAAGCATAAGCTCAACGAGCATCGAGTCTTCTTCAAGCCTGTCGTGGCGCGATCGATCGCAATCAATCTTCGCGACTGCATCCCTTCCGCGGCATTATCTCTCTCTGGAAGCTGGCATGCGACCCCTTCGCGAGTACAGCAGCATTGCTCGATTATTATACCATCGAAATACACCGGTTCGTTAACCCACCCCCGCCTCTAACCCCTCCAGCTCCTCTTAATTACAGCCATTGATCGATAGGACCGATTTTCCTGAACGTAGCCCGCAAAACTGTGTACACACCGCGCCTGTATTTACGACGATAACACTGTACGCGTGTACGTGTGTGTATATGTGTATGCTTAGACCACACTGTTCGAGAATTTTCTATATAGAAATTGAACTTCGACAGAGTGCGTGATATCTTAGAAAGTGGCTAAGGGTAAAACTTCAACCCTCAATTGACAGTTATTGATGAGAAGTTAATTGGCGTTGTTACACGTAGTTAATTGAAATTGTATTTTTGAAGGTTGATAAATATTTTCGAGTCTAAGAAATTACGAAAATTTCGTAGAATATTTAATGAAATTGATGGAATTAAATTAATTGAATTAATTAAATTAATCGTTAGAAATTGTGATATGTATAGATCGTTCTTCAATTCTTAGAAATTCTTCTATAAAATAAAATTGTAAGTTAAAAATAGTATAATAGTGTAAGTAGTACAAATAAGAAATAAATTAAATAAAGAATTTGTTACTTCGACTGAAGTTTAATTAAATTTAACGAATTCTAAGCTTAATGAACTAATAACAAGTACTATCTCAAACACTTCGAGACTTTGAAAACGAGAATCATCTAATATAAAATTATAGACACTTCGAGTAATCATATCTCGAGAATTACGCTTCGAAATTGCATGCAAAAGGTGAAAATTACAAAGCGAAATTTCATACACGGATAGTTGCCTTAACAATTTCTTATCCCTACTATATCTACAATATTCTGGAGCAGAAAGAAAATTTGAGAAACTCAACGGTAATCAAACTCGTGACTTCCGAGCTGATAAGCCATCTTTTAAGTATTTTTTCCTCTTTGTGCGCCTATGAGATCTACCTAGATTCTCTAAAGCTACAATACTATACTACTTTTTGTTAAATTTGTTTTATATTAAACGCTATGATCCGTTTACATACGAAATGAACGAACAAATAAAATATTCGAGAATTTCCAATAACCTCGTAAAATACCTCAGGTTCAATCACCCTAAAAATTTCGTATAATCCTTAGAAAACGAAGGACCCCAGACCACCGCCAATTCCAAGTCACACTGAATCGTCGCGACGCTCGCGTCACAGTTCCATTCACCAGGAGAAAAAAAAAAAAGAGGTACCCGTCCTACCCGTTGAATTATTAATCCATCTCGGCCATTAAAGCTTCTCCGTTCAGCGTCTTTTTCGATTGAACTTCATCCAAGGGTGAATCTCGGATCTCTCATTAAAACCTCAATTCTCCGTTCCGATCCAGAAGCTGTGTCGAGACAGCGTGTAAACAGCTCGCGTAAAATTCGTTTTCCCCCGTTGGAATCTGTCGCTAGATGGAACGGGGCAAGCAAGCAGCCAGGCAGGCAGAAATAATGGGCTTTCGTGAAGTAATCTATCATGAAAACGGCCTTATTAACCGGCCCCGGCAATATTCGACTACGACCGTGAAAACCGGTCGCGCGACGGATTAAATACTGCGAACCACGGTTCTACAAATACCAGCCGGTATCGACTACTATCGGAGTATAGTCGCTCGATATTGGTAATTAAATCTGATGATCGCGCACTTCTGCGTGACGTTCTCTCATTAGCAAATCTTCTAACAATGTACACTCGGGGGGAGAGAGAGAGAGAAAGAGAGAGAGAGTGGGGATATGCGATACGATCTCGCGTACAGCCAAATGAGATTACATTTGATCGGATTAATCAGTGCACCCAAGCTCAGGTCGTAACACGCGTGCCACGTTTAGCGTCCAATGTAATTTCGATGTTTGATAATGTTAATGTTGTCGCGGCGTTCCTCGATCACGGTGCACCGGTCGCTTGCGTAACGTTCATTTCGAACGATTTCTCTTCTACTGTTCAATTCACTGTTCTTTCTTTCTTTTCTTCTCTTTTGCTCTTTTCACATCTATTGCTTCTTGTTTCTACTCAGTGGCTGGTCATTGATATATCGATTTTTCAGCTGGATGATCGTTAAGGTGTGGCAAGTATGTTAGAATGGAATTGCTGCTTTAATATAGCTATTGGAATTTCGTGGAATTCTAGTACGATGTATCGCGTGAAGTTGTTTTAATATACTGATTCGTGTTTCGTGGAATCTTAGAACGTGTTATACAATGGAATTGTTTTTTATATACAGTAATTGGAACTTCGTGGAATCCTAGAACGTTCTATGCAGTAGAATTGTTGTTTCAATATAGTTATCGGAATTTCATGGAATTCTAGTACATAGGGGACATATAAATTTTATAAAGGCTTAGGTGGGGCATGGCACAAAAAAGGTTGGGAAACACTGGTCTAGTAGCTTTCAACTCAATAACGAAAACTTGCATTTCCCAGGTACGAATGCAATTTCAACCCTCTCGCCCACACCTTTTTCTCGAAGTTATAAGAAATTCGATGCTTAATCGCAACGTAAAGATAACTCGATCACCAGCGAATCGAATATTCCCGTTTCAAGCGTAGTCAACAGCGGCTGCGAGGGAAATATCGATCTTCGTGAGCGGAAGAAAAGAGTTCCACGGTGTCGGATTCGCGCGGCGGCCGAGTCAGGCGTCGCTCCACGTGACAACGAGAATATATTTCAAGAGAAAGCCCAGCGAAGGATCCTCCCTGGGGAATACGCGATCCCAGGGCGCGTTGTATAATGCAGCCAGAGTGACGCATCGGTGAACTCTGCATAACTGCATACGCACCCCCTGAGCCGGGAGTGTTTCCTAGCGATCGTTCATCATCGCCACGCTCTCTCACCCTATTGCCAAGTATCTACGACACACTTGCTCTCCCAGCATCCTGTCCCCATACTACCACCAACCATGAGTGGTCGATTGAAAAAGACAATCGAGAGGGCTGGGCTTCATTAAACGTTACGAATTTTCTACGTGCTTCTCGTTGGAAGTTATCGCACCCCAAACGAGGCTACGCACTCTTTCTCGGTAGTTTTGTCCTTTGTTTCGCGGGGGTTTTGCGAGAGTGTGAATTTGTATGGTTAGAGGATGCTGTGGGAAATGTATGCAGAAATATTTTAATTGATAAGTTCAGATTGTTGGAGGGGAATTGTGTAAATGTACATTGATGTGTTGATTTGTGGTTGTGTTGAGGAGAATGTAACCTAAGAGGATCTGAACATTGACTAAACAATAATCTAGCATACATAAATCAGTTTGATTAATACGACCTGGAATTGTATGAAATTTTACGCCAATTGATCGAATCGTTAATGAGAATCGTTATGAATGTTTAATAAACATTTGTTCGAGATGATTATTACGAATGAATAACATCTGTGGGATATAAATTTAATCGAATTGGAAAATTTATAGGAATAACTACACAATTATAAGCATATAATAATCGAAATTGATTTAGGAATCATTCAGAGGTTGTATCATAAATTATATTTAATGCAAAAGTAAGTCGGGAAAGTTGATTTCTCGATAGTGAAATTTCCATTACAGGTTTCAATTACTGCGTGTCTTATAAATTTATTACACCATGCACATGTTAATTTACGTTCAAACACTCGAATTAATCGACATTAATTCAAATTTGATTTTACACTTTCTCCTAAGTAGATCTACACGAATTTTTCCAAATGTACCATCGTCAGACCGAAATTCAGTAATTTACATCAATTTCGTGCTAACTTCAGGCTTATTCAGAAAAAACTTGCCACGGTAACGACGTTAAATCACGCGCCCTTTTCACAGGATGTTCACTGCGACGCGTAAAAATGCGACGCCATTCCGTCTAATCTTATTTCTCCACGGGTCTCGACTGAAACAAATCGCGGGGACGTTGCCCAGCGGAAGATTAGAAAAAATCTCTGTCGTCGAGCACCTCTTCTCCACCCACACACACCTGTCCACGATCTTGGACGTGAATTCACAAGAAGACAAGGAGGAGCTTATGCGTGTGTCACACGAAGAAGAAAAATAAAGGAAAAAAGAAAGAAAAAGAGGAGTTGGGGAGTGGAACTAGGTGGAAGCGTAATCCTGTGACTGATTGTAGGTAATTACGCCACTTTGCCATGCCGCCACGCAAATACCGTGTCCACAGGGGTGCTATCTCAGGCGGAAATAAAATTTCAAAGTCCTTTGACGCTCCCCGACAATCTCGTCCTCTTTCAGCTTCTTTGCTACACTCTCTGCCCTGTTATCATTCCTCCAACTTTTCCCTATCTAAGCTCATCTTCATAAGTGTTAGGACATTTCCCAAACGCGAAGCAAATTTGAATAGTCGTGAAATTACCGAGATTCCGAACGGAAGTGTTCGAATACGAATATTTCTACTTCAGCAGAGAAATGTAATTCAAATTGTAGAATTTCTGTAAAATTTTCTGCTTATAAGTGTCGATGAGTTTTTGGATAATTGCGATAAGATAGGGTAAGTTTGTTCGAGTTCATCGTTGTTTGTGTAGTTCAGATTGTTGGAAAATCTTGAATATATATGGTACATTTTACTTTAATCAGCAATATAATGTACATTCTAGTTGCATTCCATTTTTCGTGTAATTCTGTATTGGCCCTTTGCACACTATTAATATAAGCCATAACTCCGTATATGTCTTATTTATAATAAAATAAAGCAAATCGTTACGAAAAAATGATACACAAATTTTATTCGCTATTATCTATTAAAATGTTAATTATTACCATAAACGAAAGTATATAAATTTTTTCGTTTCAAGATGAAACTTTCTATTTTAGTTACTTCTAGTTTCGCTATTTATAGTCATTCGTCTACTAACAATAAGTATTAACCTCAATTTATTAAAAATTGCCATTAATTATCAATCACTTAATCACAACCTACACTTCAAACATCAAAACACCTCAAAAATATCATCTCTAAATTTTTACATCTAATAATCACCATATACCTTAATACACCAATCCTAATCAGCTAATTAACTGACTCGACGTCGCGTCCAACAGCATCCTAGCCACCGTGGCACGCTACTTATCGGTCGATCAGTATCGCTATTCAACGACCACGTCGATCTTGATTCCGTCTGGCTCACCCCCTTTACCTCGATATCATCGGAAAGATCGAGCGAGTAGACAAGCGACCGGATAGGCAGATGGGTAGATAAAGCAAAAGGGACGAAGAGGGACTCTATAGTAGAAGGTGTGACAAGGAGGTGAACAAGGGATGCAGAGAGCGCACGGCTGCAGGCTATTCAAGAGGGGTGAGGAAGCGTTGACGTGATGCAACGTTCTCTGTCTGGCCGATGATTGGACACATTCCATTCGCCGTCGTCGTCGTCGTCGTCGTCGTTGTCGACGTCCTTCTAGTCGATGTCAAGCACGCCGTGTCGTCATTGTTTCGCGACAAATTAGTTTGTCAAAAGCAACGGATGCAATACTGTAGGCGAAGAGAGAAAGAGAGTAAAAAAAAAAAAGGAAAAGGCAATAGGCTGTTCGAAAGGGTTGAAGTCATTTCGCCTTGGAAATCTAGAGTTGAAATTGAGGGAGCAAGATGGATTGAGTAGAAACGCGCCGGAAACGCCGACGCCGTGTGCCGGCCTAGGTTATTTCTGGACGCGATTGGACTCTTTTTTTCAATACCCGGTTCAACGAACCACGCGACCGGCTTGCATACTATTTCGCCCCCGCCTGCCTGCCTGACTGAATTTGATTCCCGCTGGTCAACATGTCCTTTTTTTTTCTTTCTCTCTCTCTCTCTCTCTTTTTCGCGCGTATATTGCGTGGCGCGAAGGAAGGTCTTCGAATAGGCGGATGATCAATGCGACTCGATGGAAAGGGAGGAATCGAGGTTCTGACTTTTGGTTGTCAAGAGTTTTTTGATTTCAAAGTGCCGAATTTTGTGAATTTTGGATAAACAATGCAAACTATTTGGAACTTTCTCGAGTTGCATAGAAAGTAACAATTATACAAGAGTTTCGTAAATGCACGTCAATCCACACACTGAAATGAATAAACAATCTTATATAGACGTATGTCCAGTAGTCTATAGTTTTCGAGTTATGAATGATTAATCTTCACACATAGTAATTGTAAAATATATTACACATGTACTGTAATAAAATTATTTGTTTGTATAATACAATTAATTTAAAATCTTAAAATCATTTAAATAACCTAGCAAAATATGTTGTATTATGAGGACTCGTTAGTGTTGAAATAAAGAAATGTTGAAGTTTCGAATGAGTTTAGAATTGACGTGATAAATATCCAATGAGATTAAAATGCAGAAGTGTTGAAAAGTTGAGATTGTCGACATTCGATAGCGTTGAAGTTGAATGAAGCGAAAGTTCGCCAGCGTTGACATTTGGAGGCGTTGAAGTTCAGAAATGTTCAGTCACCACGGGAAATTCTGTACAGCGTTGAGACTCGGAAGCATCGGAGCTTAATTGCGCGGAAATTCGAGGACACAAACATTCCACGCGGTAGAAATTCATCAACCTCAAAACTTAGTAACATTATAATTCAACATTCTAAATACTTCTCGATGCTCGTAACACAACACACCAGAAAATCGATAACGCTAACATTTATACTTAAAATTCCGTGAAATAAATTTCAATCAACATCAAAACTTAATAATTCTAAGTGCATTTAAAATTAATTTCTATCAACATCAATGCCTAACAATCTTAGCTACACTTAAAATTCCGTGAAATAAAATTCTATCAACATCAAAACTTAATAATTCTAAGTACACTTAAAATTCCATGAAATAAATTTCTATCCAAAGCTTAATAATCCTAAGTACACTTACAATTCCGTGAAATAAAATCCTATCAACATCGAAGCTTACTAATCCTATGATTCAACAAGCTCTAAATTATTCCTATCTGAGCTATTCGATAGCACGAAAATTCCTCGAGCTGAAAATCCATCAATGTCGTTCCTAGCCAATTCATTAACCAGAAAATCCTCCGTCATCGTCGTCCGAATCCCAGCATCATCCAAAATTCACCGGCACGAAAATACAGCTCGATCCCTCTTCCTATCAGAATGCTCCTCTTTGAATACCGCGAAGCACGCGTTGCTCATCGTCTCACAAGGCATCCAGTGACTTTATAGCGGGCAAGTATTCCTGTCACCTAAATTTACCCATCAAAATTTAACCGGTCTAGCAAAGCCTCAGGCGCCAAAATACCATCCAAGGGGTGGGAGAGGAGAGTGCATGACGCGTATAGATGCCTTGGCGGACCGAGACGCGTGTCGCCGCGTTAATAATCATGGGTACTACGGATGGCCGCTACGTTGCTTTACATGCAAATCAGACAATTGCGGCCGATATGTACGATCCTGGTGTCCAGAGAAACAGGGTTACCTCTCTACTCTATGGGCATCGGTAGTTTAATTAGATTACGCTTGCATGGTTCATCGTGCTTCACGCTTATCCACAGCCCCTCTCTATGTATATGGGGTGACATGTTACGCAGTTGGATTGATAGCTAGATAGGCGGCCATTGTAGAGGTGGTAGAGAAGGGGTGAATGGAGTAACAGTAGCAACGACGATTGTGGTGGTGGCACGACAGAAAAATACGCTCGAGTCAGCTATGAAATGCAGTGAATTTTTATGTCAAGTATTCCCGGCCACACGTGCTCGAATTTCGTGCGCGTGGCACCTTGATGTATCGCCGCCGGGGAACGAGCGCACACGCGTGAAAGAAAAAAAGAGATTCCGACCGTTGTGTAATTGAAAACGTGTAAAAATGCAAGCCGTTGGATTGGAACGAAATGTTTCGAAGAAGAAGAGTGAAAGCTTCTGTCGTTCCTTTTCTTTTTTATTTGTGAGGGAGTTAACCCTTTACACTCGAAGCTTTTGTGCTGAATCTGAATTTTTCTGTGGTTTTTGTTGACTATAATTCGAAAGATCTAATAAACTGTCTAAGAGTGAAAGATTTGTACGATGGTAAATCATTTTTTTGATCATTTTTTTGCACAAAGGAAATGCGGTATGTGAAAGTTTCAAGAATATATTCTGATCTATTGTGAATTCATTGTATTGGAGAAATTATTTTGTGGTCGTAACGAACAAGAAGCTACTTCAGACCAAAATACAAAACCAGAACGCTGTTTGTACTGTTCTTTAAAGAACAACCGAAAAACAAAGTAGAATTGATTGCTGATTGTTGATTGATGCAATTAATTCCTATTTTCGAGACTCTACACAACTGAATTTTTACGTTTCGTTAGATTTTTTGTGCAGTTTATGAATAAAAAGTTGATTCTTTAAAGTTGATCTGCTGTAAGTAGTTTTCAGTTCAAATTATTAAGAATTGTGTTTAAATAAACAGCTTTCCAAATCATTTTGTGTACTTTTTAATGAGATGATAATTCCAAAAAGATATTAAACATGAATTACAGATTTTGATCATTTAAAAATCAGTGTGAGGGACCGACGTGAGTCACTGTGCGCTGAAAAATTACGCGAGTTCAGGAAGGAGTTAAATGAGGTTCTGAAAATTAGATTCGTCGAGGCATGATGTTTCTTCGTAGCCGATAGAATTTTCCCGGGTGGTCGTCATTTCAGCGGCAAATTGAATTCTATATTTAGGTTGACGAAGCTTTTTAGATCAGTGGAATGATGGAAATGAATGTCAAGGCTTCGCGATGTGAAATTTCGGAGTGTGAACATTCGATAATCTTGTAATTTTCTAACGACGAAATTCGATCGTTTTGTAATTCGACGATGCTTGAAATTTATTAGCGGCAAAATATGACGCGGTTATAATTCGTTGTTGTTGAAATTCGATAATGTTGAAATATGGTAGTGTTGAGACATTCGATGACACCGACACTTGATAGAACCAACATTTGGCAGAGTTGAAACTCAACAACGTTGTATCAAGATATTACCAAATTTAATACGACCAAAATGCAATATACAAATTTTTGAAAATACACGATTTTTCATACCTTCAACAATTTACTAAAATTCTACTATAAAATTGTTAAAAATTTGCCACTCTATAGAACTTACGAATTTTGACAGAATTTCTTCTGCCCCAGCTACCGTTCATCTTCCCCCTAACTCGTGATATCTGCATCCGCCTCGACGGGCCTACTTCCGCGACACGTTTTACGACAAAATACGATTTGCATTCAGCGGAGTTCAAGGCGCAGCCGGTTTCGGAGATGAAAGGGAAGACGCGTTTCGCGAAGGAAGAAAAAAATCGGGTAGAAATCTTCGTCGGTGACGAGAGAGCAAAAAAAAAGGAAAAGAAAAGGAGAGAATTTGTGGGAGTCGAAGCGGAAGTGGAATAAAAGAAAAAAAAAAGAAGAAGATAGGGGAGGCACGTTGAGTATGCGTGTAGTTACATTTCCATTCGAAATACGGCTATGTACTTACGGGTTTCAGAATGTGGAACGCCATAAGTAATTCAGCGTGGCAGCATTCTGCAGTTGGGGAACGCGCGTCGCGACGTGATACGGGGAGAAAGAGGGTGGCAGCCAATAGGAACCGTTCTAGATTCCGCGTTTCTTCCGCCTACGAAACCGTCTCCGATTTTTCTTATGAAGAGATACCCTGACGTTCTGAATGCTCTATCCGCCATAGCCCCAAGTGGCTATTTCCAAGAGAAGAGACGGGAATCGATCGGTTAGAGAAGACATTTCTCGGACTGTTCAAGTTGATCGTGAAAAAATGAGCGTCGATTCGAACCTATTAATCTTAATCCTTTGAACAACTTTTTGGCCAAGAGTTCATAAAGAGTCAGTTGTATTTTGTACAATTATAGACCATCTTTATTTAGTTATTGCCATTAGTAACGAGTCTCATTTGTAATGTAGATTATGGTCAAGGTGTGACAAAAGAAGCATTTATACGTCTATCAAATTTGTATTTTTGTTCTAATTATAGTTTGAATTCAAGATAGAGGACTTTCAAATAAAAATTGATGTATAATATCTCGTCTTTTTTTTATTTAAAATTATATTGGGACAGTGAACTTTCGAGACTAACATACGTAGTAACTAAAAATTTCTATTAAGGAATTAATCTGTTCACTTAGTTCACTTTTCAAACAGAAATAAATTATCTTCAGTATATAATTAAAAATTACTAAAAATAGAAATCAATTGTTTCAGTTTGATTTCTACCAATATTAATATGATGTGTCTTATATTTAATATAGATGTAACAGTAGAATTAAAAATTAACAATGCTTTTGTACATAACTATCGTTTTCTAACCAACAACGAGTTAACTCGTCTTTCATGGTTAAGATGTTAAGAGTATTTTGGAAGTTCTAGGGTTTTCATTAACAGTAGTTTAAGTTAAATATATTTCCAATTTTTTAATACAAAATTCTAAATATATTGTTGTTAGAAAATATTCTAAAGCACTTTAACGAACAAGTATGTATTATTAAATAAATTACTTGTGTTGGATTTATTTTTATAACATAGTGATTTAATAAAAATTATTACCAAGTAGTTTTTGATAATATATTAAAGACAGAAGTATGCAATTAACCTTTCAACCTTTTAAATCTATCTACAAAAATGTGCTCCATAGACAGATTATAAAGGAAAATTGTTTGATAATAAATACCTCAATTTAAAAAGTGTTTTCATATATTTTTTAGTTGAAAATAAATTATTCAATATGTTAAGCATTGTTCTCGATTATTTACGATTTTTATTTAAAAAAAGGGTTGTACATAAAAGCACACTTTCCAAATACCCGTCAAATTAACGTTGTTAGTTTTACTGTTAATTAATCTTAATAACACAAACAATTGTTACAATTTCACCAAGTCACAAAACACGTAAAATTTCCTCGAACTGTCGCCTCATAAAAGGGTGAAATATACTAAAATTACAAGTACAGGAACAGAAATATTCCTTTACTTTTATCGACAACGTATCAATCTTCCCAAAGAGCGGCATTTCACAATTTCACGATAATTATCCCCTTAAAAAGAGATAAACAAAAAATCCCGATGCAACAAACCGGCTTGCGTAATATTCTAGAAAAATAGAGACACAGCACGATAAATAATTCCCCGATATTCCGGCGGCGACAGCACAACATCGTCGCAATGAAAATCGTTCGCGCGTAAATCACGCTGCCATCATAATTTCAACAAGTCTTCTCCTTAATTCGTCGATCCTCGAATTACGGTTATCCATGGAACGGCTTTCGCCGTGCGTATCACGTAAAAAAAAAGAGAGAAAAAGAGGAAGTAAAAAACATGGAAGAGAAGAAGAAGGGAGGAGGAGGAGGATAAAAAAAAAAGAAGGAAGGCGAGTGATTTATTCGTCGCGAGGCGGTCCGTCGAACGGAAGTGGCGCGGGATTTATGGGCGGGCCACTTCCGACTAGATTTTATCGTTTATCAATAACGCCCGAATAAAAGTAATACTCTGAGCGGCGGGCCACGACAAATGGATATTTCGTGAAGTGTGTTACGGAGTCGTTGGTGAAATAAATGCGAATGTTTCTCGCGCGAGCCACTAGAGAAAACTTACTCTTTTGTATCGTTCCAGACGTTCCATCGATTCTTCGGCTCTATGAGAATGCAACGACGAAGAAGAATATCTGCTCCCTTATTATCGAATATTGTTGCTCCGTCTGGAGTATTGTTCCTTTGTTGCCGAGATGAACGTTACCGCGTATTGGACAGGAACGTTTTGCTATAGCCACGCTGTGATCATTGTTGCTGTCAGCTCTAGCGAGCATTCGAGTCTAAACTTTGACTAGAGGCAGATGAGACTTTTTGTTCTATTTGCTTTATAACGAGAAGTCACTCTGGTAGTGCTGATTGTGATCAAAACGTTGAAAAAGAAAAATTATATGCAATTGAATGAGTCTCGTAATATGACGATTTCAAATATTTCGTAAATAATTTGCTCTATGGAAAAATATTTCTGACAAAAGTTGCACGGTTTCCACGTGGATATACAGTACCCTAATCGATTTCTTTTTTTTTTTTATGGAGATATGCAGGTTATCTTCAACTTTTTAAACGAAATCTTTGAATTTTTTCTCGAATTTGGATAAAATATTGAAATCAATTATTTGCGACAAAATTAAAGTAAATCGTAAGGTTAATACATAATCAGGTTAAAAATTATGTAAAGAGTGGTGTACCTTCTGCAAAATTTGGATTTTCTTCAAGTTTATGTGGAGATAAAACGAGTCTGAATTTTCGTTTCACTATCAGAAACCATGTGAGAACTTGAGCAGTTTTTGGAAGATTTGAACTTTGAATTTTGGAAAATTTGAGTACCTCCAACTAATACAGAATTTCCATAAAAAGGAAATTTCTAATTTTTTATTAATACTTAATTCAATATTTGAGAACTTGCTATGCATGCACTGGTCATGTGAAACAAATGTAAATCAAATTAAAATCAATTCTTCTTTTTTTATTAAGAATGTATTAAATTTGAAGAATATTTTGAAGTGTGTTCAGAAAGACAGGAAGTGTAAATTTTCAAATACACACTTGTTAATTACGACAATAAACCTAATCAAAATTCAAATTTCTGCTGTTTTACCAAGAATTCCTAAATGTTAAACCATTCAATTGTACATTTATAATTCGTGTATTACATCGTCACAATTCTAAGATTAGAATACGTATTACCGCGATAATTAATATTTATTAATATTAAATATTCCAAGCAGAATTTAGAAATCCTCCAAATCGACGAAATAACAGCTACAAATCACAGCAATGGAAAAATTGAAAGCAAACCGCGATTCGATACGACCATTCTACACACGAACGTTCTAAAAATGCTAACGAAAGGCGAATAATCACGAGTCGAGTGAAATTCCTTTATGCAGAGGAATAAATCAGAATAATTCCGAGGCGAACCCAATGGAACCGATCTAGCGATCAGCATCGTTAAAAATCCGGAATCGTGTTGGCTATTTACGAGATGGCCGTATCTCATCGAGCACAGTTAACGAAGAAATATAATTCTGGCGTAAAGTTCGGTCGTTAATTAAACAGCCGACCATTTCACGAAATACCTATAAACGTCGTTTAATATATATATATATATATATATACATGTTGTGTTCGTCTTTTTCTAGAGGCAACCAGTTCGAGGATGTAATTTGCGTGGCTCACGGAGTAAAAGAAGACGCCATTCTTCTTAATGACCCAAGGCTGAAACGAAATTAAGGGTGGAACCGTGAAACGCCACTTTCTAATCCCGCAAAGTGCATGGCCACGATAGATTAATATCCTCGTAGAAGAAACATCGAGACCGTTTTGATCGATCGCAAGTCATTTCGGTAAGTAAGACGATGCCGGAAGTAAACGGAGAGAGGAAGTTTCACGAAAGTCTGGCCAGGACTTCATTAACGAAATGCGGCAAACATCTCTCGAGCGTAGAGAAGAAACGTTTCTTCTTCTTCTTCTTCGTTCTTCTCTGCTCTAGAATCTTAACGAATTATCTGACGGTAGATAACGAATCAGCGAATTGAAATATCACAGGATGTACCCGGTGTCTGTGTCCCGTGGAAGGATTTTAATTTCCGTCTCGATCGAGACACGCGAGCGCGAGCACATCTCGTACCCGGCCGATCCAGATAGCGATCTGATGAGAAAAATACAGCTGGCACAATGGGGCAGAGCGTAATCTTAATGCGCGTATCACTTATCGTCGTATCAGCTTCTGCTCAAAAGACAGGACTTAATTAGATTCATCGAGATGATAGCGGGAGTCTCTTTCTCTTTTTCTCTCTCGTGCTCGCCGCTGAAAATGAAGGCTCGCTCGCGCGCGACGAACGTCGCTCTTTTCACGAGTTAAGCCCCTTTCACGCGGGACCCCTTCGGATAGCTGCATTGTACTAGGTGTTTTCAATAGAAGGATCACTGGAGATCAAATTAAGGCTTCATTACGATAATCGTTCGTGTGAGTACTATTGAGCGATATTCAATATGTATATTAAGCCTTTTTCATACTGGATGCTATACAAGTTTATCAGTGAGCAATTTTTTTTTAAACAAATTTGATAGAACAAATAAGAAAGGCTGGAAGTATAGTTACGAGAAACAATGGGGGCAAATTAAGCCCTAATCACGCGGAATGATAACGTCAAGTGTATACTGTTTTGCTATTTTGATATAATTTTTGGAGTTTGATACTCTTTTACGAAATTACGCAGCAGCAATGTTGAGATTTCATTGCAATAATCTTTTCTATAAAAATAATATTAAGCCTCGAGCATGCTAGACGAAGTTTCAATTCATTATTATCCAACTATTCCAAACAACAAACTGATCTAACAGATTTAGATGTACAGTCACGCAGAAACAATTAGAAGATTGGAAAAAATTAAGTCTCATTCACGCGTGTACGATAAGTTCAAGTACACACTGTTATCTCAACGGTGTAATTTTCAGAGTTTGCAACTGTTTCACGAAGCGTCCTTAACAGTATTAAAATTTTATTACAATGATCCTTTCCGAGAGAACAATATTAAGCCCAGTTCACGCTAGACAAAATTCCAATCGATCATTTTTGAACTGTTGCAAACCTATTGCAACCACCAAACCTAACGAACCAACAGGTTTAGAAGTACAGTCACGCAGAAACAATCGGAACAAATTAAGCCCCATTCACGCGTTGTACGATAACTTGAAGTACACACTATATTATCTGAACGATGTAGTCTCCAGTTTAAAACCCTTTCACGATCGCTCGTACATACAAAGGTAGCGAAGAACGTATCCCCATTGAACGAGCCATGCTAAAAATCGTCTCTATGCTTAACAGAGGGAAAAGAAAAACGGCGGGCGGGCCAGGCCGCGATTATCGACAGAACGATCTTCGTCGTTATAGATACTCGCCGTCTCGACGTGCACCGTCGTGGCTTTATGATCCGTATAATGCGCTACAATGGGAATTAATGTCCCCGGTCCCGCGTCCCGATAAAATCATCGCGCGAAACACGTACACAGGCCGAGCCACTTTTATGTATATTCATCCGGCGGCGCACGGACCGCGTCGTCGCCGTGGAAATCAACCGTTGATTTATGATCCCCCGGCCCTCCCGCTCTGCATCTGGACACGCAGTAACTCGGTGGACGTTGCTGCTGTTGCTGTTATACTGCACTGAGAGATGCAGTAAAAAAAATTTAAATGTTCCGTTGCACGGTTTACGAGACAGCGAAAGGGAGGCCGTGGCACGCTCCGGAGAAATATTATTGTAAACTTTAATCTGATCCCTCGTCGAAACGTATTCTAAAGCGCCCTTTAAGGATGTTGTTGCTAATCCTACGTAATTATCGCGCGATATTGTGCAACCATAAGGGCGTTCTCGTGTTCCTCGTGCGGTGACGCGTGATCGAAATGTCGAAGAAGGCTAATTTTTATTTGCTGTTGGAGAATTTTCCCTGATTTATTTCTGAGAAACGTCAATTTTTCTTTTCTTCTACGTTCATCTGCCGATGATTTTATTCTCATAAAGAAATTATCTAGGAATTTATTTAGAACTATTAATCAACGATTCCAAGAGTTCAAACCCAGTTTAATTATTTTCGATTTTTAATACTATCATCGTGTTTTTTGAAAAGCTGAAATCTTAAACCTTTCGCTGATTTATCTTTGAGGGACGTTAGTCTTTTTTCAGTTTCTGCGTTTACCTGTCGAAAATTATATTTTCATAAATAAATTAGCACGAGTCAAGGTTTGTTTAAAATTGCTAACTGAGGATTTCTAGAATTTCTATAACTCTAGAAGCATTGCAGAATTTCTACCCTAGAATTTGAGCCAAGTTGAATTATTTTTGATTTCTAACACTGTAATTGATTGAAATCCCAAGAATCGTGTCATTTCGATATTTGCTTCGCGGTGAAAGATTTATTCGTGAAAGATTTGCAGCAATTGCCAGAAACTGATCGATACAAAGCTACACGTATAAGCCACGCATTGCTAATTAACGGTTCGCAACGATCGATGTATTCATTAATGCACGATTAATGTATTTATTGCTGTATAGAAAGAACGGGACGCTGCGTAAGCGGGCAAAGGGGAGAGGGACTGATTAATGTATTTGTAAGTGCTCGACGGTGATTGCTTTACTGATTAGCGTAATCGTCGGCCCACTAAATGCATAATGTTTGAACTGTTTACTACGCGAGCTGATACGACCACGGGATTGATTACCGTGGAAGTTATTATTACAGTGTTTTACTTCGACGGAAAAATTGTTCAGGTTGTTAGATATTTTAAGTACTGTACTAATTAGTATTCAATGTCCGGGTATTCAGGGTATTAATTAACGTGCACGGTATTATGGGTATTAATTAAAGCGCCATTCTTGTTCAGATCCGTAATTGAAATTTTGCGATCTGCTGATTAGATTAGTGCCTTGATGACATTTGAAAGCTATAATAGATAACAATTCTATAGTGTTCAATTATCAATTAATTCTCTATAGTACGAATTCCTTTTCGGCGGTTGTAGAAAAGTTTATGCTACGTGAATTCAACAGTTATCAACTTCTAAATACAAATCAAAAATAAACTCAGTAGTTTCGATGATTTATTTTGGAGTTACAATGGTGTACAATGTTTATATACTTGTGTGTATAAAAGACCTCCAAATTTTCGTAAAGAAACGACTAAAATTTGGATTCAACAGCAGTAAATATTAAAAAATCGTCGAACCTGAAAGGTAAACATTTTATTCTCAGTCAAATTGTTTTCGAAAGTTAAAAAATTTTGAAGATCCTTTCGAAAGTTCACGGAGGATAAAATTAAGATGAAAAGGCGATAATAGAAGAGCGTAAAGCAAATCTCGAAAGTGCCAATAGGCGCCCAACATTAACGAAAGGGTTAACCTTGATCAAAAAATCGGAAAAACCTTTTTTTTTCGGCTACCTAACAGAAAATCAGTCTTTTGCTAACAAAGGAGTATCGTTCTCGTTGAACCAACAACAACGAAACTTCCAGCGGACGTGGAAGAGTAGCGAACCACGTTCCTAGCCTATAGATCAAGATCGTTGAATTATTTAAGGCGCGAGAGAGGGGTGACGGACCTGGATCGTCGCTGTCACGCGATATCTGGCTAACGTCGTGCTTGAATCTAAGTCTACGACTCGACCTCACTTCGACCTCGATAATCCGCGACTTTCCTCCGGTAATCACGGAAATCCACGAGGACCAAACAACGAACGACGTCGCCAATGAAGTCTTTCCTCGTATTCCCTTAGATCTATCTCTCTCTCGTTCGACCACTCGATCCTCTTCTTCCATCTGTCCCCCCACCATTTTTCGCGACCCACATACGGGAATTAACGTGTCAAGCAACGAAGCTTGCCGTGAGAAATTTTCGCAATATTTTACGCGGCCCCACGGCCGACCTTTTCTCCTGGCTAATGAAGCCGAGCCTCTTGACACTGAACCGCATAATGTGGAAGAAACCTGGAAGGAAACCTGCTGTGATAAATCCTCCATTTTGGAGAACATTTTCGCTACCTCTTTCGCCGTTTTCGTTGAAGAAGAATTGGTCTCGTGTTTTTGGAATCTTTCGGTTGAATTTTCGTGGTGGAAATTTGACTTGAAGGAAATGAAAAATCACAGGGTTAACCTTAATCTTTGTGTACGAGTTAGACGAGATGGAGATACCTCGGTTTTGTAGAGGTATTTTTGAAGTAGGTTGCTGCATTTTTATGAATAATGAAGGAGAGATCTGTTTCTGGGCTATCCCTTTGAAAGTTGCCCCATTTTTTTGGATTAACCAATTTTTCCTCGTGAAGAGTGCATTTTTTAGTATAAAAGAACGAATTTGTATCAACAAAATGTAGGATAAATCTTACCGTAGGCTAATTTCTCAGAGAAAATTATACACGTTCACGAATTTATTCACTTTTATTTATTTTATTAATTTGCTTTAGTTCAACATATATAAAATTGAAATGGAATTATGGTTTATGTTATGAATTTCTCTGCAGCGACTTCAGCCGAGTGCAAAGAGTTAAAAATTGAACTAAAGCACGAAAATAATCAACATTGTTATAATAATTAACTTAAATTAACGTTAAACTTTATCATATAATTTTAAGAAAATATAAAGTATCAGCTCTAAAGGTAACTGATATTTATGATTTTTTTCTCGAAAGATCATTTATAATATTGGACTAAATTTGATTAGAAATGGAAACAGGCATTTTCAAATTGAAGTTCAATTTTTTTTCACTTCCATTTCTTCTTATTATTCTAACTACTTTCACACATTTTTATCAACACTTTCGCCTATACGCCTATTGGCGTTCCTCGTAGCACCTCTCATAGTCATTTGATTGCAACAGGGAAAGTTTCTCGTTAAAGTTGCAATAGATATTTTATGCTGGGACCATACAAAAAAAAAAAGAATACAAAATTTGTGTATTATAAATATTAGCACAAGAAAAGTAGAGAAAGGGACCAGAAAAGTATCAGGTACGAAAGGAATATCACAGTTGTGGCTGATAAAGAGTTTAACAGTCAAACGAAGCAATTACATCGTCATCGATGAATACATCGCAGGTTCCTCAACAATTTTCAAACAAGATGTAACTGGCATCGCGCCAGGTACGTTTAATTATCAATTAATCGAACCGTTCAATCCGAAAACTGTCTGTATAAGCGTGACAGAAATATCGAAGACTGTTCTCGCAGAGGGAAAGATGAAAACTGGCTCAAAATATCGACAGTCTTCGGGGGCAATCGTCCGGATGGAAAGTAAGATTTCACGGTTTCCTGTCGCGAACGTTTCTTCCCTCACCCCCTTTTCGCCAGACAGGACGCGCGAATGCTTCTTATAAATCGAACGAAATCCGATTAGGCTTTCTCCGGGCCACTCCTCTTCTTCGTGGAATCGAAGCTGTCGATTCTGCTTTTTGCTCGCGCCTCAGCCTCGCGTTGGCGTCTCTCGATGAAAGGGCGCCAATTCCTTCGTCCTGCCTGTGGGTGTAATTGCCGACTGCCTTCATTTTGGATCACTGAAATTCCTTCACTTTGAAATTGAACTTTTCTTTATATTTATTTTTGTAGCAAGAGAGCCCGTATTTTTCATAAATTTTTATTATGTAGAAAATATGAAGATTCTTTATTGAAACTAAGTGAACATGTCTAATTGTAAATTTAGGTTAGGTTGAATTTTATTGGAGTTTAAAGAAAGAAGGAAGAAACAAGAACATACATGGATCTACGTTTAAGAATCTTCTCGATCTTTTGTTTTAATCCATTCTGAAATCTCTGATCACCTATATAAGCGAGATACGATCTATTAAACGAAATAGAACCAAGAAACAATAAATTAAACTGCATAAAAAATTGTCACGTACAATTAAAACATCACTAAATAAACTACAAAAGAAATTAGAACGTTAAAGTACCATCGTTTAAAAAAGAAATTCATAAAAATTATTAAATTCTTCAATATTCAGAGAATGAAAAACTTTCTAACTCGTGACTCGATTCAAGTAAATTTCATTACACCCTTTATCCTCAATTTTTAAACAAAATTTATCAAATATTCCACATCCATCTAGCAAGTAACCAGCTACCATAAAAAAAGATTGCTTCAAACGAATTCCACGATCTCTTGACAAATAACTTCACTTTAAGCTCAGGAGCAATATAACGTCAGATTTCTCCCCATTACTTCCCCGAAATCAATTTTCCCCATCTACTTTTATCAAACCTGCTCTTCATCCAGAGCAGTGCAATAAGTGAACGCCAGTAAAGGCGAGCAAAGAGCGCGGCGTCCAACCGCGAGGCACGATATCGTAATTTATAACGGAAAGTGGTCGTCTATACGTGCACGATAACATCACGTCACTTCTCGACGTTCCCAGATCGTCGATTACGTCGGATCGTCGGTGAAATTGTCGCGATGCCATTTCGAATTATCATTTTACACAGCTCGTACGTTTCAATGTATACCTCTCAACGATCCCTCTTCATCCACCATCTTTTTATATTTCCTTGCACGTCAGACATTGCTTAGGGACGAATATAAACCTTCACGGTGTACGTATTCCCGATAACGTTGCATTTCGTGTACAGCCAATATACAGCTTCGAGCTACTTGTTCCATCATACGAATCCGTGCTGTAAAAGTTCGCTAGCTGTCGTCATCTTCGTCTCTAAAATTTTATTCGTCGACGATGTAGCGAAAAAGATCGAACCGATATACTCCCTCTCTTTTCGTAGCCGTGAAATCGACCAGGAACGAGTCTAACCACAATTTTCGTTTTATTAAACGTCGTGTACACGCTTTCAGCGGCTTTCACGAGCGCCATTTTCATTATAATTTTCAGCGGTTGCTCGTGGAAAATAGACGATTGCTGGGAAGATACGAAAATTGATAACGATGGTGTTCTATTGCTGGTATGATGTAAAGCTCAACGAGGAACATGCTTGTACTTTCAATTATTACTGATTAATATTTAAATAAATTGAAATCTTTTAAAAATTTTGAATATGTTGGGGTAGTTCAAAACGAGGCCATTTATTAGGTTGTTGCATGTGAAATGAAACTTCAGATATGTGGTGTTTTTTCAAAAAAGAATATATTTAATCAAAATAATTTCATATATAATTTTCACTCTATAACTCGATTACTAAAGATCACAGAGAAATTCTTTCAATTTTGGGAACAGATGAAAGCTGTCTGAAAGATTAATTCCAGGAAAAGTTCGTAAAGAAAGTTGGTAAAATTATAGTAGTTTGAGTGAAATTTCTTAGAATAGTATTAAATGTAGAAATAAATTCTTTACGATTGGATTCAGTCATTCGAATCAAAGTATTCGCGATGGTATTCGCAAACTGTAAGAAAAATGGCGAAGGATCATCCACAATAATGGAAATTATTTCCATTATTCATCTATTTTCGTTCTTTTTAAAATAAGACACTAATTGCACCTAAAAGTCTGGAAAAATTCATTTTCCCTCGTTCCTCTTTTCACCGTTTCTGATTTAAAATCAATGCTAATCATTTCTAGAACCCCTAAAAAAAATCTCGCAATCTCGGTATTCTCGTTTCAATAAAAATATCCATTTTTCCTAACTCGGGCAAATTCAACGAGACATCACCAGTCTCCTTCTTTCGGAACAATAAACACGGCGCTGTGAACGCTGAAACGAATTCCAGCCGATAAAAAAGAATCGTTTCAGTCGCTCCCGAGTCCATTAAAATCCCAGATAAACAGCGAGAAATTATATTTTCATCAGTGGCACGAATGAAAAGAGCGCAGGTACTCCGGTTGTTTAATTCCGGGATTTTAACGTGACAATTAGACGGGAACGGTGTACAAAGGTTCGCGAGGTGAGGTTGAAACAGGAACGACGACGACGGCGAAGAAATTAAAATAAAGGAACAAACGAAAGAAGAAAACAAGGATGTAACAACAGGACGGAATAATAGAAGAATTAATAGAGGCACGTTTCTCCGTAGGATTTTTCCATGGGGCCCTTCCCCTGGTCAGGGAAATGGACGTCGAACTCTACGGTCCAGTTCTCAATTTGCATTCCAGACAAATCCAATTTCGCGCGAACAAAACTGACGCGCGAGCAGAGAACGGCCGGCCCATTTTCCCCTCTTACAAACTCGCTGCTGTCGGTAATTGTTCCAGTCACGCTGGATACGTGATTATTGGAGCAAGTATGAAGTATCGAAGCCGCTGCTCTCGACAAAAGGGAGGCACACGGCTACGCGATGAAACGTCTGGCCACCCTGAATGGCGGAACGCAGACGAGTTTTCTGCGTGTAAACTGTTTGTTCTTTTCGTTCGATTCGTGGCTATTATATACCACCAGAGAGAAAAAGAGAGAGAGAAAGAACGAAGAGAGAAACTGTCAGATAGTGATATAGACGAGGATGAGGTTTTTCCTATTTTTCTCTATTTTTTTATTTTTCTTTTTTTAATTGGAACGGAATTGTAGTTTTACGGAACTGGAAATTCTGAGAGGATGTATGGAAAATTAAATGAATACTGATGACGCTATGTGTACGTTTAATTAAACGTGAAAATACGGAGTTTATGGACGAACACAACGTGAGATTTGTAGAAGTTCAAATTGAAGTGAAAATGAATTTTTGTTTACACGTGTTAGAGTGAAATATAATATGAATGGAGCGAAGATTTGCATGGGTGCTTAATCGCACTGTGTAAAAACTGCGTTGTATATTTTTAATTATGTCGAATACTAAATATGTAACTTTTCTCATTTTTCGAAAGTACGTGTTGCTAGAATTTAAATAAACAATTGCTATATTTATTAACGTAACTGAAATATTGTCAGGAAACTCTTCTTCGCGTTCATTTGAACGATACTGAGGTTTATTTTATTACTAGACGACAAAACTCAGAAAATGTATGTTTTGCATAAAAAGCAGTTTAAAGTTTTCATTTTTCACGCAGTGGAGAAGCTCAAAACCATTATTTGATACCTGTAAAATATTTTTTTTTAAGAGAAGAATATACACGATGCTCTGTTATCGAAACCGATCAAGTATCATCATCAAATCGCGAATATTTATGTAAATTTATATTTTCAAGAATAAAATGAAGTGGAATTTCAGATAGAAAAATATTTCACCCATCAAGTATGATAAAAATCACTATAATTTGGATATTTTCTTATATTAAGTGTATTCTGTGCAATTTTGCAATTTTCCTATAAATGATCTTCTCTGATATCAAATTAAAAAAATTAAACTACTCCACCTACAAATTTCATTTATTCGCAAAATTCAAATAGACATTTCTACGTCAAGCTTTTTTCTCATTTAACCAGAATTCTGAATGAAAAACAATTCTCTTTGCCAAATATCATCACACGTACCTCAACCACACATTTTGTCACCAAAAAACATCACCTACCAATGACACCAATCTCACGATAACAAGAAACTCAAACAAAGTTACCTAACAGCTGAGAAAATGAATCTTTCCTAACAATACAACAGACATATTAACCAGACGAAAACGACTTGCATCGGTCTTCCAACTGACCGACGCGGGAATTAGTAGACTCCCGTTATCCACGTGTCGGTACACGTGGAAACACCTCCGCAAATGCGACTCTTCGCAGGGAGAGATTCGACATTAATTCGCGACTATAAAGCGTACACGTCGATGGGCCGACACGTAGGCGCGAACAAACTGGCACCGCGGCTTGTTTACAAACGAGCTTGTAAATTGCTTTAACGAACCACTCGGCCGCGCGAGAAATGGCCTGCTGATGGCCGCGGATAAACCTCCCGTCCGCGACTGCTCGCTCGCTTTCGACCGTGTTGCTTGAAAACATTAGAACCCGTCCATCGATTTTCACGCGGCGCATGTTAATCGCCGCCACCGACGCCCTCGTGTATTTTTGACACACGAACTCGCTTATCACTTGGAAGAATTAGGTCCAATTGTTTTTCGTTTCTCTGTGCTTCTATCGTATCAAAAGGAAATATTGTAACGTGAGGGTGTAAATATGTACAATGGTTTTCATTAATATTTGGATACTCTTTAACCCCTTATCGTACGAATTTTTGATCTTGATGTTAGTTTTGAATATTCTCTGCTCCAATACAGTGTTAAATAAAGGAGGTCGAAATATTATGTACAATTGTTATTTTAAAATCGTCAGTATTAAATTGAAACTAAAGTTAGGGTGAAAATACAAACTTTATATAGGTATGATATTTCTTTTGTCGTATCTCGATGATAACAGAATAACTTTTTTTGAAATTGGACCAAAGATAGTGACTTTTCTTTTTGAATCAGTTAGAAAAATTAATTAATTAATCGCAAGTAGAAAGTTGTTTCTTTTTTCATTTTTATTGCAGTATTTTGTTTGTAATTTTTTTTCAGTCAAAGTAATTTCCACGAGTTTCTGTGATCTTCTCTCATTTCTCTGGGAGAAACTGGATTCCGCAGCGGTAAAATTCCGGAGGTTTTGATTTAAAGTATAATTCAAGTTTAGTATATTTATAGTAAAGTGGAATTCAACCCAGGAAGATTTATAAATATTTTATTTCACGAACGAAATGCAAATCATACTGTTCCATCGAGACATTGCTGAAAATCTATTTCAGATTGTTGCAATTCGAAATAAGCAGACTGCAGATTTTTGTATATTTGTAAAAAATTTGAAAATACAAAAATGCACAAAATTCACGTAATACAAAACAAAAACACACAAATTATCCAAACTGTAGTGCCTCCTTTTACCATTTTAATTAATAATTTAAAAAAAAAAAGGAGACAAGAGAAACGAGAGTGTTGAAAAAAATGAGTGTGATTGAAAGGGAGAAAATACAATTTTTGTATAACCGGAAGTTCATTCAAAAACCGCAAGACAAGAACTAAGTGTAATAAAAATAAAAATTAATAACTTTTAACCGAAATTCTACTCTTTCCTTGTGAATTTGCATAAAAATCCACAGTCCAGAAATAATAAATAATAGATATCCAATTAATATTAAACGGAGCTTTAATATAGAGAAATTTAAGGAACACATTTATTTCACATTTCGACTGAAGGCCTTATTAAAATTTATCCCAACGTACGAGCAAAAGGGATTCGATGATCGGTTTACCTTGGAGTTTTAGTTGGGCAAACAGGAGGCAAATATGAACGAATTTCGGTATCAATTCGATCGACGAGCGGGGCTATTCGATTGCGCGCGCGTTGATTAAACGAAACATTGATTGCTCTTATTTGACAGTCGGCAAATATATTGCACGAAAGCAGGCCGGTCAATATTTGGCAAAACAATGAAAATAACGTTCGACCATAAGCGATTACAAGTACCGGTTGGAATATATTGAACATCACTCGAGTGAGGATCAGGAATTATCGACGGGTCGATCAATTAACGGAAGTACAAATTAATTATGACACCAACTAACATCTGAACCTTCCCTCTATTTTCACACAAAAAAATTAAACACGATTTCTACCAACCTCGATATTCCCATACAAAAAAAAAAAAAGAAAGGAAAATAATTGGACAATATTTCAACAGTGATTAGCACAAAAAGTTCAACGTCAGATTAAAATGGAGGATTTAATCTCGGCGAATATTTCTAATCCACCGTCTGAATTAGGTTAACACTGTATTAAGCTCGTGTTAACGATAGACTTAACCCTGGCTTAATTCCCAATTTCGATCGAATCATGTTTGACACGTATATACACAGAGTTTCCTTTTTGGATTATGCTCGCATTAGAACCTCATTATATTCAGATTACAAACTGCTAAATTAATCCCAAAATTTGCAAGGAACTTAAGTCAATATTGCGTTTCACTTGCAATTAACGTAGATTAACGTCTTCTTGTCTATCAAGATTTAGTTAAGATACACTTTACATGAAAGAAAATTACAAAAAAAAAAAAAGAAATAAAAGAAAATTGGATCACACTCGATCAGTATCGATTCGATATCAAAAAGTGATAAATTTCATCGGCAAGCGAAATGTGATAACAAATTCGATCTTTTTCTCTCGTGAAGATATTGTTTTTTTGTATTTTTTTTCTTTTTTCTTTAAAAATATCCTCGTTCATATTATTTTCCGCTTCAGGTCGTGCTGTCGCGGGGCAAAACGAGCGCAAAAAGCGTGGCGAGGGTTGACGTGGCGGGGGCGGGAAGGGCGTTATTTGCACGGACACGCGAAATTGCGCGCACAAGTGTAATTAAAATCCAATCAACGTTCGACATTTATCAGGGGCCAGTTTAAATATTTTACCCGACGTGCGCGTATCGACGCATCAAAAGTGTACTTAACGCAAATCGACGCGCTTATCAATTCCATATTACCTGCAGAACGCGTTCGACGATTTTTAAAACCCTCCATTACTTTCTCCTCTCTTTCCGTTCTGTGTACATATACAATGTACATACTGGGTGTGTCGAAAATCATAGTACAACAAAGAAGGGAAAATGATTTCTCAGGTGAGATTAAGTGGGAAAATTTTCGTAATAATCTTTATTTTTTATAAATCAAGTTTGAACACTCTTCATATAGAACGTATAAAAAAAGTTAATAATAATTTGTAAAATGAATTGAATCAATGGACATTTGTAAAATAAACTTGCTGAACAATTATTTACAGTACTGAAAATAATAATTTCTCAGAGGAGAAGAGAAAAAGTTAATCGAATTCCAGATAAAAAATCTAATCAACCTTTTGGCAACGATTGCATTGCACAAAGCTATACATGCAACCCAAAACAATTGCAACAGTATTATTTTCCTCGCAGTACCCATGTTTATAGGTATCGATAACAATGTTGAGAAATATTTTCAACTAAATCGAACAATTGGAAGAACGAAAATAGTGCTACAATCCATTCGCGATCCTTTGCTTCATGGAACAAACACTGGAAACGTTGTAACGACATATTTATAAGACAATAAATAAAAGATTCATAAAACCACATTCCATTATTGAAGCCGATATCTAAAAATAATCTACCACCGTTGAAATAAATAAAATAAATCACTTTTCTCTCTCTACTCCTCAAAAAAAAAGGAAAGAAAAAGGAAAAAAAACGAAACTTCATGCGGGCAAAATTCGTCCTACATTTCCCACGTACTTTTCCACCTCGCGCTGCTTCCTTCTCGATTACACCAGGCTTTTCGAATACACCCTGTACGGTACGCGTGTTTCCACACCTCTCTGCAGAGGTACACGGATCTCGCGAACCGTATCGATTTCCCTCGGATAAAAGCAATTAACGTTTCGACGCATTCGTTTCTTCACGCGCGACCGAGCCAACCGAATTACACGGAAAACCGTGCGTGCTAGCCCGATTTTATTCGGTCAATCGGTGTACACCGACGAACATTAAACATACATACACATATACACATATATACACGTATATGTACACCGTATCAGGAAGAAAACTCGATGATAACCGGTCCGCCGTGTAATTGCAATGTCCATTAATTATCGTAGGAGCGCGCGACTTGTACGCGCGCGTGCACCTTCATTAGTGGCGACGACAAACGTTCCGGAACATTTTATGGTGTCGTTTATGATCGAACGAAACCTGTCACAGACACTGTATAATTTATTCGGTTGGTCATTTCGAAGAAGAAACAAAAAAAAGAGAAATCACTTTTACATGGGAAATCTCTGAACCAACACGATCGATCAAGATGATACTCGACGATATTTCCAGAGGTTATGTTAGCATATGAAAATTAGGCGCGCAATGGAGAATGAAAAGTGAGCTTTCCCTCGATGTCCTCTGTAATTTGCTAAAGATATTACAGAGCTGTTCGCAGATTTACGAGTATTTCGGTGAAGCTTTCATTAAAACCTACGACGTTGTCTAAATGCAAATAATCTTAATGCACCGGTTCGTTGGTTTAGTTTGTTTCTTAGTATACGTATAGTTGATAATTACAGACCACCGGGCACGAAATGAATTCTTTCCTTTTTTCTTTCTTTTTTTTTTTTGGCTCTTTTACCGGTGATAAAGAGCGAAGCTGAACGGGATTTAGCGGTTATCGAATTCCTTTTAATCGAACGTTACTTACAGCCGCGTAATTAAAACGTCGGTACAGTCCGCTGTACCGAATTACTACGGGCGTTATCTAAATGCTAATTTTAATTAATCGTTGATACGGGTGGTAATGATACATCGTATAGAGTACGAGTAGCTAGCTGAAAAGCAGATTTTAATCTCTGACGCGAGCTGAAAATATACTACGAGTCTTGTTGAAATTGGAATAGAGTGATAAATTCGTGACATTCTGTTGGAAAGAATACTTCTGATATTACAGTCAATTTGCCTGTGAAACTTGTCGAATGTAGACGATATAGTCTAGGGAATGCAAGATGTTTACGGGTTACTAAGTGGACTAAACGAAGCCGAAGAGCTGAATAGACTTTGATGGCTAGAATTACCATTAGCCAAACTTGGCTAAACTATAGTATCATTAAACATTACACGAGTCTTCGTTGAAACGCTGCGAACATTGTTCGAACGCATCACCTGCCTGATCCAACGCGAATGAGATAAGGATTGTAGTCACGTTCAATTTATTTTCCGAACTTAACGAGAAATGTGGGTCAACTGTAACTGAATGGAACGAGGATGCAACAATGGTGCTGATGGAAATTGCAACGGAAAATCTGAGAGCTCGTATGCGATAAACTCTCCTTTCGATGGGAACAGGGAAAACAGTGGAAAGTTTGAGGAAATATTTCTGACGGAGGTAGGAAAAATTGTGGAAAATTTGGGAAAACATTTTCTTACAGAAGTAGGAAAAATTGTGGAAAATTTAGGAAAGTATTTTTTACAGAAGTAGGGAAAATTGTGGAAAATTTGAGAGACTACTTTTGATGGAAATGGGTAAAATTTTTAATAAGGGCAACCGTGGAAAATTTCTAATTAAATTCCGAAATTCTCTGAGAACGCGGAAGATGTTGAAAATCGAGAATGTTCCCAATTTTTCGGCCACAGGTTGTATAATTCTCGTTGAACAAGCTCGTTCGCCTAATTGAAACAAAAACTAGAACAGAAAGAAACTATTAAACGTCTCTCTTGATGAATTCGCAGGAACGTTCCAAGGATCTGTTTGAAAGTCGAAAAGTTGTGCTTCTCGACTGGAGGATCGAATTAATAGGAACAGTTTCGAGTTAGCAGCGAAGGATAACGGAGCCAGTCGCGACGACTTAAAAACTCTTTGCCTACTGTTAGCGCAAACTTCCGCTCCTCCCTCTCTCGAGCGCCTCTCTCCACTTCCGGAATGCGATTCTTCAACGTCGGCGGACACGCGATGGTCTGGGGGTTGGAAAATTTAGCGAACTTCCTTACCCGGGCCATTTCTCGAGCGGAAAGCTGATCCACCCTTCTGCTCACGTACGTTTCGCTCAATAATTGATAACTTTATCGAAAAATATCCATTAAAGATGTATCTCAAGGCACACATTTCGCGTGGCTATCGTATCCCAATGGACTGAATTTCCCCAGTTTCCTCGACGATTCACCCATTGCCCTGTGTAATTTCATTAGATCCTCGATTTGAAAAATTCGAAAGGATAGATTCGAGTACTTCGATGCTCGATAGAATCAAAATTTCCGGCAGAAAAACGGCAAAAGTTCCTAAAAAATAATGGAAATAATTTCCACGATAAAACTGATTTCATTCTTTTCAAATAAACCTTCGATTTTACGCAAAAGTCGCAAAGAAATTTATTTCTACATCTGATAGATCGATATATTCTCTTTTTATCTTACAAATTATCCTCGACGGAAGGTTTCAACGTGCATTTCTGTTGAAGAGTATCATATTTTATGCAGCACAGTATAAAACGATCTATCGTGATTGATACGTTACATTCTTCGCATCTTAAAATCTCATTGTATCAAAAATTTCAATCCTTCAATCCCCGTGGAACATTCCAACACGATTTCGAACTTCACATCGTTCACCTGTCACAGAAAATAAACCGAATCGACCCTCGAGGAAATCCAACAGCCTGCTGTCAACCCCTTCACCGTCAATTTCCCAGCGATTAATCCAACGATCCTGGCGCGGTGCCCCGGAAATCTCGATGCAGTCGAAGCAATTAAGACCATCTCCTCCATCTACCACCCTCGTAAAACGCAGGCTCGTCAGTTCAATTTTTCTGACCCATTTAACCCGCGGACTCCTGCCAGAAAACATCCACGAGGACCTGAACGAGACAGAGAAACGAGAGGCCCGAAAAACAGGGACTGGAGAACGTGTTCTTGATACACGAATCGTAAAATACAGGGAATATCTTTTACGGAGGTAGCCCGATACGAAACTGAACTAAGTAAATGCACGATGAATAAGTAAGAAGTAAGGTTTCCCAGCTGGACCCTGACGGAGAAACCTCTTCTCTCGAGGGAATGAAACGATCAAAAAGTATCTGATGCACGTGGAACAATGACAGACACAATGAACGAACTGCATCGAGAGTTGTTCAAAAGAGGATACTCTAGGGTGGCGATGTTTCTGAAGAACGATAACGTCCACAGTGTTTCTATGCATCTATTGTCAGGATATTCGGATGAGATCAGATAAGAGTAAAGATCTCCGTGATGAAGGTTCGGTTATTCGATGTTTCGAATGTATGGTTTCAGATACGAGTTTCATTTGGGGTTCTTTGAACAGGGGGGGATGGAAGATTGAGATGTATGAAGGAAAACGTGCTTTGGGGATGGTTCTTTACTGCACCTTAGGGTGTATTCAGATGTTTGGAGATTAAGATAAGATGATGGTGCGTATTGGCAGCTTTGAGTGATAGTTTTCGAGGGTATATTTAGAGGTCGTGTAATATGAAACGTTGGAGTTCTGAGCATTTGGAAATTGATCGTTCGAGTGATTATTTGGATGTTGAAATGTTTGAGATTTTTCTGTGTTCTTTATATACTGTTATACATGATCTAACACGATGCTCATATGCAGTCATGGTGAAATTGAATGATAGAATGTATTGATAATTATAAAGGTTAAAATGGAACTCTAAAGTGGAGTAGTAGAATGTAGTAATGTAAGAATTATGTCTGAGCTTCGATAATAACAGAATATTAAATATTTTATAAAGCAAAATACGAGAAAAATGTTAAATAAACATAGGTCTTTTGAAGGTGTATGAAAAAGTTATAACAATAATACGAAATGGTGAAGGAAAAAGTGTATCGAACAAGAATAAAATCGCGCGATGAATTTTTAGAGATAGTAAAAAAATTAAACAAAATAATAACGAAATTTGCAGAGTAAAAAATTGTGGTTTCAGACGGTGTCAGTTTTGTATCACCAAAACCGGTGAACATTTTGAGATGGAGTGTTAAATGTTTTTTGCATAAACAGAGTAAACACAAATATTGCTAATCTGTATCTGTATTACGTTGCAGTAACCATAAATCTGCTACTTTTCCCTTCATTTCGTATTATTACCAGAAACTTGTTGTCTTATTTCGATCTATAAAAAATACTGACAACGTTTCGTCGTTAAAATCTAAAACTCTGTATATTCAAACCTAAGTAATTTGAGCCAAACGAAAAAGATTTCCTTCTACGAGAAAATTGTCCTTCGATATTCTTTGAACGTGAAAATTCATTATTTCTACCTACCTCAGAAATGTTGCATAAATTTACTTATCTAATTCACGTAAAAACCACATCAAACATCGTCAAACTTTACTGCAAACCACCAAATCATCCTAAAATCATCAAGAAATTCATAGCCTCTAAGATCCCTCCGAGATGTAACCAATAATAACTTCAACGTTAACCTCAAACAACCGCAAACTCATCAACACATCCTGACCAACTCAATCAACTACCCCAACCTCTCGCGTAACCCCATCCCCTCCTATGAACACACCTGGTCCATTGCAGACAATCGAGCAGCGAATTCTAGCGCTTCCTTCAGCAGATACACTTTCCTGTCGCATTAGTGACCCGGTACAATGGCCTCGCGGCATAATCACGTGAAGGAGCAACAATGAGCATTAAATCATTAAGCCTGCCGGACACGCGTCTGCGACAATAGAAATTCCCTTGTACTCGGGGTCCCGTCACTCCAACTATTATTCAACCAAGTGTGTGTGTACATGTGTATATATGTGTGTGTCTCTTCCCGGTCTTGTTTATCTCTTGATGATGTTTGTTTCGTAGATTCGAAGGCCTGACGCAGGATATCGGCTTCCCTTCGGCTCAAGCGACACGTTTTCTTCGTCATTAACTCGGCTACGCAACGCCCACGTGGAACTCACAAGAACCCACGCGTTTTCCCTTTTCTTGTTCACCTGGTGGTATCGAAGATACCAAGGGAAAGAAAGCAAACGGAACGAGGCTCTGTAACATCGGTTGAGCGCAATTACCGGAGCAACGATGCCACCAGGTACGCGAAATTAAATCCATTGTGAGGAAACGATCATGCAACACCGACATTATACGGCGTGGTCATTTGCATCCGACCACGGGATGAAAAGCAGACAGATACGATGGCGACAGAACGACGAGATCTCCGGCTTTCCTCGCGGATATATGTATATGGAGACGCGTGATTAGTCTGTTGTACGAGGTTTATGATCGTTTGATTGTCATGGTGATATCCTCGTTTCGAAATCGTTCTCGTGGTTATTGCTACTTCTGTGCATGGTAATGAATGGATAGGTCCTCGCGGAGGTTGACGATGGAATTGTCGTGAATATACAGGTGTTATTTGTCGGTTATTTGTCTGTGATGCGGAAAGTATATTCAGGGAAGTGTTGCATGTTTATATTGTTGATTAAAAGTTTGAAACTGTTGTGCATTGAGTACTATAATGGCAATTTAATCCTCGTACGTTCTTTACTTTCACGTTTCAACGCATTTCCAACCGATGTGATTCAAGTATTATAAAATATTTAGTTATTTTAAAGCAATACTTATCAATACTAAATATTACAAAGTATTTAGCGTTGATAAGTGTTGTTTTGAAATTGAAAACTTTGAAATTTTTACGGGAAGATTTCAGATTTGAAATTTAGGATTTAAGGTTCCTTATAAGTAAGGAAACAGATATTAGTATTGTAAAATAAACAGTCACGAACAACTTGCAACATTAGTGTTGATTACTTGAATTTCGATAAGAACACATTTCTATAATTGACTTTACGAAATATTACATGAACATTTGGAAATTGTTAACTTTACTTATTAATTAAGTAACAAATTAATTTAAACATAATTATATTTAATAATATTTTCATTGTTGTAAAAATTATTGGAAAGAGTTACACGAAATAAAGAGAATTTTAGTTTTTCCATATCTATGACTAATTAAGAACCGAACAATTATCGATCAGGAATTTTAAACAGCTTTGAAAATCTCCACAATATCGTGCATTCTATTTTCATGTATGACTAGCTCCTCGGTAAACATTATTGCATCAAGTGTAACCTCTGCAAGCGTTTCCACGGGATTTCTACCGAAGAATCGTATGAATTCCGAATGTCAAGAGTATCTTGAGTTGGAAGAAGCTTCGGAATACCGGGGTTTACAATTTTGTGGCATGGAAAGTAGAGCACGGGATCAACAGGAGTTCGAGTTCGAGGTAAATAAGGCTGTATCCGCCGCGGAAGACGGTACAGGACAGTTTTAATATCGAAGAAGCAGCTTCGTATGAATTTCAGATGAGTTTTGTTCGGGTTGTTGCTACTCGGAGAAGGATTACGGAAGTTTCGAAGTACCGAAATGGAGCGTTTCAGATTTCGTGGCATGCGGCGCACTCACAGAGACGCAAGAACTTGTTTCCTGTACGGGAAGCAAAATTGCGCGAAGTCAAATCAAAGATTCTCGTGAAATTCGCCCAAAAAGCGAATGATATCGTGGCAAAGAATTATTCTGTGAAAAACTTCTGTGACTTCTTTATTTTTGCGAATTTTACTTTAATATTTTAGAGGCTCATTCTAGATATTGCAAACATTAAAAGAATATGAAAAGAAAGAATTTCGATTTCTCCAAGCCGTCACAGAAACCTTTAGAAATGTGAAATAATGTGAAACTCAATGGAAACGAGCAATCCATTAATCTTCAAATTCGATCCAAGAATGCAGAAGGAGAAAAGGAAAGAAACGATGATGGACCACTAATTATCACACGACGAACACCCTCGCGCAAAAAACCCACCGACATAAACATCCCGTGCAGCATAAATCTCCCATCATCTACGTCGTATCTCCCCATGGTTTCGAGGAAACGTCTCGCGGTTCCTGCAGCCCCCATTATTCGCCACAAAAGACGCGCGTGTCGAAAAATGTAGTTGTCAGTCGTACGATACATTTCCCGGGGCCGAGTATAATCCGAGGAGAAGCGACGAGCAAAAAGAGAAGCCAGTACATAAGAAAGTGGAGGGAGTACGAGAGAAACGGAGAAAAGAATCTTGGCTTCGAGCCATTCTCGAGAAAAAGCGATAAACAAAAGAAAGAAAGGAAAAAAGGGGAGGTGAAGGGATGGTCGGTCGATCATCGAAGAAATGGGGAATATTTCGACCGCGAGAAGAAAGTTGCCAGTTAAATAAAATTCCGTAGATAATTGTCCTCCCGTTTTTAAGAAGAGAGACCAGTCCTCCATTAATTTACCGGAACATCTTCGCGCCATTCCACGTGTGTCTTCTTCCTTCGTGACTCCACTTTCACTCTTCCTTTTCTTCTCGTTCTTCTTCCTTCCTCTTCTTCTCTCTTTTTTTTTTTTCAACCATCCGTCGTGACTTCTCCTTTTTGCCAGAGTCTTTATACGCGTGCCTTCTTTAAGAGACTCAGAGAGGGCCCCGACTTACGAGCGACCAGAGGGCCAAGGTATTTATACAACCGCCCACGCGGTCGCGCACACTCGGGACCTGGTTCATTCAGTTCTTCAGCTTGAAACGATAATCGAGAAGAGAGACGATGGATATTTGCGCCGTCGTCGATCGATTCGCCACGCTTACGAATTCCTTCGAGTTTAGACAGGGTTGATAAGCACAAAAAAAGTTAGGAACATCCTTCGCGTTTTTAATCAAATTCAAATTTTAATCATAAACGTAACTTAATAACGATTTTTATTAATTATCGAAGTACACATGTTTATATTACATGTAGAAATTAATGTAAACAATGTTGAAGACAAGTTGGAGAGATAATTCAGGAAGAAGTGTTAAAAAAAGCTGTTATTGCAAAAAGAAATAATTTATAGGAAGAAGCAATTTAAGTATTTTTATTTTCTTTGCTCGTAAAAAATATATATCATATACTTATTTTCTCTGTGATAATTAAGTAAGTAAAACAGTAAAATTTAACGTTTTTCATTCTTTTTTTTTATAACATTTTGAAGTGTGATAGTTTTTGAAACAATCTCCAACGTGTAGGGAAGGAGTTCAATAACAAATGTCTGTTCTACGATAAATTTGTGCTATAATTCTGACGGAATTTTTGCTAGTGTAGAATTTGCAACGCAAGAAGAGATTGTTCTGTAGTTTGAATGGAATTTCAGACGGTTCGGTTATGAAGATGAGAAATTGTATTGTAGATACGTGGTTTCTTTGAGTAATGTGTCATAGAGGTCGAGGGTCCATTAATCTTAAGAATGGGAACAATGTCTGAAGTCTAAATGTTTGGACAGTTTTTATGGCTTGGATAATAATACATCATGTTTAATAGCTTTCTTATTTTTCTGCAATCTTTTGTCCATGTTTCAACAATCTTTTCGGTTTTAAGTGTCTCCTGCGAGTCTACTATCAGTATAAAACCTGAATAATATCGATAACAATAATGTACATCTTGTGTATAAACAGTAATCAAACTTAATGTGTAACAGTATGAAAAATGCAATATTTATATTGCACTGAAAGTGTTATTTTAAATTACTAATAACTACTAATTATGATATATTTATCTACTTAATGATAATTTCGTTAGCCTAATTTATGTATCATATTTAATCCCTTGTCTTATAATAACTCGTAATATACAGTCCACTTATGACAGAAAAATTTCAGCTACAAATTTAGCTTTAATTTAAATTTGACGATTAAAATAATTTTTCTTTAATTAATTCTGTATTGAAGATAACATACGTAACAATTAAAAAATCGTAACTATAGAATTGAAATCAATTTTTATACGAAAGATAAAATACGTAATTATACATTAGCAATGCATAAAACAAGAATGATGGGTTTATGTTTAAATGCGAGTATAAAACAGCGAATCTAACATCCATCATAACACAATAAAAAGGAACTAACATATAAATTAACTTACCAAAGAAGAATGTTCTATTCTCATTCTCCCTACAATTCTCCTAAATCTCTACCAACCTCTCTTTTACCAACCTCCGCCTCCATCGTGGAGAACAGCAAGCCACACACGCAATATTGCCGTAGTCATCATAACAGCACAATTTATAATTCCCTCAAATCGACACGCACATCTTCGCGACCGAACTGAATACTTACGAGTCACCTTTATTTATAACTTCTCCCTGATTGATAACAACATATCCAATCAAGCCTGAGTTCTTTCCGACAGACCATATACTGGGTGAACTGCGAATTTTTATGCAATGTGATACTTTCAAGAATATAATAAAGAAAGTGGAACTTCGGATGGAAAATTATTTTACTTAATTATAAGAACCATTGTAATTTGGATATTTTGCACATTTTTGCAAATTTTCTACAAATGCATAAATATCCGCGATCTTGTTATTAGCGAATCAAACGAAGTTTTATTTTTAGATTCTTGTTTTTCAACGTTTTTCGAAATGCAGAATCATAATCAACTGAAATTTTTCTTCTCATAAACTCGAGGAAAAATTGAGTTACAGAATTATAGATTTTTATGTAAATTCGTACCTTTATGAATATAATAAAGTAGAGCTTTGGTAGAACAATCTTTTATTTAATTATAAGGACTATAATTAGGATATTTTATATACATTTTCTGTGAAATTTTCCACTTTTATAATTCCTACAAATGCATAAAAATTCGCAATCTAGATGTCATTTATTCTCTTCTCAAGTTTATCAAGCTTCTCCATTGTCTTAGATCGTATTATACCTATAAATGTAGTTTTAAACATCGTATAAACATCTGCTAACAAAATGTACATAAAAATTACAATAAATTATCTACAAACAATTAAAAACAACTTTAAAGAACAAACCTTAAAAATAACTAACAAAAAATACATTACAAAAATGATAAAAATCCAGAGACAGAAGAAAGAAATTTCGATCGATCTGCCAAGAAGGGAATAATTTAAGGTGATCGCGTTACGTCAGTTCACCCTGTATACCAGCGGCAATAAATTTTCCAATGAAGAACAATATCCTACAAAACTGTCCAAAGACCCTTCACGTTCCCAAGGCAATCTTTCCGGTAGCCACAATTTAACCGGAACGACCGGCGAAGAAAATGAACAAGAGGAAGGAAATACGAGGACGTAAAGGAGGATGAAGAGAGAAAGAGAGAGAAAGAGAAAAAAAGAAAGAAGGAGAAGAAAAAAAAATAAATTTTCCAGAGCCATGGTGGCATCGACAATGCGATACGTTGGTCCGCGATCGAGAAACCGGCAACGTTCGACTTTTATTAGACGCGAGACGATCCACTGGCCGGCTAACCGGCTGAATTGTCGTCCGTGGAGAATACCCGATGGGTTTTGTCTCCCCTGTTCGACCGTAAAACCACTGTCGTCGGCGTAATTAAAAATCTAGCCGGGCAAACAGCCGCTTGGATCGGCTACATCGAATCGACTGACCACCAACGATCGACGACGACGGCAAACAATGCTTTTCCACCCCCAACCCGAAAAGGGGGGAGAAAGAGAAGGGGGTAGAAAACCGGCCGCAATTAAGCTCGAATATTGCTGCGATAGCCGCGTGCGGAATTAGTCGGCTGACTATCCAAGCTGCGATTTGTCGAAACTGGGACGAACAGTATCGTTCTTGTTGTTCAATTTTATTTCTTTTTTTTTCTCTTCATTTTTTACTCTCCCCCTCTTTCTTTTCATTTTTACACATGGGATTACGCATGGTTATGCAGCGTCGAATGGTCCACGTTTTTGACGTAACTAGGGCGCGTACACATGCCGGCTTTCCGCGGCTTTAATTCTGCCCTGTTTCCAGCTGGAAGTTTGCGTTAGCTACGGCCAGGAAGTTGTTTCCGGCATTTCAGCTGAATTTTCGGGGATTTTGTTGTGTTTATGACGTGTTATCTCATGGGAAATGTGATCAATCGCAGCTTGATTGATTACTTTTCTTTTTTCTTGTAAAAGTATTGTTAGGGGAATCAGAGAAACTTACTGAATCTTGTCATTTTTACGATAACGTTGTTGCACGCTTCCGTTTCGATTCTCCTCTTTTTATTTTCGTCCGTTTTATCTTTAATTTACATTCTGTATCGCGTCTGTTTAAATTTTGTATGAAAGTCATACACATATTTTTCTGTAAACTGTATCATATTAGATATAAAAATTCATTTTCATTGTATAGTGAAACAATCTGAATTTTAAGTCCCTCACCACCTTAGAATTAATCTTACTATATTTTTCTTGCTTTAACAAATGCTATCATTTTCTAATTTTAGAGAAAGATCATTTTGTTTATACATTTCTCTACAAATCAAGCAACATCAATTATAAAAATTGTTTTTCATTGCACGGCGAATCGACCGAAACCCTAAATTCCCTCGCCATCGCCGAATTCTCGCGAAACCAGACCCCCGTATTTACCAACGAGCCTGTTTACCCAATTTCCAAACTGGTATTTTCGAATTTTCCCAGCAGCGGCATGGACAAAAGCGCGTATCCCTGCTCAAACACGATCACTAATTCACGGAACGAAGAATGCTCCTATTAAATATCCATCGTGCTATTCTCACGTATATCCAGAACCTCAGCCTCGTATATCGAACGAGAGAGAGAAAGCTGGCTCTTTTCCCTCAACGTTCTATGAATTTCGTTCGAGTCCAACCACTCGAACCCCATTTCTACGTTATGAATCATTAATAATCCTTTTCTACCGGCATTAACCTTCTCTAAATCGTCGATCGATCGCGAAAATAGCCGCGAAACGACGACGACGAGGCAATTGTTCTTTTTTTCCACGTGGATAGTAGTAGGAACTTTTAATTACGTTAATTAATTGGTCAACTATTTGTACCAGGAGCACGTTAATCGTTTGTTTTCCCGATCGTGAACAGTTTTACGAGCCAACAGATACGAAAGCTACTACTTTGTTTTGATTCTTTCGAACCGTGGAAGCGTCGCCGTCACGACGCTCGACTTCCTCGACATCTCGAGTACCCAGAAGGATCGTTGTGCTTCGGTAATGATCCGTTAAACTAGCCGTGTTACGTTTTAACGTCGCGTGAACCCCGTCTGATGGGTTATTAACGACTGACGCTGAACTGCTGGCTAAGTTTAGATTGCTGGTCATCCAGTATTGTGCACTGGAGATGCTTTTTCTTTTTTTTTCCTTTTTTCTTTTTACGCTAAGTGCCTTATTGTCTCTTCAAGTTTTTGTTGCTCTTGCTGGAGTGATTATTCGTTACTTGGCTCCGTGAACGTTTTAGACGTGTAGTTTCAAAGGATGACAGCTTTTAAATTATCGCTCGGTTCGTTTTTTAGGATATTAAACGATGTGACGTAAAGTGAAAATTATGGCGCAAAGTGAGGAGATGGCGAATTTTAAAAGACGAATGGTAAAATGAATCTTCTCGGTGTATTTAAATTCACCGTACCTCTGGAATAATTTTTAATAATATCATTTGATAAAAGAAAAATATCAGCTTCGCATTCTACTGTACTTTGTAACATTTATACTTTGTTATCATTGGGTTAGCGGAAAAAATTTCTCTCATTAGATGAATAGTGAAAAACGGGAACTTTCTGGGTTACGTGATATTGTAAATAATTATAGAATATTTGTGTAATAAGACTTCCGCGTTGGAATTTTTTAATGAAACTTGCTCTGACAAAAATATTTCTTATATTTCAACAATTTCGATGAATTATGAGATATCTGAGCTGATACGAAACGGAATTTCGAACGATGCAGATCAAATTACTAGTAAAAAAGTAATAATCAGGCATTGAAAGACAAAATTTACAGAAATTATGAAGAACGTCACATTTTATAGCTGAAATTATTAGGAACTTCACATTCCATGACTGAGATCATCAAGAACTTCACATCCCATGGCTGAAACTATGGCGGAATTGCACATTCCACGGTTGAAACCCAGAGGAATTTCACATTGCACCACAGAAGCCCCATGGCTAAAACCATGACTGATTCTCACATTCCACCGCTGAAATCGTGACTGAGTTTCACATTCCACGGCTGAAACTACGAGGAAATTCACATTTCACCGTTGAAATCACGAGAAAATTCACATTCCACGACTGAAATCACGAGGAACTTCACGTTTCACCGCTAAAATCACGAGCAACTTCACATTCCGCGATGTGAATCATAAATCCACAGATACGCGAGTAGCGATTACAATAAAAACCTAAATCCACGATAATGTACGAAAACAAAAGGAAACAACGGATTCTCGTTACATCAGCACCACTGTAATTTCTTCACGAGCGTTTCTCTCCCTTCTCACCATGGACTGTCTCCCTCCTACGAACAGGACAGGCGTGAATGATATTCTGAAAAGCGGTTCGAGACAGGAGAGGGTGGAAAGACGGCCAGGCATGGATCGTGGTGAATTACATTGAAGAGCCGGCTGAATGACAGCATTTATCCGCTTGTAAGCCAAAGGGAGACGCGTGGATGCGGAATAACGCGTTATAGTAGGACGCGTACCTGCTGAAATTTCCCTCGCCGCTATCCACGGGTTAACGCGATTTCACATGGAAAATAGAGCAAAGTACACGGGGCACATTTTAAGTGGATTACAACAAATTACGCGTATTAAAGGCAAGCTAGGGCATGGAAACCCGGTAAAATCCTCATTGATTCCTTTGCTGTTTCTGAATGTTTCGCGTGACCATACACACACACACATACACACACATATCTTCACCATACGCTGCCCCAGGACAATGGAATAATCGCGAGAAGCTAATGTACAGAGGTATGGATTATACATGGGGTTAAGATAATGTGGGAAAAGCGTTGGTTGCGCTATTCAACCGGCGCGATATTTCCTGTCCTTTGGTTTTCTTATCAGCGAGGGATGATAGCGAAAGGGTTGTCGGTGTGTGTAAATAGGAAAAATAGAGAATGTTTCAGTGGTAGGAGAAACGTGAAGATTCGAATAGAAACGAAGTTGAAAGAACAGTTTCGAGGTTCTTGGAGTTTCTCGGCTCGGAAATATTTCCCTGTGAAATTTTTTTACGACCCCCTTCGGTGGGTTCACTCGTAACTCTTGAATTTTCGAGATTTCGAATTCGAAAGCTTTTATACCGAAGCTTCGTGGTTCACGTTTCTTTTTAGAACTTTTCAGCTATTTTTACTCATTGTCTGTGAATATATCGCGGAATTTATCTCAGTTTCTTGAACTCTAAGATTCTTTCGGTGTTTTAGTATGTTCGAGGTGGTTTGATTCGATGAATATTTTTGACCTCTTAAAAAGTTCCTGTATTTTCGATTTACGAGTTTTTCTGGTATTCGTTGGTTCTTCAAAGTTTCTAGAAACGTTGTTAATGTTGCATCGTGGATTTGAATAAGTAATATACTGAAAGATTTTAGTACTGCGTGTGTTGCTAATATATTTATGCTTGTGAATGTTTTAATTGTCTTATTTTAATATAATTTTTCTAAAATGGTATAAAATGTAAAATAAAGATTGAAATAAATAATACACATACTCTAGCTAATTTATTAATAATAATTCGTAAAATTGAATAAGGAAATGAGAAATCTTTTTGGTTTAATACGAGCTGAAGTATTTATACTATTGGTAATTATTAAATTATCTGGATCTCCTAAATAACAAGGATATTGAAAAATATTTCTAAAATAAGAATTATTGATATGTCTTTAATTATAAAATATGAAAAAGAACTTTATAAATATTCCTTGAACAATTTCTTAGATAATTTCTACTTTTTTCACATCCTTTTAGTTTCTAACGAAAGAAAAAAAAAACTGAAGTTGTGTGGTCTAATTTTAATAAAGTTATTCTGTTTTAAGGAGGATGAAGACTTTTGTAACTGACTGTATATGGAAGATCAATTTATGTACAATATTTTACGTACATATGTCTGAATATCTTCTATTATGTATGCATCGATTTACGTAGTAATTATGGGACTAGACGATACTTTGCAAAGCTTTTAAAAATAAAAGCTCTCGAAAATAGCATAAATTGTATTCTGTATCATAAAGTGAAATCCTAACAATACGATTTGCGTTAAAATACCCATTTGTGTATTTTTTCAGAACTCTGTTAATTTTTTTCTCTACTAAATTCTCAAATTTCATCGTCACTCAGCGCCGAAATTGTTCGATATTATCGAACTAACAAAAAATTCTGAAGAAAATCTTTCCAGCTTCTTTCAAACTCTCCGATCCACCGAAATTCGAAAACCATCCATCTTACCAAATTTCCCGAATCGCAATGCTCCTCGAATCTCTCCAACACGTTTCGTTTTCCAACCTCCTCGAGCCTTTTCACTCGAGTGAAATTCGTACGTTCGAGCTGGAACGTTTTCCATCAAGCTCGGATCCCTATCGCTTGTCCAGCTACCGGGGAATCATTATTCTTCGCGTGTGCATGACTCGAAATGGAACGACGGAGTAACACCGTATAGAAGACGGTGATGGTAGTAGTGGTGGTGGCCATCCCGGATGAATAATTCTCGTTAAGTGTCGAAACATTTATCGAGCGTGAAAATATGTCGAACCACGCGGAGGTTTATTAGGCGGAACTAACGGACGGTTAATTGCGAGTAACATGTTACTCGAGCAGCCGCGTCGATACGGCGATTTTATGCGTAATGACGGCGATCATTTATGGAAAATAGCCTCGCGACACCCGACGTTATCTCCTCGCATGATTACGCCCCTAACGTTGGCCGTGTCCCCGTTGCAACAAGAGAAAAGACGCTCGCGTGTTCGTCCCTCGGCTGTTCGACTTCCAGATCGTTAAGCTACTCCGCTCTTTTCGTTGTTATCGCTGTTTCGGACTAATTTCAATTTCCAGAAATAATGTGTCTCGTTTAGTTAGGTCGCTTCATCAACATCGATGTAAAAGTTCGTTAATAAAAAGAGAAAAAGAAAAAGGAGAAAGAAGAAAAATGTTTAACGTCTATACGTAATGGAGTATTTAAACTGTAAAAGTTATGTATATTAGAGCGGAGAATTTAAGACACGATGGAAGTTGTGAAGTTGTCGAAAGATGGGAATTGCTGGAGGCTACGTTATTGAACCTTCACGAAGCATCGTGTTTTTCTTTCGTTTTAATTAGAACTCGTTTCGTATTTTCTTTTTCTTTTTTTTGTTGTATCATATTCCATTAAAAGTTTATTTTGTCGTGATTTATTTTATTAATGTTTAATAATGTAGGAATAAAGTCGAATGTTCCGGTGGAAATATGAATTAATTTTTTTATTCATCAATCTTCACGCAACGTTTAAATTACTTTCATTTAATTTCCATTACTCTTATAATGATAATTTAATAATACAGGAATAAGGCCGAATGTCCCAGCAGGAAGATTAAAAATTTCTTTTTTTATTCATCAACCATCATGCAACGTTGCACTTTAAATTACTTCCATTTAATTTTCATTACTCGTATGCTAATAATTTATCAATATGTTAATTTATCATGTGTAAGATATTTAATAATATAGGAATAAAGTCGAATGTCGTAGTGGAAAGATAGTGAATTGATTGTTTATTTGTCAATTTTTATAGAATATTGCAATTTAAACTCCGTTCAGTCAATTTCCATTGCTCTTATAATAATAATTTAATAATACAGAAATAAAGTCGAATGTTTTCTGTAAAAAGAAAAAGATTAAGAATTGGCTTTTTATTCGTCAATTTTCATACAACCTCACACTTTAAATTGCTTTCATTTAATTTTCATTACTCGTATGCTAATAATTTATCAATATGTTAATTTATCATGTGTAAGATATTTAATAATATAGGAATAAGGTCGTATATTCCAGCAAAAAGATTAAGAATTGGTTTTCAATTTGTCCACTTTCACGCAACTTTACACTCTAAATTGCTTTCAATTAATTTCCATTACTCGTATAATAATAATTTATCAATATAGGAATACATGTATAAGATATTCAATAATGTAGAAATAAAGTCGAATGTCCCAGTGGAAAGATGGTGGAATTGATTTTTTATTTATCAACCTTCAATCAAAAGACTTTAAATTACGTTCGATATTCTCCTTCGAATACAACAAGAATGTACAATCATCTATCGAACGTTCCCAATGTAATTTCTACAATTGCCAGGATTCGAAAGGCGGTTATCTCGCGAAACAAATAACGGTCCTCAAGACGATTCGTAACCGCGTTGTGTAAGCCGCTTAACGATTTAACGCGAGAACACGCATTCGGAAGTGGTGAGGCCCATGTACCAGATCATAATGCGATTAGACTCGTGTTTTCTCCGCGTAGCGTTCACGCGACCGTTGCCACGACGCGTTCCACGTCCCAAAAATACGAGATACACGAGCCAACCAAGCGCTTGTATCAAAGTTATCAAACCACGCAATTTATGGCTCCTCCTTTCACGCTGCTGCTTCTGTTGCTCGTGGACTCTTTCCAAGATTCAACAAGTCCCCCCACTGATGCCGTGATAAAACGCGACACGGTGTTCGTCCCAAACGAGAGACGCTTTGTTTCACGAATAGAAGCACCTCTTTCTCTATTCCCTTCGTCTCTTAACCCTTTCAAAACCTGTGACTGTACACTGAACGGTTGAGTCGCACCAAGCAAGATGGATTATTATTACTCGTTAATTATTTTCTCAGCTTTATGGCCTATTATTGTTTATTAATTATTGGACGCAGAAATAAATTTTTTGTGACTTTTTGAGAGAATAATAGATTTGCCTGGAAAGAATCCAAACAGATCAGCCATTGAAGTAATATCTATTATTATTGACGATCGTTTGCCATTTTTCTGGGAGCTTGGGAATATTAAATTGTGAATATTTCAATTTAAATGACTGTACTGATTATGTGACTCCTTATGAGACTTGCAGAAATGTACGAAAAATATGGGTGATTACGTATAAAAGATTGATACACATTATTGATTTTGATTAAATTTAAATATGTCTTAAAATTCAATATTCTGAGCAACTTTTTCTTATACAATGTAATCTCTACACTTATCAATCAAGTGACTAGTCTGTAACTGACTGTTATTAACTCCACTGAATAAAATATTATTTTTTGCGAGTGTTATATTATTTTATATTGAATTAAAAATGATATTTTTATGGTCTTTCAATTTCCTTCATATACATAAAATATATCTGATAGACAAATATATTTTTATGACTGGCTATATTACCAATCAGAAATTTTATTCGATTCATCTTCGACTGAAGATCGAATTTTGCAATTTTTTTCATATTCAGATCAATTATTTAAACTCGTTTAAATGGAACAAATCGATTCAATCCGTAGGCTTATTTTTCGTGTGTTGAAACTCACCATACCTAAAGGATTAAAGTGTTCTGCGTCACGTGAGACACATGATAGCTCGCGTTAGAGGGATCAGTTTGAAAGAAAGCAGAATGTTAAAAATTAGGTCAACGAAGGTATTCTTTCGAATGTAACGTTGATGGAAGGGTAGATGTGAAAGAAAATCGAAGTTTCAAATGTTCGGTTTTTTTCTCTTCCCTTTTAATTAACACGCTCTAATGAATATGTGACTGATGCTATCGAATATGAATGAATGTGTGACGAATGTTATCAGAGGTGAGATTTTACTTTTTTTTTTTTTAACTAGATAGATGGAAAGAATATTTTTCTATTTGACGTTCATGCGAAATTAAAGTGTCAACAATTCTGTAACAGGATATTTCCAAGTGTCAACAGGAACCTTCTGAATTTCTCGCCTCGTGGAACATGAAATATTCCAATTTAACGCTATCTACTTCAGAGCAGCCCGATTTAACCTGCACTATTTCCATTCTTATGGTGATCTTGACACTAATTCTTAGTTAAGCTGCTATAAATGTCCTGCAACTTCTATCTAGCAAGCATTTCCAAGTTCTACCGTAGATGATACTAGAATACAGAATAAAATACGTACATTCCTCTCAAAACAACTATTTCAATGCAATTTTTTCACTGAAATTCAGAGCTCTGATAAAATTCTCGTGTGTCACGTAAGCTCGATCATATTTAGATTATCAATCATTGTCTATACTAATCGCGACTAGAGATGTATCCTAACAATCTCGCAATGAATCTCCTAGACATCTTCGGGAATCAAAAAAGGCTAAAAAGACACAATTTAATTCAACTACTCTTTAGATTTAGCAATGCAAGCTAATAATTGACATTGTGATACACCAATGCTAAACATAATTACTTATACTTGATAAACAAAAATTATTGTCACACATTTAGAGTAGATTAAGTTATTAATTTGTATAATATTTTAGGAATTTAGAATTCTTTGTTTCTATTGTTTTCAAATTCTCAAAGCACTGAAATCACGTCGATGAATATGAGAATAGGAAGAATTTAAAGTTGATGAGGTCAGATAGTTCGAGTCTCTTTGATTCCATGTGTTGCATCCGCAATTGTAGAATTAATACAAAGAGAATTATGGTACAGAAGAACCTCTGTAACTCGAAAAATCTCCATTTTGTTCATTTCCTTTTACTCCGCTGTAAAAACCTTTAATCAAGACACAAACTTCCTATAATTCGAATTATTTTCTCCTAGTTTAAGTGCGTTTAGTAATCCATAATAGCCCAAACACTACACAAACTGTAATTTATTTATTTTAAAATTAATCTTCTCTTTGTGTCTATATGTATTACAATACATAACTGACTTATGAAAGTTGAATTAGTCTTTCTCCGAATATTCACAAATGTGAAAACCTAACTCACATATGAATTCTCTGTAAATCGAAACCCTCGAACTCGAAAATTCCAACTTTTACCTTAAGCTTCAGGTTACCGAGATTTTGCTCTATTAGATTTCTTAGATTCCGTTAGATTAATTTAGGATTAAGTGAAAGACTATTCCACCCACTCTTTATGCCTTACTTTCCTCACTCGAGAACACGTTACTTTTCTTTTCTCATGTTCAGACAAAGTGTGAACCTCAGAAAAAGAAAAATGAAAAAAGAGGAACGACATAAGCTAGTCAATCGAAAGTTTCCAAGACGGGCCGTCGCTACTGGTTACCGTGACATTAACAAATATGTTAAACGGCGAAACACGAGTCGCCGGTGTAATTGCTCGCGAAGAGAAATGGCCAGTGACAAGGCGAAGAGTAAAGTAAATACACGGCCGTCTGTTCGTTCAAACAGCCCAGCCCCAGCTGGCTCGTCAAACAGCCAAGACATGGACTACTTTGTATAAATACTACTGAATGCCGTTACGGAATTCATCGCAGGCTAATCTGTTTGCGTTACATTGTTTTAGTTCACACTGGGCGGCGTATTTGCACGGGACGGTTTTTAGCCTGTTCGTCTCAGAGAGACCGGTTGGACAGTGGTCCCCATGGACGCTCGTCCTACTATTTACCTCTGTTTGATCTTATTTTGACGACATTAGCTCAGAGAAATTGTACCCCGGCGACCGGTTTCCTTCACCAAGTAAATTAGAACTTTGAAAAGAAAAAAAACGAAGAAGTTGAAATAATCACCATGGTTCTTGTGTTTCGTGACATAGATAACGATCGTGGATCGTGATGTAAATAGGTAGCTATGGGTAACGAGGCTTTAAAGTTTGCTGATAGAGAAGAGGAGGATGTTGCAAACACATCTTGTTTCTTTGAAAATAAGGATAACGACATGCAACTGAATAATATCATCGTAAGGAACAACAGATGTATTACAGTAAGAAAAATTTAGAGAGCATATATATATATATATATATAATTACTATTGTAAAACTGAAAATAAAACACTGGTTGAAACGCAGTGATACGGGTTGATTGTCTGTTGATCGTCTCTGATGCAAATGGGTTAAGAAAGGGAATATATAATAGTTGTACGAAGATTTGAAAATAAAGTCCATCATTCTAGTTTACTATTCCACCATTCCAACGCACAAGAACGCAATACCAATTTCATAGAACTTCCAGACACATTAAAGAAATAAGAGTCGAAAATAAAAGCAGCTAGAATCGGAATCTTACCCTCTACCCTCTTCAACGGATAAACAAACTCATTCCGTTTCTCCGAGAGTGAAATTTCACTTTCACGAGGACCAGGGGACGGACAACAGTGGCAGGTATGCGGCAAACACGACAAATCCACCCCTTAGAGAAGAAGAAGGAGGAGGAGGGTGGCAAGAGTAGCAATTTTCTACACACCCCACGCCGCGACGAGAGGTTAATGAACTTACCGCAATCAACGTTGCATTTACCTAAAACCTGACTGGCCCGCCGCGGCAATTATCGATCCGTCGTTCCTATGAAATTACTTCCCGAACAAGAAAAGGATAATTTCGCCAAATTGAATCCCACACAGAAGCCTAGTATCGACCGTTCGGCTGAGTTAAAAGGGCGGGACAGAACCCTTGGCACAACTGTGAACACGCGAACGAACGCATGGCAATTTATTGCAATCAGTATCCTCTGTACACGAGTGTGTTCGTTCGAAGAAAAAAGGCGTATCGACCAGGAGAACGCACAGTGCGTGTTCGAGTATGTTCACTCGTGGGTGGACGACACCATCACCTTATACGGAGACAACATGCGCCATGGGAAGAGGACTTAGCGTGGAAAATTAGCCTTAATTTTGTCCACGGTTCAATTGCTCGGTGATAAGTCTTCGAAACTACTTTGTCGAACGAGAATCATTTTTTTTCTTTTCGATGCATAGAGAAATGCGAAAGTTCCTTTGAAATGAAGTTATATCTAGCGTTAGATACTTCAAAATTTTCCTTTTAAGGATTCTGAAATATACAGTGTCAATACAACTTGTACGCCTACGTGTTTCTTTTTCGATAAAATACGAGCTATCTGGAATTTTTTGAAAGTTCTTCCTGTTTTTCCTTTTTTCAAATATCGTTTGTTTCTATTATTTGTTCAATATTCTATTTGACATCGTTTACGTCGGAGTATACTGTTAATGATGCATCCGAGAGTATTGTACACAGTTTGCACAGCTTTGTGCAACGTGCAAGTTTGCAAATATATTCGGTTTTTTTAGAAAACGTCAAAACTATCTAAAAATTTACGAGGAATTTTTTCGATACCAATGAAATCAAAATCTTACATTCTGTGAGCAGTTAAAATAAAATATCTCTATACATATAGATATACAACATGCGATTGTTACGCAAGAGAATAGGAAAAGAGAAAAATTGATAAAATTGATCATTTATATATTGCAATAAAGATCATGAGAAATTTCAAAAAATAAAATGTACTAAATGAATAACCATTACAATAACATATCAAGAAAATCATTTTGATATGTCAGTCCATCTATTATAAAGTGAGCTAAACAAAAATCTGCTTGAAAACAATCGCTCATTTTCATAATAATTTTGAACAATGTACTTACGCTGTTGCAATGTATACTTGTACTACTTTTTGCTAAAATAAGACGGCTTATGTCAATTAAAAAGACACGGCGTGTAAATATCATACGACGCAGACATCTGAGCGTTGCATTTGAACGAGCATTTATAAATAGGGGATGCACGAGCAATAAATTCGAAGGAACGAGATAGTGGTTACATTACTACAGTGGAATCAATTTAATCCTAAATAGAAAAGAAAAGGTATCGAATGGGCAGTGTTCCAACAGCCAACCCGCTGAAAGGAGAATTCATTTGAACGAAAATGATATCAAAATGATATCAAGGAGTCGCAAAAAAGAACCGACTAAGAATGTATAATCGATTAATCCTTCCCCTCTTCGGTGAAACGATGGAACGCTTGTTATGTAACTGGGTTGAGGTCAATTTGAGCCTGATCAAAAAAGTTGGAGAACAAAGAGGGTGTCGAATGAAGGGTTGAATGAATATTTATGTTCGTAGTAAGGGCTTTCTAGAAAAAAAACCGTGTTACAGGGTCATTGAAAAGTGTACTTTGCCTAGCTAATATTACCTCAGTATTATCCTTTAAAGCTAATAAATTCATTATTAATTACTATTCTTGTAAATTGACACAACGTTCGCACTTCGTTTTCGATCTACAACGTGCTCGAAGGAAATACTAACACTTTTATCTAGACTACGAATTTTTGTGCAAATTCGTATATTTGGGAATATGATAAAAAATAAGTGGAGCTTCGATAGAAAATTATTTCACCTATCAGGTGGCGATTATGTGTATTCTGTGCAATTTTGCATCTTTAAATTGATTGTAAATGTGTAGAAATCTGCAGTATACTTACAGTGAGTCACGAAATTATTCGCTCAGTCGAGAAAGATACAAAGATGGATAAAATAATGAAACAATAAGTGACTTTTTAATATGATTTTATTTGAAAATGCATAGTTTAGACTCTAGAGTAGTAAAATTACTTTAAATATTGAAAAATTGTTGTTGTACAATTACGAAGAGACGATTTATAGTAATTTCTTACACTTTGATTCAAATCAATTCTTCATGTACGTTATTCAACTATAGAAAATAGTACAACTACAATTTTTCAATTTTTCTATAGTGATTTTACTGCTTTACAGTATAAACTATGCATTTTTAAATAAAATGATATTAAAAAGTCATTTATTGTTTCATTATTTATTCATATTTGTCAAAGTTTTGACTGAGAACGAATAATTTTGCGACCCACTGTATGCCAATATCAGCAATATGCGATTTGATACATTATAAAAACTCATAATTTAATATAAAATATAATCAGATAATTTTCTCGCAGATGTCTCTACTTCAAGCTTCAATTTGTACTACAAAACAATATCTGATTGTATCCTCCTCATTTAGTTTCGTTAAATTTGCTTTTTTCCCCACAAAAATAAAAATCTCCACGTCAACTGGTAATACATTACTGGAATCTCCTTTCATCCACACGCAAGCGTTGATAATTTCAAAATTCAGAGTATAAAAAGATTCGAACCTAATGCTACCCCTTAGATTATCTTGAAAACCTCCTGTGTCCAAGAAAAAGACTTTATAAACGACCCCTTAAACGTCGCAAAAAGAAAGAATGAATAAAAAAAAAAAACATACAGAGAAAAAGCAAAAACTCCAGTTCAAACGACAGCGTTCCTTTGCATACGAAAACAGCAGGCAACAGTCATGAACCTCATACATCACCACCAGAAGCATCCGTAGCACCCTCTTATCGTGGCAATCGATTCGTCAAAGGAAACACGGTACGAACGAGCGCAAGAAACGAACGTCGTTCAAGCGTCGCGAACCCTCTGAAGAACATTAAAAGACCCGTCGACCCGTAGAACTCTCGCAACCCCTCTAAGAACTCGCGTCATCTTCTCTCCTTTAATTATTTGCTACCTCTCTTTCTCATTCTCCCACTTTGCTGTCGAATGCATAACTAGCGTAACGAGTTCTGGCTGCAGCCGTGAGAAACGAGACAGCACGAGACCAGAGAAAGAAATAAAGAAAGAAAGAGAAAGAACAAGAAGAGAGTGAAACAGAGAAGTGTAGAGAGGAATGGTACGAATGGAACAGAGAAGTTGCATTTTAGTTTATTCATATTCAAGCGGCCGGAGAAATCCGCCGGTGGGATCGAGCCATCCGCAGAGGATTTTCCGCGTTTGCAAATTGCGAGGCTGCAGCTGCAATGCGGCTATCACGGAGGAGGGGCTGGAACAGCCTAAGGGGTGGAAGTGACGGGGGGCCAAGGAGAGGGCGGGCGTTCGTTAGAAGCCGTCAATTAACGCGAATCGAATTAAGCCGGGTGTACTCGGCCTGCTCGGTCGCGCGGACACACGCTCAGAAACCGTTTCGTCTGGAAAATATCTTTGGTTACTTACCCCTCTGCTATTCGCCTACCCCTTACTATTACTCTTTGTGTTTTCTACCTTTGTGCATCTGGTTTCTATGATTCTTAAAGAGGTGTGCGACATGTTAGGACGTGTAGGATGAATTGTTCGAATTTTTCTGTCGTTTTATAGTCTTCCAATAAGAGCGATAGAACTTAACGCAAGCCGAAATGTTAGAAATAATGCTCGTGTATGTAGTCTTTGTACGTAAAATCCGAAAATATTAATAATAATGAAATAACGAATGTACGAATGTTCAATGATAATAATGAATCTTATTCTACATGTCTTTTTATATGTGTCAATTCTGTCCAATAGTGTGACTTAATTAATACAGTGAAAAAATGAGAAACTGTCTAATCCAATGGTACTAAGAGGTTGAAGAACGTCATGGTCTTATATTCATGTCCTAATGTGTCGTTTTTAAGTCAAATAACGACAAATATCCAAGTTGGGAGAAATTTAAAGAATGAAATTCTACTATTGTCATTAATCCTTAATCAAGGATGAGTCAATTACTATTGAGTAGAAAGAATCAAGCATTTGAAAACTAATTAAACGTTTGACGGTTTTCCTGATTGCAAAAATAATAACTAAAGAATAAGATATTTATAATCCTCAAACATAGCAAATACAGTTACGCGTCGTAAAGTTAGGATAATTCGTTGTCCTAACAGTCTATTTATCTGAAAGATACGAAATTTGAAAGCTACACTTCCTCCATCGTTAGAAATTCTCCAAAACAACCCTCTTAATCCTACTTTTAGAAGATATACTCGTAAAAAAAAAACCATTCTACACTTCCGCCTCCTGCCTCTAGCTGAAAACTCACCCCTCGCCGTGCAACCCTCTGGTACGTTTGCTTTTTCTGTTTCCGCGCGAGCAATCGCTCGGAAGCGGAGCCTGCAGGAAGAACAAGAGAGGCGGGGAAGGGACACGCGATCGAGAGGTGGGCGAAAGGGGTGGAGGAGGAAGGAAATCAAACGTGAACCCTTGTTGCTCGTCTCTAGGATGTTACACGGAGACGCTTCTTCGCGATGTTTGCTGTGAAAACACGTGCCTGTTCCGTCGACGTGGACGGAACGAAACACGGTAAGGAGAAAAAGTGAGGAGGGTTGGAGAAGGGGGAGAATGTGGCAACGGAGAATATTATATAGCGAAGCACGCCTCGATACACCGCGTCACATTCCATTTTCTCCTTCGAAAATTCTTCTACGCGGCGTTCTACCACGTCCTACTCTCGAACGACGCGAAGCCTTCCAGACATCTCGATGCTGCTCTCCGTCTGACTCCGTGTGAACGTGCTCGAGACAGCTCTTCGATCGTTCTTTTCCCTATCTCTTTTCCAGTCTTTCTTTCTCTTTTTCTCTGTCTTCTATTTTCCACTCTTTATCGGTAGAACGTCGCGCGTTATGGGATTGTTGGCGTCTTCTTGTCTTTCGACAACCATTCTCTGCCTGTCAAATTTTGTTTGCCCGTTTACACCGCTTAACTCGGACAACATGTTCGAAACTTTTTATATAGGAATGGTTGCTGTTTCTGGGTTGAATTATGCTGCTCGATCCGAGTGATCGGGAATTGTGTGTGTTTTATACACAATGATTAATATTTGGACATAAGTTTTTTAAAATTGGACCGAACCATGTGAATTATTTTGTTTGGAGAAGTTTGAAGGATTAGTTTACTAGATGATGTATAAAAGAGTTTTTGAGAAAATTACAATTGATCGAAATCGCGAAGAAACTGGATCTTTTCCATCAAAATATAAAATTCCAATCTGTAATAATTCATTTCCCCATGAATGAAGAAAAATTAAAGTATGCAGGATATTTCAGCTATAGGAGTGCATAAAAATGCTTGGAACACAATTTAAGTGGGTTTCAAAGGACAGTATCGTAGTAGAAGAATTGTTTGTTTAGTCATGCTTTCAAAATTATGTTTCATGCTGGATTTTCCGAAGTGTCTAACGTAACAGAATTCTTCTAAGAGACAAACGAATCTTTACAAATCCTCAAACAAACGAAATCCCACGAAACACAACATTCCCCTCCTCTATTCTACAAACAGAGTGTTAATGGGATTATCGACATAAGAAAACACCTGCACAAATCAATGAAAATCCATCGTTGTTCATAAAAACAACCCATCAAATTAAATCACCGGATCTCCCATCTAACATTTCAGGCCCATATCACCTATACAACCGATCAATCTCTCTCTCTCTCTCTCTCCAGAGTTTCGATCAGGTGGTGTCCACCGGTCGATCAATTTGTCGCGGCATCGTGACACCTGGCTCGCTCTAATCACACGGCCAGCTGTCGAAGGTGCTCCCTCTCCACTGTGCAAACTTCGCTCACGGTTTCTACGTCATGCATACTTTGCATACCGCGAGGGCGGCCCAAGTCCATTTGATGTGGTCAGGAGCAAAGGTTCGCGCAGCTCAACACCACCCATTCCACATCGTTTTCGTCTAGAGGTTGAGGATCGTTGCGTTCAATTCAGCCTTAACGGTATCTTACAGGCCTTGGCCAGGCAGGATATTGCAGGCTGTAGGATGTTTGACTTGCCAAGTAAACCGCCGTCAACGTAACCCACGCCTCCATCTCCACCTCCACCACCACGCGTCCATGATACCGTCGTTTCTCGTGTTCCTCTCCGATATCCACGTTCCGCAGTTTCCGCCAGGCGTGTTCTAATAAGGGATATTATACTGCAGAGAGTGGCTAAGGGAGCGCGAGTCAGCAAGCAGCTTGGTTACGGTGGGAGAAGAAGAGAGTGGAGAAACGAGAGAGGGACAACTTTGTCTTGGCACTGGCTGCCGCTACGCTAAATTGCGGCTTACCTACCGTAATTAATTTCACCAGATTTATATCCGACGAGCCGACGCGTCGTTGGTAGTGACGCGTCACTCTCTTCGTGACACCGTACTCTTAGGCATCCTTTTCTTTGCCCTTGGGGAACGAGGAACGCGAGCTTGCGAGATTCTTCGACGAGACTCGGGGATACTGTTAGCTAATCGGAGAAGTTAGAAAGATTATTTGGAGAATTGTTTGGGCGAATCTTCGCGTTGGATGCTGCACTGTTCGTGAAGACGATTATACAGCAGATTAAGTGTCCTTATTCGCAAACACAATCTTTGTATTTAACCCTATCGATTGGACTATCCAATGTGTTAAGAATTTACGTGGCCTAAATAACATTGTAGAATCTGGAAATTATTCTTATCATCACATAAGTTGTTAATATCGTTATTCTTTAACTCCTTGTCGAACAAATTTTTAATTAATACGTATGTTAGTCTCGAATCTTCTCTGTTCCATTACAATTTTAAATAAAGAAAGTCAAGATATTACATATCAACTTTTATTTGAAAGTCCTCTATCTAGAATTCGAACTAAAGTTAGAATAAAAATACAAATTCGATAGACGTATAAATCTTTCTTTTGTTTCTATCATATATTATATCATAATATTTTTTTTTATCAAATACCACACTAAAGAACCTTGTTATTTATGTCCTTGTTATCGTTTTTATCGAAATAATTGCGGTGCAGCAATCTTGAAAAATTTTTTGTATTTGGAAGTATTGAATATAGAAAAATTCGGAAAATTCTTTAAGCGGTGAAAAGTTTGAACGGTGAATTACTGTGTGAGGTTCTAAACACTATGGAATGTATGAATTCTATCTCATAATATCCCACTTTGTGTCTACAATCGTGCCGATGAACTGCAACATTACACGCTGCGCGATCGTCATTAACGTATTCCCTAATTGGACACTTTTCTGTGTGACAGTGCAGAACGGTAATCGACGGTTCGATCAGAGAATTACAATTCGTTCGAACGGAGAACCGAATCGCAATCCTGCTCGTTTTGCTGAAAATTTGGAATTTCACGCCTAATTTTCCCTCCCCTGTGTCTGCGTCGACGATTTCAAATTTTACAGGGCCGGCAATTAAGTTCTCCGTGCATGCGGATACCTGAGGTTTCTCGTCAAAGCGTTCGACAGGACAAACCAGATAGAGAACGATCGAAAATGAAATTTAATTCTCGAATTGATTGTGATACGTTCCGTGGAAAAAAAGAGGGACTGTTGAAAATTCTTTTTGTGACGCGCGATGGGAAATAAGATTGGACGCGTGTTCTATGTAACAGGGAGAATAAAAGGAAAAATTCCAGGAGATCCGCGTTTTTCTTTCCACGCTATTTATCGGAAATAGCGTGTTCCAGTGATGCCCCATTTTTGTCGCCCCTTCTTCCTGGCTTCGAGGAGTTTACAGCTACATCCCGTTGGAAATGATCATCGCCGAGGATGAAAATTTCAGTGGAAATACGAGTCGGAGGGACTTAATCGTGTGCTTGAAATTTTACTACAGGTCTTAGTGAATCAAGTATAACTGTGATGAAGCGTTTGTGGTGAATTGTGTCCTCGTTCGAAAATGTCTTATTATTTTTAGCTGTGCTTTGAGCTTTTTTTTCTATAGAATTAAGGAAAAGTGTATGATTACAATTATAGTACACCAATTTTGTCATATTACTGAAGAATAGAGAAACTTCATATTTATATGGAAATCCTTATTTTGTCTTGGAAAATGTGAATTTGAATATATAGCAACAGTGAACTTGTGGAATCGATTTAATTAATCAACAGAATTTAAAAATACCAAATTCCTTCAAACTGTCGATCATCAAAATTTGAAAATTTTTTTCCAAGTACAAGAATGTTAAAATTATATCTTCTATTTATCAATCATCCTCAATTTACCAATAAAATCAAGATAATTTATCTTCTCTTCCATATATTTAAAAAATACTGAATGGTTTCGAACTATCGAGGATCAAAACTGGAAATACTTAAAACTTTTTCTCCAAATACAATAATTAAAACTTCCATTCTCAATTCATCAAACAATATCAATTTCCTCAAACAAAAATTCTCATTTCCTAAAAAAAAAATTAATCTAATTGATTAAAAGAAGAAAAGAAGAAACAAAGAAATAAATCTGAAGAAGATAAGTCACCGACGAAAGAAACCATCGAATCTCATCCCTCTGTCGTTCAGCAACACGAAGATCAAAGCATCACGGGTGTCTTAAGCCATTCCTCTCGCGGCGTTGTATCTTTGGAACAGCTTGGCCATTCAGTACGGCGATCTCCGTTGAAAATCAAATTCCATTCTCGATTTCCAGCCGCGAGCGGAATCGGAACGGAAGAAACGGACGATAACGTGGTCCCGTTTCCAGGGAGAAATAAATTGCGCGTCCAACGTCCGAGCGGAGGTGGTTTCGCGACGGAATATCGATTCCTCGAGGGGCGGCGGCGGCGGCGTCGCGGCGGAAAGAAAAGACAGGGACTATTTTAACCGATACACGTGCGCACACGTGTACGCCAGGTCTGCTTTTGCGGATTCTCGTCGCGTCGACGGATGATACCGTTCACGGGACCGGAAGTCGATTCGATTCGAAGAGAAGGTGGGAGGAGAAGAGGTGAAACTCTCGCACGAGCGACCAAGAAATCGCGAGATAAGCATCGAGATTCCGGCGCCGAAATGAGGGGATATTAGATCGGCCGGAAATATTTTTATGAGAGATTTCACAGAATCGTGGAAGCATTATGAGCGACTGCGCCGCGTGAAAATTCGATCACGAAGAATATGCTTTTCTATAGATTTTATCAGATACCACGAGGGTTTCGTTCTTTTTTCCGTTTTAATGAGGTTGCCGTTTTTCCAAAGAGGTTAGAGAAGAGGTAAATGTTTGACCCTTTATAGCACTATGTGACTTGAAAGTTACATAACCATTTAACCATATTTTATACATGATGTTTTATTTGTTTACTGTTAGGCTATTGCATTATTGTATTTGGTACATTATTACTAGTCAGTTACTTCATATTAATTGTTAACTCTTGCTTTTTTGTAATACTGTTAATTCTCTCTTCACATACGCAAAGAAATCAAGTTATAGAGGATTTAAGTTATAGTTATACATTGGTATACTACTTCTTTATTTCAAATTGGAAGTAATATAGGTACAAGTTTAAAATACGAGATTTGCAAGAATGAGTAAATTTGTAAAACTAAATATTCATACAGCTGTGAACATAAAAGTTTCAGAACGACAGCGTCTTTCGTACTTGATTCAATTTCATAATGAACATTTCAAAAGAAAAAGAGAAAATAGGAAAGAAACTATCACCTTACAACTTTCTCTTCTAGGAGTAACATTTACCGCCTGAATGAAAATCGTAATCCAACATTATCGCCCAATTTCCTCGATATCTTCACGAACAAACGAAAGAACACCCGGCATGGCGAACTACACAGTACGTCACGAGTAACATCGTCGACAAAGCGATCAGAGTACAAGTTTCCTTTAATCCCATAAATTTTCATGACGCTCCATGGAACACACACACACACACATAGCTCTAAGACACGAATTTCCCGTTCACTTGGCATCCGTTCACTTCGTTCGACAAAATCGACGGTGTAGGGGTGGACCTACTCCTTCCACCTTTTCGCATTACCATCGAAGAGTTCCCCTGTCCTCAAGGAGAGAAGAATCCTTCTTTTCAGAGCTGACACATACCGAAAGAAAGAAAGAGAGGGAAAGAGAAAGAGCGAGAGAAACTCTGGAAGAGAGAAGCTCAGAGAGAGAGAAACTCAGTGATAGAGAAACTCAGTGAGAGAGAAACTCAGAAAGGGAAAAACTCAGAGAGAGAGAGAAACTCAGAGAGAGAGAGAAACTCAGAGAAACTCAGAAACAGAGAAACTCAGAGTGAGGAAAACTCAGAGAGAGAGAGAAACCCAAAGAGAAAGAAACTCAGAGAGAAGGACACTCAGAGAGAGAGAAACTCAAAGAAAGAGACACTCAGAGAGAGAGAGAAACTTAGAAAGAGAGAAAATCAAAGAGAAAGAAACTCAGAGAGAGAGAGAGAGAGAGAGAGAGATTCAGAAGGAGAGACACTCAGAGAGAAAGACTCAGAAAAAGAGAAACTCAGAGTGAGAGAAACTTGGAAAGATAGATTCAGAGGGAGAGAGAGAGAGAGAAACTCAGACGAGAGGGAAAGCGAGAGAAACAGAGAGAGAAACTGGAGAGAGAGGGACTTAAAGGCACTCTGTGATCCCGCGGATATGTTAAATTGATCGTGGACAATAAGAACAGGCTGGTGTGCGCGTGAGGCCAACGTGGAGGTTCTTACGCTGGTGGTTGCAGACTGGATTCCTGAAAAAGGTCGTCGCGACGGAGTTAAAGGGCTGCCCTTCGGCCAAGGGTACCCCGCCGCGACCGCTTCTACAGGGACATTAATTTTCGACTTGGGACGTTCGCCTTTCTCCGTGCATGTTTATTCAATTCCTACCGAGTGTTTCTTCCTCCTGTGGACCTCCTTGGTCGCATTGCATTCGAACGTCTCTCTGTACTCTCCGCGTCATAATGGATTCTTCTCCATCCACGCCTTATTTTCTACTATATGTCTCTTAACCCTGTAACGTCCTCGAGACGTCGTCATTTCTTAACCTGGGAAAGTCTTGTACACGAAGAACAAGCTTGATTTTACTTTTCTCGCTCTCTAATGAAATACGCGGGAAGACCAAGTCGAATTTTATTTTCCCTTCGTTTTCCTTCCATTTTCTTATTTACCACGAGGACAAACAGAGAAAGAAAAAGAGAGTGAGAGAGAGAGAGAGAAGGGTTTGTTGTTAGTAGAAGAAATCTTCGCGTCGGACACGGGATTTGAGAAACAGAGACCACAGCTTCTTCTTTGAGGCGAGTAACGTACTGCCTGGCCAAAGTGGCTCGGCGTTAAGGTGTCTTCTCTACGGGATATGTTTCTTACAGAGATTAACTGTGTTTGTAGCCGGTACTTTCCTTTCTTTCTCTCTCTCTCTCACTCTCGGTTTTTGTCCTTTGCTCGTTTTGTTCGGAGCTTTCTCACCATTGCGACTCCGAACAAGCTGGAAACGTCTAAATACTGCGGAGTTGAACCAGAAACTTGAGCAGGGTGTTTTATCTGCTGGATTTTCGAGACTAATTCCGAAGTATCGAAAATTAACCACGAAACGCAACGTTTGTTGTAGAAGAAAATAATGCGCCAAGAATTATACTATAATTCTTGTAAGAAGTAAATTAATTAATGTAAATCAGTAAATTGCTACAGAGATATATTTCTAATATATATTATGAGTATTATTTGTCCAAAGGAAATGATGATAAATATCACCGTATTCTTTTATTAAACTAAATATTTACGACGATAGCGTTATAAATACACTTTCTTCATTTCTTCATTTCTCTTGTCTCACGAATTGTTCTTTCTATTAACTTTTCTACTGTTTGTTGTGAAATATTGTTCCAAGTATTTTGTAAAATATCAACAGCTATTCTATCTCCATTTTTTTCCAATGTTTTCTAACTTTTCTATGCAAATGTTTCCAAAGAAACTCAAGTAGAGTTTGAACCTCTTCAGGGACGATTTTTCTAAGAGTGTATCGAGATACTTTAGAATTGTCTAAAGTTAGAAAAAAAATCATCTAATTTTTAATGTGATTATATTTGAACCTTTTACATACCGAGAATTTTTTTTTATATAATGGACTTCAACACATTTTTGCAATGGAACTTTCACTGTACTTAAAAAAAGAAAATTGTCGGAAACTTTTCGCTGCGAGTGTACATACGATAAATTTAAGTTGAAAATAGAAAATTGATGGGATCGTGGTGAGAAAATAATAATTTATTTGAGAAATCAAGAATCTTTGCCTACGGATAGATTCTACTTGTGTGCAACAAGAAGATTTCAAGGGAAGATTCGGATTGAAAAGATGTACGCCGCCTGAAGCCACCAACCAAGCACGCGGTATCTCGCGGCTTTATGATATGTGAATCGCTATTGAGAATACGAAGAGACCTTAGAAACGCATGTGGCCAGCAGAAACGCGGAAATTCTGCGACCGCACGGCTATTTCTGGGACTTTAACTCGCTGTGGAACAGTGAAACTATAGTCGGACGAGAGATGTTTAACTACTCGGGGACACGAAGCCACTTTCCCTACCAGATGTATACTCAAATAGTCAGCCAACTTATTCCTTATCTCTTTATTCTACCTTTTACGACTCAAAGACGAAGAAGAAGAAGAAGAAGAAATGAAAGCAACGAGATAACAGAGTTTCACGAATACTGTAACACATAATACATAGAACAGAAATTGTGAAAAAAATTATTTTAAATCAAAAATAATCCCTCCCCTATCGAATAAATTCTAAATTAAAAAAATATATATATTTAATTTTAATTTAGAATAACGATAAAAATCCCTGACCAAATACATTTCTTTTTGTACTAAAATTCCGTTATAATGCCATACATGTTTTTTTTTTAAATCAAAACTAATACCTCCCTTACAAAATAAATTCTAAATTTGAAAAAGATATTTATATACATATTTAATTTTAATTTAGAATAACAAAACAATCCCTGTATTATATAGTGCAGAAATTGAGAGATTTTTTAACCCTTTGACTGCTAAATGCGTACACACTTCCGTTTATAAATATTGGAATACTGGACGTGAAATAAACCTGAACAGTCTTTACAAAATTATCATAATCTTGGGAAAAAATGATTCTGCAATGCAGTTAAAAAGAAAAAAAGAAGAAAATTCCAAGTTACTTTTAACCTCGACACTTCTCGAATCTCACCTATCTAAATCCCATTTGCAATCGTTTTAAAACACGTTCGAAAATCGAACTGCACTCAACTAAATCCCAACTAGCCACATAATGCCATCGACTATCTGAAACTTCAACCAAAAATCAGAGAAATCTTCAAATCCTACTTTCCAAGTCTCATTCACACCTACTATATATGTCCCTACTTACTTTTTCTCCTTCAAAAAACTGTCTCACGAAACGTTCCCATGTCAGAAAAAAGAAAAAAATCGAATCGCGTTTAACCAGATCTAAAAAGAGGACGCTTGACTGTTCTCCGGAAGAGACACCGGTAATACCGGAAGGCCGAGTCAGAGGAGACATCAAGTCAGATCCAGTCTCCGAGCAATTTGGCCAGGGGATCGTGATTTCTGACCGTTGGTTTTATCGAGCGTGAAGCTTTTTCAAAGGAAAAAGTGGTTACCGCGTTTCTGAGGGCTACCGAAGAGAAATGCAAAGGAAACGCGTTTGCAAGAAGGCGAGAGTAGGATGGCGGAACGAGAAGAGCTAGGAATGGCCGAATACATTAGGAGAAGATCCTATCGAGGCGTACAGGCCGTTACCTGTGTTCGTCTCGGACCAAATTGGAGGCTGGCTGCTCGTGGTCTCCTTGGAATACATTCTGATCCCGGGCGACCCTTCGCGAGGGACGTTCGCGGAGTGACAAATGGTCCAGCCACGGCCGTTATTTCGTGCTCCTCCTTCTCCCCTTTTTCTCTCTCTCTCTCTCACCCTTCTTTTTTTTCTTCTTATTCTTCTTCTTCTTTCCGCCTCTTTTTCCACCGGAGTCGCCGCCGGGAGAAACGATTCGGCTCGTGCAGCACAAGCTGTCCTTGCGAGCTAGCCCTCTGGTTCGCGAAGATGGTCGTTGAACGCGCGAAGAAGAAACGCCGTGGCTTCGTTTTGATGATCGTCTTTATTCGTTTCATGGGTGATTATTATTAAGTTGTCGCTCTGTTAAATCGTTGCGTGTAAATTAATGGATTTATAAGTGGAAATTTGAACAGCAATCATGTAGAGTTGAAAGTAAAAACAAACGAAATGAGTTTTAGAAGATTAAACACACTTCTGCCGATGAATTTAGTGTACTATTATGTAGAAATCTGAATTCTTGCATTTTTAATTAATCAGTGAAATAAAAATTGATTATTACTTCTTTATTTGCGGAATACTCGGAAACGAATCACGAATTTAATTACAACAGACGTCCATGTATTTGTCTATGATGGGTGCATAATTTATTTCAATAATATTAAACTTTATTAGGAATGGTTAGATTAATGAAAATCAATTGAATACAAAAAATTTTATAAACGAAAGTATACTTTTTCCAAAGTATATACTGTTTTTTGAAAAGAACAATTTTCTCACGGAAAATAAATTCTCCAAATCCATTCTACTTTCCCGCCTTTTAGGTGTACGCAATCCCCGAACTAAAATCGCGCGAAAAAGCGTTCATAAACCTACAAAACGATCGAAAGGACATTTCACAGGTGGCATTATCCGCGCGGTAGCCGTTGAGAAATGCAAACAGTTAAAAAAGGCAAGCTAAAAGCCCGTTGCAACTTATTATTCCTCAGCCGGCAGATAAATCTGCGTGTCGTTTCGCGAGGGAAACATCACGGGGAACTTTTTCGTCGTGGATTAACTCGATTATCGCGGTAGTTAGGAGTAACACGACTTCAAACTGTAGGATGGGCGAAGCTCATTTAGCATAAAACAACTGGACTGAGAGAAACCAAAAGAGAGAGGGAAAAAAAAACAGAAAAAAAATTACCTTCGCGTATTCACGAAGTAATTTCTACTCGCCGAAATGTGGACGATTCCATTTTTCCTCACTCGGATGACAGTCGAAATGCGAACGTTTCACCCGATGTTACGGCTTCCGTGTAATTAGCTTCGGTTTCCGGTGCTTGTACGAATGTTAATTGGCTGAAACGCGCGTCCCTCGCGGCGCATTAAGATCCGCCGTTGCACGTGTGCATCGACGCAGCCATGCAATTCGCAATGGACCACTTTGAGTTAGTGTTATTTAACGCCCAGCGCCTCTGTAATTCGAGCGCGGTGCCTCCGAAGCGCCGCGACGATTTCGTGATATGTACGTTAGTAGGTAATCGGAAGTCAACGATAGGAACGGACTCTCGTGGCTAGAATCGAATGGCAATCGACGCGAAACGGGCAAATGGCTGGACATTCGTGGAACGGTTCGACGAATTTTTCTATAAAAAATTAATAATTTTCTAAACTTCTATTTGTTTTACAGTTCTAATTACTATGGATATCATATCGCTAAAATAAATGAATTCTCGCACAAAATCTACTGGCTTTATATACTATTCCGTGCATCAGCAAATTAAATCTGTTCGAAATGCAAAAATCTTTTCAAATAAATCGGTATCTGAAGAGTTAATATAACAATTTTTGAAATAATCGATCCGATATACCGTAAATATATTTAAAAACAAACAAATATCGTCGACGTAAATGAAACTGTCTATCAACTCGGAACCTCTATTTCAAAAATATCACTGAAGTATAATCAGTTGTAAAATGTCTATAAAAATACCTAACAGTACAAACAATAGAGGAAAAGAATGAATAAAAAGAAATCGATTCCTGGGTCTGAAAAGACCCACAGATGGTCGTGCTAGTGTTAATAGTTTTATTGGGACAGTGCAATAGTTCGTGCAATATTGCTAAGTTTAATCTTGTTACCAGTTGGATACGTGATAGAACGAAGTATCTTATACAACAATTGCAGAGTTCTGAGAATGTTCTGAACCATGGAAATTGGAGTAGATCCACGCACATGTGCAGTCCACTTTATCGAATGGCGGTCGTAAAAGCAGCTTCTCCAGGGAAAAAGACTTTTCTATCGAACTCTACGATTGACTCCTACGATCCTCTTAATTGATTCTTCTCTTTAAAATTGAGTTATACGTATACTTCCTAAGGGATTAAATTATACTCATCCTTGCACACTTCTATTTTTTATTTTCTTCATTTTATTCTTGCCTTATCTTATCTATTATTTTCACCGCGTTCATTCTTCGTTTTATAAAATAATAAATGAAAAACTTATGAGCGATGATACGAATTCAACAATTACTCGAGCATTCCTGATTTATGAATTTAATAGCGTATTTAGAGGAAATGAGAAAAAGGAACAAAACACTTCTATCACCGAAAATGTTCAATTTTCCTCCTCTTTCAATGAAACGAAACAAAACAGAAAAATCGAAGAGAAATCACTGATAAAAGTTTAATTAAAAAATCGTCGCCCGGTAAAGCTAATCCATCAGGAGTTCAAGCCATCAGAATTATCCTCTCGTTGCATTCACAGGTATCCCCATTTCTCTCTCCATGCACTATTCCATCAGCTAAAAGAGTGAAAGGTCGCTGAATCCGAGAGCCAGGGGTAGTAAAAAAAAAAGGTACTTCTTCGATCGAAGAATCGTACAAGCCTGAGGGATGAGGTAAAAAGAAGAGGAAAGAAAAAAGAAAAACGTACATTCCGTGGAGAAGAGCGCTTTTACAGTAGGGAAAGTAGCGTTTCAATCGAAAGGGACAATTCTTGCACATGTGCACCGGCCGTATAACAGAAGATGATGAAGAAACTCAGGATAGTAGAGGTATAGTTGAGGGATCGAGCCCTTTCGAGCAAGCCGGATCGCCTCGAGTGACTTCTTCCGTTCTCACGAGCCGCGTGATTGTCCGCGGCGTTAACGGCGGCTCTTTACTATCACGTTAAAGATAAGCGCTTATTACCGCCCGCTGTGAGCCAGCTATTTACAGACAACTGTGGGCGGCGCTGAGGCTTCTTTCACCGACGATTAACCATCCGTTATGCGACTGCATTTCTTTCTTCAATCCACCGACTGCGAGAGGAATTGAGCCTCTTTTCTTCTTTCACGCTGCCAGCAGTGGATTGTCAGAGCTGTTGAATGGCGGGCTGTTGGCGACACTGAAGTGTCCTACTCAGGTGGAAATAAGTGCACTAATGCTCGTGAATATTGTAATAACGATACAAAAGTTGAATAGCTTAATTCTTTGCGCTCCGAGCACAGTTTTGTACTTTTATTAAATCCATCATCAGTTTAAATAATTCACTTTTGCAATGGAAATTTGAAAATGAAAAGTTCCGTTTTGAAAAGAGGAAATTATACATGTTTATGAGTTTTCTTTTAATTTCATTTATTTTGTTAATCTGTTTTTTTCTTTTTCAATACGATTAAGAGTTGAATAACTTTTTCATCAGAGAAGAAAATATTAATAATTATTATAAGGAAATTAATCAATATAATGCGATAGTGTAACAGTAAACAAATGAAATAAGAGTTATAAAATGTATCACATGTGTATATTAATTGGATGCTTTTTTTTATGAAGTTTGGGCAAATTTATCAACTAAAAACCGCAATACTTTTTCAGAAAAGTAATTACGCGGTTATGGAATAAATGGAAAAGTGTGGTAAAAAGAATAATAGAGGTTATTCTGAAAATTAAAATTGTGTTTGATATCATATCTGTGAAAAAGGATATCAAATTGGTTTGCACGCCTAATAGGTATTATTAAGAATAAGTTAAGCAATTATACAAAAATTTTTATGAAAATGGAATTCAGAAACATATAACCAATTGAAAAAAAAATATGTAGGTCATAGTTGTTGGTAGTTTCGATTAATCAAGTTTAATATTAAAAAAGTTATATTCGTTTAAAGTCACCGCTTGAAATCCGACATTTCATATGTTACAACCTAATTTTCAAATAGGTTAATTTAAGGACAGAAATTTCCCGATTCTTCAGGATGGCCGCGAACGATTTAAATTGGAATACTATACGTGGAAACTTGGCGTGAATTTTTCTGGATGTAATTTTGATTTGTTCTGAAGTTTAGGTCCCAGGTATCAGAAACTAGTTTAAATGCAAATGAAAGCTGACTGCAAATTGATCCACAGAAGTCGAACCCCGAGTCAGAATTTACATGCAGATATAAATTGGGAGATCAAGTCAAGTTGTAACTGCTAATCAGAAACTCCACTTTGGTCTTTAATTTAGACGAAAGTTCCTCTGTTATCCTGGATTCAAGCTTGAATTAATTAAATTCAAGTAGTCACATCTGGATCTAAATTCAAGATCAAATTCGACGATACCCAGAAGTTAATAAATATCGATATCTAAAAATAGAGTTACAATTCACAAAATCATTCTTCGAATCAATCTAATATTACTGTATTAAAAGTTTATTTTCTTCTATTTAGATTACTATATAAATCTATTATTTCTTTCGAATTTCTCAGAGTATAATCTATTGAGCTACATTTTCGTTTCTATGTAGAAACTTTTCAGTGACAAATAAAGCACAACATTTTTAAGATAAATAACGCTAAATCTTCGTTTAAAAACACCCATCTGACGGGCTTAGCAACTCTAGCGTTAAAAGATGCATCTGATTTTAAACATTTAATACAAAAGATAATAGTTTGAACAACGCGAACAATTCAATCATCACCGACAAAAACATTCAATATTTCCAACTATTATACTTCACCGACCACATTATATTCCACCTACACAACAAACTCTCCCCCGGCAAACTCGAGGCATCTCTCAAGGCAATCCCATGCGCGATGTTCCTCAGGGAACATTGTCGTCTCAAGATTTCCCCGGCATTGTATCGCTTTGCAACGTCCAAATAGTAAATCACAAATCGTCACCAGGGAGATGGTAACGTGAGCAACGAAGAACAACGATTATTTATAGCTGGTGAGTAACGTTGTTCGATAGAAAATCCCGCGTAGAAGTTAGGCAAAAGAGAAAGAGACACAGAGAAGAGGAAAGCTTGATCCAAAGTAGACGGGGACCTCTGGTGACGAAGCTGGGGGTGAAAGCAGCTTCGAGTTTAAAGGCTGAGCCTCGGGATCTGGATGTCACCCCGCGCGAAAATGTACAAGAGAGGCTTAGAGAGAGAAAGAGAGAGAAAGGGAGAGAGAGAGAGAAGGTTTGGCGAGGTACGAATAAGAGAAACACTGAGAAAGAGAGAAGGGGACAGTGAACCCTTTCTTATCCTCGCGGAACGAAGCTTCAAAGGAATCTCTGCTGTTTCGCGAAACGCACTTAACTTTCCACCCGCAACCAGACGCGTCGCGACGTTCCGCTTTTCTTCTGCTTTAGTATCTCCATGACAGTCTGAGGATCGTCTCGCCACACCGTACTGATCCCCTTGCGACTTCCAATGGGATCGGGCCCTTTGCACGCGGGAAGGATATCTCGTTTGACGCGTTGCTCTTACTGATCGCGTTTCTTTTTATGTTTACGGTGAAACATTGTTTGACGATATTTAATATTCTATCATGTGAAGGTTTTGGTTCAGAGGATAAGAATTATTGTCAGGATTCTGATTAAAATCCTCGCAAAGCATCTGTAGGTTTTTCAGAGGCCGATTCGTATCGTAGAAGTGTTGGAATCTGATATTTTGCCAGTCCAAACGCTTAGTCTTATAAAAATTAATATTATCATCGATATTTCCGTGACTTACCGGTATTGAGGCGCGAATTTCCAGTTCTTCAATCTCAAAATTAATTCTTTTTTTCAATATTGACCACACGCGATCAGTAACATTGTTAATATTGACAAATGTTAACAATATCACTGATCATGTGTGGGATATTTAAATTATCCTTTGGATGACTTACCTGAAACAGAAAGAAAAAGAAAAAATTAGTTTTAATTTACTGATTGGTTTTAATTTACTGTCTTTAAATAAATTTATAATACGAAATACTGTGCTGGGAAAATTAATTATTATGTATTAGTTGATGTTAACAATAAAAAGGAGTATGTTTTACTATTATCGAAGTCATAATACCACCGAAAACAAAATATTTAATTTATTCATTTGTGCATAATAATTTGGATCTCTAATAAAATTGATATTTCCTACAAAAATACACAGTGTTCTAAATTGAAACCACTTTTATTCTATCAATTCAACTAATTTTTCTGCTTAACTAACAATAATCTAAATTAATCCTAAATGAATATTTTCCTTCTTTTCTTTTCTCTTCAGAAGATCGAATATTCATCACATTACACACATAAAATATTTTACGTCCTTTTCTCCATTGGCAGAATTCAATTTCGAATTCAACCAACCATAAAGTCCAACGTTAAGTAACATTTAAATATCACCGTTTTTATACTGACTGAGCAAAAAATTCAACTGCCTTCTTATATAGTCCGCATCTGTATAACATCGAATTTTTAAACATCACTGATATTCTTTACAGAGGAAGATTCAATTTGAAATTCAGGAAACTGGCGACGAAAAAATTCCTAGAGGATATCTAGCAGCAGTGAGACATTACATTCAAATGTTACCGACAATTTTTTACCAAGCAACGTTCGACTTCGAATTCCAGAAACTATCGAATACAAAATTCCGGTAAAGTATCCACGACGGTCAGCCATTACGTTGCATCGAATATTTAAATGTCAACCGTCCAGGAAACAAACGGATGGAATTCTCTTCCGTAAGAACCGCCGTTTGAAAACGGCAGTCCGATAAGAAGGTTTCTCGTAGCAAGTGTATTGTCTCCAAACATCCGGCTTAGAACTGCTCCGTTTTCACTATAATGTTGACAATTCCGTCGGTTGTTTCCTGATCGTCTGTAACCCCTCTTTCTCCCTCTTTCTCTTTCTCTCTCTCTCTCTCTCTCTCGTTTTGTCATTTAATCCGCGGCAGCTTTCATTTCACGTATCGATTCGAGGTTGCGCCAGGTTTACGTATGATTTCAAAGCAAACACTCGATGTTTGGCCGTACGAGAACGAGCGATTTAATACGAGCACGAAACAACGCGTACAACTCCCTCCGACAGAGTACTGTACACACTGATTCATGTAGCGTTATTAAAAAAAATAAATCATTCTACTCTGTGAATAACGACGATCGTCATTGCCATCCTCTTTTTTTCTGTTCCGTGAAATTTCAAATTTAATTTAACGTCTTACAGCCGTAAATTGTTTTGAACTCTTCTAACTTCAAGTCTGGCTGATATATCGCTTTATTCTTTATACGAGATAAGTTAGCTGGCTGTGAGAGTGATTAGTAAATTGAAAAATTGTACGCAAATTCATATTTTTGAAAATATAGTGGAGAAAGTAACATTTCAGCAGAAAATTATTTCACCTAATCCAGATTAAGTGAAGTGATATTTTCTAGTTGAAAGAATATCTTATATTTGGAAGTTTTATAAAAATAGTTCGACAGGTTCGAGTTCGATGGAAAATTTTTTTAATTTAATGGATACTTTTTTTCAATGTGTATTAACTTGCAAGAGTGAGATTTCTCAGAGAGATATCCGATAGATTCGATTTTCGTAAGAAATGTATAGTATTGTTCAATTCTTGATAAAATAGAAGATAAGAGGAGATGTTTATTTTAAAACAATAGACTCCATAATGTAAAGTAATTTAAAGTTGAACATGCTTCGATCGTAATTGGTAACAAACATTTTGATGGAGAGATGCTCACGAGGTTCTTGGATGTAGCCAATTTTTGAAATGGGAACCTTGAGAACCATTTCGCCAGAGGAACTGGTTATCCAGATTGAACTCTGACTCCCGATTATCAAGGTATGCAATCGGAAATTCTTGCACCGAAGATACGAAACCAGTTTTGACCCAATAATCGAACAGAACTATATAAGTTCTCCCTCTGCTGCCACTGATAATCGTCGTTCTAGCTTGCCACGGTTTCTATACTCGCTGAGGTACCAGTTAACTGGATCATCCAAACGATTATTATTTCATTCTATAAGAAACTATGGAAATATCTATCTTTAGGATCAGTACAATTAATTCTATTTGAAAATTTCTCTACAGTTGTCTTTTACAAGTTCTATAATAGAATCAGAAAATTATGCAGTTATAAATAAATAAATTATATGATTCCTTATTACATTATTTCTCTGGAAATTTTTAAATAAATTCCCATGCAAAGTTTGTCTGTAGATTCCTTCCAATTTTTTTCACAAAAAAGATCAGAAAATTATACAGTTATAACTAAATAAATTATATCATTTCTTATCACTTTATTTCTAAATTCATCTAGATTTCATTAAATTAGAAAGTTATGAAGGAATGAAAAAAAGTTCAAAAGTTCAAAAAGTTCATTTAAGGTATCAATTTTCTTTCTCAGTAATTCATAAATTAATGAGACTCTCAAAGGATTAATCACTTAATCCGATACTGAAATATATTTCTTATCAAATATAACAATCATTCTAAAAATATTTCACCCACATAATTTATTAAAAAATCAAACATGGAAAAACTGTCTAATTTTACAACTTCCCAAGAATCTTCCCGGAATTAGAAAAGCATTTCTCCAAAGTACAATGAAAAAAGTTCAGAAAAAAATTGAATTCTCTAAGAATTCGAATAAATGTCTTCACAAATCATAGTCTAAAATTTCTGAAAGACATTCCACTTCATATTCCTCTTGTTCCCAACAAATCACACAGAGATCCCCCAGAAATCTCCGTTAACTAAAGATCTCAAACCGTCGACATGCACCGTGATCATTATTTGCACGAGCAAACGCTATCTTACCAGCGTCTTTCCGCGTCGGAACGATCGTCGTGCTGAAAGCGAGCAGACAGAACAATGAGCGTGACAATGGTTCAGAACGTTGTGAAGCCGCCAGTTCTCTCGAGCAACAACGATCGGGTATTCGCGGAAACTGTCAGGCAACGTTACGCGACAACGGCCAACGACCGACCAGCCTCGGAAACACGGAAATAATCGGACGTGTAAGCCTATTATCGGTGCAGACTGGAGTCAACAATAATTAGAGGGAAGCGGTGGAGTTTCGTCGGTGCTCGCCGAGTCGAACGAGCAACGCGACTGCAAAACCGGACTTAAAATCGAATGCAAACAAACGGATGGATGGTGAGGGGGTGAGAGGGCTTGTACACACCGTTGCGCCTCTAGTCGTGCGTTCACCAGAGTTTACGTGCCTCTACCTAATCCATCCTCTTCTCTATTTGCTTCCCTTCTATTTTCGATGCACCCTCTGGAACGCGACTGCACCGTGTTTCCATTGCACCCGCGCAACACCAGATTCCGGCTCTCGTTTCTTTCTTCTCCTCTCTGGTTCAACCTCTGCTCCATCCCCGCGACGCTTTGTTTGCCACCGGGTAATTAATATTTGCTGAGATGGAATTCCGACGTCGCGAATCGCGAAACGAGAATGGAATTTCCGTTTGCTGGAACGTTTTCGTAACGAAATGGAGAACGTAAGGCGGCACAGTTAACGGAAACGATATCAGTTAGGTTGGAAATTGTTGCGTTAAACGAGGATACTGATTTTAGTATCGATATTTGAAGTTTCTGCTAGGAATTTTTTCTCGAGAGCTGTGTACCCCATGTTGGTCGAATTTTTGCGATACTTTTAGGAATTTTATGATTGCTCTGTTTCGAAGTTTCAAACCACAGAAAACTCGTCGATAAATTTGAGACTGAGGGAAATTTAAGGTTAATGAGTTGTGTTTCTTTGACTTCACGTGTTGTTTTCGCGATTGTAAAAATAACATAACGAAAATGATAGCATTGAGTTCGTCAAACTTCATCATACCAACACAAATTTAAGCTTCCATCATCTTTCACTCAATAATAATTATAGTACTGAATATTAACTTGCAGTTATCGAAGTATTAAGATGAAATAAAATGAATTTATTAAATATGCTGCAAAAACTGCTAGCTATGTACCCTGTGTTAATTAAATTTCTACATTTTTGAGAATTTGGAGCTGTTGTTTGATGTTTGCACTGTTTCAAAGCTTCAAACTGAGAATGAGGGGGAATTTTAAGGTGATAAAGTGAGATTAATCGAGCAGTTATGATTTCACAATGGAAATTACAGCAGTAAGTTTGTCAAACCTCATCATACCAACTTAAATTTAAGCCTCCGTCATCTTTTACTCAATAATAATTGTATTACTACAAATTAACCCCTTTGTTGTCGAAGTATTAAGATGAAATAAAGTAAATTTGTTAAATATACTACAATGGAACAAGCAACTTATCTATTTCACATTGCTGTTTTATATTTTGACGTTTGACAGAGTTTTTAATCTTATTATAAGGATCCCACTAACTGCACATATAATGGGTGTTGCTCCTTGGAGAAATGGCTTGCTTTTTAATTTTAGGTGTTGATTCGGGATAAAAATCATGCCACAGGTGTTCCATCCTGAGGATTATGGAGCTGGGTATCTTTCATACTATAAAATGTAGCTTCCTTTTTTGTGTCTTATGTGCAATGTATCAACACTGCCCGACGAACGTGTGTTCACCTGGGACGCAAAGATTTATTATCCGTATTTTCCCATGTGTTGCTTTAATCTCTCATGTCTCTGCAAACACTAGCAGAAAGCAATTGGAGAATTCTCTAAGTTCTGTTAACATAGAGGCTCCGTTTTCTTCGTCTAAAGTGTATCAAATCTTTATGATCGTAAAATAAATTGAACTTCTAGTAGTACATCTCAGTTATAAACATCCTTCAACAAATTGTACAAGAAATTAAATGAATTATATCCTTGAAAAATGTGTCGCTCGGAGTAATAATGGGGTAACTTCAATTTTATTAAAAATCAAACTATGACAATCTTAAAATAACATTGTAACAATATAGTGTTTCTATATACGTTACTTTCACCGTATTAAAAGTGTTGGTACACTTTTGTACCGAATATTTTTCATTATAATAGTGAAGTATCTCCGATTTTGGGAAAAAATGAATTAACCAAACATACTTAGCTGCTGTATCTTTGTTTATAAATTATATCAGACAGGTAAATGTTAATTGGGAAAGTATCTTTCTTAGCATTCACTTTTATCATGTTTATTAGCAATATTTATTAACGAAATGTTAATGTCAATTATTCCAAATCTTTCGATTATCGAACTTTACAAAATGATTATATTCTTTGTACAAAATAAATAATATTTAATCGATCCAAAAACATTTCACACTCCGAGTAACATATAAGGAAAAACAGAAACAATTACATGATTCTATTTGAAAAACTCAAGATTGCCTTAATTTCGCTACAAAAAAAAAAAAGAAAACGCTATCCTTTTACATTGTACGTAAAAAATAAGCACAACTTTTTAACAATCTCAAAGAAAAAAAAATAGTATTTAATAAAATTTGATAAAAATGATTCTGACGCGTGAGGACACGCGAAGTAAGCTTGCCTTCGAGTACAGAAACAGATCGTTACAACACACGACGCGCCTTCACTCTTCCATTTGCAAAGTCCAATGGCTTTAAAGCGCCATTTACAACGCTTACCATAAAACGTCCTCGAGGAACAACGAGGAGGCGTGCGTTCGTAGACGGGCTTTAATACACCGTCAACATCCGCCCGGAATGCCTACTTCGTTCAGATTATTGAGTAAAGCGGATCTACGCGCGTTTACGTGGTGCAATGGGGTAGACAGCCGTCGAACGGAGCCGTTATCGATAAGCGGGGTGAGCTAGGTTCGATCCTATCAGGAACACGGCTATCGTGTGTAGCCACGCTCACGTTTCCTTGTGACACGCGAATCTTCACACGAGTCAGAGTTTTACCATGAGACGCTATGGGACCGTTTTGTTCACCAGATGACTTCGATTTCTCGAATCGTAACGCGATACAACCACCTTTTGTGCTCTCGGGTTAGAGAAAGTTTCTGAATCGCTCGTACCTGGGGGCAATTTCGATTTTAAATGGAACTCGAGGAACTCTGTCTTTTCTTCCTTTTGTTCCAACCCTTGTACACTGTTCAAATTTTTTTTACACTCGATATAACGTGAAAGTAAAATCATATTTTTATTAATATTTTTTAATATATAGTATAATGTTCTATTAATATTTATAAATTAATATTTTATATTAGTGATAAATAAATATACATTTATTGAAAATTGTCGCTTCGAGTATTTTCTCTGAATAAAATATTGTTTAAATGTTTTACGTGTAAGTACATATATTTTTTGTATAAATTGAATATATATTTTTACAAAATATATTAATTTAAAACAATATTTACAAATATTTTGTTCGAAACAGCAGTAAATACTACTTTTTCCGATATTTCGAAGAGTCAAGAGTAAACCAGAACTGTGACTTCAAAAAATAAATGAAAAAAATTACTTGAAATTAAAATAAGTAAAAAAAAAATTGATTGTAACAAATTGAATCTATCTCATAACGAAGTAGCTTCAGTATCTGATTAAAATGAAAGAGTACGTCTTTTCGAAAGAAAGAATAATCCATTTTTGCACGTAATACAATACGTCGAAACAAGTACAATAGTTTCAATAATATCGATACATTGTAAATCGAATAAATAATAAACGTCCGTGTATGTGAGAAGAGTTTCGCGTGTATTTAAGTGATTTAAGTGATGAAATTTGAAGATCACCATGGCGAAATGCACTGCAATATTTGTGGTCGATGGGGGTGGGTATAGGGGAATTTTAATAAATTGTGTAATTTAATGGGATATCGCGCGTACAGACGGCATTCAATGCTTTATCGCGAACGTTATCTCGTATTTGCGCACAAATATAATAAGCAGCATGTGACAAAATTACGTTTCCAGTTATCAAAGGCGATTGCAGTTTAATCAACGTCACAATTTCAACATCATCGTCCGATGTCAAAACCGATGTTCGCCTCTCTGGACAATCATTAAACACCATGTTGAATTCTTTCGTTGCTCTTCACGCCTATAAAGCGTATTTGATCGCTTAAAAGCTCTAGTATTCGAAGAATATAGAAATCTCTGTCTAGCAGACGCGTTGAAAAGTTGATTAAAAGTACGCTTAAACTTGACAGCTGTAAGCTTATTTTTTCAAACGATAAAAGAGCCATAAACGTTGTGGAGACAGGCGTAAACTTCCTCTTTGTCAGCTTTCCCGTTAGAAGTGGAAATACCGTGAACGTTGAAAATTCGCCGGATAAAGTTACATGAAAATCGTGCAACACTTAAAGCATCGACGAAGATTAACTTTTCCTATTTACAGAGACGGGAAACGGACTGGACTCGGAACACCGTTCGATTTTCCAATATTTACCTTCAAATTGTCGCCCATAAATATGCATGTCGAGACAGTCGGCGCGAGCAAAACCAATATTTAAGCGACAACATCGTTTCCGCGTCTGATACTCCGCTAACTACCGCCATTTCAAAAATCCAATTCGACCGGCCACGCGCCCTCTCTAATAATCTCCAATTACCGTTGGGAATCGGAATTAATCTCGTGTAACGCGATAAACCATCTAGAGGAGATGGCTTAAATGTAGGCTAGCTGAAGTATTCAATCATACTGCCTCGTGCTATCGTGAACAAGATAAAACCACGATTAATAAACAAAAGAAGTGTCGCGGAGAAGATAATTTGCTTTGTCTAAGTGTTCTGTTCTGAAATACGTGATTTCTTTCATTTCTTCGTTTTAAAACACCTTTCAGGCGAGTTCCTTTTATTTTCTCAGCGATAATCTATAGAAGACAGTTACATTTGATTTATTATTTGCTCGTTCATCAGTTTAATATGCAACAGCAAGCCCATAATTTGAAGATTTCAGGTTCTTCTTTCACAGAAAGACACCCATTAATCATCACGTACGGGATCGAACGTCGCGTAAGCTTCTAATACTTAATTAGTATCATACAGCAAAGCATGATTCCCGTTTCGTCCTGGTATTGTCAACCGAGCAGCCGGTTCAAGTTATCACGTAATTGCTAGTCGAGGAACTCGCGGGATCGGGAGCAGAGCAGCGTAGATAGAGAGAGCCGCGTTGCTCTCGATCCTCTAATTACCAGCAATTACCGTCGCCTAATCAATTACGGTAACGCAATCTGCTTGCATAGCTAGCGTCCGCTGGCCAGCCACGGTAATTGCGTCACCCTTGGCCACGCGTTTTCGACCCCTTTTCCGAAATGCTCCCTCATTGTCGCTGTTTCGAAGGAGCTCTCGATACTTCCCATTAAATTACCTCGCCGTTAAATTAATTGGCAAACATTGTAACGTATGGTAAACATTTTTGGAATTCTTCTGAAGGGAATATTTAAATGACGAGGAAAGAAGACAGCTATCATGCTGCTCTAGGAACTATAAAACAGCTCTCACAGCTCTAAGACAACTCTAGCAACTATAAAATGACTCCTGCAGCTCTAGGGAGACTCTATAAACTATAAAACGACTTTTCTTGCTCTAAGACAACTCTAGCAACTATAAAACGATTCTTGTTGCTCTAAATTAACTCTACGAACTATAAAATGTCTCGTTAAACTCTAAAACAACTCTAACAACTATAGAGCTTTAAATTCTAAGCCAACTCTAGCGTTTCTTAAAACTCTAAGACAACTCTAGCAACTGTAGAACGATTCCTTTAGCACTTTCTGCTAAATTTAAATCTTAATTTTCAACGATCTGAGAATTCTCACAACAGTTCCACTCTATTTTCGAGGGAGAAACATATTCTTCGCCTTGAAGCTTTCTATAAAACGTGGCGAAGAGTTTTCTGCAAGATATCTTCTCATATTTTCGTTCTGTATCATTTTGAAATTACGTAGGAAGAGGCGTAATTAAAATGATCGATCGCGACTTATTTATATCGATCGAAATTCAGGGTACACGGAACATCATGATGGAGAGTGTTTCATCGGATAGCATAACGTGCAACCGTATCAGCGCGATGTGTTTTCGCACAGAGATGAATCAAGGTGGGCACGTTAATACGAGAATTATCCCCGCCACATTTTGGAAATTAATCCCAGCGAGCGATCGGTCACTTCGTCAGTGTCATATTTCAGCTATAGTAATGGCTTGAACATACTCCTCAGAGAGTAACTCCTCGGTGTCGCGTTAATTCGACGCCATCGACTCTAAGCTGTGTTCAATTAACGCGAACCTACTCCATCTAACTCCTGGACATCGCGTAATCAACGACACGGGGTTATTATGCAAATTCCTATGGAAAACCTCGCGCGAGGAACCTTCGAAACTTGAAATATGTATGTAGATCCTCTTTTGTAAAGAGAAATTTACGAAAGTTAGGTTTGTTTTTCGCGTGAATGCAAAAATAATCCTCTACACTCTCTTCTCCGTTCCTCTTTCTCATTTCGTTGGATTCGATGGTGGAAGAAGATCGCCAAGAGTGAAAGGCAGAGTACATAAGTAATCGGCGTTTATGGGAGGTGGTACACCAGGTCGTGTCGTATGTCGTACGACCGTCGATTTTACGAGCTGCTCTCTCCACCAACTACGACCGCCGCGAGTATTTTGTTTAAACAGAGCGGTTCAGATAAGCCAGCAAGTTCGCTGTTCCAGAAGCGATTCGCTTCAACGGCTCTGCTGAAGGGTGCAGTTACCGGGAAAAGGATGGCAAGCTGTGTACCGATAACGCTGGACGTTCTCCACCGTCGGTTTCCGGTAGAATTTTTGAACAGCGGGAAAGAGGTCAACAGAATTTATTTGCAAGTTATATGCACGAACAGAGATAGAGGAAAAGAGAGAAATTGAACGGTGATTAATTAATTGGAACATTTATTTAAAATTCAAAGGGTTATTTAAAATTACTGATTTTACTTGACGATATCACGGTCCTCTTGCTGTAAACGTATCAACCAATTTTCAAGGATAACTTTAATAATTCAACAGAGCAAACTTGCCTGTTTGTAATTCGAATTTTATGAAATCACGATCGACTGCATCGATAGGCACGTTTAAATTTCTGATATGCACAAACGGAATCGTTGATCTCGTACAAATCATCGTTTATTTTGTAAAATGTGGAAATGTTGAATGCTCTCAGTGTGACGTATCGTTGAATATACACAGCAAATATATACATGAATATTTTGATCGTTTCGGCTTGATCAGAAAATTTTCTGGCTCATTTTGTCACCGGAAATTTTCGAAAATTAAAGTCACGTTAATCTGTATTTCGTAATAGTTAATAATAGTAACAATGAACTTACGTTTGTAAGAAAGACTGATAGACTGATTAAATTTAGTGATCTTCTGCTCTTATAAATTGAAATGAAAGTTAATAATACTAATTTTTTCTATTAATATCACTGATTTCCTATTTTATCTTTGTCAGAACTTGTTACAAGGTAAAGGATTTAATTTTCTTTATAACAGCTCCACCACATTATTTTCCACTCTAAGATCTATTAAATTTAGAACACAAAGAACTTCTATCGATAGTGGAATGCTATCTGAAGCTCGGTGCTTCGTAAAGAACCGTAAAATCTAAAGGAATCGAGCATTATTTCATAACGCCGATACACAAGGAGGAGGCCGATCGAACGGAAGTACAGCGTCAGGGATCGCAACATGGCGCCGAAAACTATACTGCAGTTATATAGACATAAATTCAGTCCGAGTATACCGGGGTTCCTTGGGCGGTAAAACATCCAGTCAACCCCATAAATCCGATCCACACACACGTGCATGGACTCGTTATTATTTTAGCGTGTACGGGCACGATCTCGTCGGTAGAGAAAGAGAAATATAGAAATGGATCTTGGTTGTTGCACGAGCTTGATAAGCCGCATATCAATCATTACTTTAACCGTGTAATTGAACGAGAAAAAGGGCAAATTGAAAAAAGGAGACAAAGAGAGAGAGAGAGAGAGAGAGAAACTCAAAAAGAGAGAAACTCGGAGAGAGAGAAATTCAGAGAGAGAGAGAAACTCAGAGAGAGAGAAATTCAGAGAGAGAGAAACTCAAAAAGAGAGAAACTCAAAGTGAAAGAAACTCAAAAAGAGAGAAACTCAGAGTGAGAGAAACTTAGAATGAGGAAAACTCAGAGAAAGATAGAAACTCAAAAAGAAAGAAACTCAGAGTAAGAGAAATTCAGAGAGAGAGAGACACTCAGAAAGGGAGAAACTCAGAGTGAGGGAAAGTCAGAAAGAGAGAAATTCAAAACGAGAGAAACTCAAAGTGAGAGAAACTCAGAGAGAAAGAAACTCAGAAAGAGGGAAACTCGGAGAGAAAGAGAGAGAAACTCAGAGAGACAGAAACTCAGTGAGAAGAAGAGTGAGAGAATGAAGAGCTCAGAGAGAGAGAGAGAGAGAGAGGGAGTGGGAAGGAAAGAAAGGTTAAAGAGGAGAAAGAAGACACGGAACGGAGGACATAGAAAGTCACGGTAACGAGCTTTTTCTCTGGTCGCGTGGGAGCCATTCGAATGGGCGTCCCTATAAATATATACAGGGTGTTTCCTTGATATCTGCCACATGGTGTACATTCGTTGCTTGAGAGTTAATGGACAACGAGTGGAAATAAAATGACATCAACGCTGGAATGATCCTTTGTTCCAAATTATACCGAAAGCTTTATAATTTCCTTAGTTAGTTCTTTGAACTGGATAATAATATAAAAAAGGGACTCCTTGTCAATTTCGAACAGCAGAAAATATGTTATCAAAAGCATGATACTAAATAAATTTTTTCCTAGAAATTAATTATTTCACTTTATTATATTTTCTACATGATTACCGGAAAAAGTGAAATTTATGAAACTTTAGAAAATATGTTTATTTTCCTCGTATGAAATATACTTCGGAGATTTAGAAGATACACAGTTTTAATAGAATTTTCGTGCTTTTGTCAATGAAATTATTCAACCAGCGTCAAAATGAAAGCACGGCGGATTTCTTAATAAGACAACATTCCAGAAGTGAGGGTTGATAGAGGATACGTGGCGCATGAAATATTCTAAGGAAAGTTTTACGCGACAGCAGACGTAGGACTTCGAAGAATTCGCGTGAAAAATCTACCTCTGTCCACATTCTACTCCATGCATACCATTCGACTTTGTAGAAATTCCATTCTACTGTCATCAAGTAATTCGTCTCTCTTTAATAACGAACTCGAGAATCTTAAAGATGAACAAACGTTCTTTCTTTTATCTTTCAAACAAACGTTTTATTCGTACGGTTGATCATTTTTCTCAATAAGATAACACGATGGTGTTTCGTGGATATTCCTTTGGTAAAGAGCGATGTTACAGCGGTTTTCGATGCTTTAGAGAAAATGAACATGGTACTCTTCGATGTTCTATCGAGAGGCAAGTGGTCAGAGTTTGTTCCCTCAAAGAGCGACGTAATCGTGTTTCCTCGCTACTGTTACTGAGAAAAACAAGACCGCAATATGTTTAGATACTTGAGCCAGAGGCATGGAAAACTGGATCACTACATATACAGTAAATACTCTTCGTCTCTCTAAAAGAAACGGAAAACATGATATAATTTTCTATGAATATAAGAAATGACACGGTTGTTCGAGAAATATATGGAAATTAATATAACGGAAATAGAGAAACGTGTGTTTTAAAAGAACAAAACTCGATTTAACATGACTGAAGTTGAAACAGGCTTTTTCCTTGCAACTGCACAACATTTCTGCAAATTCTTTCAAATCTTAATCTAAAATTAAGCATATTAAGTATTCATAAAACAAGTGACAAAGTAACTTCAATAACCTTCCATAGTTATTTTATAATATTAACTGCTTTGAACTTAATTCATACTTAACGTTCCATTTAAAAATGCTCACTATAAAAATTCGTATAAGTAACTTTCATGGCTTTTCAGACCATAAATGATTAAGTGTACACTAACACTGCATCGAGAGAGCGTTACGACCATCATTTACCTTTAAACGCTACAACCATAAAGGGTTACATTTATCATCCTCTCATACAAACCGAATATTTCACTGAAAAAGAAAACAAAACAAAAAAAATCGCGTCAGTCTAGAGAAGTGTTTTTTCGTCGAAAAGAGAGCTACTTTCGAAGCACCTCGTATACAAGTTGAAGCACTCGTATCGTTCACGGTTTGCAGAGGACCTGACAACTTATAAGTATGAAGCAATTATCGTGGTATTGTGCTCGTTCGACTCTGATCGATAGGGACCAAGCTATTAATTATCCATGATTGGTTTCCCTGGTGCCGATGCACGTCTGAGTTAAGTGACTCCCTAACACCGAGGAAACGTCATTGTTTTATCGGTGTACACCGTGTCGAGGGGAGGAAAACAAAAAAACAAAAAAACAAAATAATACAGGACAGACTGGGAACTAGCACACGGAACAGGGGAATCGGTTTTAACCGGGAGTTCAAGTCGTGATCCAGTTCGGTCGATTTGATTGTCTTTCTGTTACTTCGGATCCGCGATAAAAATCTTACCTCGATCTAACGACCATCCGAGAGAAAGAGAGAGAAGGCTCGTTTCACTTCCGCCCTGGCAACCTGGACTTATCAGCCTGGAACTATCGCTGCTATTTAATTAATAAGAACAGCTCAGTGTTGTCGGTTCACACGGTTTATTTTTGTCAATCTTGTAGAGGAGTTTCACTTTTACACCAGTTTTTGCATGAGAACACACAGTTTCGTTTGGGAATTAGGTGAACAAGGTTTGGAAAGCGTTGGCTTCGGTGTGAAAATCTGACGAACTTTTCTTCTTAGAGGATTTCAAGTGCAACGCAGATTGCTGGAAATATAGACAAAATTTTGAAGAGTTCATTTAACACCGACTTTTAAAGAATAAATTTTAATACAGTACTTTCTAGCGTGATAGGGATCTATGATTTTTCAAAAAATTTCTGAATATTGAAAAATTGTATAATTTATGGAAACTTTTATAATTCAAGACAATGTTCATTCTAAACGTTTCACAGGCATAATTAAAACAGAAGTGCGTTCAGATTTGATCATTTAAGAACGTGTTTCACGGAGAAGAAACTTGATTTTCTGAGTACTGGTAGAAATCGTGAAGCTGTTTAAAAAGTAAAATTCTATGCTCAACGTTGCACGAAAACACAATCGAAAAGAAGGTCGATAAGGTTCACATTTTTGTAGATTTTTACAAAAGGAAGAACGTGACCTGTTTCTCGTTAAGTACACAGACAAGAAGGAGCAGCAAAGTGATTTTGAATGCTACCACGAAATGGCAGAGTGATCGTGTTCTTCGTTACTCTATCGAACAGCAACGTGACACGGCTGTTTGTTGTTCTAGCGAAACCGAGGCGACTGCATTCCTCGATATTCTAATGAAAAGCACCGTGACGTACCTCTTTGTTCCTTAGCGAAGAGGATCACGTGACTGTGCCTCGTTGTTTCTGCAGGAGGGCATAGTGACGAAGATTTGTAGCGAAGATCGTTGATAAATGTTAGAAAAAAAGAAGAAAAAAAGGTAGAACGTTGTAGAAATTCTCGTGAATGAAAAGTCAAGATAATTCGTTTTCTTACGTGTAATGTAAATTTAACAATGGCTGAGAATTTCTGTTATCCTTTCACCACATTCCCAAACACAGATGAAGTGAAAAAGAAAATTAAAAAGTAACTCGTGTTCGTAATTCATACTCTTACGCTAATTTTCGATAAAAAAATATTTTTATCATTCATTAATGGGTTTCATTAAAACAGTTCAAACAAAGATACGGCTTTCAAAAAGTTACAACTTTCTTCCGTAAGTTTATCGTAACATTCTTTGCAAAATTTTAGAGATTGAACATACGTTGATTATTTTTATTTACAACCTTTTGTTTATTCCACTGGCGTCGCTACATCCGTTAAAACTTAACTCTTACTGAAATAAAAATTAGTAGAAGAATAAATAAATTTACACATTCGTATAATACTTTTCTCTTTTCGAAAGGAAACTTTTGATTTTCAATTTTCCTAACAGTTTCGTTACAGAAATTAAAGTTGATGATCGATTACATAAAACAATACTCAAAGTGTAGAGGGTTAATATTGTTAACATGTAAATAACAAAGAACAAAAGAAGTAGAATATTCTTTTTTCATTTTCTTCAAAAATAACTAAAGATCTCTCCAAATAAAATGGATAATCGAATAATAAAAATTAAGTAAAACAATCGTGAGAATTTCCGTTGAAATAATAGAAGAAAGTAAAACTCCGAAGAACCCCGAATCTCCTTCGAGCTATAAAGAAAAAGAAGTTTCATTAGCTGAAAAACCCTGAAACTTCCCCACTTCTTAGCCCCGCGATACACGGCAAATAAACATTTTTACACCTCGGCCGTGCACAGCGAACCAAACAGTCCACAAAAACCAATCGGCCATTCGAAACAGGAGAAAACCAAAAGTTCCACCAACCAATCCGGGAACAACACCACGGAAACCACGACGAACGAGAGGCCTCTTCGGTTCCCCAACTATTCGTACGAACGTAACCTCGTCTATTTTCCAACGGTATCGTTCCAACACACACATACACAGAAAAAAAAAGAATTCTCCTTGATACAGCACGTGTACCTACACCATCGACGAAAAGAGAGAAAGAGAGAAAGACACCGAACATTGTCGATCCGAACGTTCGTTCCGGCGCAATTATCAAACCTCTCGATACACACGGGGTGAATTCGAGAGCTAGCCCAATTTCAAACGCGGCCCGATCAGAATTTACGCCACATTGGCGGCCGTTCAACCATTCGTCCCGTTGCCTTTTCAATCTTTCGTAATGAAGAGGCTCGACGATGATAAAGAAAGCAAAAAAAAAAAAGAAAAGGAAGAATGATCACGACTGGTAGGCAGACAACCATGGGGGTGGTTGTCTGTGGTAGAAAAGAGACTGAAGAGGTGGAGAAGAGGGATTTAGAGTGAACCGGATCCAGAAACGGGGAGAGGCACTTTTTACGTCGCGTTACGCCGACGTAACGACGTTATAAGCGAGTAATATCGTTACCGGGGCAAAATCGTTATCCGACCGGGTGTAATTGGTAAGGCGAAACGCTTTGCGCTGATTATCCGGCCTCCGGCTCTCGGTCTCTACAATTTATTTTTAATTATTTCCTGCCAACTGCAGGGAGAGAAAGTTAGAGTAAGAGAGAGAGAGAGAGAGAGAGTGGATCGTCGACCTGTCGCCGGTTAACAGACTCGTCCGATGCACGCTCATTTTGTCGCTCAAATACCGTGCAGAATGAGCACACCGTGTAATCGCTATTGTTGCTCGAGTTCAAACCCAATCGAGAGAGGGATACTCGTCGGTGAGTTTCTACTGACAACGAAGGTTAATCGATGCTGCTGCTGCTGTTGCATTGGTCCAATGGTGGTTATACGATAGAGATTCGTGGTTTATCGAACGCGATACAATTCCGATAGAGGAGAATTTTTCATGAGGAAAAATTGCTACGGTTGGGAAGTTCCAGTTTGTGGATTCGTCGGGGTGCATTGTTCGACTGTTTTTGCACCACTTCGTATTAGAATCGGAGAACCGCGGAATGTTTCGCGCTTGAGAAATGTTACGCGGGTAGAAACCGGATTGTTACGAAACCCGGGGAATTTGTGAGCGATTTGAAAGTGTTGCTGCGTCGTGATCACGTCAGAGAGAACTTAGTCCTGTGTATTCATTTTCTTTATCAAAATTGTTAGCGTCGAATTTTCCATAGAGTTCAAGTTTCTCGCGTGTTTCTTTTTAATTTGGATATTTATAACACATTTAATCGAGTAATCAACTGAACGATATTATCATAAAGAACAATAAAACACTCCTTTTCAGTTCTAATTTTTATACACAAAATGCCTCTCTCAAATACGTGACTGTAGAAAGTCGTTTGATAAAAATTCAATCATCGTTCGGTGAAAAGAATCTTTTAAAATTTGTACAAATTACAATACGAGATTTATTCAATTCAAGCTTAATTAAGGAACCTGGGAGCAGTTTTCAGAAGCGAATGAACATTTCTCTGCTACGAGAAAATTGTCCGTTCCACGTTTCTTCTGAAAAAGTAAACCGCCAACAGGACGCTTGAACGTTCTCCAAGAGACCGTCGTACTGTGCGTTATACTTACCATACATTTCGAAGGTCGAAAAAACGAGGGAGAACGATATAAAGAATAAAGCGGGGTGAAAACAGTTGCGAATGAGCTGTGTATTCGTTTCTATATATTCCGCTTTCAATTTCCGCCAAATTTCCAGGGAAACCGGTGAATTTTCACCGTAAAACGGGCACGTTTCGAGTGGTAGGAAAAAGGCAAGAGCCTCTTTTCGGACGTTTCTCGCTTTCTACATTTATGAAGCTCATCGTATCCTGTTGACCCGCTTATCACTGTCCGCCCTAACGAACTGCTTTCAGCTTCAACTCTTTTGCTACCTTTACGTCTTTACATCCTTTCCTACTTCATCCGTTCGCATTCATATTTAGAACTTTTTGAAGCCCTGACCTACATACGTTCCCTCCATCTCTCTCTCTCTCTCTCTTTCTCTCTTTCTTTTTTTTCCTGTCCTGTTTCCACCCTCGAGTTCACGTTAACGACATTGTCTTTGGGAAACAAGGAGACGAAAAATTCATGCATCCTTAAGTGTCTCTCTGCTGTGCATACGCGGATATTTCGAGCGGTTTGGTACCTCTGAACAAGTGCTTCCAAACTGGTTTCGAGATTCTGTTGTTCCTCTTTTCCACTTCACTTAGAAATTTGCTCTTCTCCACGTGTGTTCAACGTACGTATGTAGAATATACATACGTCTTCGAGAGATTTCTCTTTGGTAGCTCGTGTTTGCTGTGATTATTTCGGAAGTGTTTTATCACGTGTTAAATATTCGTGAGTGAGCTTGTTTGAAGATACTTGACACCTGTGAGAGAGAAGCAGCAGAGTGGTGTGTACATTTTCTGTTATGGCTTGTTTAGTGGCGGAATAATTCAAAGTAACAGAAAGATTTGCTATCTTCGTCTGACGATAAAAATAAACCCTCGACTGTGACAATATTTGTCACGATCCTCTGGAAAATTCAATATTCGTTGTGTCTATCGGGAGGAAATTTTATTATATAGATTATTAACATCTCTGTCGCGTGTAAAATTAGCGTGGCAATCAGTCGACACCTTCATACTCATCGTTAATCTTATTTCTGCTCGATTCTGTATTTTAACGTAAAATGAATTCATTTTCACCGATGATTCGCTAATTGTTCACGAATTTCTGAACAAAAGAAGAAAGAAAGAAAAGAGGGAAAGTTACTCTAATCGAAAACAGAAGGAATAATAGGAGATTCGCGATAAACTGGTTTCACGATTCCGCGCGAAACGCAATTTGCGAGGTGGGTAGAGAGATGGAAGGGGTTTTGCTCGTCCGCAACCGCAGGAACGCGAACACGAGACGGAGGAACGAGGGCGACGCGCGCCTTGTACCAGCTGAAATGGACCATTGTTCTGGTCGATGGTTCGACGACCACCTTCTCTGCCAAATAAAACGATCGAGACTCAGAGATCTACGGGACTGGGCAACGGGTCGAGCATGTTAGGCTGACCTATTCGAAACGAACGAACGGAATCTTTTTGTGAGAGAAGAAAAATATGGCCGATCGCGACGTCCGCAACAGCCTTTGCCCAATTATTTCGTATTCCATGCTCTAGCTGTATTATTTCTGTTTTGCACGCCGCTTTTGTCGATTGAATCGAGCAATGGTCCTAGCCAACAAAATACGGCGAATTTGAATTATTATTTTACCGGAAATAAAATTCGAAATCAAGGATCTTAGATTATTCTGTGATGCACAGTTGGCTTCAATTCCTCGGATATCGAAGTAAATAATGGGATAACACTAAATTTGAATCAATTAAGGATCGTCCTTGCGTAGAAATAGAACTGTATTAAGTATATGGTATGTGGCGTACGCATGATAGAACGGAAATTGATTCGAGGATGGAAAAATAGGGCTATTTAAGGGTTTTGGAAAGATGAACTTTGGGATATGATTATGTTGGAGAGTTGAGATGAGTCCAGTGTGACAAAAAGTTGGTGACCAGTTGTGGATACAGATAGTAGAAAAGATGAAAACATTTGACGGTATAAGAGTTCGATAGTTTCAAGTTGAACGATCGTTGTAATCGACGGCGGAAAGTATGATTCTCTTTTGTCGTTCAGAACGCGGAAATTCGCCTAGAGGAGAATCATTCTGTCGAATAATTGTAAGGAACTGTTCCGCAGATAACATCTTTTTGTGCGTGGAAAGAAATATGACCGGACTAGTATCTTTTTCCTCGTTCAATCGGATTCCAAGCAACAATGGAAACGGATCGTTTTATCGAGTCTTCGAGACTGATGATCTCAGGAATGTGATAAAAGTTTACGATAACCCCTGCCTCTGATCGTTACCCACGCTGTAAAATAAATTTCTACGAGCGATTTACCTTTCAATTATATACGCTTCATCCGCCAATCGAATGTCAATGAAACAACACGTACTGTCAAACAGCATTCCCAGGCGTGGACCGCGAATTTTTGGAAAACGCGGTGATCAATTGCCACTGACGTTTCGACGCGGAATGTTCGAACGATGACATATAATGTCACGATTTTTCGTGTCTCCCCGTCAAGCGACAAATCCGTTTGGTAATCTCCTTTCGTTCAGAAACGTGTCAAAAATAACGCGAATAACCGTATTGAATGAAAAGTGCGTAATTCCGCGGAGGAGAAGAACAATTTCAACCTAATTTTTCATTCGATCTGGACATAATTGTTCTTTGCTACACTCTAGAGCAGCGTTCTTCAATCGCCGATTCGTGAAAAATTTGCTCAAATTCGCAGGTAAAAAAAACATAGAAAAACATTGCTCTAGAGAATCATAAATTCGACAATCAATACTTTCCACCGAATGGAAAGCAAGCATGTTGACACTGTGAAGGATTCCTTTTCCACCATTACGAAATTAGATGACGAAGAGTTAATTAAACAAGCGACCAAAGGGTTAATTAAACGAAACCCGCTCGACAGGGCTTTGCTACTTTGTTAGTGCTAATTATTCTTTGTCATGGGACGCGGCAAGAAAGAGTTTTACACTCCAATTACACGGGAACGGCATAGTCTTCGATCAACGACCGTTCAATTATAATGAACGGGCTCCTTTGACGATCGCGATCCCAGCAGAATATTCTTCAGAGGACAGTCCGCTCACGCTCGAAACGAAACGGAATCCATTCCACTCTTGTACAACGAAGAGAGAAATTAAAGTTCGTGTACGTTTGTAAATGATTCTACACTATAAATAGGTTTTAGAAGCACACTAAATATACAAGAATTTGCAGTACTATCTCTTATTTTTTATTTGTGAACATGTAAATGCATAAATAAATGCATAAATGGCAACACAAATCCTACTTATCAGATATTAATAAATAAATAAACATTCCAAGAGCTGTAAATGATTTCGTTTCAATTTAACCCTTGTCATGTATTGTATAAGTATAAATTTACACCTTTTATGTCAAAACATAAAAATATAATTTATATAAATGTATATAATAAATGATTTATTAATAAACAGATATCTATTTACATTAATTATTAAATGTATTATTGCGTTAAGTGTATTATTTATATGTATTATTAATTTATTGTTAATGTAATGGATCATGCTTTCAATAGAAGAGAACAACATGACAAATTTCTAAATAGTTTTCGTTTTGTTGAAAAGAAAAGTGTAGGCGTATTTTTTGGATGATCCTGTATTTTCCAGAACTCTTAAAAAGAACATTCTGAAGTATCTAAAGCTGAGTATAACTTTATTTGAAAGTATTTCTGGCATTTTTTTATATATTACAAAATAAAATCTCATTCGACGAAGCAGAAAAATTCACGTTGTAATTGTACGATCAAATATCGATACAAATATCTTTCTTTCAATTTTCCATTTCCTCTACTTTAGTTGTCACTTGACAAAACAATTCGAGAAGCCAATTGAATTAACGTTTTACCTAATCACAATCGCGTGAAGCAGAATGAGTTTTCCCGTGAGGGAAACGCGACGATCGCGGCATCCGGCATACTCGTTAATTATGAAGAAGCTAATTATTCTTCGTCCCGTACCGTAATGAGCTTTACACTCCAATTACATTTCACGTCGTCGCATTTCGCGTTGATCGTCGCCCATTCCACTGTGACGAATCACCTCTGTGCTCGCGGCCGCTGAGGACTTCCGGTCGCGATAACAATCCCGTGGATCGAACGAAATATGTTTCAATTATAATTTGAAATCTCTCAGTAGAAACGGCTGGTAAGGGTATCAAGTGCGAATAACACTTCGATCTTAAAAAAAATAGAACTTCGAATAATTGCATTCTCATATAACACAGCAAAACGTAATAAAACAGCTTTAAAAACAAGATGTTTGTTGTATCTCTCGCAAAAACAGCTAAATATATCAATACTGATAACGAAATAAGTGAAAGATTCATTTGTAAATCATATGCAAAAGATAGAACAATTTTTTCTATTAGATGCAATCAAATATAATATTATATATTCACATGTATTTATTTTATTATGTATAGTTCTATTTAAATGTAGTATTTGTATGTGAAAATATATTTCAAATTGTGTAAACAATTTGTACCTCAAACCAGGAAATTATGAAGCTTCAGGGTGGATTTCTGTGTAACGATAGCGAAAGTAAGTGATATTTGTAAATTTTTTTTAGGTTAACTATTAACAATATGGAAGTGGACACTTTTGAGCTGCAAAGAGAAACTCTTAAAGTGCAAAAGTAAATTCTTCTTATTGTTTAATAAGTATCATGCGATCTTCTTGATGATCTGTAGTCTAGCATCGGTCACAATTATCAAATTGCAAATTTCAAGAAATATTCTTATAAAAATTCTTATAAAATATCCATTTCAGTTACTGAAACAAACTTGAAATTTTTAAACATTTAAAAACAATTCGACAAATTTCGCGACTAAGGATTGATCATCCACCTTTCGCCATGCACCTTAGGCACTAAAATCTGTCATAGTGAAAGGGTTAAAGTGTTCATCGCTGGCGTAAATTTCAACCCTTAAGAGCGACACTTTACGATCACGATGGCGCGAAGATTTTACAGCCACGCGAGATTCTCTGTTCTTCAACATCGACGAAGTGTAACGACACGGCTGCAAGAGAGAAGTTAAATCGGTAAATGGGTAAATAGTGGAAAGAGGACTCCACCAGACGGGATAAAAAGAAGAGAAAAGTGGAGGAGAGAAACGGGATTTCGATGCAAACGGGAAGAGAAGGCGGCCAAAGAGGCCGTGCAAATTATTCTCTGATTTTAAATTCACCGCCACGCTCACCGTTTACATCCGTAACACGTGCATTCGTGCCGATGGGTATTCGTGCACCCGTCCGCGGATGCATCGTCGCATAAATGCGCCGTACGTACGCGTGTGCATCTTCCTTGGTTCCAGGAAGAAAATCTTTAGGAGTCGTTGAAGGCCCCTGTCTCGTACGTCTCGCTCGAGAACGTAAATAGACGCTGTTTGAAACCGGACAGAAAATGTGACGGCTGGTATCTTTCATTTCTTGCGAATATTTCTTAACTTTTCAACATTTCTTCCTTTGGATGCTTACTTCGCATTCCGATGTCTCCTTCAATTATTCTGCAACCCTTTTCCTAATCAATTCTGTACTTCTTCTTCTTCTGTTTATATTTAAATATGAGCTTTTATATAAAAAAAGAAGAAGGAAGTAAACTGTTGTTGTTAAAAGATTGTAGTGAATTAAAAAGGTTCTTTTTAAAATTGCTGACTGGAGCAGGTAAATATCATTGTCAACGTCTTTCACACTTCTGAGAACGTTCTTTGTAGACTCAGTTTTAGAAATTGCTTTCAGAATACCCTTTGAATTTTCCTTTGTCTATAGGAACGTTTGAAAAGTGTGTCCAGTTAATGAACTTTTCAGTTTTACTAGCAGGAAATAAGTTGCACAAAGCTGAGTCGAACGAGTAGGGTGGATGAGAAATAAAAATAACTTCATGTTAAGAATTGAACGTTTAATGAGTTTTATTTTGAAAGCGAGGAAATGAAAGATCGACTCCTCGATACAAACCTTTGTTAATACTACTTTTTAAATACTATTATGTTTATAATTTACTCAAATTATTCAATTTATATAGTAACTTTTTTTATGTTTGTTTACCATATTTTAAATATTATCTCTTTTCAATGAATTTGTCACAATTATAATTAAATTTAATTGAACTTTTATAAATATATTTTATTTACAGATTTGATATCCAATAATTAATCCTAATACTAAATTTTATCAATTTTAGGTTTATTAATTTGCGTATTTATTATATATAACAAAAATACAATTTCGAGTGAAATTCTGAGGTTAAAAAGAATTTCAAGTGAAATTTCGAATTTCAAATTCCAGTTGAAATTCAATTCGTCGGGATTGTCAGTCAAAGTGATAATTTCCTATGGAAGATTAATCTGTGCGTGCGTGTTTTTCTCTTTTACGAGTCGTCCGTTCATTTTTTGTTTTTCTCTGTTTATTTCAAAGGGATATGCGGATTGTTTGGGTAAAAGTAAATAAAAACTACGCGATAAACGTTCGTTACAGCAGCTTGATTTATTGAAGATTATATCGCAAGGGATTTCCTTTGAAGTTCAAAACAGCAACTGAACGTTTTTGATATAGTGTATCTGTCGATTGTTGCTCAACCGGGGTCCCATTTCATTTTCGAACAACCGGAGGATTTTCTGCCGTCACTGTACAGTCAATTGTTACATTCGATGATATAGTGATTCTGCATGAAAAAAGTATATATATAAAAAGCCGGTGTGATAACGCCATTCAAACAATCCCATGTCTTTCTATTTTTTTTTTTTAATTTCAAAACTTTTTACATATGAATTTATAAAATTGAGATAAAAAAAAAGATCAGCAATTAATTTTTCACTTTCAAAGTTAATTTTTTATGAGCAAATCCACTTATGGTGCAGTGCATACATTTAGCATCGCTTAAATTTTTTACCATTTTGGACTTTTCGGTAAAAGTACATAAATATCATTTATATAAGCTGAAAAAGCATAGTAAGAAATGAATTTCATGAAAAAACATGAGCTGCTCAGAAACCAAAGTGATGAACTCCACTTTTGCGATATTTTCGAATTTTAGTATCAAAGTACGCCATTCGTGCTTAACTTTTTATTAATAAAATAAATTTAATAGATTTTGTATCACAGAGTTAGTCACTTTGGCTTCTAAGCGGCTCATATAATAAATAAAACGAACTTTGTTTATTGTGAAACTATGGTATCAATATATCAACAAATTTAATACTTCGTTTTGCCTAACTAAGAGTCTCTGAGGTTCAAAAATTAAAATCTAATAGTATAATTTGAAAATTTTAGAATTTCATATAGGCTTGCAATTTAAAATTTAACAATATTAAGCAACAACGATATGTAGAAAATATTTAAACGATAAAGAGAAAGGTGCAATTTTTGCATACAAAAATGAAAACGTTAATGTTACAGAAATTCAGAAAGTTATGCTCAGAAATTACACTAATCGACAATTAATTCGAATTTTTTAAATCGCATTTTCCTCTTCTGTATTTTTAAACATATTTCCTATCAATCGTGAAGAAAAGAGAAACACTTATACTCTTCAAACATTTGAATTGAGATCATCGAGGAGAAAACTGAAATGCAGAAAATTCAACATCGAAGCGAACAGGGTTAATATTTCTTCACTTCCGCCACTTTCAGCGTCTTCCCTGGAAAACACTTTCTTCACTCGCGCCTCGTCAGCGATTCCTGCTATTTTTTTTCCTTCCTTACTTTCTTCACGATCGCCCGGAGAGTTATTTCGTCTCTGCGAGCTTCGAAGCGTATCGGTAAACGCGCGGGATTCTCGCGAATCAGCAGCATCGAAGCTGTTCAGGGGAAACGGGAAGAAAAACCGAGAAAAAAAGAAGCAAGAAGAAGAAAATCGAACGATATTGACGATCGAGTTTCTGCACGGTAGGCTGCAGCGTAAAACGAAGCCTGTTTGCAGAGTAAGTCAGGAAATGGTCCAGGAAGTAAGAATAAGTCAATCTGAAGCCGTTCATAGCTTCCGAATGTTGAACCAGGATTCTTTTAATGGGAAATCAATGTAAAATTTCAATAAGATAATCTTCCTCCGTTTACCAATTTAATTTTCGATTTGTTAAATTAAACAAATTCTTTTTTTTGGCTGAATACAGAAACAAATAATTTGAAGAATGATAAAAATAATTAATCATAACTTATATTTATAAAGAGTTCTATTTATGACTGCAGAATTGGTCTAACTGTGAATAGAAAATATATCAATTATGATTTTAATGAAATTCATAAATCTGAACAAAAATCGAGTTCGAAATAATTATTGTAATTTCTTACAGTATCGTATATATTCATTTTAAGAATATTCAACATTTGTAATAAAAATAAGTTTCTTTAAGCCCGTCAAGAGATTCAATAATCATTCATTTATTGATAATTATATTGTATGTATACGTTCAATTAATATTGAATAAGTAGTATAGTGAATCTCTTTTTTGCCTGATCCACAAGTATCTTCCTATTAAGTATTAATTCTCTCTTCAACATTTGTCAAAATATAAAATTACAATAAACAGTAACCCTTTTTTCTCATAGACACAAAAATATCGAATTATAAAGGGTTAATTCAATTTTTTCATAGTTTCAGCTCAAGCCTCTTTCACATCAGCTATTCATTCACCTTCAAACATCCATCACAATTCGTCGAGAAAAAAGAAAAAAAAAAAAATCCTCAGCATTCCAACACGCTGCAGCTGATCATCCTCATCAATCACAGCATCCAATGTACTTCCCTCATTCCCTTCCGTTCCTTCATTCACGGAATGTCGAACGAAGTCGCGGAGCATCAAAGAAATCTTTCCTTCTCGCGGTCGGAACACGACCCACTTTTAGGTCGACCAACGTCCCCGTCGTTTTTCAATTTTCTATCTGAGCCTGATCGCCGATAAAGTAATAGCCAGCCATTGGTCGTGGTGGCCCATCCTTCCATTACGCATCGATCTGTCCTGGCCACCCAATTTTTTCGTTCCTGCAGCATGCATATCCGACATACGGATCGCCGTTACGGGGAACAAAGCTTGCCGATTGGGCCGATTACTTGGACCCGTAAAAAAAAGAAGAAAAAAAAAGAGAAAAAGGGTAGGAAAAAAAAGAGAGCTATGGAACGGCAGGGGGTGAAAGGTATGCCGATTCGTTTCGTTCAGGGGGCGGCTCCTTTGTCTCCAAAGCCGATCCTCGCGAACGGGAACGAGAACGACAACGGAATCGCCTTGTGAGCTTCGCGAATGTACTCCGGACGAAATTGCTATTTATGGGATTCGAGGGTGATTCTTCGTTTGGAGGAGCATTGAAGTGGGGATTATCGATGATTTGTTCGGCGAATCGGTTCGTTTCGAGGAGAATCGTATGTTCTGTTAATGAATCCTTTGATCGCTCGAAGATTATACCGGACTTTTTTTTCCCTTCTTTCCACTTCCTCGAAGTAGTAATTTCAGTTTCATGAATGCGATATGATTTGCGAACGATTGCTTTATTTTTGCTTGAGTGTTGAAGTAGAGCCACTTAGTGTTACTAATGTGGCTAATTTTTTTGCTGTTATTACATGTATGTATCATTCTTTTTCTTTTCTTCTTTTAATCAATTTACCACCTTTTATCGCGAAGAATACTTTTCTCTGGAGGGTCATTAAAACAGTCTTCAGAGGAAGAGAGCGATTGAGAGAGTGAGAGAGAGGAAGGAGTAGTGACAGTCAAAGGGAGAGACAGTGCAAGAGAAAGAGTCATTAAGAGAGAGAGAGAGAGAGAGAGAGAGAGAGTCCAAGCGAGAGAGTCCAAGAGAGACAGAGTCCAAGAGAGAGAGTCCAAGAGAGAAATAGAGTCCAAGCGAGAGAGTCCAAAAGAGAGAGAGAGAGTCCAAGAGAGAAATAGGGTCCAAGCGAGAGAGTCCAAGAGAGGGAGAGTCCAAGCGAGAGAGTCCAAGCAAGAGAGTCCAAGCGAGAGAGTCCAAAAGAGAGAGTCCAAAAGAGAGAGTCCAAAAGAGAGAGAGAGTCCAAGAGAGAAATAGAGTCCAAGCGAGAGAGTCCAAGAGAGAGAATCCAAAAGAGAGGGAGAGTCCAAGAGAGAAATAGAGTCCAAGCGAGACAGTCCAAGAGAGAGAGAGAGAGAGAAATTGAAAAAGAGGGGAGAGTGTAGTGAATTTTTACTTTACCACTCGTTTGCAAAAATTTCCAATCTTTCCTGCGCTTTTACCTCTGTTTCATATGTAGAAGATATGGAAAGAACGTAACATTAGAGGAGAATATTCCTCGGTTAATTAGCCGCTAACCTATCGGAATGAAAAAGGAAAAAAGGAAAATACTATTAGTCTGTCTGTTGCATCGAAACGTGGGCCGTAGTTAAGAGTCGCGTTCGAGTGGAAAGTTCTACGGATTAGAGCATATTAAAGAAGCTCACACGATGGCAACGGTACGGTTAATGCGGCAATGTACAATTACACTTCGAAACGGCGCATCGTAAACGTAAATTTCACAGAAAGAAGACGCATGAATAATAAACAGACAGGCCGAGCAATTATCATATAATGGCCGACGTTCTCAGAGACGAACAAGCCACGGACAAATTTGATCGTTCGCCTTTTTAAATATATACCCCACACCATCCACCAAAGTGATTTATAAATTCTCCTCGTTCAATGGGAGCATCGTTCGATCGTAATATTCGCATCAACCTCTCCTATTACATATTATTCGTTGTTTACACTACCGTGCATAAGTATTTTGACACTCGATGCGATCTGATTCATCAATTTATATTTTTCATGAATTTTAATTAATTTCATCGAGGTGTAAAAAATCTAATATGTATTATATTGTTAAAAAATCTTATCAATAAATTAATGAAAATTATAAAATATTATGCTCATATCGTGTTTACCATTTGACAATATATTGAGAATGTTATATTAGCTATTTTAGGCAATAATAGCTTTCGCTACTCGAGATTGTCTAAAAATTTCTTTCAAAATGTCTTTCTGAACATTCCAGGTTTCTTGTAAATAGGAAATTTATTCTAAACTAACTAAAGCTGTTTTTTCTAATCTTGTATTCCTTGCTTTTACTTCACAGCTCACTTCGTCCCATAATAATTCGATTAAATTGAAATCCAGTGATTATGGTGACCATTGCCTATGATTTTGAAATACACTACTTCCTTCTAACCGTTTCAAATAATTCTACAATCGTTTCAAATATGCTGGGGGACTTTATTTTGCATAAATATTTCATATATTCCCAAAATTAGGAAAGTATCCAAATACTTATGCATTATAGTATATTTCTTCTTCGTTTATTTTGAGATGTACTATTGTTCTCCAATCGTTTTAAATATTTTTGCTATACTTTTCCACTGTGCTCGAGATCATTATTTTGCATAAATATTTCACACATTTCCAATAATATGGAAATATCCGAATAATTATACACGTTAATGTACTTCTTCTTCGTTTATCCTGCTTTTCTACAGATGATTCTTTCATTTCTCAAATTGTCTCAGCCACCCCGCGGTGTTATTCGAACAGGTTATTTCAACGAGTGAAAGAAAAAGGAGGAATAAAAGGGACGGGGTTATGTTTCTCGGAAACGATGTAACACCGAGTTCTCATCGAGAGTTAATAGCGCAACAGTGATCCTTTTTATCGCGAAGGCGAATCTTTAATTTGGACGGGCAATTAACGGGACTCGGTTACCACGAATATTTTACGCGAAGCTATATCGTTCGATGCTCTCCCATTTACTCTGCAAAAACGTCACGCTGTTTTGCTCCATCGAATTGCTGTTGCACACGATGCTGTTTCTTCGTGGTGTAATTATTGCATTATTAGATGGCCAATTCCGTTGGCTTCTGTCTCGTGTTATGCAATCTTTCGATAAATTAACGATCGCAATGTGAAACTCAGAGGAAAGATATTTGACAAAAAAAAAGAAAGATAAAAATCTTGGAGTTATCATTTTATCTTGTATCTTATTTTAGATTTTAATGCCCTCGATTTGATCATTTTGAAAGTTTCCCGCCATCTTCTAGGAAATTTGAAAATTTTTGAAAAACTGCTAACGCGATCACCTTGCATCGTTCTATGATACACCTATTACAAATTTTCCATATTGTCAGTAGTTACATTAAAAAAAAATTTATAAAAATCGTTGCACAAAAATTCGCTCTTAAATCGAGTAAACTGAGAAATTAAATAGGATGAAAACCTTATACATACTCAAACAGAAATATTCGTGATTTTAATACAATGATTTGAAGGTACAAATTGAACAATAACTTCACAGTGGTTAATTGACTTGTAATTAACCTGATTAATTCAATCACATTAACTGCACACTTTTCATCTACACAGCGTGATTAATTTAATTATACATCAATTTAACAATTCGCTCGAACTATCAAACAGTTCCCGTTTAAATTACCAAAGATTGTTATTTCAATCCTATGATATTCTTCTTTAATTTATTTCACAGGAATTAAACGTCGGAAGCAACGTTTGAAATTCTACTAATATATGGGAGCATCTTTAATTGACCCGTTCAAATCAGCAGACACGTTCAACGTTCGAATGAGTGCACGTGCATCGTTGTTATGAGTTGTCGTGAATCGATCGGTCGAGTTTTCAACGTGGCTGGTCGCATACAACGCTCGTAAGTCAATCCAACGAGCGACTGTAGAGGTTCGCCGTGAATAATTGAAACACTGGGAACTCTCGGCCAGAACGAGAAGGCTCTCTCAGTGACATCTGGAGAAATGCGATTCAGCGAAAGTGAATTACAGAGCAACCGTTGTTTAGGAAATAAACGGTGTTATTTGTTCGAAGGCAGCGTTGATCGAGCCTCGATCATTTTTAACTCACTCGAGGGTCCTTTTTATCAAATTGCGTAACTCAATAAGATTATAACGCCGCGGGAATTTCAAGTGAAAGGAAATTTATGAAATTTCATTCGGAATTTTTCACTCCGACGAATACAATTATGCGTGGAGAAAAAACTAACGTTGAAATGGAAATTCGAAATTTAACTTCCCTTAATTTTTTACGTTTCAGCAGATCACTAAGATAATACATATTTAAAAAAATTGGAATTTTCGTAACAGGTTTCTCAAATTTTCCAAAAGTGTCGACTGAACAATTAATTCTCTCGTCGAAGAATAATATTCTGAAATTTTTCATTTTTCATACCAATGGACACGATTAGGTGCGGAGAAAATCTAACATTGAAATGAAAATTCGAAATTTACTTTCACCTAATTTTTTACATTTACAATAATAAGTTACTAGAGTGATACACATTTAAAAGTGGAATTTTTCACATTTTCACGAATTGTCAATTGAACAATTATTCTTCCGCTCCAATTACTCAATCGTGTGAACACTTGAAACGCTTAAGAAACAAATACACTACTATAAATCCATTCGTAGTGTTTAGTCCACATTCATACATCACCAAACGGAAACCACAATCGCCATCCAGCGAAAAATTCTCCAATCTCCAAAGTGCCAAAGATCCCAATCTTCTCATCGCTCATCCATCGATCAAGCTTCCGCCTCTCAAGTTGGATCATTTATTTCTTCCACGATCCGCCACTCCCTCTCCTACTTCACCTAACAATCGCGTTCCAAACAAACCCCTCTCGCAACAACATCACCAACCTCCGATTAACCCTGCAGACGGTCCACGAAAAGAGAAGTCTCCAGGTTCGAGAAAAGAAACCGTACCTTTTCCATTTCCAGCGTGGAATAAAGAGAGAAAATTGTCAAAAGAGAGAAGAAGAAGAAGAAACAGAATGGGGGATCGTCGAACGAAATTTTCCCCGTGTCTTCTCTTGTTCGATGGCCGTGAACGAGGACCAGCGAGTGGATCCCCCGCCATCATCATTAGTCCCGGTCTACCGGTAATCGCGATCGTTCTTACGGACGCACAAATTGCCTTTCAAATTGTTCCCTCCTGAGAAAACAGGCCCAGTGCCAAGGGTAGCCTCTTTTTAACGCGATGTCGAAGAAGAAACGATACAGGAGAGACGGTCGAGTGATAAGGAAGAGTAGAGAGAGAGAGATTTCATCCTCCATTCTGGCATCCCTTCGTAGAAACGCGGTAATGGTCGATGTAGGCTCGATCGTTTCTCTCGATTTCGACTGGTTGGTTGTCCACTTTGACTTCCTGGAAGATTCTCTTTGCGATGTGTGCTCGTATGAACGTGGGATCGTAGCTTGGAGAAATTGTAATGATGTTGAATGATGAGTGTTTGCATCTGTCGATAGGATGGAGATGAAAGACTTCTTCTTGATAATTGTACAATTCATTGTAAAAGTTCTAGAAGCTCTGCGTGTTGGGTAATACTTATTCTAAGTGGCTAGATTTCTTCTTTTGTTCCGCATGTTTAACCCTTTCGCTACTATAAGCGATTATGGTGCTTCAAATAACTATAGTCGTTTAGTGTACATACAGCATTGGTATTGTAATCGTTAAATATGTTTTTATTAATGATCTATTCAATTATATGTTAAATTAGATGATTAAATTTAATTATTGCTAATTTATATATGAACACTTAGTCAACTACGCATTTTTTGAAATTTTCAAGGAGCACATCGAAATGAATTTAGGCAATAAATTACATCTGGTGATAGTGATCCTGTATTACATGTATTTTATGCAAAGTGTTGATTACAAATAAATTACAAAACAAATAGCACAATTTAGTATTTTTCAAAGCTTGTATAAAATGTAACATTAAAAATAAATTGTATAATTGACTTTTCTTTATGTATGGTAATGAAAAATAAAAAATATGGTTCGGAACAGATAACTTTATAGCACATTGCAATATTTGTAAATATTTCGTGTATATTCATTTCCGGTGAGGATATATAATATCTTTTTGCCACTTTTTACAATCGATGCAAGCTTGTTTCTTAAAATGTTTCATGCTTCGAAACTGTACGAGACGCTAATGTTTTTCCTTAAACTTGTACCGTATCCTCCAATGATTTTCGACAAACAAATAATTCAATTTCTTGTATTTCGAACGTCAGTATTTTAAATTTTCGTATTCTGCGATGAAAAATTGTCTCCCCGATTCACTATAGCACTTAAATAAATTTGATGCACCTTAGCCAACATCTGTGCAGCAAATGATTACAGTTCGTTCGAGGTAACGTTGCACAGTTTCTAGGGAAATATCGAGAGATCGAGGGTTGACGAGGACTTCAGGGATTACAGGTTCGATTTATGCAATTTTTATGGGCTCGATGAGCGACAGGGGGTGATTGGAAATTGTACGCTCGTTACGTAATTGCTCGAACCCTTGCTTCCGTTTGCTGACCTCAACTGGCCACGATTTATGCAGTTTTTATAAGCTTCACTGAGAATGATTGGAAATTGGACAATGACTAGGGTATCACAATATGATTTGTTAACTCATATTCGTCTAAAATTCAGACCTGAATAACGAAAACACAGATTCAATCAATTATAATAAAATCCCTATAAACAATCCAATTTTACAAATTCAATTCTGTAATTCGAACATTTTAGAAATATAATCAGACATAAAGTGTATAAAGAATTAACCAGAAAATTGACTATTACAAAAAATAGAGAAAATAGAATGAATTCCTGAGTCTAAGAAGACTCATCGTGTTAAGGAGGCTTCCTCATTAAAATTTTTCAAAAAATCAATTCCTTTTTTCTCATAGTTCTATAGTATAATATCTTCAGAATGTTCGGTAAAAGTTTTTAGACGAAATTCGCAATAGTGCAGATTCTGCGGTAATAAAAGCGAGAGCTGAGAATGCAAAATAAAATTTTAACGTGGTTTTCACGCACGCTGGACACGCTCGCAAAAGAGTTATGAATCTATTCGAAAAATTCTTGCGATACTCTTTTTGCTATTGCATTGCCTATTGCATGGACCAATATGGCGAATTTTGAAACACACGTTCTTTTGTTATTGATACTTCTACGCGTAAAATTGGCCTTCTTTTTTACACCTTTTGGATAAACTTGCATATTACTTCTTTTTTTGTCTGAAAATGGTCATAGATATAGAGTTTAAAAACTATCGTCTTTCTATTTCTAAAAATTCTACAATAACTTATAATCTCCACCAATTTTCACCTCGTATTTTGTAAGCAGTGCAGTGTCTGCCATTTGCAAATGGCAGAACAACAGAAATCACAACAACAAAAATTGTTTCATATACACGAACAGCGTACAAATGAAGAACAAAAGGTTCTTTTACAATACGTTGTAGACTTCAATAAAAAAAAAATTCCTAAAAATCATCTATGTTTTATTTGATAAGAAAAAGTCCCTTTAATACAAAGAATCGATCGTTAGAAATTCTGTGAAGAACGATCGGAGGAACAATAGGCTAACTGGACCACAAAACGTATGCACGGTTCATCTAACCTCTCCAAATGCTATCAAAGTCACCTGATCACCAACAACCATCAGCAACGTTACTAGCCACCATTGTCACGCCGGATTAACGACACGACTCGTGCTTCTTCTCGTTTGCCTAACGAGAACGCTGTGGCTCAGGCTTCTAATTGTTTTCACGATTAGGCGTCGTGTTTGCGTGTCCATCGGGGACAACTGGCTGGCCGGTAATCGAAGGTAATTGTTAATGCATTGGACACGCTCGTAATGGGCTGCCTATAGTACCGCGTTACGTCGATCCGCCACAGTGGAGCAGGTGTTAAACGCGTGTACGCGGATTCAATTTCGGTGATCGAGTGCCGATTGAGTTGCAGCACAATTGAAAAGGCCGTTTCTATGACTCACGGAGATACTACACTTTTCGTGGAAAAAACAATTCCTCTGAAATTCTTCGTCAACATTTTTTCCTTCTTTTTTTAGGAATTATCAATGCTGAATTTTCGAATACGTTCTTTATTGTGCGTTTCAAAACGATGCTTGACACTTTACCGACAGGAAGCCCTTTTGCTGACAATGTACCATTATCTTTCGTTTTTTTTTTTCACATAAAAGCAAGACGCTGTTAAAAAAGTTATAAAAACGACCTTCGCTATTTTCTTTATGAATTCGATCAATTGGAATTCTCTCAGAAATATTTTCATGCATCATTTAGTAAATCAATCCTTCTAAATCCTCAAAAAAAAAAAAAAAAAAAACTCAATAACTTATACTGTTTTAAAGGGTGGTCGAATTCTATGATAGACTGTGTATATATATATACACATACAATTTCAAATAGTTTCAAGTGTTTTGTTATTACTGTGCCTCCAAATCTGTGCACCACTTGCGTCAAGTTTCGTAGAATATTTTTAAACACCATAAAAGGTATATACCACTGAGTATCCTTCTCGATTTCATTCGACACTTCTCTTATGGTCCCGTACAAACCTGCAAAGTTTCAAAAGAATCGGAATCCTCCGGTTACGGAAGCTTCGTTGTTAGTGATAATGGAAGAAAAATCTACTTTCAAGTCAAATATCAGGGGCGAGAGGAATAGAATTGCCACGAAGAAAGAAATTCGACGACAGATGCAAAAGGTTGACGAAGGATCCGATAACTGCGTCGAAGGGAAATTCGCGAACGGGACAGAGGGTGCGTGGCACCCTTTTTCCACTTCCGGTCGTCTGTCTAACTGGCCAATTAAACGAAGAACCAGCCATCGTTTGGCAGAAGACGCTAACTATCCACGGCACCACGCAATTACCGTGAAAAGGTGCGCCGCTAAAAGATTCATGGTTGCTCTTGGAACACTCGGCCACTTCTCTCTCTCTCTTTCTCTCTTTCTTGCTTTCTCTGCTTATCTCTTCGTCTCTAGACGAAAATAATTTTGCCTCGCGAGATGAGATGAAGGAATTTCGGATGCAAAATTGGATTGCGCCCCATCGTTGGTCGCTTTGCTCTTTTCGTCCCCGTTTTATGGCACGTTTTATCACCCCGTACGGTGTCAACGGGAAATAACACGTGTTGATCCGTGTTAACGATAAGTGCAAACGAAAATTGCGTTAACGCCTCGGTGTATTAATTAATACACACCGATGATTCTCGTTGATCGATGCTCGCGTACGTTTTCTGTCAAATGGCACATTTATGATGACGTTAATGTCGCATAAAATATATTTTATGGGTGTATGTGTGCTATGTTTGGTCGATGAATGTTGCTAAAATTCCTTCTCCGTGGTTCTTTTAATACGAAGATACAAAATGGTGAAATATTACAGGTAACGTTCGTGTTGTTATAGAAAATTTACCATGGTTGATACTATTAGCAAAGAAGATACGAGCGAAGAAAGGAAGGAAGCAGATCTAGCTAGAGTACAAAGGGAAAGTTGATCAAAGTACTTGGGATGGACATGTTTCCCTCCTGGCAGCAACTTTCAAACTCGTAACCGCTCGAGAATTCCGCGAAGTTCATAAAAATCCCGTTTACAAAAGGAAAATGAGCGAGCAAACAATAGACTGAACTTTCTACTACGATAAACATCGATTTAGACTGCATTTGGAACTGTTTAACTCAAATTTGAGTACTCGATCGAATTAATTCTTTGTATTCTTGCACTGTATTGGTTTATATTGTGCTTAAATATTATAAAACTTTGAAATTCGACAAAGGATCTCTAATAAGTGTATCTACACGCTCCAACTGTCGTATGATACAAGAATTTAACAAAATTTTTTAAAAATTATGATGTCATTAAGTGTTGTTTATTTATAAAAAGTTGAAGTTCATATTGATATTTATGTTCAATAAGGAAAGCGAACACATTGTCAGAGAGATTCATGTTCAACTAGAGAAATCAATTAATATAATAATTAAAACAAATATATCTCAACGATAGTATCTTTTGCATGTTTAAAAACGCATTAATGCAACTAAAAGATAAGTGAATTTTGCAAATTGAAATTTCCTTTTCATTGGTCCACAGAAGTATCCTATAAAAAGTTGATTAAAATATACATAAACTTGACATTAACACAAAATGACAGAAAAATAAGTACTCTTCTAGAAACAAACTCATAATAAAAAAGCTACGAATAAACAAACTAGAATTTTCAATTTTACAAGGTGAGAAATAAAAAGTTGATTTTAAATTTGTCTAAAACACTTTAAATTCGAATTCCTCCTCGTTGGAACAAATTCATCTATCTTCATCGATCATACCCGCACGTTTTCAATGATTCGATCGTAAATCTCCTAAGTCCAAGAATTCCCGCGTAACATTCCCGTAGAATATAAAATTGTCAATCGTCGTATTTTCGAAAGGGCGAGCGGTCGCAAAATTCGCGGAAAGGAGAGATCGATTTAACATCCGACGACGGCTCGCTAGAGAGAGAAAGCAATCGAGGACGCGACGACTCGACTTCCGGCCGTCCACGGGGATCGTCGACAGTGCAGAAATGTTCCCGCTGAAAAATGCCCGACGTCGGTAGACGCTATTTCACTCGGCGCGTATCACAGCCGCCTCTATTCCCGGGAATCGCGTGAAACATTCATCGAAAACTTCCGTCCCCGGTGTTCAAACGACGGACAGCCGCGTAAGGAATTCCCGGTGGAAACTTATACCGGGGATAATTTGTCCGGCTGACCAGTTTCGACGCGACTGAACACGGGATACAGACGAACCTTTATCGCGGAAAACCGACCAATTCGAATATCTTTATCAGCCTAGAAATAAATCCTTCGTACACGTTTTCTACACGATTTTCCAATAAGAGCGATAGAACGTTGAATTAAAATGAAACGAAATATACAGAAGATATTTTAATGCTCGCTACTTTATTTTAAACTACATTCGATGGCGTTATACATGATATACAATATCATGTAAATTACCACCAAGATTGTGTTTGGTGGACTAAATACAACGAACCCAATTTTCGCCACAAAAGTCATTTGCAGTGATGAAGCTCACTTTTGGATGAATGACTTTATTGATAAACACAATTGTCGAATTTGGAGGATGATAATCCTAAATTAATAAATAATTTATATGTATAGATTATTAATCGAATTATATTTAAATTTTTGGAGAACAAGATAGAAATTTATATATGTTACATTAAATTGCAAAGGCTAAATTGAACTAGTATTATTTCCAAATCTTAGAATATATATGAATCTATTAATATCTCGTAAGTAGGATTTATACGATACTTTTCTATATTTATTTATTTTTTCTGTTGTATTTAATTATTGCATTTTCTTATTTTTCTCTTTTTTGAATTAATTTATTTAACCCTGTGTCTGCCACGATTATCTTTATTATTTCGTCCTAAACGTAATAACAGAATGATGTTTTTAGGATTTAGGATTCTTTTGGAATTTTTAGTTAAAAATTCAAATTCTCAGAATTTTAACTCACACCACTGTGATTCTTAGTTCTCCATTTATAAAACACCCTATTTATGAAATTTTTCATGTGAAAATATTCGAAGAATTTAATATGAACGGAGTGTGAGAAAAAAAAGAATTTTAAAATCGATAAATTGGCGATTTGGTTGATCTTAATTATTCTTAATTAGCGAAACTCCTTGTACATAAAAATTCACATGTGCAATTGTTCCTAAAATTGTTATATTCTTGAAAATGATAATAACAGGTTGGAATAGAGAAGAACTGATGGATAATACTGTACATATTTCAAGAGGAAGATGAAAAGAGGTCGGGTGAAGAGCTGGAAGTAATTTATCAAGTCAAACATTCGAATGTTCTTATACTGTGCTATAATTTGATGAATTCTTTTGCGCAAAGAATAATTCCGTTAGAAAATTCTAATACACGAAATTCATCAAAATTATGAACGAAGTTGATTCGTATATTCGCATAACTTTACCAACTACAACAGCCGAGCGAGCACATGAAACCTGATTAACTTATGAATAAGTAAGTCTTTTCTAACAAGAACCAGAAGCTAGTTATCCTTCTATCTACAAAACGCTACATCATCTTTTACTACTCATATTTCCCAAAAAATCTTTCTGACTCTTTGCGTTTCATTGGCGTTGCTGCAAAGATATCCATAATTACGAACCATAATTCCATGTAAGTTCCGTCCGTATTAAAACAGAAAACAAATTAAATTAAATAAATGAAAAATAAAGAAATACACAATGATATATAATTTTTTTATTTTCGGAACCGGAACATTTAATTTTCAAAAGTTTCATTGCAGAGGTGTGTTGTATGGTTATATAAAAGAATCCTGTGAGTACAAAGGACTACTATTTATAACAAAAGTTGCATATAAACCAATGTTTGAGTTTCATTGATACATCTTGAAGTTGCAATTATTTTATGCATAATTTCGTAAGTTTGACGTTGATCTGTCGCATAACTTGTCGAAGAAATTAATTTAAAAAAATTATAAATAAAGTATACAAATAATTCGAAAAAATTGCATGCAAATAGTTCGCAAAATTTAGATCTTGAAGAAAATAAAAGAAATAGCCCTTAAAAATGGCAGCGTTAAACATCCACGTCTTAAAGACTCAAAAAACTCATTTAAAAAATACATTTCCTGAAATGGCAAATGCATCAAAGTTGAGAAAAATGATGTTCCAATAATAAAAGCAGTTTAACACTTAAGATACTATATTTTCAACTGATCCTTGCACACAACAAACGAACATCTCTCGAAACACACAAATCCAGCGAAACAAAGAAAAGAAACAACGAAATTTCAAAAACGAATCATTCATCCGACATACAAACAGCGTGTTCAATTACAAACTACGTGAACGAATCACGCGGAGGCGTGAAAGTCCGTGTAGACAAATACCCAGAAATTTTTGGCGGACAGTGACAAAACACTGTGCACCACACCATGCAACTACGATAGGCGAAAGTTAGATAAATTCGACGAATTTCATAGGTGGCGAAAGTTAGCCATGGAATAGGATACATTGTAATGCAATAATATGAAAATTGATTAGCAATTACTCGAGTTTCTCGGGCAAGTTTACAGGAGCATCGAATACGCTGGTGCGTTCAATGAAACCCTAATTACCGGCCCTTTGACTTCAACTTGCCCTAGTTGTTAAACAAGTTCACTAACTGTTGGTAACGTTACGTTGTACGTGATACACGACGTACGTGTATGTGTATTAGTGTCTGTAGAACACACAAGGTGATTCCAAGCCTGGACCAGCCACTTATTCAGAATAGTTTGCCCTAACAATTAATCCGTCAACCGTGAACCAACTGCATACCGATCCTGTAATATTCGCATTTTTATTGCTCAAGCCTTCTCTGATCGAGCATTACCAACCAGTTGACAGCCACGTCAACGACCCATGCTTACAGCTTCGCGTATCAGCCTTGATTAATGGACTTCTGGGTGAGCCTGTTTGTTAAAGGAGATTGTATTTACTTGGAAATGCGTTCCTTCGTTTTTTCGATACGCTTATTTATTGCTTTTCTACCGTAGGAGATTAAGTTTATTATACTGCCTTTTTTTCTTTACTCGTGCATGTCAATTACACGCTTCATTTTCTTCTCTATTTTTTTCTTTTTTCTTTTTAGTAAGTGATCTGAGTTTAATGTAAGTAAGTATATGAGATTGAAGCAGAGATGTCTGTGAATGTACGTGGAATAATGATCCTTGGCGACAGAGTATGATGTGGTAAATTGAACGGTATTAAGGGTGTTTAATAGGTGATAAATATGTACTGTTATTATTACAGTCATTAATATCGTAACATTGGAAATGAGTACCTCGTGTAATGCAATGATTACGAAGCTCTGTCGTGAATAAAGTGTAGGGTAATTAAGTATTCTCCTCGCAATCGATTTAAACGAGGTTCATAAAAGTTACACTTTGATTTCAAATTAAAAAATCCAGCTTGTCTATATATTTATCGAACTTTATATAAAATGACTCTCATTAATATTCGGACACAATTTAAAGAAGAATAATTTTTTCAAAATTGGACTGAACATTTTCAGCTTTTTTTTCTTTTTTAAGAAATTAGTAGGATGAGTTTATTAAATGATGTGTGTAAAAAATTTGGAAAAAATTACAGCTACCCAGAATTGTGAAGAATATAGTAAAAGAAGACTTCACAATTTTTTTATCCGAGTCTTTAATGAAAATTTGAAAAATATATTTTGTGGATTTACGTCAATCATAGAAATTCTAAAAATTTTATCGAAATTCGACGATACAATTAAAGTAAATTCACAATCAAACCATTTTTATGGTCGCGTGATAATTATGAAATCGTTAATTTCCAAAAAGGAATAATTATCGCTTAACTGGTGTAATTATTTTCGTAAACGTAACTGGTATACTGGGATCATGACAGACCCCAAATAAAAACTGCAAAAAAATGTGTTGATCTGATTCTAGATAAACCTCTATGAATATTTCGATAGTGTATAAAATAATAAAACAACGGAAAATTAAACCTTCATTACAAAACGAAGTAAAAATAAATGTTTAAAATTAGACAACGAACGTTTTGTTATGGATTTCGTGTCCTTAGGGTCACTCATGACCCCATTATACCAGTTAAGGGTTAAACAAGCGAACAAGGAAGACGAATATCTGCGATATTGGCGATTTTTACGCAAAACACGGAGAACGCGTGGGCCAAGGAATTACGAAAGTCTCGCGAAGGAAATATTCGTCGGAGGCGGTGTACAGCCACGAATAAACGCGGCCAGTCTCGTGTCGGTTTATTTTGTTTTTTTCGTACAACGAGTTCTCTCCTCACGCTCACGCGAGCATCTACGGCCAGTCAGAATTTTAATTAAAGGAATTAAGCGCGCCGCGATGGGCCTTAAATTTCGGTAAATACGAGAGAACGAGCAAGCGTTATGCATGGCCCTTCGCTGTGGGACGCTAATTGTGTTTACGATCGTTCGTCGCCGGCCTCTTTGACACTCGTTTTCGCGGGCAAGATCTCCTCGCGCCGCGAAACGTCCGCTTTATTCCGTGCCAGCTGACGTGAAACACGTATCTCGCCCACGATACGAACGCCAATTTAGTAGATTCGCCCGGATTCCGACGTGTTAATGCGGCTTTACGAGCTCGCCAACCGAGGAAAGACACCGACAAGTGCTGTTCGTGGTAAAATGTACCTTGGCGAACGTTATTCCTCGAGATTTGTTAATTACTATGTCCGTATTAATTGATACTGGTAGATGAATACGTTGTATACTTGTTATATAAAATACTTGTTTACGATTAACATCTGTTAATACTATTTAACACCAATCTTGCTAAAAGTATTCTTCACCGATAACTGGTCCTTTACGCTCCGTGTTTTTTTTTTCTTTTTATGATCGATTTATTAACTACAATGCAATTTTGCAACGAAGAAAGAAAGAAAATTATTACACGTGAATTTAGTTATTTTTATTTATTTCACTATTTGTTTTCTTTTATTATTAAATAATCTGCAGAGTTCAGATTATTATCAGAATACTGATTCTACGAACGAAATTAGGGGAAGAAGGGTCGCAGATGATTTCCAGTACGAGCCATTGTATTTTTACAATTAAAAATTTTCAAATTTTCTGCAAAAAAGAAATATCAAATAAAAATCTTGTATATTTTTCTACAAGCCTCTCACGAAAGCTCATATTCTCCACCTAGAAACAATTTTCCCCGGCACCAATCTCGCTAATATTCACAAAACTATCGCAGAAAATATTTCTCTGTTTTTCAATTTCCCTACAAACCCGATTTTTCGTTTCTTTAATAAACGACTGCGGGTAGACTCGTCCGTGAGCGTAAGCCTTAAGCTACTTAAAACGGCACGGAATCATAAATAATCAGATTTATCCGGCCGTAAAATTACCGGAGGCGTCGGTTTACTTTCTTTTGCAACAACTGTAAATCGCCGTCGGAATCTTTTAAAGCGCGATTAACGTTCAGACCCGTTTCCTTCTTTTCTTTCTTTATCCAACCGTGTGTCCTCCACCTGAGTTCGCGTCAAAATTTTACGACCTAGGACACAACAGAGTCCTCCAATGTTGGCCGTCGTAAAACATCTTGGAAAACCCTTATCCCTTTAATCTCGTTCGTTATAACGCCGCTCGCTAATACAACATTCAACCTCCCCAGCTTTCGTCTTTTTCTCATCCCTCGCCTTTTACCCGGAGGCGTCTCATGACCACGCTATCGCGTAATGTAATCTCAGGTCCAGCCATTCATAGATTCTACAGCTCGATAACAATTCGAAAGTTTCATGATACTTTTTGCTTCCGCGTGTTTTGTCGTTTTTCTCGACAACTTTGTAAGGTATCGCGAGGAAATCGACGGGACAAGATGGTAATTTCTACACGAGACTTTAATATCAATGATAATCAACAATTATCTGATTGCTCACCATAGATGTTTCTTCAAGTAGACTAAATTATCAGTAGATATTTTCTTAACCTTCCACAAGCCGATTTTTCTTCGTTCACGAGAAGAAAAAATACAATTGACTACAATTTTGAAAGTATTCAAAAGCAAGAATTAATAATTATTATAAGGAAATTGTAAGAATACAATCATACAACAATATAGCTATAAATAATGAAAATAAAGTATAGATAAAGGGAACTTTGAAGTGAAATAAAATTATAGAATATTAAAAGAAACATCGGCCACTCTTCTTTGAATCTGTATCAAATTTTAAAGATGTTTCTTTCAATTATATCTGCAATATATGTCATCAGATGAATAAAGAATATCAAAACGAATATAAAACAGCGTACAGTATCTCAGCAAACTCTTAAATCTTATTCAGAGTAACATTTCAAGAAACGTTACTCTCAATTTGTTGCAATACACGAACATATCAGTTGTAGAAAAAATTCTTTCAGACTGAAATCACATAATCAGTAGATTCACATTATAAATATTCGCGATTCAATTATCGATATATTTTCATTCTCCTTAAATAAACCTTTGATTGTACTCAAAAGTAGGAAAGAATTTATTTCTACACCTAATAGATGAATGAAAGAACATTAAAATGAATACAAAGAAGTATACACTATCTCTTTGAATCTAGATTAAATTTCAAAGGTGTTGCTCTCAATTTTCTGCCAACCACGATACCAGATCAATAAAAACTACAAAAATGAATATGATCAAACGTACACTATCACGTTGAACCCCTAATACTTATTCAACAGCTATCAAAACCGCTTCTTCTTAGGCATTAAAAAATTTGCTAAAACCAACCCCTTCGATATTCCTCATACGGCGAGCGAATTGAAGCGAAATTCCTCTCTAATTAACCCAGGATGAAGCAGCACGAACATATTCACGGTGAAGTTTATTTTTCCTGAAATTTCACCGGTTTAATTATAAACGCTGTTCGGCTGCTAGGCAATTCGCTGATCAAAGTTTCACGGAGCATCGCCGCGAGACGCGGGGCAGAGAGATGTGTACAAATTTCGCTGGTCTGTTTGCACGAGGCAGCACAAAGGCCGTCGTATCAGTTCACTATTAATGACAGACACCTTTGGACGGCAGGAGTAGAGAGAAGCAAAGCAACCGCGCCGGGACCGCGTGGCACGTCATGTCAGAGCCCCGTGAACCCAACAATAACCATTAAGAAGATTGATCAGCCTTGCAGCTTGTCGGAGCGGCTCATAATATCGGGCATAAAAAGCTCATCGCAGGTAGCTACCGTGAAACGTGGCTGAAAAGCTGTTGGAGTATTAATTAAAGAGCCGCCCCCTCCGACACGTGCTTCTATTAATATTGCGACGATTATACGCCGTTTTTATTCATGACTGCTTAACGACGCGCGCGCGCGCGTGCATCCTCCACCATAAACTCACCCCCGCGACAACACTTTGACGGGCCTTTGAGGAAAGTTTGCGTTTTAAGTGGCTGCTGACCGTTTAATATCGTGGCCAGTGTTCTTGAAATAATTTCTTATATTCTTTGTTCCTTTCATTTTTTCTGTTTTCTCTTTATTTCCTCGGGAATTCCTAATTATGCAGTTACAATATAGACAAAATTTCTATCTATATATTAACAACAAAAAAGAGTATATTTTACTATGGTTGACATAACTCACTGTCTCTTTAATAAAATTCATTTATTCTAGATAAATTCACAAAATGGTATTTCAAATTGAGGCTACTTTATTTTATCAATTCAACTAATTTTTCTGCCAATCAATTCATCTCACACCACATATTCAAACTTCCACAACAAAATTGACAATACACTATCAAAAATACTTCTTGAATCATTCTCAAATGTTATCCTTTGAAAAAAAGATTCGATCGATTGTACTGAATCTTCCAATCAGACGCAAAACGCCTGTAGCGTCGATCTCCAGCAGAATTCCTCGAACCGATCGGCTGAATTCTCTTGCAGCAATGCAAACCGACGCATCGATCTGGCAAAATCAACGCTTGTATGATTACAAGGCCGTCGAAGCTCTCTTAGCGCGGCAACTTAGTTTGCAAAACGCGATAGCAGTTCGAAGAGGAATCGATTATTCTCGAGCGGAAAATTCGCCCACGGGAGCGAAGTTCTCCGTGTACCGCAGGTGGCCAATGCAGAGAGCTCAATAACAATACCGAAAGTGCGGATATCGAAACGGTGGTGTTGGCCAGCTAATTAAATTAAACAACGAGCAAAGCTTGTCTCGCTCAGGTGCAAAACCGTTTCCGCTATCGAAAAGCCAAAGCTATCGGTACACACGATTGAACGAATAATAATTCCCGCTTCGATTCCTCTCCGTGAACTTTATTCCTAAACGAAGGGAAACGTGGACTGTGAAACTGGAATATGTGAAAGAGAGAAAGAGAGTGAGAGAGATGCTGAGAGTCAAGGAGACTGAGAGAGGAAGGCTGAGAGTTAGAGAAACTGAGAGGGAAAAAGAGACTAAGAGTCAGAGAATCTGAGAAAGAGAGATTCTGCAAGTCAAAGAGACTGAGAGAGAGAGAGAGAGAAGCTGAGAATCAGAGAGATTGAGAAAGAGAGGCTGAGAGTCGGAGAGATTGTAAGAGAGAGAAGCTGAAAGTCAGAGAGATTGTGAGAGAGAGAAGCTGAGAGCCAGAGAGATTGTGAGAGAGAGAAGCTGAGAATCAGAGAAATTGAGAGAGAGAAAGAGAGATTTGCATAATTCGAATCGTTATTGGAATCAATCTCTTTTTCGCTCCTCTTTTTCTTAAGCCAAGTTCCACGAAGCATAGGTTCTCTCTTCTCTCGCGGCTCGAATGTTAATTATCTAAGAGCTGTTCGGCAATTAATCATTGGACGAGACACTTTCCGTGCTGGGTTATTGGTAGGCTCGACCGGGATTATTTCTTAGTGATTAATGACGGAAGCAAGTGTTGATCTCAACCGTGCTGGTTACTCATTTCTGGTAGCGGTTGCCTTGTCTGTTTCGAGCGACGTTGAAGGAAGAAGGAAATCGATATGGTATTGTTTAGGATAACGGTACACATCAGCTGTAATCCTTTACACTCGAAGGATGTTTCTGCATTTTTTTCCAATGGTTGTACAATTGTGAATACTATTTATTATAAAAAATTGCCCGATTGTAAGATTATCCAAATTGAGTATCATATTTCTGGATTGAAATGAAACACAAATTACTCGAGAAACGTTGTTTTACAAGTTGGTCGGACGTATATCTCAAGAAACAATCGACGAGTATCCATCGATCTTTCTTAAATTAAAGAATATACTTTTCTACAGGGAATGAACCCGTAATATCTTGAGCTTCGCAAATTTTCTAATTTTTAAGAGAGGTAAAACAGTGAAAAATATGTAAAAAAAGAATGATTAACTTTAAAATGACAGAAAATGCTCGGGAAAAGATCTTTTCACTTTCGTAGGTCCACTTTCTCGGAAGCTTCGTGCAGTTCAAGAGCATGTTCGTTTCTCTTGAGACCTCTTTCATTCAACAATATATAAATAAAATAAAAACTCATACAACTTTTCATACTTTCCAAAGATACATAAGATACTGCAAACCGTAAATAATTAACTCGTACAATTTGTCCATAAAAAAAATTCTAAAAAAATGACCTGTATCTGCACTTTTGAACCAAAACCTGTCCTAAAACACACATTCCTCACCTCCACAAATCAGCATCCACATTCCTTCCACGCAGCGTCACACACAAGCCGTCTAATCACCCATAAAAGAACTCTAATTTCTCGACTCTGCTCAACATTCTACCCTACTTGCGTCGCGTCACAAAGACACCCGAAAAAAAAGGGTTGGAAAATCCACCTTCAATTCCCTCTCTCGTTCGTTGATACGCCACGTCGCGTTCTAACGTGACCGCGTGATCGCGCCACGAGGCCAAAGAAGGGGTGAAAACGAAGGGGGGAAAATCTGCGTGACAAAGAAAGAGGAAGGAGGAGGACACGGTCAGAACGAGCGAGAAAATTGCAAAGTTCGCGGGGAGGCTTTGTGCGAGCACACAAACGTAAATCCATCTATCCGTCCGCGGGGGTGGACAACAGGCGAGTGGTGGTCAGCCACCCTCGGGGCTTTTCGTGACCAAGGGGGTTGAGAGAGAGGGGTTGAGAGGGGAGGGGGATCAGAAGGGTGGTCCATACGAAACTTTTCAATGGAGCCTTCATCACAATGGGATGGTGGTTTACATTTATTAGACCCGCGGCGAAAAGCTTAGTTTGCATTTGAAGCCTCCGCCTCCCCGCTCCTCCGCCCTCTTCGCCGCGATTTCCGTGGCTCTCGATGCGCTCGCACGAAACACTATGGAGAAGACTTGGGTTGTATCTTCACGTCCGGGGGTTGTATCCCTTCGAAACAACGTTTACTTCGCTCGTTACAGCGATCCAGGGAGAAGATAGTCGAAAGTGACTAAGGCGAATGGTCCTTCGGTTTAGTTACTTTTGCCTTTGGCTTCGTAATTTGTGTACGCTGGAGATGTCGAGTGGTTAGGTTTGGTTAGATAATCCTCGCTCCAGAGGAGAGACTTTCGTGTTGTAGCATTCTCTTTTTTTTTCTTGAACGGATCGTTCCATCGAGAAAATTGATTTGCAGTCGAATTAATAATTGTGATCCATTAGAAGTCATATAATTGAAAGTATTAAGTATAGTAAGGAATACACATTGGTTACATTAGGTGTATTACTTCAATATTTCATAGGTAACATTTATCAGTATATTTAGACGTAATGTGATGGAAAAAAGAAGAATTCTATATCTGGTATGGAAACTAGGAGTGAGATACGAATGCATAATAGAACGTTAATCCCTTAGAGATGCAAAGCAAATCTCTCTGTATGAGATTCTGCAACCGGATTATCGAACAATTATCTAATTAGAGGCCGATTTATGCACGGGCACAGGCGAACCATAGGCGTGCAGTCGCATAATGTTTATTGTTCTATTGCGATTTCAATGGTTATTGATTCCTCTAAGTTGGACGTTTGCTTTGGTCACTGAAGGGGTTGTCTGCATGAGAATCCCATTGGGACTGGATTAAGCGGATCACATAGCATGTGATTCACTGTAATTCAACCGTGAGAACTCGCTATTGCGAATAATAAGAGCACTTATACCTTTGCAAAAAATTTATATTGAACTTTTATTTCTCACATGCTTGACATCACATGGAAAAATAATATTAGACTCTTGAATCAGTAAAGAAAAAAAAAAAAATAAGGAAAAATACTTCTACATTACACTTATTGCAAGTTTGCCTTTTTCAATCTCGCAACAGAACTTCAAATACACATGAAAGCGTATGGCTTTCGAGTGTGATCGCGAGAGTGCTTACCGCGAGACCTTTGATTTAGCGATGAGAAGTATGCGTGCTTTTGAATTTCCCGCGCAGAAAAGAAGGAAAAACGTGGCGAAAAAGAGGAGTGCTGGTCAAAGACGAGGCTAGTATGACACAAGAAGACGAAAAATAAATCTCGAGCTCTGAACTTGTCTTTTTGTTTCCTTTGTTGCTTTCAAACTTTTTATGTTAACGTGTTTCAAATGGAAAAATTGAACGTAAAGAAAATTATTCAATTTTGAACGTGATCGCCATGTTTACGAATACACAAAGTTTAATGGCGTGTCTGAATACCGGAGAATTTCACTGTCTGCTCGCGATATTTCACCGACGACCATCTTTCTATCCTCCGTTGAAGCACTCGCTTTCCAATAGCGGCGACAAAGCTCAAGGATAATTACACGTCTTGCTCTCGAGTTCTAGTGGAGGGTGTAATTTTAAACGATGCAAACATTAACGCGGCAATTCGGTGGGAAAATTGCGTTTCGAGTTCGCGAGTAGAATTTCGTCGTCTGGACACGGTCGGAGTTGAGCGAAATTGAGGGTGGCGCGAGGAAACTCTCGGCAACATTTCATAATATTTGGATTAGCCGAGCAGTCACAGGTGGGAACATTTTGTAAATTGCCCGTGTACATTACCATTCCGTGCGTACGCGGTAAGCCTATATTAAAATCAATCGTTTCATATACGAGACTTCGTTTCAAGGTAAATTGATTTCGAAGTTGATTGAACGCGCGTGCACACGCGACGGGGGAAAATTCGTTCAACCGCCGCTGAATCGTACTAAAAATCGAATTATATTCTCCTTTATCGTATTTTCCCATTTTTTTCTTCTTTTTCATAACACATACACGCACACGCAAACAGTGTATCTGCAAACATACCGTCAGCATAGAAAAACAGAGAAGTAAAAAGAAGAAAAACGATTCTCGATGGAGCTACGTTACGTCCCGCGAAATTTTCAAACTCTATTTCCCGCGAAACGGAAGCATACTGCTTTCACGTTCCTCCTTTTTTTTTCTGTTTTTTATTTTTTCATGGAAAATTCACTTGTCGCGGTGTGTAACGGTTAATTCCACGGGAAAAAACTGCATGATTCTTGGCAGAGGAACCGTCGAAAAATCCCACGCGGCCCTTTTCGGACGGGAAATCCCTGGTGTGTATAATCTCCGATAAATAACAGCGAGAGAACAGCGGCGCGCGTTTTCGAAGGAAGTAACAACCGTGCGGGGCGGCGCAAAATGCGCTCGCGCTCTGGCCGAAGTGATTTTCGATGGAAAGCGCCGAATTTCTGGGCGAGAGAGAGAAAGATAGACAGAAAGAGACAGTGCGCGAGAGAGACCGAGCGTGAGAGAAACAAACCGCGGGAAAGTCAGAGCGCGAGAGAGTCAGAGCTCGAGAAAGAGAGAACGCGAGAGAGAGCGCGAGAGAGGCAAAGCGTGTGAGAGGCAAAACGCGAGAGAGTCAGAGCACGAGAGACAGAGTACGAGAGAGAATGCAGTGACAGTCGAAGAGAGAGTGCCAGAGAGACTAGTGACAACGGAAGAGAGAAAGAGCGCAAGAGAGTCGACGCAGACCCGCGACTTGACCATTGTACGAACGGACCCCACGTTCGTCATACTCATCATTGTCACCATTGTCATCGTTGTCATCGTTCCCTGTATCCGCTAGCTGCGCGAGCGAAGCGTGCTGGAACGAAGGGTTCACTGGAATAACGATCGACTGTTCTCCTCTGTCCGTGTTTCACCGTGTGTCTCTTCTATCTATACGTCTGTTCGTACTACATCCATCTATACGTGTACATCTATCGTGTCTGTGTGCGCCTATGTATAATATAAGCATTGAAACGCGGCGTTTTTCAATTTTGCAAGTTTGTAACGTCTATGCGGGACAATGGAACGGCCGTCGAGCAATTTTTGCATTGTGCCCAGCCTCGGATGAAAGAGACGAAAGGCGATAGGGACAGAGAGAAAAGTCCGAGTGAAAACTTGCCGGAAAAAGAGACGCGCGGTTGTTTCTCTCTCTCTCTATTTTCTATATTTCTCTCTCTCTCTCTCTCTCTCTCTCTTTTTCTTTTTCTCTACACATCGGCGAGAAAGGGAGTCTAGCCGGCTGTTTAAAGTCACGACGACGTTTCACCGCGGAAAGCTCGAGTCGCGAGCGAAATGCTAATGCTAATGCACGTTCGTTGCATCGCGTCCTGGATAAATTCGCGGACGACCGGGACGCGTACTATGGTCGCTGGCTCGCGCGAATCCTAATCGCGCGTTTAAATATTCATTCGTAGACAAGTTCGATTGAACCGTGCCGCGGTGAACGTCTAAGGCACATAAATCAGCATGGAATAGTTTGTAAATGAAACTTATAATAAGTCAATGGACTTAGCGACGACTTGTTCTCCATTGCAACGTTCTTCAACCCTTTCACACCTGCGTATTCGCGAAAATACGTGGAATACTGCCGCGAATTGACTGACAATTAAGATCATTTTTTATTTATTAAATCTGATTTTATAAAATTACGTATTTCAGTTTTTATTTAATATACAGACACTCTCGTTAATATTCGGACACATTTTAAAACAAAATAAATATCATTAAAATTGGACCAAATGACGTGACCCTTTTTTTTCAGAAGTTTGTGAATTTTTAGAATTTATTTTTACGCTTTGAATTGTGCAAATTTCAAGACGTTTTTAATTCCAACATTACGTAAATTTCAGATATGATCATTTCCAAATTGTCCATACAAGACTTCCACAATCTCAATTCTCATGAATTTGTAACCTCAATATTTTCCAATTTTTCATTCAACAAAATTTCGAAGCCAATTTAATCGTCATATTTCAAGCATATCAAATTCTCTCCTACGCAGGATATTCGCTCAAGGCTACTAATGTCGAACCTCCCACACATCATACACCAGCGAATTCCAAGGTTCTCTCTTCGTTGACTAAAATTCGAACTGTAACCGAAGAAAGAGAGGAAAGAAAAAGAAGAAAAAAAAATGAAAAAATTAATAACTCAATAACGCGAGAATGACGAAGATAGGTGATCGATCAACAGCCATTAAGCCACGTTAAACACAACCTTTCCATTAACTTCGCTCATTCGTCAGCATGTCCACGACGCGCGAGCATACATCAAAGCCTCGCACAATGGTCGCCGATATATGCAAAGCGAGCCGCGGAACATTCACTCGAGACACCCACGCCGTTACCAAGAAACATCTCGACACGATGGAAATCCTTTCGCGTGCTCGTCAGTGCCCTTCTCGAGACTGTCGTCGTACCATTACCGTCAAATTACAAACGCGAGGCGCTCCCTCAGGGTGATAGAAAATTATGAAGACGAACAATGATCGTATTTTTTTCTTTTCTCGTTCACGTAGCACGGAATTCCGCGTAGCAATTGAATTTCCTTTTAGAATAACAGTAATTCTCCTTGGACGAATGCTCGCGAAGCTCCTACAGGTTTTACTAATTTCCTGAAAGGTTATGCAAGCGCCTGGAGATTTAGTAACGGAGTGGTTTAACGTCGAGATCTTGCGTGATGTGAGGAGTAAATTGGTTCTGGAAAGGTTCACTGATCTTTCGATATCTTTCACTCGAGTCGCACAGTTTAATGGAGCTTTGTTTCGTTTGGATGAGACACGGTGGATTTTATAATCTATGAAGTGTTTTAGTTGTTTTAATACTCTTTCCAGAATTGCTCTCTCTTTTTTTGTAATAGCAATTATTCTTAAGGATGTATAAGCTACTTAGAAATAGTGTTTGCAGTGTTCTTGAATTTTAATACCAAAGTATGTTTGTGTTTAACTTTTAATAAATAAAATCAATCTTGTAAATTTTCTTTCACGGAGTTAGTCACTTCTTATGTTTTCCTTTTTCTTCGATCGTGCGAAAATTCATGTATCTAATAATTATTTCTAAATTCGTAATTTTAAGATAAACTGTAATAGTCAGTCAATGATTTTTACGTAAGAAAATTATTTAAAAAGAATTTATTATGCATTAAATATAAAATATCGAATTATAATTAAATTAATACAGAATTTCAAGTTATTCAACTTTCTATGTGTAATTTAATAAGAAAAATTAAAGAAAATTTTAGTAAAATCAATTTCTCGTTCATTAAATCTTTTCCATTTTTTTTTATATGTAATTTAATAACAATTTGTTGCACATTAAATATGAAATATCAAATTATAGTTAAGATACTACAAAATTTTAGCGACGAAAACATTTTCTATTTTCCTTTTATGTGTAATTTTTTCTATTTTCTCCATTTTATTTGTGTTATCTCTTTACACATAAATTTTCTTACTACACCTCTTGGAAGATGAACTTCAGATGTCTCCATTAGAGTCTATTCATAGTACCATCTGCAAATTTACTTATACACATAATCAGACACTTCGTGTCTTCTAATACTTCATCATCTTCGTACTTCACGTACTTCAAACACTCCATTACTCCGGTTAAAAAAAGATTCTACGATATTAGCTGAAGTGTGGATGGTGCAAACAATGGTGTGGTCAGGTTCACGTGCTGAATCGCATTTTCGTTAATAAGGTCGGCAAACCTGCATTCCGAGAGCTAAATTACAGTTCGCTGTTGGATAATTAACTGCTCGTTTAGTCTGATTGAAAATGAACGTTGACGAAGTAGATACCATTACATGTTTCGCTATTTTCATCTATTTCCTAGATGAAAATCACCGCTGAAACAACCGAGATAATTTCTTATAAATTCAACGTCAAATTTGTAAGCTTCGCTCGCGAAGAATTCGCGTGTTCGGCAATGTGTTAAGTTTGTAATTATTTTTAAAGTATCTGTACCTGGATTTAATACACAGACACACAAAAAAAAAGAAATGATAACAAGGGTATGTTTTTCATTCTTTCTTACGACACAAATGTGTCCCAATTAATCAGAATCCACTGTATATCTTCGAGAAGAAAAAAGAAAAGTAAAGAAACCGCATGAATTTATTTACACTCCTAAAGCATCATCGAAATTCCTAGCAACGCTTCTCTCCTTCACATACACAACCCGTCTATCCCTCGTGTATCGAGGAACAGGCGTCGAATTTAATTAAATCAACTGTTAATCATGGAAACGGTCGTCTCTAATGCCGCTAATTCCCGCGCGATATCAATTCCTAGTCAACGCGGCCGGCCAAAATTGGATCCAGCCAGCTCTCGATTAAAACGCTATCACCGCGAATCCGCGCCGTAAATCTGCATAGGAATAACAAGCTGTCCCGCGACAGACCTCCTCCTTCTTCGTTCTCTTTCATTTTCCTTCTTTCTTTCTTCCTTTCTTTTTCTTTTTTATTTTTTCCTTCATCACCGTGAGCAGGCACAGCCGGTCTATTTTTCAGTTCGCTGTGCCAGAAGTCGAGAGATCGCGACGGCGGAAGCCAGTCTCCTTATTAGCAACTGTCGCGAACGAAGGGGGAGAGATTCGCGCATCCCCGCGCATTCTCGCTCTTTTTTCCAGTCAACGGAGAGGAAAGAGCCTCGGTCGAGAGTCGGTTTCACCGTGCATCTCTCCTCAAACCCCGTGGAAACCCCCTTTCCGCGACTATGTCTTTCATCCCTTTCGCGCTACTCTGTGTTTCCGCGACGCGACGGCTGAATACGGGGTACAGAACGGAACCAGTGTCCTGGAACAACGGAGGGAGAAAACCAGACGGGACACGAAGCGGAGGAAATGATGGAAAGATGGAACGTTAACATGGCGGACCGGAGATCGGGCTGCTGCTCTGAGGAAGAGGGAAGTTGAGGGAGAAAGAGGGGTTGAATTTGTGGCAAAGTAACGGGAATATGGTATCTTTGGGACGTTTCAAACGTAGATGGACAGCAAAGATGAATTTCCGGGATTTTTTGATGGTTTTTTGAGGTTTCTCTATTGGAAATTTTGGTGAACTATAGTTCGAATTTGATAATTAAACATTCAAAGTGTTTTTTTTTACATTTTCTACAATTTCTTTAATTCTAAAAGTATAACTATAGGATTTTGCGCATATTCTTTAAGAGAATGAAAAAAAAGAGTTTTTAATGCAGCAAACATCTTCTGCAGACTGTATAACAAGCTAAAATGATTTCATTGATGAGTATATCACATTTTAATAGACATAGCAGCAAGAGATTCGCAGATTTTTTAAAATTTCTCATGGAAACAATTCCAGTGTACTACAATTCTTTCCTAGTTGGTAAAAATAGCAGGTAATGAAGAAAATGAATCGTTTCTCAGATAAGAAGAAACCATTTGAACAAACGAGAGGCAAGATTCGTTAAAGTGGACCTACTGCTTTCGATCTAAGATTAGAAATCTCTTCCTTGTACACTTGGAACAAGGTTAAATTTACACGTCAATGACTAGTCCGATCTAATACAACGATAGACAAGTGGAAAACTTGCTTCACCTGCGGTAAATTTACGACACTCGAGGAAAGCAGATCAGCTTTGTCGAACTTGTACGGTTTCAGACCTGTTTCTAATGGTTTGATGCCTCTCGATAGCCAAGGAAACCTGAGAGTTTTGTAGACGGATATCACCTAGGACAGGTATCGATGTTTCCTGATAAGAGATCTATGATCGACAGTGAGGGATCAAGCCTGAAACCTCGGCACGACTAACGATGAAACAGTTGAGTTCTACAAAACGGACTGTTGTAATACAAAGATTGTCCGAGATAGAACGATTCCGAGGAATACTACGATATATCGAGTCTGTCGGAGATTGAATTAAAATGGGAGACGAACTAGTTAGTTCCGGGAAGACTTTAGAACACTGATATTATTACATAGATCGTTTGCGATATTTCTTCGTAATGTAATAACAAGAAGTCATTTTTTTCTTATTCAAACATGTGATCCATTCTTCGAAAACATCGTCTTAGAAAAAAAGAAAAAAAGAAAACACGTCGAGAAATGATATTCGAAAAAATTACATTTTTTTAAATAGAAATTTCCGAAAAAGGGGCATAGGAAATATCATACGAAAGAATTTCTCCTCATTCGAAAATGTGATCAATCTATAGAAAAAAAAAATACACCTTAAATAGAGATTAAAAGAAAAAAACGTGAATTTCCTGATATTGTTCTTCGAAACTGGTTGAACGAAATGGCTCGTTGGAATTAGCAACAAAGTGTATACATAGCCATTTCATTCCTTTTTAATCTCTCATTACTTTCAACCAGAAAGTTTCGTGCAATTTCACACGAAATCGGATCAACGGTTCGACATACACGTCCTCCACTCCTCTCCCCTATGGTTCCTCTTCCGTGCAGCAAGAAGCAGCAAAAATCCTTTAAAATCCTCTGACCAGAAGGGTGTCCGTTCGCTGGACCACGAATTACCGCTCCGGGCGGGATTAACCGTACCAAACGAGGTTACGAAAGCACCCCTAAACGGCCATATTTTTCCAGCGGCGTTCGCCTTAATTCTTTATTACGGTCGCGTGTAATAAACCGCTTCGCCTCGTTCCTCCCTCCACCGTTGATGCCCATCGAACACACGACGACGCCATACAACACCATGGAACAGACTCACGCGCGAACAAGCTACGTACGGTGTTGCAACAAACGAAAGAGAGGAGGGGGAAAAGATGAAGAGAGACGGTGTATCGTGTAGAAACGAAGGAAAGAGAATCTCTTCGTCCGTCTGTCCGTCCATCCGTCGGTGCTCGTATATCTCATCTGCATAGAAACAAGCTCTCCGGGACAATGGGGTCCTTCGTCCATTCTGAACACTGCAAACACGGTGCAACCGTGTTCCCCCGGACCAATGGGAAAGCACTTCAGTATGCTCTGCTAACCCTTTCGACGCGGGGACCGGCTATCATCGAGAGACCGCGGTTATCCTTTGTGTATCGTACAATAATTTCGTACCTGGTAACGTTGCACGGGGGGGTTGCCAGCACCGGCTGGCCAAGCCTCGGAGAGGCGCACACGCGCATTATACGCATCCTACACGGATCCATTTCACTCTCATACACACTCTCTCTCTCTCGCCTTTTTTCTTTTTCTCTCTCGTCGTATTTCTTCTATCTCGCTGCTCCTTCTTTTTTCTTTGTTAGTGCCTCTCTGCCTTCCTCTTATCTCTCCTCTCTCGCGGTTTTTCTCCTGTTTTTCCTTCTTCCTGTTTTCCTTCTATCTCTTCATTTTCTCTCTCTCTCCTCTTTGTCAGTGCCTCTCTGTCCGTTCTCTTATCCCTCTTTTCGCTGTCTCTTTCCCCCTTCTCTCTCTGTTTCCATCCTGTCTCTCTGCTCTCTCTTTCTTCTTTATCAGTGCCTCTCTGTCTTTCTCTTATCTCTCCTCTCTCGCTGTTTTTCTCCTCTTTTTCGTTCTTCCTGTTTTCCTTCTACCCCTTCATTTTCTCTCTCTCTCTTCTATTTATCAGTGTCTCTCTGTCGTTCTCTTATCTCCCTTCTCGTTGTCTCTTTCCTCCCTTTCTCTCTGTTTCCTTCCTGTCTCTTCGCTCTCTCTTCTTTTATTTCTCTTCTCACCCTCAGTCTCTCCTCTCTCTTTCTCTCTATTTTTCTCCTATTTCTCCGCTTTCTCTTTTTTCCATCTGCCTCTTTATCTTTCTCTCTCACTCTGAGTGCTTGTTTTTCTGTCCGTTTCTCCCTTTCTGTGTTTACTCGCGCGACTGTCCCGGAAGAATTGTTCTTCGCCGCCCGGCTCGAGGCGCAACACGCGCGCTTATAAATATGAAAAGCCGCCGGAATCGAGTTACCCGCGCGATATCGGCTAGCGATCGGCCCTTTGTGCCATCGCCCTTCGACGTCAGCGTCTTCTCACCCTCGAAATTGTTTCTTTGATCGGGAATTTGCAGGTATTTTACACGGTCCTTGGGAAATGTACATGGAAACGTCCCTTTTGTAGAGGGTGTGATGAAATGGCTTTTTTTAGGGTCGTTGGATACCGGGGAGACAGAAATGGCAGGATTAATTGGTGTGAAGAATTGAATTTTTGGATTAGGTTACTCAGTATAGTGTTTCTACTTTTATTACTCTGATTCGTCTGTTACCCGGTGTTCACAACAGGGCTATAAAAGAAGAAACATTCAGTAGTCAGCAAACATTGAGAACATGCTTTAACTGCCGAAGTTTGCAGAATTTTTATAGCTCTTTACCTACGAATAATCTATCGGCACGCGTAGAAGGGTTAATAATCGACACTCTGCTTTAAAATTTAATCTTAGAACCTTTTTTTTTATTGAAGATTAATATTCTCGATTGTTCGAGATTCTCATGAATTCCACGAAAAAGGAACGAAGTGTACGCGCTCAACTTGAGATATCTCGAAACTTTCGAACATCTCGATTTCCATAGACCGAGTGGTAAAGGCAACGATCGTCCAGGAAATATCGGCAGAGACAGGCCGCGCAAATGTAGAAACGGCTGGAACAGCGGATTTTACTTTTATCGTCGTCGCATCCGTGGAAGGAAGCGAGCTTTTATCTCTTCCGTGTATTCCCGCCGGGTTCCATGCGAAAATTTCGTGAACCGCGTCCCGAAAAGAAGCAGAAGAAACAACAGAACGGAAGAGAAGAGGAGGAGAAGATATGAATAGGTACACGCGTTAGATACTCGGCCCGTGTGCCACAGCTGGAGAAACCAGTTGCAGCGGATTCCGTGGCATTAACCGATAACAACTTTGTTTGCCCTTTCCTCTTTTCGCCGCAGACAGGCAATTCAGCTTCCTATCGCCGCGCTTGTTGGACTTCATTCATGCACCCTCAATGGCCTTCCCGTGTTTCTTCAGGCTGAACTACTCGCCTAAGATTCGTTCTGCTTCGTGTGACGAAAAATTTGTGAATAAATATTTGGACGAAATTTTTCCATTTCCTTTTTCTTGGATTTATTATCCTCCACATATATGTACCAACTACAATTTGAAACTCACAATGAAACGTTCAATTAGACATTTTTTCAAGTTCAGTAGATGTGCATAAATGTATACGAAATAGGAGAATTTCTTGCAATTTTGAGATAATGGCTACGAAAACTATAAAAAAAGACTAGGAGAATCCCTAATTAGTAAATTGGCAGCGATTTAACGGATGATTGATGCACGAAACAAAAGATGTGTGAAAATCGATCAGGGTATATTGACTATTGTCGCAAATCTATTCTTTTCTCAATTTTTTTGTCACTTATATTTATCTTACATCAAACTGTTCTTTTTTTAGCCTAACTTGGACAGAGCGAGTTCATTGAAAAATTGTTGAATATGATGATAATAATAATAATAGCATAAATATTAATAATAACAACAGTAATATTAATGATCTTATTCTACATAACAGCCTTGAAAAGTCTAAAGAGTTAAAAGAAATTTAATAAATGTAAATAATTTTCTGCACGTATACTTTCCTGTAATATTTCTTTTAAATAAACAAATGATAGTAATTCGACAATATTTCCACGATCTACGCAGCCAGACGTATGTCCACGTTCCAATCCAAGAGAAACTCTGCAATCATCATTTCCTCAAATTACACAAGAGCTAGCCTAACCTATAACCATCCTCCACCGTCATCCATCGAACCGCACTTCCACCAACGAGCCACAAAAACACTATATCGCGAGCATTACACCGAGATACCTAAACCAACTTCTCCCTCCACTATCCGCTATAGCAAGAAGTCACAGAAACAAGGTAAAAACGAGGAACATCAAACTAGCTACGAAAGTAGCTAGCCTGTTTCCGTGGCGAAGCAGAAACTCCGTCGATCAGCTGCGTTATCCAGAAGTACCACTGTGGCTCGAGGCAGCGAGCCTGCCACGTAGTTTCGATCCACTTGCGCTCGTTCGACGAACGAGGCGAGAAGTAGCCAAAAGGGAGGAATAAAAACAAGAAAAAATACGTTAGAAATTCTGAAGGATCGTTCGAGGATGGAAAGTTGAACTCGACCCGTTGGCGTTTCATTCTGGACAACACGCGCCATCTTGCACCCCTCTACTTTTCTTTCTTTACCTGTTAGATGATCGCTGCAGCCTTTCCAGAAAGTTACCCGTTCTGCGTGTTAACCAGCTCTCTCCTCTCCTCGAGTCTACCAAAACCTGAGAGAGGCCAGTAATTAATCGGAGAAACTCGGATCGTAAACAACGCGGCATCCATTAAGATCCCATTCATTAGAGCGGAAGTGGACGCGCGCGAGAAGAGTCGCTTGGTCTGCCTTATCTCGCCCGTTACCTCTGACAAAACTGCACTGTGCTATCTTGAGGAAACCCTATGGTAGATCTAAGAAGTAGAAGAGGAGGAAAGAGGAATGTGCTAGACTGTAGACGTCCGAAGACTTTCAATAATTCTTCGGAATAACTTTGAAGCAGCGTAGACGGACTGGCGAGTTTCTTGGAAGAAAGAGGAACTTTCTCCATCCTCTAGCCCTTCGAGTAGCCACCTTCTCCTTCCGGTTTTTCCCTCCCCTACCACTGTCGAACGCGTAACTTTCTCAGCCTGTTGTCCCGCGACGGCTAGCCTTCTCTTATCTTTTATGCATTATTGGCGAATGGCTGAGAAGAAGGAACGGCTCTCGTCAGCCTTGAACCCCTTTTTTCCATGGCGCAGCCCCACAAACTGCTACCCCATTCTCTCATATTTCGAAACCAATATTATGCTAATATCCAACTGTGCCCGTCTCTAGTGAGATACAGGAACGGTAAGGATCCCTGGGCCGTGTGTCGCGGTATCTTTGAATAATTTCCTAGGAAACAGGCTGGACGAAAAATATTAAAGACTGCTGGTTACCACGATGGTGTAGGACAGAAGTTTGACAGGGCTTTGCCTGTCTGGTTGACTTTTAGATTGTGGAAGCTGAGTGGATGCTGGATGGTTCGCGAGATATTACCACTTTACGTGGGTTTTATTAATGGCAGCGAGAAATGGTTCGCGTACGGTTGAAGTATTTTGTTCGTGTACAGATTATGTACATTTTTAGCAAACAAGCATAAAACAAAATTTTACCAAAATTTCTTGCAAGTCAACTGTTATCTTTTGTAGCGATACATTGATAGACACATGTTTTTAACGAGTTATAGCGAAGAAGGAACTTGAACATTTATTTATAAATGTATCGGATATTAACTGTTAATTTGAACGACTTAAAAATATTTCGCAGATATAAATAAAGTAGCTATCTCATAGAAATATCGCAATATTTAATATTAACGAATCTCTTTACCTTACAATGACGAGTCACACTCGTAGTGTAGATTATTGTACGGATGTGACGAAAGAAGAATTATGCGCCTATTAAATTTGTACTTTTACTCAAGTTTCAGCTTCAACTTAGGACTAAGAATCGCTGAATAGAAATTATTTATAATATCCTGACTTTTTTGAACATAGCACTGCATTCGAATAACGAATAGCTGGGGCTAATATACGTATTGACTATAATATTTGTTAATTGTAAAAATATTTTCAAATTCTTCGGTGAATTCTCAAATGTAACTTATTCTCCAGTTTCGAACCGTAATAAAATCCAATCTAGCTGTACCTGCTAATTTTAACACAGCATCGTGGCCAAGTATCCCGAAATTTACGAGGTTCGCGAGGAGAACTGCCGAGGAAAATAAAAAAGCTCGACGAAGGCAAGACGCGCGACAGCTTCCTCTCGTCACGTACACGTGACATCGCCCAGGGAAAAATGAATCCCCCGCGCGCGACGCTGTAGGTTAGATCGACTGAAATATCTCTGTGACGGTCGGTGAATATCTAAATAAGCGGGCGACGCGAGGACGTGTTATCGTTTTAATCGAACGGTGGAATCGAGGTTGTCCACGCTCACGGGCCACAATGTGATTTATAAGAGCCGCCTTTCAAGAAGAACCAGCATATCACAATCTGGCCCACGTGGATCTTCAGACTACGCTGGATATTTATGGATCATCGTTGTCGACCATGCTTATCTTTTTCAATTTTTTTTTTTTTAATTTCTCTGTTGAGATACAAACTATATCGTTAGGATTCGACTTTTCGATAGGGATAACTGTCTATGCTATTTATGAGATCCTTTTAGATATTTTTTGTAGAGATTTTTGAAGAGTCGAGTCTAAACTAATATTCTGGAGACAATTAAGGAACTAAAGAACAACTTTCGAGTTGTAATTTGTGAAATAATTCCGGCAGAATGTCGAAAAGTCATTGGAAATTATGATAGCAGAATCGATATCTGCAAATGCAGTTATTGTGCGTGTTTGAATGATATTCTACTTTATTATAATTGTAATGGATCATGTTTTTCATAAAGGAAAAGAATTTGACAAATTTCTAAATAATTCGTGATTTATTAAAGAGAAACGTGTAGGCGTGTTTTTTGGATGACTCTGTATTTTCAAGAATCCTTAAAAAGAATTTAATAAATCTATTTCAAAGCAATTTTGGCATTTTTCTATGTACTATAAAATTATTCTCATTCGACGAATCAGAAAACTTAGAAATTACATATAATAACCAATTAAAAAGATAAATCTTATTTGCTGGTGATGTATTAAAAGCTCCGAATTTTATTACGTATTATTTGCAAGAATTTCGCAGACATTTTTAACGTTTCGCGATAAGTGATAGTCATCGTATACGAATTATTCCGCTTGCGGAATAAACACATAAAAATAGAAATTTTCAATAGAAAATATCGTTCTATTTCGGAAGATTTTCACAGAGAAGTTTTCTGCACTTAATCTGAAATTGTTACTTCTCAAGTTTGTTGAAATTTTTCGTTCTGAATTTTTGTCACACGAGGTATGCGAAGTCTTGGATCATTGGATTCAACACAGGGAACTTCTGTGTCATTTTTTACAGAGGCGTCGCTAAGAAAAGAAATGGTTCCTTGTATAATGTGAATAATGTGGCATGTTAGTAAATTTATAGTCAGCGTTACGAGTTTACGTGATTTATCGATGTTGTAAATAGAATTATTTGTAGACCATCGTGACTATATTCAGTTTCTCGAATGCTTAATTACACAAAATATATTCAACCTTTAATATCAAATATAATTCACGTTAAAAACATTCAAATTCATTATTATTACATCATTAAAGTAAAATATTAGTAATTTCACGAAGAATCCAAGTCAATAATTTTTTACAAATTATTCTACCACTGTCTGCAACATTTCTTTCGCGATATCGACTTCTGCATACTGCAATTCGCAAAATTTTCGATTCTATTGTAATTTTTTAAGTAATATTCGACACTGTTTGACAACGAGATAGAATTTCTCTATTACCGATTAAACGATCAAAGAAGCTCAAGAGAGGATTTCCCGTACGAACAGAGGAAAAGTTTTGGAAAAGCTTCTCATGTTGGCGAATCGATAGCACGCGATTGCGAACAATTACTGTTTACCGTAAATCCATAACGGAATAAAATATTTGAGCTGCATGCAAATGCACGGTCTCCTGGACAATGTTTAAAGAACAAATAAAACCAGCAGCGTTCTATGTAACAAATGCATTTGCCGAGGTTTGTACAAACACTGATCTTCCCAGGTACGGACGAATATCAACTTTCAATCTGATCCATGATAATTCGTATTTATCATACTCACGTATCCAGAAGAGCGTTATCGATTAATCACGGAGAGTGTATAAACTTTTGCTCTGGACTTACCTGTAACAGAAAAAGAAAGAAAAAAAGGAAATAAGTAATGGATATCAATTAGCTCGATCATTATTTATTCTAGGTAATGTTACACTCGGCAAATTTGATAAATTCAAATGTTACGATAGAGTTACATAAATTTATCAGTATGATACAAGAAGGATATACGAGCGAGTTCTATTGGAATAAATTAGAAATCCACAGTGGCGCACACGGTCAGGAAAGTTCGTCGATAAGGACCGAGGCCGATTCTAATGCATATTCATCGGAAAAAATACTAACACCTTCGTCAGTTTATCAGCATAGTAATTAACTTCGTCAGAGATCTAAGGATTCGAGCCACTATATCAGAATAGATTTGCATATTTAGACGGTCCGCCGTCCGAAAGTTTGCGTCCGGAGGCAAGAACACTGTCCAAAGCGAATTCTCATTGGGAAGGCTTGAAATGATCAAAGAGGGAGTGTAATATTGTCCCGGGGAATAAATTTACAGTCGTAAACACTGTCTGTAATCGGAAATCTGCGACCGAAGCTCTGGGAAACATTAATTAAAACTGAGGTCTTATCAGCGCTGCGGCATGTAGCCTCATCGTTCATTAGCCTGTCGTTGTGGGAACAATTTATGGACACGTGTTTCTTTAAAGTCGTGGACATAAATTAAATGACACTGGGAAATTTCTGAATTCAAGTTAAGTGTCTTAAGAAACATTTGTAGACATTAGTGTATTTTTTAATTCTTTTTTTTTGTAACACTAGTATTAAATCAGCATAAATTTCTAATTTTCAAGCGTGTTTATGTTCGCGTATGAAAATATGATGTAGAATTGTTTATTTTTCTACGTTAACGTGGGATTTTGTCGAGTTTCTGTAAGATACGAGAGTATTTTTGAGAGGAAAGGCGAAACCGAAATATTCAGCTCAGAATGATCGCGATTACTATGTCAGGGAATTTGAAGAATTTCAAATTATTCATTGTTTATGACGATCAAACAATTTCTAAAAGAGGAATTGTTTTGTTTGAGGAGTTTGATGTAATAAAATAATAACTTCTTTAGCTTCTTTACGTAATACGAAAGAATGATCAAGTATTAAGCTGTGTATTTCACGTTTGAAATAGTTTCCATCGTCAATGGAACTGTTACGTATTTTCAAAGCCTTCTTTCAATATCATATTGTGACACAAAGACATTACACATAAATATACCAAAAAAAAAAAAACAAAAGAAAATACGAAGAGATGAACTCATCAACGACTTCAAACTTTCAATCATCTTTAATCACCGCTATCTACATTTATCTTTACATTATTCCCACTGAAACATCAAACATCATACATCAACCTAAGTCAAAGTCCTTCTTTCAACATCATACTTTAACACGAAAACGTCAAACATAATTACACACAAATCTACAGGGAAAAGAAAATACAGAAAGTTGAACTCATCAGCGACTTCAAATTCTCAATCAACATGAACGACCAGCTAACAACATTCTCATTACCCCACAATCTCACATTCTCATCATAAAGCACTTGGTGTTGTTTCAATTAGAAATGAAATTCGATTCACGTCAATTTTACTTTCAGCAAAGTTTATAATTTCCCAATTGAAAAGAGCAATTTTGTTCGTTAGCAGATGCATCGATTGCTTTGCCACGTTTCTCCAGTTGATAATTATTGCAGCTAGAAACAATACGTCTCGTTACCTCGTCCTGTTAATTTTGCAGTTTAAATAACATTACGATTCCGAACGAGGAACTAATAATCCGACCGGCGCAAATTGTATAATATTTCAATACGCGAGGATATGCAACATAATTATCGCGGTAATTATTATTAAAATATTTACACGATGTTTTAAACCATTGAATTATTTATACGAAACAACTGGACCGTGCACAACCGACGTCAACAGCATCGCGTAATTTAATAAACTTCATAATTACACGAAAGCTCCCACATACCTCTCGATCTCGTAACCTCGATAAAAAAAAATACAGTTCGATAAAAGAATTCCTTATGTTCTCCACCTAAAAGAAGAAAGGAAAATATTGCAAATTTAAATCGTGTGCCGTGCACGTTGTCAAGTAATTAACTTAAGAGCTTGGAACTCTTACTCGAAATATAAACTTCATTCAGCTTAACCTAATTACACGCTCGTTTATCAAAAGCGCCGCCTCTTTTCTACATCATTTAACAGCAATATCCAGCTCCACCCTCGACTTCAATCTCATTTCCCTCCTTCACACGTTCTGCACAGCAAGGAAGCGGGAGCTTTTTAACGCGAAGTACTAGAAAATCCCCAAGACGGAGGCCAAGCTATAGGAAAATTCATTAAAACTTCCACAAAAAGAAGCAAAAGAAGAAGAAAAAAAAGAGAAAGGAAGTCAAAAGATCAACGTTCGCGGTAGTAGTATATCGCAACGGCGGCGATAGTAGATCGAGGCGAAGACTTTGGTCGTGCGTCATTGTTAAGCGAGGACTTCCGGCGCAAGCCACCGCTGAAATTCTCCGCGGAAACTTTCCTTCCCAGCCTAGGACCAGCGAAATATATCGTGGAAGTTTCGTCAACCCCGAAAAACTCATCGGCAACTTCTTTCCGGCGGGATCGAGTTATGGAGAAGAAACAGCCGCCATGGAATCAGGCGAACGGCAATTTATTCACTCCTTTAGACTAGCGTAACACTGGATCTAGCTGAATTTTATAAAGTACTCTCTTAAGGACAGCGTGAAGTAACGGGGGACATTTTTCAATTCGCTCTTTACATCTTCGAGAGTTTTTATTTGGAAGCGTGCATGCTTAACCCTTTGAGTGCCAGGGAAATTCAATCGAAAAATGCCAAACGGCACAATCGTGATTCCTTTGGGGTTTTAAATGTCCAATTTTTGATAGATAAAAAGTTTTTCTTAACATTACAGCTCTGACATTGATGAAAACGTAGATTATTATTTAGTAGAACCTCGATGAATGGTAACAGCAAAGACACGCATTCATAAAATCCCAACATTCAACTTTGCAGACAGATTAGCTGGAATTTTTAGACACTGAACTTCGAAAGCAACGAGATTTTTTAAATATTCTTAAAATGGAAATCTGAAGGTTGAAATTTCAAATAGGGGTCGATAAAATGCTACTTTTTATTGCAAGACAGAAAAATCTTTAAAGTTTGCAGTCAATTCAGTAGAATAAATAATTTTTAGTAGAATTTTTGTTCAATTATGACCAAATTATTTTACGGATATGTTTCATTTACAATTGCACGATGTTTATCAAACTTCAGATACATCTCTCTTTCTGTTATCCATTTCCTCATAATTTACTAATTGATACAGTCATGTCTAGTCTTGATTTATCGCAATTCTTTCTGAATTCAAGTCCTAATTGCGAAATTGTACCAAAGTTATCGATACCACTAATAAACTTCTTACAATCGGCAAAATCTACTCAATCGAAAGTATCTATAGCAACGATGGCTATTTCCAGTTCGAGCAACACTTAAGAAACATCCACTTTGATCAAGTACCTAAATTTCGAATTAATCCTTCGAACGTTTACACCCTTTCCGATCTCTCATCTCAAGCTCATCGAGACTAAATTATTTCGACAATTTTACAGCAGTAAACCATGGGAAACTTCGCGACAACGATTGAACGAAGGACAACTGTTATCCAAGCTCATGCTGCTGAAGAAACTGGAGAGGCACATCGATGAAGCTTCCGTCGATCCATTTAACGTTCGAAGAAGAACTTGAAGGCGTCAGAAGACAACGCGTCCCTTAATTATTTCTCCTTGGCAATGAACGAGCTTGCCTCCTTCTGTTCCATCGGACTTCATGAAACGAGGAAATTCCTCGCTACTCTTCCGGAGATCGCGTGAAGTCGAGGAGAAATAAAATAAAACGAGGAAAGAAAGAAAGAGAAAACGGAGGAAGCGGAAAGGAGAGGAGAGTAAAGAATGCGCCGGGCAGCGCGATTAATTAGATTGGCGAAATTGATCGGAGGCCAATTATTCGACGCTCTCTCCAATTAAGAGGGAGGCGTCTCGAGCTGCGAAACGGGCGTCGAATTAAACCGAACTAATTGCGCCGGCAGCTAATTAAAACAACGCCGTCGTAAAGTTACTCGAGCCGACTACCCTATCGCTCGCCTGGCCTGGCCTGGCCGTGAAAAGCGCCGAGACACACCTGGAAAGTGGCGGAGGAACAAGTTGCACGTGCCTTCTCGATTGATGAACCTCGTTTAACAATGAGAGGAAGACCGGCGGAAGTGCGTTGAAGATCAGTGGCTTCGTGCCACCGATTAAGCTAATTTTCTTGTATCTTCGTTATATTTTATATATAATTAGCAAAATGTTTTCCTAGAAGATAGGAGAAAAGTATCAGTTCAATTATCCGCGTCTTTTCACAAACGAAACACCGCTGAAGAGAGTTAAGTAGGAAATATAACAGTATCGAACGATAATTAATGCGTTCAATCTCAGGAATCCAGCAAGGAAGAACGAAAGGTGTAGGAAAGGGGACTTCGTACGCGAAAACAAATTCATATTTCACGGTGGAAGGCTGAACTGGTGTGTGCGCACTCGTTCGGCAAGGGAGCAGGCCAGATAAAAGTGAAATACGCGGGTTTACTATTGAAACACGGCAGCCGTGTCTTGCGATAAAGATAAACGAGCAGAGAAACCGAGGCGAGGGATCTTAGCTCGTTCGTCATTCGACGTCCTCCTTTGTCTCCCGTCATTACAATAGATCAGCTTTGACGACCGCTTATCCCATTTGAATCCACTTCCTTGGATGAACGATAAATCCTCCGGAGTATTCTGTTTTCTTTTTTTTCTTCTCGACGCTCGAGCATCGCTACAGAAGATAACTGCAAACTTGCTCCACTATTTTATACCGAAATATTCGCTCGCTATAATTATGGTTCAATATTTGAAGAGGTGATGATTTTTCGAGAAAATTCTCCAAGATTGACAAATTAATATCCGAAAACATAAAAATATGGTTTTTGTTGATTGCTCGTGAATTATTAGAGACATGTAAATATGTGTTACATATATATGATAAATATTGGGCTAATACTGCATGCTTTGGTAACATTCAAAGCAAAAAGTAATAGTACATTTTATTCTTATTATGTTTTTCTTCTTTTTCTTTTTGTGGAAGTGTTCTTAAAATTTTTGTCTGCAAAGTACTCATTTCAGATTAAAAATAACTTCTATTTTTTATTACAATTATTAGAATTTCATATCTGTTGAGTGATAAAACTAATTAACCCCTTTTTGTATTTTCTGTTCTTTGAAAAATTCTTTTTAAATTTGCATTTTGCTCTAACTTCAATTTCAACTTAATAGTGATGATTTCCAAGTAAAGATTGTATATAATATCTTGATTTCTATTTATTTAACGCTGTACTGGAACAGTAAATGCATGTAGCGACTAAAAAATCGTAAAGCAAAGGGTTAATATTTAATATTTTTGATATTTGTTCATTTTTAATACTTGTAAAGCGACGAAACATATTTAGAATTATTGTGCTAATATCTGTTTGTTTCAAAACTTTTGTAATTTGTAATCATCAGTCTGCTCATAAATTCTGTTTAAATAAATCGACGCTGGTAATTTTAACTCGAAGAATTTTCCCATCAAGTACACCGAGATCCAGTCGAAGAAACATTCAATTCCCCATGCAATTTTAAAGAATATCATTCAATATCATTTTTGTTCATTATCTTTCATTCACCTGTTCTAATCACTATCATTATAGACGAAAGAGGATTCGATCAGTTCTCGCTGAGGGAAATTAATGACAAATCGTTCGAAGATAAAAGGCAGCCATTTTGTTAGAGGATTTTTACGAAAGTACAGAGGTACGTTGTCCAATAGGTGAACGAAGCAGGACGACGATGGAGATTCAATTTTGTATGAACGATGATTTATTTTCGTCTTCGGAGGATTTATCTTCCGGAAGCCCGTTGTATTTTACAACGTCATCTTCCATTAGGTTCGCAATCTGCAGGAGCCACTGTTGGCAGGATTAAACTGGTCGAATCTAATCGTGCCTCCGTGAATCGTGCATCAATCACTCGCAACAAGTTGTCACACCTTGTTGCACTATTAAAAAGAGCCGACGATTTAAACGCGACCGTATAACCCAGAAACGCCTAATTTCCCTTCTCATCGTGAGTCTTGGAGTTTCGTTGGAGTTCTCAAATTTTTCTTCTTAAATTTGTTAAACGTTGACAAATTACTCGGAGGCTATTATAATTCCTGATGTGTACAAATTGTTAAAAAATTTCTCAGAATTATTGATATCAGGTTTCCTTAATCTTTCCTTTAAAATTGACTGCTCAATATACACGATCAAACTTATCCAAACACGCAGGGAAACTTAACTCGGATGCAAAGCATCGCAACACTGGGCTTACAAAAGCTAAATTACCTAAAGTCTAATATTTACCTATCCCGGATCTTGGTACAACACAATCTCCCGAACGCGGAACAAAGACTCATAATCAGAAATTCATCCGGCCGTAGCATCCCTCTGCAATCGCAACGTCGCGTCGATAACCGGTCACCGTACGATCCGACGAGGTCTCCCGAGCAAACAAATTTCCCTCGATGCGAACAAAAGGCGCGGCCAGCACTGTTCTCGTCAACACGAAAATCCCATTTGCTGGCCTAAGACAGCCTTCGTCAGAGGGTGGAGGAGTGATCGTTGCCCTCGAGATCTCGAGCGCGTCGAACAAATCCGGCCAGTGTACCCCTTTCACTCGCGAGAGAAAGCATCTGCGACTGTCTCTTCGTTTCACGAATCCGGAGAAACAGAGAGACGCAGAAAACTAAAGAAGGAGAGAGGGAAGTTGCGACAGAGAGGAAAAGAGGAGCAGAAAGATTGAGAAAGAGAGGGAAAGAGAGGCTGAGAGAAGCTCAGAGAGAGAAACTGGGAAAGAGAGAGAAGCAGAGAGAGAGAGAGAGATTGGGCAAAAGAGAGAAGCTGAGAGGAAGAGAGACTGAGAAAAAGGGGGAAGCTGAGAAAAAGGGAGAAGCTGAGAGTCAGACAATCTGAGAGAGAGAGAGAGAGAGATGCTGAGAGTCAGAGAGTCTGTGAAAGAGGGTGGCTGAGAGTCAAAGTGTCCGAGAGACAGAGGGGCTGAGAGTCAGACAGACTGAGTGAGAAAAGAAAGCGATAGAGAATACACAAAGAACTAGAGATAAAGACAGAGAACAGTGGAAGTACTGGCGACTCTAAAATAGCCCCGCACTCTCGTGTGTCCGACGCGAGTACGCGTCACAATGGCGCTAGTGTCGTTGGCGGCGTGCACACGCGCACAACTGTCTAAACACAGGCACGAGCGTAATATACGCGCGCGGCATCGCGTTATCCCTACGCGTCTGTCCATTATTGCGATAGCAGACTGCGTCAATATTGGCCCAAAGGGTTTCACCGTGATTGTCTTCAGTGCACGCATACACACGCAGCCCTGAAACATCTCACCCTCCTGTCTGACCGTTCTACGATTACCTTCTTCCAACGTTGCGACGCGATCACCTCGACGATTCCAGATTGTTGCGGATCGTGAATACTGTAAGCCACTGAACGGTTTGCACCTGTTTCGAGAGAAACCTAACCTAAGTAGAATAGGCACATGAATCGCTGATGGGTCGAGATAATCGTTTCGCGGATGCCTGAAGTTAGCCTGGCTCGATAGCCCAGCCAAATTTGATGGCGCGTTAATGTTCTGCCTGGTGGATAGGTTTCAAATGGTTCTGCTAAATTCCGTGCAGGAAGGTTTGGTTTCGTGGTTCTGTTTGGTTAGAGACACTGGTTTCGCGTGCAGAATCTCTACTGGTATACAGAGAGCAACTCCATACGATCTTTTAATAAGTGACAGAATTTTGAATTGAAATCAAATGAAAAATACGAAAGATAACTTAGTGTTCACTGGTTTATTTTAAAGTATATTCGATGGCATTATACGTGAAATGCAACATCATAGAAATGACAATCACGATTGCGTTTGGTCGAGTGAATACGACAAACCCAGTGATCATATAGATTTTCTCTTTGAAGTATTGACGTGCATTTATGAAACACTCTGTATATGGAGTTTGTGCAGAGGAATATAACTTCGAGCTTTATCTTCAGAAAGGTTGTTCCAGTTCTATGTACAGTGTGTAACAGGAGTTCTCATGCTCTGAGTGCAATAGGTACAGAGTCATTCAAATGTGACGCTTAGATGTTAGTACTGTATAATATTTACAGATCCTACTTTCTTCAGACAGCATAAGCTGTTTCGTTTTAGTAGAAAATAGTACAAGTTTAACCATGGATAGTGTACATTGCAGCAACGCATTTACGTTACTTAAAGTTATTATGAAAATAAACGTTCTTTAAAAAGAGGATAGTGAAACGAAAAGTACGATACTTTCATAAATTGATAATTCTGTTACCTGACGCTAAATATCTGAAACGTTGAAAATTTGAGAAAGTAAATGTTAAAAACTTTATGTCGAAGACTGTACTTTCGCCGTGCATCAAATACTTTTCAGCATGGATCATGTATCAAAATGAAATTACCGGCGTGTGTTCTTAATGTTGTATTGTTGTATCGAACAATGTGAAACCAACGTCAGAGCAACACCAGTGCGATTTAATCCTTTGAGTAATGCAACAGTCCGTAGCTAAACATTACGAACTTACTCGCTATGATCATTACCATGAAATGCGCAACACTCATTTGTACGTTACACGAAATATAATGCATTAAAGGAAAGGAAAACCTCGCTACTTCTCTCCATTCTCCATTATACGAAATTACACGAAACAAGCAAAACGTATCAGTTCCTTTCAAACGTATTCTAGTCTCGTAGTAAATAAAAGGGAATCTCAAATTGCACACAAACCTACGAATTATTCACTTTCAATCTGCAGAATTACTCTACCAACCTCGAAAGCTCGACGGAAAATAAAATCTCCGCCATTATTCCACGCGTTCGTTAAATTGGCCAATTATTAAACTCTCTCAAAAAAAGAAAGAGAAGAATTCACTAAAACCGTGGCTTAAACAGTTTCGCCAATCCAAACAATCGCGTCGATTAAAGTCTTTCGAGGTAGGCGAATCAACGAACCCGTTAAAAGCTTAGAAAAAAACGCAGTCCGGAATCGAGAACGTCACGGGTGGTGCATGCGGACCTGCAGTCCCTCATAACGTATGCAGTGCAGCACTTTATGCGCCAGGTGCCGGTAGTTATATCGTACGTGTCTGCCCTGTTCTCTCTACCTCTCTGTATACACCTCTTTCTCTTGTACATACAACAGGAGCAATCCTTAGTGGTGCGTTTTCTTTCCACGGAACGAACGTTGTTAGACGTTGTTCTCCTTCTCCTCTCGTTCCTCCTTCTCACGATGCCCCCTTCACCCGCCAAAAATAAACGTCAAGCCTGTGGAACAGGTGCGAATCTTCCGAGACACGCTTGGAATACGCGTAGAATTTTTAACGAGGAACGCGTGTTGCTTGTCCGCCACGTGAAATATTGTGAGGACTGGAAATAGCGACAAGTTTACTCGTCCGTTTAACTTGGCTTGCTTACTGCGTTCCGATAAATATTCATCGTTCGACTTTCCGAAGACACCTTTCTCAATCGTTGACTAGATCTGAACGAAGGTGGACTTTTATTTCTTACACGAAGCTTTCTTTATCTGGAAAGCAAGATATCAACGTAAAAGAGTCAAAATAACGAAGATCCAGAGTAATTTTGAAGTACTTCAATAGGAACATGATAAATTTGCTAATGTTATTGTCACAATGGTTAAAATATAAGATCGAACATCGCTTGGAAACATTTTCGACGTCGAACAAAGTAGAAACGATGCGTGGAGAATAGGTTGAACGATGTAGGGTTGAAAAATGTACGAAAAAAAGAAAAAGAAAAAAGAAGGGTAAAGAAGTAAAGTGTGTCAGACCATTTAAATTTCGTTCCAAGCAAATACTATTAACTCAGCAGAGAAGATTCGGCGTTAAAATGTTCGTTCTCGGATTACACGGCGTGTTTCGATGGTTTTGCAATCAACAGGTCTTCGAGTCCGAGTATCAGCGTAAAAAAAAAAATTGCGCGGCGTAAAAAGCTGATGGAAGCGTATTTTCCGGCAGCGGAAATACGTACGCACGCGGTGAGAAATCTTTAAACGAAGCCAAATAGAAGAACAGACAATTCGCGTTCGTATCTCGCTCGCGCGCGTAATGGCGGGGCTTTTACACGAATCCCTGGGATAAAAAAAAAGGAACGGGGATTCGCTAATGCGAAAATACAAATCGCGGCTATAAACTTGCCAGGCTAAAGCTATCGGAGCTTGAAAATTCGAAAATCCACGCGCAACTCGGATAAAAATGTAGCGAACGAAATGGCCGTTTCGCGAATTTACAAGGATAGAAATTTCATCGACCTGCTCTCCTGTAAAATTCAACTCGATGAAAATGCACAATTGTCGCGGAAATGACGATAACATGGAAAATCAGCGTTTTAACCCTTTTGTTAGGAACACATGTGCACAATTGTACCGTACAGTTATTTTTCGATTTCGAAGATTCCTTTTTATTGCGTGCATCGAAGTCTAGCCCATTAGAGAGAAGACAATTCTTTTGTTCCATCTCATTTGTGCCTTCTCGTGTTCGATAACTTAACACTTTGATGTCACGTCCGCGTGATTTCGTTTAACCAACAATTTTTCGGCCGATATCGCGTATTTGTGACTTCATTCGTACAATTGAACGAGTAACAGACAAATTTATTCTCCGATTTTTATGTAAATAACGCGTGATAAAATTTAACGCGAATTTAATCCCAATTACAGTCGCTCGTTACAAAATTCCGCATGTTTACACTTATTAGAAAGTATGTGTGCAGAGAAATTAGAAATATTTTGTTAAAAAAGAAATTCTCTTTATTTCAACAAAAAACATAGGCAAGGAGCGTTCTAGCAGCGAGAATCGTCTTAGTGAAAGGGTTAAAAATCAAAGGTGATCATAGACACATTTATTCTAAGAATTCTTTCGAATTTCTCTCTTTAAGCGTACCATTTAGCCTATGCAAATTTGAACGTAGTTAGGTTAAGTTAGGTTAGGTGCAAAGTGGTTAGGTTAGGTCAGATTCAATTGTTTACCATACAGTCAAATACGAAATGTAAGATGATAGAAAAAGAAAAAGTGACTCGTAGTATCTCCCCACGTTAACCTTATCAATCAGTGTTATTCGGTGCATCGTATAATTGAACTAGAGGGTACAATTGAAACTCGATGAATCAAGGTGCCGCTGAACTAATTAACTCCGACAGTTAACACACCGACTAATACCATCAATCAATACGACCAGATATACCTCTACAGATTAACAGAATTAACATTGTCCGTTATTAACAAACATTCTTGTTGTGAGCATTGTCAATTAACGTTAGGACTGACGCGTCATCTTTGCAATCACCATGTTCAAAGCTCGTTAATTTCTACCTGGACAAAGAGTAGATATTTAACATCTTCTGATTCAACGATTCAACAAAGTTAATTAAAAGCTTCGCGAAATCTCGTCTATAGATCAATTTTTTTCTTTTTTTAAATGGAACATTGTCCCGGAGTAACATAAACCAACGAAGCAGTCGCAATTTCTACTGGACAACCAATCACCGAAGTTAAAACCGATTCTTAGCAACGTGTTCCTCCAGCAGACTTTAATTGTTGGGTTTAAAAATTGATGGCCAATTAGTGGCCACAATGGCAGTCATTAATGCTACCTTGTTTGAAATGGGCTTCATTTATAGATTGAAGGACGGGTTTGTTGTTTGACCTGGGTTTACGAGCGATAAAAGCATCGTAAAAGTGTTCTACAATTTCCTTTTTTTGTTTGCTTTCTTTTTTGCTAATCATCGACGCTAGAAATTTCGAAGAAAATTCATTTCTGTACGTTTCTCGAACACTTTTGAAGCTTCGACTGCGGCGTTCTGCAGCTCAGAATTTAAGGCACTATATTTACGTGTATAGGAAGTATTAGGACACCCATTATGATCGAGCAGAAAATCGAAGAACATGTACCTGTACTTCGACATTCTAGAATGAACAATTATTTTTTAAGGATAATTTTCGGTTAACTTTAGGTACACGATGGAATTATTCTTTTTTAGGATAATTTTGTAATGACTTTTATGCGTCAGATAATTTTTATATTAAATTTGTAACAACAAGAAAGCTTGTTTCACATTTAGTAAGTAGATTTTGATAATCTGCAGAATTTAGAAGGTTTCAGCATAATTTAGCAAACATCGGTAGATGAAAAATCGGTAGACTTCGAGAAATATCAGTAAAATACTAAGAAATGCAATTTTGTAAGCTAATTCTTCTAACTTCTCAAAGAACTTCAAATTTGAAAAAAGTTTTTCTGTTTCAAATGTCACCGTATAAGAATTAAATGTCATTCGTCTCGAATGGTAATTTTCTCAAATTTCCTTTTTGCACATCGTCTAATAAATCAATCCCTTCAAATTTTCAAAAAAAATACGTTCATGTTCGATCAAATTTTAGAAAAGTCATTCTGTTCGAAATAATGTATAAATATTAACGAGAGTTAATCGAAGGATTAAATCTTTTTACTTAAGTTCCATATACATTTCTTTTCTTTCATCGTCGAAGTTACACGTTCAATTCAAAATCCCTGCAAATCGTTCGAACGTGATCGGTGAGATTTAGCGAACGAGTGAATTTCGATAGAATTTACTTTCGAGTTTCGGGTAAATTTCAACGGCCTGCGGCGGCATTCAAAGGGACGCGCGTATCGGCAAACATTATTTTCAGTGAGGGTGGATCATTAAACAACATTCTACGTCGGCGTTCGGGAATAAAATCTTGCGAGCGGAACGCAACAGGTGAGCCCGGCACGATATTTCAACGTTTCGGAAGTAATCTCGCGTTTAGCTCGCGATCACGCCGCCATAAAGCGCGAGACAATGGCGGCGAAATTAGAACCACGATGAAAGCGGCTCGTGTGGACGACTAATGAACTTTTCCATGCGACTCGTCGTTGTTTATGCGCTACCGATGACTCCACGATTACCGTTCCCGTACAAAACACCGCGAGGTCAACTTCAATTTAAACCTTTTCACTCTGCACTCGTTCACTACTGATTAACCCTTTCACAGCTAAAACATTCACGCGACTCTTAATTAATTCATAAAGTAATTATAATAATTATCTCTGTTTATAATTTTGCGTATAATAAGGATATTGAATTTTAAAATTGCAAAAATTCATCATTTCTGTTTTTTCAGAAATTATTGACGTAATTAATATTCTGACCAGTCGATCAAATGTAAATAATAGCAGTTAGTTCTGGACAATCTTGCATCAAGAATTATCAAAGTATTTAAAAAATGAAACTAATTTCTAATTTTTTTTTTTTGTATTTTATATATTTGCTTTTTTAACAAATTTCTGGTCTCTTTGCTCACGAAAATGTTTTTATTTCTGGCCACTCTCAACGCCTGAATATATTATGCCACACACGGTGATTGATTTTCTTATTAGATCACTGCGATGATATTAGGGACTCCCGTGCGTAATACCGAGAAGCGATTTAAATTTCCAGTCCACAAGAATGTGAACAGAAAAAAGAAAGGATGAAAATTCTTGATAGGAACGACTTTTTCTCGTAATAACATACACCGGTATAATTGATTGTTTGATGACAGGAACGTGTCTAATTTGCATTTTAATAGGAGGAAGGTGTACGAACAGATACACGACGGGATATCTTCATGTACCCCCTTTAACGACCTTTCATTTCCCTAATATAAGTAATGAATATAAATAGATATAATAAGTAACCTTGCACACACCGCTACAATTTCATCGAAAATACTCAATTCTCGATAAAAACTGTTTCACTTTAACCAATCTAATACAAGTTCAACCTGTTACCAAACAAAAAAAGAAACCTCAATTCACTCTAACGATGAAAGGAAACAAACTGTGCAAAACACTCAGCAGAAAAAAAAAGAAGAGAAGAGAAAAGGATCAATTTCCTAGCCGAGGAGAAAAAAAAAAAGTAATCACAGCCGCTATCCAAACTTCCTGGGGTAAAGTGTGACCACCGTCACTGCTGCCAACCGCCAAGAGAACACTCTCCAACTCGTCCCTTCACAGAAATCTCATTTCAATCGACTCTGTTCCTTCTCGAACAGGTCCTCGATGCAACGATAATACACCTCGCCCCTCCCTGGTCATTACGTTTCCTCTGCACCGGCTCTCTATTAAATGCCGGGTATAAAATTGTAGGTTATGGCCGAACCATTACTCAGACGTTCGTTCAGGATCGAGAAGGGACGTATACGAGAGAGAGAGAGAGAGAGAAAGAGAGAAAAAGAAAGAAGAAAAAAAAGAGAAAGAAGGAAAGGACGTGGGGAATGGCTGGTTGGATCGTTGAATGAAATGAGTTTCGGCTGCATTAAGGTCGTGCAAGTACCAATCCCGTTCTTCCAGTTCCAGGTCAGGTTAGCTTACGTATTGCGTACACGCATAAGAGGATATATGTGAGCACACATTCGAAAAGACCGAGCAAAATCGGCCGGCTGGTTATAAATTGCCGAAGGCACCACGGCCATTCAGCAAAACGTTGCTCAAGGTCCCTTGAGTCCTTGGCGAGTGCGGTGGCATCGCGATCTGTTAGACCGCGCTACGCGCTGCGCCAATTAGAGGCAACGTTGCGCTCGAGCCGATGACAATTAGGGGGATAAATTGGAACGATTGATTATGCGGCTCGGAGGCGTGCATTTCGTTCGGTGATTAAGGATTCTTCGTCGCGAATTCTTTGCTTGATTGGTTGTTTTCTTTGTTTCTTTTTTTTTTTGTGGGTGGAGTGGTTAGGTGGGTTGTAGCACGTTTATGGGGGAGTGTTAAGACATGATAATGAGAGGGTTGTTGAGGTTCCTGAAGGTATGCACTATAGTGTCCAGAAGTTTTTGACCAGTTACTGGAATTTACAAGCACTATGGCTCTAAACTATCGCTGGAATATAAGACCGTTTGAAATATAAAAGAAACCATCTCCAAGAACAGAATTTATCGATATTTATCGTCCATATAAATACTGTAATAAAACATTTCGAGAGCTCGTAAAGAATTCTTAGAATATAAAAGCTTAACGAATTTCTATGGATATATGAATAAAAGAAACAACGTTATAGTGTAAAATACATTTAAACGCATACATTTGTATAATGTAAAAAAATTAATTTACACATCTGTAAGGTGTTTGGGTGAAATTTCATTCGAGGAACGTTTTCGTTATCTTTCCTTCTTTTTACTATATTAATATGTTCAAATAAAATGTCAGTAAACTATATTTTATTTATAATTTGATATTTTAGACAAATACATCAAATTACAAAGTAATTAGAGAAAAGAACAAATATTTTGTAAAACTTGGAAACGGAAAATGGAACATGAAATTTTTACAGAGGACCGTATGAGGATTAAAAGGTTCATATCGTCGAATAGTTTGTTGAAAATTTGTGTAATAAGTTGTTGTCAGTAGCTGAATCTCAGATCAGATCTTCAGAATCAGATTTTGAGAACAAATGTTGCTGTATTCTAACGAAAAAAAAAGAGTAAATAAATTGGAAATAATAAAATTACAAATTTTACATTAATTTGATACAACATACTGTCTAACAAAGCTGCAAGAATAATTCCAAAGAAATTTGATAAAAAATGAAATACATTTTCCTTAAATACTGCAATGTCGAAAATAAATGAAATAAAATTAGAAATAAAACACTTTACAACATCACAATACTATTACTGCACCCTGTATCATCACTAAGTCACAAAAGAACACAACAAGGAATTTTTCCCCAATACTAAACGACTAAAGAATCATATTTCCCTCATATACGTAGCTTACCGCGGTGTATACCTCGCCAGTCAACTCTAATCGAACGTACATCCTCATAACACTTCCCGCCTAAAAGTACCATAAAATCTACCAACATTTAACACCGCCATTTCTCCCCTCTTCGAACAACTCGTACGGCAGGAGCACTTTTCGACCGGACACGACCGCAACGACACAGGGTTAACATCCATAATTAACGGGGCGAGAATTCGATTCGTGGAACAGAGGGACAGTATGGAGATGGAGTAAAAGGAGGAGGAAGAGGAAAGAGGACAAAAGCGTGGTCCCATGTGAATTACAACGTCTCGAAGGTAGCCACGGACGAGGTTCTGGCCCATGTACAATGGATCAGGCTTGGATTAACGACGGGGCAGAGGCCACAAAGCGCATGGAAAAGGAGGCTGGAACGCGTGTTGATTCCGGAAACGAGTCCCTCTCGGCTTCGTCTAATGGACGCGACGCGGCCTTCCACATTAGCTAGAAACAATCGCATTGTTTTTCTAACAATACGCCACCGCAACGTGGAAACGTGGCGACGCCTGTAACGCGGAGACGTTTGCGTCTCTGGTATTCTACTCTGGTCCAGACTGGCGCAAAGAGAACGGCGTAAATGGTCGACGCGTGTTCGAGAAATGTTTCCAGCGACAGGTTGGGTGATAACGTTGCGATGGAGACATTGTTGAACTCGGCGAATGCGTCTCTTCCTTTGCTTTACTTTTTCCTTCTCTTTGCTCAGTTCTTTTCTCTTATCCTTTTTTTTTTTGTAATGGAAAGGACGAGGGACTT